>OX457086.1:55185466-57585466 GCA_949752835.1 Empis stercorea | reverse complement strand
TTATTTTATATAATTACCCAAAAAGAAACCACTGAATTATATTTGCATTTTTAAAACCTCAAATAAATGAATCAAATTGAAGATTATTTTTAATACCACTTTTCATTTATGAATTTAAATTTAAAAAAAAAAAACAAACTTTTGGTTAAATAGTTTAAAATAAATATAAATATTTTATTTCTGATACTTTAAATCAGGATTGCAAATTTAATTTATCATAATATAAAATTATATAAGTATATGATAAAAGTTTTATTAAATCCTGAACATTAATTTATAACTATATATACCTACATTGAAATTATAATTTTAATAAATAATAATTTTAAAATTTTCAAAAAAAATAATTAAATTTACGATATGTTAATAATTTTCTAAAATATTTTCAAATATTATTTGTTTACCTTTTATGGTTTTTAAAGTCCAATGAAAAATAATTATATGTATAAAAATTATAATAAAAAATTATATTTCCCGTGCTTAGCTTATAATTTGCAGTACTATTTCTGATTCTATCGATAAAACCGACTACCGTTTTCTAAAATTTTCCTATAAATTCAATTATAGGTACTATATTTTTTATATTCTTAACATAAAATAACCGAAAATTCTCTTATAGCACTGATTGTAATTATGTATTATCCTTTTTCCTACTACAATTCATATTGAAATATTATATGTAATAAAATTATAGTCTAAAATTTTAAAAATTCATTTTTTCGAAAAAGAAAAATTTTTATGTCATAAATTCTATAACAATTTCCTTCTACGAAAAACATTTATATTTTATTACACATTGTCATAAAACTGTCCAGCACACATGAAACTTTTTAATGGAAAACGTACAAAATTATTCTATTAAAATGGGGAAAAAAAAAGAATATTCAATTTCTTTTTTATGCTTTTGGTAACAATTTTTTACTATTAAAACTTTTATAGTTTTGAATTTAATATTTGAATGTCACCTAAAAATATATAATGTTGACTTAAAAATATATATTTACATAAATTAATATCGTATTATATATAGCACATATATGTATATAATACTTTGTCAGGACTTTTTTTTGTGGTATATATACATAATTTGAAAATATTTTTATAACCTTATATATATTTTCCAAACTATTTTATATTTAAGTATTTACAATTTGAAAGTTTTAAGAAGTTTAACCAGTATCAGACATTGCAATGTGAAGGAAATACTATAGTAAATTTTAATATTTCCTGTTGTACTATTTATTCTTTTAAAACTATATTAGAGATAATATTAATATGTTGTAAGTACCAGGTATAGACATTTACTTTTAGAAATATAATTTTTCTAGCACATTATGGTTTGAAAATATTGAATTAATATAGTGTTGAAATTTTGTTTCATAATTATATAGGTATTTTTCGTATAATTATATATTTTATTTTTTTTAGAAATATTTATGATTGAAACATTGTTTAATTTGCCAGTTTGTAAAACTAAATTAAATTAGTAATTTTTAATTATATAGATAGGTTAATATTTGAAAATGTACGAATTTTTGTAGCTTGAACATGAAAATATAAATTATTAATTAATTGTAAAAAAAATTATTAATCCATGAATAATTTAATTTCCGTGTAATGAAAAATTTTATATTCGAAGTTTCATTAATTTGAAAATATTAGCAATCTGTTTTTTTTTTTACAGAAAAACCAACTCAAAATATTAAATATAATTTTTCTTTTATTGCGGTAAGTTTAGTAGTTTTTATTAACACTATTTTATAATATTTACAAGTTCTTCAAAAATATATGTACCTACACATATTTAAATTTTAAATACCAAGTCAAATTTAAGAAATTATTCACTCATGTATAGTACAACAAAAAAAAATTACACAGAGTAATTAAAAAATATACTTAATTCAGCTATATTATAACAGCCAATTATGCAGTCACAGTCATAGTCCTTGGGAAACTTCACAACTTCATTTTTTTTTATTATATTTTTAAATGACGCACATTAAAGAATTTTTTATTTGAATATACCACTTATTCTACTTACTTAATCCTTTTTGCATAACATGCCTGCAGGATGTATTTATACATAATTTTCTCTCATTTTTTTTTTTTTTTGTTAAATTAAAATTATATTTTCTCTTAATTCACTCATCCCTATTTTCAGTTTTATTATCATTTGCTTAATTCTATTTCATTTCGTTAAAATTAAAGGGTCATATACTCTGATCCTGATCCTTGGGAGAATTCTTTGTTCAAAAGAAGAAAAAAAAAATATCTGAAATTTATTTTCATGTTCCAATTCAGTTAGTTTTTGTGTAAATAAAAAACAGAATTTTTTATTTTATTAAATAATGCGACAAAATTAAATTTATATTTCTATAGTTGAATTTCAGAGATAAATTGTATTTATATATGTATGTACGTATATAAAAATGCCTGTTGGCAATTCTAATAAACAAGAATATACCATGTGGCCATTATAATAAACCCGAGGAGGTATTTTATTTATAAAAAATCAGGACATCATCATGTATGTTTTGCAATTTGGACAATGTATTTTATGTAGGGGGAGTATTCTAGGTATATTTATAAAAATTGTATTTACGATGACAGTTAAAGCAGTACTGAATAACCTACAAAATGTATGTATTGACCACCACGTCAAATGTTTGTGAATTTCGGAATAATTTGGAAACATAACTAATGTCATAGGCAGAATAATAAAAAATCTTCAAATCACTTTTTAATATTTTATTACGTAAATTAACAATTAGAAATGCAAAACTTAGATCAGCGCGACATATATGACAGGCGAATCTTTCAGTTGGTCTGAACATCACATCTTAATCGTCCTAAGTGACAGACGACAGTGTATAAAAATTTTCCAATAATATTAAATTAAATATGAACCAAATACGAAACGTTCTATTTGCAAATATAAAAAAAACATTTTTTTAATTTATTTTATACTATTGATCTAAATAAAATCAACAAATATCTAGATGTACTCAAATTTTCTAATCAATAATTTCTCTTTTTGCCTTTTTTTTCGCAAATCAAAAATATATTAAATCGATAGAAAAACCTCGTTTATTTGATCCTTTCGATATAAAAAAAAATGAAAAAAAAATATCTATATACATATACATATATATATATTTTTGTACCAATTTTCGTTATAAGTATTCAGTATGGGTAAAATATAAAAGAATTTTCTATTCACCCCTAAGGGAAGCTTGACATGTCATTGAAACTCATCAGAAAATTAATACTACAAAACTAATATAACGATGCAAGACCACGAAAAAAAAAACGAATTTTCATCTGTAAGAAGACACACACAAAAAAAAAGACATAGAAATAAAAATACATGAAAAATCCTTAGGGAAAATATTTTTTTATTTTTTTTTTTGCGAAGCCGGAAAAACTAAAAATGATTAAAATGTTAAAGAAAAACCATTTAGATTTAGAATATAAAAAAATAAAATAGAACACAGAAATGTCTATATAATAGAATGTTGAAAATTATAGTGCAGAATATTATAAAGATTAAATTGTTGAAATTGGATTGTGTTGTCAGTGTTTGTTTCACAAACCATTTACCAAAAAAAAAAAAGGATTAAAATAATGTAGCTCCTAAAAAAAGTCGAAAGACTTTTAATAATATATATATATTTTTTTTGAAAGTTTGGTTATTTTTTATTATTAATTTTTGAAATTAATTAAATTTTGCTGCCCTAAATCTGTATACATATTTATGGCACCCTAGGTCAAATTATTGTAGGTATATATATATAAATTTTTTATGTATTTATTTATCTAAACAATAATTAATTTATTAATACTTAAAATAATTCCATAATTTAATATAAGTAAAAAATTAAATAAATTTTATTTTAATTCTATAAATTGTTCAATTTGTTATAAAGTAATTTTAATTATACTCTTGTTACACTTCAAAATGTAATCTAATATTTTCTAATTTATTAATAATAAAACAAACACATAATTTGAAAATATTTTACAAATTTTAAATAAATTGGAATATATATTGTATATATAAATAATATTAGGAATATTTTTTATCTGACAAAAAATAATATCAATAATTTAATATTTTTCTTCTATATAAATGTATCACAATGTTGTCAACCAAAATGAAATTAATATATCGATGACAGTATAATTTATTTCATTATTCACTTATTATACCGTATTTTCTCATAAATTATCAACAGGAACATAACAACACATTATATTAGAAAAGTACATAAGTATCATAATGTATAAAAATCCTATTTTACTTGTCAGAAAATGTGTGTTCACCGAATTCAATGAAAAATATCTCCCTAGTTGCGCATATCTCTACATATATAGTAATAATATATACCTTATAGATAAATATATCTCAGGTATCCTAATGGTAACAAAAAAAAAAACAGAACTCAACTCGAGATGAACAGGAGGAAAATAAGCAAACAAAAAAAAAAATTATTGAATTTAAGCAATAAAAAATCAAACATACATTTTTACACATATACACACAGATATAAAATGAAGGCAACAAAAACAAGTAATATTTTTGTGTAAAGGATAACAACGTTAAAGAAAAAAAAAACTTTTCCTAAAAGGATGGGGGGATTTATATTTTTTTATGACCATGGAAAATCCAAATAACAAAAAAAAAAAAAAGCCTCACCAGTATAAATGAGAAAATAATTTCGATATCATCTTTCATGGCCACAATGTTGGTTAAACGATTCCCTGGCGATTGACTCTATAATATCCTGGATATCCTTTACCATATACGAATAGTATTTATATATTTATATGTGTATATAAAGGTTTTTATTTCTTTTATATTTTCTATGCAATTTTCTTCTTTTTTTTTATATATCCATGGATACTTTTGATGTCTATCTAAATATAATATGTATATATAGGAAAACATTAAAGATATGGGGGCTATACGAAGATCTATATCTTAACATTGAACAAACAATATTACCTTATATATTTATATACCATACATATATATGATATTCTGAGTGTGATCTATTGCCAATAAACATAAAAAACGACAGACCATTTGGGTTTTATATAATATCTACATAAAAAATATCAAGATAGAAATTCCTTTTTTTTTTTATGAGATAAAATATATTGTACACCTTTGAATAGAGAAATATGTTTTTACTTGTGTTCAAACGACAAAATATTATAAAAAAAATATTTTTTTAGATTTATTCTTGAGAATTATTTTTTAATAAATATTTTTTTTTAATTTTAAAAGATAAGATATTTTAACAAAATTTTGAATTTAAAATATATAAATTAAATTCTGATTTAAAATATTTTATATCAACTATCAGTAAAAGTTAATTTATAATTAACTAAATGGTATACATGATACTTAAAAAAAAAAGAGAAAAAAAAATAATGAAAATTACAATAAATATTAATGGAAAAATCCAAATTCAAATCTAATAATAATCTAAAAGACACCAGAGTATTATCCATAAATCTTAAATAATAATATTTTTTCGCAAAAAAAATCAGTAAATTGTAAATATTTATATTAGGTGAACCAAAAATAAAAAAAAACATAACTAAAAAAATAACAAAAACATTAAATGAAGAAGTTATCTAATTGGGATTATCTCATAAAGTTGACAGAAAACTAATTAAAAGTTTATAAACTGAAATTAACCATTTGTGTTCACTTTATCCTATTAGAGACTCGTTGACTATTTTTATTTTATGTATATGTATAGAATATTTTGAGTGTCGTTTTCTTGTCCGGAATTCATAACATTCCTTTTCGAAAATTTTTCCTTCTTTCCCAGAAAAAAAAAATACATCAACAAAAAAGTGTTTTTTTTTATACCTGGACACAAGAATACAAATAAATTTTACTTTGTCTTTAGTATGGAACCAAAAATCTAGTAGAAGACAAAATATAGAACATTTATAAAAATTAATATACATAATATTTTGATTTCATACCAATATAAAAATTGTTAAGTCCTAAAGGTATCCTTAATTTTTGTCCAACAAAAATTTAAGGTTAAGATTTATGTAAAAATATTATATATAATATATAAGAGTAGAAATATTTTTTTAATAACGAAAGGCTTACGAGTTGAAAAAGGGAAAACTTTTGGAAAAGTCTAAATTGATTTTTAGCATAGTTATTGAAAATTCAAAATTTTTTTGTTATAATGTTGAAGGATTAAAATTGTCTGAAATAAACATAAGGATAGTTTGATTCTTTCAATATTTATAATATAATTTATATACATAAATTAGTTATTTGTTCAAAAATTGTCTTTTATAGTTTTACAATGTTGACTGTACATCTACATAGAACTAAGGTAAATATTAAAAAAAAAATAATCTAAATAAAATAATTTGAATTTGATAAATTAATTAAATATATTTAATTATATAGGGCATAATGTTTTATAGCAAACATATGAATAAACATATATTAAATATTGATTTAAATGTTTAATTCAATATTTTGTTTGAAATTAATTATTTATTTGAATAGAAAAATTTATACTTTAAACAGTTGTTTTAATAATTTACATTTTACAGAAAAACAATGTATAACAAGAAAATTAGAAATTTAAAAGTTCTTACTTAGATTTTAGAATAAGCTTTCAAATTTCGTATCAATAAATTTTATATCAAACTAATTCTTATTCCAAGCTTTTACCATCTTAAATTTTTTTATCGTTTCAAAATTTTTTTTAGCTATTTAATTAAAATTTTAGACTTGTATACTTAATTCTAGATAAAATCATTCATGTCATGTTTATTAATTAATATCAATATAGTTTTAAATCAAATTCGACAGTACTTACTATAAGTTATAGATTTATATTTTTATATTTTGTATAATTTTTTTTTTTAATTTTAAAATTTAATAATAATTGGAATAGATTAGATAACAATTTATAAGAAATTTAGATTAACTCATAATAATCTAGTTTGGTAAGAAATTTCGATTTATTATGATATATACAAAATATGTAAATTAATTAAATTTTTCATTTAAAATTGCATAATTAAATTTAAAATTTCATTAGAATTTAAATAAAATTTATTTGAACATGTGTTATTAAAACAATAAGTAATTTATTATTTATTTACTTGGAAATTATAGATATGTGTGTAATACATTTTAAAATAGTACGTAAAAGCATGTATATTTAAGTAATACTTTTATCGAATTATATATAAAAGCATTACACAAACTTAATTTGATTTCATTTACTGACAAAGTTTTGCTTTAAAATGTTGAATCATAAATTAATAATATTAATTTTTTCTGTTTGCTTGACAATTTGTTTAGCACAACGAAGTGGTAGAATAGTTGGTGGTAGTTTAGCCCAGGATCATCAATTTCCCCATCAAATTTCATTACAATATAATGGAAAATTACATATTTGTGGTGGATCAATTCTTAATCCAAATTGGATAATTACAGCTGCACATTGTGTTACATGGTCTGATAAATCATTGTAAGATAATAATAAAATATATATTTAAAAATAATAATTTTAAAATATAAGCTTTTCCTATTTATTTAAAGAGTAAAAGCTGAAGACTTAAATATACGAGCTGGTACAAATGTATTAAATACTGATGGTGTAGTTGTTAATGTTAACAAAGTGATTGTTCATGAAAGATATGGTTTAAATTTAAATGATTTAGCTTTGTTAAAATTAGAAACACCATTAACATTATCTGATACAATTAAATCAATTGAAATTCGTACTGATGATGTACCAAATAAAGCACAAATTACTGTTTATGGTTGGGGTAAAACAAAATATATGGGCGAACGTTCTGAACAATTAAAAATGAATACTTTAACATATTTATCACAAAAAGATTGTACTAAACGTTTTGGATTTGATTTCGATCAAGTGTTATGTTTTGAAAGTCCAATTGGTCAAGGTGTTTGTCAAGGTGATTCTGGTGGTGGTGCTATTTATGATGGTAAATTAATTGGTGTTGCTAGTTTTGTTAAAGAAAGTTGTGGTGGTAAATATCCAGATTTGTATGTAAGATTAAATAAATATCTTGATTGGATTGAAAAGAATATGGTTTAAAAATAATAAAAATAATTTGATGACTTAATTTTTTATCTTTCTTTAGTTATACTTCAAAAATTTTAATCAATTTTATAAATATCCATAAATGACTAATTTCATAGAATAAAAGAAACAATTTATATATTGAAATAAAATTAATTGAAATTCATACCGAAAAATTTCAATTAACAATTTTTTTTTCGTTTGGAGTTGGAGTAAAAGTTTTGGATATTAATTTTATCAATATAAAGTTAATTAAACAAACATTACAAAAATAATATATATGTATATAGAAAATTTTATTTTATGTGTATAAACTTATAGAATATCAAAAATATTATTTTAGTAACGAAAATATTACTTAATAATATTATACATATTTCATTTTATTTAAAAACAGTATAACAAAAAACTAAGCACAAAAATATTTTTTATCTTAACTTTTATAGAACGTGATAATAATATTTAATTCATATTAAAAAGATATAATATTTTTTTTGCATTTTTCTGTCATACAGATATATTTTCATATAATGGTAATTTGTTATTTTTATACGACAATTCCAGAGTTCATATTATGTTACAGACACAAAATGTATACTATGTTTCTATGTCCTTACTTACGAGTATATAAAGTAAATTTAATAATTCTGATAATATTTTTATATGTACATTATAAATAGGTATAATATAAGATAATTTTAGCAAGATGCAAAATTTTAAAATGCAATTTCAAAAATTATTCATACATTTTCGTTATTATTATATTTGTATCTATGTATATATACATATAGTTGAATTTATCGCAATAATAGATAGAGTTGACTGTTTTTTCAGTAACAAAAAATTTCATATAATATTTTCTCATATACGGTATACAAAAACAAAAACGTGAATATTTTTTCAAAATATACAAAAATATTTTTATTTTTTTCTGCAAAACTGAATATGTATACTATATAAAATTTTGTCAAATTCAATTTAACTGAGTTATTATAATTTTAATTTTTTATCTTCAAAAATATTTTTGGGTTTTAGTTGCTACACAAAATTAAAAACAATGAAAAAAAAAAAACAATATTTTATCTAAAGATATAAATAAAGAGGAGGTTGAAATTAAATTAAGTATATAAAATACCTGCAGATTATTGATAAGATTATTTCATGTTTTGAATATTTAATTAATTTAATTATATCACATTTAAATTTAAATAAAAAAAAATTAATTATATTTTACGGTTTCACAAGAAAACCAAACAAACAGAAAATTTCTCTTACAATAAATTTTCTATTTTTCATAATTTCCTAAACATGCAAAAAAAAAAATATTCCTTTTTATTCAATTGAAATTTGTTAGCAATGGTAAAATATATAAATTGTAAGTATAATTTAATGAAATTTATAATTTATTTTTCTTTCTAATTAAATATTGAAACAGTTTTTTGAATATATATGTACATATATATTTTATTCAAAAATTATTAATATAATAATTAAAATTTTTGGCATTTTTCAAAAATTCATATTTATTATATATAATATAATCCTTCTCTAATTGAAATATTTCAAATAAGTCCTTATATAATTGAAATATTTCAAATAAGTTCCTACTCTACGCATTAGAAATAAATTAACTGGAAGAATTTTGTTTTTGTTATTTGTTTTTTAACTGATTTCGTAATTTACTTAAAATAATTAGAGAAGAAGAACTCTTTTCATCATTTTTCATAATCGCTTTAGGCAATTAATATTTTACCTTACGTATATAAAAATATTTCCGGAAAATGTTGTCCTTTTTTGTTGGGTTGTGAGTTTTGAAGTCAAACAAATATTTCCATAAAAAAAAATAGATTATACCATAACTTAAATTTATTTTTTTGTTAATTATATCATTTATAGCATTTTATGCTCTTCAAATCGTGTTTGGAGGATGTCATTACGTTTTTTTTGTAGAATGAATAAAAAATGTCATATTGGAATAAAACGTTTTATCATAATTCATTATGAATATATTTTAATATCATCTTTTGTTTTCTTTTATGTTTTTCTTAGCATTTTATTTTTTTACCTTAATTAACGTATCCAGAGAATATAAAAAACTTTTGTGATTCCCACTAAAATGATGATGTTTATGGTTTAAGGTGTTTCTCTTACTAGTTTTCCCTTAAATCATAAATTTTAATAAGAACGAAAAAACAAAAAAGATTTTTCATTTCTTTAAATATTTATGAAACAAAAGGAAAATTATTAATTTTAATCCTTTTTAATTATATATAAAAAAATATTAAAAATTTTCATTTTATATAATTAAATAAAAAGCATACTAGCAAAAACATTGAATTGGGTTTCTTTTAAAAAAAATTTTCCTTCCTTTTAATTAACTGGGAACATAATTAAGTGTAAAAATAAATATAATATTTATTAATGATTTATTTTAAAAAAACTAATGATGATTATAAAATAAAGAATTTTTTTAAAATATTAATTTTAACATTAGATGATTTATGTATTCAGCAGAAAACTGAAGAATAATTATTTTGAAATAATAATTATAATTAGGATCAGTTATAATAATCCTGCACAACTAAATTGTAATAGTTCCATTTTGTATTTAAAACATAAATTTAAAATGCAAGATAATTCATTATTTGAATATATGAAAATATTTTAGTTAACCACAAGAAAATGAAATGTAAATGAAACGTTCTAATATAATTAAATATTATTTTTGTGCTGTAAATTATTGAATTATGGAAAATGTATTGATTTTTTATTAGTTTAAATTAATTTAGTTATTGGATAAAAGAATATTGGACTGAATTTTTAACTGTCGTAGACTTAATTTCATGCAATTAATTTATACTTACTTATTTAAATATTATAGGGTAATAATAATAATTTCCTAGACAAAAACGAAATTGACGAAATTCCAAATTACGAATCATGCTGAATTGGTATATCTTAGACTTCTATATCTTAGACTTAAACCATTTAAAAAATACTCATTTATTATTATATAAATTCGAGTCCTGTGACAAACTTAATATACATAGAAACTTTAAATTTACCTATACTTTTGCTAAAATCAAAAAATTTACCTAAATACACTTTTATGTAATCAAAAATTCTGAATTTATTTTTTTTTTTAAAAAAAAGTAAAGAAAATAAAATTACAAACAAAAAAAATTAATCCTATTTGATAAGAGCTTTAATGATAATAGAAAATATTATCCTGATTTTTATATTTTTGATTTAATTTTTCAAAATATGTATTTTTATTTCATTCTTTCATTTTTTATTTCGTTATGAGGCCTAAAATTAATGTATAATATTTTAAATATAAATATTATGTGGCAGTTTTCGCATAAACATTAAGGATAAATCTTCTATCTTTTTTTTATATATACCGAAATAGTATAAATATACATAAATATTATATAAAAAAAAATAAGAATTTAAGAATCATCATCTCTTAGCTCTTAGTATATCACACGTTCCAGCAGTTTACACAATAATGACACTTTTCACAACCTTTTTTTTCCTCATAAAGTCATTTACACACACAAAAAAAAAGAAGAAGAATTAGACTTTGAGATTTTTCAGAATTTTCATCTTTTTTTTTTTTATATATATTTATTTATTATTTATGTATTTTATGTATTAGTGTGGGTAAGATGGGTGGTTTTTTGTTTTCTGGTGTAACAAGATTTATTCATTGATGAATAGGGGATTATTTATTTATTTTTTTTTTGGAAGATTATGATGGAAATAGAAATGATTTTTTTTTTTATTTTCATTCAAGTATAATCATATTTCCAATTAAATAGATTTTGCAACATTATAAATGAAAAATATTTTGTAATTATTAAATACTTATTTGTATAATAAATATTTCTATATTTTTCACAATTTAAAAATTAAAAATATTTTGTAGTTAAAGCTTTTAAATCTCATTACAGATTTAAAAAAAAAGGCAGACAGAACACACCTGTACCTAAAAAAAACGTGAAAACATATAACTTTTTTTTTTATATTCCTTTTCTCTAACAAATAAATATAAATAAATCCTCAAAGCTATTTTAATATGCAAAAGAAAAACTGAATATAAGTAAGTATAGCATGTATAAAAATTTCAGTTTTGTAAATGTATTTAAAATTTTATACATACACACATTCATATTATATTTGTTGTGTATACAATTTAAATGGTTGACTAACTTTTTCGTTCGTCATTATTGTTCTTTTTCTAAGGACGTTTTTTCTTCTTCTTTCATTTTGGTTCTGTACATAAGAAATTGAATTTTCTTATAATAATATGAGACAAATAAGCCTTTTACACTTCTAGTCAAATCGATCTTTATTTTTTTTTTTTTGTGTATGTACTTCATAAATAAAATAAAAAATTCAAGTAAAAAAAATAATAATATTGTCTTGAAAAAAGGATTTTAACAAACACAACACAGCAACAACAACAAAAATGAAAAGAAAATATGCTTAAAGAGAAAACGGTCGAAAGGACTACAAGAAAAAAAAAAAAACTGAAGAAAAATTTCAAATATATAAAATACAAGTCTGTATATGATACGATAAATTTTGGTATATGTTTAAGCAATATAAGAGGATGAGTAAAAATATAGTATATAGCTATAGACTATAGGTTATTGTATGAATTGATGGCATTTTCTGCCTGAAGCACAAAAAGCTTTCTAAAAAATTGGCAGCTGGGTATAAATATGATACGAATGTGTATGACTATACATAATATCATTTTTTTGTTTTTGCTCTGTACAGGGTATATACCAGTTGGTATAATACTACATCATTTTTAAAATCTTTTAAAATATTTATACATTATAAAATTTCTATAATTTTTTATGATTTAATATTAGCGAAGCAATTTTTTTTCATATTCCATTAGATATTCATTAGAAATGTTAGTCTATTTTTTGACAATTTTTGTTTTTAACATTTTTGCTTAAAATTCTTACTAATATTTGTTTTATTTATAGCATCAAATATAAATTTAACTTTCAATTGAAGGTTAACATAGAAATTTATACATCATCTTGTCAACATGAAAAATAAGTAAATACCAATTTTAATTCACGTACAAAAATTAATTTTTTTTTTTTTACTTTTTTTCTTTACAGTTTTTCATATCATAAAAAAAATAAGTGAGTAAATGCGTTGAATAGGATATTAACTATGTAAGTGGTCTTTTAAAGTCTTTAAGAATTATAATAAAAAAATATGTTAAAGAAAATTGAAAAAAAAAAGAAAATGGGTTTTATAAAAAAAAATATATTTAAATATTACAAAAAAAATCTTAATTATTTCATTTCAATATTTCTTAATCATTTAATTATATTTTGAAAATCCATTATAGAAAAAAAATGTCCTTTAAATTAAGTATAATACTTTTTGTTTATATTTTTTTAGTAAAACTTTAAATGTTTTTTTAGAATAATTTTCTTCTTAATAAAATTCTTACGAAAATTTCTTTCTAAAACATATTTACTTCAATATTTCTCTATAGTAATATTATTTTTCTTATAAAATAACATAATATGGTAAATTTAATTATAAACTTAAACAATTTTTCGAAAACAATAACAAAAAGAAATTATCTAAAGTAACAAAAAATTTGTTTAAAGAATTTAACAGATATTTTAAACTTATTTCCTGGAAAAAGAAGTTAGCAAAACTAACTTTTAATCTCTATTGAGTTTAATTTTACCTTGTACAAAAAACTATATCTTATCAAGCTTTAATATAGTGTTAACTATAAAATACTATTTTCCATACCAAATTTTTATAATCAAACTTCCCGGAAATTGATTTGAATAGATAGATGAAACTATACACAGAAAATTTTCCTGTTCGTATTGTAGTTTTTATTTAAGTTTTACGTTAAACTTTGTTTATCTTCGTATTTAGACAATTTTCTTTTTGAATTGTAAAGAAGAGGTTTTTTTTAACAAATGACTTTAAAGGATAATAGAACCAAAATCTAATAAAAGTCTTACCCCAATAATAAAACTAAAAACCCAAAAATATTTTCCACATTTTTTGGGAATATTTATATATGCAGATGTACATATTTTTACAAATTTCAATTTTATTGTACAGATATGTATACATTTTTTGTAAGTTCTTGGTTAGAGTAGATCCTTGCAATTTTTTATGGAAAAAAAAAGAAAGTTTTAGTAATTTAAAATTTTAACTTTTAGAAAGTTTTGGTTAGAATTTTATAGATTAACGAAAATTTTAAAATTATATTTTCGTTCTATACGATATTGAATAATGAAAATGGAAATTATCAAGAGATCGAATGTTTGTGTCAGAAAAGTTAAAGAAATTCAAAAAAAGAAAACGAGATAGTTTAACATGAATTTCTTTACAGTTCTTCGTAATTTGTTGTATTTGCTCAGGTTAAATTATTTAAGTATTTCAGGAAAATACCTAAAAGACATCTTTGGCAACCAAAACTAATTCAATTTAAAAAATTTATTAATTATCTACCAAGAAGTACTGACTGGACTGGTATATATTTCTACTTCTGGATTTTGTCATATTTATTTACCATTACTTTTTAAAATGGGTTGTATGTTGTTTATTAACTATTTTCCAAAATTGCATATTTTAAAACTTTGACAAAAAAAACTACTTTATTCAATAAATTACAATAAATTATTCAAGTACATACTAGCGAATTAATTTACTAGCAATTTAAACTTAAAAATGGTAAATTAATAAATTTTATTTATGAATAAATTAATAAAAAAAATATCTTGAATATTTAAAAGTCTGCGATTTTCGTTAATCTCTTTCAAAAAAAATATTAAGAAATATAAATTTGTTAAAATATTTTTTTTTCTTCTTCTGATTTTAAGTGAGTACTTAAACTAATTAAAGCTCATCCTGTATTTTATTAGTTCCGTTTTTATTTTTATATTTTATAGATTTATTTATTTTTTGTTTAAATAAAATAAATTACAAATACGTTTCAGTATAATTTATTTTCATCAGACTGAATTCAAAGTGGAAATCTTCACTAATTAAGAAATAGGGGATGATTAATTCACAACATGATACCAAAATGAATTCATTTTAGATTGTTGATTAAATTAGAAGTTGGTTGGTATAATTTTTTTTTTTTTTGTTTGGTATACATTTCAAATTCTCTCATGTGATTATATATTATGAGTTTGGAGTTGCATACTTAATTTTGACCAGTGTATATAGTAATATAATTTTATATAGAATTTTTTTCCTTGTTGGTTTTATGTCTCATTTTAGAATTTATATTTTTTGTAATATTTTATTTAGAGTTTTTATGTATTTAGATTCAAGTGTATGCACAGACAGTATTATAATAATAATAATTATTATTACAACATATTACATTGTAGAATTTTGAAACAGTCTGTATTTTTCTCATCTAATATGATTTAAAATAAATTAATTTTATATTCCTATATTCGTTATTACTCATGCATAAAACATAAAGCGCATCTGACATTGATTTAATAATAAAATATTAATAATAATTTGTAGAGAAATTATTAATAGAATTTTTTATTTCGTTCTCTTTGAAATATTAATTATTGTTTAGATTAAATTTTTAAATTATATCTTTATAGAAAAATTTAAATTTAAGCTGGAAAACCATTTTACTAGAAATTATAACATTATAGAAAAATTCATTTAAATTGCAATTCAAGTGTAAGAAGGTAAAGTTCTTAAAAATATTCTACGTAATTGCAAAAGTATAAGATATATAAAATATCATGACTCATAACTCTTTAAATTATCGTGGATAATTCCAAATCTGTATTTCCAAATCCAATCCAAATCTTTATTTCTCTAAAGAGTTTTATAAAAAAAAGAATTTGTATTGCCTAAAATTGAACATCATAATCCTGACTTCTGTTAATTTAAAGGTAATCCCAAAATTGTAATCAAATCTAATGCTTATTTACATATATATTTCCTTCTACCAGCTTTCAATTTAATTATAAAGAAATCTTCAATTTGAATAATAAATTAATTATAATTTCAAGTTGCATAAATTATCCTTGATTGCTTTTTCTATTGATTGAAAATTGACACATACACAAAAAATATTATATTTTCTAGTGACTTTATAACATAAATTTTTATTATCATTATTTAAATTGTATTAACTTCACACTTATTTTGTTATAATATTCATCAATTCCTGGTCATTGGATATAATTAAATTAAATTCTTATTTTTATTAACCAACTGGTAACTTTAACCCTTTTTTTTAATACAAAAGTTATTGAAACTTTTACAAGGAATATACCATTATTTTTAGTATTTTTCGTAAAAATCTTATATTTATAAAAACGTACAGTACAGTGTGAAATGCGTTGAAAACTTATTGGAAAGTTTTACAGAAAGAAATAAAAAAAGTACTATTTTTCATCCACCAAGGATAACTACAGAAAACCTTGACAGGGATTCGAATGCACTTATCAGTTTGCACACAACAATTCACAAAACTTTTATATTTTTTTCTATAAAAATGAAAAAAAAATTCTTATTTTACAATATATTTATATAAAAAAAAAGAGATTTCTGAAAATATTTCGAGAAATACCTTGATTTTTTGATTGTACATTATACAAACTGAACTCAGAGAAAGTTTGATTTATTCATTTTTTTTTTTTTTTGTAGTTTTTTTTTGTATTTCGTGTAAAACTTGAGAATTGAAATTGTATAAATTGTTCGATATAACACTTGAAAACTTCAAGGACTAAGAATTTTTATATATAATATTTTTTTTTTACAATTTCATTTTTTTAGTTTTTGCAGGTGGATAAAATAACGATATCGAAACTGATCAAAATTTTATGAAAATCGATTAAATAAAATGTTTCAATTTCTGGTATAGTTAAAAAGGTAAAAATTATTTTTGCTGGTAAACCAAATAAATTGTATATTACTTATTTTATTCAGTTCAAACTCCTAGTTTTTTATGATGAAAAACTTTCGTTATTCGTACGAATCCCACTTGGAATTGTTAGACGGGAATTAAATTATATATAAAAAACTTTTGAATTTTGATTTTTACCGTCTGATTGGATGACATCCTTAAAGTTGAGGTTTTTAACAGAATTATCTTTGTGGTATAAAATTCTTAAGAATTTAGTACAAAAATTGTCAATTTTAATAATATAAATATATGTATAACATATTTTGATTTTAATTTTGATATTTATGTTAAAAATTTATTGTGAATTTATATAATTTTTAAATTTTACTATTTGGTTATTAAAAATTGACATTATCTAGAGACTCTTAAACCTATAACTTTAATAATTTTTAATAAAACTATAATCAAGTATATTAACTATCAAAATTTTACTATATAAATATATTTTGAATTTCAAGATTATTTAAATATTTCAATTAGATTAAGTATTTTAAATAAATATTATTACAAAATTCAGAAAAAAAATTTAAATTATTAGTAAAATTTCTCAAAAATCCATATTATAATACATCAAATAATGAACTAAACTTAATCTATTTAATGAAAAATTGTCTGTTCATAATAACTTTTAAATAATATTTTAAAGTAATTTATTTTTAGTTACAAATAAATAACATATTTTTCGAAAATATAGACAAAACTTTACCCTAACAAAATTCTCTAAACTATAATGATAAATCCTGGCAATATTGAAATATAATTTTAGTTTTAGAACCTTTCAATCCCAAAGCAAAGAATTTACATTTTCACAAAAAAAAACAGCAAAAAGAAATGAAAATGTTCATATCATTTTTTCCCCCTGGAAAAATTTGAAACACACAAGAATGTCAATGCAAATGTACAAAGCCTTAGGCTTCTTATATGATATTGGAAAAGGACGATTTTTCATAAACATTTAACTGTATTTGAAGATCAAAGAACTACACAAAATATCAGATATTTGTTTTAGTTATATGTAGATGAATATATATATTATGTACATAAATGTTCCATCACTTAAGTTTTAGGAAAATATGATGAAAAATTATATAAACAACGGAAAATTTTAATTAGAAATTCTTGAAAATATCATAAATTTTAGGTATATCTAAATAAGTAATGTCCATAAAACGTTATGAAAAGTTTATATTTTATTAATATTTTTGAAATTAATTTTTTATTAACCATAATTGAATTTTTATATTAAAATTACTTTTCCATTTAAATTATTTATTTAACTTTACAATAAAAATGACAACAACCAAAAAAAAAAACAAAAAGTATAAAGAATTTTCAAAATTAATTTTAATTTTTTTTTTGTATCTGATGATATTTTAGATTTTTATGATTTTTTTGTAATATTTAATTTGAAAATAAAATTGTCTATTTTCAATTTTGATCCTTATGAATATTACGAAAAAGAAAATTAATGTTTTTCAAGGGTTGTTATTTATGTATATTATGTTTATTATTATGTTTGTTGTAATTTGTTATATTAAAAAAATAATATATTTCACTTTTAAAAAGAAAAAAAAAAATTTGTGATAAATATATTTATTTATTTCAAAATAAAATAAAAATAAAATTCTTATTTATTCACTTCAAAAAAGAATTTCGTTTTATTTTTTCAAATGAAAATTCTTTTAGTATATATAGAAAATTAATAAACCACTGTTTTTTTATAATAATAATATATTATGTTTTTACTATACTTTCCATCAAAATATCAAATCGAGATTGTTTTCATTAAAATTTTAAGAATTTAATAATATATCATGGAATGTTTAAAATATTCTAAATAAAATCTAATAATTTTCTTTTTCAGTTTTAATTCGAATAGTGAAATTTTTCAGTCCTTCCTTCCTAACTTTTTTAATTATCTATTTTGATTTATTTCAATAATAATTATTATTATTAAATTTTCTGTAATATAATAAAATATCAGAAATAATGTCAATTAAGGATTTAAAGGATATAACAAATAAGTTAATATATTAGACATATTAATACCCTGGAACATATGTGGGCACAAAATTTTTTTTTATTTTCTTTTCCCGGATACCACATAAATATAGTATAAATATTAAGTTTTATTTAGTAATTAAAGTATATTACCTGAGGGGACATCAGTTCAGATTATGTTTTTCTTTCCTAACATAATTAAAAATAATATTAATATCTTATGTTTGCTATGTTACAAATTAGATACCGTATTGAATTATATTTAGTGTGTAACTATAAGTATGTTATTATTGAGAATATATATATTATAATATTTAATTTTTATTTAGATTTAATTCAAAGAAATAATTAAATTTGTTAAATTTTTAGTCAAATTTTTGGTGTTGGTAATAGTCATGGTTAAATCAAAGGTTAAGTACATTTTTATCTCTGTTAATGTTACTATATACTCTTTCATTTTCCTTTTTTAAAAATTTTCCTGGCTATATGTAAATTTAATTTAAATTTAACTATATTGACTCTATATTGATGAAAGTAAGTATGAGTTGAGTATGGCAATGCTTTTTATAATCTATTTGTATACTATACCAAAATGTAGGTATTTTCATTACCTTGAATTCAAGCCAGTATACATGTCTCTGCGACACTCGTAGTCCATACCCAATGAATAACATTAATATAAATATAGTATTTTTCTATTAAACTTTAATAATTATATTTCCCACTTTTAAATATGCATATTTCTTCAATTTTAATACATATAATTAATTAAAAAAAAATATATTTTCTCATTTATTATACAAAACTAAAAGTCAAATACAATTTTCAATTTTACATAATTTATAATGTTGAATATTATTTCCATATGAACAAACATTTATGTATATATAATAACATAAATAATTATTTCCATAATTATTATACAAAAAATATTCGTATAACAACCAAAAACTAACACATTATTATTATTATTATTAATATTATTATTTTTTCGAATTAATAAGAATAAATCTAGCATAGAAATATTATATGAAACTAATCTGCGTATTAGATTCATTCGTGCGAATATCAAGGAAAAAAACTTAATTTTAGCAGATAGATACATAATATATTATTTAATATGTATGTATGTATATTATATACTTTCAAAAATATAATATAAAGCTTTAGTAGCGTGTTTTTATTCTATGGTCCTTTATGTTATATGAATATCCTTATATAAAGATTTAATGTTGTGGTGGTAATGTAATTATTATAATAACCAAAACTAAAAAGAAGAAAAAAAATGATATAGGAAGGAAAATTATTATACCGCAATTAGTGTCGACAACCATGAGCTGAATAAAATTATTTATATATTATTAAAATTATGTTTTTGGATTTTTCTTTTTCGGATATTTTTACGAAATTTCTTATACTGAATTTTTCTTATCCATAAAATATTTTTCTTTCTTTTTTTTTTTTCAATAAAGAAAAATTTACCAACTTCTGTTAGTTAAGTTCCATTGATTTTTCTATTAATTTGTAATTTTGTTCCACTTATGTATATGTAGAAAGAGGATATATTTAAAATAAGTTAAAATTCGATGAAAACTTTTCAAATAAGGAAAATGGGGAAGGAATAAATATTAAAATTATTATTTTTTTTTATCAAATTTTTCATAAATTTTACTGTAGCATAAATATTTTTGATATAATCATTATATTAAATCAGTTACTAAAAATTCCCTCATCATAAATATATAAGAATTTTTCTTTAAATTTTTAAAAATATCCTCCTTCAAAAATGTCATTTCAAGGAGAAAAAAAAGTATTATAATAATATAGATAATTTAATAAGCTAAAAAAAAAAATGTTTATTCCAACCCTTCATGAATTTTTTAACAAAATTTTAAAATATTAAAAAGATTGTTATGTTTTTTTATTCTACTTTTTTTGTCGTGTTGCTGCCATATTTTTTTTTTTTATTTAACCCTTTTCATAATTTATATATACTCGTACTATGCAAATATTTCCCTCCCTTGTATATACCACCTCTATGACGACTATCATCGCATGTAAATATTACTGGGAAAAAAAGAATGAAATCTGTTTATTTAGTTAATTAAAAGTTATATTATACCTTTTAAATTTTTATAGAAATATATAGAAATTAAACAAAAAGGTTCATTAGTTAAAAGTGGAAATTTATTTTAGATAATAATATTTTAAGTATTATTAAAAAAAAAAATTAATAATATAAATTTTATAAAAATTATTTATTTATAAAATTACTTTGGTATAGAAAATAATCATGATAGTATATAGAAACTTTTTTAATTATTAATTTACCCAATTTTATGGTAGTGAATTTAGTTTTGATAGAAAAGATAAGTGGGTGATGATATACTTAAAAAAAAATTAATATGAAAGTTTTTGATGAATTAATTTTCAGATAATATCCGGAACACAAAAATTCTATTGTAAAAACTTACGTAGGATATATAATTATATCAGTGACACAGAAACACATTCTATATAGAAAATATAATTCAAATTTATTCATTATCTAAATAGCTTAAACTAAATCTGATTCAACTTTTGAATTTATACATAGATTTAATTCACTTATGAAATTAATAATATTAATCTAAAAATTCTACAATAAGCATGAATTCTTTCGAAAACAGATTCAATTTTTATGTCAACACAAAATTTTTGAATATTTATATAACAAAAATATAATAATTTTTGAATGATAATTTTTTGTAGATTTTCTGATTTTCTTTATTTACATAATTTAGTAAAATTTATTAAATCAGGGATTAATTATACAGTTTATGTTGGAACTAATCACTTTTTAATTATACTTTAAATATACGTTTATTTTCACTTACAACAAAATAAGTAAAAATAATTTTATTTTAAATAAAATTGATACAAATAAAAACTTAATCAATTATAACTAGAAAAATACTAAAAACAAAAAATGTACATAAATAATTTTATTTATACAAATAAACAAAAATCCTTACAATTTTGTGTAATGAAAATTATTTTTTTTTAAATTTATTTTAATATTGACGTAAACATTTTCCTTTTTTATAGACCATCGTCCTCATTATGGCGCAAAAAAATTTATATTTTTTTTTTTCAAGAAAAAAATATCCATATATCCTTTTATGAGTTTTATTTGTATTGTATTGTTTTTTACATATCCTCTGAATATATAGAAAAAAAAACCATATTGTAAAAATGAAATAATAAAAAATATCCTTAAAACTCATATTTATAACATTGTGGAAATTTTGTTTTTTTCTGTTTTTGTTTTTTATTTTGTATTGCCGCATTGCTTTTTCAGTAATCTCATATATCATATTTCCAGAGCATATTTATTTTTTTGTAACTTTCAACTTCTGTTCGTCCTTTTAAAATATTTTTTTTTTATATATAATATTTTATTTTATTTCATTGGTTTGCTGTGTGTAACTGTTTGCAATATAATATAGCAATATACGAAAAAAAGAAAAAAAGAAAATCTAATTTATTGCGTGAGTTTCAATATTTCAACGTTGATCCTGTATTGACCTAATTTTGGGGGTTTTTTTTTATAATAACAATTTTATTTTGTGAAGCAAAAACACACACCAAAAAATATATGATGAAAATTACATTTATACAGGATATAAACCCGTTTTTTTTAATTGTATGTTTACATTCTGTACATTTTTTTTTTAAATATTATATTTTATATAACTTTAGGCTTGTAATAAACTATAGTTTTTTTTTTAATATTATTATTAATCTATAAAATCAAATATATTTTTTCATTAATATTTGGTCGATTTTGTAAATATTTATGTACCTACCTATACATAGTAAAATGTTAAAAAAAAATATTTATGATTTTTATTATTTTAATATTCTTAATTGATTTTCATAATAAAATAAATTATAAAATTAAATTTCACACCACAAAGTTAATTTGACCGAATAATATAATGTACGATAAAAAGGGGACTTGTGAGTTACTTATTATCCTTAAACTTTAAAAAAAAAAAAATATATATATAAATTACATCTTCCTTTCTATGCTCTACTCAGTGGGATACAAGAATGAATTTCGTTTTCTTTTTTGTGCAAAATAAATCTATATACTATATACATATATACATATATATATATATATATATCCTTATATATCCTTATATATCCTTACATAGAAAAAGTAGACTGTGTGGTATTCAAAGGAAAATTTATCAAATCAAGTTGACATATTTTAGTCATTTTTCATTTAAGTACGAAACCAGATGAAAAAAAAAACCTTATAATACTCTGCTATTCTATGACTGTGACGCCATCAACCCAACAACAAAATCGAAATATACTATATTCCTCCTTTTAATACGAATGCGACAGACAAAAAAAATATATAAAACTTTATAATAGATGAATATTAGTTGTGTGAAATTTCTAATAAGTTTTTTTCTCTTTTTTTGCTAGGACATATTAAAATATGATACGTATTAAAAAAAATTATGTTGCTTTATAATGGTAGAAGAAAAATATATAAGAAAACCACTATTTTCGAAAGAAAATATTTTATTTGATGGATCAAGTTATTAAGACTACAAAAATAAAATAAATTTAATTTTAAAAAAAATCATTTGGTATACAAATTTACTTTAAAATTTAAAATTTTATTCGTAAATTATAATTTTTTAAGTCTCGATTACTGAATTAACAGGTGATGGTTACTAACAGGTGAAATAATAAAATAAATAAAAAAAAAAGAACAATTTGACTTAAAGAAATTTGAAACTTCCATTTTAAGTTGAGCAGTTATTGCCGGCACTAAACATGATAAATCATAAATAATGTTAATTTTTAATATTCTTAATCCTAAAAATATGCAACAATATTTTAAGAAAAGTAATATAATAAATTCAATTATTCTTAAAAAATAAAATTCATGTTTACAGATTATATTATTTTTTAAAGTAAATATCAATTAAATATTTAATTCATTTTTTTTTTTTTTTCAATCTGACGTGTAAATTTTCTAAAGGACAAGGTGTAAATATATTTTATTTATTTTTATTAAATAAATTTTCAATGTTTTTCTTATATAAATTTTAAAACTTTATATAAATCCTTAATGTCAACATGCATAAAAAGGAATATTGTTAACAAAATATATTCAAGGATTCTAAAATTCAATCAATTTTCCTTAAGACGAAGAATTTTCTAAAATAAAATAAAAAAAACTCAAATATCGTGTGACATGAACGTGATATTCTCTAAGCCAATACGATTTATCTTAAGATTTTGTTGAATATTTTCATATACATTTTTTTTAGGATAATTTTCTTTAACTTTTCGTTTCCAATTTTTTTTTTTCTTGGAAATAAGATTTTGATTAAGGGATTAATATGAAAATTGTGTTATATTTATCGTGTCAATAAATTTTAAACAAATTTTTCTTTAAAAAAAATAAATTTATTTTTATATAAACGATTTTGTGTTGGTGAAATCATAAAACCAACAATATTAATTATTTAAAATATATAAAAATTGTATATAAATATTAATGTAAATAATTTGTTAAAACATAAAATAATATTTAATCTTTAATTATTTATTAAATTTTTTATTATTATTTTACAAAATGAAAAAGATATTATTTTTATTTAATTTGCAAAAAAACAATAAGTAATATATTTCATATCTTGATGATAAAAATAATATTGAATTTCATAAAAATATATTTTACATTAATAAATGAGATTAAAAAAAAAATTATTTAACAATAATTTTAAATGTAACATTTTATTGATTGTTTGGATCCATTAAGTCAGGATAATAATTTATGCAGTAAAAAATTTATTTTTTATTATACTAGGTAGACAAATTAAGGAAATGTATATAATACAGAACAATTATTTATAGTGAAAATATAATTTTTGCGATAATGAATAAAAATTCAACATAATTAAAATTTTCAATATTAAATTACATTAATTTTAAGAATTACATTACACTTTTTTGGAAACCAATATGAAGAATATTGCACAAAAAAAATCGTTTTTAATCTCAAATGAAAAATATGCTTTAAAAAACTTGTTCATTTATAGATAAAAATATATATAAAATAATTATAGGTAAGAAATCTCAAACAAAAATATATTTTTTATACCAATAATAAAAATTGTTTAATTATTTATTTATTTTTCTTCATTGTTGACATAATTTATTTAAATTAAATAAAATGATTGATTTTTTTTTTCAATATAAATATAATTAATTAACATTACTTCCTATATTATAGAATTAAATTTTAATAATTATTCGTTTTTTTTTTTTGGTTATGCTTAAAGGATTTTAACAAAAAAATTATAATTTAAACATAACAAAAATATTTATATATAAATAAAATGTATATAAATTTAAAATTTTAAATTTATGAATTTATTTTTATAAAACCTCGAATATTGAATATTAACAAGAGAATAAAAAATATTTTAATTGTATTTTATAATTTATGAAATGTGTTTTTGTTCATGCATGTTTATGCCACTAAATATTTAATAAATAATAATTTATTATATATTTAATTTATTTGAACATTAAATTAATTTAATTAAGAAATATATTTAATAATATTTTGTTTGGTTATTTTCGTAATTACAAATATTGTCATTAAAAAAAAAACAAGTTAATACCGGCAATTCGAACTACTATATAAAAATAAATACATATATTTTTAATTGAAACGACAGCAAAACTTTTTTTTTAGATTTGTAATAGATTCGAAAATAGATCTAATTTTATATCTAAAAAAATTTGTTGCATATTAAGTAAATTTGTTGCATACTATACAAAGTTTAACTATTACCACACATGCTAAAACAGTATCTGTGACTGTGATACTACCAAATGAAAGTTATTTCACTATTAGATTAATTGTTTTCGTAATTTTATGTACAAAATATATAATCAGGATTACACAGATTCAAAAGAGCAAATCTAATACATATAATAACTAAAAAATTAGCTTTTAAAACATCATATTTCCATAAAAATTTAAATTTGTAAGTAAATATTTCAAATAAGTTGATCTGTTTTTTTTCCAAAAGTTTGATGTATTTTAAATAATTTATATTCCTATATAACTTACATTTAAATTGAATTTAATTAAATGATTTAATAAACAATTGCTAGTCTTTTATTATAAATAATATTAAATGTAATCTTTTTATGTAAATAATAATTAATCATAAAAATTTACTCAAATACAAATATGCTTCATTTAAATAAAAATTAAATTATTAAGTAAATTATCTTTATTTTAAAATCACAACAAAATTTCTTTTTATTTTCATAATTATAAAATCCATTATTAACTGCAAATAATAAATTTAAAATACATATTTATACATAATTCAATAAGCATTTAAATATTTTCATATATTTATGTAGAAAAAAAAACAAAAAAAAATTACATTATATACATAAAAATGAAATCAATCATAAAAATAAATTTTAAATTCACCTGCTACACACAGTTTACCAACATAAGTAACAAAACATTATCTTAACCGTTAAATATGTATACATAATTTTACTTTATGAAAATTATTATAATATTATAATGTATAAAAAATATAACAAAAACAAAATCTTTTACCTAAAAGTTTATATTTTTTTTTACAAGAATATTTTCAATTTTACGAATTATATTTTTATGCATCCCTCTTTTCATTATATTCTTCATGTATAATAATAATAATAATATTCTTTTTTTCGGTGTCTCTCTGTATATATATATGTTCTAATACTTATATACTTCTTGTAAAGATTTTTATCTAGATAAAATAATGTTCACTTCAACATATCACAATGAGCATAAAATATATTTTTACCCCCGAAAATAAATGTCTGTTAAAAAAAACTCTAGAATTCTAGTCATGGTAATAAGGATTTTTTTTTTCTGTATGTACTTATTTGTATTATATACCATATCTTCTTCTTCGTTTTTTTTTTTCTCTTACTTTGCAACGAAAAGGCTTATTAAATATTCTAGAACTTACCCTCATTATGTCTAACATTAAAATTTCATTTCCATTAAGTTAACGAGAAAGTATATGTAGATATATTGAATTTAAGTAGCTTTTTGGTAGGTGATTTTTTTTTTTACTTAACGTATACTATATATGTATGTACTTTATATATAAAAATAATATTTTTAAAGGAAGTTTTTTATTTTTATTTTTTTATTTTAAATTTTCTACAATTTCTGGGAAATTATCTTTTACTCATCTTTAAATCTAAAATGAAAAAATTTAAAAATGTAAAAATTTTTAACACCCGCAAAAAGGAATATTTTAATATAATAAGAAGATTAATAATTGCAAAAATAAAAAATATTGGAAATTATAATTGACAGAAATTTTTGTAATTTTATAATCATTAAATAAAATGTAAATTTTTAAAACTATCAAACGTTATAAGTTTTTTTTTAAATTCATTCAAACTTAATAAATTTTAATTTAAAATATCTATAAAATTATACCTACCAATTTGAAATTTTATCGTCTGAACTGATTAATAGTTAAATCTAACAATATTAAAATATATTCAATTTTCAATATTATTAACAATATTGTAATAAATTTTAAAAATCTTACATAAAAATTTGCTTTACAATATTACAATATATGAAATATTTTCGAAAGATAAGATATTATTTCGGTTATTTATTAATTTTTTTTAATGTGATTTCTACCTGTATTCAAAATATTAAAAATTTATAAAATATTTAAAGTATTTCATGTATAAAATTGGTAATTTCAATCATAATCATAAAATTTTATCGACCAAAATCATTAACTACAAATATATTGATAAAAAAAATTAATGGCAAATATAATTTCAAAACCAAAACAAAAAGGATTATATAAAATGTACTAAAAAGCCATTACATATTTCTATTCTCAGATTTTATTTTTTCAAAAATCGTAAAATGTAAAAATATGAGAAACATATTTTATTTGACTTAAAATATAGTGATTTTTTTTTTTGTAATTTATAAATGTACATTTATTTCATAAAAATGATAAAGTTAGATATTTTTTTGAAAATCCCTATTTAGATTATACTGTGAATATATTTTAAATGAAAAACCAACATTTATTTATGTTTAGATATTTTCCTTTTGAAAAAATTGTCCTATTATTTGAAAAAAAAAAAAAAAATTGTAATATTTTTTCATAAATTTATGTTATATTAATTTCATAACTGCACTGTATAAAATAGAAATATAGGCTATTGCCATTTTAGAAATATGATAATAGACACAAGATTTTAGAAAAATAATACTGTAAAATTTCAATTAAAATACCAATTTAAAAAATCCTACAAAACATTTTTTATATAGCATTACTTCTTTTTACTTTGTACATAATATCTAATTCTGATATCATAGTTTTATTTTTTAATATTTGGAAAAGGATATATTAATAATTATATTTCTAGTTCATGACACAATTACAAACAAACAGTAAAACAAATACGTTTTAGTTCATTATATGTACATAGTTGGAAAAAAATTGTATATACCTTTAATTAACCTTTTTATATAACTACTCTGGTATCTATAATTAAAAATATTCAACATTAATTAAAAATATAATATGTATTTATTATTATGGTTGAGATATTTCTCCAATAAATAATTATTTTTTTTTTTTTAGAATATTTTATTCTCAAACAAAGCTTATTTTAATTTAGCCTAACCTTTTTTTGTAATTTTATAGGTCCTTTCACCAGTAGTAAATCTTTTGCAATTAATATTAATACAAATGGTAAATTTTTAAAATGCATAAATCAATAATTATTATTTTTCACTATTTCCGCTTAGTATGCAATATCAGATCTTCTTTAATTTTTAATAATATAAAATTGAAATTTAAAAATTTAATTGCTAAATTTTGTATGTACATATAGTGAAAAAAATATTCGACTTCATTCCTTAAATTGTTTGGCTTCCATCGACTCAATTAGATTACGGATGAAAACAGATTTGTAGAGATTTTTTTTTTGTTTATCAAATCATACTTTAAGCTGATTAAATTTTATTCGGAAAATTTGCAAAATAAAATAATAATAAAAAAAAAAACAACCTTTAGATATATATGTTATAAAGAAAATGGTAAAAAATTATATAATCTTTCCCTTTCTACTATGAATACATATACAATGAAAAATTTCATTGCAAGACTTAGGATAAAATCTTATATTCTATTATTATCTTCCCATATAAATAAGGATAAATATTTTCAACGAACAAAAAAAAACTGTATAAATACTATCATAAAAATAAATTTCAACTAAAAATTTTCAATAAGAGTATTTTTTTTAAGTATCTTTAATATTATATTATCACGAATGATATTATTATTATTTATTTTTTTGGGAAAATGATATTGAATTTATATTTAATTTTTAATCAATACACTTAAATTGTTATTAAATTAACCAAAAAAATATTTTTAATTTAGTTTTCGTATAAAATTTTCTATAGAATATGTTTTTTAGTTCATATACAAAAATTCAAGTCCATAATTTGTCCAAAATTATGGCATATAAATTTTGATTTGTATGAAATTTACTATCTGCTCCTTGAATATGAAATATTAGGATTAATTTAATGTGATGGTCATACAATGCTATAAGTAAAATTGATAATTTAGTCCAAAATTATTTAATTTCTGCTTATTTTGATTAAACGATTTAGCCCTTAGTACCCATATTATTATATTTGCCTAAATATATGCAATTGTTTAATTAGTTTTAAATTGAAAATTACACTATTTTTCCCAGCGTTTTTAATGTGCCTGAAAGTATGCAAATTTATAAAATTTTAAATTATTTATTTTGTAAACTTTTTATAGTATATACATAATATACTCTTTATTACATAATATTTACATCGCATTAATATCAGAGAAAATATATACAAAAAAACTAAACTGGCCTATCTTAACATTAAGATAGGACAGTTTTTTCTTTTTACAATTTTACTATAATCTTCTGGTTAAACCAGTTGATTTTTTTTAAATTTTTATGTAAATTCATATTTATGTAAATTCAAATACCATTTCTATGATTTAGCTTTAATGTGGAAAAAAGAACAAAAAGGTTTAAGAACTTTTAACAACAACAAATAATCTGTAAAGAGATTATAATTTTTATCAGAATCTGCCAAAAAAAAACGAAACAAAATAAAACTAATAAAATTATAATTTGTACGATATTTTATTAACAATTATTTAATGTAATGATTTTATTATTTGGTAATGATTTGTATTATATTCATCTTTAGTTGACATTACTAAATCCAGTAACTTGTGAAGTATGTTTACCCAAATATTTAACATTCATTCAATTTGCAAAAAAAAAAAAACAATAAATATGAGAAATTTTATAAAAGATAAAAATATATCAATAATACATCATCTCTTTAAAATGAATTTTAAATATTTTGTAAATAATCAAAACTTGTTTATCTTATTTCGCGTAAAATTTAATGATTTGCAAAAAAAAAAATTGTTTCTTTTATTTTTTGGCAAAAATAACAAATTTTTGTCACAATCATAAATTTGATGTCTAAAGTTAAAGAGGTTACCATAAAAATATTTTAATTTTTATATAATGTAAATATGTAGTTAAATTTTTTAATTGTCTATGATTGTATATTAATTATGATAAAATTTGGGTAAGTAAAATATAAATTTAAATTAAATAATTTCCTATATATATTTATTATTTTTATCTTTTGCAAATGTGAAAACTCGTTAGAAGTTAGAAGTAAAAGAAACTTGTTTTCATTTTTTTGCCAGGAATATCCGAAAATCAAAAAAAAAAAAAAATTTTTTTAAAAATCCTATAAAATACCGATAAAAAATGATATTTTGTGCAAAAAATTTTTTTTTTTATATCATTGTATCAAACATTTTTTTTAAACAATTTTTTTTGTTTAAAGTGTGTTTAGAAATTCATTAAAAGAATTCAAGGTTATACATAATAATTTTATAACAAATAAATTAGATTAATTTAAAATTAAGAATAAAACTAGAATATAAATATATAAATTTTAATTTGTTATGAAATTTTTGGAATAAATTTATGTAAATTATAAGTAAATAACGAGACTCTTCGGAAATATGTAAACAAATTAATTATATTTCCTAATATTTTCAAAATTTTCCAATAAATTTATAAAAAAAAACAAAAACGTAAATAATTATCTAAATTTGAAAATTTTCCAAACATAACTTCTTATGCGATCATCTTAATAAATACAACAAACTTTAATATAAATTTTTTTTTAATCTTTATGTTATGTGATATTAATTTTTCTCGCATGATATAAATTTATTATAAATATAATTTGTTATTAAAACAATTAAATTGCATGTAGAGAAAAAAATTTCCCACAATATAAATATGTATGTATATTTAATTTTCGAATTTATATTTATGTATTTATAAAGAAATGATAAAATATAAAAATAATAAAAAATTTATAAATTATAAGTATAATGTAATTCAAGTAGTATATATAATATATATGTATAAAAATTATCTAATATATTTATTTAATACAAGAAATATTTCCGGCAATAATAAAATGGACAAAAGAAAAAGTATTTCAATGTTAACACCTATGTTGTAACATCTTTCCACAGTCAAAAATAAAACATATACACATTATAATACATAATAAATTTAGTTACCAAACTAAGAAAAAAAAATTAAATTGAAATAGAAAAACCTCAATTAATTATTGGTGACCTGTAAATTAATTTATATTAAAGAAATTTATTAAATAAATAAATTAACATAAAAAAAAGTAAATAAATAATGATTTTTTTTTTTAAATTAATTTCAATCATAATTTTTTCACAAATATATCTAATGATACTAAAAATGATTTATAATACACAAAAAAATTATATAGTACCAATAATTTTTTTTTCTATATTAATTTTTTTTTTATCAAATTGACGCGCGTTCGAAAACAAGTTTGAAGATTTTTTAAATATGTATTTTATATTAATTTGAATTTCTAAATAATTATTTTATTAAAGGCACTTATATATAAATAAAGATAGCCTTTTTAATTCCTGTTTCTTTATTTGGATAGAAAGAATAAATATCCCTATAATTTTTGAAAACTTGTCTTTATACGATTTTTTTTTAAGGGCTAATCATTAATTACAAATCGAAAAATATGCGTATAACGATTAAAAAAAAATATTTATTATTAAGATTCTATTTTCTTTCATTTGTTTTTAATTAAAACCAAAATTCTGACGCAAAACATAAATATTTTTATCAAACATTAATGCTTTTTGGTATTTTAATAAAAAAAAAAACGAACATTAAAATATATATAATATAAATATTTATGACAATATTATAATTTCCAATCATAATATTCATAATTTTAAAGACTTTATGTTAATATTTTTATGCTTATTTATTTATCAACATAATTGTTAAGTTCTATCATTCTATATATAGAAACATCTTTTTTTTTTTTAAACAAACCACAAAACAATAATAAAAAATATGTTTTTTTAAAATATATATTTGACTAAAATCACTGATGACAAAGTTTCATTTCGTATCCTTGATATTTTTATTAATAGTTATAAGGAAGTTATTAAATTCAACGGAAATTTTTTGTATTAAATATGTATTATATGTATGTTTTGAAGAAAACGTATTTGTATTAAATATAAGAATTAAATAATTAACATTATTTTGTATTTCAAGTTCAAGAATATTTCCAATTTTTCTGACACATTTGTTGACCATGTGCTAAACAAAATAATATTTTTAAATTTTATATTATAACTTAGTTTAATAAAATATATTATTAAATTTTGATTAAATTTAGATACTGATATACATACATATAAATCATTTTTTAATAAATATCTTTCAAATTATTATATTGACCTAAAAAATAAAATAAAAATTAACCTTTGGTTAGAGATGATGGTATAATTTGAAGGTATATGTATATATATGTTTTCCAAAAAAAAAATGTTTGTTCGTAATCGGAAATTGTTTTTAGTTAATAGGAAATTGTTTAAAATATAAAATATATGTTTTTTTAGTTTGAATTAATAATTGAGTTCAATAACATATATAAAATAAATGAATTTTAAAGTTTTTATATATTTTACTTGTATAACATTGATAAAATTGTCCAAAATCAAACAAACACAAAATTCCAAATTAACATAAATAGTTTTATTCCTTAGAGACAAAAAAAATTATATTTATTTATGTATTAAAAATATTATATATTATTTTAAATTTTTTGTTGGAATATGATAAAAAAAAAACCGGAAAGCGTATAAAACATTAGAAAATTTTATCAAAAAAAAAAAATTAAAAATTTCATTTTTTTTTTAAACTTTATTATATAACGATTAATGCAAATTTAGTATAATGTACGTATTTTATGTATAAAGATAGTAGTATATAATATTTTGATTTTTGATTATTGAATTTGTAAAATTCACAGGGATTATTTTTCAAACCGAGGCCAGAATTTATAAAAACATAATTTTTATTTTAAAACAAAAAACTGCAAAAAATTTTTATTTAATGTTATACATAGAAACAGTTTTAAATCAAACATCCATGCATCATGTAATTTATATAATTAAAACTGTTTTTCAATTTTAATTTTAATAAAATATGATAATTTATGCTTTTATTTTTTTAGGTTTTTAATCGGACTAAAAACGAAAGAGTGTTAACATTAAAAGCTCAATTTATGTTACATAAAATAAGATGCAAAATCTAAATAATAATGTTAATAATGATAAAAAAAATTAAATTTCATTGAATGAGAAAAGCTTCAGAAAATATTCATTAAAACCAAAAACCAATATATTCAAATATAAAAATGACCCTCAAAATTTTAACTTACAATTATACACATAACTTATAATTTGAGACACTGTGAGAAAATAAATTGATGATTTTCTTAGAAGTTGGTAAATTTTCGAAAATCACATAGTCGTTTTAAATAAATTTATTTAATTGTAAGTGAGTTTTGAGTAATTTATACCAATTTTACGATAAAATGAATAGTACAGAAATAACTAAACTATAGTAGATTAAATTATTTTGTTATTCTTTTCAATGGCGTACGATCGCAATTTTTTACTATTGCATAAAATTTTATGGAACATTCAAATAATATTATACCAAAATTATCGTTATCAATTTGTCTCATTTCTTATCCTTATCAATTAATTTCAATTAATCATAATGATCTACCAAAGAGCGGTAAAACCAAAATTTTAAAAAGGGATACAAAAATTATGTATGTCAAAATTCTGTAATGGGCTAAATACTAAGGCATTTTTTAATTAATTAATATACTTAAATTATATGCTATTCTTTTTAAAAATTCTGTATTGGATACTTGGGTACAAAAAAAAAATACAATAAAGAATAAAATAATAAAACAAGTGTTAATTATTACAATAACAATTCTGGTTTATTTTCAAAATATTGAAATCTCACATAAAAGATAAATAACTCCAATGAGGTCACAAATCGACTTATCGTTCAACTATATAAGATCAATTATTAATATTTAATTATTATTTTGTTTAACAGAAGATATATTTTTCTCAGTGTTTCCGTGATCGTCAACAAATATAATTTCATGGAACGTCTAGCTTATGATAGGTGTGGTACTGTTAAAAATATAAAAAAAAAGAAATTACACTACCTACCACCAACATTTTTTTCTTCTTTTTCTGTATATGTTCATCTCGCATCAACACTTACCCCGTTTAAAAAATATACAAACAATTAGTCGCTAAAAACTTTAAAACCCTTTTTTTCTTGAGCTTTTTTTTTTTGTGTATTATTTGTTACTCTGACGCTTTATCAATTTAAGTCTTAAACTTTTTTTTGTGATACAGTAAAAAAAAAGAGTAAAAGAAAAATATAATACGACTAAATAATACTAAAAAAAAAAGTTTTTTTAAGGTGCAGAATTTCGTCGGTAGCGTCAATTTACGCGAATAGAAGTCTTTGAACGCGGTCGAGTTTTAAGTCAGTTGAAAAGAGTAAATCAATCCGTTAAGATCGTTCCTCTTTATGGTGCTTCAAATTAATATTTATTTATTTAAAAAAAAAAAATAGCTTAAAAAATATATAAATTTATTATAATTTTTTTTATTAAAATTTATTATAAAATTATAAAAAAATTATAAAAAAAAAAAAATAATTATTTGAAAATTTTTGATATTAGTTCGTTTAAAAAAAAAATTAAATATTATAAATTCGGGTAAAAAATAAAAAACAAAAACACATACAAATAAGGAAAAATAATTTAAATGTCATCTTGGTGGTTACAATTATTAACATAATACATATAAAAAAGGATACTAAAGATTTTAATAAATATTATTTTCGGATTACAAAAAAAAAAACAAAAACATAAAATCTTATTAGTTTTATTGTGGTTCGCAAAAAAAGAAATTGTGGTAAGTTTTCAATTAAAAATGTGGATTTTACAATAATTTTACAGGATGAAAAATATTTCTTTAATTTTGGATTAATTTTAAACAATTTCATTATAAATATTTTTAATTGTTTTGATTTTGGATCAAATATATCTTCTATCCAGCGATTTCAGTTCATATATACACCAGATTAATCTCACAAATACAATATACAAGCCAACTGTCGAATCATTAAATGGCCAATAAAATTAAAAATTTTTTTTTTTTTTTATTCAAAACAAAACGAGAAAAAATCTAATTTCTTTTTTACTTGTAGTTTTATGATGTTGTGCAATTTAATTTTGTTGAATATTTGGATATTGGGATATTACATGTATTTTTTCTCTATTTTGTTTATTTCATTTTTTTTCCAAAATTTTGGCTAACTCTTTACTTTATTTTGGTAATTTTGTGATTTTCGTAAAGTAATTTGTAATTATGCAATATTCAACATATATTTATGTTATTTTATTATTGTTAATACCACATATATATGCCATTATCACAAATATGATAAATTACAAGAGAAAAAAAAATGGTTTTTAATTTAAATTAATTAGAAAATTCAAAATGATTGTAGCCAAACAAATTTGTAAGTTCCCACACTTTTTGTAAATTTAATAAACGGTTACATATATCATGACAATTCGTATTTAACGTAACGAATACTATATTTATAGATTGTTTTCCGAGTTTTGAATAATTTTTATTTATTAGGTCTTGCAATTATATATTAGCTAAAAAATATTTATAAAAAAAATGATTTCAAATAATTACAACAAAAATAAGTAAATAAATTTTTCATAATAATAAATAAAATTTTAGCTTATTTAATCATAATTAATAGAATACCTATATTATTTTGGTTGATATTAATAAAACGATTTTGTTAAAATGAAAAAATTTACATTTACTAGTTCATTTCGAAAAATATGAAAATTATACTAACACTTGAAATTTGTTTTTCTCAATAATTAAGATATTACACTGAACTCAGATTAAGGCTAGTTTTTTCTAACTTAATTAAATTCTAGATAATTAATTTTCAGAATTTATCGATAACATAAACAGATTTTCTAAGAATTGTTAATAATATTAATTTTACAATTAATTTTACGTATATACTATTTAAATATGTTTTTGATAACAATTAAAATCCATTTCTCTTAAAAAATTGTATTGTACTATCTAAAAAAAATTCTGCCTCGTATTTAATAAATAATTTTTTAAGCTTTCCAAAATGCAATCTTAAATATTTTATTAATTTGACCTAATGTTTAATCTAACCACGACCCAAATTTCTAATTTCATGGTCTCCAACTATTATTATTTTTTTAATAAATCTAGTCAATTCCTGGTTAATTTAATTAAAGGTCATTTTTAAAGCAGAGTAAATGCATATTCAAACAAGGTTATCAAAAAATAGTAATAGTAAATTTCTTATACATTTTTATATTTTTACTTTTCCACAAGGTTGAATATTTGATAAAACATTTTAAAATTAACATATAAAAAAAAAAAGATGATAAATTTTAGCTACAAACTTTTATTTTCTATTAAGATTTACAGACTTTTAAATTACAAAAATATTTATTTCGGAAATAGGCTAAATTTAAACCTTGAACTTGAAAAATTTATGTTCTTCTGTCGGTTTTGCTATACTTATTTGCATATATTTTCAAAATTTATTGAAAAAGTTTTTTTTTTTTTATTTAAATTAAAATATATTCAAGTCATTGACTTTGAAAATTAATTTCTTTTTTAGGTTAATATTATATATATATCATAATGATTTATGAATACAAAATGACTTGCAATTAAAAAATTATCAATTGTATTCATATATAAATTGATAATTGCAAAAAAAAAAAAAAAATTTGTTGTATTATAATTTGTTCATAATCGAATTTGTATTTTTTGTAAATAAATATAAAATAAAATTAAAGTAGATGTGAAATTCAGTTCATGGATATTATTATCCTACATATTTTTTTATACAACATAAAAAACTTGCATAACATTTAATTTTTTTGATACTTCTTGAAAATGATTTTGATTAATATCTTCTTATCGTATCAAAACATAAAATTAATATGTAATTTCCTAAATAAAATTATGTTGACAGACAAAACAAAATTTCATAAGAGAAGACACCAAAATAATATTTAAAATAAAAATAAGTAGGTAAAACCGTAAAACTTTATTAGAAAATATTAAAATTTATCATCCTAAACAAAAATTTTTAATATTTTTGGGAAATTAAAGTCCTACACAAACATTTTTAATTTATATACATATATTTTTATCAATCATTTATGTAGGAAAATAGTGAAAACAGAAATTGATAAAACGAAAAATGTTTATTTTGGAAGGTATATTTTGTGTGTATGCTGCACTTTACTCTTTCAATGTCAATAATATTTATATAGCTATACCGTATATATATATATAAATATAATATTCATTGGTTAATATATAGTTTTTACTAACCATTTTAATTTTGATTGAATTTATGATAATAATTATTTAGCTGAGCAATATATTTAACTTGATTTTTCGTCATTTACAATTAGTTATTATTTTTAAAAAATTATTATCTAAATAATTTTTGAATAATAAATAATTAAATTTAAATTTAATTGTTGATTAGTTAACTATAATTTTCAAAAATTTCCTTAAAAAATTGAATTTATTTATAAACATTGGATTAAAAATAATTCTTTTTTTTTTATATTTGATTTGCATTTAAAATTTAAGCTTGTGTTCAAAAAAATCTATATAGCATTTATTAATTTGAAATTTATGAAAAAAAAAAATTAAAAATTATGATGACATTACAATATCTAATATTGAATTTTAAGCTTATAATTAATTTGCATTGTTATTTTGAGTAAAAATTCGTATCGAACATATAATATTTCAAGCATACATTATTCAAATTCACAGTTTACACAATTAATACAATAAAATCGGAAATAATAATAGCTTAAATTACATATATTGATTAAAAAAATTTCAATTTCCAGACAAACTAAGATTTAAAATACTTATGGTAACATAAAAAATATTCTATCTGTAACATTTAAATATTTAATATCATCCTACAGTATATGTCAAAAAATTAAAAATAGTTTTTATTTACTTATTTCTTTTCGAACAAATTAAATCTTTTTCATCTTTGTAAACATTGTATACTTTCAATTTTAATCGCCAGCATAATATAATCTACATCTAAATTATTTATAACTTAATATGTACGAGTACAATAAAAAAATATGACCTGATGAAATAGAAATATTGGCAAATATAAATCGAGTTTAGGTCAACAATCGAAAAATTTGAAAAAGAAAACGTAAAATATGTTTTTTTTACTCTATTATACTTTATATTATTTTAATGACCAATTAGATTTTTATGTTAAATTGCATAATTTCTTTTTTTTTTTTCTTTGTAATTATATATTATGGTTATTGTATAAAATTAGAGTGGGTGATTTGAAAATAGCCGAAAAAATATGTATATACATAATAATATTAAATACAAATTATTTTCGTTATAAAAATTATAATGACACACACAAATATTATGCTTAGCTATACAATATTTGAAAAGTAATTTTTATATTTTTATAATTTAATAGATTCTCGTAAAATATGAAATATTATAAATTTCAATTGATGGGAAAAATAGTATTTAGTAAACAAGACAAATATATATAAATTTATAATTAATAATTGGCAAAAAATGGTGTATAATTTACTTTAGTTAAAAAGGTTTAACATAAAATCAATCTGTATATAGAATAATATTTCATAATATTTTTTTATAATATTTTAGAATAAATAATAATGTTTTATAAAATAATTTTAAAAACTTAATAATTTATATAAACAACATAATAAAATTCCAAACCAAACTATCTAAATATTATGCAAATAAATCAAAAATAAAATTGTAATGAACATATTGATGACATATGGAAATTATTTGAGAAAAAATATATAATAAACTTGTGAAAAACAAATAAAAAATTTATTTCATAAAAGTTTATCAAAAATATATTGTTATGATTATATCATTTAGCTTCATATCTTTATATTTTTTTATGTATTTAAATATTTTTCCAAACTTTAATATTTAAAATATAAAATTAAAAATATTCTTTATAAAGTGTTTCTTTCACAAAATTAATTTCCTTGTTATTTTGAATTTACAAACATTTAAATATTTTTTAGATATCAAAAATTTATTTTAGTTAAAAAACTAATGAATATTTACATAATTTTTTTTTTTTTTGACAAAAAAGATTTTTTGATTTTTGACATTTTGTATCTGAAAAAAAATACCACAAAAAAGGAATTTTAATAAACTTTTGTCCAAAAGAAAAGAAGAATAATCCTCCTAACCAAACATAAATATCATAAATTAAAAAACTCGATATTTTACGAAAACCTGAAAAAAACACCCTGAACAAAAAAAAAACGTTTTCGTTTTCAAGTTCATATAAATAATTTCTTTCTTTTTCAGAATTTTTTTAACAGAAATTTTTGCAAAAAATGATTCAAAATTGCAAAAAAAAACAAAAAAAAACAAATTATAAACCAGTTCTCATACTTCCTGTTGCCAATTGACAACAGAACACTCCTTTAAATGAAAGCTCTTTCGTTATATGTAACAAAACAAAACAGAATGATTAAAACTTATGCTAAATATCGCAACATAATAAAAGAAAACTGAATTTTCAAGGAAGATAAAACTTCGGTTAAATTTCAATTTTTAATTTTAACAGTATCGAATATTTTTTTTTTATTATAATTATGAAAATTAACAGTGTTTTCCGGTACATAAAGTATTATATAAAATCAAAACAAATTATTCTATAAATGATTTCTAAGTTTATACAATTATGTTGTGCAATTTTTTTTTGGTTATAAAATATTGAAAATATTTCAATCATTTTTATTATTTTCAATTAAGATTCTTCTAATATAAATTATAAATAAATCCAATTCCATAATATGAAATTACTTTATGAAAACTAAAAATCAATTTTTCATCATTATACTTATTTCAAATGAAATTTTTTCGTTTTAATTGAATTTCACAATGCTACATTTTATATTTTTAAAATAATTTCTTAATATATACGTGTAATTTATATTATTTTTTTTAACATTAAATTATTTAATTATGAAATAAATAATTTTAACTATTTCATTAAATTAAATTTCAATTTCTAAAAATTGGACAATTTTCAAAATTTCTCATAATCTAAAATAAAATTGTCTCATTATTAAATCATATTTTTCGTATAAAATTTTTGTGTATTTATTCAGAAACCACGAAAAAAGTTCACACCTTATGTAATTTCATTATGGTCTATACAAAATCTAATAAAAACAAAACTTTTCAGTAATTTCAACATTAGATGATGATGATGATGTGTAACAAAAGAAAATCTTTTGAAGGTCATTTTATGGAGGGTGCTTATTAAAAGTTTAAGATTTAATTTTTTTGAAGTAATCCATAATAATCATAAAAATATTTATTTAACTATCCAAAACAACATGAAATTCTCTATGAAATTTATTATATATTTCTGTGATTTAATATTACAGAAAAGTTATAATTTTTTAATTAAAAAAAAATTGAAATTTTACTTTTTATTTTTATTTTTATGGTCTTTGTTTAAGTTCAATTACAAATTATTGACCTTGTTCAAAATTTCCATTATACTTTTCCGTAATCAGGTTTAAATACTAATTATACATAGAAAAAAAAAATTTACCTAGAAAATCAACAATTTAAAATTGTAGTACGTGAAAAAAATGTGTCCTCAATGTGTAAATTATTTAAGTAGGGGGATAAGAAGATATGTATTATGTTACAACATAAACAAATTAATAATTTAAATTATAAACAAAAAATATTATATTATTTAGTTACAAAAATAAATTATTTACATGCAGTTCAATAATATCTCTAACACTGAAAATTTATTTAAAACATATATTTTAATAGCATTTTGAAATTTTTGGACGCATCAATTTTTTTTTGTAATTATATAAATTCTTTTAATTAAATAGTTCAAATTGTTAGGTAAATTTAAATTTAGAGTCAATATCCGGTGTAGCATATTAAGAAAATATTTTTAATAACTTATAGTTAAAATATTTCCACATACGAAAAAAAAAAACCAAAAATTAACATATATATTTATGGTTTGCCCGATGAAAATATAACCAAACAACATTTTTTTTCATCTGTTTACATAAAATATGTATACTCTAAAAGCGTATAGTAAAAAAAAAGATTTCGTATCTTGTGATATATTAACGTGTTGTGCTTTTATTTAAAATATATATATATATATATATATATATATATATATTTAAATCGAAATTTTTGTTTTGATAATTTTGAAGATGTTACATATATGTATTTTCTATATATTTGAAATGTGGATAAATTGGTATATCGACATTTATTTAATCAAATATAAATAATTTCTACCAAAAAAAAAAAAAAACCAAAATTTATTGAAGACAATAGAAATTTTTTGAAAAATGAGAAAACTTATTGAGAAAATCTATGTGGGCGCGAATTTTATATTATTACATAAAAAAATATGTTGATAAATTTATTTTATTTTCATATGATAGTTATATAACGAAATTGATGAACTATTTTACTTATAAATATATTTGGAAATATTACTAATTTTTAACATTTAACATTTTTTCAGAAGAATATCGCAATCTCCCCTATTTAATCTGTTATTATTAGAATAACTTAAAATATTTAAATATGAGTGAACCTGGAGTATTTGATAGATTAGTCAAATTTTTTGTTGATAATGAAGGTAATAATAATATTTATAGATATATATGTAATTAAATATGTAATTAAAAATCTTTACAATTTATATTAATTAATAAATATTTCAAAATATATATATATAGATCAACGTACAAAATCATGGCTATTATCAAATTCACCAACACCATTAATGGTTATATTAGTAACATATTTATATTTTTGTTTATATGCTGGTCCAAGATATATGAAAAATAGAAAACCATATGAACTTAAAAATACTTTATTGATTTATAATGCATTTCAAGTTATATTCAGTATGATTTTATGGTGGGAGGTAAGTAAATCAAAATAATGATAAATAGTAAAAACAAAAATGTTAAGCTACAAACCTGAAATTAGATATTATATTTAATACACAAATTATTTATTTAATTAATTTTATATATTTATATTTTGTAATTTAAGGGCTTCGAAGCTGGCTGGCGTAAAAATTATAGTTATAGGTGTCAACCAGTTTATTATGGTTCTGATAATCCAAATGAAATTAGAGTATGAATTTAAATTAAAAAAATATTATGATTTTTCAATAATTAAATATATATGATTAATTTAATTTGTTTTATTTATAGATGGCACGTGCTGTTTGGCTTTATTATATTGCAAAAATAACTGAATTATTGGATACAGTATTTTTTGTATTAAGAAAAAGACAACGTCAAGTAACATTTTTACATTTATATCATCATACATTAATGCCAGTTTGTGCATTTGTTGGTGTTAAATATTTTGCTGGTGGACATGGTACATTACTTGGTTGTATAAATTCATTTATACATATTCTTATGTATGGTTATTATTTATTATCGGCATTGGGACCAAATGTACAAAAATATTTATGGTGGAAAAAATATTTAACCCTTATGCAAATCGTAAGATTTCAAAATTTTCAAATAAAAAATTTTTTTTTCCAAATATTATTTTAGATATCATTTTTCCTTTAGGTACAATTTTTGATAATATTTGTTCATACATTACAAGTACAATTCCAACCAGATTGTACATTCCCAAAATCAATTGCTGCTCTATTAACATTCAATGCTGGACTATTTACATATATGTTTAGTTCATTTTATATTAAAAGTTATAATAAAGAAAAAGCATTAAAGAATGCTGCACAAAAAGAGATTAAAGATGATTAAAATGAAATATATAGAAAAAATGGATTTTTATTTTTTAATTATTATGCAAGAAAAAAAAAACACAATTTTTGATGTAAAAACACAAAAACACATACAAAAGATAAAAAAAATATTAAATAAAAATATTAGTTAGAATAAGAAATTATTTTTATTTTATTTTTGTAAATTTTCTATTTATTATAATATAAATTTTATTTTATTATAATAAATAAGAAATTTTAGTTTGCTTTTTAAAAATATTTAATAAAATTGAATTATTATATTTATAATAAATAAATTATAATATAAAATTTGTTAAGCACCAAAAATATAAAATGCAGATTAAATTGAAAAATATATACAATGAAAATTGTAAAATAAGTCTTTAAATATTACTGTGTTAAAATAAATAATGCTATTAAATGTTAATTAGATTTGTAGAAAAAAAAACGATTCTATATTTTTTAATATGATGTGTTCTTCTTCTTTATTGAAATATATATTTAATTATTTAACTGGAAACTTAAAAATTAAATGTATTTGAAAATAAATTTAGAAATTAGTTCTATAAAATAAATAAAAAATTATAATATGTATGTATAGAAATTTTTGGAAGAAATAAATTATACAATTAAACCATTAAACGTAATTTTATTAGTTTGCAGTTATTATTATATATTAGTCGAATCCTGAAATAATTCGTATATGTACTGTGTAAATTTTTTTTTTTTTAACAAACAGGAATGTTTCATCCGCTATATTATGTAAATCCTTTAACCATTGTTGCTATATTTAAATGCAATACCGAAGAATAAACAAAATGTATGCAGAAAAAAATATTGATTCATTGATTTGATTTATAATTCAGTTCAGTTATATTGATTCATTGAGTGTACCAAACATAAATACGGAAAAACAAAGATGAGATTGCTCGAGATCACAAGATAGAGTAAAACACACAGTCAGATTTTGTCATAAGTTTTCGACAAAATATTGGGTATATTCGCTGCTTTCATATTGTTCAAAATATTTATTTGAATATTATGTTTTTATGTTATGGATATCAAATTAAAAGTTTATAGCTTTCACGACCTATAAAATTCATTTTTGTATCTTTAAAGTTGAACATTTTAGTGTGTTGAGAAATTGACTACCTACATATGTACTTTCAGACTTTGGGAAATTTAGTTTTTTTTACATTTTCTTGAATAATACTTTGAATTTAATTATAGGTTTTATTGGATAATAGGATAATAAAGCAAATGATTATCTCACAGGATGTATATTCCAAATATTATGTATGTCACAAAATTCAGTATCCACCAAAATAAAGGATAAAATTAAGTTGTTGCAAAATAAATAAAATATAAAGGAAGTATAAGAACCAATGTCCTTGAAAATGATGGACGAATGGTCAGTGTTGTAATAAAAATATTCTACAATGGGCAGGAAATTTACTTTTGACAAAACTATGGTATCGGCTCAATGGTCTAGGGGTATGATTCTCGCTTTGGGTGCGAGAGGTCCCGGGTTCAAATCCCGGTTGAGCCCGCAAGTTTTTGTTAATTTTTAAATATTTTTATTTTAATAAAAAAAAATTAAAAAAATTGGGCTCAACCGGGATTTGAACCCGGGACCTCTCGCACCCAAAGCGAGAATCATACCCCTAGACCATTGAGCCGTTGTGTACGTCGTCGGAAAATAACACAAACCAACAACATATTTATAATTATAACATGTTAATGTTACACAAACGTCATGTTGTAAATTTTGGGAATACCAATTTGTCACTTGTCAAATTGAAATTTAATAATGGTTCTTGAGCAGATATATCAATCTTTTTTCTAGTTTATTTGGAAAACTAAGCAATTAAATAAGAAATATATGAGAAACATTTTTTTATGCGAATAATTAATTATTTAAAAAAATATTTTTATTAAGACGAATCGAATCAAATCATTTATCTTGAATATATTGAAGACGATCAGAATCTCTTGGATGATTAAACTTTTTCTAAAAATTTAATAAATATTGGATTTTTATTAATGGTTACATGAACTGTTCAATTATCAAATATATATACATAACACAATAAAATTTCATATATAATAATATTATAGATATATTTCAGTTTTCCTTGGTATAATTACAAATTAATGTAAAATTAAGTTTATATTCTTTCCTTTTAACTACAATTTTAAGTTTTTTTTTTTAATAAAATTTTTGCAAACACAAACATGCAATTTGGATTTTAATAATAAAAAAAAAGTACAAAATATTCGAATTTATTTTTAGCATTAAAAAGAATTTAATTAAATTTACAAAATACAAGAAATTCAAAAATTTAATTAGAAATATAAAAATCAAATATATCTTGTAGCATATTAACTATCGCTAACTATATATCTTAGTTTTAGCAGAAACAATTAGTAAAATAAAAATTCTAGTTTTTAGATAAAACTACATTATTAAATTTCAACAATTCTTTTTTTTTAGCCTCCACAATTTTTATTCTAATGGAAAATTAAATTAATTTTTTTGTCACCTGAACTCTACTACATTTTTTATTTCATAATATTTTTTAAGAGACTCTATAATATTTTAATATTTTTCCAATAATATTTTATATTTATTATTTTTGAGCTGTGTGTATATAATGTGAATTTTATTTTTTAATAAATTTTTCTTAGTACATTTTTAATGCAATAATACAAATAAAAAATTTACTACATAATTTCTCCAAAGACATAATAATGAATAATTTCACTGGTTTTTTTTTTTTTTAATTTCGATTAAGTGTTAATTATTTAAAATTTTAATAATTTTATATTGATTGATTGATTGATTATTAATGTATTTATTTTCATTTTAATATTTTTCAAATTCAATATATAATATAAATTATTTTATTTACTTATTTTCATTTTATTTATATATCAATTTTTAGAATTACATTGAATTATCATTATTTTATTTTATTGTGATTTGTATTTTCAGTCATATTATACATTATTATTATATTTATTTATTATTTACTTAAATTAATTTTAAAAATGTCTTTGAATTTAAATCAATCGCTGCTATTATTTTTATTCCTTTTTGAAAATTTCTGTTTTTTTTTCTCATGATTTTTATTAATTTAATTTAACGTTTTCATTATTTAAATTATTTATTTTATTAGATATTATAAATATGAAAAATATAAAACAATACAAATATAAGGAAATACAATAAAAAAAAATTAATAGAAATTTTTTTATCTTTAGCGAAATAATGAAAACAAAATTATTGAGAAAAGAATTAAATTTTAATATTTACACTATTTTATTAAAGAAATTAATTTATATTTTTTTCATATTTTTTTTTTTTTCATATTGATAATGGTAATTTCCAATTTTTTTTATATATATATATTATATTGATTTCCTTTTACATTTTATATAATCCAAAAATTAGTTTACAGTAATTTTTTGATTTTATGATTTCAATTATAATGGAAACATAAATATTGTTTATTTTTTAAATAAAAAAGATTTTGAAATTATATAAATATAGTAGAAAATAAAAATCGAAAATTTCAAAAATTATTATGAATCAATTTTTTAAATAATTTTCTTCTGTTTTTTTTAACATATATATTGTGTTTTGATTTTATTTTTGTATTCTGAATTGTACTAAATAATAAAAATTTAATTTTCTTTTAATTAATTGCCTATTTTCAAAGAGAAATTGGTGTATGTGGTACTGAACATTCTCCAACAGTTACACGATACATTGCCATTTCGGTAATGCCATGATAATGTACAAATGCAGCGGCGATAACAAATACATGAAATATTTGATGAGATTGGAACTAATAAAATATATTAATGTGTTAATTTCTTTTCAAAATTGTTTTAACATAATACAGGCAAGTATTTCTAAATGTCAGATTGATTATCTTTTAATACGATATTCTGATTAGGAAATATTTCATGTATTTTTAATAACTTTGCCTGTATATTTGTTATTATTTTTACGTTCAAATATAAAACCAATTATGGTCATTTTATAACATACCCAAATATCAAATTTACCAGGAAACCATCTTTCTGGTACACGCATTGCATAAAATAATGCTCCAAGAATATAAAGTAAACCTTTTTTAAAATATTAAATGAAAATAATTAAGAAAATAACAAAAATTTTAATATAATTTATAAAATTATTACCCATTAAAACTAGCCATCCTAAACTAGCTTGACTAATTTTACTAAACCAACCTTCCATCATACCATAATGAATAGCTGGTATTATACCTGATAATCCAAAACTCATAAAGACTCCAGCTCTTAATGGTCTTAAACTAGGCTCAGAAAATTTATCCCATAATGAAACAATAATTGATAACATTCCTAGTACACATACAACAGATAAATAGATCACTTTTGGTTGATAATGACAATAGAAACCATAATAAAGCCATGGTACAAATGATCCCATAATCAATAATGCAATACCACAATAATCTAATCTGAAATAATGAAAAATATAAATTTATTAGATTGTATAAATAATATTTTTTTTTTTCAATTTAATTATAAAACTTACTTTGAGAATAATTTACCAATACCCTCCGAATGACAACTTAATGTATGAAAAGCAAATGAGAAACCAAGACATATTATAGCACCGGCAAAAAAGGCACCAAATATAATTTTTTCCTGTATTTGAATTTCAGGCGTTGGACGCGTTAAAAAATATAATGCAACAGCTATAAATGCAACGCAACCCAATAAATGTGTCCATATATTGCCTGTTTCTGTATGAATACGAAATATTGATTTAAAACATGCACCAAATGAGGGCAATGGTGGACGATGTCCTTTATGTAAAAAATCATTATCCTGTAACCATTTTGGTAAATGTTTATAATGACATACTTTCCAGCCGGCTTCCCAAACCTTAAAATTAATTAAATTAAAACAAAAAACATAAATTTTATAAATTTTTCAAACCTTTCGGACAAATTCTTCAGCTTGTTCAGCTGCATTATGAGCCAATGCTCCTAAATCAATTTCATCTGAAAGTACTCCAGCTTTCAAGACTTCTGTCATCTGATTTATTTTTTTTTTTAAATATTTAAAACAATTATAAATGTATTTATTTAAATCAATTTTTACGAAACTAAAAATTAAGTAAAAATAATTTATAAACAAAAATGTAAAAACTTCTTATAATTAATTACATATTTTTTTGTTGTTGGAAAAATGAAGAGGTCATATTTTTATTTTATTGCATACAGAATATTGGAAAACTAAACTATACGATATATTGTTTCTTTAATATATTGTATATCAAAATCAGTGCTTTAAAGAATAGTCGTGTGTTTTAGAACATTTTCATTAAACATGCTGCTATTTACCGCATAAAAAATCAATAATGATTAATAGATTTAGTTAAATATTTTCTGAATACATATTAAATTACAGGAAAATTAACTATATTTTTAGAATATAATTATAATAATATTAAAAATAAAAATTTCAAAAAATTGATTTAAAAAAAAAACTATTAGTTTTTAATTAAACTGTTCCTATATGACCTTAAACTCTGAATTAGCCCTTGAGAATTGCAAAAAAAACTATATTATTATACAAAAAAGTAGGTAGGTATGGTTTTTACCATTATACCAGATTTTTTTATTATTGAAATTTTAAATAATTTATGGAAATTTTACAATATAATGAAAAAAGCAAACATATAAAACTATTACATACTACTACTAAAGCTTTAATGTATTTCTAAATTGTAATTTTTTGTTTATTTTTACATGGAAATTTGAATATGCATACAAACAAAAGTTTTTTTTTTTTTAAACTAATCATATGTGTAATTTATTAAAAGAAAATATTCAGATATGAATAATTTATTTTGACTGTATAAATATATGAAATATTTTTTTATAATCAAATTACCGTCAACGATGAAAATAACAATTTAGCCCAAAATACAGGATCGTCGGTATTTCCGACATCAAATTCCTTAATTTATGTATATAATTCATATGCATTAAAATATATATTAAAAAAATAAAATACGAAATTTGATCAATAGATTATTTTATAAGAAATATGAAAATGAATGAAATTTTTACATAAATATTTTAAATATAAATTCAGAAATGTTAAATGTTATCTATAATTATTGAGAGTTTAAAAAAAAATTTTTATATTTTATATTTTATATTATATGATTAAAATAATGGCCTTGCTCTAACTGAAAATTTCTGTATTACGCATTTAATGTTATGCTTATCAAATATAGTATATTTTATTAAATATAATTTTTCATTTAGATATGATAGTAAAATTATTACATGTAAAAGATTTTAAAATATTTTTTAAGCTGTTAATTTAAAATAATTTGTACATATAGCCGCGTAAGTCTATAATAATTTTTCATTTTATTTTTTGTTTACAAAATCTTATTTTGTTTACAATTTATATTGGAAAAAAATGCCTATTGAAAAATTTAGCTTATCTGTAGATTATTTGTTGTAATTATGTAAATTGTTCAGTAGCGGCCAGCGTTCAAGCATAACTAACATTAACAATTTTTATTATAAAAACCAAAGACAAATGAAAGGATATAAAAAATATGATTTAGTAAACTTAACATTTTAGTTTTTGGTCTTTAAAATATTTGAAAACTATCATTCTAAACATCAAATTTTACTGAACGCTTTTTAATCCACTTAGTATGACATATATTCTTAATTGCCTAAAGTTCGAGACGCTACTGAACTAATCAATTGCTATGCACATTTATAGGAAATTTCATCATTTTATCATTCATATATGAAAAATGTATTTTTTTTTTCTTCTAAATATAAATTTTGCTAAGCTGCTATAATTTGTGTGCCTAGCTAAACAAAAAATGAAAAAAAGAAAGGGATATTTACATATCAATTAAATCAATGATCACGTGTATATAATCTTAGGCATCTTTTTTAATAATAAAATACGTATATTGTATTGCGGCATGTTAGACTGTAAAACATGTTTTATCAGTTAAATTAAATAATAAAGTAATAATCACAAATTTGGATATAAAAAAAAATGTTAATCTTTATTAACCTCTAGTTACACTTGAAAGAGAATTTATTGTAAATATATAAGTTATTTGAAAAATTTATAGCTGATTATTTTTTATTATTAATAAGGTGCGTCAAATAATTAGTAAATTAGTGTGTCTGTTCAAATTTTTTTAGATTTTAACAAAAATACTATAGATTTAATCTATCTTTAATAGAAACGTAGAATAGGGTGTTAATTTAATATAATGATTTCAAAATATTTTATATTTAGAATAGATGTTTTTTTTTTTTTTTTGATAAATTGGGTCAGAAATTATTTTTGAGTTGCAATTACAGGAACCCAAATTACAGAATTGTATATTTATAGGAATAATATTCAAATTTATTCATATACGAAATATTATTTCTTAAATTGTATATATAACCTTTCAGTTTTTAATACAATCAAATTGTGCCCAATAATATTTAATTTAATCAATATTAATTGAGAATATTGTAGAATCTAGATCACTGCCAATGAATAAAAAATTTGCAAAAATCATAAAAAGATGTTAATTGAACTTAATCATAACAAAAAAAAATATATATCAATAATTCATATAAGAATTTACATGAAAATTTATAATTTATTTTTTATTTTTAAAAATATAACTCACCTCTGCTTCAATTAATTGAGTATCTTCTGGTGTTGATGGTAATGGACAACCAGGATCATCTTCTTCAATTAATTCATCATCATCATATTCTAATAAATCCATTGTATGTATATCAAATGATTCACCATCTGGTAACCATCTTTTACGTTTTCTTAATATCATACCATTAACATCATGATATATTTCATTATTACCATCATCAAAATCATCATCATCATCTGATTGTTGTTGTTGCGAACTATTACCAATGCAATGATGATGATGATGATGAGTTCGGCGTAAATTTAATGGTGAATTTGAACTAAAATCTGAATCTGTATCTTGTGATTCAGTTATTGATTTTAATTTTAGTGGCAGTAATGCAGTTTCAACATCTATTTGTTTATCAGCCATTTTTTTACAATGACTTTCCTATTATTATTATTTATTTTGCTTAATTTTGTTATTGTATTCAAACTTTTCAGTAATTGTGTATGGTAGGTTTTGTGCTTAATTTGCTGATACAATTAACAGCACTGATAACTAAAGAAAAGAAAATAAATAAAAAGAAACATTATAAATTTTAAAACATAATAGTTCAATTTCTTCTTTATATGTACACAGCAGATACACTTTTCAAGTGATTAAAAATAAGGAAGCAGGTATAAAAAAATAAATGCTTGGAAAACAAATTAACCTTTGATATGAGATTATGATTTTTTTATATTTTTTTAAATTAATTATTAACAATATAATAAAAGCTAAATAACATATACGACAAAACATAAAATGAGAAATTTAGATTGTTAACGGAATTGTATATTATACATTTTTATAAGTGAGCACACATATACACGGACTATGTCAAAGTTATATTATACGATTTGGTGAATTTCTGGGCCAATATCTGCCTCAAAAAAAAATGAAGAAAAATTATTAATTCAGATTCAGAGGTCGAATTTCTCTTCAAATACAAAAAACAAGATTTGATATAGCCTAAAATCTCTTTCACAGTATATAACAAATATTTATAATTATGCAATTACATAATTATTATACATTACATTGATTATGTATGCAATGTTGTTTTATAACTTTTATTAAAAAAATTTAAAAAAAAAGTTTCCAATTTAAGTTACAATATTATACTTCTTTATTGCAAAGATTTCCATATTTGTTTGTTCCCCAAAGTAACAGAAATTTTCACAATATTTGTACCTAATCGCAACAGGAAGACAAAAAAAAATTGCTATGACGTTATTTTTTCCAAACTTGGCAAGGGCTTTAATTTAATTTTTTTCCAATGAAGTTTAGATGAGGATTTTATAAATTGTGCAGGTTAACAAAACAAAGCAACAAATATGTATTTACTTTAAATAAAATAAAATACACGTTTTAGTTGAAGGTTAATTAATTTACTTACGTCGCACTATTTTATCAGAAAAAAAAGGCTGACCTCTTTGTATCACGAATAATTTTATTATAGTAAAAAAACTTCTCTGGTTCACCTTTTTTCCACAGAATTTCTTTTTCACTGTCAAATACAAAAATGACAAAAATAAATTGATGAAAAAGTCGACTTCGCTGTCAAATAAATTTATTTTATGTGGCTAACTTCATTAGAAATATGATGGGTAGGCGCCGAGTGCAATTTTAAAAGATAATTTCTATGTAAAATTTTCTTCACAAAATATATTGGATTGAATATGGAGTAAAATGGTTTAAGTATTTCATATGATAATAAGAAAAACGTTATTTTATTTTTAAATATTTTAATGGTATTAAAAAAATGAATATAAAAGTTTAAGTTTCGAATGGAAAAATGAAGAACATAAAATTATTTTTAATACCTAGTAAATTTATAATAATTGAGTTTAAATTTTTAATTCTTAGAACGGCCACAAAAATCCCTATAATAATGTCAATATCTTTATTCAAATTTCTGAAATTGAATTAATTTATAAATAAAAAAAAAAGTTCAAATCCATAAATTCCCTAAAACATAATCCCAAAAAATAATGAACGATTATATTTATTATGAAGTTCAGTTGATAAATTATAAAGTTGTCCACAAACAATTTTAAATTTCTTCAAATACTTTTATTAAATGTTTCTAATTATATTTTTAAATATTTATAGGAAATACGAAAACTAAAATTATTTAAGAGTTGAACTTTAATTTGTATACCAAATTTAAATATTTTTGTATCTAATTACCATTATTATTTTGTCAATAAAATTCGTACAGCAATTCAAAATATTCTACTTTTAGTTAGCCGAAAGATCTTCTTGGAGTTGGATGAAAAATTTGTGTTCTTTCTGTGTACTTATTAAAAATTTCTTAAAATTGAAATTACAAATATATACATAATACATATTACAAATAACAATAATTTATATATAAATTTAACTGCTTTTGCAATTTTTATTACAAAATGTATTGTTTAAAATTATTATATGAAAAATATATTCAATTTTTCGAAGTGAATTGTGGTAAGTGGACAAACAATTAAAAGTAACTACATATACATATATACCATATGTTAATTATTAATGAACTATTTTAACCTTATAATTGAATTTTTACCAAATAAATAAAGTCATGCTAATTTCAAAATTTAATTTATTTCTAAAATGTTGCGTAATTTAAATTTCATATAAATAATTTTATTTTTTAAAAAAATATCAAAGTGAGAAAGGATGAAAAAAATTATGGTATATTTTTACTTTACAATAATATCTTATGCAAAAAATCATTATCACTAATATATCCTTATTACGAAACAATCATGACTGGATATTAATAATATTATATATAATACTTTAGCTTGATTTTTATTTGCAGATCCACGTAGCAGCGAAAAATTTCTTATGAGTAGTCCAATTCCTATTATAGTATTTATAATTTTATATTTAAAATTTGTAACAAAATGGGGTCCAAAATATATGAAAAATCGTCCAGCTTATAATTTGGATATAATTATGATTATTTATAATATAATACAAATTATTTGGAATTTGAAACTTGTTATAGATGTAAGAATAATGTTTTCTTTATTATTAATTTAAACAAAAAAAAATTACATCATTATTATTTTAACCCCTATAGGGTCTAACTTACACTTATGGATTTGGTGGATATAGTTTAATTTGTGAACCAGTTGATACATCATATTCGGAAGTATGATATACTATATACTAAAATTATTTAATTCATTTATAATTCATAATGAAAATATGAAATTTTGAATTCTAGATTGCATTGAAAATTGTTGATGGTTGTCATGATTATGTTATGATTAAAATATTTGATTGTTTAGATACTGTATTTTTTATATTAAGGAAAAAGGAGAAACAAGTAACATTTTTACATATTTATCATCATGCTGGTATTTTAGCACTTGCATGGTCAGCTTGTAAAATTTATCCAGGTAAAATAATCCAACAAAAAAATATATATACCTATTATATTAATTTTTCTAAACATATATTTATTTTTAGGTGGACAGTCAATCAGTTCGGGATTACTTAACTCTATTGTTCATGTTGTTATGTATTCATATTACTTATATGCTTTGATCAATCGAAATAACAAAAATATTTGGTGGAAAAAATATTTAACACAATTACAAATTGTATAATTGACTACAGTTTTCTTTATAATAACTTAATTTTTAATTAATTAATTTTTCTTTACAGGTTCAATTCTGTTTAATTATACTTAATTTTACTGCTTTGTTATTGGGACCAGACTGTGGATTTCCAAAATGGACAGTAATTTATGTTATACCACAAAATGCTTTTATGTCTGTTATGTTTATTGATTTTTATATTAAAGCTTATGTTAAAAAGAAGAATTAAATTTAAATTAAATTTGCTATTTTGTTTCGGTTTTTTTAAATAAAATTATTTCAATCAATTGAAAATTTTGTTTAATTTGAATATTTAAATTAAATTCATTAATAAAAATTAATTTGAATATAAGTAATTGAAGTTCGTAGAATTGTTCGTAAATTTCAAATAATTTTAGTTAGGTATTAGAATAAAAATTAGAATTTTTTAATTATTGGTCTTTCCTTATATTTAATTTTGTGCAACGATTGCTTGTCGGCTCAATGGTCTAGGGGTATGATTCTCGCTTTGGGTGCGAGAGGTCCCGGGTTCAAATCCCGGTTGAGCCCGATTATTTTTTATGAATTTTTTTTTCGTAAAACTATAAAAGAAAATATTGATAAATTATGCTTTAAAAATAATATTTAATTATTATAATATAAATTAAATATAATATCATTATATTTAATTAAAATACATATAATGATATTTGAAACATCATTCATAATTTTATGAATATGATAAAATTGTCCTATACATTGATTTGCAACATAAACATAGATTAGTAATAGAAAGTAGAATTCATTTTGAAATATAAATTAGGACAACAAAATGTTGTCGGCTCAATGGTCTAGGGGTATGATTCTCGCTTTGGGTGCGAGAGGTCCCGGGTTCAAATCCCGGTTGAGCCCTATTTTTTTATGAATTTTTTTTTAATATAATTTTATTATCATCACATTTATAAACTTCATTTATAAATTTTATGATTCTCTTTATATTTTTCTATAGGAAAATTTAAATATCATAATTATATTTTTTACAAATCATATAAAAACACTAATAATCATAGTATTTTTATGTATTCATTTTATGTATACAATTAATTTCTAAAAACTACAAATATCTATTTTTTTTTTGAATAAATTTGCAGAAGGAAGTGAATTAAATAAATACAATGTTACCATTCGACCTGAAATATACTCTACAAACATTAAATATATATATATAAGAGATTAGAGTGTTTGGTCATAATTTGGTCAATGTCAATAATAATGAAATATATAACATAGTTACCTAGTTTTCAGATATACACTAATGATAACATTAAAAAAAAATCTATGGGAAGTTTTTAGTTTTTTTTATTAATAATTTTTTTTTTTTTTTTCATTTTAAAGAAATAATCATACTAATATTTTTATAGGTAAAAATTTATACATAATAATAGTTAGTAATCGAAGCTTTATATTTGAAGATTATAAACATGGGGTCAATAACTTATCAATATATGTAATTATTTATTTTTATTTTGTATATAGTATGCAGGTATGCATATATATGTACAAAAAAAAATTGTTACGATAATTTTGCTATTTTTAATGAAAATAAGAAAGTATAAATAAAATAAATTGAATACAATGTCAAAATATAACCTTGACCTGAACAAAATTTATAAAGAATTTAACAGGATATAATGATAAAAATTAGTCCATTACATTAATTAAAATTTTAGTAGATGAGCACGCTTATTTTTGAAATATATAAATTTAATATCTAACTATATATATTATAATGAAATAGCTTTAAAAAATTACTGGTTTTTCTTAGAGCTGTTATTGTTTAGTGTTCCAAAAATTTAACTTAACATTACATAATAACAAGAAGCATAAAGAAATAATTCAACATGGTGTGTCTATAGTTTTTCGTATTAGGTAAAAAATTTAAGTACAAAATTATTAATTTTTTTATTATTGAATTACAAATTTTAGCTATAAAAAATGATATAACATTACTTTATAAATAAGATGAATTCAAAATAATTAAAAAAAATTAATATATACAATTGAAATGTTGGTTGAAATTGTGCTATATATGCTAGCTAAGTATGCTAAGTATACATATATGAATTTTCTACGAAATAAAAAATATTTCACGGTATAGAGGTCACTTCACACATATTATTTTTTAGAACCTAACACATTACTTTTAGTATAATTAAAACAAAAGTAAATAACAAATTATAATTTCTTTTAAATTTCATAATCAAATATCTCTATGTCATGAGTTAATCACGTGTCTTATTATGCTACCAAAAAAAATTATATTTTGGACTATTTATGTATTAAAATAGATAAATTTTTAAATTTTATAGTGCAATATGTGGCATATTATTGATTTAAAAAGTATTTTATTTTTTTATTTAAGAATTTTAGCTTTCAAATATATAATATTATTTTACTTAGTTCCATCACAAATTCATTAAAAAATAATAATTAAAAAATAATAGTAATTAAAAATCGATAATTAGTAAATGAATAGCCAATAATTACTAATACTAATTAATTATTGATACTTCCGTCGACTCTGACGTCACATATTCGCTAATATGAATAGTGATGACACCCGTCTATGACAATTTTTATTACTTTGTACAAAATTTATTATTTATAATAATTCTCCTAAATATTCAGCATTATTAGACTTCAACTAAATTTTAAGTTAATATTTATCAGACTGGCTACCAGTAATAATAATTATAAATATGTTTAGAAAATATAAAAGTTATTACTATAAAAATATTTCATTTAATTGATAATAAAAATTAGAAAAAGTGTGAAGTTATTATAAATATATAATTTTGCAAATATATGTAAAATATTTGGTTAAATTACTTATGAACTGTGTAATATCTCACTATGTTTGATGTAGAATTTCAATTTTTAAATTTGTATTAAGTTAATAATTAATTTAATCATTATTCTGTATATATAATAATTTTTTTCAGATGTGAATAATAATTTAACTTCTTTTATTACCATAACTAATTTTAATTTTAGATATTTAAATAACCGCAAATCCTTTTTCTTCAGATTTAAAAAAAATCCCCTTTCTATGAATCTAATAATAATAATAAATTAATTGTATTTTTATATCAAACGTGCGAAAAATTAACTTAACTTACATATAAGTTGATTTTTCATAAAAATTGTCTTAAAACGATCACTTCTCGCAAATGTATATGTACATATATATCTTAAAATTTTGTAATATATTAATTGCTGGAAATGAAAATTTAATTTTTTTTTTCATTTAATTAAAATACTGCAATCATTTGAGATATTTAAAAAAAATCTATCTATAGTTAATTATTAACTTTACTAAAAATATTGATGGCATGTATAACTAAATAATTTCATTAAAAATAAGTATTTGGGTATATGAAAAATGTATTAAAAATCTGAATAATTTATTTATATAAAATCCTGTATAAATAAATTTAATATATAATACTGTATAATTATTGTACAGTTAATCAACAAAATGAAATCTTTTAAAAATCACCTGTTAAATTAACAATAAATATTTAAAATATTAAATATCACCGAAATATTTAAATATATATATATATATATATATATTTACCTTGAAATTATTGTCAGTTATGTTGAGTAGTAAATTTTAACTCCTAGTTAAAAATGGGGAAAAAAAATATTTTTTGTCTTTTTTTTTTCGTGGTCTTCTGTAACATATAATTCTATTATAATATCATAATTTCTAATATCACAAACATAATATATTTTGCACATAAAACTATTTAATACCATATACATGCATAAAATGCAAAGTATATATATATATATATATATATATTGTCAGAAATGTTTTTGTATTAATGACGTCGTCATTGTCATGATTGTATATAAGTATTAATAATTTTTTTTTACCTTACTAGCTGAAAGAGTGATTGTTTTCATAATAATGTTCAAAAAATGAAATATTGAAGTTGAAACTCTTTTATATATACTAGGTTCATATATTAATCGAGTGTCAGTGTTGTCTTAGCTAGTTCAGTAATCGGGTGGTGCCTAATATAAATAAACCGAAAATAAATTATTAAAGAAAAAAAAAATTACTTAAGGTAAATAAGGATAAAACCAAAAAATAAAATATAAAAAAAATTAAATATAAATTTTGTGTAAAATAAAATAATTTTAAGTGAAAATTTTATATTCCATAATATACGAAATTTGTCTACCCAACATTTAAAGGATAATCAAATATTATTTAAGATTTTTATGAATTTTTATGAAGGCATTGTGTATTTATGGTGAAAATAGTTGAAATTTAATTAAAAATTAAATTCTTTCAAATATATATATATATGTTATATAAATATAGTAATAAATTGGTTGTTTATATATACCCGGTATTAGGTAAAAAATTAATTAACTTTAATTTACATAGTGGCATATTAAATTCAAATTTGTCACGTAAAATAATATTTTCTGTTATGAAATCAAATTATCAAATATTTTCTGTCAAACAAAAGTAATTTTATCATAATTATTTAGTTAATTCATAAATTGATTACCATAACAAAAGAAAGATCATTTTGTCTAACTTCTGAAATTTGAAAAAAAAAACAAAAAAAAAACTGTTTTGCTATTTAACTTATATAACAAAATGATAATTTTTTTATTGTCGTTCGAAGAAAATAAAATGTACATACTATACTTCCGAGTTTATTATGTGAATCTTTTAAAACAAGATCACAGATGACATTATTTAAAAAACCCAACATTTTTTTAATAAACTAATTTACAAAAAAAAAAAATATATAAACCTGATATTAAGAAGTTTAGGCAAGAATTTTTAAATAGTTTGCACAAATACGAATATTTGCAAAATTAGTTAATAAAATATAATTATGTATAATATTTTATTCATAAATATTCTAAGGAAAACAAAAAAAAAATATTCTAAGGAAAAAAAATATTCTAAAACATAATCGCGAAAATACGAAAAAAAAAAATGTTTGTTGTCAAGTAATTTATTAAGATTCTTCTAAGCTTTATTGAAATATTTAAATATCAATATAATTTCTCATATAAATAATATTTATATGAACAAAATAATATATTTATAATTATTTTTAAGTAATTTTTTCATAATTTTAATTTGTCAATTACACGCTGTTTTAAATATCGTATATTATATATACATAATCAATTTTAATATGTTGAAAAATTACAACACAATAAAACTTAAATCTTATACATATATATCCAATAGAGTTCAAGGTGTAATAAATTGGAATCACTAAATTATAAATTTTAATTATAGATAGTAAAAAAACAAATCGAAATAAAATTTATGTTACATTCGTATGAAGAAATATTATTTTTTGCCATTCACCACAATCGCAAAATATTTAATATATTCATACAGATAAGATATATACAGAAAAAATTTAAAAATTTAAAAATTTATTCCTTTAAAAAGACATCATTCATAATAATTTTAATGTAACCAGAAAATTTAATTTCATTTAAATATATTATGTATAATAATTACAGTTTAACATAATATTAAGTAGATATAAATCATTTAAATTTTTCACATAATATATTTTCACAATATTATGTGAAAAATTTTATATTTAATTAGACCATAATATTTGAAAATTAACTACATGTAATTGTACTTTTAAAAGGAAATAAAATTAAATTACAATTTTTAATAGTAATTTTTAAAAATTTAATGATAGCCAGTAAATTTAACAAAACAATAATAATTGGACTATAATAAAAAATTCTAGCTTCTTTAAGTCTATATAATATTTGACTGAACTTCAAGGATAAGTTATTTTAATTTACATAAAACTTTGGATTTCAATTTAAAATGCGTTTACATTGTATGATTAATTATCATTGAAAATTTTTTTTAAATATTTTTTAATTATATACGCATAAAAGATGAGACATATATTTAGAGTGTATATGTTGAGGGTTGAAAAATTTGTGATTGAAGATTTTGATTTTTTTTTACATATTTTTGAAATTTTTCCAAGGTTTATCGAAATTAGTTAAATGTTACGAATGTCAAGGATTATGTGCAAAATTCGGATAATAAAATAAAGTTAAATTTTTCAAACAAATTACTTTATACATATACATAATTATTAATAATTTTGATAAAAATTTTCCCAACCTGTTGATTATAATATAACCAATTATATAAATTCTGAAACTTTGTTATAATAACTATTTCCCCCCGGATTCCAAAAAGATTTTTAAGAAATTTAAAAAAATTAAAAAATTATGAGTAATTTTAAAATTATGTTAAGCAAACTTATACACATTTTACATTAAAAGTATATTTAAATTTACAATGACACTATACCAACAATTACATTATATAGCTAAACACTTGATTTCTGTTCTTTACCTTGTATCTTAAAAGTAAATAATTTTTGTGCAGACTTCTAAAATTCTAATAATTATTTTAAATAACATTTTAAATAATAATAAATTGCACTTGTCTACCTTGACTTCTAAGCCAAATAGTTGCATTAAATGCATCTATTGACTATACTTTTTTTTTCTTTTAATTTTTTTTGAAGTTTATAAGAAAAATATATCTTTAGTTTGGGTCTTTTAATTTATACAATTTTATACAGAGAGACGATTTTGAAATTGGTTAAATAATATATTGAGTGCATGGCCATTTAGTAAATAAATTAATAATCGAATGGAAGGTCAATATAAAATATTAAAGATGATTTGGTTATATTATATACAAATTGATATTTAGAGAGAATATTAAAAGACATATATTAATGTCAAGTTAAAGGAGATCATTCATTTAGTTAAATGCTACAAATATTTAAGATAATAAAATAGTATAAGTAATATTTAGTTATGTGAAAGTGTTCATATACATTATTATGATAAAAGTAAACTATTATTGTCTAATAAAAAATATGTTGCAAATAGATTTTCTTTTATTTTGGGTGTAAATTATTATATATTGTTAAGAAAATACAATTCTTTATTAATATAGTAAAATATCTATGATTTTTTAACATTAACTTGCGTGAAATACCCCAATCTTATTGATTTGATGACAATGATGTCTTTTTTTTTCATGGGAAATATTTTTAGTTGAGTATTTAATATAATATTATAATAGAAGGTAAATAGAAATTATGAAAGTTTATTTTAAATATAATTATAAATAATGTTTTACAAAATTTCTTAGTAATATAGTAGTATCTATTTTGTGGGTTTTTAATATTGAAAAATAAACCTGTTAATTTGGTATATTAGATTTTTTTTAAAAATTTATAAACCCAAATTCTAATATTTCTGGGGCGGAAATGTATTAAACTTGAATAAACTATAGAGAATATTATATGTAATAATTAGTACTTAATTATATAATCTATATTTTAAATTATATCACAATTTAATTTAAACCTATTTTTTTAATTATATATTTTTTTAATATTGATATAAATATTTCCACGAAAAGTAGTTACAATATACCAAATTAAATATGAATTAAATACTAGGAAATAGTTAGACTATACTTAAAAAAACCTCAAAGGGTGATCAAACCCATTTAATATTATTTAGTAATAACTTAATATTGTATTTAGTTATTTTAATTATATTCACTATACGCAAAGATATTTTTGTAGACACATAAAAATCTTTGAAAATATTTTCGGAAGCTTTTAAATGTTTAATTATTATTACTAACAAAAAAACAATTTTTATTATTGTTATATTCTTTTTTTTTTTAATATTGAATATACTAATTTTAGTAATAGGTGAATGATTGACGTCTTGGTCAACTTACAAAACAAGACAAAAATTCATAAAATTCATAAAAACACGCGCTACATATTTTATTCACAGCTTATATTTCATTTTCATTTAGTTTTTTTTTTTAAAAAAAACTAATTAATATTCAAATCAATATCTGATTATTTACGTGAAAATTTTACAGAAAAAAAAAAGAATAAAACCTATTATGATTATCCGAAAACTGAAAAAAAAATCAATTTTATTTTCCTACTTCCCGATTACGAAAAAAGAACAATTATTCGTATTAAAATTATGATTGAAACTGAAATTTTAATTGTCCTAAAAATTTTTTAATAATTTATTTTTACAGACAACAACAAAAAAAAGGTTTTAGATAAATTTCTAAAAATGTCTACATTAATGGAGTCTTTGCAAGAAAGATATGATACTCTATCACAAGGAATCGGTAAAAGAAAAATTTAAATTGAAATATATTTTAATTAAATTTAATTTTAATGTTAATTTTATTTCAGATCCTGCGATTGATGGATGGCTATTAATGAAAAATCCAACTGCATTATTAATAATATTAGGTATATATTTATTATTTGTACTTAAAATTGGACCAGCATTTATGCAAAATAGAAAACCATATAATTTACAAAATACTATGGTCATTTATAATGCATATCAAGTAGTATTCTCAACATGGATGTGTTCAAGGGTAAGTTTATTTTATAATTTAATTTAATTATGCAAATAAAAATATATATTCAAAATTCCATGTTTTTGAATAAATTAAAATGAAATATAAAATATTATTTTTGCATACATCAAGGATTAACAATTTTTTTAAATAATAAAATAACATTAAATTTTATCGAATAACATATTGCATATATTTAGGTGTTCATTTATATTATATATTTTTTTTAAATTATAATTGAAAAATTCATTTTCATATTATTTATATTATTTAGGCTTTTCGTGCTGAAAAATCATTTTCACAAATATTTAGTAATACTTGCCAAAGTGCTATTGATACAGATAGAACATTTGCATTAGAAGTATGGGCCGGTGCATGGTGGTATTTCTTCTCAAAAGTAATTGACCTACTTGATACTGTATTCTTTGTTTTAAGAAAAAAACAAAATCAAGTAACATTTTTACATGTTTATCATCATACAATTACAGCATTCTTTTCATGGTGTTACCTAAAATATTTACCTGGTAATATACATAATAATAAAATATATAAACATACAGAAAATTAAATTATATTTAATATTTTTTTTTTGTAGGTGAACAAGGAATTGTTATTGGTTTATTAAATTCATTTGTACATATTATTATGTATTTCTATTATATGTTATCAGCAATGGGTCCAAAATATCAAAAATATTTATGGTGGAAAAAATATATGACATGGGTTCAATTAATACAATTTTGTTTAATGCTAACATATTTAATAACAATTGTTGTTATGGATTGTCAATTACCAAAATCATTAACATTCTTCTTTGTTGGTAATTGTGTTGTATTTTTATATTTATTTGGTAATTTTTATCGAAATGCATATAAGAAAGGTGCTAGTGATAGGGCAGCTGCAGCAAATAAATTATTAGCTGATGGTGATAAAATGAAGAAAATGATTAATGAAAATAATTATGATAGAAATAATAATAAAACATCTGATGATGATGATAATAAGAAAACCGATTAAATAAAAATTATTACATATATATATATATATATATATATGTATCAAAAACTAAATAAATTTAAGTAAAAAAATGAACCATATTGGTATGATTTTGTGTGTGGATGAATTTATATGAAAAGCACTTTAAAAAGAAAATAAGAATTTTAGAGAAAAAAGAAAAATATATTAATAAGAAAATTTATTTAAAGAAATATAAAAAAGGCTTTTCTTCTAAAAATGTATGATTGTGTGATAACATCATTATTAGGACTTTTTTTTATCATTACAAAAAAAAAGGAAGATAATAATTTGACTGAATGAATTTTAATTTAGTGTGTTTTTTTTTTGTAAATTAAAATAAATAGAATTTTTTTTTGGTCATGTCTAGCCAAATATTAAGTAGTATAAAATGTTTAAATTTATAGCTAATAAGATGAACTATTAAATATCTAATAATTTTCATGGTTTAATATGTATTTTTTTGTTTAAATTAAATTTACAATTATTTTTTTCAGTAAAATAACTACTGCTCATTTTTTAAGTGGATGTTATGTGATTATTATAAGAAAATTATTAATTGTTCATAGATTTAAATTTGTTTGTTTTTTTTAGAATATGATTTTATAAATGAATTTTATTCCGGAGTAAATATTCATATAGAAAATAAAATATAATTTAAAATTTAATTTGGGTTCTTTGTTTTTATATCATTATTAGAGAACTCCCAAAAGTCTGTAATTGAAATATAAAATATATAAAAAATTTCATAATCCAGCCTGGACTAATCTAAATTTTATATTATTTTAAAAGCTTGATATAATTATTTTGAATTTACTCTACATTTTTAAGCTTATGCTAAATAATGACATTGAGATTACTATCCAAGAAGATCCTAAAATTTGTCAGATTTTATTATTAATTTATTGTATATATAGTAGCAACTCTGTCATCATTTTGATTACTGGGCCATTTAATAGTTAATATTTTTATTTTTAGAATTTTATTTACTTTGTCAGAGACATCTAAGTATTGGAAAAGTACCATCTCTGAAGCACAATTGAAATTCATAAGCCCATTAATATAATTGAATTGAATTCTTATGTCAGATTTCTACAAATGTATTTTATTTAGGAACTGACAACATTATATAATATACTCTATTAAAATAAACTAATTATTTGTTATACTCGTATAAACTCGTATAAAAGTCTCCAAATTAAGGTGGAATTATTTTCTTCCTTTAAGTAAATTGGTGTAGCAAATAATTCTTTAGTATCTCATAAAAATATTTAAATAGCTTCAAATTAAAATTAAATTTAGCTTGAAAACACGTAACAGTGTAATCAAATTTTTAATTTTTTATAAATTGGCAATAAAATCGCTTTATAATTTAACTAAATTATTTTGATCTAATTTAATGAATTTTCAATAAATAATATTCTCCTCGTATAAGAAATATTCTTGTATATACATTTTAATATTATCACATAACAAAATATTCAGAAATATTTAATACTTTCCAAAACCTGATAAATTTGATTAAAGAAATTAATAATCAGATTGACGATTATCATAAAAGTTATGCAATAATATAAACAAAAAAAAAAAAACAAAGCTAACAGATAAATAACAGTTGAGTCAACTGTTAATAGTTAATTAAAAATTAACAGTGAATGACTTTTTTAAAGTTTATGCATACTAATTTTTTTATTATCTAATATAAAATTTAAAAGCTTTTTAATGCACTTTTTAATAATTATAAATTATAAATAACTTCCTCACAATATTACGTCAAGGATTAAGTTTCATTTGTTCATACAGTAGTACAGTAGCTATAAATAAATAAGTTATTAACTAATTACTACAGTATAAAAAAATCAAAGTAGTTAATTCAGTTTTGTATAATCTTATTTACTATACTACAAAAAAGTCTGTTATTTAAATTGGTCCAAAAACTCTACTTATTTAAATTTAATTGCCATTGTATAATGATCACGTTTCTAATTCACTTTCATTAATATTTATAATTTTTATATTATTTCATTTATATGCAAAAATATTTTATGAAAGAAAAAAAGAAATTAATGAAGAAAAAAAGAAGATATTTTTGCTAATAAAATAAATTAAAATAATTTTAATGATTTTAAGAAATCATCAAAACACAGATACTAAAGTCAAGGTCAAAATAATAAATAATGTTAAAATACCGGTCATATTGATTGGATATATTCATATATAGTTTTTTATGGTAAATTTTATCAATATAATATCTGTTATATTTATTTATATATTACATCTATTTTTAATGTTCATTATAATTATGTATTCATGTATATACATATATGTATTTGTTTACATAGGTAAAAAACCATAATATATTATTTTGTATAAACCCGGAAGATCAATGCCCTTCCAAAAATTACATAGTTGTAAATTTTATAGTATAGTATTTAACACAAAATAGCAAAATAATTTTATATTAACGACTTTGAACCAAAAAATTTACCATTTATTAGCGACCCTTTCATATTATTAGGATTTATATTTTTATATTTATTTTTAATTAATTTTCATTAATTAATAAATAAATACTTTCTTCCATATTTTATTGATCCGGTAATGAAAAAGTAATTAAATACAAAACAAAAAAAAAAATGTTTTGTTTTTTGCAAACCTGATGTTAATTTAATATTTTAATTCTTTTATTATTTTTTATTATATTTAAATATAACATAAATATATTATGAAATATTTTCAAAATGTTATATGTTGCATTATCATATTGATCAGGCAGGACTATATATTATTGTATTAGTTGCTAACTAAAATCATATATGTGAATGGTCACATTACAGCCTCGTGGATGAATATATTAAATTCAAAAGTTGTTTGCCAAAAGATTTTTTTTTTCTATTTTCATCTTTTTTTTTTCTTCTTTTTTTTTTGCTTAAATTTTATATTTTAATTTTGCAAAAAAAAAAAAAATACTCAGGACAGGACCGTATTCCATAATTTGAACAATATAATGGAATTTATATGAATTAGTATTAATTAAAATGCCTTAACCTCACATCTCGTTATATATTTTTCTTTTAAAATTAATCTTAATATTAAATTATATTTATAACTTCATTTGTGATTTGATTTTTATAATAACGTAAAAGTTTGAATTAGAAATTTAATGAAATATTATTAATTATTATGCCACAAAAAAAAATGATCAATTTTTTTTTTGTATAAAATATATTAATAACATATAAATTCCATGTTTTATTTAAACTGGTTTTTTAGTTCTGATTAGTAACAATATTGTTACTTAAGTTATGTATAATATCTGTCATAAGGAACTTCGAACTTATAATTAAATCTATAATTATTCATCATCATAATATGAATAATATATTGAGTTAATGAACTCTTGGATAAAAATCTGGAAAAATCATCGTATTATTTATAATTACAATAATAATATTTGTCAAGCAAAATTTATGTAGTCCTGTTTTGAATAATGTTAAAATATTTATTATTTACATATAACATTTTTAAAACAAAACATAAAAATCTTATTTAACTTTTAACTATTATATAGGTTTCACTTTTATCTTTTATATAGTAGTAGAGAAATAAATATATGAGACAATTTGGCGACAAAATATTTTATATTTTTTTAAATTATATATTATAGAAATATATTACTAATAATAATTTTTTATGTTGTTTTAATTTAGCAATATAATAATGATTAAATAATTTAATATAAAATATAAATTTGATTTTAAAGAAATTCTATAAATAAGAAAATTATTTCAAATTAAGAATGACTCATATATTATGTGATTTTAATTAAACATCTTAAATATAATAAACTGCTAAAATATTAATAATAAAAATGATTATATAATTTAATATATTGCTTTGTTTGTTTGGAACAAACTTTATCCAAAAAATATCCAAAATCAAGATTATATACAATATAGATACAAAGAGGTGTTAATTTTATTTAAAAAAAAAAATTAAACTGTATAAAAAATATAATTTATATAAGTTAATTTATTACTAACCATTAAAATAATTTTTAAACATTTTGGTTTTAAACAAATATATATACTTCATTCTTATATAATAACCAAAATGAATATCTAAGAATCACAAAATTTATTAAAAGTTTATTGAAAACATGATAGGATACAATCATTATTTAGGGTGAATTTTAAATAATATATAGTCCAAATAACTAGATATGAGTAAGTATTGGGTGTGTAGCCTGAAATCAGGTTATATTCAAATTAGAAGTATATATATAATAAATTTTAAAAGAATTTATAAAGATTTGCTAAATTGATTCAAGGTTAAATATATAGAAGATCATAAAAATTAAATGAATTATGATAATAATTTCGAAAAAAATAATAATAAAAATTAAATAGAATCGAAAAGAAAACTTGTTCTTATCATTTTCACCGACTTTTAATATTTTTTTTCTCTGCTTGCACAGGTGTTGGTTTCGGTGTTGTAAAGGATTTCCAATGAAATCATAATTTATATTTCTCATTTAAATAGATTTTGATTTGGGAATTAATTTTATTATATCATATATAACCGGTTCAAAATATTCAAGCCAATTGAACAGTGCCAAAGAATTTGTTAATAATAGTGTTTTGCTTCTAACGGATATATGTATGTAAAAAACGTGACTTTATCAGAAACATTAAAAATGTGAGAAAGTAATTTTTATTTCAAATTTATATTAAATTTATATTATTTTGCGTTAGATATAAATTATATAATACATATTATATAAGTTTTCGACGAAGGGTTGGTTATATGAAGATAACTTTATGTTATTTTACAAATATTTCTTATATGACTATTAAGAAGAAATTGTAAATATATATATCAATCGTAATATGTTGAAGATATTTTGCCATAGCCAGAATTTGTGTAGTATCACAAATATTCTAGTATCTATGGGGTAGTATAAATTCCATCCTATAATTAAGAATAATATTTAATATAGAAATTACAAAATTTTGAATAATAAAAACAAAAACGAATATAATTTTAATTAATTAATTGTATAAAAAAATTTATTGCATATATTGTAATATATATATAAAAAAACCAATAAACTATTTACAATAATTATAATATTTTATAAAAACTAATCCTATATAATATTTATACATAAAGTAAAAAATATGCTGTAAAATATACATAATATTTCCTATAAAAAATGAACTAATAATTTCAAATATTATTTTTAAATGACGAAAATGTAATGGCACGACAAATTATATTTTTAGAACGACAATAATTTCTTCACGACAAAATATGTATTAAAGATTAATCTTTCGTTTATTTAAAATTTTACCATTCTAATATAAAATTTGTCGTGCTGAGTACTTATTTTGTTGGGCCGGTAATTGTATGCCTTTTAAAATTATTTCTGTTTATAAAAAGATTATTTTCAAATTAAATATGTATTTAAAAAAAAAAAAAATAGCATTAATTATTAAATATGAATTTTTATAATCCTGTATAAATAATTTACCATATAATGTTAACTCAATTTGTATTAAATTCTTATATATTTTTGGGTTTATTTTATAATTTAATCAAATAAAATATATATTCTTATAAATTTATTGTTTTTATAATCAAATCGAATATAATTAACGAAATTAAATATACAAATTCGCAAAAATTTCACTCAATTTTATATTTAATTGTATAATTTTTGTAACATAATTATCTTAAAAATCTAAGAACAATTTCATACCGAATATCATGAATCGGTGCAATGTGCAGAAATACATATTTTTTTTTCATAAAATAATTAAATAATAAAAAAATAAATTAAAATTAAAATGTGATTTTGATTTATATTTATGGGTGTCTATAAAAATTATGGTGTTTTTTTGTTTGCTGTTGTCAAATTATAATTATGATTAATTTTTTTGTAAATTAATTTTCATTTATATATTTGTTTGTTTGTACAGTCTCTAACCTACATAATCTAAGGACAATCAAATTAATACAAGAAAAAAAAAACAAAAAAATAAAAATATATATGTTAAATAACACCAAAAATTAAAGTGATTTCTTTGTCTCATATTTATTAACTGTCGAACAATCATTATTAACATCATTTCCGGATATATTTGTAATCATTTCATTTTTATCTGTTACTTTACCAGTTGATTTTCCCTTAACATTATATGCTTTTTTATAAAAATCATTGAAAAGGAAATAAAAGAAGATGGCATTTGGTAATGTAAATATAACTGTCCACCTTGGATAACCACAATCAGTATATAACAATTGTGATGAATGAAGGAAGGCCATACAAAATTGGATCTAATTTAGAGAAGAAAAAAAAAAATATATGTATACATATTTGTTTATTTTTTAAAAATTAATAATTTATATTATTATAATTTTTAGTGTCATGTTACCTTCAAATTGATATTAAATTAAAAAAATAAAATTATAATATTATATATTATTTTATAATATAATTTACCATTTGCAAATTGGTAATATGTTTCTTCCACCATAAATATGGTTGAACTGCTGGGCCAAGGGCAGATAATAAATAATATGAATACATAATAATATGTACAAATGAATTAATCATTCCAATGAATGTACCATGTCCACCTGGATAATATTTTGTTGTACCCCATGATATCATTGGCATTACAGAATGATGGTATAAATGTAAGAATGTTATTTGACGATCACGTTTACGTAATACAAAAAATACTGTATCCAAAAGTTCACTAATTTTTGCTAAATAATAAACGTAAACACCACGTGCTTCCTATTTTTTATAGATATAAAACCAAATTCGATTAAATTAATTTATTAAAATATATGTATATTTAATATATATTAATAATTTTACCCTATATCCTTGTGGTGTTGGAGACCAATCAACATTTTGACATCTCCAACTATAATGACGTAACCAAGCTGAATCTAAAGCCTTTATAAAATTATATTATATAAATTTTGTTTAAATTAATAAATATAATAATAAAATTATATAATAATTCTATTTACTTACTTCAAAAACTATAAATACACTAACAGCTACTTGAATGAAATTATAAACGATTAATGTTTTTTCCAATTTAAATGGTTTTCTATTTGCCATATAACGTGGACCCCATGATGTTACAAAATATAAATATGCAGCAATGATTGTTAATGTTGGCATAGGAGATTTAATAAATGGCCAATTATTTGTTCGAGGATCTAATACAAAAAAAAAAATAAATAAATAGTAAGAGTATTATTTAATAAATTCTTTATTAATTTCTAAATGATATATTTACCTGCCATATCAACAAATAAAAAATTCCAATAATCTGTTGTTGTCTGATTTTCCATTTTTAAATCCATTTTTGTTTTGTTTTTTTTTTGTTTAAATAATTATATGATTTTATGAGTTAAATAATCAAAATAAAAATTATATGTCGTCAAATAACGTATTTTTTTTAGCCTCTTATAATTGTTTAAAATTGATAAATATTAAATACATCTAAAAATATATAATATATATATATTTATTATGTATTAAAATTTAAATTTGTATTTTCAAATATTTTCTTCAAAGTGTAAATAAAATCATAACCTTATTAAAATCTAATTTTTAATCATTTCCTCTTTTTCATAAATTTGACTTGAACCAAAATTTATTCAAAAAATAAAAAAAAAATTATTATTTATATATATATTTTTATATTTTTATGACTTTCACCTTCAATTAAATCATTTTGTCATCAAATATAATCTAAAGGTAATCATTATGTTTATTTAAATTTTATCATCTAATTATAAAAGTTTTGTATCTTTAATTTTTCCGTTGTTTTGTAAATAAAAAAATATATAAAATAAAAAATTCCCATGCATTTAACTATCGTCAAAAAACTATACTTAAAAAAGCTCTAAACAAAAAATTTGCAATGATTAAATAAGAAACGCACATATATATTATATAGCACATTTTATTACGTATACCATCATCCAAGTAACACCTTATATTAAAAACAACTATAAAATAATGTATGAATATATCTTTTATTAGAAGACCTTTTGCATAAAATAAAGTGTAACTAATTTTAGTTTAAATCAAATTTTCTTGGTTTTTTTTAAAAACAAAGAGAAATTTATTTAATTGCATAAAAAAAATTGAATGAAAAATAAAAATTTCTTAACTAGGCGTGATATATTTTTAATGTTTTTAAGCATTAATAAAATTCAATTTAAATTTATCTATACATTTTATTTAAATAATAATTTTATCGGTTTCTTTAAATCTAGTTTTTTTTTTTTGTGAAAAATCGGATATAACTCGTACATTACATAAGAAATAAAAAAGTTATATTGATAAAAATTATGAAAAATGTAGAACATGTCTAAGAAATAGTTGTTTTGGTAAAAATGACAAGGTTATAAAGTGAAATTACAATATAAATTTAATAGTTATGTGATAATAACGACGTAATAAACTTGATTATTAAAAACCTACATACTGCTTATTATTAATCAATTGGAAAAACTATAGCATATATTGAATCAAGTATTTTATATAAAACTTTTGGGATTGACAATAATCATCCTCATTTATAATCGAGTTTTTTTTTTTCAACATTCTTTTACTTTTCAAATATTATTTAACATTCTTTCTAAAACTCATTTTAAAATTGTAACAATAATTTTATTTAAATTTTAATTATATATTATTTATTTAAATATGTCCTATTAATTTATAATTGGATATAAAAGTAGTCTTCAATATTTGAAAGAAAATTAAACATATATATTGGACAATCATTTTAGTATCTAATTAATAAATTTAAATCCTAATTTGAACTCTTAAAATTGTTAATTAATATTTATATTAAATAATTTGTAATTAAATTTTTTTCAATTTATTAACATAAAACATTAGACATGCATTATAAGACTTTACTAATAAAATTATTGCTTAATACTTTTTAGACGAATATTGTAAATTGTTTAAAATAAATTTTTTTTTTTGCTGGTAATGAGAAAAGTAAACAGAGCAAATAAATTTATATAAATAATAAAAAAAGACAAAGATTTTTTACGAAAACTTTATTTATTGTAATATGAAAATCAAATTCGTATAACCTTTAAATATTGATTTAAAAAAAAAAAAAACGAACCGTGTCATATATTTTTACCATATAAATTTTGGCGCCAAAATACATAATGTTGAAACTAAAAATGTTTCTTACACATCTATAGCTATGTATGACCATAAAATATTGATGATATTGAACCTAAGATATTCCTCAACATTACATACATCCATAAAAAAAAATCAATTTTATCTTAAATACCGCCACAATTGCTTATAGCATAAAATTATTTAAATAAATATGACAATATTTATACCAAAAAAAAAAAAAAAAAATTTATTTATTTTTGATTATAGGTAAACATATTTAAATATATTGTACGACAAATATTGTGTCATAGATGAATAAATATTTAAAGCATGAAATAAAAAGTAACCAAAAAAAAAATCATATTTTAAAAATTATTATTTTTGTTTTATGTTCTGCAAAGAAATTGGACAATTATAATAAAATATGCCGTCGTATCCGCATTATCTTAGATATACTTTAATGCTTGGCTTTTTAGTTTTGTTTTGCCTTTCCGTATTGTTTTTTTGGAAAATAATATTACATATTTTTGTGAATGGGAATAACCTTGACATAATATTTATTTCAGACTTAGTTTAAAACTTCAATGAATAAAAATATTAGTATAATTATTATACTTAATGATGAACCATGTAATTTATAGAAATTTTTTGTTTTCCATTTTTATTTAAATAATAATTTCTTTTACTTATTAAAGTCTTTAAAAATTTTTGTTTATTTTTGTTTTTTTGTTTTAAATTTTTTTATTATGATTATTATCTTTACATAAGAAAATTTTGTTTAATTTAGGTGATTTTAAATATAAGTTAGATATATAAAAAAATAATAATAATTTGAATTGAATTGAAAAACTCGGAAAATTCATAAAATTTACATTAAATTTCACAAAAATTTGAAAATAATTAATATAGCTTTTTTGTTATATTTTTTTTTTTTGTAAGTTATTTAAGAAAATTTCATTTTAATTTATGATTTTTTAATATTGAAATATTATAATACGATATAGTAATATTATGATATAGAAAGATATATAGAAAGTATCGAATGAAAGTAATTAGCTTTATAATAATAAAATTTTATTATATAGAATATTCTTTGAACCTTGCCTTGATTGGTCAAATATTTATTAAATTAATTTATAAATAAGATAAATTCGTATAATTTTACATTAAATATCTTAGCCATCATTTTTAAACGAAAAAAACAATTTTGTATATAAAAAACATAAATAAATCCCACATATAAATATTTAATATATTATTTTTTTTATATACATAAATTTGCATTTAAAGAATATCATTTTTCTTTAAAAAAAAAAAAATGTTGCATTAATGATGGTTGCATTCAATTTCTAATATTTTATAAGAAATTTTTGATATTTCATCTAAATCAATTTTATCATTTAGTTTTCTATCCCATATAAAGTTTGTTACGATAATTTCATATAATATCTATATACTTATATTGTCAATTTGATAATTAAAAATGAAATAGGAAATAAATAATATGGCACACTTTTTAAATAAATATTTGGTCTATCTTATTATTATTTTTTTAAATTATATTAATTAAGTTTTTTTCGTATTAATACACCCTCGCGTAATTTTAATTTACAAGAAATATATTTTTTGGTAAAATTTCTCCAAAATTTTGTAATAAAAAATATATAAGTAAAAAAAAAATTTTATAATTTTTTAGTCAAGTTATTAATTTTTAATGGAACATTATTTGAATTTTTAAAGTTATGTGTAAAAGGATCTAAATATAATTGAAATTTCTTGATGTTTAGTGATTAATCTATTATTAATAATTATAGCAAAATATTCTAACAATTAATAGGTGTATAACAAACCAAATTTATGAGCTGGAAATAATATTGAAATATAATATACATATGTATATAAAATATTTATAATAAATATACAAAATATTGATTCTTAAAATTTTTTGAATTACTTTTAATAAAATAAATTTAAAATTATAATAATAATTATTGGTATAATAAATATTTAAATTAATAAATTTAATTGAGAAATATATAGCCATAACTAATGTATGCACAATTGTACCCTTTAACTATTAATTAATAATTATTTTTTTAACATTTTGTCAACCAACAAGTAAAATATTTCTTATTGTAATTCTAAACGTTTGCAATTTATATTTCATATAAAAAAAAAGCTCAACTATATTATGCAATTCAATTTCTAAAGAGCTTTTACAAAAACAATATTTATAAGATAGAAAAGCAAATTACACTGTCTAGCGCATTATGCAATTTTTTTGTTTACTCCTTGGAAAAAAAATGTGATAATTTGACAGATTGTCTACACTTTGAAGTTTTTTTCTTTTTTGTTTAATCAAAATGATTAAACAAAATTAATTATAATCTATAGATACAAGTGCACAAAACTTACCGATCTACCTAAATATAAATGACAGCTTTATAAATTTAATTTGAAATATATGAAAATTATAATAAGGAATTTATTATTATAATTTCTCTTAATTTTCTCTTATAATAATTTGGATCCTTTTTAAATACAAGAATTATTTAAATGAACACATAAACAATTTAACACAGCAGGGACTCTATATATATACGATAAATAAAATCACAAATTTTAAATTAATTATACTTTTTTGTCACTTTAAAAAAAAAACAACAAAAATTTGAATTAAATTTAATTTAATTTTAAAGATTTTTTTTAATGAAACAAGAATTTATTTGATTGAAAAAAAAAAACAAACTAAAACAAAATAATATTTTTTCTATTTTATTTCCAAAAAAAAAAAAAATTTTTGACCATCCGAATTTACCGAAATCTGTTCACAAACTGAGCAAAAAGATGGTACGCTTTCTAAGGTATACAAAAAAAAAATTAAATTTTTTTTTGTTGTTATGATTTTTTAAGGGGTATAACACATGAAAAAAACTGGTAATAAATAATTTTAAATATTATATATTATTATTTTTAAATTTATTTTTTTATGTTTTAAGGCGTTAAAGCTTTAAATAAAAATTTTATATTTTGGTATAGAAAACTAGTTAAAATATTTTTTATTTTTATTTTTTTGTTAAATTGTTGCTGTGTCCAGTAAAGTGAATTGACCAAGAAAATAAAATTTTTTGTGCAAAGCTTTTTGTTTTTGTATATTATTTCACCGATGTAAAGCATAACAAATTTTCTTTTAACATTTCAAAAAATGCACTTTTTAGAGCACTAACATTTCTATGAATTTATATATATTATAGATTGTGTTGCATAGATTACAAAAATATGTTGAAAAGGAAGTGTGATGATGTGTTGCGGAAAGGTCAAAAATGAAATTTTTGTTAATTAAATATAGTATTTTTTTGTTGAAGATATGCCATTGAAAATAAGTGATATTATACTCGTAATATTGTAGAAAACGAAAGGGTGATTTATAGTTTAATGCGGTCATTAACATGTGTGTTTAAAGTATGTAATAATATTTGAACTAGATTTAATATTTTTAACACTAAAATCTTGAAGAATAATTAAAAAATAAATTGTTTTGGTTGATCATGAACTTAATATTAACTGAAAGATTTTTTAAAGTATATATGTATATGATTTATCACTGTTATAATTAAATTTGTTATTAAAATCAATAATAATGAAATTAAATTTGTTACAAGGAAATACAATTTTATATAATTTTTGTTTTTAATTAAAAGACGAAATGTACAAGAAATTTTTTTTTTTTTTTTGGTGGTCGTTATTTTTTTGATTTTAGGAAATATACTTATTGACAATTGAAACCTTGTATTAAAATAATTTATGTTTTTAGAATAATTATATTTAAGTATTAAGATTGTGACACCAAATTTTTTATATTAAGTGGTATACTAATATTTTTTATTTTCGTTTAGTATTAAAATATAAAATAATTGCAGATCGTTATTTATTCTAATAAATTTTTAATATCACATTTGTTAGAAATTTTTTATAATTAATAAATTTTATGCTGATTCATTAGAAATTTTATATACCTATAACTTTTTAGTAAACAGAGATAAATTCTTGACCTATTAATTAAATTCCTATTTACGCCAGCTTATTATTTAACCGGTTCTACCCTTTTTTACTATAAAAAATTAAATTTAAATATTTTAATATTAATAATGCGATAACCCTTTATATATAACAGATCATTAAACTGTTTTCGATTTTTTTTTTTTTAATTTAAACAGTAATTTATTGTAACCAATAAAATTATAATTAATAGAATGTTATCCTAGGTTAGTTTTATTATAAAAATTTTTAGGTTCACGAGATGATTAGAGGTTTTTTTATTTTCTGCGTATTATCGTAGGTTAGTTATTAAATGTTTATAAAAAATTAAATGCTTTAGGACTGACGAGACTATTTTTGAATTTGAACGGTTTATATATTAAATTGAAATATTACATAAATATATATATATACGATATTATAAATAAATTATAATTAATAGATTAATGTTGAAATGAAAGTTAATAATTAAAAAAAAAAAAAATGACCTTGTCATAAAATTTTTGCAGATTATTTGCTAAATTTGACAATCCAAAATATAGTAAAACAAATTTTTTCTCTTTTATGATTATTAAATTATCAAAATATTTTGATAATCATAGAAAATGATATCGAAAACAAATTCAAGATCAAAAATTATGTATTTAATAATAATCTTGACCGATATTGGTTTAAATATATACAAAGTTATATATGTAAATATAAGTGTTTATAAATAAAAAGGAAGTTAGTGGTTTAATAATCTATTAAATTATTCATTTATTATAAAAAAAAAATTACCTATAAAATTATTAATATGAAATTTTATTATATTATTCCAATGATACTTCCTCTATTAATAATTATATTCAATTTATTCTCATAAATTTGATGATCGATAACAATAAAACAAATATTTATTTTATAAATAATAAAATATATGTTTTGTTTTTCCCTTTAATATGAAAACCGTTTAAATTTCATTAATTTTCAATATAAAATTTTATATAAAATTCAATATTAATTTCTAACATATAAAATTAATAAAAGTATTTTTATATTTGAAAGCTGCTGATTTAGAGTATCTTACATTTATGCCCTAAAACGGTTCAATATTTTCTTGTTGAAAGGCATTAGATAATAAATAATATTACTGATTAGTTAGTGCGGTATAAAAATTAACTTATAAAAAATTTAATTTCTATTTAATTATAATTAATTAAATAATATTTAATTATTGGTTAATATAGTAATTAGAAATTATGGAATTGTGATATTTGGATTAAATGGAAAACATGTTCATAGCATTATTAATTAGATTCTAAGTATTTTTCAAACAATATCGTGTCATTCATACGAAAATTATTTCATAGGAAATTCCACTTTTATATTAATTTTAATTTCAATAAAAACCACAAAATATTTAGCCAAATGAATGTAGAAGCTAAGTAATAAGAATATAGTTAAATATTCACCTTAAATAAATATGTAAATAAATAAATTTTATTATGATGTACCAAAAAAATTTTGAAGAAAAAAAAAATCATTTATAAAATTGAAAATTGGAAATAATTTCCTTGAATAAATTTTTATTAAGTTAAAGACGGAAATTTTAAAAGTGTTAGAATTTTATTGTCATTACTTTTTCAATATAACAAAAATGTATACAAATATTTAAAATATTGTCACCTTGACATACGATTAAAATTATGTTCAATTTAAAAAGCAACAGGCGATTTTTTTTTTTAATCTTCATAATATTTTCGTACAATCATTTATACAATGAAATTATGTTATCACTAACAAAATCGAATAAAAAAATCATAATAACTAGCTATGCAGCATAAATTTAAAAGAAAAAAAAATTGTTGTTGTTGTTAGGGCAATCATAATTTTATTATGTATAAAAACTACTTTTTGTTTATATTAAACTTTTTTTTTTACCATCTTTTACTTATTATTTGTTGACTTCTTTGAAGGTTACGGATATTTGTGAATTTCTCTGGAAAAAAAAGAATTATATTAAAATTTCTCGTATTTCTGGATATATTAATTGAATAGATTAAAAGATTTTCAAATAAAATAATTTTTACTTATGAATAATTATGATTTGCGCATACAATTTTTATTTAGAATAATTAATAAAGTATATTTGCAATCTGTAAAATTAATAATCAAATAAAATTCAAAATATATATATTTTTAAAGTAATAATTATTAATTTAACACAATAATAAAGAAATTATGTAACTTTAATTTAATTATTACCAATTTATAGTAAATAATTCAAAAGTTTGAATTCTATTTTATGTAATTTAAAAAAAAAAGTTACTGAAAAAGCTTAATCCTTAATTATTTCATACAAGGAAGTACAATTTTATTGCTATAATAATTTAACTGGGAAAACTAGCTTTTTAATAAGGGTTTTTGTCTGTACTAATTTGAAAAGATGCATACTTTTAGGCACGTTTTTTTTTTTTAAATAAATTTATTAATTTTCAAAATTTAAACAAATCATGAATAATGAAAATATTTATAACAGCTTTAAGGCTTTAGTAGGGTATCAACGTTTTCAGGACTTCACAATCTACTATATTAGTCCAATAGTTTAATTATAGAATTTAAATAGTTTAGGGTAGGCAAGAAGGTAAAATGTTAAGTATTCTATGCTAACATCTAAGATGCATTATGTAAGATGGTATTTTCGGAAATATTGATGTAAACTTTTTTTTTTTTTCAATTTAAAATGAAAGCTTTGTGTAGATCGAATAACAAACGTTATATCTACAAAATGGTGTGATTAATTATATATAAAAAGTAAAATAATTATAACAAAGACATCTAAATAAAATAATTAATAGCTACATTTATTTTCTTTGTACTTGTTTTCAAAAATTTTTGTTTTTATTGATTTCATTAATTTTATAATTCTGGTTTGGTTTATATTGTTTTTGTTTTGTGTCTTATTATTATGTCAACAAAATTCAAGAATTATATATTTATTTTTGTGTTATTTTTATTAGGAATCCCAAAACTTACATGCAACTTCAATATAAAAATTGTTTGACATTAGATACATGTATTTAACTCAATACATTTAGCAAATAGAACTACATATATATATATATATATATGTATAATAAATAATAATATAATATTGTATTAAATAAATAATAAAAATAAATAAATCATTTGAAAACAAAACTTGATTTTGGTCAATTTCTTTAACAAAAAAATATTAAGAATAAAATTTTTTTTGATGACAAAAATTATACAATCTCATATAACTCCTTAATATATATATATATATATATATATATATGTATATTTGGAATTAATTTTCAACTTTAATCTTAAAATAAATTTCCTATAAATATATATAGGAAATAAAATATTTATTTGCCAATATAAAAAATTCAGATATTAATTTTAATAAATTGATGATAAAATTGTCTTTTTAACATCAAAAGAATTTATCTTAAAATTGCATAATGTGTTATTTCCAAATCATTTTATGATAATGTATAATACGAATTCTATATTTATTATAATTTTGTATTCACATAATAAAAAATTCATGTATATAATATAAAAATTATTAGTTTTTTTATTTAAAAAAAAAAAATTTAAACTTTAAAATGAATAAAAACAAGAAATCACAAAAAAAAAAAAAAAATTATATGTCCAAACGTTTAATCTTCTTGTTGTCGTTTAGCCATGAGCTTGATGTTTGAGTGGTAAAAAATAGAGTCAAGTTCATTATAGTTTCACACTGGATTAAAAATTTATTTTAGGAACATTATTATTTAATATACGGAAATTATAATGAAATATTGGAAATATATTATTTTATGATTTTTTTTTTTACCACAAGAAAGTAATAAAACCAGCTGATAATTTTATATATATATTTATTAAACATATCAGATGATATATGCAAAAAAAAAAGCAGGTTAATTTTGAAGTTTTTATATATGCATCATTAGGTTATTTTCAACATACATATATATATTTAATAGATTAATTCAAAATTCAAATTATTAATATTATATTTACTGCGTATTAATGGAATTTTTATATAACTTGAAATTATCAATTAAGTATTTAAATCAGAATAGAGAATGAAATAAACACTTAAAACATTTTGACAAAACTGTCAAAATTATAATAAAAGTGTTTTTTTGTTTTCCTAAAAAAATTTATTTAAGAGTGTTGTGAAAAACCAAAAATTAGATTTATTTTATTGAAAATCCATATAACAAGATTGATATTAAGTAAACAAAAAAATGCGTAGTTAATTAAATTAAATGATTTTATATAGTAATTTTTAACAATTCAACTATATGCAATATTTTATAAAATAGTTCATTTTTATTTAATTTATTGTCACTGTTTCTTCAACCAATTTTTGGACTATTACTTTTAGCCGCAATAATTTTCCTTTAATAATTCACATTTGTTGATTTGTCATTTATTCCACTCAATCATCTGTATCTAATAAATTTTAATTATGATCAATAAATACTAACTCTTTTGCACAATCGCATTGACGAAATTTACAAAATTGTAAGTCTAGACATCAATTTCACCATTAACCAATGACTTAATGGTGACATTCTTACTTTAATTACATTAAATTAATAATTTAATTAATTTAATTTTAATTTAATTTAAATATTTAATACATTCTTACATTAATTGACTGCTATTATTATCTAAATTGTTAATACATTATTTTCCTAAAATTATACTAATTTAATTTGAACCTACATATGTATATTTAAGTAAACTAATTTGCATAAATGGAAAACAATACAACAAAAATTTCACAAAAATCAAATAATTACAATTTCACCTATGTATGATTAAAATAAGAAATAAAAATAATAATCAATTTGTTACTCTACTCTTAATGCAGTTAATATATTTGTAAATTTTTAAATAATATTCAAGGTGTTATTTATGATTTTTTTCATATCATAGTATAATATCTATAGATTAAATCAATCGCAAATTTGAGAAATTTTAAGAAAAAAAAAACTATTACTAATTTTATTAAATTAAAATATAAAATCTTTAGAAGATAGTAACGAAAAAAAAAAACCCAAAATCACCTTAGCACCAAAACCTGAATATAATTTGGATCAAATTTAACAAAAATTATTATTTCAATATACTTTTACAATCTATTCGCGTCAATTAACTTTTAAGATAATATTTTTATATAATCATATAATAAATATATATTTTTAATGAAAATTACAAATAACTTAAATGCAATATAATTATAAAAACATTTGTTTGAAAATAATAACTTCTATCAAATTTCTAATTATTTATAAAATCAATCTATCAAACAAAAAAAAATTGTTACCTGTGTCAAGGTATGTTATGCTACATTTAAATTTCTCTAACAAAAACCATTTTAAATAATTGATGATTCTAAATTATAAAAATTAACAGATTTTCATTTTTTTTTTTTATAATTCAAAACTTCAAAATTGAACTCTAAATAATTAAATGCATAACAAATTATGGCAAATTTTTGAAAACGTATCTAATATATTTTTGCATTAGTCACATCTCAGACTTTCAAAAATATAAATTAGACGACGTAAAGACCACAAAAAAATATTTTTTAGTTCAATAAAAAATATTTAAAATACCAAAAATAAAAAAAAAAGCTTCTTAATAAGACAAACCTAAACTTTATAACTTTAAAACTTCCCTGAAAGAAGAAAGGGCGTGTTGTTTAAGTCCCTGGCATCAAAATATCCGGAAAAAAAAATTTAATGTAAGTTGATTTTATAAATTTTGTCGACATAATTTCATTTAGGAAGTTCATGCATAGTAAATAAATAATAGTCAAGAAGGGAAATGTAAAATTTTATTACTAATCAAAATTTTACATTGATGCCAAAATGAGTTCAAGGATTGAAATGCGTTCATGAAATTTATAAATTTGATAAAAAAAAATTATTAAAAAATAAATTTATTTTTTTTGATTCATACATATATTATGTGAGAAAATTTATACATAATATACTTTAATATGTATACAAGTTTATATTAATTTTACAATGAAATAAATTAAAATTATTAGTAAAAAATATAAAGTTCATAGATTAAAGCTTTTAATTAAAATCTTTCTATTTTAAATGCTTCAATACTTTGAAGGTTTTAATTTATTTTATTGATTGTTGTCTACAATTTTAATGAAATTTGAATTTCTTTTTTTATAATATTACTTTATTTATTTTATTTAATTAGAGCATACACTAGAAATAAGTTGAATTTTAATATTGAATTTTTTTTTGTTAAGTTTTCCAGTTTGAAATATAATTTTATGTACTTACTTTAAATATAAAAATTGGTAGGGAAAACTATATCGAAATTGAATTATATAATATTAATTCTTTTCTAACACATAATTTATTTTGCCTTACCATAATGTAATTAAAGAAACAATAATTTCTTGCACCATTTTAGTAATATTTGAATGATGAAATAAAATAATATTATTTAAAAATGAAAGTTGTTCTGTCCAGTCAGGAATAAACTTTATTATAATATTACATAATAAGGCCTTAAGGGTTTATCAAGGATTTATAAAATTTAAAACTACCGGAAAATTAACTCTCAAGTTTATTTCCGGTCTAGAAAATTATATGGAATGTTATTGAACTTGTAAATATTTTTCTTTAACCTTGACAAACAACTTAAACTTTAGTTTTTATACATCTATGTATATATCTATTTATTTACATATGTAATATATTTTTTCTTGAATTTTTTTATAAATTTAAATAAATTATAACTTAATATTTTTTCTATATGCTATTAACTTGTCATTTGAATATCAATGGGTTACAAGCTTACAAGCTTACAACAACATCAAAAACTTGAATTGTTTGTAAAGATGAATTTCATTGATTATATTTTGTAAAATGATAAAGTATAGCATAGTATTTTGTATCAATAAATAAATTATACAAATTTTCGGAAGTTAATATTAATATGATTAATTTTTTTTATTTAAAATATTTATAATAAATAATTGGAAAAAAGTAGAAATGTAATATAGGAAAAAGTTTACATTTTTAGATATAAATATTTTATGTCCGGTTCAAGAGTTCAAAACAGAAAATAAAAAATTAATTGAATTGAAATTATTTAATTGATTTAATTAAATTACAAATGTGTTTTTTAAAAGATTATATTTTTTTTAGATCAATTAAATTAAACATCTTTGTAATTTTTTTACATTGAACCTTTTCATTCAAAAAATGATCTGCAGTGACGATTATACAAAATACTAGTGAAATATTTTTAATATATATATAAAAATTTCTATTTATATCAAAATTAATTCGTATACAAATCATTTTCTATTTATATCTTATAATATCAATTGTCATTCGGTTAGTTAAATTTTTTGTAAATAATAATAAGTAATTTTTTTGTAAATAATAATACAAAAAAATTAACTGACCAAATGACAATTTCATTCACTAAATATTTTGCATGTGTAAAAAATTAGAATTTTTATGGCAATATTTAATGTCTGAAATATTAATTATAATAATTAAAATTTAATCGTGTCTATTTTAAATTCTCAAGATTATAAACTTATATAAAAACATATAATTATTATATTATACTTAAATATTATTTACTATATACAAAAACAAAATTAAACCATAAAATTCATAATATATAACGTCAAACTGAGTTAAAACGATAAATAAGTTCAAGTAAATAACAAAAATATGGAATTTCCATAACGAAAATAAAAAAAACAGTCCAATAGTTCACCACAAATTCAGAATTTTAAGAAATTTAATTTAATAATTTTTGTTCAATTTTTATAAATTATTTTAATTTATTTTAATTAATTTATAATTTATGAAAATTACAAAAACTAAAATCAATTACTACAAAATGTAAATATTATTTGAAAACATAAGAGTATATATGTATATTTAAATATTTATGTTAAATTTATAATTATGTTTAAAAGAATATTTTACATTAAATTATCTTGTAAACTTTATCGTTTTTGTTTTTTTGAAGCTCAAAGTTTTTCATTTTAAAACTAGAAAAGTAAATACATAATAGTTTTATGCAAAACCAAATAATTATTATTATTATTTATATATGTACATAAGAATTTATCAGTTAATTTTCTCACTACATATTTGTATGTATATATATTTGAAATGTAAATATATCTAGGCGTACAATATTAGAATATTAAAATATACATATATATTAAAATTATAAATAAACTGGTATTGATCAAATGATAAAAATATAGTAAAATATTATATATTAATATATACTTCATATGCATTTTCTTATTTTATTAATATTAAAATTAAAATTAGAAAAATTGTACGAATAAATTAAGAACATTGACCTTTTATTTAATATAATGATTTTAATAGTTGGTTTAGTTGAATTCTCCTAAAAACGTTTTCGTAATTATCACTTAATAATCTTATTACAAGTTGAAAATAATGAAAACGTAAAAATTTTATTCCCTAACAGAATTATTAAAGATATAGGTATATTTTTTGTAACATAAATATTGTTTTATTTTTTGCGAAATATAATTATAATAAATTAAATATTTTTGTTAATATATATGTAATTATTTTTTACTACAAAAATAAATAACAACTATAACTTAGTCTAAATAATTTTTTTACTAATACTAATTTCAACTACAAAAACAATAATATATTATATAATAATTAATAAAAATATTTCCTTAATCAATATAATATGCAAGTGTTAACACTAAAAAACTATATTCAAAATAAATAATATTAAACTCTGTTTGTTTATTTTTTGTAAAAACAAAATTTAAAATAAACAACATATTTAACTAATAAACAAACAAATTGTCCCACTACACATAATTTATTTTAAATAAAATTAGCTATAATGTTCATAAAATTCTTTAGTTCATATTCATATATATTTGGATAAAATTGTCCCCAATTTTGAATTCTCATTTACCTATACATATACAACAAAACTGTCATTAAGCTATTGACATATATTAATGTCTTCACATATTATAAGACCCCCTGAAAAAAAATGTTAATTAAGAGACTATTCAATATTTCAATTTAAAATAAATTATGGAAACGTTATGTTAATTTCCAGTTTTAGTAATGAGTTTTCTAAATTACAACATTTAATTACATTTTTAATGATATTGTTTAATAAAAAAACTATATATTAAGTGGAAAATGAATTTAATAAATATTTGTATCATCTGTGTAAAATAAATTACAATTATTATAAAGGAAACTAAAAATAATATTTATATATGATATATCCATGTACAATTGTTTTGTAAATATCCAATGAGGCGTAATTTCCAAGGTCGTTTCATTTATAAATACTGATTTCAAATTTCCACACACAACCATAAGAATTTAAAAAAATAAAACCATGCAATGGAAAACTGAAATTAAGCTTTAATTCATATTTGTACCTACTATGTTCAATTAACTATACATTATTTCTCTTTGTATAGACGAATATACATACATAACATATTATACCAATTTTTCTGTTTGTTTCTTTATATGAAAACTATAAGAAAAATCAACTTTATTGAAAACCTCTTACGTCACTTTTCTTATATTTAACCATAAAACTGGACGTTGACATAAAAAAAAATATAAATCAATATCGAAATTACTGACTGACTGAGCTAAATTTTCATCAGTATAGAAAATTATTCTGATATTTTTCTTTTACTTCTATACATATGAATTTTAAAATTATTTTATCTGGTCAGATTTAAATTAATCTTAATTTTTATAGCAAAATCTATAGAGTAATGCAAAGTTTTTTTGCAGGAGGTTTAGGAAAAACATTTATTTTTTCTTATTTTTAGTTGTTTAACTGGTTTCGATTTTATTATATTGCAAAACTTGAATTAAAAAAAAAAAATGAAAATTAATTTTTATGTCCAGACACAAAAATTTTGTTTACTAAGTTTCAAAAAAAGAAAAAAAAAATTATAAAAAATTAAAATCCGATCTTATAAACTGGAAAAAAATATTTTGTTATGCATTTTTTTTTTTTTTCAAAAGACAATGTCAACAATTTTTCATAGTATAAGAATTAAAATATCCTGATTATTCCAGATAAATATGATATTTATACCTTTTTTGTTGTTTATGAAACAATGTAAAAGTTTTTGTTTTTCAATATTAAATATTTTACTTTCAAACATTACGACAGCAACTACAAGAAAAACTAGTTTCAAATATATATATATATATATATATGTATATATATAAATTTATTTTAAATGACCTTCTGGTTATTCCGAAAATCTATACTAAAATTTCAAAATATTTTAAACTTTCTATATATTAAATAAAAATGTTAAGAAGACACGAAGTAAATTCCAAAAAATTTCAAAATACATTTTCATTTACTTCCGATAACCATTGACTAAAGTGTAATCGAAAATATTTTCACATTTTATAACAAGGTTTCGAACTAAATTTTCTAATTAAAATATATATATAATTTTAAGTTATTATATTTGTTGAATGGAATGAATATTTTCATAAAGTTCTAATATTATTGCTAAATATTAAATTAAAAAATAAATGAAAATATGAGAATAGAAAATTATTTATAAGAATAATTTAAAGAATTAATTATTCAAATGGTCAACAAAACGTAATTCAATTCTAGGATAATATTTACGGTCATTAAAGTAATAATATCTTGAAAAACACATTATATATGTCATTCAACAATTATTTGTACAAAATTTTTACAAAATCAATTTGACATTATATTTACAAAAAAATTTTCTTCAACTATATACTATTTATTTTAAATTTTCCATGACTATGCAAAAAAAAATATTTTTACCAGGTGAAAGAGTTGTAAGTACCCAAAAAAGTATATATATATGCATATACATTACATTACAACTGTCTTTGTAATGCAGAATTTATAATTTGATGTTCAACGTATGTTATTATCTGCCATTAAACCATAATCATATATTATTGATCTTTTTTTATGTATACATATATTTACTTACTACTATACGATTATGAGTTATGAGTAATTTCATTGAAATATTCACACTTAAATGTAATGCAATATATGTACAATTATTTTATTAAAATTATTTTGAAACTTTATACTAATTAAATTAGTTTATTGTTTTCGAGAAAAAAATAATAATAATAATGAAATAGTTAAATTTTATAATTAATAATTTCGATTAAATATCATTATATTGACGAGTTACATAAATGTTGCTATTATGAAAAGTTGATTTATATTTTATAAAATACGGAAATTAAAATTAAATGTATTTATAACTTGATTTACATATAAAAAAAAAAAATCACTTTTAAAAAAGTCAAATTGCGTTATGTATGTACACAATTTAAAAGAAATAATCTTTTAAAATTTATTCTACTTGAAAAATATATATGTATATTTTTTTTTTAATTATATCTTGTTTAAATTTGAAAATCCAGAAAAATAAGAATATTCAAGGTTAATTATGCTCTTATTTTATGCAATATTTCATGTATATATATATAATACTTTTAATGCAATAAGGCAAGGTAAAATATACAAACTGCCTATTGGACTCAACCTTGATTGGTTTACTGTCGAAGATGTTTTTAACATTTTTTTTTTATACCTCAGTGACCGAAAAAAAAAAAGTAAGTATTATTTTATTTGAAGATTTTATAAGTCATCATAATTTAAAAGAAAAAAAATTACTTGAAATCTTTGAAAAATAAAAAAAAAAACAATTATTATATTAATTTTATTTACTATATAGTTTGACATAGTATCAATTCTATTGTCAAATATAAATTAAACAAACTCAATTAAGTAATATATAAGATTGTATAGCAAAAACATTGTTTGTAAAAAGCAACAACTAATAAAAGATTTATTTATAATTGTAAAAAAAAATATTCAAATTCTAACTAAAATAGTTTAGATAAATAAACAACATAGTTAAACATAATGTTTCATAATATATTTATATATATATATTTTTTTTATTAGTTTTTACTAACACATTTAAATTAATATAATAAAAAGTTATAGTTGTCAATATCATATCTTGTAGTTTTTTTACTTAACTTTTGCAATAAATTTTAAACAATTTATTGACCCTATTTAAAGATGTATCCGATATTGCGTGACACAAATATATATATAAATAAAATATTTTTGATATTTGTCAGGAAAATATTAACACCAAAAATTAAATATTATACATATGTATTTCATTATCAAATATCGTATGGTGTATTTATAATTTTCCCACGATATTATAAAGTATATTGTGTTCTAAAATTAAATTAGAAATTAGAAATAAAATATTGAAATTAATTAAGAAAATTAATATTAAGTAGGTACATAAATATAAAATATCTATTATATTTCAAATAAATCCTGTTAAATTATTTATCAGATATAATCACTTTACTGTTAAATATTATAATCATAAATATTTGCTCTTGAATTTTATATATTTATAAAAAATATTTGCAATGATCTGTTTTAAATGTTATGCAAATCTATATATTGTTAAAGGCTTATATCATTTATATTCATTGATAACTTACTGTATAATATAAAATTGCCTAGTCATGCAAAAAAAAAACCACCATAAATAATTCAGAGAAATTATTTAAAAAAGAAGAAGAAAATTTGAATAATTATAATAAAATATATTTTCAAAATTTAGATCTTCGCATATCTCACAACACAACCAAAAAAGAAATATATTGATGTCACGGTCTTTATCAATTTGATAGACTAACTGACGTACAGATCTGTATTTTTTTTTTTTTATATAACATCCGGAACTCAAATATAATATAAATTTTAAGAGACACAATAATTTAAGTACATCGGGTCTTTTACCTTGTACCTTTATGTTTATATTATTTTTTTTTAGAACAATTTAATTTCCGAAGTTTAATATCTTCCTTAAAATCCCTTCAAATTTAATCTACAATAAGGAAATATAAGGAATTATTAAAGTGAAAGGATATGTCATTGAATTTATATTTATTTTGTGTTTTTTTTTCTTGTTGCAAAAAATAATTTTCATTCACATACAGAAAATTAATTGGAAATATATTGCAGAACAAACAAAAGAGTTAAGCGACAAACTTGATTTTAATTTAAAATCTATCTGAAATTTATTCCTTGAACTAGCATAATACGGTTATATTTTTTTTTTTTTTTGCAGGGATTAAATTTTGTTGCTCAGTTAATGTCCTAATAAAAATTCATTTAATTGATTTTAGTGAATTAATATTCTAATTTATTTCAAAGTCAATGCTGCTAATCAGTTAGAGATAATATAAAATTGATTAAAATAAATAATTAATTTTTTTAAAAAAAATTCTATATTATTTTAAGTTTTTATTTTTTTTTTAATATTATATAAGTTAATATGTCATAGTGTACAAAATTTATTTAAAAAAATATATCAACATTTTATTGTTCGTAGATTCATAAAAATATATGCTATACATTATGTACAACAAAAATTATTTTAATAAACAAAAAAAAAAAATTCAAATATTTTCAAATGTATTAATTTTTACAATAATTGCAACATTGCTAAATATTTAATTAATTTTTATTCATTTTAATTAACAACTAATTTTTATTTTAAAATTAAAAACAAAGAAATATGATATACATATAATTTTCAAGATGATTTCGATTTAATTAATTTTGTTGTTGTTATTTGAAATAATTATAAACACCCTTGGTTAATAACATTAAAAAATGTTACAAGGAAGTGCAAAGTTGAACTTTTATATAAAACATTAAACCGTTTAAAATAATATTGCCTTGGTTTTAGTGTAATTTTGCATTCATTTATAATTAGTTTCAAAAAAAAAAATAATTATTTAACTCCCGTTTTAAAATCAATGATAAATTTTGTATACTTCTTCTTCTTTTTTTTTTTTTTTGCAAAATTAACATTTTCTAACTGACCAAAGAAAAATTAAATATTAAAATTGATGAAAACCATTAGATTATAGTCAGTTAATATTTGAAATTGATACGAACAACATATCATAAATATTCCGGTTATTAATCTTCCTTTTATTTTGAAGGATATTTATTCGGAATTTTTTTAAATTGTATATTTTTTTATGTTGTTTTTAATAGTGCAAAAAGAAAAATAAAAAAAATATTATCTAAATGAGAAAATTTATTATTTCCAATAAAATAAAATTATAACCAATCAAAGTACTCGTCAAGGACGAGCTAACGAAATATTATTGGTTCGGGTATATATCAAACAGATAAAATAGTTAACATTTACAAAGTACACAAATTTAACAAAAAAAAAAGATCAAATTAAACAGCAACCTATATTATGGATAATTAATAACAAATACATAAATAACTCATAAAAGATTTACTTTTCTTTATTTATAATATACAAACATCCTAAAAAAAAAAAGCGGAAGGCTAAATAAACTTCCACAAGAAAAATTGAAATTATTTTTTTAAACGCACCTTATTCACCACACAACCACAAAACGCAATATAGAAATCATATACTACGGGCTACAAGAAAATAAATAATATAATCCAAATATATATATATACTTTATATAGTATATAAAACAAAAATTCAACTGCCCAAAACTGTTGCATATATGTATTTGTGTTTAAAATCGTTTCAATTTTTTATTTTATCTTGTAACTGACAAGAAGTTTTAAACTCAGTTTAGCATAAACTTTCATACGGTTCGGTAATAACTACTTAAGATTGCAAAAAAAAAAAATATATAATAACAATAATAATATAATTATATAAAATTATTTTTATATAAAAAAATATATAATCTATTTTTTCTATAGAAAATCTTAAGTATTATTAAATTATAATTTTATGCTTTATCAAGTGTTTTTTTAAATTTAAACAGCGATAAAGAAATAAATTTGTGTTTTTCATAATAGGATATACAAAAAAATAAAGGATATAAAAGTGAATTATTTAATTTGTTTTTTTTTTTTTTATTAAATTTGTGTACATATTTAAATATTTTTCTTTTTTGAAAAAATAAAAATATGTTGTTCAATTGGAAATAGCAAATAATTTAGTTTTTTTTTTAATATATTTAATTAATTTGAAATATTTCCTAGAATATTTATTGAAATAGAAAAACAAACCGAGAATTAAAAAAAAATTAATTGTGATTTTTTTTTTTATAAAAAAATAATTAATTATAATAATTTAAATAAATAAACAAATAAATATAAATTAAAAATGGATAAAAATTATACATCAGATTATCAATTTGTTGCAAATATTGTTAATATTGCATTTGATGAATTAGAACAACACCATGCAACTAGAAATTATTCTGGATTAATCACAAGATATTATAAATTAGTTGAAGAAGATTATGGTGGTAAGTTAATTTATTTTATATTCATTTTTATCAATTTATAATAATTTTTAACAACAACAACAAAAATATCATTAATTTAGAGTACATTTTATATAGTAGAGTAAAAAACGAAAATGTTAAGCGACGAACCTGATTTTAATTATTATTAATCATTTATTAATTGGTGATTGTCTTTAAGTAATTAGAAAATTATTTGTAAAAATATAATTATATATAAATGTAATTATTTAATTACTTTTAATTATATTTGAAAATAAAAAAAAAATGACCGAATTTTTAAAAATAAATTTTAAAAAAATATGAATAAGAAAAAATATTATTTATAATATTTTATATTATAGAAAATATTTCTTTGAATAGTGTAAATGTAAATAATACAAATATTTATATAATTTTTTTAATACAAAAAAAAAGTAAACGTACATAAACATTAAATAAATTTATCAACATGTGCTTTGGAAAATTAAAAACAAAAACCAAACAAAACATAAAAGCCTATAAATAATAATGTCTAGTTTAATGGTTGCTAATATATTGTGTAAAATATTATTTAAAAAATATAGTATATAATCATGAAAAAAACTTAAACACATCTTTTAAACTTTGCCCAAGATTTCATATTATAAAAAAGATTGGCTAAAAAAAAGTGAAAGATATTACTAAATTCACGTGAATTATAAAATCTATGACGAGCTTACTATCAAAAAAATTTTATGACAAAACTTTTTGCTTTATAAAATCTAATAAATGATATTTCATTTTTCCTCAACTATATAAATGTATAATATATAATTGACATGATACCATAAAATATTAAAATTATGTTTATTTTTTAATTATTTCGTCTAGTAGCTAAAGTTTAGAACCAAAAAAAAAAAAAAAAGACATTAAAATTATATTTAGTAGCTTTTAAAATGATGACACACCCAGAACTGTATTTTAAAAATGATAATGTAAAATTTTATAGCACGAAATGTATTTTTTTTTTTTTTAAATATTCTATTTAGTTGATAATTTTAGTTGTCGTTATTACGCATCTCTAAGTAATCAGACATTAATAATAAATGTTTAGTATTTGCGGTTATAATTTAAAAAACAATTTTTTTTTGTTAGTATAAGTATATAAATAAAAATTTCCAATGACAAAACATATAATGTATATAAATATATTTTCCACCGTGACATAAAATTATAATTCTCTCCCATTCATCATCATTTAAGAAAAACAAAACTATGTTTTAATAAAAGATTCGCTCAAACTTCAGGGACATTTACTATATGTCATTTTATAATTTATTTATAATTTAAAATAGCAATTTTACTTTGACATATTAGACTTATTATTAATTTAGAGACTAACCATCATAGAGAAAAAAGTTAATTGAGATCTAACATGATTATTTGAATTGAAAAATTTAATCGAAATAATAATTTAATTAAAATAGATATGATTATTAACAGAAAACTATCTTTTCGTTTCCAAATTTCATTACTCATTCAAACAGTTATTATTATATTAACAAATATTGTAAACTTCTGATAAATCATGTATTAGAAAACTTTGATATATTTCTAATCAGATGAACATAAATTTAAAATACGACAACACAGAAAGAACTAACAAAACTATCAAGAAAAAAAAAAGAAATCAAAAATTATATTAGATCTTACCTTGTAGCAAGGTAATAAAGAATTCCAGTTACTATAAATCTGCCATTTTGTTTTTTTTCTATACTTATAAATCACTGCTTTTTAATATATTCACTTTTAACACTATAATTCTTAATCTACTTATCCTACAATTCTTAACTTACTTATTTACACTTTCAATATCATACTGAAAAAATGGCGAAATATACAAGCACCTTTTATAAGATATTCAGTGATGTTAAGAATTTTTATCTGTACAATATAAAACATTAAAAATAATAAATTTAATTTCCTTAGCCTTTAGCTATGCATGAAATAAAATTCGAAGTGCTCAAAGTTTGAGGATTAAGAATAATTTATGATAATTAAAAATTAATATGGAAAATCATATAATAAATTATTTAATCGAAGATTATTTTCAGGTAATTATAATAAAAATTGTTATTAGCTGAAAGATCATAACTATATAAAATTGATTTATTTGATTTTATATTTTTCGCTGTTAATTAATTTGTTAATTTTAACCAAATTTTAATTGTGAAAAATATGTACATAGAAATTTTAAATATTCTTTGTAATATTTTTATTAAAATATATGTTAAATACCATCACTTTTATTTTATTTCAAATATTATTTTCATTAATCAATTATGTGAATTTTTTTTTTAATAAAATTATTATATACATACTCTTGTATATTTCACAATTTCCAGAATTTTTGCCAAACATTTCACCTTTGTATTTATATATTTCTACATAATGTATATCTTTTTTTGCCTATAATTTTTTTTTTTTGCAAAAATGTAAATAACTTTTTTGCTTTTCAAAATTGATTTTTATAGAATTTAGCAAATAACTTAAAAAAAATTAATGTGTGTTAAATCCTGTTTTATAAATTCATTTTAATGTTTGTATCTAAGCAATAAATGTTGAATTTGCGATCCAATTTATTCCTTTTAAAAAATTTATATAATAATATTTCATTTGTTTTTTTTTTTTGTTTTTGCCAAAACGTTTGCTAAAACCATTTTTTGTTTTTTGCATTGACTAGAAACATTAATTCTTATTTTAACAATAATCTAGTTTAAAACTAGTTATTAAATAAAGAGAAAACTTTAAATCAAGATTAGAAAAAAATTTAATGGTATTTTTTTAATTATTCATTTCAAATTAATATGTAGAAATATTAAACAATGTCATTGAAATTGACATTCAAAAAAATCTAATTTCTAAAGCTTATGCAAAAGGACGACTTAGAAAGTAACCAATCATCTATTTTTAATTATTAATTACAGTTATTTTAATAGTTAAATTCGTATTAAATTAGTATGAATATAAATTTTATTTAACTTAATTAGAAAATATATTCAGGTATAATTCGTAATTTATATTAAATTTAAATAATTTTCACTTTTTTTTCACCACTTACAGAATAATAAAAAAACCAGTATTGATAAAATTGAAAGTATATTAGAAATTTCTAGATCATAATACAATTTTTGTTATTTATTTAAAGATGTTTTTCTAAAAAAATGAATTTAATGCGTTTTATTTATATATTTAAATAAATTTCAATTTAATATTAAATTTATGGTAATTTTGTAATTTATTAAATTTATATGGTTATATCTACAATTTAATATTCTTTAATTTTTTTATACTGTTTGACAAATAAATTAATAATATTTTTGTTATTCTATAGATAATAATTAAAATAAAATTACACAGATTTATTTAAATCATGTAATTAAAACTATTTACTAGATGAATGTAATTATAAGGCAGTCGAGGTAAATAATTGCAATTTAATTTGTAAGGTTAATCACTTAAAGAGGAAAATTATTTCACCCTTATAAACATTAATTATTTATTATCGTTTATTTGTTATTTATTATCGTTTATTTATTATTTATTATTATTTACACAATAAATTTATATACTACGTATATAATCACAAACATTTACTAAAAAATTTTATTAAACATACAAATTTATTTTTTAACAATAATTAATTAAAACTTAAATTCTTGTCCTTTTAGATCCACGAGCATTTAGTTACCCACTTATGGAAAGTCCTTTACCTACCTTTGGTATGGTTGCCATATATTTAGCATGGGTACTAGTTATTGGACCAGCTTATATGAGAGATAGAAAACCAATGAACCTTAGAAATACACTTGTAATATATAATGCATTCCAAGTTTTATTGAGTGGATATATGTTCTATGAGGTAAGATAATAAATATAATTAAAATAATTCGATTTAAAATTAATTTGTTAAATTTTGTATTTTAAATAAATTAATTAATTATATATAATTTTAGCATTTAATGGCCGGTTGGTTAAACTATTACAATTTAAAGTGCCAGTCTGTTGATTATTCAGATGGACCAATGTCAAGACGGGTAAGTTAATAAATAACATATACATATGTATAAGTTTAAACAAAAAATTATCTTTTTTTAAATAAATTTGTCAGAAATAAAATTATCGGAAATTTCTTAAATAAATTATTGATAATAAATTTTCATATTTGTTGTAACAAAAACAATATTAATATATTTCCAAATACATATAATTAATAATCGTTAATTTGAAAAGGATATCAAATATATTAATTTTTTTTTTAATTTTTGAAAACAGGTTCAAGGACATATAAATTTTAATTTAATTTAAGGAATTCCTATGAAATTATTCTGGTTTTTCCAATTTTAATCAGTCCACCGAACTTTTAAATTTATTAATAATGACAGAAATTAATTTTTCGCAAAATAAAAATATATATTTGATATATAAATAAATTATTATAAAGTTTTGCTAAAATTATGGTAATTTTTTGTTTAGTCATGAACCTTTAGTTAAACTGTTTTTTTTTTGTTATCTTACCAATTTGGTTAAACACAAAAATAATAATTCAAAATAAAACAAAAATTAAGCTTTATTTTTATATATTTACACTCTTTGATTTAAACGAAAAAAATAAAAAATATTCAGATCAATGGCCAGATTTAAAATTATTATTATTAAACAAAGGACCTCTAAAACCATATTTCATGAATCATAATGTTTTTTTCTTAAATATTTCAATTTCAATTTTCAAACAAACAAACATAATCTGAATTATTGATTTCATTAAATTTAATTTATTACGCACCTTACTAAAATAGTAAAAAGTAAAAAATCAAAAAACAAAAACATTACACTTTTATTATTACAAAAATTCATAAATTTACAATTAAAATTACTTTTTTTTTTTTGACTGACCATAAAATTATTTTAATGGCCTTCTTAATGCAGTGATGCATCACCAGACATAAGAAATTGAAACACTTTTAAACAAAAAAAAAATATGATTACATAATAAAAAAAAAAATTACTATTAAATTTATGAATTTACAAAACTTCAATTTTTTCAAATATAAAAAGTAAAACTTTTAATTAACACATAATAATTTCTGTGTTTTGGTTTTTTACAAAATTTTAGTTACAATTTTTATAATATTCTTCATTTTATGTTTTCTCACCTAAAATTGTTATGCCCCAATATTACTTTAAAAAATAAATAGTGTATAATATAAAATATTAAAAATTTCTTGATATTATATTAGATTAGATAGTAAACATTACCGTGAACTTAATATGCTCTGAACTGTTGAATAAACGTTTAAATTAGAAATTGTTTTTGCTTTTTAAATATTTTATTAATTGTAATAATTAAATTTTATTTGTTTATTTTGGTTATGAGTTTTAATGAAGAAAGGGAGATAATCTTGAAAAAATTAGGTTTTTTTTTTTCTCTATATTTTAAATATTTATGTAAAAAAAAAAGCCGGTAGTGAAGGTCATGTTTTTAATTATTTAAATAAAATTTTATTTTATTACATTTTTTCTTTTAAATTATGTTAACAATCAAACAGAAAAAACTAGGTTATCCATTAGAAAAAATTAATCTGCAAAAATATTACTAATTTACAAGATTTTTGTTACACTTTTGTGCTTTATAAATTCACTTGCATATAATTAGGAGATTTTTTTTTTCGTATCTATTGATTCAATAATTTAATTTCATTTGTAATAATTTTTTTTTCTGTAGAAAAACATGCTTTTTAAGCAATCAATAAATTGAAAAAAAAAAAATTATTATATTTTCATAATTTTTTTCATATTTATGTTTCGGAAATGTTCAAGGTCAATAATGATGTATATACATATATAAGTGAAGAAATAAATTAACTATGGGTAAATGAAAACGAATTGGGCATTAGGTGTTAATTGTTAAATATTAAATAAGTTACTAAATAATTTTTTATGTCTATTATTTTTTTCGTTATGCTGTCTACAATTTACTTTTTTAATCAGTTTTTTTGTAATAAACCATAAAAATGTTGATAATTGTAGTAATTTTCAATATTGATTTGTACAAAAAAAAATTAGTTAATAAAAAAATTCAATTTACTACACAAATACAAAATATCATTAATTTTATAAATAATTAAGAGATTTTAATTAAAACTGAATCATATATGATAAAATTGAAAAACCATTAAGTTAGTTGTGTACATATATAAAACTACGTTCGATATTTTACATTATAATTTTCATTTTCTTATAACTCCATAATTTTATTACTTTTAAAATTATATTTAAATTATATTTAAAAAATTCTAAATTTTATTTAAATTTAATATAAAAAAAAAACCCTTAAAATAAATTACATCCAAATATTTCAATTAAATTATTTTAATTTATTTAATTTTTTTTTAGATGCTTAATTTGTGCTATCTATATTATCTATCTAAATTAACTGAATTCGCTGATACGATATTCTTTGTGCTTAGAAAAAAGAAATCACAAATAACATGGTTACATGTATACCATCATTCGTTAACACCATTAGAAACATGGACATTAGTTAAATTTTTCGCCGGTAAGTTTTCTATATTATATAATATAAAAATCATATATAAAATTCAAGTACATATATTAAATTTATATAAATTGCAATTTGTAATTAATTAATTTCTTATACAACACATAAAATTATACCTTAATTTATATTTAATTTAATTTTCTCAAAAACAGGTGGCAATGCAACATTCCCAAATCTATTAAATAATTTTGTACATGTTTGTATGTATTTCTATTATATGATGGCAGCAATGGGACCACAATACTCTAAATTTTTATGGTGGAAAAAATATATGACAGAACTTCAAATTGTAAGTACATTATTTACTATAAATTTTTATATTTAAACAAAAAAACAAAAACAAACTCAAAAATTGAAAACAATTTTTCCATTAATCATAAACAAAAAAATACAAGAGAAGACAAATAAAAAAAATAATGTTAATATAGTAAAAGAAAAAAAAAATATAAGTATATGAATATTATTTTCAAATAAGAATTCATAAAAACATAAATAATTCGTTCAGGTTGAGTTACTAAATATAAAAAGGTCAGGTGACAAAGTTATATGTACAATGTAACTAAACTTTAAGTTGAAAATATCTTAAGAAATTTTTTGATTAAAACAATAATTTTTTTTTGTGTACGTTTAAAAGATTAAATTTTAAAGATTATTTAATTTATTTATTTATTTTTTATATATATGATTCATAAAAATATTGTTTTTCTTCTTATAAGTTTAGTTTTTCATAAAAAAAAACTTTTAATTTCACACAAAAATTTATCAAAACATAAAAAAAAAAAAATTATTTCTCAAGTAAATTATTTGCACAAGTTTGAAAATTATTATTTTTTTTTTTTTTTTATTATAAAAATATAATTTTAGGTGTGTCCTAAAAAAATTCAGAGAGAGAGGATTTTTCTTTAACTTAAAAATTAAATTAAAAATGCTATGCTAACAAAAAAAATTGTTATATCAAGAAAAAAAACAGAAAATTTTGAAGTGTTGTGTAAAAAAAAAAATGACACAAAATTATATTTTATTACATTAGTCAACAAAAAAACTAAAAATATAACATTTTTATAATTTTGTTATAGTGTTAGGTGTAAAAATATTTTTCTTAAAATATTTTTAATTTTGTTTTTTTTTTTCTTAAATAAAATTGCAAATTTCTAATTATTCACATTCAATGATATATTTTTTATTTTTATCAAATTTAAAGAAATTATAAAAAAAAAAACAAAAATTGTAATAAAAATCCTTGAAAATCTATAATTACTCTTAAAGTTCAGTAGACCCGAACTGATAATAAAAGGTATTTTTTTTTTATATATTAAAGTAACCTTACATAATTTTCAATTATATTCGAAATAATTATATAAAAAAAAAATTCATTATTAAAGAATTTTCTTTATGATTTACAAAAAAAAAAAAAATATATTCAATCCCAACAACATTAAATTCTAAAAGCTTATAGTTAAGACAAAACGAGATTTTGTACATAAATTTTTGTTGTTTTTGTTGTACACTGAACGCATAAAATCTTATGTTGAAATTGAAAGTTTTATATACAAAAACTAATACACAAGAATATATAAACTCATCAACGACGTACATTCAACTTTTGTCTAGTAAAAAAAAAGTTTTTTTTTTATTTTAATTTCAATTAGACAAAATATTTTAATCTTTTTTTTTCATGTTACAGAGCGGTTATTGCCTTATTCTATAATCTTCAAGTATGTGCAGCATAAAATGTATATATGTATATTTAAAAAAAAAAAGTCCAGTTGTGCTAACCTACTTTACTAGCTAAATATAATCGGAAACAACATTCGCAATGTAACTTTTTTTGTAAATATTTCCAATATAACAAAAATTTCTTGATTTCTTGATATAAACATAAATCGTTTAAATATATAAATTTTTTTTGTGCAATATTCTTTGCATGATAAAATATGTAATATGCTGTATAGTGCAATATTTCTTTTTTTTTTTAATGTTTATCCTACTTTTAATTTTTTTTTTTAAATTATATTTTTCTATATATATATATAATAGATAATTTTTCGATAATTTTATTTTTCCAGTTGAGGCAATGTAGTAGAAAAAAAAAACTTAGATAATTTCGTAATTTTTTAGACAGACTTTTTTAACAAACAAAAAATTAAGTAAAAATCTAAAAAAAAATATTCATATAGTATCTTTAAATATTTTATGATTTTATATAAATTTTTTGGCCAAATTACAAAAAAAATTAATGTAAGATTTTTTTATTTAAAGGAAAAATGTTGATGAATATTTCGTAAAATATAAATTTCAGGAAAGTTTGAATATTTAGTTGTGTTCTAATTCACTTTTTAATTGAGTAGATGTCTTAAAACCGACCTAGCAACTGATGCTATGGAAAAGTACAAATAATTAAATTAAATTTTACAAAAAAATAAAATTAAAAATAGAATATAATTAAAATTACAAACACTTTTAAAATCTAAATAATTAAATTTTCGTTTATAATAAGAAATTATAGAATAAAATCAGAAATCTTCAAAATAAACAAAAAAAGAACATTCATATATCTAAATTTCCGCCAAATTACTAGCTAATTTTTAATTTATAATATTTAAGAGACTGTAAAATTATAAATCAAATAAAGACAAATATCCATCTACAAAATTTATATTTTAATATACTATATCAAATTTCAAAAAAAATATATAAATTTACTATTAACCTACACCCTTCAAAATTCAATTAATTTGATTTATCTACCATTTACATGATCATAAAGAATCATAAACATTTCTTATACATAATTTTTGTTTATATAAAACCATCAACATAACAAATTATTAACTAACTTCAATACTTGACCCACTTACAAGGCATCCCATCCATCTACAACAAACAACAAATTTCAACGCACAGGTAAAAAAAAATATATAAAATATACTTAAAACACGATCTACCTCAATTTTTTAATCCAGTTTTATATACATTTTCCTTACTATATTTTACGAGATTCGTTTTCGGTTCACCAAAAAATTTTTTTTTGTATTAAATTGAAAAATTTAAAAGAAAAAAATCAAATTTGGCGAAAAAAAAAACTGGTATAAAAGTGAATTTGTTTTTTTTTTGTATGGTGTGATTTTAAAGATAATTTCAATTTTTTTTTTTATTTATGTATGTACATAAAATTGAACTTTCAATTACATAATATTACTTCTTTTTATTATATGTGCATTTTTGTTGCACTTTTAATTTTCAATAAAAAAAAAAACTTGTTCCTACTGCATAAATTCCACATGGAAAACATAAATAAAAAGTTTTTTTTTATTATTATTAATAATAATTGAAAATGAATTGCAAGATCACACTCTGCAAAACATAAAAAAAATATATACAATAATAGAAATCCATGTATAATCCTAACTAATAGATATAATAATATAATGTTTATGTTGAAAACTTTAATTCATATTTTTTTTTTATGTTAGATAATTGAAATAAAGAAAAAATACTGGGGCTTAACGGTATTATACATATAGTTAAAAATTTTGACTTTCATTACTAAATTTTATGTGTTAAATTTGCTCGGGGGCATAAATATTTAACATGGAAAAATATAGTTATCTAAGATATACGATGAAGTTGAATGTCTAGTCCGAGTATAATATGTTTTATATATATTTCTTTTCTTTTTTTGCACACAAATCGGAAAATTGAATAGTTTTATGCGATATGAGGCTATGTGCGCGTTTGCACATTTAAATTAGCTAACATAGATTATAAATTATGATTTTATATTCAATTTTCAAAGTTCAAACTGGATTCGATGTTACTGAAATAGCCAATTTGTGTAACAGAAAAATTTCAAAATTACATTCTGAAAAATTTAAAGAATGAAGCTATGACTTCTCAATGTAACCTAGATATATTAAGAGTCTCAGTAATCCGTTCTATGGGCTTTCTGCACAAAATAATAATTTAAAAAATCATCAATATTAGACAGATGAAAATTTGGCATACACATGCAAGTAATAATAATCGTTATATTCTACTCTTCTACCATTCTCCTGCAGTAACGACACAACAAGTTGGGCGCTTAAATTTCATTTTTAAACATACTTAGTTCCATTTCCGCACAATATATTGCAATTTACAAAAATCTTCATTATAAAACTATAGTTATTCAATATATTACCTATTAGCATATCTTTTACCTATCATAAATTTTACTTTATGTACTACATATCATTAAAAATCTATTAAATATATATATAAAAAAAAGATAAATAAATATATCTTCAACGACATTTAAATAATCTCATAAATAAAAAATCCTATACAAACTGTCATTTATCATACAATTATAATAAATTTCTATATGAAAATCATTTGTAAATTATGATTAATCTATTTTAGTAAAACTATTTAGGTAATTACCAAATAAAGTTTATAACATTGCAAGTACATATTGCACTTGATGTCCCAAACATTATACATAAATTCATTTTATAAATCGAGATTATAAAATTTATTTTTTATATGAAACTAAAAAAAATTTCTCAACTTGATATTTTTTATGTTATGCAATTATTTTGTTAAACTAAAAGTAACAAGTTAGTGCAGATTTTATTATATTATAATATATACTTAAATAAATGATTATAACTGCCAAGATAAATGCAAAAAAAAAAAAAAATAATTTTTGTAGATATTATAAAAATAATGAAGAAAATTTTTTTATATATGTGTAAAGTTGTAATATATATTGTATAAATATGTATAAAAAGCTCGATTGCATCGATGACCAATGAATTGTTTTGTAGGTCACTGATTCTGTGCAAACTAATGTAGGAATTATATTATTAAAATTTATATTTATATATAAAAGTATGTCAAATTGTATTAAAAGAATACATATGTATATTATGTGCATACTTATATTAAATTTTTATTAAAAACATAAATTCAAATACAAATGCAAAATGAAAAATCATTTACATAATAATATGGAAGTCTTGAAACTTGTATTCTATCCAATATAATTTTAATATCTTCCTCATATGAATTAATTAATTTATATTTTATAATATAAATTAGTTGTTTATGTTTATGAGCTTTTCTTCATTGCAATTTTAATTTTTGAGAATTTATTTCAATATTTTATTACAAAAAAATTAAATTTTTTTTTTTTTTAAATTAAATATTTTGCAATTTTCAGTTTGTTCGATTTATTGTAATACAATATAATTTATCAATTCTATCTTAAAATCTTTGCCAATTTATATAATTTACCATTTTGCCAAAAAAAAAAATGAAAAAATCAACATAATTAATAGCTTTCAAATTGTAAAAATAATTAATAATTTATTACATAGTTTCAAATATTTAAACATTGAAATTTGCAAATGAAATATCTATAATTAAATTGGCATTTATAGTAGCAATTTTTTGATTAAGTACAATATAGTAGTAGAGTAACCGCAATTGTATCTTTCGATAAAATGAAATTAATCTATTAATAATTATATTAGCAACAAGGCATTGTTTAGTTTAAATTTTTATTTCGCCTATAACATTAATTATGTTCCACATAATTTATTTAATAATTAAATATCTATATATGTTATTTTGTTTATTTAAACTGTAATTTTTTTTAATTTTATCATTATTAGAATGTAAAAGGATTACTTAAAAAAAATTATGATTTACTTTTATAAAACATTAATTTTGATTACAAACCAAACATAAAATAACAAATAAATATTTATAATATAATTTAATATTTCGAATATGAATTTTAACGATAATACATCATAGACGACTTATTTGAAGGTCAAACTAATTATTTAAATAACCTTTTTGCCTAAAAAATAAAATTACAAATAAACTTTTTAATGTTGTAACTAAATTTTATATATTTACCTAAAACGTGTCAGCAATGGCAAAAATTTTTGTTTTTAAATAATTTTTTTGTTTGTTTCAAAATATATTAGAAATGCTTAAAAAATATGTCTCGACAATTAATTACATATATTAAAACCTAAATATTTTCTTCTAAATTATATTTAGAAATTAAAGAATAATTTCATTTTCATTTTATAACTAAAAATTATAAAATTTTCGAAAATAATTCATTTATGTATAATTTTTTCTTCTTCTAATTTTTTGCATTTAGAATTTTTGTATATAGTTTCTGGAATCGTAATTTGATAAATTGAGAATAAATCAATTTATAAAATTTTCCACATTTAATTATATTAATTAATGATATAATTATTAATAACAAAAACTTGTTTAATCAAAATAAATAATTCATTTATTTAAATAATAATTAATGTTTGATGTAAAATTGTAATAATTATAAATTCATTTTATTCACATACAAGTTTTAACGATATATATACACATTCATATATACACATTATAATTTTCATTTTATGAATTCTGTGGTTAAAGATCACATCAATAAAAAAATTAAAATTTTTTTTGTACTTGTACATTTTACCTTTACCTTAATAAAATATATTGTGTAAAAAAATTATATATTTTGCATATATCATGCACATTATGTTTTCATATTAAGAAGGTCGTTAAACCTAATTCATATATAAGACGTATAGTAAAAATTTATTTAATTAAAATAAACTTTTGATCTTGAAACTAAAAAAAAGAAAAAAACCAGACACAAAACCCAAAAATATTTTAATTTTTTATTAAATAAATAAATATATTAAATATTTGTCACACTAATTATTTTGTATAATTTATTTGAAGCTAAAAAAAAAAATATGATAAAACATTGTCCATGCTTTTTAAATTCAAGGCTCAAATCATAATTTTTATGATGATGGCCTTTTCTTATTTTTGATGTCTATATACTATTAATGTATAGCAATTAATTAATATTGAGAAATTTGTTTCTTATTAGTGATTTAAAAATTGTTATTGTAGTAGAGTTTTGTATTTTATAATTTTTACTTCCGAATAGAAGAAAGACCTAGAAATTTGAAAGAGATAAATTTTATATTGAAACTGATAAAGGTCAATAATATTCATATATTAAATATGCAATAAATATCAAGGTAATTCCGGTCAGGAATAAATAATTAATTATATATTTTAATTTTATTTATTAATTTTTTTGGTGGATTTATGGAATTTATATAGATAAAGTTATTGGTTAATTATTACGAAATTTAGGGAAATAGTATATTTATTAATATATTAATATAAGAAACAGAGAGATAAAAAATAATTAGTAATAATCGGTTCGATATAATTAAGAAAAAATAGGAATTCAATAAATTCTGAATATATATATTGTAATGAAAATATGTTGTAAAATAAATATGATTAATACTTTCTACATTGCTAGTCGAATATTTGACCTAGTCTTTATTTAATAATTATATATGATGACTGACATAAATGAATTAAATAATATATTAATTAATTTACTATTAATTAAATATATATAGGTGATATAAATTATATAATATTATTTGTACATATCAATGCACTTGATGATTTTGAAATTAAATTACATATATAAATAAGTAATAATATTTTCAAAAATTAATTGTTGTTAATTTTAATTATTTAATAAACAATTTTATGGTAATTATAATTTTAATTGATATTAGTTTTTAATTAAATTGAAATATTTTATTTTAATTTCGTTATAAATTTAATTGAATAACAAAAATATATGAAAAAAAAATTCCATGAATTTTACTATTGACATTCATAAATCTACTTAATTTTAATTAGTAGCAGTAACTGCAATAAGAATTTGCGTCAATAATTATACTACGTAGTATATAACAATATAACAATGTATATTTTACTATTTAAATTTATATTTTTTTATATTTATTTTTTATGTATTATTTGGTTTTATATTTTTATTAATTTATTTTATATTTTATTTCATTTCAGGCACAATTTGTATTATGCATATTCCATGTAATACGTTCACTATTCCAAACACAATGCAATTTCTCAAAATTCATATCAATGTTGCTTTTATTAAATTCATCAATTTTCTTCGCTTTATTTATGAATTTCTATATACAAAATTATCAAAAACAAAAAACTTTACAATCACAAGTATCAACATCATCAGAAAAATCAGTTGACGAGAAAAAAGATAATTAAAATAATAATTTGGAAAAATATATATATATATATTAGTTATATATGTATATATATTTTTTAAATTTAAATTTAATAAATTAATTAGTTTAGATTATGTTTTTAAATTTTTTGAAGAATATACAAAAGAAAAATATTTCTTTTAAAGAAATTAATTTGTAAAAAAAAAAAAAGCCAATAAATTTCTTAACTGTGTACATAATTAAAATGATTAATTAATTAATTTTTATATAATTAAACTTGCCAGAATGTTAACGAAATTGTATGTTAAATATTTTTTTAAATATATCAACGAAAATGTGACGAAAAAAAACTTTTAACAAAAAAGAAATTGTGATGACAAAAAAAAAAATTGTACAAAATTTTTCCTCAAATCAAAAATTTTGTACAAAACATTTTCCGTGAATTTTTTTTTTTGTATGTTTACTTAATAATTCAATTTATATGTTTTTTATGTTAATATTTTTAATTTTTATATAAAAAAAAAAATTATCCAAAATTCTTCCTTAGAGAAAAACGCAAAAAAAAAAAAAAATGAATTTACAAAATTTTTCAAAATCATTTAAATTGAAATTTTGAAAACTTTTGTATTTATACATTTTTTTTTTTTGGGTAATTATTTTATAAATTTTAATTTTGTTTTTAGTTAAATTATTGTTTTTTTTTTAAATTAGTATATTTATAACCTGAATTTTCCTATAATATATTCTTAAATATTTGCGGATATTTGTTTCAGCTACCAATTGGTACAAGGTGATTGAAAAAGAAATACACATCTGTTTATATATATATATATATATATATCAAAAACTTTGATTTACCTTAACACTGACACAAATTCAATGCAAAATATTACCAAATCTTTTTTTCTCTATCAATTTTATGATTTTTTTTATTTTTGTTATTATTTGAATGATTTTTTTTTTTGTTTTTGTGTATCTCCTGAGATGACAGAATGTGGTATAATTTGTAATTTTAATCAACCTAAATTATTCTATGACCTAGTCTTAAATTTTAATAATTAAATATTTTCAATAAATCCGGAATTAAAAGAAATAAATAAATTATTATACATTTATATATGATCATTTTTGGAGGAAAAATTATGATAAATTTTTAAATTTGAATTTAGATTTAATTTATAAACAAAATTATATTTAAAATAAAAAAAAGTTTAAACTTATTCAAATTACTACATATAAAAAAAAATATGTAATATATAAAATTTATGAAATTTATAATATTTTTGTGGTTAAATGATGAATGCATGGAAGTTTAATATTAAATGTAAATAATAGAAAATATTAAAGAAATATTTTTTGAAAAACAAAAATATATAAATAAATAAAATAAATTAAATTTTCTATCTTATTTTCTTATGGTTAGGTTTGCATTAAAAATAATAATTTTTTTTTTCTCATGATTTTAAGTTTTATTTATTTTTAAATTTTAAAATGATTTTACAAATTTTAATTTGAGATTTTTAAATAATATAAAAGTAAAATTATAATAAAAAATAATAATAAATATATTAAAGTTGAAAATAAAATTTAGTTAATTTGTTTAACTGGAATTTAAACAAAATTAATTGTTTTTTTTTGCAGATTTTTGTTTTTAAATTTTGTAATGCAAACAGTAAAGTAAAGAATGAGATACATAAAATAATAATAGTATATAAAAAAACCTGTTTTTCATTAAAAAAAAAATAAATAAATAATTTTATAGTGCCTTATTTTGAATATAAGGAGAACCAAATGTTATTCAAATAAATTTTAATTAAGAATTATTAAGAATAAAATAAAATATTATAAAATGTAAATTTTAATGATGTTTTTTTTTATTAAAGTGCTATGAACGCTTGGCCGCCACAAGCCAGTTATCCCTGTGGTAACTTTTCTGACACATCTTGTTAAAAACTACTTAAACCAAAAGGATCGATAGGCCGCATATATTTGTTTAATTAGATACTCTTCTCATACTTACTTTTATCATTAATAGAAAAATACTATATGTGGGGGCTAAAAGCCACTGGGTATGGACTATGAGTAGACACGTATACTGTCTTGAATTAAAGGTAATTAAAATACCTACATTTTGATATAGTATACGTATAAATGGTAATGACTACACTGACTAGACTATTGCCATACTCATCTCATACTTACTTTTATCATTTTCAATCGACTTTAATATAATATAATTTTAGCATACTTTTAGGATTTGAGATATTTTTATATTATTAATATTAATTTGCCAGTTTTATAATAATGTATCACTTTTTTTGGCAGTATTTTAGGATTAGGAGTAGTCGAACTTTTTTTTATCATATTTGACGACAGCGAAATGAATGTAATTACGAATTTCATGTATTTCATATTACATATATAAAGATTTTATATTTATTTTTCCAATTAACAAGTTAACAATTTTATAATTTTCACCTATGGAGTGAAAATTCTTTAGGTTTGAATTTTCACTAAAAGTTTTATTTAAATATTTTTTTGCGCCTAAGTTTCCACAAATTTATCACTTCAATTTTTAACAAAATGCTTTCCATTTTCTTATTTTTCCTGCAGTTGGCAATATTAGACAAGCATTTTTTTTTATTATTTTTGTGTTTTGATATTTTCTCTCTGTCTCACTCACTCGTTTGTTATTGGGATATTGGATGCCATAATTTTTGTGCTGTCTAAAATATTAAAAACACAACAACAATAATTGTCAAAAGTTTTTTAGATTTTCTTTTCGTATATATGTCAGGTTTTCTTTTTTATTACAATTTTACCAATGTCGTCAATTTTTTTGATTTCCTAATTTTTTCCTTATCATATAATAAAAAATTATAAATCTCCATTTAAAAAACAAAAAACGGAAATATAAAATTTAAATTTCAAAATTCAATACAAATGACCATCACTGATGCGATGGACGTAAGTGCTCAAGCAACTTCCGAAATGTGCCTACAAAATGATTATTTAATAAATGGTACAAAATCTGGCACCAAAATATTATTAGAAAATCCAAATTTTTATTCAGATGGTGCTGGTGGTACACCACGATCTGAAAATGGTTTATTAATAAATGATAATGATATATTACAAAATCAAAATCAGGTGACTTGGTTAGATGATGATGAAATTGATCGTATTGACTTCTCAACAACAGATCCAACAACATTATTTTTTAATCGTGTTGATAGTGCTGAAATTATATATCAAAAAAAGAAAAAAATATGTAAAATGGTTGGTAAATATGTAATGGGTGATATATTAGGTGAAGGTTCTTATGGTAAAGTTAAAGAAGTATTGGATTCAGAAACATTAAATCGAAGGGCTGTGAAAATATTAACAAAACGTAAATTAAGACGAATACCAAATGGTGAACAAAATGTACAGAGAGAAATACAATTATTAAGAAATTTAAAACATAAAAATGTTATTGAATTATTGGACGTTTTATATAATGAAGAAAAACAAAAAATGTACCTTATTATGGAATATTGTGTTGGTGGTTTACAGGTAAAAATTAGAAATTTTCATTTTAAAATTTATCATACGATATTCATATTATTAATATTTTTTGTTATGTAATAAAATTAATAGGAAATTCTTGATCATGCACCTGAAAAGAAATTACCTTTATTCCAAGCACATAGATATTTTCAACAATTAATAAATGGTTTAGAATATCTACATGGTCGTGGTGTTATACATAAAGATATAAAACCTGGAAATTTATTATTAACATTAGATCATACATTAAAAATATCAGATTTTGGTGTTGCTGAACAATTAGATTATTTTGCTGAAGATGATACATGTACAACTGGTCAAGGATCACCAGCATTTCAACCACCAGAAATAGCAAATGGTTTAGAATCATTTTCTGGTTATAAAGTAGATATATGGAGCAGTGGTGTGACATTGTAAAATAATTTTCATTACAAAAACATACTGAAATGAAAAACGTTTAATGTTGTGTTGTGTTTTTCAATATTTTTTTTTAGATATAATATTACGACAGGATTATATCCATTTGAAGGTGATAACATTTATAGGCTATTAGAAAATATTGGAAGAAATCAATGGGAAGTGCCAACATGGTATCATCAATTAGATCCAAAATTAGCTGATTTAGTTTTAGGAATGCTTCAATCAGATCCAACTAAACGATATACATTACAACAAATTAGATATAAACCGTATGTTTAGATATAAAATATAACCTTGAATATTTCCTAATTATATAATTATTAATTATATTTTAGCTGGTTTATATCAGCACCTGAAGAAAAAGGACCTCCAATACCAATCCCACCATTAAAATATGATCGCCTTCGATGCTCTACTGTACTGCCTTATTTAGAAGCTTATCATTATGAAACTGAACGTGATTTAGAAGATGTTTATTTTACTGAGCATGATTTAAATCGTAAGCTAACTAACAATATAACAAATGAATTTAAAATAAAATTTTATATATTCTAAAATATTTATAGAAGAATTAGCTCGTCAAGCAGCTGCTCTTGCGGCTGAAATGAAAGGACAAAAAGTAGGATCAACTGCTAGTGGTGGACCATCATCATCATCAGCAGGAAATTTTAATAATGTTGAACCATCATCGTCATCATATAATTATAAAAATATACCAACAGAATATCAACCAAATAAGAAAAATTCATCAAGTGGAAAAAGACGATCAAAGAAATCTGTATCATGTATATCGGTTAGAAAATTAACAAATTGCCGAACATCGTGAAAAAATTCATATATATATATAAAAAAAAATTTTAATACATATATATTTTACGTATATTCTTATAAATTGAATTTTATTTTTTAAAATTATATTTTTAATTTTGTTTTGTTTTGCTAAATATTAATAATTATAATTTTAGTATTTTTATTAGTTTTTTTTTTTTTTTTTTTTGGTATTTGTGACATTATTATTATTATTTTCAAAATTCTTTATCCCAGTGTACTCAAAGAATTCTGAGGCTAAATTTTTTAGTTTAATTTTTTTATTATTATTAATAATTATATTGAAAAAATAATTATTATTTCTTATTATTTATCAACATTTATTTTGTTGCTTTTTTTTTTTTTAAATAGTTTTCTAATTTCATAATGTATTCACAATTTTTTAAAAAGAGATACACTAAACAAAAACAGAAAATGATTAAAGAAGAAGCAAATTTACACGACCAATTAAATATTTATAAAAACTTTATGGTATTTTCAATTGAGGAATGATTTTGTTTTTTGCTTTTAGAAAATAAATTAAAATAAGTATTTTTTTTAATGTAGTCTGCTGGCAGACAACCAGAAATAATTAATCATTTATGTTAAAACACTGTCCTTATAATATTGAATGTTTTGTTTAATGTTGAGTGTATCATTTTTTTTTGTTGAGAAAATTAATAGAAAAAGGACATATAAAAAATATATACACCAAAATTTATAGATAATAAATTTTTAGTATTAGAATGATTTATTTCTTGGTAATTTCTTTATTAATTTTCTATAATTAATTTGCAAAAATCAGATAAATTAAATAAATAGTTAATAAAAAATTTTGAAAAGAAACAACCAATTATTAATTTATCTTTACGATTACAATTTCTAAATTACAATTAAGAAAAAGAAAAATTGTAATCTGAAATATGTAAAAAAAAAAATTAAAATTGATTTGATTATTTAAAATAGTAAATGAAATCCATATACAAATTGAAAAATATTTTCATAGTTCTCCTTTTTTAAGTAAAATTACAAATTAATTATTAGTATTTCTTTGGTGTTAAATTAACAAAGTAAAATTTGTTAAATTATAGCGGGACATTCTTCTAATATGTCTTATTAGGAAATAAATAGAATTGTTAATATTATTTAGTTTACTATTCAAAATTATATATTGATTTTCTATTTTTCTAGTCTGAAAAAAAAGCATGTTTATTATTTAAGTGAATTTCAAGAAAATCGATAAAATATTTGCAATATAAAAAGTAATGCGTACTTTTTTTTTTAATGACAAGCATTAATAGCAATATAATTAATAATTTATGAATTTTAATTTTTAATTAATCTATGATTACATTCCCAATTTCAAACTACATATTTAAATAACAACTTTGTCAGTTTATAGGAAATTTAAAATTATAAAATTTGAAAAAAAACATGCTTGGTTAATTAAAAGGCTCGGATAATTATTATCTGTAACTGTAATACATTTTTGCTAAATCTATAATATAAAATTAAGCTTTATTATGAAATTTTATATATAAAAGCAATAAATAAAAATCTAGTCTAATAAAATTGAAATACAATGAAAAAAAAATTTACTGCCTCATATTTACTATACTGCGATGCGATCAGCTTAAAATTCTAATTAAAAAGTAGAACAATTTTGAAAAAAAAATTTATCAATAATAAAAAAATTTAATATAGTTAGTAAAATTAATTACAAAATTTGAATAATAAGAAAATAATTGCTTGAACATTTTATTTGTTGCAATTACATAATTATCTTTGAATATAAATTTATTATGATCTTTAAAAAAATAACAATTATAATTTTATTTTCTTTCAATTTCTTCAGGTTGAGGCTTAATTCCAAGCGTTTTCTTACAAAATAAAAATATGGTATAAAAGATTTCTTTAAATCAAAACTTAATAACTTTCTAGAGAGGGTATAAATTTGTAAAAAAAATTGTGTATTATTTGCAAAAAAAAATATTGATTATTATTTTAATAAAAACACTATATAACTTAGTTTGGTTAGAAAATGAAAATAGATTTGCAAAAAAATTTAATTCACCATTTTATAAATTTTCTATCATATTCCTATATTTTATTTTGTTATGTATAAATTATTCTTGAATGTGTTATATATCTAGTTATTTTAAAATCGTCCTTTTAAATAATAAATTTTAAGTAAATATTTGCAAAAAAAAAAATTTGCGCTCTATGAAAAAAAAATATGAATATACTTCTAAATCTAAACCAAAATTGTAAAGTAAAATAAATTGAAAATATGACTTGTTAAAAATATTAAAATCAAATAATTTTATTTAAAAATTATATTTATCTCAAATTTCTAACCGCCATATTTAAAATAAAATTTAAATTTAAATAAATAAAAATATAAAATTTTGGAATTGAAAATTATACATACATACATACATACATATATCCAAATACATATTATAATATATTAAAAATTAATTTGAAAATTATATTTAAATTATAAATTTATTTAAAAAAAAAACTCATACATTATTCAATATGAATTATTCATGAATCATTAGGACAATTTGATTGATTTGTCTGCATTAAAAATGTTTTTGATATGTTGTTATCATCAAGAATTTTATTTGCTGCTTCAATAGTTTCTGTAGATGGTATACGATCTCGTGTCAAAATCCAAACAATCGCTGAATAATAAACAAATATATTTATACCGTATATGTACATATACAATGTATATGGAAAAAATTAATAAAAATTTTATTAAGTATATTTGAAATTATTCTAATCTACTCATCTACTCATAATTAAATTATTTTTACTTACTTGTATGAAAAGTACCACCTAAATATTCACCACATGAATAAACAATTGCATATGAAGTGTAATCAGTTCCAAGTACCCAATAATTTGATTTTCCACCAAAGTCTGTTAAAAATAAACAAATGATTATAAAAAACTGAAAATATTTACTTAAAACAAATATTGAAACGAAATAGAAAAAATATGTAATTAAAGATAATTGCTTATCTTACTTGGTGTTGATGAAAATGATACCAATAGTTTTCCAGGTTCATTAGTACCTATTGCAATACCCTCAATTTGTGATCGTTTAGAAGTTCTGTGTATATAGAGTAAACAAATTTAATGATTGACGGGGTTTGACCTTAATATCGTATTTAAAAATTTAAGTACTTACAAACTATTAATTTGTGAATTTATAACAGATATACTGCCATTTAATTTTCCATTACCATAAATAGCATATATACAACGACCACCAACTTCAAATATAAATGGATATTTTGAATATTCGTACCATTTACCCAAATACTAATTAAAATTGTATGTAAAAAAGGTATTAATTTAAAATTTTATAACTACATATAATTAATTTTTCATTACCTCTGCAGTATTAAATTTATCCACAGCCTTAACATTATTTGGACATTTTCCACTTGAAGGTAGTTGACTAAATCCAGAACCAAAATATGATATCAAAAATAATGCAATAATTTCCAATATATAACTTAAATAAAAATAAATTAAATTTAATTTTCTTATATACATTTTTTTATTATAAACTGCAATACTAACTAATTTTTAAGATTCATTGTGAAGATTTTCAATTAAAGAATGAATGATAAAATTAATCTGTTCACTTTGAATATATAAATTGTACTGATCTATTATAAAAACATTTTCAATGATATAGTTATGTATATGACAATTTTGCCTTTCGTGAATGTGAAAAATAATAATAATAAATAAAAAAAATTCTTGCTTTGCTATAAAGCTCTACTTTACCTAGTTTGCAATTCTAAAAGATTTTATAAAAAGTTTTCTGTAATGATTTGTAATAAACAGAATATATAATTAAATAAAACTTAAAGCTAATAATAATATTATTTTAGTAAGACTTTATTTATCTTTTCAAACTTATAAATTTATTTGTTTATAATTATTATAAATTTAAATAGGTATTTGAAAAATTATAAATTATTTTAAATTGTCAAAATATAATAAATTTATAAAAGTTACTCATGCATCCGATCTATTTTTTTTAATATAAATTATAATTTTAAATGAAAGTAATTTCCGGGGTATAAAATATCGCACCAAATTCAATCAAATTCATTATACCAAATATTTAACATTTTACTTAGTAATAGTGAAAATTTATTATAGATAATTCAATTTATATAGTAATCATTAATCAGTATTTTCAAATTAGAACTTTTGATGCCATAACTAAATATTGGACCCTTTTTAATTAAATGAATTAACAAAAAAAATTTAAAATTTGTTTTGGTGACGATTTTAATATTCATAACAAATTATCTATTAATTTATTTAAATTTTGGCCTTAGTTTTTAATCATAACTTCATAACGTAATTGGTAATTCATTTAAAAAGCAGTGAAGGTTTCATAATGAATTTTTGTAATGTAAATATTTTAAATTTAAATACTAAATACGATATGAATTAATATTTTATACTATATTCAGTCATATTGTTTTCCGTATTTAATTTCATGATTAATTTTAAATAATCGAACTATAATTAAATAAGAAAAGTTTCCACATTACGTAACTACATGTTAAGATTTTTCATACACTTTTCTTGTTATAAAAATATTTCAATTACTTGAGCTTTTTCTTTAAACTGGGCCAAGACAATTTTTCGCAAACTCAATTTTTTTTTTCTCAAGGTCGCACCAATATTTAATAACTAAAAATAATATAGAAACTGATTAAATTATTGTATATATATTTTATTGCCTAAAGTAATAATGAAAATAAAAATAACATAGAATTTTAATCATCTTTTTTCGTATCTTGTAATTCAGAAATAGCAAACATTTGATGATAATGTGCCCCTAATTTTGGTAATCTTTTCTGCATAATATTTCTTAATATATCAACATATTGTGGAGCTGGTTTAACTAAACTTGAATTTCTCCAATGCAAACCATTTGCATCACAATTAAATAATGGTGGATATGGTACATTATCCTTAAGATAATTCCATATACATTCTTTAAGTATCAAAGCAATCTAAAAAAAATTACCATATTAATAAAAATTAATCTACAAAATATATTAATTTTTAAATTTTACTTCTGGTGCATCAAAGTTCTCAATGATCATATGTAAATTTGAAAGAGGTGGTGGTAACAATTGACCCATTGATAAAATTTGTAATAATTTTTTGGTAGAATGTAATAATTCCTCATTTGGTTCTGGTGGTTGTAATTTGTTAACTAAAATTTTAAAGAAATTACATAAACAAAATGTCAGTTAATACAAAATTTTATGCTTACCATTTTTTGCTCTCCACTGGTGTAAAAATGTAGCACAAAGAGCTCTCAATAAAACTGAAGAAAAACATAAGGCTGGTCTGTGGGCAGCAATTAAACCAAGAAGTCCCCATAAAATTGGGCAACCTCTAAATGAACGTCGTATTAAAAGATCACGTTCCATAGTCACTTTTGTGAATTCTTCATCAGGAAATGGTAAACCATTATACATGACATCTGATGATACCATTTCAACAAGCAATAACGATACTGTAGAATAACCATCAACTGAATTTGGTTTATCCTACAATATTTTTTTTTTTTTTGGTTTTTTCAAAATTGAAATATTTTTTATTTGTTTAATAATTGAACACTTACCCAATCTATGCAACAGGAATCAACGGCTTTTAAGTATAAACTTTGTAATTCTGGATCTGGATCTTCAGCTATAAATTCAACATTATCAGTTTTCAAACCTTTACCTATAATTCCAGAATGTAATACTGATCTATTGGCAGTAGCTTCTAAAACTTGTCTTCTATTTAATAACATTAATTTTTCATTATCAGTTATGCGTAATTCATCATTATTAATTGGTTCATCGTAAGCACCAAAAAGATAATTATAATTAAAAAGGGCTCCTTCAACAAGTTCTCTTAGGCATATAGCACGTGCCGCTTTTCGAGAATTACATTGTCGCTGAAGTAAAACAAATATACGACTTACAGCTGTTGAACGAATTGTTGGACCTAAAAGATATATGAAAAAAAATATTTGATATTTTTCTAAATTAATTTATTAAATTATTTTTACTTTTTTCTGTTAAACTCCAGAAAAAGTACTTTATAGTTAAACTGGCTAACTTTAATACCTGTAATATATAAGTTACTTTAAAAATTATTAATTTTTGTTAAAAATATTACATCAGTCATTCCCATAGAATGTTGTTTCACTCCAGCTTCAATTGAATTTAAAAGTTGAACAATTTGATGTGCTAAAATACCAAAATCACTTTGTTTAGGTAATATAATTTGTCCTTCTTCCATTTGCACATCATCTTCTTCGATATATTCAACTTTTTGACGTTTTATTAAACCTACTGGGGTTTGTTTCATTATTTTTGTATCATTTCTATTATTCATATCTGATAAAAGTCGATTAAGAATACAATCAAAAATTTGTAATAATTTTGAAATGCATTCATTTAATAAAGCAAATACAGGTTGTTGTTTTAGGTGAGTATTTGTTGATGATGACTTTTCCATTCTAAAAACAAAAATTTAATATTTAAATTAATGCAATACAATCAACTGATTATAATATAATACTATTCATCAATATATTAAAATTACTTTTCATAATTTACCTTGATATTAAGACTAAATTTTTAATTACATTCATACATTCTTCCTGATTATCCTGATTATGAAAATGTAATTTTAGTAAAACTCTTTCGAGTGCCATTTCGAAACCTGGTTTTATATCTGGATATTCAATTACACCACTCAAACCACTCATTAATCTTATTAAGGCCCCTAAACCGTTTTTATTTCCTTCATATGATTTTGTCAAAAGTTCAGAGACTGTTTGATGATGAATATGAGGATAATTTGTTGCTAAAAATTTATTAATCTTAAATTGACTATCTATAAACTAAATTAAATATAGTTTTTAAAATTTAAAAACTTACAAACCAACAACAGAAGTCGAACTGCCGTTTGTTGTTCTAGAAAAACGTCACTAATACATGATTTCCAAAGTAGAATTTTTGATTCTTCTTTTGATAAATCATTAACTAATGGACATGATCTATTCAAAAATATTAAATGTTCCAATTCTTGTAATGTATATTCAATGAAATCATGACACCAACTAAATTTTTCAGCAAGTTTAGCTACAGTTAAAAGCATTTTCGAACCATGAGTTTTTAATTTTAATGCAATATTATTTAAAGATGGTTGCATATCACGAAATGTCATATTTTGCATCCAGTTTACAGTCTGCCGGCTAATAGTTTCTATGAGTTCTTGATTGTCTATAAATAAAATATTACATATATAGCCAGAAATAGATTTGTGCCATAAATAAATTTATTACAAAGATCCAGAAATTCACTAACAATTGCCTCCAAAATTACATCCGAATATGTAGCCAATTGCATGAAATATGGAATAATTTGATAGTGATAATGATAATGTGATTTCGGATAAAATCCATTGTCAAGCATTTCTCTCAATGCATATTTCAAATCTTTTTCATGAGCAAAAGACAAATATTCTAAAATTCCAATCTCAGAATCGAAATGGCATCGAACATCTTCACAAAATCGTTTTAACCCACAATGTAATATTCTAAAATTAAAGAGAACGTCACTAAAGTTTTGGATTTTATAATAAAAAAATTAACTAAACTGTGAAATAATTTTCAATGGAAAACATCCGCCGAGTCGAGCCACAACCCAGTCAAAAGTTGGTGAATATTTTTGAAAAGTTGCTATATGAAAATATAATTATTAATTTTCAAAAATCAATTTATCAATTTCAAATATATTATTTTTAGTTACCTAATAATGTTTCTAAGCAAACTTCTGCTTCTGTATTATTTAATTTTCTAAAACAAGAAGAAATAAGACCAACAAGACATCTCATAGCACCGCAATTTAACCATAAATTACATGCATTTCCAATATCTAATTTCCTTGTCGGCCAATATTTATTTGAAAGATTACCAACCAATTCAAGACTCCATGATGCTATTAGTGGGCCCCAAGCAGATGGACCTTTATTAACTAAATTTTCAAGAGTCTCCTGAACATCACTTAGGTAATCTTCATCAGGTGGTGTTCCATGGGGATCTTTTGCAATAAATGTAATATAACTATCCACTGAAACGTCAAAAACTAAGGCAAAATATTCAAAAACAACTTCTCGGGCAGCCGGAAGATCTTCCAGTAAAATTAAACTACTACGAATTAAGGGTTCAGAAGTTATATTTTTCGGATGACCACGGTGATTAGCAACAGAAAAAATAAATTGCTTTAAATTATCCATTTAATTAAAAATTAATATTGAACTATCTTTTTCTTATTTTATTATCAGACATTTAACCCCGTCAAATCAAAATATTGTAAATAAATAATAAAGATTTCTAGAATCTAGGTTATGTTTTGCAATTTCTAAAAATACCAATATGGAAACCATTATATTATATTTTTTGATTGACGCCATCTGTCTGTTAAAAATGATATACAATTTCGAATTGCAGTTCCGAAACAAAAACAAAATTAAAATTAAGAAAAACAAATCTTCGAGATGGCGGTAGTTAAAAATATGCCCGTTAGATATTTAATACTAATTTTTATTTATATAAGTTTATTAATTACTAATTATTAGAAAACAATCATCTTGCAGTTCTTTAAAAAATTTAAAATAAATAAAAAAAATATTCTTTTTGTTATTAATTTTTCGGTTATATGTAAAAGTGAATAAATTTACTGACATTTCAATACTTAATTAAAATTACCTTTTGCGATTGCACATTTATGATAAATAATGCCAAAAAAGTTAATCAAGTTCAAAAACATTTTACGGTTAATAACACCACAGGTTTTTTTTAAATATTTATATATAAAAAAAAGAAATCACAAAAAAGGCAATTTATAATGCGGAAATGAATTATTCATCGGCAAGAGTATAGTGACAAAGCTTTTTGATTGACTAAATAATAAGGAGACGAACAGTGTTTTACTTGCAGAAAGAATTATGATATTGGAATATTAAATATTATTTTAATATTGAAATTAAGTTTTTAAATTTATTTTAATTTGAAATTGTAATTCGAAAACTATAATATTTATAAATTTTACTTCGATTATTTTAATATTAAAACTACTATATTTCCAAATTATTTATGTAGTAGAGTTAAAAATAACTCATTTTATTAATTTCTATAAATATCTAATTTTTATACAAGAATTTAAAATTAAATTATACATTTATCCTTTTTAAAAGATATTTTCAAATATAATTACAGATAATATTTTTTTATAAAATGTTTTAATTATTGTTTTTAATTTGTAGGTCCACAAATCACTTTTAGTATATGTATTAACCTTGAATTTATGGCAATATATAAAAGTTAATTAATGACAAAATTGCCTGCGCATAAAACAAATAAAAAACATCAAATCCATATTCATTTTTATTAAGTGCTTAAATGATTTATTGGCCAAAGTTTCTGGTAAATTAAAATAAAATTTCAAAATGTGTGAATTTGCAGATTTTTAACCATTAAATGTTTAAATAAAATTTATGTAATACAATCTTTTGTTCTGTAATAAATTTATCATAAAATAGTGATCGCACTGCCACTGACCATGAAAACTGTTTTTTTTTTTTAAATTATTTTTGATTAGTTAAATATTGTTAATTATATCAAATTTTTTTATGTGCTAATGACAATATTTTTTGTCTTTTGAATATTTCAAAATAATTAAAAAAACTTAGTATACATAGTGTCTGTTTCGATTTATAGTAATTTACTTTATTATGAGGCTGCTACATTTTCAATCTAATATATGATGTTTTACCTCTTCTCTTATAAAGGTTTAAACTTTAAACCACTGCTCTAAATTTGAAACTATGAACTCGTTATTCTTACATGTAAAATAATATACATAGTTATAAATTTTAGTTTATTTTTAAGATTACTAAACTGTTGGTTGCAATGTTGATCGTGTTAATATTGATCTAAGAAATCCCTGGGATTAAATATTTTATTACTTTAAGACCATGTAACAGACAATATAAAATTAGTAATTTTCTATTTTTGGTATATGTTGATTAATTGTCAAGGATTTATATTACGAAATATTTTTAATATTTTTATTTCTTCAACATTTTTATATTTCATTTGTGGTAAAGTTGTGAAAAAAAAAAATACTGCATTAAATCTAAATCTTTTTTCTTTTAAAATATAAATGCTCATATCATAATAATAATATTCAGGGTCAATTACACATCAATATATGAATCTTTACTATAGATATTTTCCTAATCATTAACATATAGCGGGTATATTGGAATATACTTCCGTAAATTTGAATATACAGACAATCCGCTATGTAATGTGTTATTTAAAATCAATGGTAATATACAGTATAAAATTTTCTAATGAAATAAAGTTTTTTTTAATATTTTTGACATAACATTAAACATCATGTTGTTACAATATTTTTTTTGTAGATTGATATATGAACCTATATTAAAATGTCGGTAATTCCTTATTGCTCTTGGCTATTCTTGCCCACCATATGGTTGAATAACCGGTAACAGGTAGTATATACATATATATCAATATTTTAGCTATAATTGGAAATTCTAATATCAAAATAAAATTGTCACTAAATTTGATAATTTTTCATGTTCTTTGAAATTATATAGGAACTTCTTTTAGATATTCCAAAATATTGATAATAATAATTATTGGAATTTACACAAATTAATAATCAAACAAATGAAATTTCATAGATATTAATTATTATTTAAATAAGATATATTTGATATTCTCAGTATTTTACTATATAATAATACGATGTAATGAAATATTATAAATATTACAACTACATTTATATTTATTTTTGCATCTTCGAATATTACTTGTCGCAATTACTCTAAAAATATATGGTAAGAAAGTTTACTAAAATATTTAAAAAAAAAATAATAGACTATTCATTCATTCGCTATGATAAAAATCAAATCTACATGGAAAATGAAAATAGCTAAATTCTCAAAAGAAAATGCATATTAAAAGTAAAATTTATTTCATACATATATTTTACATTTTTTATATATTCAAATAGCTAAAGCTAGGTATCGATTTCATTTGAATATATCAGAATTAACTTATGATTAACTTATAAAAATAATAATTAATTTTAACTTCTTATTTTTTGTAATATACTTTACCCCCTTTCTATATTACTCAATATTTAAATAATATATTTGATAATTTTTTTTATATAAAACTACTAAAAAATGTAAATATATAGTTTTTATATATTTGTGAAAAATTTATAATGAAATGACGTATTTAAGAATATTATATATATATTATTATTTAAGTGGAAATAATAATCAGTGAAGTGTGAAATGCTTAAATAAATTTATAAAATATTTAAACTTTTCCGGAAACTAAATGCACTTTTATACAAATAATACAAATAAGTTTTTTTTGTTGTAAATAATTTTAAAATGATCATTTTTATTTTGTTGCATTACACAGAAGTTGACAAATTATGCGAAAAAAGCTTACTTTTATAGTTTTAGAAAATTACTTAATCAATATTTATTTAATTTTTTTTTTAGCATATTTAAGGTTTTAAGGGTTTCTGGATGGCTATGAGAAATATTCGATTAAAAAATCTTCAATAATATATTAACTTGAATATATTATTGAAGACATGAATGGTAAACTTTAAAAAAATATAACATATTGTAATTACAATTAAACAAGGATACCACATAAAATTTAAAATATCCAAAGGGTAAACCTAACCTAAAGTTTATATTTATTTTTAAAAATAATACTTATTTCAAAATTGCATAATATTGAACAAATAATAATAAAGTTCTTAAAACTTTAATATTAAATATTTACACAAATTATAAAATAGAAAAAATAAATATACAAATTATAAATTTTTATTTAATAATATATTTGGTAAATAAATTTATTATGATTGCTTCATATACATATATATATATGTATATTGATATATTAATTGTCAATATGCAACGCCTTCATATAATAATTATTTCACCAAAAAAAAATATATACAAAAAACAGTGGCCAAAATATGCATATCTCCTCCTATATGTCTAATACATTCTTACAACTCTTTAGCTTGAACTAACTATACCAAAAACCCGAAAAAAAAGAAAAATTATAATTTATGTATATTTTTTGTAAATTCTTAATTTGGTTATAATTATATTTTTTTTTTTTTGTTTAGTGTTGGCGATGAAATTATGCAATTTCTTTTATAGAAAAAGCATAATCATGATTAATTTTGACCTAAATTTGTATAAATATATATTTTTTGTTGTTTGTTTATTTGGTGTAATTCTAATTTTAATTCCTTTTTTATATTCACATTTTATAATATCTTCGAACAACTATAAAAATAGTTTTACATTTTTATGTCCAAAATATTTTAAGGTTAATTTATTATTTTTTAAATAATATAATATTTTCAGATAATTTAATTACTTTAACTTTTAATCAAAAAAAAAAAAAAAATCAAAAAATTATTAATTATTATCATATAGTTACATAATAATATTAAGGGTTCATTAGTCTCGTCCAAAGTCAAAAATTTATTCAAATGATTTTGCGACTTTTTATTATTATATAAAGGGCTTTTTATTTATTACATTTGATGTAATTTTTTGTGTTGAAAATTATGTGGTCAAACTAGATTGTATCTGATTCTAAAAGAAGTTTTTATGTTAATATAATTTTTTTTTATTTTGTATAAAATATCAGGAAATATTTTTATTAATTGTTTTAGAATTATGTAAATAATATTAAGGAAGAATTCTAAGCTTTAAAAAAAAATAATTTAGAACTTGCGTCAAAAGAATTTAAATAATTAAAAAACAATATATATTTTTAATAATTAAATAAATTAATTAATATAAAATTTTTTTTTATAGTTTTAAGCCTAAAATATATTTATTATATTAAATAAATTTTTTCAACAACTTTGATATAAATCAATTTGATATAAATACATATGTCTATACTATATTAAAATATATAATATCATTTAATTATTATATTATACATTATTTTTCTTTAATCTTGAACTTGTTAAAATTATAATAAGACATTATATATTTATATGCATCTCCATGGACTTTAACTTCAATATGCATTTCACACATATTTTTCATCTCCAATTTAAATTTTATGTATGTATATACCACCCACAAATACTAGAAACAACTGTATACATATTATGTGATACTAACAAAATTACTTGTATATAATGCTCAAAATTAATAAAAAAATTACACTCATAATGAAAAATCTCCAAGCCCCAAAACGAAAATTTACTCATAATAAGATATCGAGTGAGTATAACCGGCTAAAAAAAAATAAATATATACAAAAATCAAGCAAGTTTTATCTATTGAAGTTTAAGGTAAAAGATACTAAACAAAAACAAAATATTTAATACAGAAATATAAATACAGGTAAAAATTAATATTATTTATTTTTTTGAAATAATATAGATAGAGAGTGGGGTGAGCTCATATAAAAACAAGGTGTTGTGATAAAATGAAACTTATTTCTGTAATTCGTATTAGCCTTGTCAAAGCTATTGAATTTTTTGTTTTGTTATTATTTTTTTTTTTTTTTGTAAATAAAATTTTGAAAAAAGTTTTAATTTTTTTTCTCGTGTCGAAAAAAAATATTTAAAGTTTTTTAAATAATTTTAAATAAAAAATATTTTTTATTTAAAGTTTCAAAAATAAAAATAATATATGTACATACCAAAAAAAGGATACTTTACCAGAATTATTTCTACTGAATGAGAAAATAGTGATAAAGTGTTTATAATTATTTAAATGATTGTGAAATAACTGAAATTTAATCGTACAGTGATTTAAATTCAAATATTATCAAAAATTATAATTAATTTAAAAAAATTAAATTAAAATTTATAATATTGTTTATAATACTTAAAACGTAAAATTCATAAAATTGTGAATTTGAGGAGATAAAAATATTTTAATTTTTTTTTTTTAGATATTTTTCTATAGAATAATTTAAGTTAAAGAAAAAATTAAATATGGTGAGTTTATATTATTATTTCAAATTTAGTTTATATACACTTTAATTTGATGAATTAATTGTTTATATATATATAAATATTTTGAAAAATTTTGCAGTGTCAGTATTTAAATTGATATAAGTATTATATGTGTACGATAAAATTTTGCATTAAATGATTTTTAACTTTAAAGGTTATTTTAAAAGGTTGAAATGATAATTGGAAATAAAATTGATTATAAAAAAAAAAGTCAAATTTAAATATTTCGACTAAATTAATTAACCAATAATATAATTACATTTAAAATAATTTCTATTTAAAATTTTTAAATTGCACTTATTTTCATATGATACAATATTATTGTCCGTATATTGAATTATCTAAATTTCGTAATATTTAAAATTTAATTAATTAAATAATTTTATTAATATTAAAGCACATTTTTCTAAATTATATAAATAAACAAAACTAATTCAAATTTTTTTAATCCAAATTTAAATTTGAAAAAAAAAAAAAAAATAAAAGAATTTAAGTATAATTTCAAATATTTAATTTTATATATTACAATATTACATCTAACTTCAGTTAAATTTAATAATAATAAAAAAAAACAAATACAAACCAAAGATAAAAATTCGAAAATAGACATAAAATTGATTAAATTGATTATAACGAAAAATTAGCAAAATATTAACAAATTTTGAATTAATACTTAAATTAATTTAGCCAAATATCATAATTTGTATACATAAAAAAAAAATTTAAATATTATTCAACTTTAACAATTATAATAAAAATATGATCTATAGAAAATTATGTATATTTTATTTTATGCAATAGTTAATTTAAATTATTTACTTACATAAATAGTTTCATAACAAATATCAAATTTAAAAAAAAATTTTAATTACAATATATAAATTACTAATATTTATTTTAATTTTTGAACTTTGTCACCTCGATTAAAGTTATAATTCCTTTTCATTATCTTCCATATTCGTCTCAGTTTAATATATTATTAAACAATATTAAAAATTGATGTGAAATCAAAACGAAGTTCTCTTTACTTATATAGACACTCACTCAACAATGCAAAAAAAAAAAAACTTAACGTATTTGTAATTAAAATTATTATATATGAAGAATATAAAAAGTAATTTAAACATACAATCAATAATTAATTAAATATGTAAATATCACTATCACTAGAGCTATAAACAAAACGAATTATGCTAATAAATTATTTTTAAATTATGTCCTGTCAAGATTATTATTTAATAAAGTTTTTTTTTTTGTGTACACACATTTATATGTTACGAGTCTTAAAATTTAAATGTCAATTAAATTTCTTCACATAATATAAATGGTAAATTTTCTTTACATTATTAAATTTATTTACCAATAATTCATTTCAATATATTTACCAATTTTTATTTAGTGTCTCACTTAACCATCTCTAATAATTTATTTCATGTAATTAAAATAAATTTTATCAATATTGTTATCATAAATAGAAAATAAATAAACATAAAAAAAAATATTGTAACTACAAACTACCAAAAATAAAAATTTCTACATTGATTTTGTTATACTTACATATAATATTTTTATACAAAAATAGAAAGAAACAAAATCTTCCCATGTTAATTTTAAAATTACCAACCTATACAATATTGCATATTTATAATTCAAAAAATAAATAATTAACCAACAACATAAAAATTTATGATTTATTTCAACAGTATTTAATTCATTTTAATTAAAGTTTAACTTGACCTATCCATACTTTTTAGCTTTATCATATACAATATTTTTTTATGTTATGTTATTTGGCAATTGTTGTCTATAGTATTTATTTACTTTATTGTTTTATACTTTATTTTTTCCTCTTTGTTCTATTTTTTGTTTTATGTTCACCTAAATCTAACATAAAAAATTTTTTCGCTTCATAATAAAAAAAAAGGTAAATTTATTTTTTTTTTTTTTTTCAAAAATTATATTTAACAAAAATTTCTTTTATAGTATTGAGAAATTTTTCGTTTTTATTTTTAGCTACCAAACTAAAAAAAACTGAAACTAAATACATTCTCATTATTATTAATTCGCATTATATCAATGCTAAGCCTTGTACAATATCAGTACTTATATTTGTGTTAGATAAATATATTTTATCTTGCAGATATACTCGTAGACAATAGCATTATATTTATGAATTTTTGGTTACATTACTAACTTATTTTTTTTTTTCTATTTCATTTCGATAATTATTATTAACGTAAAATCATTATAGTAAAAAATTTAGCGTTCATTAACTTTTCAACACAAAAATTATAAAAAAAAAATTGTACATTATATCCTCTGAGGGTATTTAAAAAAATATTATTATTATTATTATTATTATGCGAAGATAGAAAGATGCGAGTATAAGCAATAAAAAAAAATCACCTATATGTATTTTTTCATTGCTGTGGTCAGATTTTCACTTTCATTATGATTTTTTTATCGATGTAGGTTTATTGCTTATGTGTAGGTTATATCCGAAAAATTTCAATACCCATAGTTAAGATAAATTTGTTGGAAAAAAATCATATATGTACAAAGAATTACAGATAAACAGTTAAGTTATGTTCAAAGAAGCATTTTATGAAAAATGGTTTTTTTTTTCATTTGATAAATAAAGATTTTTTTGTAGTATATATGTTTTTTTTTTTCAAATAAGTTTTTGTATACGTATTCATAATTAAAAATGGCAATGTTAAATTATGTAATTTTTAAAATAAAAAAATAAAAATGTACCTACAATGTTATTTCCTTTAGTAAGCGGAACAACTTTTTTCCAAAAATTATTTGCAAATTTACTTTTTCGTAATTAATTTGGACAAATAACAAAAATCTTTATTATTTTTTTTTAGTAAGTAAAAATAAAAAAAAAGTCTTTAATAATTGGGAATTCTTAAGTTTGTTTACAAAGTTTTTGTTTTCAAAATTAATAATCGTGTAGAATTAAATGCCATCTAACAAGTTAATTTTTTGCAAATGACAGATACTTATTAGTTTATTGTTTACTCTTATTTTCGACATCTGCGAAAAAAAAAATACGATTTTAACATTTATCATAACATTTTATAATTTATAAACAACGATTTTCGATCCGATTTGCTTGAAAGCAGCTGGATGATGAAAAACTCATTACAATTTAAATATTTTTCTATCACAAATATATGTATACATTTGCAAAGTAAATAATCTTCCAAGGATTTTGTATATTATTAAGGAGGGACCATTTAATCTATGAATATGAATTTCCACCTTAACCTTCAAAAATTTACGATATTTAGCTAAAAAAATATTAAATTATATAGTTCTTAATTTATTAGTTCTAAATTCTATTAATAATATATCGAAAAGGTAATCTTTTGTTATACAAATCTAAACTTTATGATATTAATTTACCATTTCATTTTTAATAAACTTCTAAAAACTATTTAATTAAATAAAATTATCATATTATCATTTTAGTTATATTTTACTATAATTTAAATATAATTTTTAATATAAATAAAATCCGGTATCAAAATTATCTTTTAACTTTGTCAGATTTAAATAATTCTTATTTTATTAAAATTATAAATAAACAAAAAAAACTAAAAATAATGTTTCAACTATGGAAAAACATTCTTTGTACCTTTTAAAAATATTTCTCTAATATTCCTAGAAATTAATTTTTTTAACGAAATTTGTACATATTTTTGAATAAATATTCTTTGATTAGAATTTTTCACAAAAATAATATTAAATGCGATTTTTAATTATAGAGGAATTAACTTTTTGTTTTGTTGCTATTTTTTTAATCTATTTATAAATGTAAAGCCCTAAAAACTTGTTATTATAAATAATCAATATTAAATATAATTAATTTATTAAATAATCAAAAAACTAGTTTAGGGTTTAAAAAAAAATTCAGACATGTGGATTTATATTATTTTAATAATTAATAAATTTATGTCATCGGTACGCGTACGATTTTTAATTAATATTAATATTAAAAATCGTATCGATGATATATAAATTTATTAATTATATAAATATTTATTTCAAATATTAATTTTTATATTAATTAAATAATAAAAATTAATTCAATAAATTTGAAAAACTTAATTTTTTAAATATAATTATTTTTCCTACTCAATACAAATTTGTTTGTTTATATATAGTTTTTTTAAAAGCCCTTGAAAAGTTTGCCAATAACAGAGATTACTTTATAAAATACTTTAAATGTTGCAACAAGTTTCCAAATCTGTAAAAAAATAATGACCTTGTAGTATCATCTTCATTTTATTAGTGGAGCCAATAGCAATTATATAATTGCCAAATTCTAATAAAAATATATATATTTATATTTGGTATAATAAACCCCACACAAAATTTTATCTAAATTTTTTTTTTAATATCATATATCTTCAAAAAAAAAAAAGAAAGAAGTTTTAAAAATTACGAAATTATGAACAAATATAAAATAATATCAATGTAAATCTTTTTTTTTTTCATTTTTAATTAATATGTTAATAAAATTATCATATTCATTCAAATTAATATAATTACCAACAACAAAAAAAAAACATAACAACAAAATTAAATAAATTTCAAATGATTGAAATGTTTTAAATTGATTTTTTTATTAAAAAAAAAAACTAAATTATATTTAAATAATCTAGAAAACAAAATGAATTTTAATAAATAAAATTAATAAATTTATTTTAAGTTTAATATTAATTTAGATATTATATATAAATTAACATTGATATAGTTGCATATCTATGATAGGTAAATATTTACAATTAAATCATAATTGAAATTTTTAAAATATTCAATAAGACATTTTAGTTTATTTACCAATTATTAATAAATTTTTAAATTATTATACAACAGCAAATAAATATGTATATGTCAGGGCGTTAATGAATTTAAGGATGGAAAAATATTACATACAAAATTGATTATTATAATCGACAACTTTTAATTATCAAATAAATATGTTTAAAATTAAATTTGATTGAATTTAATTAAATCGTTTAAAGCATCTTCAAAATAAATCAATTCAATATTATATTTTTTTAACCTTTTTTCTAACATTTCTTTGCATAGTTTTAGATATTTCAAAGTTTCAGGGGTAGACGTATAGAATTAAAATAAATATTAATTGAATAAAATAAACATATTATTAAAAAAAAAAGTATTTAATGTTTATTTACTTAATATTTATATAAAAAAAAATTACTTTTTAATATTAATATTATTTATAGTAATAATTATTAAAGATACTAATTAAATAAAGATTAATTCGTATAATGTATATATAAAAGTTTTTTTATACCATAAATAATTTTATAATAAAATTGATTACATTTTATTTAATGTTGAATATTAAAATATATTACATGTTTTTTTCTATAATTATTCAAAATATACTTAAGTTTTTTTTTAATTCATTAATTATATATGTAATTTATAGTTTATAATGTTGTGATAATAAAAAAAAAACATCAATTTAATTTTTGGGTTCAATAATATTTTGATGAATCTTCCATTTAGTAGATCAAAATAAACAAGACAAGGTTAAATTATAATTTTAATGTCATAAAACTAAACAATTATATTATAATTTTAATATAATTCAGAAATATTATTGTAATTATGTATTTTAGTATTACAAAATTATTATTTGTAATTTATAATTTTAGAATATTACATACATATCTTGTGTAGGTTTACAACATTAATTTAATTTTTTTTAGGAAGATGTCTCAATTTTTTTCATAATTTTTAGTTCCAAATTGGGTCAATAAATTTTTTTTTTTTTGATGAGTATAAAAACCATGATTAATAGTCAACATTTTATTGTATAGAATATTTAATGTTTATGATTTAAGGAAATCTATCATAATAAACAATAATCACTTAGATTTGCAATTTTTAAAAGAAACATAAACAAAACATAATAAGTTTTAGTTACACTTAAATTCGGATCAAATTCTAAACTATTATTTACAATATAGTCGAAAAAATTTCAAGTATTAAAGTAAATTATTGTGTTGTATATTGGTATACTTGAATCTTAAACTGAATTTATGAATAATTTTTAATATTATGATATTCTATTTTAAGATCACTTGATTAGTTAATTGAATTATTCCCAAAAATCTATATTTATATATTTTTTTCTCTCTATAAAATCGGGGATTTCATATTTATTTGGTTACTTAATATTGCGTTGAATTGTAAAAAAAAAACGATTTCAGGTTTTTTTTTTAATAAATATTTCACACCTTAACAAATCAATGAAAGTGAAGTGTTTTTTTTTATATGCATACAAATTTAAAGATTGATTTATACTTGCTTAATCACAAATTAATTTGTACATTTAATATTTTTGTTAGCTATTAAAAGCATGATAAATCCTTTATAATAGCAAACAAATAAACAAAAATTCAATACAATGTTTAAAAATTTTCATGGCTATTTATATTGCTCAAAAAAAATCATATTTCCTTTGGTTGATTGTTATTTGATTTGACAAATGTATGTTTATGCTTTAAAAAATGCGAAAATATAAATTGCAAACTGTTTTTAAATAACCATATTAAAATTTATGAAATCTTATAGGGATTTATGTATTTTTACAAGATAATTTAATCATCTTCAAAAAAAAAACCAAAAAAAAAAACCATAAAATATTTTACAACTTTTTATAGTATTAAATTTGAACTTACAGAGAGGTATGAGACCCATTAACCAAGAATTACCAAACTTTTTTATGTGAATTTTTGTTTATTATTATTGCTTATTGATGTCTAAATAAAAAAAAACAGATTTATTTACATTTGATTCAACCAAAATATAATTACAACAAAATTTCACTTTGATTTTATATAGTAATTTTTTTATATATTATTTATTTTGGCTTTTTGATTAATGAATTGAAAAAAATTGCAAATTATAAGTAATCTCGGCCATTTTTTTATATGTACATACTATATGTACATACTATTTTTGTATGTACATACATACTAAGCAATAACAACAAAATGAAATTATGCGTACGTCATCGTGATCATCATCCTAGTATTTCTTTTAACTATACTATATTTTGGTGGATAGTGTAATTTTGATAGTTTAAATTGAAATTTTTTGGCGGAATTTGTATAAAAGATTGTACATAAAAAAAAGTAACAAAAATTTACTTAACTTTTAAATGGGCAAGTGAAAATTTTTATATGAAATACTTTTTTTGATATGCAATAATTGTTTTTGTTTAAATTTTATTGTGGGATTTGATTTCAATAAAATTACATCAAAAAATATAAAATTTATATCTATATATTTTTTTTTTGTCTCGGAATGCTATTCATTTAAAGAGTTATGTTGTTACATATTTTATGAGTTATATGTTGTTATTTATTTGGTGAATGAAAATTCATCTTATCTTCATTATTAGTAATTTTTTTTTTTTTTGAAGGTTACTGAAAATAATTTTGATTTCTTTTTTTTTATGGTGTGGGAAAAGTAAAGGGTTAAAGGGCTTGTAAATTAAATATTCCAATTGCATCATATTATAATATAGGAAATATTTTTGTTATTTAAAAAAATTGTAGGTTGGTATATATACCTAAAAAAAATAGCATCAATCATTAAATTTCAAAAAAATAATTAATCAATAAGAGTAAATTGCGTACATAAAAATATTTAATTGTTATAAATCATAATTTACATATGTAGCATAAATAAATAATTTATTGATAGTGTAATTATACAAATTTTTATTTGGAAATTTTTTTAGACATAATATTATTATAAATTATTTGAAATTTCTCTTATAAGTACTTAGTACTTTGGATAATTTAACAATTTTAAGAAAAATGTTTTTATAAAAAATCAAGATTTTCAATTTTAAATTAATTTACAAAAATATTATTAATAATTTTAATTTTTAATAATGTAAAATTATAGGAATTATCTAATATTATTATATTAATTTTGTTTTATAGGAATTTATATAATTATATTGATGTTAATAATTTACAAATATATAATTTGCAATAATTACACTTAATTAATAATATTTTTTTCCAATAAAATTTGCACGATAAATAAATTTATATGATAAATTTATTCCTGATTAACATAAATTCATATTGATGAAATATACGATATCATAATCTGTCAACAAAGATATTTTATATATATGTACATAAATTTTCGTTTAAACTCTTTTTGGATGATAAATAATAATAATTAAGCTTTTTACAAATTGGCGGATACAAAATATTAAATCATCATTGATGATCAAAAAATATTTTATCAATTTTTTTTTTTTATTATAATCAAAACAAAAAACGAAATTTTATTGTTTTTTGAAATAAAAAAAAAACCATTTTAAAAAAAGAAATTAACTTAGATTTGATTGCATTAAATGAAAATGAAAATGAAAATGAAAACAATTAATTTTTTCGTAAATATAAAATATACGTAATGGTATATTCGTGCGTTTTTACGATGAGATTTTTGTATTGTGTGTGTTTTTTTATTTACCTCCTTTACAATTATTTTCAAATTATTTTCAAAGTTTAATTATTTTCATAAAAAAAAAAAAATATTTTAAATTACCTATAAATTTTATGTTGAAAGGAAAGAAAAAATAATTAAACAAAACGTTTTTCTTTTATTTTTGGTAAAAAAAAATGTATCTTAAATTGGACCTCACCTAAATTATAGTGCCTTTATTTTTTTTTTTGGAAATTATATAAGAAATATTTTTGTGTTTTTTTTTTTGCTATGGTACGATTTATGCTCGGATAGAAGCAAAAATATCTGAACATGGTACAATAACATCAATAAAAAAAAAATTTAATAATAATAAAATTAGTGGTCGATTGAAATGAGATAGAGGAAAAAAAAAATAGAAAGTGAATTTAATTTTTTTACTACTATTTAGTTTACTTCAAAAATATAAAAAAAAAAACACAACTAAAGATTACAAAATAAATTGAATATTTTTCTTTTATATATTTTTTTTTTTTCATAAAAAAAAAATCTTGAAATGAATAGAAAATATATGTACATCCAATCGCGTCTAATAATTCATATTTGGTAAGTAGGTGTTGCAGACCGCACAAGTGCCAAACATTATTAACACACTGCATAAATTAAAACAAAATATCATCATAATTATTTTTGAAATGACAAATTTGAAATATATGAAATTATGCAAATTATGTAAAACGATTTTTAGATTTTTGTTTTATTAATATCGTCAAGTATTAAATTTTTTTTCTAATTTTTTTTTTTTGATTTTGATAAGAAAAATGTAGAATATCTTAGCAATAAATTTTCAAATAATTATTTACCAATCTATATAATAATTAATTTATGTATTAACAACAATATAAATAAATTAATTAAATAATAATTTAAGATAATTTTACTTAGTAATTTTACTTATTAATTTTCCTTCCGTAATATTTTAGACAAATTATTTCATTATAAACTAATAATTTATTATTTAAATATTACTTATCCGATGCACACAGTTATAAAAACTGATTCTCTTAATTATTAAAATTAGAAATGACATTGTGCACTAGTATAATAATTATTATAAATTATATTTTAAATGATTTTAGTATAAGATTTTAATTTATAAAATTTTATATGACAATTAAAATAAATATATATCGTGATAATGTTTCTGTTACAGATATTGTAATTACTTAAATCAAAACAGTATAATTATATATTGTGGGTAGCAAAAATTATTTCCCCACCTTTATTTCAATTTGCCATTTTATATGTTTGAATAATAAAATGTCAAGTCATTTTTTACGTTTGACAAAAATCAAGTTTATAAACTTTTGTAAAATCTTATTATGATCTTAAATATTCTCATCTTATTATTAAGCAACTGAAAAAATATACATATACATATGTATGTTACATATATTTTTTTATTATTGTTTTTCTAATGTTTATGAATAAACATCAAAATATTTGTTATTAAATATTGCAAAAAAAGTTAGTTTTGAATTTCCAAATATTAAAACAAGAAATTAATTTTTGTTTACTAGATTAATTGCGTTATTAATTTTTCTGTCTGAATAATATGAGTGCAAATTTAGTATAATCAAAATAAAAAATATATAACAAAATATTATTTAATTTATTTAAACATGTCTCTGTCTCTGCAATATAATAAGTAAAGAATGTTTCCAGATAGTTGATGGTAATAATTAATTTATTACATATAAACTCACTATAAATTACTGGAAATATAATTTTAATATAAATTAATGAAATATTTCTTCGTTTTGCATTTATACATATTAAAAAAATACATAATATATCAATTAACAGAAATTTTATTGATTAATTTCTATCTTAAATATTATGATAATTTAAACTTTATTTACCTTTTTTATACACTTATTTTTGATTTATTATTACATTGTAAGTTTTATAGGTTTTTTTAATTTACGATTAATTAATTAATTAAGTAGCATTGTATAATTAGAATGTTAAAATCACATTAATTATATAGAAAATATAATTAAAAGTATATACAATGTCCAATTGTCGTACTTAAATAATTAAATTTTTGAAATTATATATTTTATAACAAAATTAACATACCTATATTTTGAATACAATAAATTTTTAGTCTGATAAATAAATTTAAAAGATAATTTATTTACGTTTAAGACAATTTAATATATAATATTTTAATGATTTATTTTTCATTATATATTTTTATAAAATTAGCAATGATTTTGTAAAGAAATGTAACAATTTTAATTGACAAATAAATTTAACAATTAATTTTTTAAGGTGATATTCCTAAATTATGTGTTCTCTATTTTTTTGTTTGTTTAGAAAAAATATATAATTAATGATGTTTTTAGATCAAATATTTTTGTAAAACAAACAAATTTTAGTACCACAAAACTTGTGAAAAAAATTAATATTTCAAAGAAAACAACTAAATAATTTTTTTACGGAAATAACTTAATAGTATATAAAACCAGAAACAAAATAACCACAAAAAAAAAAAATACTATAACCAAATCGGAACTAGTAATTAAGATAATCAACCATATCATTATAATACATATTTTTTGCTTACATACTGAAATGCAGTAACAAACAAATATGTACATTGAAAAAACCTTGAAAAAAAATTAAATTTTTCATTATTTTTCTATTCTAAATGTTTTATATTATATGATTTAATATCAAAATAATTAAATATTTCCTAATTTCTAATGCAGCAATTTTCTAGAATGTTACAACTTATAGAATAATGCAAAAAAAAAAACTAGTTTTTTATATTATGAATAATTTTATTTGGAAAATTTAATTATATGATTCAATTTCATGATTAAATTATTATAATAAAATTATTATTTTTCTATAAATATATTATTCAATAATAATTAAATGTATCTTTTTTACTTTTCTACTGTTGCAAAACTGGGTCTGGTAGCAAAAAAAAAAATTATAAATTACATATTATAATAATTATTAAATTATAAATTATAAAAAAATTCCTTTAATTTTTCGTATAAATTAATTAAAAACAAAACAAGATATTTTTCATGATGGAATTTTTTTTATTATTACTAATTAGAATTTAGCTTTAATTTTTTTTTTTTATATTTGAAAAGTCATTTTTGAGTTTTGTTTTGCAATTCAGCTCCTCAACATTGTGTTAAATTTTTTTTTTTATATTAAATTTTTAATACCAGTTTTTCGAAAAATGTCAATAAACATTTAATATATTCAAAAAATTATTGAAATACATACATAAAATAATAAATCTTCGCAATAATTTGGTTAACCCAAAATTAAAAAGAAAAGATATAATTTTTCAGATTATAAAATAATCAAAATACATTATTTAATTTTTGAGATTTGTAATTTTCAACATTATACTCAATATTTTTGTAAGAATGTGTTGTATTTTGGAGAATATTATGGCTGCTATAGTCGATAATCTTGTTACCAAAGATCAATTTCAGTTCTTTATATTTCTATAATTTAAATTTCAACGGCATAGTGTTGGGTTATAATTTATAATATGTTGTGATAGGTCGTTAATTAGTTTCATGGTTAATGCATCGATGTCATGCTACAATTAATAACTCCTATAATATATTTATAATTGTTACATATAAAATTAAAAGGTCATTATTAAACAATGGATGGCAACACTTAGTCATTTTGGTAACGAGTAAACTACATAAAGGAAAATCGCTCTACTGTTTTTTATGCATAATTTAGATCGATTTGATCATTTAACATTTTATGCTGAATCAAATTTTTGTTTGTTACTTTTATACTAACATTTCTAGGACTGTAACATATTGCCCAATAAAATTTTTAAACTGAAATTAAGTAATTTTACTATATATAAAAAAAAAACAAATAAACTAAAATATTCTATTCATTTTTTTTTCAAAGGCATTTCTGCTGCAATCTGTTTATGAAGGATGGCGAGATCTTATGGACAATAAATCTGATCCAAGGACAAATAATTGGTTTTTAATGAGTTCACCATTTCCAACAATAGCAATAAGTCTTACATATGCATTTATTGTAAAGGTAAACATTAATTTTAAATTCAAGGTTTTTCACCATTTATAAATAAAAGTTTCTTAAGTATAGTTTCTTTTACCATAAATATGTAAACAAAACTATAAATTTTTTTATGACTCATAATGACGCAAATCATTCCTCAGAATAAGGAATTAACAGGATTTGACTGACCATCTTTTAATAAAAATAAAAAATACTTGAAAATCTGTAATGAGATGGGATAGATAAAAGTTCATATTAAATTCCAACTAAGTAGATTGAAGACCGGTTCATTTTTTTTTATTGAAGTAAAACTTAGTTTATATGTAGGCTTTTATAATAAAAATAAACTAGAATTTATTCCCGGATGTCCAATAAAAAATAATAATAATATTTTTCTTTATATGCAATTACATATAAATTTTTCAGGAGACTCTTTGGCAAATTACCACAAGTTAATGTTTTTATTTACCAATTATATGTTTATCCAATATTTCTGTAATCTTATTCTTATGTTCATGCATACATATATGTAGGTATATAATGAAAATTATTTTCTGTTTTATATAGCAAATATGATGTTTGTAAAAAACCTGAAAATCTTATGACGTCAATGAATTCAATTATCAAATTCTCTTATACATTTTATGTATTATTATTTTGATTTTAATTTAATTTCATATTTTACGCCACTATAAATTTATTCATGATCTTTTTATTACTCGTATATTATTTAATTATATTTTTGTTTTTGCTATAATTTTTTTTTTATATTTATCATAAATAATTAATATCAATTCATTGGAGTTCAATAGCATGAAATTTCCAGTCATATATGTAGTTCAACATAAAGTTAAAATTTTAATACTATATATATTAAATTACAATTTTTGTTTTTGGAAATTTTATTCCAGGTTCTTGGACCAAAATTAATGGAAAACAGAAAACCATTTGAATTAAGGAAAGTATTAATTGTTTATAATGCAATACAAGTTGCATTTAGTTCATGGATATTTTATGAGGTAAATTTTTGTTTTTTTTATTAAAAAAGTACTTTTAAAATTATAAGACAATATGTTTAAATATAATTATTTATGATATATCTATAGGCATGCATTGGTGGTTGGTTAACTGGCTATAGTTACAGATGTGAACCAGTTGATTATTCAAATTCACCTCATGCAATACGGGTAAGAAATCTGAATTTTATAATGTGTAACTAAGTGGGTTTATTCATATTCATATATATACATATAATAAAATGAAGGGATAATTTATTAATAAAACGAGTTATTTACCTAATTAATTTACATATGTAAATTTGAATTTTTTTTTAGGTTGTAACTAGTTTTCTCACAATCTTGAATTTAAGCTAATAAGAATTTGTAAGAATTTGTTTAATTTTAATTATGATATAACATTTTGCTAATATAATAATATTTTTTAATTGATTAATTAAAATTATTAATTATTTATAAATTCTTTAAATATTTTGATTATAATTTTATGGAGAAAATATTAAATTTTTTCGAAAAAAATCTACGCATTATACCAAAAAATTTGAATTTATATTATTTTAATTTCTAGAAATTAATTATTAATTTTTTTTTTGTTGATAATAATTCAAATTTATGTTGTAAACGTAAAGGTTAATCCTAATCTTCTATTATATATAAATGAATTAAATGTGTTTTAAAAAAAGAATTGAAAAGAAAAATATTATTTATTCATATAATATTTTAATTTTTAGGTTGCCGAAGGATGTTGGTGGTATTTCTTTTCAAAATTTACCGAATTCTTTGATACATTCTTTTTTGTGATGCGTAAACGTTCTGATCAAGTATCAACATTACATGTTATACATCATGGTTTAATGCCAGTATCTGTATGGTGGGGTGTTAAATTTACACCTGGTGGTCATAGTACATTCTTTGGATTTTTAAATACATTTGTACATATTGTTATGTATTCATATTATTTATTAGCTGCAATGGGACCAAAAATACAAAAATATTTATGGTGGAAAAAATATTTAACTGTATTACAAATGATACAATTTGTATTAGTTATGTTACATGCATTCCAATTATTATTTAAAAATGATTGTAATTATCCAATTGCATTTTCATATTTTATTGGTGGACATGCTGTATTATTTTATTTCTTATTTTCAAATTTCTACAAAAAGACTTATGTGAAAAACGAAGATGTAAGTTTTTTTTTTTAAATTTGAAATTTCTAAATTTATTACATGTATGCATATATATTTTAAAATTTCTATTTATTTATTTTTTCTTCTAGAAATTAAAATCTGATAATGATTTACAATCAAAACAAAATGGTCATACAAATGGTTATACAAATAGTTTAATTAAAAATACAACAACAGATATAAATGGTAAAATTTATGATTCAAAAACATCAGATAGTACGAGGCAACGTGTTTATGGTGGTTCTAATATTTAATAAATTTATCATATATGTTTATATTATATACATATAGGTATATAAAAATTAATTTAATAATTGATAAAATTTTAAATAAATCTTAGTAGTTTATCAGAGTAGATAACAAATTTTTAGGGATAATTTCAATTAACTTATAAAATATCACAACAACAAAAAAAAACAACAAAAAAAAAACAGCTTTCAAAGTATAATTTGGTTTTAGGATTATTCAAAATTTTATAATTTATATAAAAGGACCTCCATCAATTGTCATATTTATAATATGATTAATTTTATTATATTATTATTATTTTTTTTTTTTGCAAATTTTAAATAATATGAAAAACTAAGTTTAAATTTGTGATAAACTTAGTTAGATATTAGCTTTAAATTATACAAATTCAGTCTAGTTTAATGCCAATTAATAATATTTAAAAATACATAATAATAATAAACAAATAAAAAACGCCATGCAATAACATAAAAAAAGAAAAAAAAACTCATAAATAAAAATGTAAATTTTCAAATTATAATTGGAAGATAATTTAATATTTTGAAAAATATATCAGAGATTGATTGATTTTAGTTAATAAATTTGCAATATACATATTATACAAATGAAATTATTTGAAATTCCATTAAGGATTTTTTTTTTTCGGAATATCTACTTATCTACCTCAAATTTTTCTCTAATAATAAAATCAATTTAATTAAATATTGAAACAAAATGTAATAATATATAAATTAATTATGACACAGGATTTTTCAAATTTACAGAAAAAAAAAATTGTAAACAATATATTTTTTTAATAATTATAGTTAAAATTAATGTATGAGTTAAGGGAATGATTATGAATGTAATTTTATATTTTAAAATTATTATATAATTTTTTTATTATTTATATATAAATAAAAATTAATAAAAAAAAAGGTGTAATTTGTTGATTTTCTCAAAAACTTTTTTTTATTAAAATTCGTTATTATACTTGTGGTGATTTTATCTATCAATAATATATTTTTCTTAGCAGAGAGTTTATTGGCAAGGTATAATTAAGCTGAGAGAGTTAGTATACAAAATTATTTAAACACATGCTTTTCTAAAATTAATTATTTGATGAGTTAATACTATGCTGAGAGAATAAATCATTGTAAAAAAATGCGATTGAAGACCATATTGCAGAAATATTTAAATAAGTATATCAAAATATTTTTAATACCCTTTTTAAATTGGTTTTATTTTAGAATTTTTCATTTAATAACAATGTTACGTTCAATATCAGGGAAAGGACCTAACCTAATAAAATATGTAACTAATTTTTAATGAAATTTTTCTCAAACAACAATATGCTAAATATTACAAAAATGCCAACATAATTTCTGAAATAATTGACCTTATTCGGCATAAAGCTTAAAAATATGATAGAGTTTACAGACATTAATTAAAATTGTCTGCAATCTCTTATTGTTTATACATTAAATCCCACTCAGAATGTGCCAATAATTTCATTCATTCATTTAATATTATTTTAAGCGCCAAAAATGATCTCTTTTTTTTTGTGTTTTTTTTTATGATCATATAATGAAAGATACAGAAAGATCTTTTGATCTTTGATCGCATAATTAAAATTATTTACTTATGTTTACATCACAATATTGCCAAAAAAAATTAAATGAGAAACTACTAATACTCATTCATTTTATACCGGGGAATTTTTTAAATCTTTTTATAGTTTAGAATTTTCAAATTTTTTTTGCAAAAAATAAAAATTTTTATATAAATTTACATTTACATTTAAAACAAATGAAATTTCGGTATTACAGCTGAGAGCTGAAAAAAGGGCTGCACAAAATTATCAAACTTTTCAGTATATTTATATGAGCTATGTTCTAAATTTTCCGGATTTAGTTAGTCATTCGAGGCACTTTTTACTGGTACTATTATAAAATAAATTTTTTTTTGCAATTAAAATTTTATTGTGAATTAAATTTTAAAATAAATTTGGTTTTAAATAAAAATTATCTAGAAAATTTATTAACAAAAAATTAAATATATTTGATAAAAGTATATAAAAACGATTGGTAAAATAAATTTTTCGTGATTAAAATATTATGAATAAAATAAATTAGAATATTTGCTGAAAATTTAGAAAATTGCATATGCAAAAAGAAAATTTTTAGAGAAAGAAAAAATTACGTGTTAGTGTGCATTTTTAAATTGAATTTTTTTTTTGTGGGAGATATTTTTGGCTCAAATTCTCTGGTGTAATCTTTTAGTATAAAATAATTTTTATATTTTATTTTAGTAAGAAAACAAAATCTGCCAATGTCAAAATATGTAATTAGTTTGTGTTTTTAAAATCTCTGTATGAATTTTACTCCCTCCCAACAATATTTATATATAGTGTAAACAAGTTTTTTTTATTGTGTTTTTAAGAATATCCAAATTTAGAATAGAAGTTTTCTTCCTTTTTGTTGATATTTTTGCATTAAAATTTTACATATAGAAACAAACACATCAGACTAGTCGCTATGTACATAGTTGCTAAAAGTCTACAATACTTTTTATTTTACAAAATATCAATTTTTTTGTAAATTTGTAAAAATTTGATATAAATTTCTTTATTATAATTTCAGTACATTTTTAAATTTCATATAGTAACGATAAAATGTGTCTTAAAAAGTTAGTAGTTTCAGTTCCACAATATTGTTTAGAAAATATTTGAAAACATCATAATCATTCACATAGATTTCATTTTGGCTCAATAAATAGCAACAGCCCGATATGTGGCTAGGTCTATGTACCTCTTAGAGATTTTCCCAACATTCTATTGCACATACATACATACGTATAATAATTCACACACAACACATACATAATATAATTTTTGTTTACAAAATCAAGATTTTATGTATCCTTTTAAGTTTATGATTAGAAAACACATTTTATTTACCCAATCAAGGTCATCGAATTTAATCAATTTTCTTTTCCAATAAGTTAGTATATTTACTTTTTGCATACTTTTAGGCTTTAATATAAATACATTAATTTAACTGAAATTTTATTTATACAATTTAAATAATAATGGAAGCTTGGCAGGTTTTACAAGTTCAATCTGCTGTTGGACGTGATGAATTAAATTCAAGCTTTCGAAAAGCTAAGTTGTTGGTAAGTAAACTTGAAAACTTGATTTCTAATATGTACTATATTAGAGGACATCAATGAAAATATATCGTACTGTTACGTGTATTGTGTATATTTTGGACTAAAATTTTGTCACTAAAAAAATCATTCAATTTCAATTAATTTATTAAAATAACTAAAATTGAATAAAATAAAATAATTTTAAAAAAAAGTCATGCTGTGGTAAAACTATTAAACTAAATAACAGAATTAACTAAAATTAATTTTTTTTCTAAATATTTAGATGTAAAATTCATAAATTAAAACAAGTATTTTAAAAGACATGTTTCTAATATTCAATTAAATTTCTTATATTTAAAATATACATAACAATGTTGAAATAAAAAAGATCGATTGATGAATTAAAATATTAAAATCAATTTTGAATTAACAAAAATACATAATGCATTTTATAGATAGATGATAGAATTACTAGTATAGTAATACTATTACTATCCCAATCAATAGCTGATATAAGATTAATATTATTTAAGGCCTTCATCTTCTTTCCTTAAAACTTAGATTATGATGCAATGTTCTTTATAAATATCCTTATTATATTTATATGTTCAACATAATTAAACAAACACAAACGAAGAGTAAGTATGAATATTCCTATTCATTTTTATAATATTTTTGGAGCATTATTATTTGTAAATTTAAATTATATTTATGGGTGGAACTATCGAATAAATTATGTATCAATACTACAATTAGTAAATCACAATTCCCTATAGCTATAGTACAGAAAAATTCTATAGTCCGATGAGTTAAATAATGTTGATCAGTGTAATACAAATTTGCACCAGTTTTATTAAGTAAATTGTAATTTTCTTACGCATTATACACTACATAAAATATTAGAATTATCAAATCAGCTGATTTAAATTTGAATAAAATATTTTCCCAAACAAATCTGAAAACAAAAAACGATGAAAATCTTACGATCACTTATAAAACTCGAATATTTATTGACATTTTCATTCTAAAAATAAATATTAAATTTCCCTCTGTGGTACATATACATATATATTTTTTGGAAATTTTCATCTAAACTTTAATAAGAGATGATTGTGATCGGAAGTGTGCCTATAAAACTGGAAGAAAATTTAGTGAAAATATTTTAAATATAACTTTAAAATATATTAAATATTCTGTACAAATTAGTACAGAATATATTAGTTATTATATAATTAAATTTTTTTATATCAAATTATACAAATTTGATAATCCTAAATAATTAAATTTTATATTAAAAAAATTGTGAAAAAAAATTTACTGTCAAAATGGATATGGATATATGGGGTCAGTTAGCTGTTGAAGCTTCACAAGTTTATCTTACAGATGGCACAAAACGAAGTCCATTCGCTGATACGGTAATAGAAAAGCTTTTAGTAAAAATATTATAAAATTAATTACGAATTAATTTTTAATATAAATGTTGATATTATGATATTAGTAATAAATCTAGAGAATTTTGTTGACCTTTTAAATTTAAGTTTAAAATTTATAAGATTATTTTTATAATTTTAAAATTTATAAGATTATTTTTTCTTGGATAATGTACTATTCTTTTAGATTTCATTAAATTTAATATATTATATATATATTTTTTCGTAAATAATTAATAATTAATAAAATATAAAAAATTAATGGTTTCTTTAAAACACAAACTATTCTTAATCCACAATAAAATACTCTGCTCTACATGTTTTATGTTTTTATAACCAAATTTCACATAGTAACAATTTCTAATCCTACTAAATCTAATTGCATAACTATGTATATAACTTAAAACTATTTTATAATAATTAAAAATTATTCTCCCATTTAGACAATTGAAAAACTTCCTGACAAAGTGCTACTCAATATATTCTCATATTTATCTCATCGTGAAATATGTCGAATGGCAACAGTTTGTCGTCGTTGGAGACAAATTGCATACGATACACGTTTATGGAAGAATGTCTCATTACGTCCAGAAATATCTGGTTTACATGTTGGTTCATTGGAATCACTTTTGGGCTTAATATCAGTTCGTTTTGGACCATCATTACGATACATTGAACTACCAATTGAATTAATTACTCATACAGTTTTGCATGAATTATCTGCCAAATGTCCAAATTTAACACATATGCTTTTGGATTTTTCAACAGGTATTATAGAAACAAATCAATTTTCTACTATATATTTACAATTATTAATATAATTTAATATATTAATTTTAGCTATGCAATTGCATGATTTTAGTGAAATGCAAGCATTTCCCACAAAATTACGTTATATGTGCATTTGTTTGTCTGAGGTCATTTTCATGGAAGGTTTTATGCGTAAAATTTATAATTTTATTAATGGTCTTGAAGTATTACATTTAATTGGTACTTATGAAAAATGTGAAGAAGAAGAAGAAGAAATTTATGAAGTTATTAATGTACATAAATTAAAATCAGCAACACCAAATTTACGTGTAATTAATTTATATGGAATTAATTTTATTGATGATTCACATATTGATGCATTCAGTTCAAATTGTATACAATTGGAATGTTTAGCTGTAAATTTTTGTAATAAAGTAACTGGTTCAACATTAAAAACATTAATACAACGTTCAAAACGTTTAACATGTTTATTAATGGAAGGAACTAGCTTAAAATCTGAATATGTTATGCAAGCTGAATGGGAAAAATGTAATCTACAAGAATTGGATATAACAGCTACTGATTTATCAACTGAATGTTTAATTGATATGCTAACCAGATTACCAACATTGAAACTATTAAGTGCTGGACAAATAAATGGATTTAATGATTCGGTATTGAAAGCATGGATGGAAAGTGGTAATCCACGGTATGGTACAGAAAAGAAATTGCCAAGAAAAATATTTTAACAAAATTGAATTTTTTTTAGATCATTGATTGCTTTAGATGTTGATGCATCAGATAACTTAACTGATGAGGGTTTACAAAAATTTTTATCGCGTTATGGTAGTGGTTTAATTGCTTGTTGTCTTTCGGGAATGCCTCATATTACTGATCAATTATGGATGAGTGTATTGCCACTTTTATGCAATGCAAAGTATATAATAAAAGTTTAATTTGAATCAATATAATGGTTATTATATTTTTAAGGATTCTTGTAATGGGAACTGCTGAGAAATTGGGTGTTAATATACATGTTGATCAATTGATGGATACAATTGCATCAAATTGTGGAACTTTGGAACGTCTTGAGCTTAGGTAAATCATTCTTAATTTTTAAATACATATGGTAATTTTTAATGCTGTTCTTATGTTCTCCAGATGGGATCCAGATAATTTACGTTTTTCTGATAAAAGTCAAAAAGCTATCGATTTATTACGTGTCAAATGTTTAAAATTACGATGCATGGTTTTAAGGTATAAAATTTCATGAAAATTTCTAAATTATAATAAATCATTTTACAATAATACTTTTAGTGATGGACGATATTATGAAACTGTTAAAGCTAATTTTGAACGTGCTGATCGAACAACTGTTGTACGGACAACAACTTGCTGTCGTGTTTCAACTTATCATCTACTACAAAATTACAATGATTTGGTATTCAATTAATTATTCTGTTTTTATCATCTTGGACTTGTTTTACTAATTTTTTAAATTTGTTTGAAAATTGTTATGAAATTATTTTGAATATTAAAATTTATTTATTTATTGAAATCAGATTTTAATTTATTAGATTTTTCTAATCAAAAGAGTAAAAATTTTGTATTTCATACTTTTAAACATAATTTAAATTTATGAATAAGTTGGAACCAGAATATGTAAACAGTACAGATAAATGCAGTTCTAGGTGAGTTAAAACCTTTTACACAATACTTTCAAAGTGCTATTTTTCCCATTTAATATTTTGTATTTTCTTGTCATTTCCGATGCTAATTAAAAATTTCTATATTACTTGTTTCATAATAATAAATAAAAAAAACTTTTTAAAAATTCTTTTTGCATTTTAATTTTTATTTAAATAAATTAAATTTAAAATTATCCTTTCTAAATTTTCACAAAAAAAATCCAATTCATCCAATTCAATTAGAACTTATAAAACAAAACGGAATTTAAGCATGTTTTTTTTTTATTAATCTTGTGTTCCACATTATATTTAAATTAATATTATAGAGTAAAATATGCTTAAATTTGCGTCAATTTTTTTTTTTAAATTACCACGCCTAATTAGTATATAATAATATTAAACCATTAATTTTGTTTTTAATTTAATTTCTTAACTTTTAAGTCCTTAAACTCATTGTGGGCCTTACTACATTATTTACACATATCAATATTTATATATTTAATTTTTTCACTATTAAAATTATAATTTTTGTTTTGATAATTAAAAAAAATAATAATAATTTGTTGTTGCTTTTAGAAAAAAATAAAAACTAAATTATTATATATTTTCGTAAAATTATTAATTTTTCAAAAAAAAAAAACTTACAATATATTTTTATTTCCTGAAAATATTATTTTTTTTTTTTTGCTGAATATTTTGGTGATTTTTTTTTCTTCATATATATTATTATTATTTATATTAAAATTTTTAAGCTTATAATTTTTCATTTTTCTTATAATCTGTTTCATAATAATGTATATAAAATACAAATTATAGAAAATTAGAAATATATATATATATATATATATATATATATATATATCATATTTATACATAGATATATAATTATAAATTGTAATGAAATAAAAATATAAAATAATAAATTTTGACTAATTTTTTTCTTTATTCAACTTCAGCCGCAAAATTATCATTTCGATGTGAAACTGTGGCTAAATTTTGTGACATAAGTACATTATTTTGATCAAAATCACGAACAGGACTACCTGTTGATAGTGTCGGACTAGATGGTTCTGATGTTGATATATTGACATTAATACTAGATCTGGTTGTACTATTTCTATCTATTAATGATGAATTTTCTGAATTTTGTATAACATTTATATTTTGTGGATCAACTGGTTCAACTACTTGTTGTTGTTGTTCAACTATATCATTTTCTTCATTATTTTGTTTTTCTTGATACATCATAATTTCATGACATAATGGACAACGATCTTGAACATATAGCCATTTGCGTAAACAAACACCATGGAAAAAGTGTTTACAACGTGTTATTTTAGCTGAATTCATTTCCTAATGAAATATTTTTTTTTTTTGTAATTTAAATAATAAAAATTATAATTTTATAAATTTATATTTACTTGATAACAAATAGCACAAACATCATCATTTGATTGTAATTGGGTTGGTGTTGCTTCTGGTAATGATGATATCTTATGTACAGCAGTTCTACGTTTCATAAATACAGTCCATCCTGCACGAGCCTCACACCATATATTAAAGTAAGCATGGATGCACATCATCAGAGCCCGGATCGCACCGCCTGCAGCATTTCGTGCTATCAAGTTATATCATACACGAAACCAAATCAACCAAAATAAAAACATGCACACAGATAATAGACAGAAGGAAGATTGAAATTGTGGAAGGTGATGAGGATTAAATGAAAGTTTGGGTTTTTTTTTTAAATTATACAAGAGGACAGAAAATAAATAAGCTACAATACAATCTAGTATAGAGATTTTTATGATTTTTTTTCTAATTTGGGAGAACTATTAATAAATGTATTCAAATGAAATTTCTATATACCAAAAAAAAATAAAAAATGCAACGTAAATGGATAAAACCAAAAATGTGAATTGAAAATTATGTGTATAAAGATTTGAAAATGACTGCTTTTTTTTGAACTTACAAAAAAAAGAGTCAAGAATTAAAGAATGGGAAGTGATGGAAGTAGAAAATAGATAGAAGCAAGTGTATATATACATTATTTATTTAAAGGTTTAATTAAAGTTTTATTTGCCAATTATTTTCAGAGTAATTTTTAAAGATTTATCTTGGGAATAAATTTGCAAGATTTTATATATTGAAAATCAATATTAATTTTTGACCATTTTGGCTCGTCACCAACAGAAAAACAAACCTTATCAAATCTGTCGTTCTATTAGTGACAAAACCACATTATTATGATATCATACAAAATATTATAATTATCTCATTGATACTGTAGACCCAAGATTAATTTAAATTAATGAAATAAATTTTAAAATAATCCTTTAAATTGTGAATAAATATAAAAGCAGTCAGGATATATAATTAGTTTAAATGTTATTTACAAAAATTGCCATTCAAATCAATATATAAATGAAAATAAAATAAAATTTCTACACTTATTACCCAATAATCTACATTATAAAAGTTTTATGAAAATATTCTACAAAACTATTACTTATATGAATAAATGTGTTTAAAATTTTGGTGTTTAAAATATTATATATATATAGAAAATATTTACTTACCAGATTCAAATATTAAAATCCATGCACCATTAAAGAATAAGAATATACCAAAACAAAATTCAACTGAATTTCCAAATGCTCGGATATAATAAACATAATCATCTAATTTTTCCCAAAATGTTTGACGTCTAGCATCTAACAGGAATAATGTATATGTTGCTAAGCTAACAAGAACCTTAAATGGAAGAAATATTAGTTAAAAAAAATTATTTAATTAAGTTTTTTTTTTTATTTTTAAATAAAAACCTTCACAATAACTTCAACAGAAAATGCTGTTACAGCTAATAGCCATGTTGATGGTGAATGCCTTGACCAAAGTACAGTTAACAAACCCATTGGTGCTATTAATAAAAATGCACATACAGTCAATGCACGTGCATGTCGTTTTCTAGATGGATTTCTAGCAGCACTTAATGACATTAAAATTGGTGATACAATATTATGTAGAAAATGTAATAATGCTGTTATTAATAAACATAAATTTCTACATAATCTTATAAAACGTTTTTCAGGACTTAATGATGTTAAACCAGTTTGTAATGCTAATATATAAAATAATATAGCTGATATTGTACCAATTGATTTATCTTCATCATAATCTTCTGATAATAAGAAAAATTGAAATAATTTTCCAATATAATGACAAATAATTGATATAATGCTTGTCATTCCTAATACAGCGGTTAATGTTTCACAACCGCTAACTAATAATTTTTGTACAGTTGCTAGAAAATTTAATGAATTTTCTGATGTTGATAACATTGTTAATAATTGATGTCCAACTCTAAAATCAAAATCACGAATCAAAAAAAAATTTGATTATAATTTTATTTTTACATAATTATAAATAAATGAACATTTACCTTATACTCCAAAATGCTCTTAAAACAGCTGGTACATTTAAACGTTGCCATTCATTTTCAACTAATGCTGATAAACCAAAATTTGTTGCAAATGTTCTAGCATAATGATAACCATTATATACAGTTTTACCAACTTCCATTGAACTACTCCATAATGATATTTTTGTTAATATAAATGGTAATAAAGCTGCAAATGCTGGTGTTGGTTTAAGTATATTATTTGGTATTGGTAACATTGCTAATAATAATGGCATTAAAAAACAAAATGGTATCATTTTTTGTACAATAAAATTTCTTGGTCCCAAATGTATATATGCAAATAGCATACCCATTACCCATTGCATTAATATATGTGGTAATATTGATATTGCAACACCTCCTGGATCTAATAAACGATTTATATTTAATGATAATATATCTTCTAATATACATGAACCATTTTCAATAAGACCAAGTGCCGATACATTACTCCAATATGATAAAAATATTAAACCAACTGATATTATAAACATATAAACTATAACCAAATGACGGGTCCATAGCATAAATATACATGCAGCACTAAAGCAACCTGTAAGAAAGAAAAAAAAATTTAGAAAAACAAAAGTTATTTTAAATTTTATAATGCACAAATGCAATAATTATAATAATATTAAAATTATACATACTATATTATATACTATAAAAATTTTGTGAACGATAATAATCAAACAAGTAAAAACAATTTTCAAGGTTTAATTTGTGTTTTTCTTTGCCAACTATACATAAAAAATTGCACTTTCGTAATTTTTAATTCTTTAAAATTACAAGAAAGATTAATAATGAATCGAAAATATTATATCTTCAAGATTTTTAAATATTAAATATATATGTATACTATTGTAGTTGTAGTTTAGGTTTTTCAATTTTTCTTATAACAAAACAAATGAAAATATACTTTCAATAATATATTTTGAGCTGAAAACATTATTGACAATGATAAATTGAAATGAAAAAAGTAAGTATATACATAAATATATAAATTTCTATTTTTTTTTTTCAATATATTAAAAAGAAATATATGTATTATAAAAAATTGTTATAATAGTAAATAGTATATGTAAGTTAACAGGCCACGAAACAAATTATGATTTGCTGTTGATGTATATAAGTAAGAAAAATCTAAATCAATAGAATTGATTAATACTTAATCAAAGAAATACCCTTTTAACAAAATTATATTATATATTAGGTATTAAAAGTTATGAAATTTCAATTATAAATTCTTATTAAACTTGTATTTACAGCAATATTTAAATTTATGTTTTTTTTATATATATTAGAAAAAAAACATTAAAAAAATTCTCAAGGATGCCTACATAAAACATATAATATACACTACTTTAGTGAGAGATTACTATAGCTAGTTTTTAAGAATGATTTCTTTAGCGGTTATTTTAGTTGATTGACCTCATTTTATTTAATATCTAATTATGAGGTAAGCCTAAGCTCACACAATCGAGCTGTTAAGCTACTGAGTAAGAAAGAGAAATATAATATTGAAGAAATCGTTTGAGAAATCTATCAAAATTATATATTAAATTATATACGTATACCTTATATACAAAAAAAAAATTACGTTAAATAATTATTGTACCTATATTTTTTTTCCCTAATTGAAATCAAATAAATAAATAAAAAATTTAAATAATTAAATACGAATAAAAGCTATTATATTAAAAAGCACCTGTTTTATTTTATTCTTAACTTTCACATCAAACTTTGGACTTGGTAAATAAAAGAATGTTCGCGTTAAAACATTGTGAAATTACTTACTTAAAAGTATAAAATATATAAATCATATATATTTAAAATAATTAACTTACCAAATAAACATATTATAAATTTAGCTGTTGCTAATGATAGAAATTGATAAAAATCTGGATCATATACTAATGCATCTAATAATGGCATAGATGATTTTAGATTTGTATCAGTTAAATTTTCAATTTTATTTATATTTTCTATTATTGAATTATCCGATGTTAATAATCCTGTATCTGTTAAATTAACATTTGATGATGATGTTATTGGTATATTACTACTATTTGGTAATCCCATACTAATTTTAAATATTTCATCTATAACTAATAAAGGTGGCACTCGCATTATTACGTCCACTAAAGATAAAACTCTTGTTCGCACCGACATTTTTATTTTTTTTCTGTTTTTTTATTTCTTTTTTTTTTAGTTATATATGCACTTTTTATTAATTTTTCGTTTCTCCTAATAATTAATTAAATGTTGTTTTTTTTTTTTTTAAAAAAAGAAAATTAAAATAAATTCATATTCCGTGTAAAAATATATTTTATTGAAAAATGTTTTTGTAGTTGAAAAATTGATAGATGCCTCAAAATATTACAAAAAAAAATCTAAAATATTTTTTCTTGACTGTCAAATTGTTTTTTTATTTTGTGTGTGGTTGTCAGTTGTCAAACGTGTTTTAATGTTTACAGCGCCGTCAGTAGAATAAAAAATGAACTAGAAATCCGAATATTATACCACAAAGCGATTTCAACGCCATCTGTACGGTTATGGTGGGTTTTTTAGCAAATTAATTTTTGGTAAAGTTTCATATGGTGAAAAAATTAAATTAAATTTGTTGATTAATATTTTTAATTAAATTCGTTTTGAATAATAAGAGAAAACTCATATATATAAAATTTTAATTATTAAAGGTTGGAGAAAACCTGTAAAGTGGTCTTTCATTAATAAATACCTTGTTTAGAAAATGTGAGTTTCAAAATTTGAATTTTATCTTTGTATATAGGTAGATTTTATTTGGGAAAAACAAAAATTTCAATTAATAATACAATTAAGTCTATTCTATATGTTTAATAATTTACGATAATTAATTATCCGCATTCGCGTTTTATCAGTTTTAGATCACCAATAATATATATGTATTTATTTACAGACAGAGTTAGTAAGTAAAGCTTATTATGTACCTACATATAACTTTTATAGTTTTGAAGAACTATAATTTGAATGAAAATGTAGTATAGTGAAATCAAATTAATATATTCTCTATTCAAGATTTAAAAACATGTCAGTTCAGTATATATTATCTACAAATCTGAAGTATATACATATATGTATATATGAGTACAAAACTACAAATCAAGATCACAATTCAGTTGCAATTGCAAATCAATTAAATTAAAATAAACACCATATCTAATTATAAGAAGATAGCTATAGCCTATAGTAGATATTATTTTTCTGTAAGATTTGAAAACGTAATAAGAAGAATTTTTAATTTTTAATTTAATAAAAAAAAATTACATATAGAAATAGTATAAGAAAAATAATTTTTTAATAAAAATTTTCATTATATCGTGAGATAAATATTGTATACGAAATAAATTGTATAGAATTATTTTACGAAACAAAATATTTAAATCATCTTTTATATTTTGTTGCAATACGAATTAAATATTTCAATCAATCATCAATCTGTTAATAAATACCAATAAAAATGTAGATAATTAAAAGGATCCAGATTTGAATTAATATAAAAAACAAGCTTTCTCCATACAAATATAAGTAGGTAGGTAGTTTTTTATCCAGTACCAGATTCAAATGTTAATATTGCATATAATAACACTATGAAGTTAAAAAAAAATTCAAAACCCACAATTGAATAATTCAAATTGAATGACATGTGTCACATATCTGGCTTGTCTTGATTACTGTTGAGCTATACCATGGATTTATTTGCATTTTTATGTCAGGTACAGATAATATTAAAAAATAGTACATATAGGTAAATTGAAAATAGTACAAAATAGTATTTATACCAGAAAGAAGAGAGTTCCACTTTTAATTGTAGTTTAGTTGTTCTTATAGAATTTTTAAATTTAGAAGATATTTTTAGTCATATTTTCAGTAATTAACTAATTTATATCTTAATTAAGTTCTTAAAATTAATTTTTATATTATCTGTGTTGAATAATTTCTTTCAAATTTAATTTCACCTGCTGATTTAAAGTTTATAACATTATCTTTTATACAAAAAACGTACTCTATTTTGATTTCATCCTTTTTTATTAACAATCACAGTTCTATAATATAATATACATTACCTGACAGATGCTCCTCTTGATGGTCATAAAACCACATGGAGTGTTTTGGATCAATTGTATTATTTTATATTTTATTTTACGCGCCATTAATTAGTAATAATTTTTTCCAATTTTAAGTATATTCAGACATTTTATTTACAGTTTCCATACATATCGAATAAATTGAAAAATGAAACTATATAAAATATTATTTAGTCGTTATAATGGAAATAAACCATGTTATATATATGTTGCTATATATACATACATAATGATAAATAATATAAGGATAATCTCAATAGGTAGTATTTATTTATTATAATACATATATGTAGTTACGAAAAACATAGTTTTGTTTTTCATTTTGTGATTTGGTGGCAATAAACTCGATGATATCCCGTGGCAATAAGATATTTATTTTATGTCCAAATTGAGAACAAATCTTTTCTAAGTGATTTAATGTTGTAATTGTTTATGGATATATCGTCCTCTTGGGAACATTATCAATGACATGACACACGTATCTCATATAGTTTTGGAGAAAAAATTATTATTCTTAAACGATAAGTGGATATGCCATTCCTGCTATATATTGCCTTTTACATAATATATTTAATTTTTTTTCCTTACTTATTAGTTATTGTGTCAGACAACTAATTAATTTTACTATTTAATTTTCTTGCATTTTATACAAAAGTGTACACAGAAAATAATTGTTACAATAAAGAATTACCTATAGCAATTAATTTAAGATAAATATATATTATTCAGTTTTATGAATTGCTAATTGCTACATAAGTAATTAAAATAGTTCTATATTAAGTTCAAATTCATTTCTTTTATAAATTTAATTCAAATATTTTATTTATTTCTTTAAAAAAAATAGCAAAAACTTAATTAATAATTACACGATTTGTATAATTTAACAGCTGCAATGCAATTCGATTAAATTCTAAAATATTCTATTAATTTTCTTTAATAATGCGGGTTGTTTTTCAATTTTTCTTTTTTTTTTTTACAACATAAATAAGAAATAGTTTCCGATAACATTTGATTGTAAATTTCAAAAATATTCTTACAATTTGTAGAAAGAATTTTTATAATATTTCCTTAATGCAATTCAAATGAATCTATAATACTAATCCCTTTAATATACTAAAAATATTTTATTTAATAGATTTATAAACATCAATTAACTTTAGTACGCACACTTCTGGGAGGCACAAATTATATTAATATGGTATGAAAACTAAACATAAAAATTTTAGGATGCCATCCTTAAAAAATATTTATAGATATTATTATTTTGATTTTTCATTTTCTATAACGAGAAGAGGTATTTATATATGAAGAAGATATACTCTTACTTTTTAATGGATTTTCAAGTATGCACTTTTGATCATCATCAAAAATGCCTCTTAATGAAAACTTTTAGGGAATTTTGTTGGGTATACAGAAAAATTATTGTCATATTAAGGTAATAAATTTTGTGGTTAATGGAAAGTGGAGTATTATATATTATATATAGGTATATGTACTTTGATTTAAGAAAAAAATAAAATTAATATATTTTCATTTAAAATATTTTATGAGTATTTAACATCCATTTAGCAAAATGACATTATTTCTATCTTAGGGGAAAATATTGTATAGTTTATAATTAATTATCGAAAAATAGCGCCTTTGATATAAATGTATTTCAAAGAAGAAAATGTATGTACATATATATAATATAATTAATTCAGATTAGTGTACCGAAATCTATTTAAAATAATTCAAAATTGTCGCTTTTAAGCTGTTACAATTAGAAATGTTGGAGGTCTAATTTAATTAAATGTATATACATAAAATGGGTTACGGTACGGTTTCTGTTTGGGACACAGACAAATAATTTGTCAAATTTTCTTCGTAAATATAATTTGAATTAATATATATAGAAAAATATTGCGGATAGTTGAGAAGTATGAGATTATTTATTATTCAATTTAATTTTTGTGGATGATGTGCAAAAAATTTAAATGAAATTAAAACTTAATTTTTCGTTCATATTAAAATAATTACACGATTTAGAAAATTTAATTACCATAAGAGATATGTTACAGATTTATATGGATAGATATAATTAAAAAAAATCACATTTTAGGTTCTACCGAGATTTGAACTCGGATCGCTGGATTCAAAGTCCAAAGTGCTAACCATTACACCATAGAACCACTTAAGAAATATCAATAATATAAAAAATTTGTAAAAATAAATTAATAAACATAAATATATCATCACAAAATCTTTTATATATTAAGATACTTTTCCCTACCTATACGTTAATTTTGAGATGATCATTAAATTTCTTTTTCTCTCAAAATTTATAACTAGACAAAAACAACGAAACAGATTTTAAAAATAGAAAAAGATTAGAGAGTAAAATCAAAATCAGAATATCATTTTTTTTTGTTCGTAAAATGATCACAAAACAATTCGAAAAGCTTTATAATATAAAGCTAATATTTTATTGCAACTTTCTATCAATTTTGTTATACGTACATTTATATATTTTTTTCAATAAAACGCTAATTAATGAAATTAATGAATATTAGTACATATATATACTGTTTTTGCACAAGTAGAATTAATTTTCCAGCTGTGTTCTGTATTTTTTTCTTTTGTTTTACATATTTTATTTTTATAAATATCATTAATTAATCAACAACACTTGCTATTCATTCATTAATTTTCAAAATAAAGAAAAGTATTACAAAATAAAATCTTTTTTAGAAATGAAAATATGTAATGGTGTCTTTATAGTTAAATATAAATGTAATACCATAAGTAGTCAAGTAGTTAATCACTTAACACATGTCGGAATGTCGAAAATTGAAACCGAAACAAGCAATCAAGTTGTTTGGCGGCACTTTTAAGAGGAATTTTAGTAGTTGATAATAATAATAATATTCCAACGATATATTAAATTTTTAATTTTACTAAACAGATTTACTATAGTTTGCATAATAACATAATCATGTTAATTTTGAAAACATTAAGAGGATATTTTAATTATATATTTTTTAAGTACTTTTAGAGGTGAATAAAAAAAATTAAATAAATATATATACATATATAAATCCGGGCAATTAACTTGAAGTTAAATTATATTTTTGGTAAATTTAAATTACCAGATGGTTAGTCAGATCTCTGAAATTTGTTTAGTACAAAGAAATATTAAAATATTGCGAAAATCCTATATAGCAAAACCGTATAGCTTTATAGTGTACTAATAATTAGTCGGTTACTGAGGCTGAGAAGCTGCTAATACAAAAATCAGCCGGTTACTAAGGCTGAGAAGCTGCTAATATATATTCTGATTTTTAAAGCTACTACTTAAACTTAAAGGCTGACTAATAATGGGCATGTCAGAACGAATTTTGCATTAATAAGAATATGAAATTTGATATTAAATTTTCTATACAAAACAGAATTGTCAATTAGAGTTTGACTTTTTAAATTGATTATAGAAAAATCTTTGAAATTTATATTATATGAACTAATATAATATAAGAGACCTTTCATCTTTATGTTTGATATACATATACTTAAAATAATATAATTTTACTTCTCTCAATTTACAAAAATTAAAATAACTTAATTTATTATTCATTTCAAAATTATATACATTAAAATACAAACATTGTCCAATTAATTTGCACAATATTTTATTGGACAAATTTATAAACATTGATATAGTTTAAAGTTCACAATATTATTACTTATACCATCAATTTACTTACGCATTTACAAGACACTTTAGAGCTACATATATACATTATAAGTAAGTTCAAAATAGCTTAATCGCTCTGGCTTGATCAGATTTGTATATGCAAAAGAAATAAAATAAAAGTTTTTTTTTAAATCTCTTTTGATTTCACGTTGTTTCTCGATATAACTCCAATGTTACAAATATCATGATATTACCCCTCCACCGGATATAATAAAATAGCCTTGCTAGACTGAAATCTCAATTGATCATCAATATTCAACCATTTTCGTTATCTTTTTGCCTTTTAAAATGCAATATATATAACAAATAATGAATAAATCTTTTAAGATGCTGGGTTCTTTTTTATTTTTTTTGAATTCATTCTTTCGTTGATTTACCATTGCCATCAATTCAGCACGCTGCTAGCACTCTTGCGGTTAAAAATCGGTAGTTATTACGACGATGGCACATAAAAAAAAAAATTCTCCATTGAAAATTACAATGATATTTAAACAACTTCATTGCTTAGCGATCGCGCACCGCACGTTGATCCTTTTATTTTTTATATATTTATTTATAATGTTTATATATAATGTGGAAGGAGAGAGGAGTAAAAAGCAATTAATTAGTTGAACACAAAAACCCTTTTCGTCTTTTATAGAAAAATTTTAATTGGCAATTGTTTTGCAGTTTGTAGTTTTTTGAATGTAACCATAAAAATTCTCAATTTTATACAAAAAATAATAAAAATTGGCATGGCATCAGTATCAGTAAAGAAAATTTTATGTTGTTCTGCATAAAATGAAGAACAGAATGGGAAAAATCAACATAATTTTTATATTGAAATTTACAAAAACTTGGTTTTTTTTTATTTTGAAGATTCATTGGAAATAAAGTTTTAGTCATCGTTTTCTGGGTTTAGATTTATTATGCTTTTTGGGATAATGTAAAAGAGAATTTATAAATGAAAATTGAAGAAATTATTACTCAATCTTGTACTTGTAACCTAACCAATTAGGAAATTATTTATTAATTGAATATGATCAGTATATAATAAAATAATTTTAAGTCATCTTAGTGTATAATATATTAGATAATCAGAAAAGTAACTAGAAATTTACTCTTATTTTTTATGAAACACTTTCTTGGCTGCTGGTAAGTATGTACAACTCTTTGAGGAAATATGAAATAGTTTATGCATAAAGTTGAAATATCCATTTACAAGAAAGAACCTCTTAACACGGATATGGTCAATTATTTTACAAACAACATAATATTAATTATTAAAAGTAATTCAAAACCAACAATTTTTTTTTATTTACTTTAAACATAAACATATAAGAAATTATGCAATAAACCAACTTTTAAGTATAAATCGTATTTTTAAATTATATTTAATATTTCCGTAAATATAAATAAAATTAATTTAATAAAAAGTCAATTTATTGTTTATTTTTATGAGAAAATTAATTGAAAAATTAAAATTATGATCCCACGCTAATAAAAATTAAGATATTTTGTTTTGTTCTTTTTTCGGTAAATAAATGGTTTGATGATTTTCATTACAAAAAAAAAATTTATTTTTCTGCTTTTGCCATTGCAATTGCTCCCAATCATTATTAACTTCTGGGTGTTCTATTGTTTACTATTAAATTTTACAAACGATGGTATTTTTCTTTGCTTGTGTGACTCTAATGATGGTAATTAACACTTTGGCATGGTCTACTAACATTTTAACATCAACAAAAAATGAATGAATCATCTTTGTTACCTGGGGTAGTGTAGGTAGAAAAAACAATTTAACTTTAAGTGGTGACAAAACAGATTTTATGTTATAATGTATATATATTTCTCTTTTGGATATATTATTTTATTTTAAATTGGTTTTATTTTTTACTAAAACAAAATGCAAAAGAAGAAAAATAACTTCAAAGAAAATTTTGTTTGCTTGACATCATAAAATTTTTTACTTTTTATGATGAATTTTATTGCATAAAAAAAAAATTAAATCGCTTAGTGATCTCTAATTACTTTTCTCAAATAGCTTGAACATTTTCAATTTATCATAGCTCATTTTAAAATTTTTTTACTATAATATAAGGAGAAAACTTTACCACCCAAATTGCAACAGTAAAAAAGTAAAATATTTTTTTTAAGGTAAATTAAATTTTTCGTTGTTGCTGTGAAATAAAATTATAAAATTCTTAGAAAATCATGTTTTTATTAATGTTTTACTAATTTACCAGCCATAATATATAAATAAATAAATATATCACAGTCCATTTGAATAAAACTTTAATGATCCAATAATCTAAACGTATTAAATATTTAATTTTTATTTTAAAAAAATCAACATTATAAGCGAAAAAATTAACAAAAATTTAAAAGTGAATGACTAAAGCGAAGATTACATTTTCAATCATATAAATTAATTATGAGACTTAATAAATATAAAATACTAAGATATTTTGAATAAATTGAAAATTTTTGATGGCATTGATTGGCATGAATTACAAACAAATGAAAATTTTGAATTGAATAAACATTTTACAAACTCCCAACAATAAATGACTAGTAGTAATAATACATTTTAAATTAAAGTCCTATAATAATTTAGTCTTCCCTGGCACCATGGAATTTTTCGTGTGTCATAACCTCATAAATATTATTCACATATAGTCGGTGTGTGTGGTACGAAAAAAAGGAATAGTGCAGGTTGTTGTCAACATTTAAATTTCAAGCTCCATCACAATTTTTATATGGTCGATTTATTTTTGAAACTCATTTAAGTTTTTCCTTATACGATATTTCCTCAAAAATTTCAAATCCCCAAAAAAAAAAATATTATGAATTTTTATAATTTTACTAAGAATTTTAAATATGATTTGTGGTCTTATATTACTGCAAAAAAATTTGGTTTATGTATGCCTTCATTTGAAAGTTCTAAAATTAGTTTTCTATACAAGTTTTATATACATACTATGAATTAATAAATCTTTAACAGTTCATAAAAACTCCTCTTATATAAATATATATTGTTAAAAATTCGTTTTTGTGTAATCGTAAAAATTAAATGTTTATGGGAAAATTTTTGTTAAATTGAAATATTTAAATTTGGAATTAATATTTAAATATTGTAGGATTGATCCAACAAATCAATTTTACAATCCTTTTACTTGTCTTATTCTTGTTTCTAATTTCTAATTTATTATTTTATAAATATTCTAATTAACTATTTTTTGTGTAATTTGTGAAAAAAATTTGCTAATAAAATTCATATTTGATAATTAAATAATAAATCAAATTAAGAAATTGTAACAATTAAAATTGACAATTTAAATTTGTCTTATTAATTGAATTTTATTTCTTCATTATTATTTTTTTTTAAATATTTAAAATGTAAATTAAAATTAATTTTATATATAATTTCTGTTCATTTTAAAATGGGAAAAGAGCAATGACTTTATTTTATTTACACTTTATAGGAAATTGAAACTTCATTAAAAAAACATTTATTTGGTTACCATTATTCACCTCGAATCGAATATTTTATTAATTGATTGAGTGAATATTTAATACTAGAAAATATATAGTAAAATATTCATCAATTAGTTCATAAAATATATAGTCAATAAAACTAAAATTTTTGGTAATATTTTTATATGAAATGATCTGACAATGTGTTATAATAATGTTGTTTATTATAAGCTTTGTATACATTATACAAAATTAGTTTTAAAAATCTACTACATATATATTTTGAGTTTGACCAATGTTAGGTAAAATTTCGGTATAAAAAATAATTCGAAATTATTTTAATTAAAATTGGAAATATAAAGTAATTATTTTGTTGTGAAAAAAAAATACTTAATTTAACAATTTAATTTACATTTTACACACTGAATTTTATAATTATTTATATTAAATTAAAATTACTACTTCATTATAGTCCAACTCTTAGGAAATGTTAATTTATATTTATAGTTAAACGTACGTGACAACGTGTATGAATTGATTTAGAAAGAGTTTTAATACTATAATTGGTAAGTAAATTGAAAAATTCAAGTTCGATATTATTACTATATTTTCTTTTATAATAAATTTGTTAAGGTGTCTTTGTACATTTAAGTTTATTCAGTTGATTTAATTAATTATACAAAACTGACCATTTATATTTTACATTTTAATAGGATTTTAATTGAAAAAAAAAAATTCAGTTGTCAATTGATTTAACAACAAAATTAATTTTATTTTTTTTTTATATAATATTTAACTTTTATTAAATTTTATTAAATTTTTTGATTATAATTGTAAACGGATACAATTTTATTTATCATTAAATTTTGATTAGTTTCCAATTTGAATATTTTAATAAATCTGATAAATAAATCTAATATTCATTATTAATTATTTTAAAATTCAATTACCGGAAATAATATATATTCATGTTTTATCGATATTTTATAAATACCGGAAGGTTAATATTATAATTGTCCTGATTTTAATATTATATATATAAAAATAACGAAAAATAAATTATATAAAAATTTGTAATGAATATAAAAAAAAAATCAATGTACATATATTAACTAAAAATATTAACATTGTTAATTAATCTTCATAAATAAATATAGTTGAAAAGTAATTACATATAAATAAAATTTTGTAAAATCATAATTCCCAGGACTTAATTTCTTAAAGAAATTTCACAGCTCACACGCCATCAGATATACCTTTTTTGCAATATTCAATTATTTACATTAAAATATGAAAGTCATTTGCCCAGGTGGGAATAAATATACTTATATACTCGAGTGTTTAATAATGAAGTTAAAAGTAGGTCCTTTATTGCAAACAATTACAAAGTACTTCAGTTTGATAATAAGAATATAATATACACTTCATCAATTTGCATTTAAGATAAACTTATTGACATTAATGAAGTTTCTTTGTGCAGAAAGAAAATATAATTACAATTTATATATTTAAGAAAAAAAATATCAATTTCAATTTTTATTTGTACCTCTATAGTTCTACATATTTTACAATGAACCTTACTCATTCATGCTGATTTTCTACGGTTTTTTTTTCGCAATATAATACCAAACAATATATCAGCAGGATAATATTTTAAAAATTATACACTTAGTATTTTAAAATTAAAAAAAAAAAAGGCTACATTCATGGTAAAAGACTTTTCAATTGATAAAAAAAAACAATGTTTGATAATGGAATTTCATTTATGCTGGAAAAGATCAATGAAATCAATTCTTTCATGGGTTCATTGTATTTCTATAGTATTTTTCTGTTAAATTCTTTTAGTAATTTCTAATAAATAATAATAACGAAATAAATACAAGAATATTTCGAATATGTTGCTTTATTTTCTCATTAATCATAAGTAAAATATTTTCAGTAAAATATTGTTTATTAACTTTGATTATTCTTTTAAAAAATATATACTATATATAGTAAAATTTAATGTTTTTTTTTTTTTATAAAATGCCGATTTATACTATGATCTTTTCCTACCTGATTTATCAAAATTTTGCCCATTCGAATCATTTATGCAACGTAGATATAACATAAAGCTATTTATGAAAAGGTGTGAAGATGTAACATATAATTTCTTTAATATCGCTTTTAAATAGTTGTTTAACTGCAATAAATTATGTCATTTTGATATTAAGACACGCACTGAAAATAATATGATACTATAAAAAAAATAAAAAATAAAATTATTGTCCCTTAGGTGATCTTTTGTCTACTGAAGTGGCAGTTTTTTTTTTTTTTTGATAATATTTTACGCCTCGGAATTGAATTTTTTTTTTGTGTTTTAATTCTGGGGCAAAAATACATGATTCTTTATTGCTTGTTCTGTGGCCCATTAAAATATATATTTCTTCTTTTATGTTGTTGTTATAGATAAATGCATTTTTAGTGTATTTGATTTTATTCTTAATATAAATTTCTTAAAGAAAAAACTTTATTGAATGAAATTTTCGTTTAAGATTTTTGTTATTTCAAAAAAAAAAAACAAAAATAGTAATAAATTAGAAAAAAGTTTTTAAATGGTACGCTAATCCTACGATTATTATAGCCAATTGTGGGGTCTTTTAATTTCCTTTTCAAATTATAAATTTATTATTTAGATTTTTATTTATTTAAACGAACTAACAAAAAAATATAATTTAAAAATTATTATTATTAATTCCATTAAAAAATATATTGGAAAAAAAGGTCTGATTTATTAGTGTTCCTATTTTTTGTGTTTTGAATTATTTACTACAAAATATATTTATTTATATATATGTGGAAAAATGACAAAATTTTTAAAGGTTTACTTTTTAAAGGTAAGCAAAAGAATTTTGATTCGATTTTATTTATATACATTATTTGTTTTTTTTTTTGGGGAAGCAATATCATAAGTTGATTTTAATTGCTTTTCTATTCAATATTACGTTTTTTGACCGGTTTCTTCTTTAATTTCTTGTTGTATAAAAGTAATAAATTTATAAGCACATAATAATATTAAAATAAAGATGTTGAATATATTTTATATATTGAAAAAAAAAATTATATCATAAATTTTATCTATATCATAATTTATCTACTATAAATTTAAGAAAATAAAACACCTTTTTTTCGGTATATTAATAAAAATTTGTTAGAAATTTTATTTATTGAATAGTTAGAATAAAAAAAAAAGTATTTGTATATTTTAAAATTGTAAATTATTACAAATAAATTACAAAATAGAAATAAATTTTGAGGAATTAGTATTTTACATATAATGTACAGGTGTGGTATAGATAGATGGTAAGAGCTCGAGTTTGCTTTGCAAGCTGATGTGTGTTGTCAATAGACAAAAGGTTAATAGTAAGTACACTATAATTAAAATCAAAATATAATGACATTCATTGACATAGTTTACTGCAATAATTAGTTTGTTATCACTAATTATTTATTAAACTATTTTATATAAATTTAATTTTACAGATATTTTTTGATACCATATTGATATGTCCTTAACACGTTAATCGCCACGATAATTTCAACAAAAATTTCATCTGGGGCCACGGTAATTCATAATTTAGATACTACATTTTGCAAAACATTAATGCCGTACTCCGTACTGTAAAAATTTTCTTTTTACCAAATTTTCCGGAAAAACACTATTTTCTATGTCACACGTATATGACTGACATGGCCATGCATAAAACTTTTGGGCAACATAATAAGTCAATGTAATTTCTTTATCAAAATAAAAATTATTGAAATGTAATTTTTCAAGTGTAACAATATAGCATTATAATTAAGTCTATTTTATTTATTTTTCCGTAGTAAGCCAAGTAATTTTCAGGTTTTGCTCCTGGTAGGCTAAGCCTTTGGAAGATACAGCAAATTTATCGTTTGCGTCGGATATCAGTGAATGTCATTCTACTAAGCGTTCTACTAAATTCCGTATGTCAGACATATATGTCTGACATGGCTCCTGCAGAACTTCTTAGTGTCAGACACATATGACTGACATGGCGATTAACGTGTTAAATGCTACTTCTGAAACAAAATCTTGAACTTAATTATTTCAGTTAAAAATCATAATTTTTATATTTTCTGAATATTTTAATCATTAACTTCATTATTTCAACTTTCTATATCTCATTTAAAAATAAGCTGAAACTTATTTCCTAAAAAAAACATTGAGTAACTAATTATTTTTTACCATAAATTTTTATGTTTAATTCTCGCCATGCTTTATAAAACAGCAGCAGCTTTTATGGAAAATTAATAATTAAAACAATATAATTTATCAATATTTTTCATTTGGCTTTCTAAAAATTATAAATATTCAATATAGGTATTTTTTATTGATTGAGTTCCTAAAAAATAATTATATAAAATCATATTCCATGTTCAAAAAAAAAATCATCCTCTTGACATACTTCCATATTGATTGTCTTATATATACAAAAAATAATTATTACGAAAAAAATTGAAATAACCTCTTATTCCCAATTACGTGTTATTAGTCAACAAGAAAAATTACAAGTTAGGAAAAACTACAATCAAACCTGAAATTGAAAAACGAAACAACAACAAATAAAAATGTCCACATTTTTATGAAAAATATTCTCAAAACCATTTAAGGAATTGCAATTAATTATTTTTAACTGTTTTCCAATCATGTCTTTCTTTTTTTTTTTCGATGGAGCAAAAAGGGCTTTTTACTCAACACCATCGTCATATAAATATATATCTTTTAAACTATTAACGCTAATATAGAAATGATAATAAAATAATACAAAAAACTATAACCTAAAAATCTTATACTTGACCGATTTCCAGACTCTCTGGTAACAGTGATAAAAAATCGATTAATTGCATTTTACGTTTTTCAGTTTATTAGCAACACTCTTTCTACATACGATTGTTTTTTTTTGTGTTCAAATCCTGGCTATACTGGAGATCTTTTATAAATGCTTTTGTGTAATTTACCAAAAATACGAAAAATTTCGTTTTGTGTGTGATTGCTTTAACTAATTTCGTATTCTGGTCAAGTCTCATCACATAATATGAAAGCTTGTTTGGGTGTTTTTATGATATTTTTCATTAAATTATCAACCCAAAAAAAAAAAAAAAACGTTTTATTAATATTGTATTAAAGAGCATCAAATTATCTTATTGGAGCGAATTTGTTTTTATTATTATTTCTTTGTTTTGGTTGATGGTATACAATTTTAGCTAAAGTAATTTAGTTAAACTATACTCGTATTTATACATTTTGTAAATAATTTGTCATTCGTTTAATTGGCCAACAATTTTGTTTTTTTTTTTTTTTTTTTTAAATATGGCCGCAAAAGTTTTATTTTTTGTGCAGTTTTATTTAGTGAAAATTTAAAGAAACCTAATTTTTATTTGGTATACATATATACAAAAAGGGCTTCGTTCAAAATGGATTGATGTGGTGACGAGAATATAATATTTACCGCGTGTGGTTTTTACAAAACAAAACTTTTGTGGCTGGATTTCTCCTTTTGGTTAATGATGAAGACAAAAACAACAAAATTATTAATGATATTCCATTTAAAAATTAATTTTCCTTTTTCATTTTTCGTTTAATGGTTTGAGGTCCCCAATTATTACAAAAAAAAAATCCTTTTACATATTAAATTTGTGGAATTTTAACAAGCTGTTTTTATTCTTCTGTTTTTACTCGTATTTTTTTTTTCTTCTTGTTTTAAACGAAATTTAAAACTTTTTGACAAACATTTGTCTGAATTATTATATGGTTCCTTTTAAAATGATGAAAAACCATTGGAATTTTTGAAAAAAGGTGAAATTAATTGTATTTTTATATTATTAAATGACTAAAAAAAAAAACTAACAAAATTTTCAAGTATTTTAATTGATTGTTTGGTATATTTAAAATATCTAGCTTAATAAGGAATTGGGAAAAAATTGGGCTACTAGGGCAAAACGTTTAAAAATTTCAAAAGATTATCAAGAATTGATTATAGTTTATAGTTTTATTTTATTACAAATTTTAAATTTTAATTAAATTCCATATAGGATGAGCTATTATAATTCAATTAAAACTTTGTAGTCAATTTATATTTGATAAAAATTTTACACAATGTATTATGCATTTAATTTTATACAAAGTGTTGCAATTCGCAAATTACTTTCTGTTATAATTTAAATAATTAGTAATTAGTAATATTCATATTATTAAAAGTTCAAAAATATAGTTTTAGGTCGCATCATTTTTTAAAATATTAATTTATTCAGTCAATTAAATTTTTTATTTATTGAATACTTAATACGGAAAAAATTAACCTCTTATTGCTAGCTTAATAATTAATTATTTCATTAAATATTAATTTGTTTGAAGAATATTATATATAAAAGCTAAAAGCAATAAAAAAATCCAACTGTAAGTAAATAGACTATAAGATTATTTACTAAATATTAATTTATATTAAATTATATATAAATGATTAAATAAATAAATAAATTTAATTAAATTTAAATATAGTAATTAAAAAAGTAATTTTACTAATATTAGCAATCAATGACTGATATAGAGAATATTACATTCTGTGAAATTAATAATATGATTTAATAAAATTGTTTACTATTTTATTACTTTAATTTATTTTCAATTAATTTTTGAAATGAATATAGACTTGAGTATTATAGTAAAAAGAATTTACTAATAAACTTGAATCCTCTTATGGCTAGACTTTGTTATAGAGTGGAATAGAGTGATCAATACAAATCTATATGTACAAAGCATTAAGTGTACCAAGTTCAAAATTATAATTAAATTCTATTAATTTGAGTCTATAAGACAAATAATGAGTATGAAAATTTTCTTATGTTTTTGTATACGGTTTATAAAATAATCTATATAAAACCAAATAAAAATTTAATCGATTTTTCTTATTTCAGGACTTTATTAATGAATTTTAAATTATATTTCTTGAATAAACTTTATTTACTATAGGATGAGAGGACAATCAGAAAATCTAATACTCAAAAACAGTTAAAATTTATTATGTTGAGTTTTAAATTCCGTTCATAAATAACAAAAATATTGTACATAGTTATAACAATTAGCCTTTTAAAAAAAAAAATTATAATTTTATATTTTTACCATTATTGGTTTTTTTTTTCTACTTTATATACCATCTGAGAAATTTTCAATAATTCAAATTCCATTTATGGTTTTATTAATAATATAAAAAACAAAACTGGTCTTGTCAATTATATTCGATAAAAAACCAACTCGACTTTAATAATAAACATAACAGAGTCATCGACTCCTATTTGCTTGTCTGATGACAGGAAAAGTCATAATATTTACCACATTTTTTTTACTATAAAAGACAAGAAAATTAATTAAAAACAATTTTTACGATATCTTTTTAATAAATTTCTAATTAGAAGATAAATTATTCGATTGCAAATTAAAATGAAAAAAAGAAATAACAAATTCTTATATAGGAATTTTTCATAAATTTATAATGTAGGTAAGTATAAGAAAATCTAACTTGGATTGTGTGCAGCAACATTACAGCGCCATGCTTTTATATACTTGATTGATTTTATTTTATATATTGGAGAATTATTAATGTACATTTATTTATATATTTATTGAATTTTTATAGATACTACATGTAATAGCATATTTCAAACATCTTGTTTTAGTTGTCTGGTATACATAATATTCGTCCTTATATAAACAATTTTAATAATGTTTTGTTTTTATTGATTTCTGATGGTAACAAAGTGATTTAACGCGTAGTTAAATTATGAATAGGAAATAATTTTCTATATATAATATTTAATTCATCGTTTTTTTTTATAATTATAGATTAGTTACAGCGTTGACTATAATATGAATAGAAAAAAATATGAAAAGAGTTTATTATTTATTGATTTAATATGTCAAAAAGACGTGCCAAGTATTTATAATTCAATGATCTCGTTAGTATTTATATCAAAATCCTATAGATTGGTTTAATCATACTATAAAAGTTATGTTAGAAATTATAATTGATAATAAAGCAACAATGGATTGGAGTTAATACAAATTTTGCAGATACAATTAATGGAGGAAAATAAATTTGTCCTAAACTTTTGCACTTTTTATGACAATTGAATTTTAACAAAAACTGTTGTTTTATAATTAATTCTTTTTAACTTGTTATTGGATCATGAAATTAATCATGAATTTTTTCATTTATATAATAAAGCTCACTTTAGTTTCATTTCTTTTTTTTTTAGTTTTCAATTTGTTAATTAATTAATAAAATTGAAAAAATATAAAGAGTATTAATAATTAAGTTTACTACGAAATGAATATGGAATTATACATAAATATCCTTTTCAATTATATATTTTAAAAATTAAATTAAACTAAAATCTAAAAAATCTCTTATTACGATGATAAAATTATGATTATCATTACTAATAACAATTTACCTTTAATTTTTAATATTTTTTTATAATTATATATATTGCACAATAAATTTAATAGAATAAAAATCCAATTATATATTTCAAATTTGAATTTCAAATAAATGGAATCCTACTTCTACATCCGACAATTTAATAAATTTTATAAACAAAAAGAACGAATGAATAACCTATGGGCCCCGTTAAAGTTGAAAATTCTTTCATTAATTTTTTTCTTTCTTATATGTTGTCAATTTTAATTGAACTGCAAATTATGATATGCAATTATATTTAACAATATCTGTCATTCCCGGTTCTATTGATTTATGAGAACTAATATTTCGATTATTCAATATAATTTATAATATAATATAAAACTAAAAAATATCGTTATATAGATTAAAAACCTTTTACAAATCTCATGATCGGATGAAGTTAAATAATATAAAAATTGGATTAAGTACCTAATACAAAATAAGAAAGGAATAAAAAATGCAGTCAATAAATATCAATATTTTAATTGTCTTAATATTTTAAGGGGGTTACTAACTTCTTCCTGGCCTAATGTTCTTTATTTCTAATAAATTTTTAACTCTGATTTTGTTAAAACTTAAAACATATTATGGAAACTATATGTAATATATATTTTATTGCTGTAATATTTTAGCAACATTTACTAGAGTTTTCAAGACTACTTTACAAATTAAATGTGACATACCCCTTAATTATAAAATCCTTTCACAAAATATAAATACGTATAAAATCAAAGTTATTAGTAACATTTATAATCGATTCAAAATAATATTTCTTTTTTATGCTTCTGTACTGACATTGGAAAAAATATCACAAAAATATCAAAATGAAGTTCCTTCAATATTAAAATCATATATATGTATACATAATTTTTTTTCTTATGTTGTTATCAGCTTCAGGGGAGGATATCATAAATTTTATTGGTAATTGGAAAAGGTGTGAATAATTGTCAAAATGGGGTGTATAACTCTAAAATTAACGTATATGTACGTGTAACAAATTAATTTACCAATTTAGATATCACAACATTAAATTACATTTTAATCAACATGTTATCTGAAAATTATATTACTTTTTGATTATATTTTTATTCCGTTCATATAGGTACAAAAAAAAAATGGGTGTTATTAATTTATAATAATTCAAAATTATGATTTCCAAATGAAATATTATATATGTATATAAATTTTTTATGAAATTCTGTTTTATTTTAATAACAAAATTCTATATAAATATCCGTCGAAGATCTGCCACTAACACAGATGATAATATCGACAATATTAATCTAAAATAAATATAAATAAAAATTTTCATTTATAATATTTTTTTATATACATTTACGAGAAATGTTAAGGAACAATCATTAACCAAATTCATTTCATTTTGTTGTATTTTTATTTTAATCTGGTATACTGTCCGTATTATAACAAACAGTTTCTTTGGACAATTTATTGTTCCAATTAGTAGCGTTAAATTCGAATTTATATATTATATGTTCATAAACATTTTTTTGGTTAACCCAATGTCCCTTTATATCTTGTTCGTATATATATAATATCGATTAAATGTGTCTTGAAGATGTGCAACCAATATTTTTTTCCAATGAAATTTGGTCCTTGATGTTATATATATATTTTACGGTTATATCTGTTTTGTTTTTAATTCTTGTATCCTTTTAATATCGAAATGTTGTTTAAAACAACAAGAAACAGTTTTTTTGTATATTATTTATATAAAATTCTGATGGTTTGTTTTATATACCATACGTATGTACATATAAATATTTTGGTATAATTTTTTTTATATATTCTGGGTAATTTATTTTTGAATCCAATTTAAAATGAAATTTAAATTGGGTGCCAGAATAACAATGAAAAATTTAGATTTCTCATATATGATGGCGGCGCTTTAAAGAATTTTTATACATTTTCTCAAAAAAAAGAAAAGAAAGAAGAAATAGTTATAATTCTCTTCTTATAAAAGAGGACTAAAAAGTGAATAAATGATACTATATTTAATTTGACAAATTTATTGATAATTTATAATGAAAGTAATTTCAATAAAGCATTTTTAAGAAAATATAATATAAAATAATTAAATTTAATTTAAAATTTATTTTATAAACTAATTATGTAGATTATATTTTTCTGTACTTTTGCATTTATATGTATTTTATTCAATTTCTACTGTCATCCTTTCATAACAAAAATTAATAATCAGTAATAATAATGATAATATTTTCACATTAATGGTGTGACATGTAAGACCTTTTGGATACCATTATAGCGAGAAAAATAGGGTGCATAAATTATATATACTTATTAAATTGCATTTTAAAGTCTTTATCAATATACTAACTAGAAAAAACAAATGGATTTTAATTTTATTGCTAATAATGGGAAAATTATGCATTAAAAAAAAAGAATATGTTATAAACTTTTTTTTTACATGCATTATGATATAGAAAATAAATTATGCAAATAATATTTTTTAATTTTCAATTAAATACAATTTTTTTTCCTATAGTATGCATATACAATTTATTCAATTAAAAACTTCACGTGTTAAGGGCGGGTCAAATTTAAAAGGATTTAAAGGAAATATATTCAAAAAAAATTACTGCAATTTAGACAAAATATTAGTACTGGTAATTATAGAGCTTAATTTTCTTAGAATATAAATTTTTGTTTCTGATTAAAATTTACTCTTTAGTACCATAATTTAGGGAATAATGGATTAAATATTGATTTTAATGAATAAAGTACGATAATTATAGATTTATATTTCCTTACCAAAATTATACAATATATTTTCCCTCCTCTCAAATATCATTAAAATTTTGGTCACCAAAAAATAAATATTCATTTTAGCAATGTCAAACGATTAATCCTTTTATCTCGTTCGTCAAATTTATTTTGTTCTTCTTCATTTTCCATTCAAATATACAAAGATCTTCAAGAGAGATCGTATTTCTTTTTGGATAACAAAATTCAAAGTTAAATTAAACCCGAAATGCTATAAAAAATCATTAACTAAAAATTCGACATTATACTATGTCGAGTATTATGAATATATAGTATTCATACATATAACCAAAAAGATGTCAAAACAAATGATATAACCTATAAGATTAAGTTCTTATGCCAAAGGAGTTTTCATTGGAGTTTAATCGAATATTTATATAAAAAAAAAGTTTATAACAGGCAATAAAAAATGGTCTGTCGTTGTAAGAAACGTGCTTAAAAATATTGCTTTATCCTGGAAATTATTATACGAGTATACGTCTGTTTGGTGTATTCAAGTTTTATTAAAGTAACGCAATTGAAAAAACGAAAATATCTTATCTGGGGTTCTTAGTGATTGAATAAAAGAATAAAAAATACAACGAGATTCCATTTAACAGCTACTACAACAAGCTACTGTTTATTGCTTTCGTTGAAATTTTTCAGTCCTTGTCCTGATATTCGTTATTTTATATTGGATCATTTTTTCGGATAATACATTTTTTTGGTGGAGAAAACATTCAGTGCAGAAAAAATTGTAATTTAATTTTTTTTTAATTTTGGAGGGACAGAGATATGTTTAACCGTTTCATTGTCATAAGAATTAAAACAAAAGTAATGAATTATTGCGCTTAAGTATACCACAAAACCTAGAATTCGTATTTTCATAATGTAATTATGTAATTGAACTAATTACGTTAAGAATACTATGCAAAGGACATCAGAAAAACTCTTAATTTTGTAATTTTTTTTTTTAGAAAAATGTCATTTTTTACTAACTCATTTATATCCTTTCTTTTTCAAAATTTTTACCTTTTCTGTTTATTTAACGAGTATTTACTAATAAAATGTGTGACAAAATTTGCCAAACACGATAACAAAATAAAATTATAATTTATCTTTAAAGAATTTAATCATCTTATATATAGTTAATAAAACTGGCGTAAAACACGTTAGCACGCAAACATTGATGTATGCAATTAGATAAGCATTTAATAATAATAATTGAGAAATTAATGGAAATGTTTTATTACAATAAATTAGGTTTTTTTAAAGAAAGATAAACGCAATTCATTTTACAAACAATTTATACCTAATAAAATATATATGTATGTATATTAAACAAAAAAAAAATTAATTCTTGAACAATTTTTCACATGCATGCACGGAAAATTTAATATTTCTTATACCACGATATTATTTTTTTTTTTTTTTTCAAATCTAGGAAAATGCACCAAGTAGTAAAACCAGTAGCCTAGTCGTCTCGAAATTATCATTAAATTAACGCGCAAAATGTAATAACACAAAAACGATATTATATGTATATGTGATTATGCTACTGTGGAGCTAATGTCGTTTTTTTCAGCAGAGGTGAAAAACAGTAGCCTGCTATTTTAACTCTTTTAAAAAAAAGACTGAAAATTTAATCATCATGGCGAATAGTACAAAAATAAAAAGCATATATATGAATTTTTCCTTATTAGTTTTTTCCATACATAAATTTATACCCACCCCCTCATTGACCTTCTCTTTAACAATTTTGTTGCATTTTTAATTATACGTTTTTTTTTAAATTATTTTTCGTGACATTCAACACAAATGCACGAATTTTAGATATTTCTCTACCTATATATGAGTGGTCTGGTTATATTACAGTATTTATATTTATGGCTAATGAGTTTATAAAATGTTAACCCGTTGACACACAAGTGATTTATTTGACTTTTTTTTTTAGAGATAATAATAATATTTAAAAAGTGCACTAAAATATAAATAAATTTTGAATTAGTCTATATAATGAAATTTATTTATTTAACCATTTTTATTTATACATTTATGTGTATATATGTATATGTAATTAAAATGAGATATAAATATTTTTTTTTTTTTAAAGTGCACTTTTAAAAAATAAGTTAATTTGAAAAAGTTTAATTATCGTGTGGTCAGATTTATATCACGTTTTGTCGCTAAATGTCTTGATTAACATGAACCAATGTGTAATTTATTTGATTTTGTAATAGTGTCAATAGGTTTATTTTTATTTATTTATTTATTTTTCCAAAAACATATTTAAATTAACATTTAAATTAAATTATTTATTTATATATTAATTTTAAATTGAATATTTTTAAAAAAAAAAAAAAAAGAGATTTAAATGAATTAGGCGTTAAAAAAAATATTGAAAGTATTTTTGTGAATTAATTAAAATGAAGTTTGTTTTTAATTGATAATTTAATGATAGATTTGGTTCATTTTTAATTAATGGTAATTGAAGAATTTAATTATATATATGGTTAAAAGTATATTATCTCCATTTATGGTGCCACAATTTTATTTATAGTAATTTTTATTTAATATTCGTTTTATTGGTATACAAACTATATAAAATTTTATGGTAACATTTTAATTGAAGATATTTTTTTTGATAAGCAATTTTACTACGCTAAATATCTGTATGAAAAACCATATTAAATAAATCTTAATTAGCTAACAAAAAAAAAATTACTTGTAATATTATTTCCCATATTTCAAAAATAGTAATTTTATTATATACATTTCAAAATGGTATTTAACAACCATATCAATTTTATAATATCAATTGTATAAAATCAATATGTCATATAAATTGGTATAAAAATCGTTGAATCAATTTAGATTATTTTTCATTGATAACCTCAAAATAATTTGATACCACAAACTGAGTTATATATATATATACATATATGTATACACAATAAAAATAAGGATAAATTGTTCTTCTGTTTTATAATGATGTGTTTAGTTGTTCCTTTATTATAGTCACTTGGTAATACAAACTGATTTAAAATCTGAGATAGCATATATTCCAGTCCGATTTTAGTATTGAAAATAATCTAAAGAAAACACTTGAAATTTTCACTGATAAATATTTTTTTTGTGTTTCTTTTTAACAAGATCATATAATATGAAAAAGGCAATTTAAGGAATATAATAGAATATAACTATACTTGAATCAACTTTTTAAAGCTATTAGTCGCGCACACTTATAATTTTTACCACTAGAATTGAAGAGATTTTGAAAAACGATAAATATCATCACTTTTCCACATTCTCTCATAACATTTTTTTTTTGTTTAAATGAAAATTTGTCCTTTTATTTTCATGACATTTACTGAACTTATGAACAGTTCACACTATAAGTCGTAGAATATTAAACAGCTTTTATTTTAATAGTTTTTAAGGATTTATTGTTTACGTATATATTTATTAAAGTAATTTAATAAATATTTGCGACACTCAAAAAATTATTATTGATAAATTATAAATCATTATTGATTAAACAAATAATATAATTCAAATTAATATTCAAAGATTATAATTTATAATAGTGTAAATATCATATTGGATATTTCTTTAAATTTTCATATTTTCAGAAATTTTTTTTAAACACAAAAATGACTATTATAATTTTTCATATAAGATGAAGAATTTCCTATTTTCGTTTATATTATCATTGTCTTTTTATGGAAATTGTAAATTGACTAACAAGCAATTTTTATTTTTTATTGAAATCCAATTTTGAAAATTGTAAATAAAAGTGCCAATCTGTGAAATTCATTTTTTTCTGATTATTTTATATTCAACTTAAATTCATAATAATTTTTTTTTTGTCCGCAAAACAAAATAAAATTTTGATTTGAAAGTGGATATAAAAATCGAGATAAAAATAAAATTACGATATTCCAATTGATTTTCATGTTTTTTAATAGTACATAGAAATAAGTTAAATAAAAAAATCGGTGACAGATTTTTTAATAGATTTTCACAGATTAATATCTATTATAATTTTTATAGTTTGTTATAAGTTTATGCGATGATTTTCAAAATTTATTTAAATAAAATGAAAAAAAATTGAACAAAAATAAATGGGAAATTGTAATATAAATATAATAAAACTTTCACATTGCAAAGTAAAATTTATAATTTCTATTTATATATATATGTATATGTATATCTAACTTATTTTAGGTAAATAAATTTTAATTATTTTCACATGCCAATTATTATTAAAAAAAAAATTCGTCATCATCATTTAAACTATTAATTATCATATAAGATATTTTATGATTTTGTTATATAATATTAAAGTTTTATTTTTAAATATACATAATTTTTTTTTTCATTACCATAAGATGTCAAAGAAAATATATATTTTTTTAACAATATTTAATTAACAATAATTATATTTGTTAAAATATATTTAACAACAAAAAAAAAATATAATATTAAAATTAATGATTTGTTTAGTCAATAATGAATTTTTTCTTGACAACAAAATAACATAATTTTTTTTTTTTTTTTTTACAAAATTATTACAAAGTCAAAAGATACCAAACATGAAAAAAAAAGAAAAATAATCAATGAATAAATTAATTTTTTTAAAAAAAGAAGAAAACTAAAAATATACGAGTAAAAAATTATGTTTTTGTGGAATTTAGACAACGTGTATAAGAAAAATTCTTCAAGGTTGTAGGTTTTTTTTTTTTAATTTTTCATTTTTAAAAATCGTCCCCTTGTAAGTTTTAAGGTAATTCGAACCATCATCTGTGAACGAATATATACAATAAAAAAAATGATCTTGAAATAATATAAAATTTTGTTTAATACCAGAAGACAAAATACCTTTACTGTCAAAAAATTATTTTATTAATGAATCCAATTCGTTGTGTATCAATTAACGCATTTATTGGTAAAAAAAATAAGTTATATTTATAATACAACTCTGATTGATTATTGATTTTATTATATATCACACGATCATGTTATGATTTCCATGGAAAATTAGATTAAAATTATTGAGTTTTTTATTATTAATTTTGTAAATTGATATTATTTGTCTTTCTTTTTTTTTTTTTTGGTATATATAATATTGATGAATTTGTTGTGATAACAAAAAAAGGATAATATTATTAATAATAATAGTTTTAATATTATTTTGACATATTGTGGAATGAAATGTTTTGTGTTTGTCATATGGTATATAATTAAAATGATTGAATTTTTGGATAAAACAGACGCCAAATAGACGCCACTTTAAAATAAAAATTGGTTTTTTTTTTAGCTTTTTCGAAATTTTTTTTACAAATTATTTGTGTGATTATTTTATAAATAATGATATTAATTTTATGTGACTTCGATATTATATTCATATCGACTATTGGATGTACTAAATTCTATAAAATTTGTAAATTAATTTACAAAAGCAACATAAGTGAATTATATTATTGAATTATTGCACAAATTTATTGCACAAATTTTAGTGAAATTGAAAATATAATTTTTAATTTATTCCAAGGATAATGAAATTATAACAAATTTAATTTTCTGATTTTAATTCTTACGAAGTTATGAATTAAATTATTACATAATCATAAAATTTATCAAGCTTTACCATTTAATATTTAATTATAAAATGTATAATTTTAAAAGTATAAATTCTATAGAATCTAAAGATGCTTAACAAAATTCATTGTTAATTTTGTTAGCTTCACCATATCTCAGTGTACAGACATTTTTCTTTTTATTATATAAAAATAAAATTAAATCACCTGAAATATTTAACATTCAAAACATATGCTTTTGTATCATATTCCACCCAACAAATTTACTTTTATGCTTTTAAAGAAATATCAAAGAAAATTTAAATTATATTTATATATGTTACATATAGGAAATTCTATATCTATATCGTACCATTTATATGTACATAATATATCAGCACCTTAAAGGCGCTGGACCAAGCGAAAAAGAAATTAAAACCAATTAAATGGGCGCGATCTTTCAGAGAGTCTGGAGATGGTTTTTTTGGTCTTTTCGATATTGTTATATTCATATATGTATAGCTATATATAAAATATATATTTCTTGTATTTTTAAATGTAGTAGCACAGTGGCTCATTAGTTTCAAGTTTTTCTAATTGGCTTCGATTTCTTAACAAAACGGTTTTCGATGCCAATCGAAAAACATTGGAACTGATGATTTTCGGGGTGTTTGGGTTGTATATACATATTTTTTTTTTTTTTGGTCTCTGGTTTGTTATTGTATATTATAAATGTCGACATTATGGATATAACTACACAGAATAAAAAAAATAATATTATTTTCATTTTCCTTTTCCTCTTGATTTTTAATTGTTTTTAGCCCCTGGTTTTTTGTTTTGTTTTTAGTTCTTGTAGTTCATTGGAATTTTTTATCATTTTTTTTTGTTGTATATATATTGAACGATCGATCGAAGGGATTTTTAACCTTTTCTCGGAATTATGTTGTTCCATTTAGCATAAAGGAAAAATCAACTCTTTTTTTTTTTTTTTTGTAAATTGTATCTTTAATTTCTTTAGAATAAAAAAAAAATTCTTTTGCTCTTGTTTTCATTATTATTATAATTTCTGTTTTTTGTTTTTTTTTTGAATGTTTATTGATGTGTTTCTTGTGTATTAAGTGGAAAGAAATGTAAATTTGGTTTCGGAAGCTGTAATTAATAAGAATAATAAATACCAGGAGTTTTAGATATTGGAATTTTTTTTTTATCAGTTTTACAGGTAAACATTTTTGTTTGTAAAAGTTTTTTTTTATAATAAAATTTATCGCCCCAAAATGACAATTTTATTTTTAATCCAAAAAAAAAAGAAGAAAATACAGAATATTTTGTAATGGTCGTGTTGCGACATATTTTATTTTGATATTATGAAAATGGAAAATTTATGGAAATTTAATTAGTAATAATAAATGTATTTTTGTTGAACAGGAAATATGAAAATTATACGAAGAGAATTTATAAATTAAAATTAATAAAGAGAAAAATTGTATAAGATTTAAACATATGAAGTTTGTTTTCAATAATTTATGATTACGTAGTTTAATGATTCATTAATAAAATTAAAATTAATAATTAAATATAAGAAATATGAGAGTTTATGTAGAAAATGACATTCTTGTCAGAAATACAGGACTTTTCCCGAATTAAATAACAAAAATTTATAAATTCACACCAAAAAATATTAAAAATAACAAAAGTTGATATTTTCTTTATGTATTTTTAATAATCGTAAAATTAAAATTAAAATCGTATTAATTAATAATAAATTAACAAAAACCTTACGAAAATTAGAAAAACTGTCGAGAAAATAACACAATTTTTTTTTTTTTTAATGTTTCCAATTTTATCTTTATTTATATCTTTAATAAAGTTACAATTATTATAAAACAACTTTAATAAAAAATCAATTTATCACATACAATATATTTTTTATAAATATGTAATTATGTTTTTTTATATATGTATATATATTTTTTTATAAATGCGTGATAAACAATTAATGTCACGATCTCCTTTAAATTAAAATATTTCTCATTAAAGAATAAAATGTTTGCAATTAAAGTTAATTTGTAATTGCTTAATGCCTTTTTGTTGTTGTTGTTATCAGATAATCTTTTTCCCAGCTTTTCATATAAATAATTTTCATATAAATAATTTATATAGTTAAGTTTAGTAACTACTATAAATTTTGCCTCTAGTTCTTTGGAATTATGGTATATTGAAAACCACTTTTTTCTAAATAAAATACCTTCAAAGTATAAAACATACACAAAATATATGGTAGAGGTAAGAGAATAGTAAGAAAAAATAAAATAGTTTTTATCATAAGCATCAATGCTTTTAGCGATATATGAACATAAAAATATTATATATAAAGGCAACCAATATGCATCTTAGGTGAATTTCAAAAGATTCACTACTCTACTCCTATCTTTATTGCAATTCCTTTAGGATGAAAACAAATAATAATATTATCAGTATAAATAAAGAAGAAGGCTAAATTCTAAGTTAAAAGAGCATATGAATAAATAATTTAAACACAAAAGTTTTATATAAGGATGAAAATCATGTTTTCATTGTTAAATTGTATATGTATATAAAAAAAAAGTTTAACTAGAAAAAGTAAAGGTAAGTGAGTCTTTATGGAAGATTAATAAGAAACATTTATAAATTCATACTCCTTATATAGGTATAATATAGGGTAACCTTTGGTAACTTTTCCTATACTTATTCTGTATAAAAAAAATTTATAATTATACCAGTTGCAGTTATAAATTTATGATCATAATTAGATTTTTCACAAAGCACTCTGTAGATTTAGTTATTTTTTTTGGTAAAAGTGCACTTATCGTCTTTTATAATTTAAAGTGCAAATATACCAATTTTGGAGTGAATTTGTTGCCTTAATTTATTGAATATAATTATAAAGTTTATATATGAAAGTATATAAGTAAAAATGGTAGAAAGTTTTTAAATTTACAAATTTTCAAATTGATTTTCCAATTCTCCTTTGGATTTAAAGAAAATAAAAAATTTCTTCACAAAATTGGAAAATATTTAAAAAAAAAAACAAAATCTTTTATAAATAAATTTTGGTTCGTGTTAAAAATTTTAATTTGAAATTTTTTTACATGTTCTTTTAGTTTAATACTTTTAAAAAACAAATCTAATTGAAGTCCTTTTTTTTGATGAAGAGATAATAAACATAAAAAAGAAATATATTTATTTTTCAATTATTATAAAATTAATTTCACAAAATATTGAAAATTTTGTTTATGCTGAAATTTTTGTATCAATAAAATATTTTTGTCAACCTACGATTTCCGGTTGGTAATATAAACTGATTTTCTCCACTTGATTAAAAACTATATAAATACTGTTAATTTTTTGTCTGTTAAGAAAACTTGAACTGGTAATGAAAAAACTTTTAACAGTTTAAAATTAATTAAATGACAAGCAAACAAAATCCATTTAAATTCAAATTAGATAAACTCTTTAACTGATCAGCTTTTTTGTATACATAAATAAAAATAATTCCCCTGTGATTTTAATAAAAACAAAAAAACATAACAAAAAAAAACGAAATTGATTGTACATAATAAATCTGGATGTCAACAAATCTCTTTGATAATTGCTATAAAAGAATATAATAAAAATCTATCAAGAAAATCATGTAGTAAAGTAATGGAAAAACGATTAAAATCATAATCTAAAAAATATAAAAAAAAATATATACAATTTATAAAATAAAATCAATTTAATACCAGTTTTTATTTAATATACGAAAAATACATATAATATTAACAGATATATGTACATATATCTGATGGTGATTGGAAAATATATCCTCTGATTGATACGTACATATCAAAAATAAAGACAGGAAGATGGACGTATTTTTTCTTTTTTTGTGTTTATATTTTCAAAATATTATGTTATTTTAAATAGGTACTGCAAAATGAGGAGGGAATAAATGTTATTCCGACGATAAACCCCTTTGGTTAGAAAAATATCCATTAGAGGATTATTTAAAAAAGTTTAATTTTTAATTTTTATTATGACTAGCCCTAACTAACAAAATGATGAATTTAATATATAGAGATTATGTTTTAATAGCATTATTCTGGCTTAAAGCATCAGAAATAATGAAATGAAATGAAATATTATTTTTATCTGATGACATTCAATTGATCATTATTATTGTATTAGAGATCGTAGTCATATTTTCATATTACATATTATATATATTTTCTTTAATTAATAAAGTTAAAGTGTGGGATGGAGTAAATTCAATTTTCTATTTTGAAATATTTATGGACACTTATTATCATGTTGTCTCAACCTGTTGATGTTGATGTTAACTGATTATCATGTTGTCAGAAAGTGATCAAATCAACATAGAATTTTACGATAATTTTCAGATCATTTGAATATAAATTTATAATTACCCAAAAAAAAATTCTCTAAAATTAGAATGAAGCTGATGGATTTATAGATATCTGTGTAGCATTGCCAGTATAGAATTACTCAGATAAGTCGATTGAAATTTGACTTATTTTATAATTTAACTTCTAATTATATTAAATTAAATTTTGATATCAATTTCACTCTGATAAATTCTTAATTTTTTTTTTATTCAATGGTCATTTACTCCATCCTAGTCTTTGTATCGAAAATTTGAAATTATCTATTTTTCTTACGCTTGACGATACCATTTAGTTATAAGGCAATCCCATCAATGGACATCATATATATTGTAAATAAATTTCTGATACAACATAAACAAAACCTTCAATATATTATTATGTGGAATGATCGATGCCATTAGGGAAAAATTCTCCACATATAATTGGAATAATAATTGAAGAGATGCGCATTTATTATATATACAAAAAAACAACAACAGAGAAATGATTAAATAATAATAAAACAAAAAAATATAATGAATATTTTTGTCCTCATCACTACCACCATTATTAAACGAAAACATATACAAATGAAAGGACAAATAATAATGGAGGAAATACAAAAAAAAAAAAAATTAACAAATAAACGAATGTCATTTTATGAGAGATGAGATGAAGCAAAACAATACATTATAGAAAAAGAAAACCCAACTAAACAAGAAAAGACACAACAAAATAAGAAAAGAAAAACTTCTTCAACAATGTCAGTCATCAAAGTTGGATTAATTGGAAGTTTAACTGTAATGCAAGTTTCATCGTTTTCTTTTTTTTTATTTATTTAATATATTAAAATAAAACGTCCTGTCTGATTGAATATATACATTTTATATAAAATTTTTATATCAAAGTCAAATTCATTTTTATATGCTTTTATAATGTTTGATATATATTGTCCTTAATATGTCCCAAGTGAATTGGATGGGTAGTTCTTTGAAAATCGTGATTGAAAAATGAATAAAAGAAAATAATCTTAATTTAAATTATTATCATATAAATAATTAATTGTAATTATTGTGGCCATGAGGTGATCTATCAGACATTTATGTAATTTAAGTGAATATTGTATTTATATAATTAAATCTAGTAGGGGCGATTTTGATATGAGTTGTAATGAAATTGTCAAGGAGTTTACGATTTCAAAATAACAGAAGTATTCTAGTCCTTTACATTTTGGAAGCAAATTATATTTCAGAGATAGAAATTTAATTTATCCTATTCTCAGAGTCGTGTCAATCTCACAATTATCTGACAGTAAAAATAGTGGCAAATTTAAATTCTGTCGATTAAATTAAATTTATTTTAATTAAGAAAATCGGATCCATAATTTTTTTTTTGATTTATTTAATATTTTCTAAAATATATTAAATCAAACTTTTATGACTTTTTTAAAATAAAATATGTACTCCTTAAAAAATATATTCTTTTTAAATTAATTTATCCTTCCATCTATGCCTTATTTTGGTCATTGTGATATCAAATGTAAATTGAAAATATTTGTTTTTTTATAAGGACATGTAAACAAATTATTAAAAGAATTATATAATTTCCGTATTTTAACTTAAAAATTGAACTTTTTGCTTAATATGTTTTTATATGGAAATGATTTTCTTACACCTGTTGCTAAGGAATTCTTTAACTATACACAGAAGCAGTATTATTTATTAACCATCATTGAAAGAAAACATAAAATACACTTTTAATGAAATAGTTTTATTTATCTCTATAGTATTTTGTAATGAATGGTTAAATAATTTGGGTCCCTAAAATAGTATTCTTTCATATTGTATATATAATTTCAAACTACTTAATCAATTTGTGTACATAGTTACTGGTAAATTAAATGAAAAATCGGAATCTAAATAAAATGAAATTGTTTTTTTTTTGTTGAAATAAAGAATTTAATTCAACAAAATAAAGTTTGTTTTGTTTTTGTCTTTTGTGGCTTATCTTATTTACGAAATAACAAAAATTACGCGCGCACTTGCATAGTTTTAGCTTTTTTATTCTTATATGTATATATATACGATTTTCCTTTTAGTTGACTTTTGTACGACATTTAAGTGAAACATGCAATCCAAACATCTTTTGGTAAAATTACTCAAAATACTCTAGCTATACATATATAATGTAATGAATATTTTTTTTTTCAAAACTTTTAAGAGATAAGTTAGAGTAAAACAGAATTGTAATATAATATAAAAATCATCATGGTATATATAAGAAGAAAAAAAAACCAGATGAATAAGAGTTCCCCATTGCCGGATAAATAAATATATGAATGTGACTATCTTTAAAACCCGTCGTCGTCGACGCTTGTTTGGAATTTTAATTGAGAGCCAACAAGAAATTCATTTACAAATGAGGTGAGGCCATGTTTTCAAGATGTTTTTCATAAGATAGTTTTATAAAAGTTTAAAATATATTTAAACGTATTTATAATATATATAAATATTATTACTACTGGTCTTGTTTTGTAAGAATCTTAAATGTAGACATAGTGGAAAATAATGGTTTTTTTTTTAAAATAAAAATCTTTGATTTTATTATAAATTCATTTGATGTATTTTTGTTGTAATTCTTATTTTTTTTTTTTTTTAAACTAACTTTTTTAAATGTCATTTCGATTTATCGTTGGAGCAGTAAATAGCTTTTTAATGATATTTCTGCAGAAAATTCAATTATAATTGTTATAACTTATTTCAAATTTAAAATAAATATTTTATTAAATTGTATAAACATTGAATTAAATGAAAATTTTTTTTGTTTATTTTGAGATTTTAATATTATTTTTTTGTTATGAATTTTTATTTAAATGAACATTTATTTTGTTAGAAATATATAATGTACAACAAGATAGGTTATCTATTTTCTAAGTAATTTAGATAAAATAATTTTCATGCTAAATAGAAAATTATGATATAACTATTAAAAAAAAAATCTAACACTATAGTAAATAGCATAAATTTTAAATTTTCAAGGTTCAAATTGTTTGAATTTAAACTATAATTTTTATCTCTTTAATTAATAAAATGTTTACAATTTAAATTTGTATATATTTTATACCAAAATTTATATGAAAATTAAATTATCTTCCACCTTTTCTACAATGTGTTCTGCCTTCACCAATACAAGCAGTAAATGCCATCAAATGTGGTATATCATTTTGTTCATAATTGCCGCTAAAATAATGAGCATATGGTCCTCTAGCATAAACACTAACATCTTCACCACCATGAGAGGAACTTTCCATAGGTACGTATGATGGATAGTTAAATACTAATAGAAAAATTATAATTAATATAAATAATTTATATCTTCAAAATTAAATAAATTCTTACGAGGGTCAATTGACTGTGTTATATCAAGTCTTTTGCCGGTTTCATCCAGATATTGATTTGGTCCATTTGCATATGATAAAACCGTATATGGTTCAAGATCAGCAGCAAGAATATTTTCATTTACATCTAAAATATTGTTACCACGTTTTGGGAATCCAGTAACACTCATTGAATGTCCATGATCTGATGTTACAATAATTAATGTATCTCTGACATTTGTCATTCTAACAACAGATTCGACTGCTTTATCAAATTCAATTGTTTCTTCTAGTGCTACTCTTGCTCTTGTCTCATGATGAGCAGAATCAATTAGTGCACCTTCAATCATTAAAAAATATCCTCTTTTATTTTTTTCAAGAATTTCAATCGCTTTTTCTGCCATTTCTGACAATGATGGCTGTTCATTTAGTAACGCTCCATTATTATAATCAAAATGACCTGGTTGGAATAGTCCCAAAACATCTGTTGTTGTAGTTACATCTAGAGTATTTAATTCAAACGGATTTGTTATATATTTTCCTTGTGTATGATTCATTTTCCATACATCAATTAAATTAATACCATCTAATCTTTCACCAAAATTACCACGTCCATCTTGTACAGTATTCGGGAAGAATTTGCTACTACCACCACCAAGTATTACATTGAACTTATTACCTGGCTCATTTCTAATTAACTGACTAGCAATATCTGGACAAAATTGTGGATTTTGATTCCATTCTTGAACATTTAAATCAGATTCCCAAAAACGATTTGAACTATGTGCATACAATCCAGCTGGTGTTGAATGTGTAACTCTACTTGTTGTTACAAAGCCAGTTGATTTTCTAGCTTTTTGAGCCCAACTAGCTATTGATTCAACATGATTTATTGCATTATTGCCAGCTGGACAATTATCAAATGGAACTTCAGCATTTACACCAACTGTGAAAATATTAGCTTTAACACCACAATGTAATGCAGTTGATGCACATGATGATTCTGGTATTTGTGAATTTGTACAATAAGTCTAATTGAAATAGATTAACTTTTAAAAATCATAAAGACTAAAGAATATATTTGTATACCTTCGCTAAACCAGTAAATGGAAATTTCTCAAAACTTAAACTTTCTTCCTCGCCAGTTAAACCTTTTTGTTGTCCTTTGAATGTTCTTGCAGCCATTAGTGTTGAAATTGACATACCATCACCAATTAATAAAATAATATTTTTCGCCATTCGTTTTTGTGGATCTGAACGAATTAATTGGCCAATTCTATCTTGAGTCTTATTTATCCAGAAATCAGTTTTTTTCTCTTGTTCTGGTGGAAGATTGTCGGGATTAAAAAATCTACCATTTTTATTCCATACTTGTTTTTCTGTTAAAGAATTATTGTAATAAATATTATTATATTTCCTGAATTATATTATATATTATAATATAATACCTTGAACATCCCGTTCAGCTGATACAGCAATAAATCCAATTAGTAATAGTAGAATATTCACACATTTCATTTTTGAACTGATTTAGTTAATGGTATAATTAAAATTAAAAGTACATTTTATCAAGAATGATCATTTATATAGCATAAGTCTTCTTGAAACTATACTTTTTATAAATGTAATCTTGTGTCAACATTATTAACATTGGTACAGATTTTTGCATTGAAATATATTTTTTTGGCAAAAAATAAATAAATAATTTATTAGTTTCCGAAAGTAATTTGACAAATTTTAAGATAATTATAAATATTTATATTAAAATTTTGTACGAATTTTAATTTGTTATTGAAACTCTAATGTATTTTTTTTCTTTTTTTTGGTAGTTTATTTTTATTTATTTAAAAAAATTAGATTACATTATTTATATAAGATTTTTTTTTTGGTAGTGAATTTTACTTGTATACCAAGTAAACATTTTATCATATCTTTCAATGTCGAATAAATTCGTGTGAATTTAGTGACATATTTAATATATGTGGTATACAAAATTATATATTATAGAGACCATTACATTTTAATAATTTAAAAACTTAAACTATTAATTAAAATTATAACATTAATTAGAATTATACCAGTAATTTTATTTAAATTTATTCCAAAATGGAATTCTATAATTAATATTTTCATTTTTAATTAAATTTTATTTATTTGCTTTATTAAATTCGAGACAATTTAAAAGATATTAAATTTTTATATAAATTTTCTAATCTTTTAAAGTGTTATTTGTAAAAGATTTTTTGAAATTCTTAGATAAATAAAACTTAAAATACAATTTGAGATAAAAGAAAAATTCATTCATATTAATTGGTCCCCCAGCATAAAATATGTTACGTGAAAATTCTTTAGAATATTGTTTTAAACTGATGAGGTTTTGTTTTTTGATTGCCTTAACTATAACCGGATGTTAATTAGTGAAAAAAAAAAACTACAGAAGCAAACAGAGAATTGGAATGTTTTTGCTAATTTAAGAATTGTATTTCTTTTTGAGAAATTTTTAAGTTTTTTATATTTTAAGTATCCTTTATGTTTATATGAAATTAGACATCTATAACAGAAAGAACCAATTTACAATAAAATATTATCCTTTTTGTCACATTTTTACAATTTTTTTCTGATTAAAATTAATGTACGTGTATAGTTTGTAATTTACAGTAAAAAAAATTGATTTTTTGCAATTATTTTTATTATTGTAGAAATTTTATGTGATCTATGAAAATATGATCTTTTTAATTGATAATCTAAAAAATTGTGAAATTTAAAAATGGTATATAATTTTTTTTTGAATTTATATAAATTTTCTAATATTTTCTTTTATTAAGCTTATTAATTTTATATTTCACAATTAATTTTTGAAATATGTCAACCATAGAAAACTATATTTATTTCTGAGTTTTCTGTATTTTTGAATTATGTTTGAAATATATATAGAAAGAATATTTATGTATTTATATGTGTTTATATAAAAAAAATACTTCAACTAATTTGAAAATTAATATTATCGCGTGAGTAAAACTAACTAAGCCCCAACGAAAAAAAATACATATTATTTTTAATGAGTATGTTGTCAGTATATTGCCAACAAATTGTTAAGATAGAAGATATAAATCATTAAATATTAACCACCTACTCGAATATTATACAATATAAATATATATTATATATTTTTAAAATGTCGTCTCTGATGATGGGAAAATAAATAATTGATGTTATAATAGACTTTCAAAAATTTGCTTGTTGTTAATAAATAATTTTACAAAAACATAAAATTTATCCAAGGCTTTTAAAATAAAATGGTTATTAGTAACAAAAATAAAAATAAAATACGAACATAAATTTTGTCAATAATAAAATAATAATTTGAAAATTTATGATAATTAAATATAAAATTAATTAAATTATGTAAGTTGAGATGTTAATTACTTAATTTATGTAAATTTAATACTATTAACCTTCTGAATTTTATTTAAAAATTTTTTAGGTTTTAAGGTGTTTTACAATATATTTTAACTATAAAACTATAATATCCGCCGTGTATAGCTTAAATTTTCATCCGTAATTGTTTTCTTTTTCAATTATAATAATCAAATTTAACTCCCAAAAAAAAACCTACGCTTTAATAAAGGATTCATGTTATAATTTCAAGCTGTCAATTAATATATAAATATTATTTAACATTTATTCAATTTATTCATATTTTAACCTTATAGAAATATTATTTTTATGTTTTCTAATATAATCAAGTTTATTTAAAAGAAAATTTAATTGTATATAAAATCATATTTTATCATCAGAAACATTATATGTATTCAATTTCAAGTTCAATTTATATTGTTTATTAAATCCGATAAAACTCTCCCCCATTTTTAGGTAAAGATTATATTCCATATACAAAATAATATTTTGTATTATGATTTAAATTTAAAGCATTTTTCAGAAGAAAAAAAATCTAATTTTGTCGTTTATATGTACAAGCAAAAGTTATGAGTAGTACGATGATAATAATGTAAATAATGTATACACAAAATTATAATTGAATAAACTATTGTTTTCTAGTAATAGAAAATCTTTAGTTACAAAATTTCAATAACATCTTCGCATAAGATAAGCAAATAATCATATAAAATAAGTTTTTAATTATAAGTTTGTATAATAAAAGTGCGTTTTGTGGGATCGGTTTATACTGAAAAGTATTTTTGCAATTATATTTTGACTGTAGAAAAATGTTGCGTTCAATTACAGTTAATAAAATGTTTATGTACATTTCATGCAAAACATATAATCGATCTGAATGCAATTTGTGATTAAAATTGAATTCGTTGTTGATCAATAGATTCGATTTTTTTATAATCAAATACAAATTAAATTTAATCGAAATAAATTGACTATATTTTAATTAGTAATTGAGTTTAAAAATAAAAAACATTCACTTAGTATAAGTTACTAATAAAAAAGTATTACTAAAAACTAATTACTAAAACTTACTATTCCTCTAATCTAAGGTCTAAGCTAACAATTTCTCTTCGATTGAGTATTAATTTTTTTTTAACTTTATAGTAAAAAAATGTCAATGTTAAATTGTTTTTAGATCGAAATTTACTGATAAATTGCAATGTCAAAACTATTATGTGACCAAAATATTCAATATTATCATATAATATCAATTGCAATAATAATTGCGTGTGCATTTAAAATTATATATTATATTTTTCTATGATTTTTCTGTTTACGAGTATTTATATAAAATAATGAATGTAATTGGCTGATAGAATGAAAAAGTACAAATCATTGTTTTATTTATTTACGCCATTATTATTATTATATAGTACATCACCATATCTCATTATTTAATTCCTTTTTTTATGGATGGTATACAAAATAATATCTATATATGCATTGTGTACATAAAAGCAATTTAGTTTTTGCACTTTGCTGTTCATTGAAAAAAAATAAAGTCAATATAATTTTTTATTTTTTTGAGATGATAAGAAGATATTTAGTTATTATTGTCTTATTTGTCTTCTGGTGTATATAATATAACATTTACCAGGTATTTAATAACAAGGATATTTCTCAGAATTTTATATATATACAGCCGTCGGCATAACATGGTCCCACTTTTTTATTTTTTGCCATTTGGTAATTTCATACCATTGATTTATGTTGCCTATTTTTTATTTATTTTGTATAAATAAAAATTATATCTTTAATCTTTCAACATAAAATATTTTCCACTTTTTTTTTTGTTGGTTTCTTTAATGGTCAAATAAAGTATAAAATGAAAAAAAAAATTATTGACATATTTTCTATCATCTCGCTAATTGGTTTAAAGTCTCAATGGACCTGAGAAAATATTCAATATATTTATATGATATATCCTTATATTTTTCTGAAAGATAAAATCCTCACAATAATATTCTTTAAAAACAATAGTATTAAATTGAAGCTAAAATGGTATAGTTGGGAAAGAAAGACTATATCTATAATAAAATATCTTTAAAATATTTCTTTTTTCATTTATCCATTGCAATATTAGTCACAACAATGACTTCTTTGCAATTCCAGTAGCCCAATGTCATCCATAGGGAATTCCAACGATGTTATTCGTTCTATTATCATTTAAAAAAAAAAAAATAATATTGGTTATTTCATTATTCAAATTATAATTGTAAATATTTCTGAGTTAGTATATAAAATGGAATCAAATTGCATAAAAAATAAAAATAATTTAATGATATGATAAGTGGAAGATCGTATAGTTAGAGTATATTATTTTGACATTCTAAATATATAAAAAAATATTGCAATTTCTTCACAAATTCAAGGAAAAATTATAATAATAATAATATTAACTATATTATTATTGTTTATTGGTTTTAAAAATATAGAAAATGTTCTTTTTATGGTATCCAATTATAATAATAATGATTGAGGCCTTGGAGACTTTATCAGTTTAAAGAATAATATTGATTTATTGATCATTTTATTCTCGAGAAATTTATATTATTTGATTAGTTTTATATACAAAAAATTATGTAAATGATTAAAAGAAATTTTCTAAATTCATTTTATCATGAAAATTAAGTGATTTGATGATGACATTTTTTATAATTTCTGTTTGATATGAATCCTCAAAATTCGAAATGGAATTTAATTAAAAATAATATTATACAAACATCTAAAATCAAATAAAATCAAATAGAAATTTATATAGAAATCAGCCTACCTTCAAATGTAATAATTTTAATTAGAATCATTTAATAGTTAGTAGCTCTCTATCTATTATCTATTTCAATTAATTTATTTATATGATCATTTAATTGACTTTAATTAGATATTAACATGCAAAGTTTGAGTCCTTATTTTTGCACAAATTTCCTTCTTTAAGTTGAAAAGATTAAAATTTTAATATAATTTTATATCATAAAGTAATTAATAAATCGAAAAAGTAAAGTAATTAATACTTCTTCAATTTATTAATTACTTTATTTAAAAATTATATATTAAAGTAATAATCTATCCAACTTAAAGAAGGAAATTTGTGCAAAAAATAAGAACTAAGACTTTGCATGTTAATATCTTCAACAACAAAAAAAAACACTACTTCAAGCCTTTTTTTTTCCTTTGCTCCAAAACGATTGTTTGAAGGTGAGAGTTGATTGTTAATATAATAATAAAAAAAACTCTCTCCAAAGACTCAGGTAAATCGTAATTTTTCACAAAACTTATATTATAATTCAACGTACAATAAAAAGGGCTATTGTCTACCCATTTTGTATAATATTATACAAAAAAATATATAAAAACTTGTAAAACTCTTTGAAAAGGTATAAACTGTGACGCCTACTGGTAGGTGGGGCTAATTATGATCAAATTCAGTTTTTATCATGCATCAAACTTGGTTGCGGTTTATGGTAATTTATGTATATATAAAAAAAGTTGTTGTTAAGGCAGTGATATGCATTTTTTATGGTTAAGTATACTAATAAAGTATTTTTAAATGTATATACATATTAGAAATTGATGTAATTAAGTAATTTGAAATTAAATTACTATATTTACTATAAAATTTAAATAAAAAAAAATTGATTACTCAATTAAAAAATGAATCATTTTTGGTTGTACAGAATAGAAAATGGTAAATAATAATATTTTAATAATTTTATCTGAATTTCTTACCTTTAAGGATTCACTTAATTTTTATTGTTATATAAATTATATTTCTTTTTTATTATATTGGATTTTATTTGTAATCCAATCATTTCGACATTTAATGCTGACTGGAAATTTTAAACTCTTTTTTCGAAGAATAAATTTCATGTTTGGTAAAAATATTATTGAAAGTCAAATAAACAAAGAAATTTTAAAGATTATAGCATTTTTTGTTGTTGTTGATGAAAATAATCCTTTAATCCTTTTAAGGATTTCTGTCAATTGTTATTTAGAAAAAGAAGAAGATGATCTTATAGGTGATTTTGGAAAATAATAATAGTTTTGTTAATAGGAGTGACAGAATTAATTATATCAACGCCTCTTTGAAATATACATAATGCCAAATAAGATGTATTTATGAATTTTGCAATTGGCACGTGTTGGGTGATCTCAAATTTCACTAGAAATATATAGAAATTCGAAGAAAATTTATTACATATTTTATAAAAAAAAAATCTTAATTCTAAATGAAAATGAAAAAAAAAATCATTATAAAATTAGTTTTGTCAATTTGAGCTAAAAATAATTTCCAAATATTCAAATATTAAACGATTTATGTATATAATTTGAAACCCTTTACTACTGAGGAAAATTATGTCCATATGTATTTGATTAAAATATAATTATATTAATATGAAAAACTCTTGAACGTTTTTCACCTTTTCAAATTACTATCACAATTTACAAATACATAGTATAAAGAAATGAAAAACATAATTTATCTATATAAGATACCCACAAATATATTCAATTACCACTGATTTTTTTCACCCAGAAATGACTACATTAATATTTAAACTCTGTACACAAAATATAAATATCAAAATAACATAAACATTCAATAGATACAAAGAGAAAAGAAATAGATATTATTATGCATAAAGTAAAAAAAAAAAAATAAGAAACTCCATAAATAAAAATGTTTTCTAACAAACAAAAACGTCTTAATTCCAAGTCTAATTCCATCGCCTCCCACTTTATACTTTTTTTTTTCATCAAAAAATAAATAAAAGGTTTGTTTAGATCAAATTGTTATAATGTTGGCCATTTATGTTTTTTTAATGTTTACTGGTTTTTTTTTATGATATTCCACACTTTGCATTGGCAGCTTTAATAGAACTATCAGACAAACCAACATACAACACACATTTATAATAAATATATATATGTATATCTATCTAAACTCTTATGTATATATAAAAGAGTTTTTACATCTTGTTAAGGGGTCAAAATTTTCAAGCTTTATAGAAAATTTATATGCATTAATAGTTTTTATATATTTTTTATATAAATTCTTTAAATGTATTTGTTAACAAAAACGAAATTTTGTGATGACAGTGTGATTCAATCTGTTAAAGAAGCATAAACCTATTAAATTTAATGAGATTTCTATAGCCCCCATTTGAAACGTATATATATATATGTTACATGCCGGTTTTTCAAAAAGATTGTTATGTATGTTTCTTTATTTACTATTATGATTATTTTACTACTTTACCGATTAGATATTGAATTTTATTCAAAGTAATAGTATCTCTATATGCAAAGTAATTTAGAATTGAGTAGGTAGGTATTTATGGTTCAACTACATGGATAATTTAAGTAATTTATCTTTACCATTTTAAATATAATAATCAAATTTATAGTTGAACTTTACTAATTCATGATTTTTCATATTTAATTTTGGTATTTTCTTAATAAAATTTCGTAATTATAAATATTTAATTATAAATATATTTTTAATTTAATTATACCAAATTTAATCTTTTATGATAATTTTATAAATAGAAAATGTTTTGAAATCGAAGTTAATTTATTTTAATAAATTGCATTTAAATATAAGACTATAATTGAAAATATTTAAAATACAATATAATCTGTTACAGTCTGAGTAATTGATTGGTATATATATTTATTGTAAATGGGGGTCTTAATTAATAATTATATAATTTAATTTAATAATCATAGTTATTATTATTAGATAACAAATTTTTCTAAATGAATTAATTATATACTTTATGCACAGCATTAACCAATTATATATTTGGGAAAAGAAAATTTACTCCTAAAATAAATTTAACAACCTACAAAAATCATTCAAATTGAAATAATTTAAATCTATATATAAATGAAAAAAATCAAAAAGATAATCTTTTATGTTTTTTTTTTAAAGATAAAATTTGAAAATAAAATATAAATATTTGAAAAGTTTCAACTTGAACTTTGAAAGTAATAACCCATAACAACATCGTTTCAATTTTAAACAATATAATATATATATTTTTATATATACTTCTGATATCTTAATCATTTTTACAATATATATGTATAATAAATATAAAAATTTACAATCTATAATCATATTTAAAACATTGTACGTAGTTATAGTTAAAAAGAAAATCATTATGGGTTACCAAAAAAAAAAATTAACAAAAAAAAAAAGATGATGATCTCTTATTTTTTCTTACACACCATTTGATCAGTGAAATTATTACACTTAACATCGTTTAATGGTTGGATAATGTATAAAATTATCGGTTTATAAAGACCTTTTGGTTTAATAAATGAGGATATATAATAATGATGAAATTTTCATCATTTGCCATGAAAATTATACGTATCTCATTGCTGTTAACAAAATTATAAAAGATAAGTAAAAGTATAAATACTTTTTAATATTTTATATATTTTTTAAATATAATGTAAAAGATAACAAAACAGAAATTATTACAATAAATCAAAATTTCTGGTAATATTCTTAATTAAAAAATATTTAAATACATATGCCTAAATTATATTTGTGAAAAAAAAAAGAAACAATTTATGAAACAATGTTAATTGAAAAATACTATTTTACATGATTTTCCAATAATTCTGCTTGAATTTTTTTTTTTTTTGCCATTTATGTTGATAAATTATTTGTTTTTAAAAAAAATATATGGATATGTAGTGTAGTTTACTTTTTTTCATATTAATTTCCTGTGTTGGTCTCTCTGGAGGAACGATGACGCAATTTAATTAAAACATAAATGATGAAAAGTTATGATTTTTATAGTACATACATATAACTATACTATATAGCATGTGATCAGATGCAAAATATTAAAAATAATATTCAAAAATAGGAAATTTAAAAATGAAATCGCGTTTTTCGTTGAATATTAATTATTTGATTAAGTATAAATTGGATTTTTTCACCGGTATTTTGTTCTGAGGATTTTTTTTTCGAACCATGTAGTTATACATTGGTGGGTTAGGAAATTAAGTAGTATATCAAAAACAACTGAAACTTTTTAATTGAAAATATAACATAAAAAGAAACACAAATTTGATAACAAATTTTAGAAGGTTTATTTGATAAAATTTAAGTATAGAATTTTAAATGATTTCTTTTAAATAATTTTAAATTTTCTTCTTTAAAATCAAATTTTTTTTTTTTTAAATTAAATTTTTTATGTAAAATTTTGTAAGGACGAAAACAATCATTCTCATTATATACTCATATATACTCATATACTCATTTAATTATTGACCATAAAATTTACTGATTTAATATGCCACATCCCTAATTTTCAAATAAACATTCTGTGTTTGAACATAAAATTTAATGCGAAAATGATTTTTGCTGGTAAAGAAGCCAAAAACATATTAGCAATAAAACATCTTATATAGTAAATAATAAAATAAAAAAAAACATCCATGATATTAATTGGTTTCTGATTTGGTTAAATGCAGATTTATCTTTGTTGTTTTGCATGCTAACATAAAAAACATCAAAATAACAACAATAATAACAACAACAAAATGAGCATTAAATGTTATGCTCTTCTTATATTATATTTTATTTCATATAATTTTTATGTATCCCGTTTAAGTTTTTTTTATAATAAATATTATTATAAGTTAAACGTCTTAATTATTAGCCACGAATAAGCTCATTAATTTGTGCTGATTTTAATGATTATTTTTAATGATTATTTTTATGGTTATTTAATAGTTTTTATAGTTTTTCCTTTCGATTAGCCATTAATTTGCACAAAAACTTATTTTTACTGATTGGTTTAATTCATTTTCTGTCTAAAAATTTGAGATGAACACAAATCTTTTATATATTTATCTTATATTTATTGTGTTGTAATAGTTCTTCAATCAGTTTTAGTATGAAATTTAGATTATAAAAGTTTGATATATAACAAATCATAAATCTTGACCAATAACAAGAATACAATAAAACAGAAATAATAATAAAAAAAAAATTAAATTATGACATGGGTATAGATAAAATTGGTTATTTTAAAGAATTGTTATAAGTTACAGCTATAAATATATACTTAATTTATTTTTCTGGCGAAAAAGCAATTTTTAAATTAATATTTTCAGTAAAAAAATAGTTTTCAGGATATTACTCAAGATTTAACTTGTGTTAACTCTTTCTATCATAAAGATCTTAAACATTTTCTTTTTTCATAATATTTTAATATATTTTTTCAATCCGCCTACTTTCCATCACTTTTAATTGCATCTAACTATGACAGAAAATGACAAAATTTATAACTAAATGTATTATAATCGGTTAACATATCCAAAAATAATGAAGAATTCTTAAATCTTATTTCAAAAGCATAAATCATTATTACTGGATTTGAAAAACTATAAAATAAAATTATTATTTATCAAAAAAAAAAACAAATTAAAGTTTCACAAAAATAAAATGTATAATTTTTTTTATGGAATTTCCTCAGAAAAATTATAATTATTCGATGACTGTTGTGTTATTTGGTCTGATATAATTTTGTTTATAAAGATTCATGATGATGGTGTGATGTCAAGTCATTAGTTCGTTTAAATGGTAATTCAACAATTCATTTTTTTTTTTTCAGTTTTAATATTATTTAAAAATATTCCACCTATACAGTAAATAATTGTTGGAAATGACTTTATTATTTATTACAATCTTTATGTAAAGATTTTATTATTTTTGCAGTAGCGTGCAATTCATAAAATGAAGATATCAAAAATTTGGTATGTTGAAAAAGAAAATTTTCAAGTATATTTAATTTGGTAATTTTGTTTTTGCTTTGCAAAAAGAATTCAGCAACAGAAATTAAAATTTTTGTGACAAGGATTTATGTGTGTTGCCTTTACTTCTTGGTAAAGTAAGTATAAATCAATTCAATTCGATAATTAGAAAAATTTGAAAACATTTGAAACCTTCTCTGAATATATATTAACTATATTAAATTGATAACCGAAAAGGCGAGTCTCATTATAATATTTCCTATACTATATCAAAAATATAAATATCGTATATTTGTTTTGAATTTTATCTTTAATTTACGAAATATCATTAATCGTGTTACATATATTTACACCTTCATTCATCAAAAAAAAAAAATCTGGTTTCAAAATTCCAGCATAAAAATCATATAATAATAATTATAATAATATTCATTCGAATTTAGTTTATTTTTTTTCCATATCTTTTTCATAAATGGGATAAAAATTAATGTTTTGATTTTTGGATTCAATAAAACCCAAATTAATCCTGGTTTATGGGTGTTGAAAGTCTGACTACCTGACAATGTAATATTATTAAATGTTTTTGATTACGGCCTATTGTACGGACCATATTATATATACAAGTTTATCATATATATATATAATTTTTATATATTTCTTTTGTTGTCGTTTATGTTATGATATGATGTTGTTTTTTTTATGAAATGCTGGAACAGACATTATGACTATAAGAAATCAAGCTTTGCATATTATGTAGAAAAAAAGAGTTGGATATAAAAGAAGGAAAATAAAATATATTTTTTCTGATTAAACAGGGCAGCAATATAATAGATGAAAAACAGCCAAAAAAAATGCGCGCAAACCTTTACACACGCACTATATAATAAAACTTTTTAAATGCCTTGTAAATTTCTTCGTTTTCTGGCCTCCGTCAGACATCGTTTTATTATAATATGAGTTTAATTTGTTGGTGGGTAATAAATCGAAGAGTTAAATGAATATAATTGTATGCCCCGTGGTATATAATGAAACTTATTATCTGGAGTTTTAATATTATAATGTTCAAATGTGTCCGAATTATAGTTTTTAATAAAAATAAAATTAATAAAAAATCAAGAAAAATATTTAAATTCATTTCAAAAATTTGTTATATAAAAAATAGAAATAAAAAAAAAAAGAGTGGTAAATCTTTTTGGTATAATAATTTAAAAATTATTAATGACATCTCAGATTTTAAATGATTTGTTAGATAATAATTTAATAGATTTTATTGTATATAATAGTTTTTAAACAGGAGAAACTGTATATAAGTCTAACAGCTGTAGGTTGTATGTTTTTATAGTGGAGATTATTATTATAAAAAATTTATAGAGTGATTTTAGGACTAAATATTTTTTTTTATAAATGGATTATTAATTTAATTTGGTAAATAGTATTAGAATATTTTATTATGTATTTAAATGATGCCATAAAAAATTATTTTAAGTTGAATTCTTATACAAGCAAAATTTGTTTAATTATAAGTTTCTGAATTTCATATTCGTAATCTTGCAATAATGGAAAGAAGCCACCTTTCAACGACTATGTAGTGGAATAATAGGTTGCATGAACATGTAAAATAAATTTTTTGTTATTTGGAATCAAGGAGTTGCAATAATCCATTGGTATATAAATATTAAATATTATACCATTAAAACTAAACGTAAATTTTCCAATTTTTAAATTTCAGAATTGATCAGACCATAAATATTCACATAGATTCAGTAAAAGGAAGTATCCTTATCCTTGGAGAACGGAATAAGGAGGAAACTTTGAATTAAAGATAAGATTACATATTAATTGAATTTAATAAAATATCTTTTAATTGTTGTTATGTGTTGTAACCTTTCACTAATTAACTAACATGCATTTTCAACTAAATAATCCTAAATTCTATATACAACAAATAGTTTAATTGATTCTGATTTGTTCAATTTAAACTGTAATGTAAGCAAATTATTTTCAAAAATTGTACATGAAATCTTAATTAAATTACAAATAAATACAATATAAGTATGTAGCTAGTTAACCAAATTTAAATTCACCATCTCATTCATAGTCTAACGACCCATTAGACAATAATAAAAGCCATATTTTCATTTATACACTACAACTACAGTTTAAAGTGGTAACCTTTTAATCTTCTCTCTCTATACTTATTTATAAATTTAAATTTAAATACATATTTTTTTTACTTAGATATTTTTGCCAAACAAAAATATTATGTCTTAATCATGAATTGTACATATATTTTTATTACCATATTTCTCGTTTAGTTCCACTGATTAATTTTTTTAGTTAGTTTTGAGAGAATTTTAATTTTTTTGTTTGAAACGCATTCAGTCCGTATTTTATTATTACCAATTCAAAATTGTATTTATTGATTATCTGCATAGCATACCTATGTACATATATTTACTAAAAACGGTATTTAATGTCTCAATAAAAAAATTCTAATCGTGCTTTATGAAAATTAACAAAATATTAGACGGCGATCACCATCTCAGCAAGTATACTATACATATACATAAAAAACGGTAAGGTTCCTTGTAACAAACAGTAGCGCGACGGCAAGCAAAAACAAAAAAATATTTATGCATAATGAAGGCGCAGCATTGTTACTAAACAGATTAGTAGATTTCCATGTTAATAGTTTTATTTAGTTACTCATACAAACGAGAGTTCTAATTTTCATTAAAAAAATAAATAAAATGTTATGAAAAACTTGAAGAATTTATGAAAATAAAATAAAATTATGCTAACTAAAAAAATGTTGTGCAGTAAACGTGCATGTAATTGCTTAATATTGTGTGCATTATTAGTTTTAATTTTCTCTATATTTGGATATACACAAAAAAAAAAAAACAAGAAAATTATGGGAAAACGAAGTCAATAGTTAAAAATTTTGTAAATGTATATGCAATTTTTTTGGTTCATATAATAGTTTTCTTTTAGATTAGATATGTGCGGAAATGAAAATATTAGATTCCAATTAGATACATAAATATTGATAGAAATGAGTACTTTAAATTCGTCAATATTTTCAATTATTCTTCAATGAAATGAAAATGTTAAATGAACATTTTTTTTGAATTTTTACAAAATTTCTTTTAACATTTTTTCTGACATAAAATAGCATTGGGAATTTTTAATGAAAATAATGATAAATGTTATAATGGAATCTATTTATCGGATCCATTTTATTAATTTCTATTTTAATAACATTTCGTGATATTACCTTTTTGATAAATCAGTTTTTTTTATATTATTTATGCTAATTTATGAAACTAGCATATTTGAACATAATACTTTAATTTGCCAGTATTTTTTGTTGTTGTTGTAGAAAAATCAACATTTTATTATACAGAAATTAATTACAAAGATTATTTTAAAAAATATTTTTAAATTGATATAATAAATTAATGTAAAACGAGTATAAATTTTTCTTAATTAATTTAATTACTGTATACACTTCCGATTGAATTGATTTTTAAACATTTTTGTAAGTGGGTAATTGTACAGTCAGCATTTATTATTATAAATTTGAGGGGAAAAAAATCGTGCTAATCTTTTAACTTATATAGAATTAACTAAATAATATGTTTTTAATAAAATTTAAATTAGTAATCATGAAAATATAATATATAGTTTTATGTGTTGTACTAATAAATTCGTCACATATACTCCTCGATAAATAAAAATTGTTTTAAGTAGAGGTAAGAAAACTGGTATAATAATTTTTTCTTATGAAAAGCATTAATTTTTCTAAGTAATAATCAATTTAAGTAATAATCAGAAACTTATAATAATAATTGACAGATAAAATTAGTTTGTCTAAAATTCAAATTAGTCTTAGAAAATAATTAATTAATTATAATTTTTTTCGAAATTGGTTGAATTCTTTTGGTAAAATTATTTATAATATTTGCAGTTAAGATCTTCTTGATATTTTTCCAAATTCAATATGTTCTTTACTAAATCAAATTTTTACTTTTTCAAATCAAAGTTCGTCCTTTTTCTGAGATTCGTCTTTATTTAGGAAAACGACAAATTTAAATTAATAATAAAAGACGTAACCCAAATGGACCTCCACAAAACTCCGAAAAAAAATACATATATTCAATTATGTTAATTGAAATTTATTAACTCTGTATCAACAAATATCATAATTATTTAAGAAAACATTTTATAATCAATTAAAATTAATTTCTCCATTAAGATATATAAATATAAAAAGGTGAAAAAGCTTAATATAAATTATACTTTAAAAATATATTTTCTATGGAATTTATCTGTGTAATGCCATTATATGTTTTTTCTTATCTTATTTAACGTATTTAAATATGTATATGATTTTTAAAAATAAAAAATAAAAATTTAGTCAAAATTTATAGAAATATAAAAAAAAAATAGAAATTCTTTTCATTTCTGGCGATGCATCGAAAGTGTTAAATATATAATTATAATTATTTACAATAAAAATTTATATTTCAATTACAATAAATTTTAATTTATATTTTCATATTTATAATAAAAAAAAAAATCTTTATTGTATGGTAAAAAAATATTTTCATTTATCATAAAATTTCATGACAAATGAAATTCCTTTTTTTTTTTTTAAAAAAAAAATCAAATATCGAATAAAATTCTAAAAATATTTTTTTATATCTATATAAAATGTTTAATCATCTTTTTTTGACCAAACACAAAAATAATATTTACATCACAAGCGATACAACAAATTCAAAATGTTATGAAAAAAAAAATACAAACTATAACTTGATTTTTTATTATTATTATTATTATTATTATTGAATAATTTTTATTTTATTATTTAAATAAAAAATTATTTATATATAATTGAATAATTGAATTAATTTGATTAACCATAAGGCATAAAAGGTTCAACTAAAGGTCGCATAACTTTGCCGAGTTATTTTTATATAAATATACAAAGTACATATATAAAAATTTATTAAACGTGCTGAGCAAATATCAATCATTATTTTTCAATAGCTTTTCTAATTGAATAATTACAATGATCCTTTAGGGTATATGGTATATATATACGTTTTTTTATATTTATTAAATAAATAAATTATAAATACATTTTCTTTTTTTCTGTGTATTAAAAAGAAATATAACTAAAATATCCAGAAAAGATCAGAGAAGAGTTGGCGGCAATGGCGGTATGCTTCTCTATATATTATTGAGTCAAAAAAAAAAATAAAAAAAAAATAACCTGCTGAGTTGTATATTAAACCACGTGTGTGTTTGATAAAAAAAAAACGCGTTAATAATTGACAAATACCTGCCAATTTATCGACACTCATCCATTTGAAGTATCATCGTGATCCTTTTCTTTAAAATACAATTTTTCTTAAGTAGAAAAATAATATTGAAAGAAACCAATCATAAAAATTGGTTATAATAAAAATTATAATATCGAAAATTAAAAAAAAAATATATAGTAATTTTGAATTGAAATTCTTTGAATGAATGATGAAAGTTTTATTGATTTTGATTTTTTTTTCTCTTTTTTTTTTTTTTGGTATTTGGTTTTCTTTTGAAGTTAATTTACCATGCACTTTAATACTTTTTATTGAATATAATTGTAAATTAAACAATTATTTAGGTGAAATTTAATAAAATTCCATGTAATGCTTATAAATCCTCTCGGTGAAAGAAAAAGGAGATTGTGTAAATCGATTATTATACCAAAATAGCACAGAAAAATCATTGAAATGACAGTTTAATAGTGTAATCATGATTGGCAATTAATAATTCAAAATTTTAAATCAAAATTTGTCGCTTTTCCTTGTATAATTCCCTTGTAACTTGTAAGGATATTTTTGTATAATATAACTTAATAACCGTATATAGTATAACACAAATCCTTTAAATCAAACTACATATATATATTCATAGTTCAAATGTCAAATTATATAAATATTAAAATTCCATATTATAATCATTTAACAAATCCTATTTATCCTGTTGAGCATTAAATAAATTTTCAATTCATCAAAAAAATGTATACACTATAAATTAATAATTTTCATTTGAAATTTTTGAAAACCAAACAAATTAATTGAATTAATTTCATTTTGAATAATATTTCATTTTTCTTTTTTGTTATAGCTTCTTCGGAATAATCATTAATCATTTTTTTAGATGAAAATATCTTCTTAGAAAAAAAGGATTTATATATTGAAGAAATCTTTTTAGTTAAAAGGTCAAAATGTTAACAAAATATTTTGATTAATTCGAAATATATATGTATGTTTATATATTATTTTTTGTATAAAAAAAATTGAAATACCAAAAAATAATATTTATAAATTTTGAATTTGTTATTTAACAATAAATTTTTTTTTGAGAAATTATTGTTATATAAAAAAATTGGTATAATGATTCACATCAGGCTCTCTACTCGTCAAATTGGGATCCGTTTCAAATTTGAAAAAAAAAAAAAAATATAAATTTTATGCTTGAATAATGTAAAATTTTGAATTTATATTTGATATATACGAGTATACCAGGATTTACTCAATAAATAATTATGATTATAATAATGAAGTTTTTATTCGATATTTCCTCCAAAATAATACGAAACTTTATCAAATTTCCGCAATAAAAATTAAAAGTAAAGATTAGTAATTTTTTGTAAGTATAGTATTGTAAATAATAAAAAATTAGAGAGAACAAATTTATTTACAACAAGAGTGTATGTATGATAAGATTATGGCTCCAACTTGAATTTAGTCGTTATATGTCTGTGCAATCAGATTAATATTATCTACTAAAATTATATACAAACATTTAATTATTTCTAGTTATTTTAATGAAAATTTCTAAATATGTATTAAATATTTGTATTTTTCAAGTTCTATGAGCACAGAAATTAAATAAATATAATAATTTAAAGCAGATTTTTTGGTATAATAATCGATCTATTTCTAGGGGCATGAATCAGAATCTATGATACCGAGCTAATGATCCAATAGGAATTATTTCCAAAAAATTTGATAAATAATATAATTTTTAATTATAAATTATGAGATTGATTAAATTTTAATTAAAATTTTTTCTTTACTCTATTTTTATTTCAAAATTTTAATTAAAAAAAGTTTTATTAATAAAAACAAATAAATAAATTTAATTTCTATATTTAAAATATACTTATAACAAAATTCCAATAAAATTTCTTCGTAATTCAATTTATATATAATGTAAATACATAGTTTATTTAATTTTCTTGTTGATAATTTCATTTTTATTAAATTTATTTAAAAATATAAAAAGCAATTATCATTTTAATTATTCTGCGTATATAAAAATTAATTTAGTACAATTTTTTTTAATTTGAATTATCTATAAAAAAAATTGATATTACTTTAATTAATATTCTTGTTATTTGTTAGCAAATTATAAAAAAATTATTATTAAATTAATATTTATTAATTATTTATAATTTTCATTAAAACAAATATACAAAATATATTTTAACAAAATTACACAATATATTATTTCTTCATATTTTCTATATAATATTTAAACAAAAAAAAAAGCTTATCATTACGTTTTTACAAGGTTAATTTTGTCTTTGTCCTCTAATCCCAATTAACATATTTATATTTATATTACATTTTTTCCAGTGATGATATAGAGAGGACATTTTATAATATAATTTTTAAAAATCCACATAAAAAAAAAATGTGTTGACAAGAAAAAAAATACTGCTAAGCAATTAATTCAATCTCTTGAAATTATTAATCATATTTTTTCACATTATTTTTGTCTATAATTAATTTTAATAAGCAAAAAATATATTAAATAAATAAGATTTGTAATAACTTTGTAATTAATATTAAATTAAATTTAAATAACAATATTTTAGTTGTGTTCCATTAAGTTAAATAATTTTACTCATAGGATGTGTATACTTAGTTTATAATTTCCTTATGCAAATAATATAAAAGGTTTTGCAAAGTTTCCACTGAAGATGATTATGAATCTTTAGAAAAACTATTAAATTCATCTAATTCATGTTATAAAAAATTGATTTTTACCATGTGAAATATTAAATTTTCTAAATTTATATTCACCAGTACATTATTGTAAGTTAATTTTCTGGTGTAGAAAATTCTCGAATATAATCTCTCTATATGGGTACATTTTCGTCTAATGAAACGGACTATAATTAAATTTGATTAACTTGTTTTTGTGAGAAAATAAATCTTATAATTATTTATAATATATTATTTTTAGCCGCTTAGTGTTAATATAATAAACAATAAAAATTGTATAATTTTGTTAACGTCAGTGTTGTCTGTGTACACCATATAGTTCACTAGAAATTCATCTACGTGACTATCTACATATTCTTATGAATTATTATATTTATAAGTTATTTATAATGCGAAACAATTTTAATATTTTTAATCAGAATTATAATTTTTGTTTATCAATTTGTAGACGATCTTATTTTCACTGACAGTCCTAACCTTTGGTCAGTTTTCATTAATATAACGAAAAATTATTTACAAAATATATTTATTTTAATAATGGCAATTAGAATGTCTAGAATTTTTTTTAATAATTTATTAGTAGTTAACCCAAGGAACAATTTGAATTGAATTGAACTGATAGTAATTATATTTTTTGATAAGAAATTCTAATGAAATTTATAATTCTTGTTTATTAAAATTTTTAATTAAATAATATTTTTCTAATATTTATTAGTTTATTTCTCAATTTTTGTAAATTTTTTTTTTTTTACAAATAATTTTAAATGAAAAAAAATAATATTTCCCAGGTGTTCTTGTGAAATCATAAATACACAAGGCAAATATAATTTATTTAATTTTAATTTATCAATATATTAAAACTGGTTAAATAATATCAAATTGACTTTTATCCCTAAATGTACATCAACAATCTCTAATTTTTGTTAAGGTATACTCATATGTACCTAAAAAATATCATTTAAATACAATAATTGAATTTGTAGTGATTTAACAGAGAAAAAAGTAGACAAACAAAAATTTAAAATTTCAAAGAAAATAAATATAATAAAAAATAAATCATTTTGTAAAAATGTTTAATTCATCGGCAAGAATGTTTTTCATTGATTGCGTATTTATAATGTTTAAGGAAATCAAAAACTTTATTATACCCTAATAAAATGTTAATGGCTTATTATATATTATTAATATGAAAAATTTAATAAACTTAAAAGACATTCTTTATAATACACTCACAACAACAGCATCAAAAAAAGGACCAGACCCTCGAACTATATATTAAATATAATAAAATTATAAACACATTGAAATATTTTTCCATATAAGTTAATGATACAAAAGGGGATGAACATAAATTATATTGCAATAGGAAACGAATTAAAATCTATATAAAATAATTTTCAATTCAGCCATCCATGAAAACGTGAATGTATAACAATTTCTATTACATTCAATCCAATATAATATACAATTGACTTTTATCTAATATTTTAGAAGCATCCTTTTTTTTATAATAATTAATTTTTAAAATAAAATTCTTGTTAAAAAAGCAAACAAACCAGAAATCTTTTATATTAGTTTCTACTGATTTTTCAAGGACTATTTTGTACTATATAATGTGGTAGAAATTAAATGATCCGCGAAAGGTATAAAAAATATATTTTACTTGTGTATCTACTGTAAAAAAAGGATGAACCACCGGTTTTAATATTGGGTATCAAATTACGATCCTTTTTCTTCTTCTGTGTGTACACAGCGTCAAACTTCACGCTTTTAACAAGAAAACTAACCGATTGGTATTCGTATTTCAATAATAAATTATATATTTTACATCAATAATATATTGGTCAGTTATATTGATGAATAAAAGGACAAGTTCAGGGATATTGATGTCCAGTTTTATAGAATTCATTCATAATTTTTTTTTTATGTTATTAAGATGTTACAATTTTTTATTATAAATTCTTTTTATATTCAACTCAAAAGTTTTTTCTCAATTGATGAGTAGAAAGATAATATTGAATTATCCTTAAATTAACTAAGGCCGTTTTTTTGTGTGTATGTGATACAGTTTATTTTTCATTGATCTTTCGTTGTCAATTTTTATTATAAATTAGTAGCTATAAAAAGTATTTCAATATAAAGAACAAATTACATTATTTCCAAATTATTATCGGATCATTGCACACATAAGGACAACAGGACATTTTAAAGTTCCAATATATTGTTGTGTTTTTTTAGATATACTAAAAGGACCTTTTACATTATTTTTTTATTGCAGAAAATACTAAGCGTTTAGGATGGCAAAAAAAAAAAACAAAAAAAAAAGGATACAGAAGAAAATGACATAAATAAATTTTGCTAAATAAAATTTTGTGGTTATAATTTTGCGGGTGAACCGAAACTAATTTATCATTTTGAACATATTATTTTGTATACCTCAATAAAAATGTAATAAAAAAAAACAACTATTTTGCGTGGGAAATTTTGATCGAATAAAAATTCCAAAATTTCAATACCAACAATAAAAATGAAAGCTGTTCATTATCTGTCAACAACAACTCCTACACTTTTTATGTTTTCTTTTCTCTCCAAATTCAATTGTGAATACGAAAATAATCAATTTGCAGAAGAAATACAATATTGATATACTGCATTGATATACTGCATATACTGCATTTAAAAATGTTCCATATTGTATATTCGAAAGAAAGCTGTCAATTAGATTTAAGAATTTTCAAAAAATTTACAATCTAAATCAGTAATATTGATTAGGTATAATTTAAATCATTTTCGAGACTATTTATTAGTCAATTATAGTTTGCATTTTAGTATAATTGCCTAATTTTAAAATAACAATTTTGATAGTTTTAGGAAAATATAGTTTTCTTCACTAATTTTAAGACACAGTTGGAAATGCTAAAAAATATTTGTAGCTTAATTTGCTGATTAAAAACTTACCAAATTTTAAATTCTTCCGATTCAATTTTTAAAGCACTAATACAAAAATGATTATGTTAACTCATCCTTAAAATTCAAAAATTTTTAATAAATATTTTAAAATTAAAAATATTTATAAACATTAAAATTATGTTAAATACTTAACAACATAATAAGCGATAATTTAATAAACGCGCTTCCATAATAATCAATACATAAAATTAACCTTCAAAAATAATATTTTCTATTGATCATATCGCTTGCTTTAAGTGCATAAATACAATACATATTTATAAAAAAAAATGCCTTGACTTATTCGATTTATCATTCCCACTTTACACGCTTCCCCCAACAACCTAAAAAAATTATTTAAAAAAAATCAAAATTGATTGCTTTCGAATAATGCGGCTTAGCTGTGTCGGCGGCGCGCACACTTATAATAATATACATAATGTAATCGATCATGAAAATTTAAATCTTTTAAATATTTAATAAATCGCGCACTTAAAGTCAATCGTGGTGCTGAAAATCAGAAGAAAGAAAAAATTATCAGTTTGTCCAATTTTTTCTTTAAAGAAAAAAAACAATATCTTTCTTTGACTTTTGTCGATCATTTATAATTTCGCGCCTCAAAAATAACATAATGACTCAATAGAAAATATTATGATGTAAAAATTTGTTGTTGGTGGCTGGGTAAAAGCAAGAAAGTGTAAAAATTACTATAATATTATAAATTTTGATTGTTACATGCTATCCAATTTATTTGATGAAAAATTGTGAATCATGATTATCGTTATTAAACCATCACTTGTTTGTGATCCATAATTGAACAATTCAAAATTTTCTTCTCCATTCATTCATATTATTATTTTTTTGCTTCAAAATTTTTTTAAAGAGGCTTTTCTTATAGTTCTTTTGGGTTTGGATAAGTTTCGTTAAATTGTAATTACTTTATAACTAAATTGATATTATTAAAAATAAAGAGTAATTGGGGAAATTGTTATGGATACAGAGTTGTATTTATATGAAATAGTTTTAAATTGAACATAATTTTATAGCGGTTTCGGATGAACTACACCTATTACAGTCCTGGTATACTATACTAGTCTACAACTTATTGTTATTATCGTGTTGGTGATTAGGTTTTTTTTAATAAAAATTAATTGGTACACGATATTGTAATATTTTTTAAACGTTTTTTTTTCGGATAATATGAAATTAATTTTAATTTTATTATATTGAATTGGTGTTGGTTCGAAATTCAACAAGATATCATGAACATGTTAATTGCAAAACACGATTTTTTTAAATCAAAATATTTTAGAAGCTAGAATTAATATCATTTTTGTTAGTTGAAAAGGCTAAATTGTAATAAAGTTCTATAGGTATTTCGACAATAGAAACTGCAATTATTAGGGAATAAATTTAATCATTTTTTCCTTATCGCGGGCTTCTCTATCCAAATCCAAATTTATATTTCATTTTTCTGCATGCTGTTGAAAATTTGAAAATCTTGGATAGTCAAAGAGAAATATGTACTTATTAAATTTTCATGCCCACTGATGGTATGAGACCTAATAATTTTCTAAGATCTTCTGCTATATAAGATTTGGAATTTTACAGTATTCCGTGGTCTATAAGGATAAATTCAAATTCAAACTATAATTTAACATGTACTTTTTGCAATTTTTGATATAATAAATGACACGTTATCTTCCTTTTAAACAACATATCATGCTATTAAAATTACAAAATATTATAATTTGATTTCTTCTGGTTTTTTTCTTCAATATAAATTTAAATTAACATAAAATTTTATCTATTTACATATTTCTATTAATATTCACTTATGTGCCAATTAAATAAAAATTTAATTATATTTTCACTCAATTCAAATTTAAATTTTTGAATGAAACAAAAACGTTTATACATAATTTCAAAATAATAAACGATCAAAAAAAAATATCAAAATTATAAAAGGAATCTGAAAGAAGAAATTCACACATCACACATTACAATACTAACAGCATAAGCTTAAAATCTTTTACCTAAGTATTTATGTTAAATTTTTCTATTAAGCAAGAAAAACATGAATAAATTTTCGCATATTAAAAAATTATCATTTAGTTGAAATCGTGTCTTTATTAAAGCAAAAACTGAACATAATATATATTTCTTCTTCTGTACTTTAACTTTATACAATATGTATATTTTATTTTTCATGGTTGCCCTTTATGTTTTATGCTGATTCCTATGGTTTTGAATATACTACCGAACATATAAATAAATAAAACATTAAACAAATCAGTGTTAGTTTTGAAATTATCGATCAGACTAGAATGAGAATATGATTAAAATAGTTTCAAGTAAATTGTGAAAATTCAAGCTGTGTTTCAATCAACTATATAATATTAATGTTTATTAACATAAAACGTAAATGCTGATTGAGATAGTGTAAACAAGATAATTTCGTGGGTGCTACTATAATGAAATATTTTTTTACATAGATGAATTTTTAATTTCAAATGATTTTTGTATTTACTTATTAAAAACACATTTTTTGCCTTTTTAAAAAATTAATTTTTAATTATTTTAAGGTCAAATATAAGTGAAAATTCATTAAATTCAAATAAAAATTAAACAAATATATTTTTAATATACCATTTAATTTTTCAAATATATTTATTACATATAAAATTCAAAGAATTTTAAAGAATTATGGAAAACACATGTTATGTTATCCTAAATTTTGACATTTCTTTCATTTTTATAAATATATTTTATTAAATTTAATTAGATAAATATTTCCTTATTGAAGCTAAAACATGTAAAAATATTCCAATCTAATTAATTCTTCTATACATTTATTTCTAAAACAAAACAAAAAATATTTTCCGGAATTTTAAATCACTTAATCTTATTTTGACAAATCATTAACTCCTACATCCTTGATTTTAAACAACAACAAAAAAAAAACATGTTTAATTTATGAAACAAACTAAAATCAGTAGTAAATTTAATATCAAAATTAAAATACTAAAATTTCTTCTGGTTTGATTTTTTTTTTTGGTTTGTAATTTGATATTAAAACTAATGATTTGAACACTTTTTTCTTTCACATAACAAGAAATGATATAAGGACTAAAATCGGTATAAATGAAAAGCGGCTGACATCCTCAAACACATGTTTTGACCACACAATAAATCATCGATAGTTTTAAATTTATAAATTTTTTGACAGGATCATTAATAGGTCTTATAATTCTCTGAAATGTAAACTGATCTAATTTTGATCCAGGATCTAATAACATAATTTCTATATACATATAGACAACTAAGCGCCTATTATAGATCTTTTCCTTTTTTTCATTATGGTCATTATCGAATCATTCACACTATAAAGTTTTGAAATTGGATTCTTATATGTTATGAAAAGAATATATAATATTTTCCATGTCATAGAAGTCGGATATTTTGCAGAGAGTTTAAAAAGCGTTTTGGAAATGATCCTTAACAAAAATCAGATCCGCCCAAACTAGACAGAAATGCAATACATACTGGCGCCAAAAAAATAAAATCATGTATCTGGATTAGCTAAAATAATTGATTTTGTTTAAATGATATTCAGTAAAATTTTGTCTTTTTTTCGGAAATTATTGGAAGATATAAGGCAATTTCACTGCCATGGTTTCCGAATTATATAGGAATCATTAATATTATTCACTTTATGGAAATATTAAATTCATTACCTTAGCTCTTTAAACTGAAATTTATAAATTTATATATAAATTATTACATTTTAAATAATAATTCAATTTTTTTATATGATTCTTTCCAATTTTAATTAGTTATGCATATCAGTTTATTAAAAAAAACTGCAGTCAATAATTAATATATTAATATTGAGTAATTTTGTATTTTCTATGTAGATTATCTTAAGGTTACATAAATATATTTCTCTTATCATCACAAAGAAATAATTTATATTATATATTCAAGGCAAATGTTTAATATAGCAATAATTTTCAATTTTAAATTTAACAAATCTATTCATTATCATTTCAAAAAATTGTATTTTTCGTTTTTTTTTTAATTTATTATTAATAATGCCGCAAGTTCAACTTAGAAATAAACACAACAAAAAAAAACAATCTGTTCTATTAATTGTGTAATTAAGAAAAATATTGAAAATATATACAAATGATGTTGTTTTGATCTTTATAAGACCTCTATTTTCCCTTTAAATACTTTATAAGTATAAAATAGTCAAAATGTGTCATATTACATAGTTGATAATCTTTATAATAATATAATTTTCTAATTAAACTAATTGATAACCTCTTTTAGTAATGATAACATTTTATTATTTAATTAGTTATTTATCAGTTGGGAAAAACATTTAAATGAAAAATGTTTTTTATTTTTTTATCTTGTGATTTTTTCTTCAAACAAATTTTATTTTTCGAGATTTGAAATTATGAGTTTGATTTTATATTAATCGCAGTATTTAAATTGATAATTTTGTTGAAATTAACGACGACTTATTTTTTTTAGATATCATGTTGGCTTGGACTTAGATCTTAGAACGATTTTTATTTAAAAAAAAAGAAGATATATATAATTGGAAAAATTATTCGATTCTGAATTTGAAAATTAAACAAATTACAGATTATTTTCAAAATTTAATTAATTTTATTTATATACATTAACATTAACATTAATATTTTATTTAAAAATATTGAATATCTTTATTAATGGCCATTTAATTAAGTCTGGTAAAATGAACAACTGGCAAACCCAAGTCATGAATTTGCAAAATATATCAAAAACGCTGATTTTTATTTGTACATAAAAACTATTAAATAAAAAATATTTAAGTATATGTATGTATCATTATTATTTTTTCCCTTTTTTAATTTATATTTAATATAAGGGCAACCAAAAAGGATGACATATTTTATCCCATATTTGATATTCTTTAACCAAACACAAAAGGATATACAATATTATATTAAATTATATTGTATATAAATATACAATTTATATGTGTACCACTTAAATATGAAACAGTATGATACATTTTATTATATTTATGTATGTTGCAAAAAAAAAAAGTGCCGACATTTCAGTTATTTATTGAATTTTAAGGACTTCTACTCACTCATAATATTAATACATTCTATATAGAATTGATAAATTGAATGGGAAATTTTTTTTTTCTATATAGAAAATATATAAATGCGAGTTTGTTTCTACGATAATATGGTATCATATTATTTTATTTTTATCGTGGTTAAGAAAGGACTCATTCAAGTGCAAATAATAAAATCTACCATCATCCAATCCAAATCATTTTAAATGTAAATCGCGCATACCACAGTTCTAAAATATCTAGACCGCCTTTTTATAGAAAGATATATAGAAAAAAATTGTTAAAACATCTTTTTTTTTGTACATATATTACGAGAATAGATGGAATATTAGTAGAAAATGAGAAATTTATTTAATTTATTATTATTTTTAGTTACCTAAGCTTAAGCTGTGTACAAGAAGAAAATAGTTTAAAGATTTAAATGAAATTCTTTAAAATTAATTGTAATATTTGAGGGATTTTGTAATTTTAATTATAGATAATTTAACAATAAATTTATTAATAATTTTTTTATGTATACCAAAATGTTTGAAATTAAAATAAATTACTACTATATAATTATGTATATGTAAATTGCCATCAGAATATCAGATTCCAGAAAGAAATATAGTGAAATAAAAAGAGTACAACTCTGAATTGAACCTCCTTTCACAATATAATTTTCATTTTCATATTAGTGAAAATATTTGGTTTACATAAAGATAAATTAATGTATATAAGCAATAAAGGATCAAGGATACTTTTTATATTACTTAATAAGGGGAATTTTTTTATTTTTTTTGCTAAATAAGTTTCTGATTATGATTGTAACGTCCATTGTTGATGTTCAATGAATGAATTAATACACGTTTAATATGTTCCGAGTACCATTTTTAGATTCTATACCCAAAATAGCAAGTTATTAACATTAAATTTATTTTTAATATATGTATATATAATATAGAGATGAAATTATATGCGAATTAATATATTAAATGTGAATTTAAGTATCATCATTAAAGTGTTGGGGTGGAAAGGGACATGTGTTTTTATAACGAATGGGAAGATAATAAGTTTCATATCATGTTGTCAATTTTTATTTTTATATATATTAGTTTTTTCTTTGTATATAATTTTGGACGATTAATTTAAAAGGAAATTAAAATTGTCAAAAAAAAGGACATTATTATTAACTCGATGATAGCGCATGAATTTTTCAAAGATGGTGGTTTGGTTTTTAGTTAGAAGTTGGAATAGAAAAATTAATATATGTACATATAACATACTCGCGTATAATATCAAAAATTATTTTGCCAATATAAATTGTGACGCAATCTTTGATTTTCTTAATAGATTTTTCATGGTATATTATATGAAAAAACAATTTATCAAATTATATTCGAAGAATATAATATATTTACAACAGTTTGAAGTAATTTATAGTTTTGAAATGGTTTTTTTTATAGTTATCTCATTTTTTTTTTTACAAAATGGCACATAAATACTATTTAATTATTGCAATTTGACAAAGCAATATGTACCTTTTTTTTATTTAACCTAAAAATATATTAAACTAATTGTTTAAAGGTATGTATATATACGGAAAAAAAGGATCAACACCTTGCAATTATTTTCTTAGTAAAAAGTCAAATTGAATACAAAAAAATATATATATAATTTAAAGGAAAAGGCGCTTTAGGCACTTCAAAACTATACAAAAACAATTATGTAATTTTTTTTTTTAAATTTTTATTATTATGAACCAGAAAACCATCTGCTTTCACACCTTGACATGCGTGCCAAATTTTTTTTTTTTTTTAATTTCAAGTGGTCTATTTGTGCTATCCCGCCTACAAAAGAACAATTTGGTCATTAGGTCAATATATTTTCTTGTGTTACTTTAAAAAAAGATTTTTTCTTGTCTTTTCTGTTATTATTAAAAATTTAGAGCAATAAAATACAATTTTGTTGAACAAAGAAACATTGGATCGGCAGATAACGTAAACAAAATTTATGTACAATGTAGCTATTTTTTTTTTTCAAATTAAATTTTTAAAACTCCTTGTAATTCCATTTAAAAAATTAAATTCATATAAATATAAATTGTAATGAATAACAAATCGTTTTCAATTAAATTACGAAAAAGGTGCGGATTAACAAGACTATAAAATTTTGTCGTCCTTTTTTTAACACGTATAATTAAAAACATTTTGTATTTGTATTATAATAATGAAAAAAAAAACCACCAACCCTTTTAGTTCATGTTGAAAAACCGCTCCTTAAGCCCACAATACTCTGCACTATTGTGACAATTATTCATTTTTCTTAGTCCCCTTGAACAATTACTTTTTTTTTTTACATAAAACTCCTCCTCAACGCTTTGCAAAAATTATATCTTTTTTTATAATTTACAATTTGATAAGAAAACATTCAAAAATTTCATTGAAATTTTCGATTCATTCGAAATCTGCAATAATCATGTAATTTTTTTTTTGCTTTTTTGCAATGAAAAACAATAATTAGTTGCGTGTTAGTTGCAATTGTAGATATATGAATGCAGGTGTAAATTACTGCTTGTTTGTAACCCACCTTTATTAATTCGTGTAAAAGCGCAACAAAACGCAATAAAATTTATACTCGATTACATGAATCGTTGTTGTTATTGTTTTTTTTTTTTAATGCAAAGAAAAAGATTTTTAAAACCAAATAAAATTTTAAATCTCTACTAAATGATAAATTGCATAAAATGTGTAATAAAATGCGATGATGAAAACTTTATTGCATACGAGAATTTTAAAGCCCTGCAGTGCTAAAGATATTGTGAAACAAGAAAAGCGTATAGGAGGTTTTTTTTTCTGTACGATGATATAAAATTATACCAATAAATAATCCAATCTACCTGATTAAAAGGTCATCCAATAATTTAACGCCATTACAAAATTTTGCTGAATTCATAAGCGTGAATTTAATTTTTTTTTAGTTTTATTCCGAATAATAATGAATGAAAATAAATCAAAAATCTGGAAGCTACCAAAAATTTAAATAAATTTATTGTAAATTATAAATATAAGTTTGTAAACTACAAAATTGAAGATCGATAGTCCCCGATAACAAAAATTTTTTATGGATTAATAATTATGTCTTTAAATGTCTCTTAAAAGCTCTAAAAGTCAAGGTGATTTTTAATTTATTTAAAATATTTTATGTCTATTCCATTTACACTTAAATCCTTTCTTAATTTTATCAGACAATTATCCAATATTTTTAATTTTTTGTTACTTTAATTGATCAAATAATTCTTATTGCGTGACTGAAATTAATATCGTTTTTAATTTACGATGCTATTGGGGTATACACAATAATTCTTATTTACAGTGCACACTATATTTTATATGATTCTCTATACCAGATAATTTATAGTATTATATTAGTCTTGATATTATTCGCATGTTTGACACTTCCATAATTTCTGAGATCACATTTATATTGTTAATTTGCAAACATATATATAACTAACCAAAATTTCGTGTCATTTTAGTTAGGTGAATTGATAATTTCTTAACGAGCATTCAAAAACAACCCAAATAATGTAAAATGGTTTACTGTACCGAAACGAATAAAATATTTTATTTCCATATAAATACAATGAAATCATATTCATTACCGATTCGATTTGAATAATGGAATTGTGGTGAGGTAATATTTAATTTAATTTAGTTTATAGTAAAAAAAATATTGGTGACCATATAGTTTATTTTTATTGTCGCCAGTTAGACTGGCAAAGTCAATGCCGACAATTTAGTAATGATTTGGACTTAACAACGTTGGTGGTAAATAATTTTTATAATAAATCTCCAAATAAGAAATAAACCTATAATAATTTTAATTTTTATAATAATATTTCAGTCAATTTAGTCATTTGTATTTTGTGGTAAATATTAAAAATGGTAAAATGACTTCTTCTTCGGTAATAAATTTATAGCTTAAAATATAATAATTTGACAAGCTAATTTTTTGTTAACTAATTGCGTTTAATGGGGATTTATAAAGATTTGTTACATATGATTTCAATATGAAATCATTTATGATTAAAATTAGAGTATATTATTATATGTATTAAAATTTAGATTTTTTAGGAGTAAATTTTGAGATAAAATTTCAGAGACTACCACAAGGACTTCACGTTTGTGACGAAATATTTACAATTATATATTTTAAAAATAAATTAGCAAAATTTGTAGAATATTTTTTGTATAAAATTCAACATTTCTGTTAAGAATCATCCAAATATATTATCTGTTATGGGTTTTGGCAAATAGATAGGTTGTTATCTTATAAGAGCTGTACTGTGGCAATAATTTCGGATATATTCTCTAACAATATAATATATAGGTGATCCATCAAAAAGATACGTCAAACTAATAAGAAATTATTCATACTTTCAATCATTCTAGATAATATTTATGACATTCATCATTGAGCATCAATATATTGGACTGCAAATTCTTCCTTTTTATTTTTAAAATTTATGAAAAATCACAATTGTGGTCTAATGATTTTGAAATAAAAATTCCCACAATATACAAAATTAAATTTCCCACAAAAATTTTAATTGCAATTATTATTTCAGAAAATTTTACCAATTGGTCAAAATAATATCCATGATTATTAATTCACAATAACAAAATGGAAATAATTTTTCAATTTCTAGTAATTCAAAAATAATTTGAAATTCTATTATTGAATTCTTTATATTTTTTGCACTTAATTAAATATTTTTATATTCAAAATTGAAGTCATGTTGTGATATAAAATTAAGATAAAAATCTTTTAGTTTTTGGGAATTTTTAAAATGATATTTTGATTTTTACATATAGTTAAGTATATATATTATTATGGTGGGCAGCAGTTGGTCATGCAATTATTGTTATTTTCCATAAAATTTTTGCCATTTTACCAAAAAGAATACGGGCTGTTTTAATACAATTAAACTTGATTAATAATTTTGTTATTTTGGGCATATAATAATAATCAGTTAATTTTTATAAATGTTATTTTTATGTTTTGATTAACCCTCACAATTTGAAATATATTTATACTATTTTATTTTAAAGTAAATAATGTTTACATATGTGAATAAATAATAAGGGGTCAATTTTTATAGGATAATTTATGGATGATTTTTTTTTCCTTTTTATTTTTTTTTTTGAAAATTTATTTTGTGCGAAAATTGATCACCTGGAGATGACAAACAATCACTTTGTTAGGATTAAGTGATTAAAGATAACTTTGATATTTAAAATATTAATTGTGTAAACAAACTATATATATATATATATGTAGAGTCTTTTGTTGGTGAGATTTTTGATATGATTTTGTGATTACTATCACTAGAAAATAAATAATATTTCAAACAGGGAAAAAGAAAATTTAAACTGTAGCTACTATCTAAGATTAACTTTAATTATTTGATATTTTACGAGATTTTTGTTATATTTTTTTAATCACAAACATTTTAATTGTCGAAAAGTGATTTTATTTTAATCCTTTATTCAACTTTATATGTGACTTTCATGTAATACCATCAATTATGAATTAAAAATTTAAATTAAAAGGATTAACTGATTATATTATAAGAGACGAGATATAATTAAATATTATATACACGGTTAATATTCAATATTTTATTTCTATTTGAGATAACATTTCCTTCCGGATAGTTAAACTAGAAATTGTGTAAAGGAAATATTATTTTAATGTATACCATGATGAATTCGTGATAATTTTAATATCTACGACAAAATTCTAACCGTGTAATACTCAGATTAAATAAATGTAAATTATTTTAAAAAAATATATTATATACATACATATATTGTCAAGGAAATACGAAATGATAATATCTTTGATATTATAATATTTTATCGCCGCGTGCTTCTAATTAAATTCATTTGTTAAATCGGATTATATTTGGATATCGTTTTTCAGTATAAAACAGCAAAAACATAAAAATCTTTCTCGAAATAAATTTAAAGCTGATATAAAAGTATATACGTAGGTATTAATGTAAAAAAATATTCTAAAACTTTGAGAGTGTGTAATTACAATTTATTCTAATATTAAATTAAAATTTATTAAAAGAAAATTATTTGAATTTTAGAAAAATAGAAGAACATATTTTTTAAATTTATTATGTCCAATTTCAAAATATATATACGTCACTAACAAATTCGTCCGTAAGGAAATTACGCAATAGTTAAAAGTTCAAATTATCCTTGAGGATCAATTTTACGCGCGCTATTTCTAATATTTCAAAATTACATCTGCTCATCATAATTTAATAAACTAAAAAATTTTAGTTTTACTGTCATTTTATCTTTTAATGATAATTTTAAATTACTTATAAAATTTCTAAAAGATCGACGACATTTTAACTTCTTTTTAATGAAATATAAAACCACTAATCAGTCACACAGAAGTGCGTATCGAAATCTTTGTTATTATTATTGTTAAATCGATCTTCTAAAAAGAAGAGAACAACCAATTCGTTCAATAATAATTTTAATTTTTTTTTTTTTAGATTTGAAAGATATCGAAAAGGAATTAAAATTCATTTAAATTGATATTTACAAGAACGTAAAAGAATTCACATAAAAAATATATGTATATAAATATTCCATCCTAATGAACACCTTGTTCTCTTTGACTTTGCCATTTTATATATAGAAATTCACAAATTGATTGTGTACCTGAAAGAAAGGATCTCTTCTTTTTCGATTCATTGTCATTTAATGTGACTCAAAAACTAAATAAATTGGTTTTTAAATGTGTCTTCAAAAAGAAATTAAATTATATATGTATGTATAGAAGAAAAACAGCTTGACACTCGAAAAATATTAATTCTTATAAATACTGTGTAAAATTGACAATTGATCCTTGACAATTCAATTGTATATTATAGGAAAAATTTGAACATGATTTTTTCTTCAAAAAAGTTTACAAAAATATCATGTATATTTCTTTTAATAATTATAAATAGGAAAATACTTCAGACTGTCATGAGGATCTATTTCAAAGGATAACATTTTATTTGTTGACTTTTTTTTTTGTTATATATTTTCCATTGAAATTTGAATTGGCAATATTGAATGTCTAACATTTTTTTTTGTATATGGCACGAGTGACTTAACCACAATTTTTAAATGTATAATATTTTCATATTTTATATGTTGGTTTTATACCTTTGTGACTTTTCAATTCAAGATGTTTTCTTAAATAATAAGTAATATAAACTCAAGGTGGCCAATTTCTCATTTATTATATAGAAAATATTTCAAATTATATCGTGTAAATATTATATGAGTTTAATTATTTTAAATATTAATTAATTTTATTTCATTTTATAAAATATTAACTGAAATTATTGGAATGTAATTATTAGATATTATTATTTATTTAAAATTTTATAAATTAATTGAGTATTAATAAATGAATCTAAAATATTATTTATTCAAATTTATATATAAATGTTATTGAAGAATATTTGGTATCAATTGGCGCTTTGTTGTCTGAATTTCATATGTTACAAAGTATTATCTTATCCAAAAATAATTCTAAATTTATCTGGAAATTAAACAAAAAAAATGTATTCACGTTCTTTATATTTCACATCAATTTACTAATTCACAGCATGGTATCATTTATCTGTTCAAAAGGTACTTGAAAATTAATAAAATACTTTTAAAATGTATATTCCTACCTAGATATATCATTTTAAATAGTTGGCTAATTTTCAAAAGGGCATAATTTCGTATATAAGTGCAATATACGTTATACACAAGGTGGTCATGATGTGCAATTTGCCCATCAATCTCAAGTATCTGTCAGAAGAAACAAAACAAAAAAAAACACACCACAATAGAGTAAAAACATTTTATAGTTTCATTTTGACAAAAATATAGGAATACAATTTACAAAATTGTTTCTAAAATAACTATGATAAGATAGAGGTGAAAGTTTTCCATTTTTTTTTTGTTATATTTTTCAGATTTTTCAACTTAAAAATTGTATCTAATTTTTTGAAATACCATATTAAAAGTAAATATATGAAATTATCAAGTTTATTGATCTCTATTAAATAAACGGCCTAAAATTACTTTAATATATTTTATTTAAATTAAACATTAAAACTAAAAATTTCATTAAAACTACATATACACATACAATAATTGTATAAATAATAAGTAAAATTAAAAAAAAAACTAACCAACCACTTAAAAATAGTGACAACAATTTCATGTTGGCAAACAATTAATTTTCCCTCCTTGGAAATAGTTAAATTATGTATACAAACAATTTTTGCAGACATAAAAATAGATATAAATTTACTTTTTTTTAAATTTATTTATACAATATTTTTTATTTGCTTATATTATATAAAATATAGGAGTATATTATTTTTCAAGAAGCTATAAACTGATTTCATTATCTATATAAATATACATATATGTATATACACATATATTTATTTATATTTCCCTTTTAATATAAATAAAACTATAAGTCAATTACTTAATTAAACGTTTGGTCATTTACGCAAATAATGGATAAACCTCGTGCTTTAAATTAATAGTCCGCACGGGTTAATCGAATTTCACTCAAAATTCAATAATAAAGAGAACAAAATTATTTGTTTACCGAACCAATTCGAAATCGTACAGACACCTGAAAATCACCATATCACATTGAACAGCAATAAAGACTTTTAAATGCTATTTATATATATTTTGTATAAAAAAACAACAACATTATATTTACTTAGTCCAACTTTATCAATAACAGAAAAAAAAAAATATTGTTGTCATCGAAGAAGATTAAGTAAATAAATAAAAATCTAGCATTGAATGAAATTGTAGATTATATATGGGGACCATTGGACGGGATGAAAATTAAGAAAAAATTTGAAAAAAAAACAGATTATTAACCATGTTCAAAAAATATATAACTAATATTAATTGAAAGTTGATAAATATGTGATTTGAAATTATTTACTTAAACTTTATGATGGTAAAGCAATTAAAAAGCTGAGAAAGATATTAAAACTCAGACGCCAATAAATTTACATTTACAAAATCTATGACTAATTTTACATGATTGACATTTTCATTCCACCATTTCTATGTTAAATTTTCCAGATTCATCAAATAAATTAGTTTGGTCTGAAATAAAAGGGAAATAGCACGATCGAATGTGGAATGAAAATTTCGTCAAAAGACCATTTTTCAGTTGAAATTGAAATATTTATGTCTAGCTCTTCTGCTTACGTTAAGGAAGTTATAAAGAAAATGATTTTACCAGTGGAATGTAAAAGTCGGCTATGTGAAGTTAGTATTATAGTATAAGAAACTATAAAATTTGAATAGCTACATTAGAATATTTATAAATTTCAATTGATACAATATAAACTGCAAAAATAGGAAGCAATAAGGTGTCATTTTAGATTAGCGAAAAAATAATTTTTCTTATTTGTTTATCTTTTGCATGTTATGTTTGGACAATAAGAAGCACTCATTATAACATTAAATATATATAGTGAGTTTGTTTTCTTTTATAATAACCATCCATAAAGTGACAAAACAAAATTGTCAGACTTTATTATTATTATTATTATTTTTTGCAAAGGACTAGAAGAAGTAAATCTTGGCTTTATTTATCGTTGGACACTTTTAAAATATACTTTAACTATTGTTATTTAATTTAAATCTTTTTCAGTTACCTGAAATTGTGGCAGTTGCTGCTGCTGCTGCTGTTGATGCTTGTTGGCAATTGATATTGTTTGTTTGTTGACTTTTAATCTGTGCGGTAGGTTTATTGTCTATGTTTACCACCACCTTTTAGGCCTATTGAAATTGCGTTTATTTATTGATTGCCTGATCGGCATATTTTTTTCTTATATTACTTAATATATTTTCTTAAAAGCTCTTCATAATGAATGTAACAATAACAAGACTCTTTTTTTTGTTGCTGGTTAAATCTTTTACGAGTCACTCTTTAAAATTTTTTAAAATGTCTATTAATATATTGTATATAAATGGGTGATATTGTTAAAATAATATTTGTAATGTCAATTAGTATATTTTTTAACATTTCAATGCAGACAAACTATTAAAATTTTCAAATATAAATATTTAAAATATAAAATTTGAAAAAAAAAAAATTGTTGATAATTTTTTAAAAGTTTCTAATTATCATTAATGAAGTTGTCTTTGTCATAACTTAAAATTTATCATTTATGATGTTTATTAGTGACAATAATTATATTAATTATTATATGCGTTTTAAAAATTTAACCGTCACGGGAAAATGTTTTCCAATTTTTTTTCGCTTTTAATTTGCGTAAGGTTGATTACGATTAGTAATGAATGCTGAAGCTGGTGAGAAAAGTTTTTGGAAAAACTATATATGCTAATCAAAATTGTTATAGGAAATATAAGAAATGAGAAATTAATCAGCTTTATAGCTATACAGTATAATAATGAAATAATTCTTCAAACAATTCTGTTCAGGTTCAGGTTTAGAAATAAAAATTAATTTGTAATTCCTTGATAAAACTATAAAAGAATTATTTGCCCCGAAAATAAAAAATATTCTTTTGAACTTTTTTAGATTTTTATTTATTATAATTTATTTAATATTTAAATCGGATTAACTCAATTATTTTTATATTAAATATATAAAATAAATATTATATAATTTTTAAATATTTATCATAAAATAATGAAAGTATAAGAAATTCTTTTACAATTTCTAGAAAAATTGCATAATTTTTATAATGATATAAAATATAATTTTGTTGTTACAATCAAAAAAATATTATCCAATTATTATTCAAATGTATATTTAAATATGGCTCCATTTTTGTTATATATATATATATTTGCAACCAATTAGAGTAAAATTTAATAAAAAATATTTGTAATCTTCTTAAATTTTACCATCAGTTAAATTTTTTTTTGTGAAAAATTTATTTAAATAAAAATCTCAAAAATTATCATTTTTATACGTAAATATATAAAATATAATTGACTATTAAACCGACCCTTTTTTTCATCATTCCCAATACGCTCGTTAAAATTTTCTTTTTCTTTTGGAAAAATGGCAAATTGAATAAGTGACTAAATGAAGTTTATTTTATTTAATAAAAAATAAAATAAATAAAGGGGATTATTTTCTAATATAGAAAACAATACCAGTTAAATTCATTGAACATTGATTTCCCTTTTATTATTTTTCTTATCACTCATTTGACGTATAGTCACACACTTAACCAAAAAATTATACATCTATACATATGAAGTGAATTTTATCTTATTTTTGGCGTTAAAGAGTGAAAAAACAAAAATTTGAATTTAATTTTCAAATATATTATATAGCACCCTCCTCCTTATTAACTTAAGGATGTTCGGTGTTTTGTTTATTCCTTGTAAATAAACCATTTTGTATATGTGTGTGTATTAATGATCATATTTTTCATTATGGAATGGTGTCTCCAAAAAAAAAAAAAAACAGAAGAGATTTCTTGCTCTATGATTAGTATACCCTTCGAAAGGCAGCAAAATAAGATTATAAATATGATGAGCTATTATTATACCAATGTGCTGGAAGTTTATTTAAAACACAAAACGATTATACGCACAATGAGGGTAATGAATTTTCATCCCTTATATTTTACGTTTACTGATGTATTATGTATATATAATACTAACAAGAAGAGTAAGGATATAATGTCATTTTAGTATTACAGAAGGGTAAATTATATAATGGAAAATTAAATAGAAGAAAAATAATATTTGTTAGAAATTGTATTTAAAACTAAAAAACAAAAAATGGGGAGGTTGAAATCGTGTTGCAGTTAAATGTTTTAAATGCTTAATATAAAATTTGGGTATATATTATACATTAGAGACATCACCGATTAAAAAGATATTTGTTGTCATATAAATTTTTGTTGAGATAATGATATGATTTAATGATATGAAAATTTTAATTTTTTTTTTTTTACATAATTTTATTAAAAGGGAATTTCTCTTTTTTTTTTGGAAAATTAATTGAAAAAAGATTTTTAAGATAAAGATTTTTAATGTAAATATTTAATTTTTTTTTTTCGTTAAAAAAGCTGAAAGATTATTTTTTATTGAACATTATTGTATATATACGTAAAATGGAGGAGAGGAAGTTTGATATTATATGAAGATTGTAACTGGAAGTCAGTTAAGATTAGTGGAAAAAAATGACATTAGATTAGCATTAAAGTATTAAGATTTTTAATTACGTATATAATTATTATTGAAAATTAATTTACACATTATAAATAAAGTTCTATCAAATTTTAATAATTATTCTAATAAATTATTGTAAAGAGATTAGAGAAGGTTTAAAAAAAAATAAGCAAATAAGCTACAAATAAGCAAAAGCATACCGCTTAGTTTTACCAGGATATCACAACACAAGGCAAAATAATATCTTTTTTCGCTTTTTTCTGCAAAAAGATAGTGCAGGACAGTTGAATTAAAAATTGTAGTTTGGATAAAGTCTTATATTAGATGTTCTATATCTACACACTTACAAAGATATTAAGTAAAATAGTTTAGCGTTTGTTAGAGTAACAAATACATTTATTTAAAAAAAAATAATATTTATTAAAATATGTAGCTACATTTTATTTGTTAAGAAACTTTTATATAATTATAAATTAATCTCTCATTTTCTAAAAAAAACTATATACCTATACATAATTATAAATAATTTAACAATTACCATTAATTTGTAAATTCATTGAAAATAAAAACATTCTAAATTACTTCCATATTGTTAAACTTTCTAAAAAAAAATAAAAACTTATTAATCAATTTCAAGTGTTACAAATTTCATATTTCATTATTTGTTATAAGTATATGTATAGTAGTTTTATGTACAAATTTCAGCCATATTTTTTTTTTATTTTATTCGGTTGTAAAAGAAAAAGGATATGAGTTCTCATTGTTATTTAACCAACAGAATGAAATGAATATTCACATATATCTATCGCTATATACTAAATTATATAATGAACATTTTAAATTTCTTAACAATAAATCTATACATATAAATATATATATATACATATATGTATGTATATATATCCCAAAATAATAAATATATATTACCCACCTATTATTTTTGCTTTATCATTTTATATTTTTGAAAATAATATGGCAAAAGTTTAAGGGTTGTTAAACGGAAATTGAGAAATTTGTGACTTGAACATGTTTTAAAATTTCCACATGATATCACATTTCATACACACTTACATAAATTTTGTACATATATTTTATTTTGAATAAAAAAAAAAGCCACACGTTTCTTTAAAGTGTTTAAAAATTTTTTTTTTACAATAATAACTAAACCATAGACGACGACACTTACAACACTAACAACACAAAAAAAGGATAATTTTTATTATTTTTATTTAGGGGTTAGGGGGTATAAGTGATAAATGGATTATTAATTTGGCCACTGGTAAAAGATATTATGTATATATATGTATGTATAAATAAATTTAATTCACGCGGATATGAAGTGATGAGAGGTTTTTTTTATATATACCAAAATGAGGAATTAAAATAAAAAAATTTGTTGTAATCATATTACCATAGTAAGTATAAAACGACTATATATGTAAAAGTCGGGATAATAAGAATGATGACGCGTGTTTGAATATGATTTGTAATAAGGCGAAATTGTATATATAATAATAATTTTTGTTCTGTATTAAATAATGTGCCAGAAAAGTTTTCAATTTCCAGGAAATGATGATAAAGTTTCAAAACGATATGTCATATTTATTATATATATACCACGTTTTATATAGAATATTTTATACAATTTGATATTTTTGAATAAGAAAAAGTTATTTTTAACTTCATATATGTATGTACATGTATATTCATGATATTGTAATTTGATATTATTGAGAACTTTTACTACAAAAAAAAAATTATACGACTAACTTTTTTCTTCTAATATGATTTATTTCAAAAATTAATTATCTGTTATTAACTTTTTTTTTTACTATATATTTTGTTTGTTTTTTGTTCTATAATTATTAAATATAAAATATTTTTCTCCCTTTTGATATAAAATAAATTACAAACAATTCTCATTATATTTTCATTTAAACAAAATTTCTATATATACAAAAAAAAAAAATATATAAAGAAGCAAAAATTAATATTCTAATTAAGACAAAATCTTATTAAAATTGTCTTCAAAAGAATTAATTAAAAATTATGAAACCATTACAGAATAATTATTTCCTTTCATAGCACTAATTACAATCATTAAATAAAAAAGAAAGCAACCAAACCTCCATCAACTATTAAATTTTCTCTATTTTTTTTTTTGGTTTTTTTTTTTCTGTTCTGTTTGCTTCTCGTTTAGATTTTCGAATGTTGTTGGTATGGAAAGCTTTTTTTTTTTTTGTTTGCTTTTTAGGTGAACATATAAAAACAAAAGAAATATTATATAACCACCCTTTTAGACTATAGCAGGGAGGCTAATAAAAAATAATAAAATAATTCTTTGCGCAACCAACAAAAAGTATTAATAACAAGCTAAATATTATAATAAGGAAATAAAAGCCTTGTGTGCACAGATGAATGTTAATTAGGCAAAAAAAAAAAAAAAAGATATAACAAGAAACATAATATTATTTCTTTTTTTCTTCGTCCTGTTTAGTTTTAAGCTCTAAGTTTTATAATTTAATTTACGGTGCTTTATTTATATACCATTTTCAGATTAAATTAGTCAGTTTTCATATTTATTTTGATGATTTTAAATTAAAAATTGACCCACTAACTAAATTTTCTAAAATATTATAATCTTAAAATTAATTTGTGATTTAAAATAATAGTTCAGAAAATTTAGTTATAGTATTTCATTTACATTTTGAAATAACTTAATTTACTTAATTTGATAAATATGTTTGCAATTCAATTTGAAATCAAATGGAAACTGATTAATTCAATTTAAAAAATAATACTATATGAATTTATTTTGAAAAACGTCGAATTTAATCTGAAATATAATATTTTATATATAGTTAAAATATATAAAAATAGTGTAAAAATACTCATTCCACCTAATTTCAAGGATAAAAGCAAAAAAAAAAGGATACAAAAGAATTAATAATCTTTTCATTATATATTAAATGGAAAATTGTGTTGGTAATTAAATTGATATCATAGTGTGTGCTAGTACTGACTATGCTACGTTGTTAAATATTAATATTAAAAAAAATCGTCTATTATGGTTGTAACATGGAGTCGTTTTTAATTGAATATAATTGGGGGAAAAATGTATGTACGTGTATAAGAATATCGGGTAAGGATACATATTATTATGTATGATTATTTTTATAAGGTAAAGCGAGTCATAAAAAATATAGTACAAATATTATACATAAATTGCATACAATTGTTAGGCCTTTTTAAGCAAATTGCTAATTACTTTACACCATAAAAATATTTTAGGTAGGTATATTTAACACAAACTGAATAAGTAATATTCACAATATATATAAGAACTTTAATATATTTAATAAATTTGTCCATATCATTATATAAATTATAACTATAGAAATTTTCCCTTGATTATGCCAATAATTTATCATTTTACCTAAATTACAGAAATAAATTACCAAAAAATTATATATATTAAAATTAAAAACATCAAAATTTTAACTAAAATTAATATCTGTTATTCAAATTAGCATACACAAAAATAATAATAATATAAAATTAAGAAAAGGACCTAAACTGTGTCTACCCCATAAAATTATAATATAAAAAAAAATTCCTCCATTTTTTATTAATGTTTTTTTTTTGTCCCAATAAAAATAATAATAATAACAATAAAAATAAAATTATTTCTATATTAAAATTTCCCAACAGAAAAAAAAAATTTCAATATAAAATAAATTCCACATAATTTCCATAACAAAAGAAAATCAATTTACCAAAAGAAAAAAATTGTATATAATATAAAATTAATAATCTAAAATGTCCCCACTTAAAAAATTTTCCAATTTCTTTTTATATTGTGAAAGCAAATATTAAAAGCAATTTTGTCTCAAATTAATTAGATTTTCAACACAATTGCGATAGCAAATTTTTTAACTTTTTTTTTTGAAACTGGAAAAAAATCATAAACCAGCATTAAACATAAATATAACTTATTATATTTCTTTAATTTGTTCTATTGCGCTTCTGGAGTCCTTTTTTTATATACCCTTGGTAGGTACTATATACAATATATATGTATATAAGAAAGATCTCCTGTGTAATTTTTTTTTTTTTAAGAAAAAAAATGTTGCTTTACTTATTTCTATACCATTTTGTATACCATAAACGATTATATACTCAAAATTCTATTACAATGAGCCATCATATCCAACAACAGCACAAAAAAGAAAACTACATATACACATTTTATCGGTCCAGAAAAGAAAATATGAACCCGAAAATTTAATGTATAATAATTTTGTATTCTAATATTTGTTGTATACCACAATTTTTGATTTATTTATATGTATATGTAACGAAACATAAAATCTATGTATTTGTATAAAAGAAAATTTACCCTTTCCAAATCATCCCCAATTAAAAAAAAATCTGTTGCTAAAAGAAAAATATTAAAATATCATTTCGGGTGGGAAAATATGATTATAAAAGCACTAACAAAAGAAATGAAAAAAACATAATTTCCTTTTTATGTAAATATATGATTGCATCTTTTATTTATTTATTGTTCGAAATATTTTATTAATACATATACAGCCAAGGACATTTTCAAGAAAATAAAAATTCCAAATTTCAAGTCAAAAGAAAAAAATTGTCTCTCACACCACTTAATAATTAAAGGAAATAATTGATATCATTTCTAAAACAATTATCCAAAATGATGAAAATTTACTGAAAATCTATAAAAAAGAAATAATTATTTATGCTTCTAATAACAACCATTCAAAATTAATAATTCTTTCTTGTCACCAGTAATAAAAAGAATATGATGGAGGGTTGGAAAATTAAATTTTCCAATTTTTCTCACTTATATAATTGTAATAAAAACTTTTCTGATATTATTCCCCATTTTCATATATAAATCTTCAAATATATAAATAAAGTTATTTTTATATATAAAATAGACTATCACGACAAAATTGACAATATTATCAAATTTGAAAATATATATAAAATAATATATTTGACTGCCTAGACAGGACGTCCCCATCTTGAAAATTTTATTTTGCTGGTATATACTTACATACTTATATACATTCAATTTTCTGGAAAAACTAAATTTATATTTCCGAAGAAACCATTGATTTCCTAATAAATTGAATTAAACGAAAATTGAATCAAATACAAATAAAATTTAAGAAAATTAGTTTCATGTATATGCCAAACTGCTCATTAGCCTAAATACTATGCTCAAAACTCTTTTATCCAATTATTATTATTTATACAAAAAAAAAATTAACAATTCAATAATATATTATATTTTTTTTTGTCTTTGTTGTTTATTACTGAAATTAAAATATTAAAATGGCATCTAATTCGACAACAACTCCAGAGAAAATCATAATTTTTTATCCGTGTGTGTTGGTTTTGTGCAAAATGTGATAAAAAAAATCTTTGTACACACAACAAAAAATTTCAGATTGGGGTAAAATTGATAAAATAAATATAATATGTAGTAATAATAATAATAATTTTTTTCTTTAATTTGATTATCATATTTTATATGTATAAAACTCTCAATTGTAATTGTATATGTATATATTATTCCCCACAAATAAAATATTGAAAAGTTTTAATATATTAAAAATATTTTTTTTATTTTTTGAAAATGGAAAATATTCATTCAATGATTGGTTCATTTCAAATTGAGAAATATGCCAATAAAAGGCGGAGAGAATATTATTATTATTTGTATATACATAATAATATTTGTGCATTCAACAATTATAATTCCGAAAAATTATATTTTATATTTTCTCAAGATAAAAAAACAACACAATAATAAAAAAAACTAGCTAGCTATATATTAAAATTTTCGGTATAGATAAAATATAGTGGAGAACATAATCCAAAAAAAAAAAAAGATACAAAGATACATTTTTTTTTTCATATTTAAAGTTACCGCCTATTCTCTTCTTTTTTTTTTTATATTATAAAACTGTGGTGAATTTATTTCAAAAACTCTCAATTTAACCGGTGAGTATGGTGTGTATCTTTTATGTTTTTGGGAGTGAATTACCGAATCAAGAAAATCCGGTTTTTCAACACATAGATACAAAGATATACTATATTGTATGTATATTTCAACCCCTTTTAATAGTGTTGTGTTTTTCAGGTTTTTAGGTTTTCATTTATAGTTTGTTTGCTTTTTGAATGTGTGTTTCAACTAAAAATTGTGCATTTTTTTATATATATTTTTTACATTAGGGGCAATTATAATGTTGGCTGTAGTTTATCTATAGAAATAATATATATACTCAACATAAAACAGAGACCCAGTGAACTGTTGAGATTTTTACAGATGTTTTTAGTTGTAGACCAGTCGTGATCTCGTTTAGACGTGGTTTTAATTGAGTTCCTTGTTCGTTAAAAGTGTAAATTTATTTATTTTTGATTAATTTGAAAAATTTTTGAAAATAGAATAAAAATAATAATAATAATTTTAAAGTTCTTTTAAATATGAAATGAAAATTTTATAATTACATATTAATTTTCGGAGAAATTATAATTAAAATGATTAAAAATATAATAAACAATCAACTCACAAATGGATTAATTAATTAAGTGAAATGAATTTTTAATAAAAACAAAAATATTTGAAAATTGAATTTTAAATATTTAATTCCAAAAAAAAAAAAAATAGTGATTTATAAATGAATTTTACAAATTGTACAAAGTGATTTAAAAGATATTTGTATAAAGTTATAAAATTTTAATTAAATAACAAAAGAAACAATAATTATATAAATTAAATATAATTTAAAAAAAAAAAAGAATATTATACATATATGATAAAATTATCAGGAATGACTGTCACTGCTATACGTACAACAATGTCGAGCCCGACGGTTCCACCATCATCAATAACAATAAATCAGCAACATCAAAAATCTAGTTCACGAATTAGTAATTTTAGTGTTGCATCATTATTAGCAGATACACGGCCAAAAAGTCCTATTGAACCGGTTGAAATATTACTGCCAACAAATTTATCAGCATCCGCCAATTCCTCATCACCACAAAATAATATAAATAATAGTAATAATAGTAGTAACAATAATAATAATAATAGTAATAATAGTTTACATAATAATCATCATCATCATAATCATCATCTGCATCATAATCATCATATAAATCAAACAAATTTAATTACAAATCATCATCCGGCACATTTACAACCTAGTACATCACCAGTATCATCATTAAATCATCATCAAGAAAGTAATCATAGTAGTTTAACAACAGCAACAACAATAACCAAAAATGAACGTCATACACCGCATAGTAGTGGTCCAGAATCAGAAATTGATTATGATTCAAATCAAGATGAAGATGAAGAAGATTCAATTGTTGATATTGAAGATATGAATAATGATTCACGTTCAACACCTGGTTTAGATAGTAAATCACCAACAGTATCATCAATGTCTATAAATGGTGTAACATCACAAATGTTAACATCATCTGGTGGATTAGCTGGTCATGTACCAATTAGACCAACACCATTTAGCGCATTAGCGGCGGCAGCAGCTGCATGGGGTGGTATTGGTGGTGGTGTACCGTGGCCGTCGGCTGGTAGACAATTATCACATTTTGGTCCACCTGGTTTATTTCCAGGACAAGGTTTTGGACCAAATATGGGTGGAGGTGAGTTACATATTTTGTTAATTATAAATAAATATAGTAATTTAAAAAATTCTAATTGGTTGTCTGATTGGAAATTCTTAGTATAAAGATAAGATCAATTTAATAATATATTTAACTGTTACAAAGCATTCAAGTTAGATACTAAAAAAAATGAGTAATAATTATATTGAATATTTTTCGACAGTTAAAGATTTTTGTAAAATTAATAATTATTTAATAATAAAATTGTTCACGAAATATTTTATATTCTCTGACGATAAATGCTACTGATAAGAATCTAAAAATAACATAATAATTTTAAATGTTCCAGTAGCTTAATTTTATTTAATAATGTTTCGCCATATTTGTAGACTTGAATAATTTTCTTTACATAAGTGGGATTACTATAATAGTGCTATTAGTCATAACAAATAAGTATTATTAAACGATAGTTTAAATAAAGCTATTTAGCATGACATGATTTATCAATTAATATAAATTTTGCATAACATTATGCTAATATAATTAATGTGCTTGTAATATTTTATTACATATTTCAATTCAAATTTCGTACCAAACAAATTAAGAACAATTTTACTAAATATCCTAATTTCCATAAATATTTTTAAAATAAAGAAATTAACTTTTCTAATATTTTAATTTTATTCAATTTCAACACTTTCTTCAATTTTCACTTGTTTTATGTTTTTCTTATCAGCATAAAATATTTAAATAGTAAAATAAAAAATAATTCCAAACATTATAAAAACATCCTTTTTTGTATGCACAATTTGACACAAACATTTCGAAATAAAGGACACCTTCACAAAAGATTAAAGGATTGTTGTTTTTTGTTTGTTTGTATAAAATGTCAAATGAAAAATAACTGACTAACAAAATCAAAAAGGAATTTCTTTTGTATTATTTTGTTTAGTGATTTTTGTTGTTGTTTTTGTTATTTAAGGATTTTTATTATTTTGTATACCAATTTTTTGAAAATTCGATAAAAGCAAGTTAAAATTGTGCTTTTTTTTGTATTATTAAATTGAAAAACGGAAATAACGCATTTTAGTGATGTACAAATTTGTCAAATTTGTGTTTCTTTTTAATATCAGGAAATTCTTTTATATTTAATAGCATGAAAAAATATCTTATAAGGATTATTCACTATAATAAACAAATTAATTCTGTTTTAATAATCATTAAATATTTAAAATTTAATGATAAGAAATTGTCACTGATGAATAAAATGGTAAACAGTTGTCATTTTGGGGAGCTTGTAAATTCAAAAAAAAGAAAAAACTCTTCTTTTTTTTTAATTTATCTTTTCCTAATTCCTTTTTTTTCCAAATTTGATTATCAGTTTTTTTTTCTGGGAGCTATTAATATGGTTTCTGTGTCTGATTTTTTTTTGGTGTTGCGCAGTAGAATATTTTCGTTGTTATTGTCGTTTTGTAGATTTCCTTTTCGTGTTTATTATGGGGATAGAATTTTTTTTTATTTTTGAAAACATGAATTTTTGATTCTTTTGGGATCCATGGGAAAAATAAGTTATATGTATATATAAATGTTTTTTTTTTTTTTTGAAAATAATTTGTTTGTTTGTTGTCTAAATGACCTGCAAAAGGGATAAAAATTATTGTTATGTCTGTTTCTTCGTTTTTTTTTTCTGTGTTTAGGGTGTTGACAAATTAAATCGGTTCCATACGAAAGAAATCGTTATTTTTTACAAGATTATCGAAAAAAATTTAATTCTAAATATTCATTTGGATGAAAATCATTAAAATCTACATATATAAATTTGTATGGTGAGAACTTCTTTTTTTGAGAATATCTAATAAAATGTTGACAAATGCGACTATCGATTTTAGGAATAGTTTTTGAATGATTAAACTGAACTTTTTGGTTGAACAAAAAACAAAAACCTAATAAATTTTGGTATACATAAATTTCAAATCGTTTTTATCGTTAAATATTTATCAGTTTGTTATTTAACAAAATCTGTATTTAACAATGTCATTAAATTTTTTTCTGTATTAATATTTTAGCAATATAATTTTCTTTATCATATATTCTATAAAAAAAAAACAGGTGCTACTGTATCATCGTCCTTGTTAAAGGATCATTCTTTTCGGCTGTCCTAACATTTGTAATGATATTGTTTAAAATTTCTTAGAAATAAAATCTTAAGCCTCAATAAATTTGGATTGTTTATCTCCATATAAACTAAAGGATCTTGGCAGCAGGTCATTAAGTCCTTTTTTCTTAACCAAATTGGGTCAAAAAATGAAGATATTAACTCCAAATGAAACGAAAAAAAAAAAAATAATCTTTATTATATACATTTAATTAAAACAAGTTGTCAGAAAGTTTGTCCACAAGCGAATATTTAATCTCAAACAGGAAAAAAAAAAATTTATATCAAAGAATTTTCCTGTAAGGACATTTCAAATAATAAAATATCATAAATTTTTTTATTTTTTAACTTGATTTTTTTTTTTATAAAGTCCTTTTTTATATTGTTCGAGATACCACAATGAAAAAAAGGACATTTTTATATCTTGATGTTTAATTAAATGCTTCTGATAATTTATATTTTATTTATGTCCTTTTGTTAAAATTCTCTCTAATCGTCTTATATAAAAATTTTTCAACAACAACAAAAAAAAAGGATCGTCATAAAATTAAACAGACTAAAAAAAAAAAAGTACAAAAATCATAAAAATTATTTTGATAGTGTGGTTCGCTATATAGTAAATGTGAATGTGTATATTTTTCTTATTTGGAAAAAAATATATTTAAAGGATCCCTAATTTTGCTTATGGTGTTTTTTTAGGGTCGAACCTTTTTTTTTCCTTCATTTTTCTATTTTCATTTTTGCTAAAAGGTAGTAATTATCGATTTTGCGGTATTTAACAAAATGAAAACTAAAAATATCATCAACAACAACAAGAAGAAAAGGTTGAAAAGGTGGAACCAATTTTTATATATTTTTAATAAAATTATTTCGGAGTTTTTTTTTATATATATAAAGTTTTATAAATGACCAAATTAACAATATCAAAAAGGATATTAAAGAGGAAATGTGGTTTTTATAATCCTAAATTGAAATTAATGATTACTAAAAAAAAATATTATTAGGGAAATATTAAACAAAATTTAAAAAAAAAAAATGTTTTGAAAATTAATTCTGTAGATCCGTCAATTTATGTATATATTATTTATAGCAATAGTTTATTAATTTGTATTATGTAAAATAGGGAAGCGCCATAAGCATATTCATATTATACTAATTTGTTTAATAATTCAATTTAACAAATGCTAATAATTATATTTTCTCACAAGTTTTTCATTCATTTTTTTTAAAAAAACAAAATATGAATCAGAAATTATAAATTTAAGCATATTTTTGTTATTGTAAAAATTCACCTATTAAATTCATTTTGTTATGTCTGAAACATTTGGAAAACTTTTGAAATTTTCAAATTTATTAAATAAATAATTAAAATGAGGAGGAAATTAGAAAGAATCTATGTTACTAGAGAAGAAAAAAGGACATTTTTATATCTTGATGTTTAATATAGAAAGAATCTATGTTACTAGAGAAGAGACTATACAAATTAAATTTTTCTATTTATTCAAATTGCTGAATTTAGTATTCAATAACTGTCTATACTCAGATCATAAATGGATATTTTATAAATAAGCTTTTTACAATGATACTACTGGTGTAACAAGTTTAAAGCAATGATGCATACTTCTACTCAACTTTTCAATAGAATAGTTTTAGTAAACCCTCAACTTCTCCATTTCCTTATATTTTTCATGTAATGAAATATAAAATAAACAAATTATAAAAAAATATATTTACTTATTTCATCATTTAAATTAATTTACATATTTATTTATGTATATACATTTAAAAAATAATTTACGTAATCAATTTATTTAAATTTATAATTTTCTCAAGTATATTATTATTATTTAGTTTTTTTTTTTATTTAGAATTGTTTATAATTATAAATTTAAACTATAATTATATAAATTTATCTCATCACGACACGAGAGTTTTGATGATGATCAGATTTTTTTTTTTTCGTTTTTGTATTTTTTTTTTAAATATTGTCCGAAATTAGCATAAATTTTTTATTCTGCCTCAAGAGACGAACCATAAAAAGAACAGATTTTAAATTATTAATTATGCGTTAAATCCGTTATGCAAACATATTGTAAAACATAAATTTTGTTGCACGAATTTTGTAAAGTTTTAATTTAAAAAATAAAATAAAAGAAAGAATGTAAATGTAGACCAAGACCATTACAGCTTCTGGTATTACCACAGAAGCTATCACACTTTAGTCAATCTCACCTTTTAATTGAAAATCTTTTCCTTATATACAATTTTGCAATTGAGAATCGTATATTTAAGTATCTACTATACACTTCAAGAAATAAAAATATTTTTACACTCTTTTATGCAAATTATATGCAAATATAATTGACAAAACATAAATAATGTGATTATTTTTTTTTTTTTACATAATGGCGAACAAAACTGGAAAAATTGAAAGTTTTATTTGGGAAAAATGCATATTGGCGAAGAAGTGAAAATGTGTTTTTTAAGTCCAAAATATTTATATACAAATTTAAACATGGATTTGAGAAATTTAAATATAAAAAAAAATAGCCAATTTGTGTATAAAAAAAAGTATACAAAATCAAAAGGCAAACATTATTATAATTTTTTTACAGATTTTTTTTTTCTTGTCTCACAAATTATTCGCTTTTTCTTATATACTTATTAACAATTATTATAAGAGTTTTTTTTTTTTTGTATAATTTATTTTGAATTTATAAATTTGTGCTATTACAAAGTTTAATTGAATTAAAACATTATTAATTTTACAATATTTTCACACAAATTGTAATATTTTTTTTTGTATTATATGTATTTTACATTATTTATTATGACTCAATTTATATTTATACAAATGTAATTATAATATATATTTGATATTGTACAAAGAAAAAAATCGCGTTTTGTGATAATCAAAGTGTTAATTTGTTAAAATTAATATGAATCTTAATTTTTATATATATAATTTTGTGTGGAATATTATTAATTGTGACGGCAATTGAGAAATAAAATTATTAATTTATTTAATATTTATGAAATTGCGTCGTAGATAAGAATTATTAATTTATTTACTGTTTGACCTATAACGATTTATCAAGCAAATTGCAATAAATTTCTTTAATCTTTTATAATTAATTGGATTTATATAAAAAAAAAACGCTTTTCAGAAAAAAATACTGTCAATAACATATCGCACATATAGTATACTTAAAAGTAATCATTGTAGATGCCTTATTTAATTTATGAAATAATAATTTCTTGTTATATATTTTCTCAGAATTTAAAATTTTGGTTAGATTTTAATATACTTTTTTGTTTGTTTCATATAGATTAAATAGAATTTAGAAATTTAATTATGCGTTTCATTTAGAACAAAATCTCAATTTAGGTTAATCTTTTTAAGTACTTTCGAGTAGATTGTAATTATAAATATTCATAATTATACTGTGTAATGACACAATATTTTATAGCTAATCTAAATAGATTAATATTTCAGCTAATGATCTAATAAATATTTGTATAGTCACCTAATAATATGAAATTTTACGTATAAGCATAATTAAACTGCTCCTAAAGTAAATTCCTGTTAGTAGCTAATTTCATAAATGGAACATGATTAATAAAAAAAAAAAAAAGGGAAAAATGCCGACGGACAAAAATTGTGCAATTATTTTTCATTTGCCATTTTTATATCTAAATACGAATTATTTTTTTTTATCTATATATAAAGATAATTTTCAAATCCATTTATCATCTTCTCACCTTGTAGCCATATTTAAACATATATAATAGGTAATTGAGAAGTATGTGAAACAAATTGCAATTTTACTATTTTATACACTAATATGAATATTCCAAGTTTCAGGCATTCTTATATTTCACAAAAAAAATTTATATTTTATACTATATATTAAAAGTTATATACATATATAGATAGGCATATGTACATAATATATTATATTAATTGCATTTTAATATATTTTTTCTTATATCCATTTTAAAAATTGATCATTTGGCTGTTATAGTCGTTGTAATTAAATGTCAATAAATTATAAAATTGTAAATAACTTTGACTTTAATTGGAAAAATTAATTAGAAAACTAAAAGATTTTTTTATTTTAGCATTATTATTTGTGTCAATTATTTATTTAAAATTCCATCTTCATTAGTGATTAATTAATGATTATGAATTTAATTACGATTCGATTACCTAATTTGTTTTATTTACGAGAAAACATTTTTTTTTTTATTTTCATTTTGTTTTAGTTTTTATTTTATTTTTACTTTCTAAATATAAAATAAAAGAAATATGGAATAGTTTTTTTTTAGACATTTTTATAGATCATTTCAAAAATATGCAATTAGTTTTATATGTTTTAAGACAAAACTAAAAACACTCCTTTGGAATATTAATTACAAAATGATTTAATATTTTTTCTATATAAATATACGAATTTGTTAGTTAGTTTAAATATTCTTGTAAAAATTAAATATCAATTTAGCTAGTAAATATGTACATATATAAAAAAATTGGAAAAACTAATTTGAATTTGAGGGGACTAATAAGAGTTTTTTATGTAAATATTTTTATATAAATAAGAGGCATATTTTAATTACCAGAAATTGAAAAACTATATAAAAACAATTAATTATTAGGAAGATTTAAATTCTTATCAATATGATCAATTCTTATCTTTCTATTTTTATGATAGTGATAGCATTAAGATTTTAAATTATAATCATAAATTACATTGCAAAGTCATAAAATTACAATAACCACAAATTAAATTTGTTTAAATCTAAATTAATTATGTTAAATTATGCTTGTTATTTAGTTTGTATTTTTGTAAACACATTTTCAATGCATATTTTGTATACAAATTAAAGAAATAATTCAAAAATATATTTCTTTAAACATAAACTATAAAAATTATCTCATATAAAGGATATTAATTTTTGTTTCTATTAAAATTCAATTGGAATCTAAATCCGTTCAAATTAATTAAACATTTTATTTAACAAAAAAAAAAAATATAATTAAATAAACAAACCTGTCTCAATGTCCCAATAAAGTAAAACAATATTTAAACAACTTGTTTTAAAAGTTTTTTCATTTGACTGCACCTCTTGCAAACTATATAGCTAAATATCAATGTTTCAAACTTTTGACAGATTTATTTTTATTCCACAAAACATTTTTATATATATATAAAAAAATCTGCAATCGTGATTACAAACCAACAAACAAACCAAACACACAACAACAAAAAAACGAAGTAAAATCAATCTAAAACAACATTAACTAATTAATCGCCATTTAATTATAGTATATCTATCTAGGAATTAACTTTTAAGAAAAAATATATATTTATTTTTTATTTGCTGTCCAATTAGATATCAGTTCCAAACATATAAATTACTATATTTTAGCTAACTTGTAAATAATTTTTGATTTGTCCTATTTTGTATACTATAATTTCAAATTTGGCCCTAATTAAAATTTACTTTTATGTTATCGCATCAAAAATGAAAACACTTTAATGCTTATTTGGGATATAAAAAATGCTAATTGTAAAAACATTATTTACGCAACATTATACTTAATATATATAAATTATTATTAACGATAAATGTTATTCCCAAATGAAATGTAATTATTAAGTTAAAATTGGATATTTTCATCATAATTTTTCTTGTATAAAAAACATATTAAATATCTTATAAGAAATTGAAACTATTAATAATTAATTAATGAAAAATTCATTGATATTCCTGTTTACCAGGTTATTATCACCATAAATATTAATTTAAAGAAAAAAAAAACTAGCTTTTAAATAAACAAATATAATTATACAATTAATTAATAAAAAAACTTGCATCTATACTAAGTATGTATCAAATTAAATGTAAAAAAAAAAACAAATTAAAGATTATTAATTATAATTAAAGTGATTAATTATAGTGTATAGAAGAGAAATTGTATTAATTGCAAATATATAAATGTCATAATTGAAATGAAAAACTGTGTGAAATCGATAATTTTTCCTATTTCGACCTCAAAAGAGTAAAATTTTCATCCATAAACTTTCTTCTTTTTGATTAAATTCATCTAAAACTGAAAATTTATAGATTTAAATAATCTTATTATCAAAAAGAATTTAATGGTATAATGAACAATTTAAAAAAAATATAATTTCCATTTGAAAATTCAATGAAATTCATTCAAAGTTCCTACTGTTTTTTTTTTTGTCTTATTCCTTTTTATTCTATCTCAGATACAAGAAAATCTAAAAAAACTGCTGCAAAAAAAACATTCAAACATTCAAATTTAAAGACAAGAAGAAGGAATATAAAAAAAAAATTGTGAATTAATTAATCTCACCCAAGAAAACATTAATTAGCAAACGTAATTGGTCGTGCAGATGAAACTTTGTTCTTTTTTTTTTTTTAGTCGATATATTGTTGTTATTTTAATCAGAAAATAAAGAAGTCTCCTTTTTCTTCCTTCATCATCATCTTTACTTTGTTTCAATTTTTTCTTGTTCTTTTATTATATTATTTTTTCTTCATTTTCTTGCATTTCTGTAGAATTTGAAAAATACAGCAACAAAAAAAACTAAATTGTAAGATACCATTAAAAAGAACCACGCATGCGCCAAGAAAAATGCCATACACAAATGCAATTTTGTACAGATTATCCTTGAAAGATATAAGGAAAATCTTTCTGTTTTTTTTTTTTTGTTATTTGAAAACCCATAACATAATTTAATTAGCAAAGAAAGAGTAGAATTGTTTTTTTTTTTAAATATAAATTTAACTTTAACTAATTCAAAAAAATTTTTGAATTGCATGAGATTATATCTTTTAATCTTTAATGTATATAAAAAAAAAAATGAATGTTGTTGTACACCATAAAAATGGAACTAATGATCATAATAATAATATGTTATATTTGTTATAATATTTATGATGCATTAAATAATATTTAAACGACATTATAATCTAAATAACAATATAATAAAAAGAATATTACTATATTGCATTTTATAAAATTAATATGCTGCAGTGTAATATGCGCTTTATTTTATAATTGCATGCTAAATTAAATCTAAAAGAGAATAATTTTTTTTTTGTGGTTTTCTGAAGTAGATTAGAAGTGGAATAACCCTTCCCACATAATATAGAAACATAAATAATGGCCAATTATTCACCCATGTTGTTAGGTTAGGTCTCTCTCTATAGTGTAACGTGTCTTTTATTATAATTTGTTTTTATGTAACTTTGAATTTATTATTTAAGACTTTTTTCTTGAGAAAAAGGAGAAAATTTAATGATAGAATATCAGTGGTATAGTAATTTGATTAGGATTTATGACTGATATTTATGAGATAATTTAGAATTAGAAAACTATATTTTTAAAATTTCATTTAGCTTGCAACATTTCGAAAATAATTTCAGGATTAAACATTTACATTTTTCTGTAGAATTTTTTTTATGACAGATCATAACATTAATTTTAAAACTGATATCCCCATATTTATCATTTTCGAAATCAAATTCGTCCTTTCTCCAAAAGGTTTTGTCTTTATTTTAGCAAAACATCAAATTGACTTAAAAATTCTTTATACAAAAATGTAAATTATTGTAACGCCACTGGTAAATTTGACCTAATTGCATGCAACATTTTTATATGCAACATAATTGCATGCAATATTTTTATATAATTGTATATGTATTATTTATACACCAATGAAAATAACACGGAAAAAATTATTTGAAAAATAAAATTAATAATATTTAATTGAAAGTAATTATTCGTATCATTTTATAATCTAAAAAAATGTGTTAACGATTAACTTTAAAAATAAAAAATAATAATATCTAATAATTAAAAAATTATGATTATTTATGTTTTCGAGATTTACATATCATTGTAATTTTTTTTTTTTTTAATATTTCTTGTTTTTTTGCTTCCCATAATTAGTCTAGTTTTTTATGATTTGAACAACAACAAAAAAACTAGTTATAAATTATTCCTTTTGCATAAATTTGTAAAATGCAAAAAAAAAAGAGAATTAAATAAATTTATTTGTGATTAATAAAATTGGCAAAATAAAATTAGCATATGATTTATAATTTACTAAATATATATTTTGAAAATTTTTGATGATTCTTTTTTTTTTTTTTTTTAGTTATCGTTATTAACAAGCCAAACAAAATTAATGAATATTATAATTTATTATTTCCTGTCCAACTATTAATTAATTCAAACACATAATTATGTCGACAAAATATTTACTCATAACAAAAATAAAAATCTCTTTTTAAAATATATTTGAAAAAAAAACATTTAGATAGACCACTGACCAAGAAATGATCTTACAAGATTTTTATCTTTTTAAATTAATTTTCACAAAACAAAAAATTTATTTGTTTAAAAATTAAAAAATTATTAATTCAAAAAAAAAAAAAAAATTTGTAGTAAGAAATTATGTTAAAATTATGTTGGGTGCGGAAATATTCTTTTTTTTTTGTTTTTCAGAATGAAATTAATACATTTTTTATTTTTAGTTAGTTTAACGATTCGTTTAATAAATTTTCAATTTTATTATACCGAAATTTTATTAAAATTTCAGATAATCAAAAATATTTATAAAAATGTATATATTTTTTTTTCTACCAACTGGTTTTACACTTTTCATTATTGTCACCAAAAAGTTTGGTATACGAAAAGGGTATACCCATAAAAGAATTGAAATTGATTAAAAATTCTGAAATACAAAATTCTAAATAGTCATTAAATGATTATTTTTTTTATATTTTTAGTTATTGCTTCTTTTTTTTTTAAGTATTTATTGCCATATCAAACAAGACAAGCCATCAGAAAAGTCAAGAACTTTTTAAACTTCATATTTAAATTTCAAGATAGAGAAAAAGATTTTCGATATCAGTTAACCAAAAACGAAAATCATTAAAAGAAAATTTATTTAAATTTAATTTTATATAAAAAAAACCAAACAGAAATAAAATTATTATCTTATATACGGGCTTCTGTGTTAGGAAACTAATTAGGTGTTAAATTTTTTTGGATCTTATCTAATTTTGAGTATCTTTTTACTGACGTTTATTTGTTTTGTCTGTCGAATATTGTGCATTTGACATTTATAGAAACTATTCATTTAAATATAAAAAATAAAATTAAAAAAAAAAAAACCCTTTTTTTTCATTCATTTTTTTTTTTTTTAAGAATTAATTAATTTGAAATTTCTTTTTATATTATACATTTTGTTTAAACGCTGTTGGAAAACTGAAGGTCATCATAATATTATATAAAAACGGATGTTCTCTCTCTGTTAACATTTCATTATATAGGAAAATTATAAAATATATTTAAAGGTTTTTTGATCGAAAAAAGAAACGAAAGAAATTTAACAGAATTTTATCTTACTAAAAAAATCTATTGAATTTAATATTTATAGTTTATTTAAACAACTGGGAAATGAAATATATAATTTTTTTTTTTTAGATGACATCTGGATTTGAACTAATTAAATATTTCAGTATAGATATAATTTTTTTATTTTTGTGTAATATAATAAAATTTCTTTCTTGACACCCTTTTTCTAAGAATTTTCATGGAGAAAAATTTTATATCATGGTTTTTTGAACATAATATACATATATATAATTTTTATTTTCTTATCCGAATCATTAAAAATTTTCTATTCGATGCATGAATTCATCTTAAATTTATATCTTATAAATTTTAATGGCATAATCAAATCAGAATTAAAATTATATTTTTGTCTGGTATTTATAATATAGACGATTAAAATATAGTATTGCATTGAATAGTATGTAAATTTTAGTAGTAAATTTTTGAATGTTTGATGTTTATATGAAAGAATTTTTCAAATATAAAATTTCTAAAGTAAAATTTATAAATGAACATAGTGTACATATGTGGTTTTTGGCTATTTTGTCCAAAAAATCATTGTTCATAGTCATTAATTTCTTCATTATCATCAAATATTACAAAGTTTATTATAAAAAATTAGAATTATATATGTGATTTATAAAGATTTTGAAAAATATAAAAAAACTACGTAAAAAATAATAGTAATATTTGCAAAAATATTAAAATTTATGCGAAAAAAATTTAACTGATTAGAAAATTGCTAAAATAATTGCATATATTTAAGTGTATACAATTTAGTAAATATATTAAATGAAATGAATGCAATTATTTTTATTAATAATAATTAAACTAATAATTACCTCGAAAATATCCTTGCACTATTCAAATATTATTTCTACTTAAGAATTATTATTAATAGAATTAATTCTAACAACAATTAATTCTAAATATATATAATTAAAATTGCTCTGCATGCAACATATAATATTTTAAATGATTTAATAGGATAAATTATGTTTTTTTGAGTCAAAATTTATGTAATATTAAATAATTTACACTCTATGACACAATTAACCCTTCAATTTAAATCACATAAAACATTTTATACAAACGCAACAAAAAATTAATGCATACACATCTATTTTATTACATCAGATGTATCTTTCACATATTTTATGTATTCATTTATATCTTCTTTTTTTTTGTCAATTTGAAATTTATGTGTATATAAATTTTTATGTATTCTGTCTAAATATTTTACTTATATAAATGTAACAGAAATACCTTATATATATACATGGAATTATTTCTACTGGAGGGTTGTCTGTAATATATAACAAAAATGAAAAATATCACATATGGCAAATACAACATATTTTTATTTATATAAAATTAAATATAAATTTCTTTTCATTTGTTTTTTTTTTTTGGGAATTTTGTTACCCCCTTTAAAAAAAAAGTTGCAATAAATTCTCTTAACCTAATGATCCCATTAATTAATGTTTTACGATTATTTGATCCTTCAAAGATTTTCTTAATTATCTGTAGCAAGTTAAACAATTCTGTTTCTATTTTCTTTTTTTTGGCTCTTAAATAATCTGATGATGATGATAATTTGAATTGATTGGCAGGAAGATATTTGTTTTTATTGTATATCTAAAATTAAAATTTCTAAGAAAATTTTCCAAGTTTTTTTGTTTCTTTTTATCTCAAAAATTTTTCTGAAAAAAATTTAAACAATTGTTTTTCATTTCTTCAAAATATTAATGATAATTCAAAAACGAAGAAAAACCAAAATATTGAAACCAAGTCCCAATTTAAATGAGCCATTTAATTTGTTAATTATCTGTATAATTAAAAAAATGTTTGAAAAAATTATTTCATCTGAATAAACAACAAAAACACAACCAGAATTGAATTTTTATTTTGTTCGGTTGTGAGATTCTGAAAGATTTGTTTGAAAAAAAAATAAATAAATAAATAAGTAAAAATTTGCTGATAATTTAGTTGCTTAAATTCTATGCAAAACAATAAAAAATCAACAATAAATTATTTAATGTCTGGGGGTAAAAAGAATTTCGTCGCTTTATGTTAAAGATTTTTGGTTTTTTTTTTTTTTATTCATGTTTTCAATTTTGATAATTTTCTTATTTATCTGCGCATACATAAAACAAAAATCAAGATAATTTTATTCAATCGGTAATATATATTTTGGTTTTCGGTTGTTTTTTTTGTATTATTTTTTTGTGGTATAGTGACAACTATTAAACGACGGCATTTAAAAGTTCGAGACAGCTATTAGAGACATCAAAAGAAATTACTCAAACGTTGCATATATATATATATACATACAACATGTATATATATATATATTTTGCGAGAAAATCCTCCTTTAAGGGTCCACTTAGCATATTTGACATTCCAAGGGTTTTTTTTTCAGTATGCAAATATCGTTGATTAAGTTAAAAATGTACTTTAGACATTGTGAAATTTGTTTTCTTTGTTATTTTGATTGTGCCGTACTATCACCAAGGATTCCATGCTAATGAATATGCTATAAAAGTTTATATAATTTTATAACAATTTGCTAAAATATTTGATTGTCTTCAAATTTCTGATGTATATACTTTTAGTTTTCAAGTAAAAAATTTAAATTTTAATTCGGATACATTTATTTTCTATATATTTGTACTGGTCATTTTGTGTAATTTTTTTTAGCCTTGTATTTATATAAAAATAATTTATAAATATGTTAGCCAACAATTATTTAAAAAGAAAGAGGAATTTAAATTACAAAAATCTGTCAAATATAGAATGTAAAAAAAAAAAGGTGTTGATTGAAGAGTGATTTGTAAATAATTTCATTGCTGAAATACCATAAATTACAAATTCATCTCAAAAGCAAAGTCAAATTTAAAACATCAAAAGTTGAAGGAAATATATTTTTTTTAGCTTTTTAATTTTATTCATTTAAATTGTATCTTAATAATAATTATAGATAAAATTATTCTCAATTTCTATATTTGAAATTGGTTATAACAATGGCAATCAATGACAAGCAAAAAATTAATTTATTTAATATAAAAATATAAATTTTATTTTAAATTGAAATTCAATTTATGGAGAGCAAAAAAAAAAAATTAAAATTATAATATTATTTCAAATTTGTTATTTCTCTAAATTGAGATAGAAAAAGGAGTGGTTGATTGAACTATAATAATAAAATTTAATATTATTAATAGTTTATATTGAGAGGTTATAACATATAACCTGAAGGAGAAAAGATTTAATTAAATTCGATTCAATCAAAACTTTTGATTATTTAACTAATTTTAAATTAGATCAATTCGGAATCATTTATGTAATTTAATTTATAATATACTTTATTATTATGAATATATGTTTTAATTCCTTTTAAGATAATTATTCCATTTATTAAATGATATCCATAAATCTTCATTCTCCTCTTCATTTTTAATATTAATAGTGCTTCCTAAAAACGATATTAAATGTGATTTTGTTAAATCCTCTTAATTATATACATATATGTTTTTAAGGGATCCTCTTTATAGTCAAAACATACCATTTACAAGACACTTTTCAAAACTGAAGAAAAAAAAAAATACAAAATTCACAAAAGATTTATTACAAATTTTTAAAATACCACAACGCATCTTTTCTATATAAACGAACACAACATTATAATTTTTCTTGTTGAAATTTATTTATATTTAATTTTTGTGATATTATTTTTGTGTTTTGGTGCAGCACAGCAACCTTATGTGCAATACTTAATAGCATTTTAATATTTAAAAGAAGAAATATATCATTGCCGCCAAAGATATTTAAAAACATGTTAATTTTACTGAAGCTAACAATAATTTTTATTCTTTTAATTTTCATATTTAACACAATTTTAAAAAAGTCCACACACTTTGACTGCTACTGTACTTTATGTTTTTTGGGAAATTCTTTAGGAGTTTTTTGTTTTTATATAAGTGAAAATATTTTGTAAATGATAAAAAGATTTATTTTTGAAAAAGCGTTTTTAGTGAAAACTAAAAATTAATGATTGTTTTGTCTTATGTCACCCAGAGATATAGTAAATGAATTACATAATGTAGTAAATTTTTTGCATAATGATTCATATATGTTTATGTAATATGTATAATTTTGATGTAATTTTTACAGATAAAAATTTTTATAAAAACTAAATTTTCATTATTACTGTTAATTACTTAATTATCTTAAATATTTTAATAATTCATGTATCGCTCAGAGCATGAATGTGAATAATTAAATTGCCAAACACATCCTGTGGTGAATGTTAGAGTTTTACACAGGTAATTTAAGAATATCTTTATCAACGATCCTTTAAATAAATGAAAAAAAAACATAGATTCAGAGATTAAGATAGGCAAATTTTGAAGATAATGGCAAAACTTTCAGAAATTTCACACTTATTCAGTAAAATATTGTATTATAATTCTTCTAAAAATTACTTTACAATATTGGTATACATTTATTACATAAATTTATTACATAATATTGTCTTTTTCTCTGATTCCCAACCGAAAAAAAAAAAAAATAAACAAATAAATTATTTCGTTTATTTTTAGAGGACATTCCACTTTAATATAGAAGTCAAAATATTCAAACTAATAGTCTATTAGTCACCAGAGGGGATGGTTTAAATGTTATAAATTTTGGTTCATTTTTTTTTATTTTTTGTTAAGTGTAAATCATTTAAAACATTTCAAAATCCCTTTCACGTCTCTGGCTTATATATTCCAAAATGATTAACTTAAGTATTGTATATCTAATATTTAACTTCATTAAATCGTTTTAGTTGAAAATATTTTACACACAAAAACATTATGTTCCATTTATAAATAATATTACATAAAAATATTTATGATTCCCTCTTCTCTCTCTCTCCTTAAATAAGATAAATGATTATTATAAATGGGATAAATAGTTTTGTTTTCCAGACGCCCTTTTTTCATTTGTATATTATTTTTCATTTAGATAAAATATTTGATCTTCCGGCGGAATAAAAATTATATACTTATTTATTTATTCTCACTTTATATAAATATCGAAATCAAAAATTCAAAAAAAAGAAAGAAATTGTGACATGTTATTATATTTAAACTAAAAGCACGCGATTTATTATTATTTTTTATATCTTCAATTTTTATGAATTTTGTTTTTTTTTTTTTTATGTAATTGGATTCAATTTAAAAGATGTTAAATAAATGATAATTGATTGATGTTATCAAATTTATTTAATTTGAATTTATTTATTATCATAAAAAAGAAGAAGAGAGAAATGAAAATTATTTCATTATTATTATTATTATTATTATTACTAAAAAAAAAAAAGTTTTTGTGCGCCCACTAAAATGGTTAATAAAAATTATATACAATTACTTTATACTAAGTGGTTTATTATTTGCTCAATTTGACCCAACAATAAAAAAAAAAATGTTGTTTTTTTTCCTTCAAAATAACCTTTTAAATGAGTTAGAAGAGGGTAAGGAGGAGGCAACGAAGAAGACATTATTTTATTATATCTGTATTAATGGCATATAATGTGTGTAGACAGAAATAAAAGGAAATATGCAATTTGTCTCATTTGATAAGCGTGAAAAGAAGGTAAAATGAAGAAGACCATGAAATATTTTAATTTATACTTTGAAAATATAGAAAAAAAAAACACAATTTTTTAGCCCCCATTTTTTTTTTTTTGAAGGCTCCTCTCGCAAAAAGACTAAACCATTTCTTGATTAACGTGTGTTAAACTAATTAACTTTTTAACGCATTTTATATATAATACTTTTTCGATTTATGCAAATTTTTGTTTTTCGGTTTTTTATCACTTTCGAAACGAAAAAAAAAAACAACAGAAAATAAATTTATTTAGCATAAAAGGATTTCTGTTTTTTGGTTTTAAACAAATTTTATATTTAAAGAACAAAAAAATATTAGGGAAAAAATAATTTCAGTAGCTTGTTATGTACAAGATAAACAAAAATCTGAAAAACCAATTAAGAATTTTTTATTTTAAAATTATAAAAAAAATTTAATTCCATTTCTGGATAACAAAAAAATATTTATTTTAATTTTTCAATTCCTTTTTTTTTTTTTTTGCAGATAATAATGAACCGCCACGTATTAAATGTAATTTACGTAAACATAAACCAAATCGTAAACCAAGAACGCCTTTTACAACACAACAATTATTATCACTTGAAAAGAAATTTCGTGAAAAACAATATTTAAGTATTGCTGAACGTGCTGAATTTTCATCGTCCTTAAGACTGACAGAGACCCAAGTAAAAATATGGTTCCAAAATCGACGTGCCAAAGCGAAACGTTTACAGGAAGCTGAAATAGAAAAAATTAAAATGGCTGCATTGGGACGTGGTGCACCTGGTGCACAATTATATATGGGTTATTTTCATCCCAGTTTAATGCATTTAGGTTAAATTTAATAATTTTTATTTGCTTTAATTTAAGAACTACAAAAAAAAAAAAACAAAGAATTGTAAAATAATTAAAATTAATTTATTTAAATGTTTTTTTTTTTAATATTACGATTATTTTTTTTTTGTAAACTGAGAAAGTGTTGTTTGATTTAATTTGTAATTTATGGGAGATTTGTTGTAAATAATAATGTTTATGTTGTGTTTGTCAGAATTTAATTTCTTTTTGTAAATATTTTACGAATTAAAACTTTTTCTCAAATTTGGAAAATTTGCAAACAAAAAAACCAAAAACTTTTTATTAACAATATATTTTACTTAAACTCGATTATAATTTCAATAATTTGTGAAATTAATCATGTTAAATTTTTCTTTAAAATTATCAATAAAATAATGCAAAATATTTAAAATTTAATTTGTCAAAAATTTCATAACACAAAAAAATTGTAAATAAAAATGAAATAAACATAAATAATTAATTTTTTTTCTGTAAATATCTTTAAATCAAAAATTTAAGAAACTACATATTTAAATTTAAGAATTTACAACATTTCAACAAAAAATAAAAATAAAAAGGCATTAAATATTAATTTGTGTGATTGTACTAGTGTAGATATTTTAAATGATAAATAAATAAATAATTGGATAACATAAAAAATTATCAAAAATGTATTATCAATTGAAAATCATAAAAAAGTTTAAAAAACAAAAAAAATTATGTAAATATCAATAATATAATATAGATGTAAAAATAAAGTAGTAATAATGATATTATATTTTAAAACAAAATCTTACAATTACGAAATAAATAAAATTAATTCAAAGAATAAAAAATTTAATTAATGTATAATTATTAAATAAAATTTTAATAATTATATTAATTGTATTGAAAAAAAATAATAATTGTAAAAAAAAAAAACTAAAAATCCAAAAAATTTAAAATAAAAAATGTTTTAGTATTTATTTAAAAATAATTTTAATTGAAAATTAATGATGATTTTTTTTATTTGTGTTAATTTTTCAGGTAAAACTCTTTTAAAAGTATATATACATAAAAAATTGACAATTTTTGAAATATATTAATTTTGTTGGTAATGTTGGATAGACCAGGGAGAAGTGTATATTCCATTTAATATTTTTTTGATATAAGTAAATGCAATAAGAATAATTTGTATAATTTGTACAATTTCGTTATATAGCTAAATTGAAATTGAAATGCTACCAATTGATTGTGTCAATTCACAACAATATATTTGAAAATTTTACTAATCTAATTAAGATTAATCAGTTATCATTGATAAAATGAGAGCTTGACGATGAACCACATTTATTAAAATGAGAACATATTAACCATGATTTGAGACAAATTAATTATTCAATTATATTATTAATTCTGAAATTTATATTATTGTCTATATTAACTGAATTTAATTAAAGGTAGATCGATAGATAGAATGATTTACATTTAATTAAATTTTTCGATATTTTATGGAAAAAATTAATTTGAAATACATACGTTAATAATTAAATAATGGAACCGAAAATTTCATAGTTTTTAATAATATTTCAATATTTACGAGTCTCACTTATAATTCACATCAAATTTCATAAATATTTTTCCAATTTTCATTATTCATTCTTTAAATCTACAAAATATAAAAATTTTCTTTTTAGTTTTAGTTGTCTCTATAAATCCCAATTAATTTAATGATGACTCATATTGTCCTTTCCATCAGAGCACGTTAAAATTTAAAACATTTTTTACATTGTATATTATATACACAAAAAATTTTTTTATTGCTATTTTAATTTATAATCAATTTTTTATATTTATACAAATTTCCAACACACAAAAAAAAAACAAAAAACAGAACAAATTTGCATAAATGATATTTTAAAATTTTAATTAGATATAATCTTGCCAGGTTTTTTTTTCTTTTTAAATGTTTAACCACCATTTTGAATTAATTTGTCCCATCTGTTTTGTTAGTGCTGGACATAAAATCTAAAGCAACAACAAAAACATAATATAATCAAAAAAAATAATTAAGAGACACAACAAAAATCCAAAACATTTTAGCTCGATTATTATTATTATTATTATTTTTTTTAATGGCCAGTAATTTTCGTATATAAATATTTAAATTTTTCATGTGGGCGAGTATAGATTTTGGTATTATATAAAAAATTGTTTTCTTTCACATTCCCATCAATGATCTTGAAGCTTTTTGGCATTTAAATAAACCATCAGGGTCATAAAATAATGATGATTCTTATCTCTCTGGCTCTAAGATTGTCTTGTTTTATATTATTATATATAAATTTTTTATATATATATACATTTATGTAGGTATATTTGTTTGTTTTGTTTCAGATGATGTTGATTATCTTGTAATCTTCAAATTATCAATTTTGGGTTAGAAAATTCCATAAATTTTGTATTAATTAAAATCCCCTGAAATAGCCATGATATATAAAAAAAAGTTGAAATAAATTAATGTTTCTTTTATTTTTGGGGAATTGTTGATTTTTAAAAATTATACACAGAAGAAGAAAAAAAAATATAATCAACACACAATTCGAATCATTTAACAAATTAATTTTATTTTGGCTAATATAGGTGGGTGGGCTTAATTGGAAGTCTCATATATATACATATTTTTGTTCTTTTTTAGCTATTATTAATTTTGATTGGCATATAAAATAAAAAAAATTGGTTAATAATTTTTGGTTAACTCCATAGTGGATTATCATAAATTTTGGTAAAAATTAATTTGTTAATTTGAAAATAAGAATCAAGTTTGATTAAAGAGAAGACCTGTTTTTCAATTTTTTTTATGTTTTTATTTATGTTTTTAGTGAAGGTGGGCGATTAATTTTGTTGAATACTTTATTTTGCAAAATTATGATAAAAAAAAAACAAAGCATATTTTTGTTTTATAAATTTTGAAGTAGAAGAAATTATATTCTATAAACGAAATTTATGCTTATTATAAAAATAATGTTATTTTTAAACTATACATAATATTTATAGAAATAATTTTCATTTAATTTAATATGGTTAAAATTATTTGTTGTTTTTTTTTTCTTGTTTTTTTTTTTTTTGAAATCGTGAACAAATTAGTTTCAATTTCTTCTTATCAGCAGAAAATTATAATTTAAAATAATAATAATGAAACCATTAAATTATAATTGCGCTAAAACAATTAAACACATTATTCATATAATTTCCAATTTAATTTTTCTTATCAACAATTATTATTATTATTATTTAAAATATTGTTCTCAGTTTTATGGTTATTGGAATTTGTAAATAAATTTAATCTTTTTAGGAGAAATAATTGGAAAAATAAATTAATAAAAAATATATATATAAATTATTATAAAATTACAAATTAACTTTTATATTTGCATATGTAAATGACATTGATAAAGTTTTGTTTTGTTAAATTTTCGAAATCTGTTTTATATCGAACAAAAATAAATGATTGAAATTTTAATATTTTTGATGCAAAAGCTTCAAATTATATGTTCTAAAAAAAATTTGAACAATATTTTAACCTTTTTACCAACTTCAGTATTATGTAAATTTTAGTATCTAATGGTATAATAAAGTATGAAACCATATTAATTGAAAATTATAATTTTATCTCAGTATACATATTTTATTTAAATTATTGTATTGTACCTGTATTTTATTATAAGTAATAAATTTTCCGCATTCTTAAACAAACTAACAAATTTTTAGCATAACCTTCAAAAATAAAGAAAAAAAAACATGAGTCAAAACAAAAGATCAACAAATTTCAACTTAATATCTGTTAATTAATTTTGCTGTTAAATTTTTATTTAAATTTCATTCCCCACTGATAATTTCTTGTTTAAATATAAACCTTTTATTTTTCATCTTTTTTTTTGTTTTTGTTTTTGCAGTAACATTTTATGTTTTATATACATAATTCCAATCCTGTTTTAGTATATATATATATAGTATAATAAAAACTATATAGTACATAATTTTCAATTTCTTTTCTCTTGTACATAATCTTCCTTCCTTCCTTTTGCCTAAGATTATTAATATTAATCCCCGGGGGACTGTTTGGGAAGCAATTAAGTAATATTTCCGTCTAAAATGGGGTGAAAAAAATTAAACAAATATTATAAATATTTTTTTTTTTGTTATATTATTATAAATAATTTTCATATTTCGGCATTAAATGTTTAACCATATCGATATTAAGTCATCTTCGCACTCAGCATGTTACTATACCCCCAACCCAGTAGGAGGTCTTTGACGCAATTGATTCAAAAAATTATAAACCGATATTATAATGTACATATAAAACCTAAAGATCACACTTCATTCCCCTTGTTCCTTTTGTTATATATGATGTATATGTATATAGCATTATATTTTGTATACATAAATTTAATTTTCATATTTAGTTGTTGTTTTCTCTGATGATTGCCACATTCTGTGTTATAATGACCCATCAAAAAATTTATTATTGAAATCTTTCAGAATATTTTTTTTTATATATAAATATTTATTCCACTTTAATGTTAAGCCAACAAATCCAATTTTTTTATTCAAGTTTAATTTCATTTGATTTTTATCGATTATGGAATTATTATATTGTAAATGGACGACACAACATAACCAAAAAAAATTCAAATTTAGTTCAAAAAGATTTCTTGAAACACTATCATGCTGTGATAAAACCGATTATCCTTTTTTTTTAAACAGCGTATAAATATTTACATTCACGTTTCTCAGTTAATCATCTCAAAGAAATAAAATAAAATGAAAATTTTCTCTGTGATTTTAAGAATTATAATAATAATTTTTTGAAATCTTTGGGGATCCTTTATTATTATTATTATAGGAAATTGTTAAAGTTTATGAATTTTTAAATGCTTTGGAACGCCTTGAAAATAGTTAAGGATTCGCTTTGATTTCATATGGATAATAATATGATAAAATTTTGTTTTATATTGTTATGGCGTTTTGATTAAAGTCATAAAAATTAATATACTTTTTGGTAGATCATAAAAAAAAAAATATGAATAAGAATTCTTTTTATAGTCAAAAGATAATATTGTATTTTATTACATTTGATTATTATATAAAAAAAAAAGATTATTATTTAATTTATTATAGTTATTTGGATTTAATGTTGTAATTGTCGTTATCAGAATATTTCATTAAATTAAAAAACAGGCTATAAAATATGATATTTTATTAATTATAATAAGAAAATTATAATACAAAGTAATTAACATATGTATATATATACGGTTTGAGATGAACTTTATTAAAATAATATTCATAAGTATAACAATGTTGCTTTTCATAAAAACATATTATCAAGTTTTGAAATTAAATTAAAAATTAAATTAAATAAATATATATGGTTTAGTTAAATATAATAATAAATTCAAATTAGTAAATTAAAATGGAAATCAACAAAACTAAAAACCAGAACACTTATTGTAATTTCGTTTATTTAATAATTTAATCCTTTCTGCAACTGAAATAATAATTCAACTACAGTATATTTATATATGTATGCAACATAAGATTTGATGTTATTATTTTATCTATTCAAAATACTTCCATTTAATTGCAAACTATCATAATTTTGTAAAGCAAACTAAGCACAGCAATAATAATCCGAAAATTTCTAAAACTAAAAAACCAAAAATGAATTCCATTTATAATTTCTGTATAATCCGATTTAGTTTTTTTTTGGTCTAAAATCTCCCAAAAAAAAATATTATTACAAAATTTCATCCATCATTATCTTAAGTTGCCATCAGCTACACAAATTCTCACTTCATTGCAATTTATTGTATAAAGGATAACGATACGCAAAAACATCATAATATACAAAATAATATAAAATCATTGCCCGACAATTATGATGCAAAATATTTTAAACTAATTATATTGTAAATTTCAATAACAATTTATGTAATTATACATTATAAATCATAAAATTAAATGAAAATGAAATATAATTATTATTTTTTAATATTATAAATATAGAATTTTTCGCAGACTTTAACAGATTTAAATGATTTATGACCATTTCAAAAAAATAGTTTTTCATTTATTTAAATATTATGCTTTATATAATAATTAAATTGTATATTGTACATAAAAATTTAAATATAAATTAAACAATTTTTTTATTTTATAGTTATTCTCATCCGCTGTGAATTTATTTATTTTGTTGAAATTTTCATTAGTCCATGGATTTATTTTTTGGGGACAATTTAAATGAATACCAAAAATATACATTCAAAATTGATAATCTTTTCTTGTATATTATATTCAAAATTATATTTTCATTCAAATTTTTTTTATTGAATTTTATATATTTTTCTGTTGTTCATTCATAAATTTTGCTAAAAAAAAACACTACATAAACATATAACCAGTTTTTTTTTTGTCTGCATTTATATTATTTACATAAATATATATTTCAGAATTTTAATTACATAAATATTTATATTCTGGTATATGATGGTCATTCAAAAAAATTTAAAATATAATATTTAGACAGGTGATAATATATTTTTTATGCAAATTGTTATAAATTTTTGTTATTTTATTAATTTTTTTAGATAACAAGATATAAAATACATGTATGATAATTATATAAATTTTAGTCAATGAATTTTGTTCTTATAACAAAATAATTTTGATTATTTAGTGGGACATATAAGTTGAATATTCACAAAAAAATGGAGACTATTATTATACATACAAAATATGAAAATTTTCTAAGAAATTATTTTATAATCATTGTTGCAGAAATTTGATTCATTGACTATGATATCATTTTCTAATATACAAAAATTTAATTTTTGATATTTTATATGGTATACTAGTTAATAATAAAATTTATGATTCTATTTGAAAATTTATTATGATAACTAAAAGAAGAAAATACAAATTCTATACTCTATGGTAAACTTCTAAAATATACAAATAAATATAAAATTTGAAAATTTCATCATATTGCATTATTACTACTGTACATATATGTAAAAAGGAAATTGAAATCAAAACCTTTTAAAGATTATATTCACAAGACAATTTATGTTTATTATAAAAATTGAAAAATTTATATTTTATGATTGAAACAAATTTTTCATTTTATATCAAAATAAATTATATCCATTCTTTATTAACAAATATTGCACATTTTATAAAATCTTTTCTAAATTATTGTCTTTATTTGTTTTCATTCGACAAAAAAATATTCCTTATAAGATACTAAATATATTTTATTATTAAATAAAATATTCATGTATTTGTATAGGCTAAATGTAATCAATTCTAAGTAGATCACATCACACTGATAAATTAGTTTTAGGGAAATTAAGCAAAACATAAAATAATTGCTGATGTAATTAGTAATTGCTCATATATAATATAAAAAAATGAAGCTAGTTTTCAGTTCTTACGAAATTCTTATTTACTTATTGTACACATCATATGTGCTCATAGTAGAGTGTAAAACAAAAATATACTTCATTAAGATTTTAATCTCTTTCATAAAATACAAAATAAGTATATTTTTTTTTGCAATTATAAAAATTTTCATAAGATAAAAATAGTATAAAATTTATGTATATATTTTTTAAAAATAAGATTTAAATCTTCAGACAAATTCTTTAATTGGACTTAAACTGAAATGCTGTAAAAGTAAATCATTGGCCGGAAAAATTCCTGTGAAATTTTTCTTTATATTTATATATTTTAATTTAATTCTTTTTAATTTTACAGAAGAAAAAAATGTATAAAAAATTAATAACAATAAAAACATAAATTATGTGTGTAAAATGATTAGAAAGTAAATTAAATTGTCATTTATATTTGTTATAAAATATTAAAAAAAATGTCATATGATACTTGAAAATTTCTATAGAAATCATGTAAAACTCTTTAAATGTGACAGCTAAATATTCTTTTTTTTCTTTTTTTATTTTGTGTGGTGAAAGGACCTCCATAAAAAAACAACAACAAACAATAATTTGATAATACTTAAGAAAGCATGCCGATAATCTTTTTCAATTTAAATACATTTTATTTGTTATTGCTTTTTTGATCCTTTTTTTTTTGTGTGTGTTATCTTCTAGAACTAAAAAGTCAAATCAACAACACACCTAAAATCCAACATTGAAGGTGGCATATTAAACAAATTCCTTTTAACCAATTATAATCCTATTTTCTTTATCTTCGTCAAAGGATCAATTCAAAAAACGAAGAATAGAAATTAAAAAAAAAAAAAAATTTTTTTAACTTTGACATCTGTCAAATTGACAATTGACGGATTGCAAAGTTTAAAAAATAATTTCAATCTAAAATTTTAGCATTTTTTTTTATGTGTGCATGTAATTCTGTTGTTAAAACGATTATCGATTATTGATCCTTATGATTATATTTATTTTTTTCTTTTGGTACCATTATCGCAGCAGGATTATTCAGCTGTGTTTACTTTAGGTGAGAAGTAAAAGGATGATAATATTTTTGCTATCTTATAATATAAATGTTATTTTTTTTTTTTTCAGAATTAGCCTGAAGGATCAATTACAATATAATTGTTTGTTTGGTTTTTAGTTTAACTTTTTTTTTATTATTGAATGTTAAAGGACGAAAAAGGGGACAGGATAATCCAATAATTTTTAATGAGATTTTAAGATTTATTTAAAAAAATATAAAATATTGATTGATTTAGAATATTTATTTCACATGTTTTTGTATTTTTTTAATGAACGTGTAAACTTATTACCAGCTGAATCTGTTTGCAGCAACAGTAGTAGAATTTTTTAGATCCTTGTTAATCCGTAAAGAACAAATCAGTTTATTTTATATTATACGAATGAATTTATTTGCCTTTACTTTAATTTATGAGGAATAATAATATAGAAGAAAAAATTAATCCAACTACGGTATATACAACTACCTGTCCCCATTTAAAATTTATTCCAATCCGAATTGTATTTTTTTTTTGTATTAAAAGACAAAGATTTCACTGAAAAAAAAAACACTTTTCACAATCAGAAAGTTTTCACAAAATCATAATTATTTATCAAATTGTCTAGTCCCTAATTAAACAAACTTTTAATTTAAATTTTATTAGTGAAAAATTGATGAACTTCTCAGTAAAATTCACTGAATTCAATATTTCTGGTACCCCCATGGTGTTACTAAGTATATCAGTGCTGGATCAACTAACATATTTACCAACTTCTTGTCATATTTTTTTTTCAGTGTTAATCGTCAAATTCATTCCAATTTATATTTCATTGATTTTTTATGGTCAATATATAAAATCCTTTGACATCTCAATCAAAGTAGTTTTTTTTTTTATTTTGATTTTTCACCACCATTCACACTGTATAAATTTATTTATCACTGAATTTAAAATTCAGTTTTGTTAAATAATAAAAAAAATAAAAACAACAACGAAAAATTATTGTTTCACAAAATAAAAAATATATTCATTACATATTTTTCAAAGTGTAATATGAGATTGTAAATTTTATGTTGTATATATTAATAAAAAAAAAACAGGTTGGATTTACAATCCTCATCATTCATGGTTCTATATAAAAGTCATGAATTATTCTGTACAAATTTTTATTTCTTTTTCACAGAATTTGTACAATTTTTGTCGATTTTATTAATTTTATATAAAATTCACAATGCTTTTTTTTTATAGAAAATAAATCTTCTTATCTTAGTGCAAAAAGATTGGCAGCGCAAAAAAAAAAATTATATAAACTTTTCATGAACAAGTTTTTCATCATATAGAAAAAATTGATCACCAATCCGTCCTGTAATCGAAAAATTAATACTTATTGATCGATATTATTTTAAAACAAAACAATTTTTCTGTTTGTCATAAAAGTGTTATAAGATAATCCCGTGTGAATTCAAAACTTATACCAATATACTTATTTATAATACCGAAGTTAGAAAACAATAAAGTATCCTTAATTTTTCCTATAAAAAAATAATTATCACATTAAACACACAAAAAGAAAACTTTTTATAAATTTAATTCTTTATATAAAATAAAATATTTTTACTTAATTTTTTTCTAAAAAAATAAAATTGAAATTATCGATCAAACTTTTAGCACCACAAAGAAAAAAAGTGAATAACAGTATAGCAATTGTTATATACCTGTTTATCTCAAGACAAAATCAGAAAATCGATGCTTTTATATACATACAAGGCATTCTATATTTTCATCCCTTAAATATAATTTCTAATTTTTCTTTTTTTCTTTTGGGAAATTTTTCTTTTGTCGACCCATCACTGCCACCTAAAAAATATATATATATTTTTTTTTTTCATTTTTATTCACCCTCTACCCTCTGGTTTAGCTGGCAGACAACCGCCTGTCCAATCAATAAACATGAGAACGTTATAAAAATTATTTTAGTTATTTATATACATATAATGAAATACTGTTTGTAGTAGTGTGATTTAACTTACGGATATTAGCTCTAGGTATCCTTTTCAATTAAATAAAAAAAAAAAAAATATTATAATAGAGAAAAATTATTTTTCTATTTTTAGAGCATTAACCTGCGAAAAGAATTGATATTGCTTTTTGAATATTTAGTTTCCATTTTTTGGGGAAATTTTAACATTTTTAGAAAATGGTATTAATTTGCTATATTTGTATAGTAAGAAATTAGGTATATGCTTATTAATAAATTATAAGAATCAATTATTTGATTCTTATAATTTATTAATTATTTATTAAGTGCAAAATTTATTTACCAGATCATCGAAGTGTAGGTTATAATTATAAATATTAAATATACTTAACGCAAAATGAAATTTAAAATATAAAATGTATAACGATATCGATGCTTTCTTCCTTAATTCACGTAGTTTAATTTCAATGAGAAAGTTAGGTTAAAAATTACTCAAAATTTCACTTAGGATTTTGATTTCTTATTAATTACCTTGAATCTCCTATTGAAAAAACGTTGAATTGCCTATACTAAACTGATAAATAAGAAACTATATTTTATTATAATTTATTTTACTATTTAGTATTTTCGTTCTGTTCAATTTAAAATATTAACACCATTAAATTTTCACAAACAATCAATAAACAAAGATTTTAAATTATTTGAAAAATTTCAACAAAAGAATTTTCAAGCTAATTAAGAAAAATTCACCTTCTCCTTATTAAAATCACCATAATAAAATGATAACAATCAAATCTGTGTACTCTGGCTTCCCAATTCTAAGAATATAAATCTAAGAAAATAGGAAAATTCTATTTAATAATTTATACATATATATATATTCTTGAAAAAAAAAAAATAATTGAGAATAAACATTTCTGCTAAGCATAAATAATTAAATTATCTCGTTGCTTTTGAAATTAAAATCATCATCTAAATATAATAAGACAATAAAAGTGCAAAATAATGAAATAAATTATAATTATCATTTTTATTTCTTGTGCCAATAAACTAAAATTAATGCAAAAAAAAAAAACCAATTTTTTACTAATTTATTTTGTTTTTAAAACCAGCATAAAATTTACTTTGTTGTTATTTTGAGAAAATATTTATATAAAATTACATAGTAATTGCATAAAACATTAATTATACTTTTATTTTAAATGTAGATATATAATATACCATAATAAATACACAGGTAATTAAACTTTACGGACCAGTTCAAGTCATGATTTTATATAGAAAAAAAAAAATTAAAATTGCTTTTATAAGGGGTCGCCATTTTGAACTGATTTTCTAAAAATACAGCATAATTTTTTTTGTATTTATGTTTGTATAACACTCTCACATTTTTACATTTATAAATTTACTATACTAAAAGACACTGTCATCCTTTATGTTTTTTTGTTTTTTTTTTGTAAATCTCAAATAAAATATAACAATTTAATTATATTGTACACATATCCCTACTCCCTCCCACTTTACATTGTTATTATACACAAAGTTTCACAATACCATATAAAAAGAAAACACAATATATACCAACCAAACTTAGTTTCCTGTTTCTCTTATAATAACAATAATACTATTCATATTCCTGTCTCATCCTTTTTTGACTATTTTTGGGAAAAATTTATAATAATTTTTGTTGTTTTTGCGGGGGTAGTACAATGTATAACTATTTATGTATATATCCTTGTTCTAACCCGTTTATTTCTTATATATACATATATTACCGAAAGAGAGAAATTTGTTACAATGTAATTATTTTCCACAATTGGACATATTGATATGTTTTATTTATAGTTAAAAAAAAAATGAATCCTTTTTTTTTATACCTACACAAACATGAATTTCTATCTATAAAATACCAACATATTATACATTCGATATGTAACTAATACTCGAACAATTTTTCTCTAAAGGATAATAATAAAAAAAAAATCCAGAAATGTAAATAAACCAAAACGTAAGCGCATGCCTTTAAAAAGATGAAAACCAATTAAAAATTCTCCCCAGATTGAAATTTTTCAAAGTATAGGATACAAATAATAAATATAATCTTCTCCAATTTTTTGCAGGATGAATAATATACAGAAAGATAAATTGGAGAAAAATAATGCAAATAAGGACATTTTTTTAATATTATATACTAATACTGTAACAGAATTTTGTATATAATAAAAATATATAAGTATAAAAATTTTATCTGGAAAATAAAATAATAGAAGCAAAAAAAAAAAAATGTAACTAAGGGAGGTTTTGGTGGGAGCAAAACAATTAGAAGTATATTAACCGTAATTAAAAAATTACGTAATTAAGGACGACGAACGAGTGAGCACTGAGTGGTCTTATATTTAGTATATGTATTTTATACTTAAACATTTATGTTTTATATAGCTAAGTGTATATATATGTTTGTATAAATAATCGCCATCTTTTGAGATAAAATTATATTTGGTATAAATTGTATATTTTCATGGTATTTAAGGGCAAAAATGTTACAGTCTGCAATATAGAAAAAGTTGTTTTAGAGAAAATTGTGGATAAATAATTATATTGGAAAAAAAAATTTCCTTCTTAAATTGTTGAAATATTTAAAAGGCTGTAATATTATTGATATTTCGTTTTCTGTATTTCCAGCAGTTTTCTATTTTCTTTTAAGTGAAATATTTTATAAATTATATATTTTTTCAAATTACAACACTTATAGATAACTAAAAAAAAAGGATATAGGAAAAATAATTTGATTTAATATGAGTTTTTTATATTTAATGAAACTATAAAATTGGTTAACTAATTGATTAAAATAGTAATGAAATTTATCACAATAAAAAAAAATAGAATATTCATAATTAAACAATTTTTATTTTCCGACAAAAGCTATCACACATTTTTACTATATTTAATATCTTCAAAACTTACCACAGACTGTGACGAGTCATAAATCTTTTAGACATATAAAAATTTATATAGTTCCATCATCAGATTCACACTTTGTTTTAATGAATATCCACTCAACTCAAATTAACATAAATAGTAAAATCATTAAAATTACAAAAAACAACAAAAAAAAACTTATACTATTTTTAACTCCCAAAATGGTAATAAAACCCAATTTTTTTTTATTTACTTATTGGACAGCTAAGAAAAGATGATTAAAAAGCAATCAAAATTTAGAAGAAAAAAAAAAGTTGGTCAGGTGTTTCTTTTTTTGCGGCTGGGAATTATACAACAGGTTCATTAATTTTTCTGCGAACCGATAGCGTTTATTTGATGAAGAAATTCATTAAGCCATTTATGTAGCTATATGAATTGGAAATTATGGAAATTAAGAAAAGATAAAAGAAATATTTATTTATGCGCATGAAATTAAAGATAAATTATAATTTTTTTTTTTTGTAAAATGAAAATAGACCATTAAATAATAATTATATTTTAATTTTATTAATTTCTTAATGAAGTCATAAAGAAAATATACGAGTATGTATATTTCTTAATTATATTTAATTTTTAATTTTCTTTGTATAATTGAATAATTTTATAATAGTAGGAATTTAAATAATGTTTTTATTTATGGTGTTGAAATATCTTGATAATTGAATATTATTAAAGTTTATTACAATTTTTAATAATTTTATTTAATAACGGTGGGACTATTTTTTTTAATTATTTTTAAACTAGATTTTTAATGGAAATAATAATTATTTTAATTGAAAAATATTTTGGTTAGAACGTAACTTTATTACGTATTAAATTAAGATATGAACGAAAGATTATTTTAAATATATTTTATATATAAATTCCATTCATTTTTCATTTCAAAAATTTAAAAACATCTTAATTAGGATATATTTAAAAGTATAATCTTATCTTAATAAATATATCCTTCGCGATGCTTCTGTAAATTTAGTAAAATTCACCTGCTCACCAAATATAAATATATCCTTAATTTTAGCTATAAAACATAATTTTTTTTTTTAACAAAATGACATATCTCAAGATCATATAATAAAGGAGAGACAATTTTATCCTTATGAAACAAATAATATAAAATAAATAGAAAAGGACATTCAGTAAATTATTTATTTCTTTGTTATTATAAAAAAAAAACAAATGGTATAAAATTTAATGACAATTTTTATTGCAAAGTTGATGGTTTTTAGCGAAGGACCTTTTTTTTGTTAACTACGAAAAATAAAATTAGTTGTTTTAGATAATTTTTATTTTATAATGTTGAATACATAAAAAAACAAAACAATTTTGAGGACATTAGTTATGCTGGTAAAGGACATAATAGGAGGACAACAATAAAATAGTAATTTATAAATATATTTTTTTATAAATAAATTATGGTAGTTTGTTTTTCATTAGAAAATGAGAAATATTTTCAAATACATTTCTATAAAATTTCATTAATAAAATTTATGATAAACATCATATTTTTTCTATATAAAAATTAGAATAAAAGGAGTAAAGAAATGAAAACTAATTTGATTAAGTGAAAATATTTTATATATAATTGAAAAACTTTTAAATAATAATTATAATTATATTCAATTTATTCAAAAACTAAATAATGCCATAAAATAAATTTATACCATAAACTAAGAAAAAACTTTCACAATAATAAAAATAAAATCAACAATAGATTTGTTTGCAATTTCGCAATAATATATGAGTCCTAAAAAAACTATCTAGAAAATTTATCAGAAAAATATTAAATAGCTATAATGTATAGCAATGGAATAAGTAATATTAGGTTAACTTTAATGTATATTATATTTGTTTGTAGAATATGCCGGATATTTGATCTGTGAGATTAAGGGATTGTCGCCGTTTTGAATTTGGTTTCTATACCATGTCTTTTTTCATATAGAATTATATAGAAAATTGGAGCCTATTATGCTCTATTCAAGTGAATATAAGAAAAATTATATAATTTGGATATTAATTTTGCATTATTATTTATTATTATTATATAATGAGAACGTATCTTATTAAATCTAATTTTAAAGCTCTAACCTTAAGGATATGAGAAATTTCAACTAATAAAAGTTTTAATTTACATATTTTGGCTTTTTTACTATAATTTTCAATTTCTCCACTAACAGAAAAGATAACTGGGAGACTTACAACATATTTTTTTATAACGATTCCATTTTCATTTAAAATAATAATAAAATTATTGTAATCTGATCTTTTTAAACTAATATCCAAAAGATAACGAAAACTTCACCATTTTTGTCGCCATTTTTTATTCTCATCAATTTCTTAAAGAAACGAGGAAAATTGTGACATTATTTTTCCCTGACAATAAAACTGCCAACAAGCACCCCAAGATATATTCTATGAATTAAGATTAGATATATATATTTAACAAAGCATACGGAAGGGTTCACATATCTTTAAGGGGAAAATTTGATGATTTCTTTTCAATTTTTCGGTAAAATATAATTTATATGTTATAAATAAAAATGCTTGAAAGCCCAGACAATTTAGCTTAAGGATAAAATGAAGGTGTGTATAGATGACAGATTTTCATCTCTTTGTACATAACAAAAATTATATTTAAAAGATTACGAAAAAGATATACAAAAATAAATAATATTAAATAAAATTTAAAGCATAAAAAATTTATGTAAGTAATACCAACTTCTTCTTCTTCTTTTTTATTAATCTAATTTCTTATTAAACTGAAATTCCAATATTTGTATTTACAGTCAATGTAATGGTTTAAAGATATGTTAAAATAATTTGTTTTCGAGTTCATTTTAGCGTCAGATTAAAATTTATACGAAATAAATTCTTAAATTCAATATAATACATATATTTTTTTTTGTTGTGTTTTATGTTGCACTGCAAATTTTACCTATAACTTTAATAAAAATATAAATTGAATATAAGTTGAAAGCATTAAAGTTATACTATGGATAAAATAGCATCAGACAACAAGGCATTTAAATGCAATCACAATCTGAAAAAAAAATAAAAAATAAAAATATTGAACAGAAAAAAAAAAAATTACACGCTTTTCAATGGAATTAAGACATCACAAGCCCATGCAGTGGCAAGCATGGTCACAGTTTAAAAAGATGTTAAAACAAAGAACGATAAGTTAAAATTTATATATAAATTTATAATAAAAAAAAAATTGTCTTAAAAAGGATAAAAACGATGTGTTTGCACACACAATCAAACATTTTATTATTATAGCACAAACAGTATTTTCAATTTCTTGGAAGTTCATGAAGGGAAAAACTATTAATTTGCATATTATATAAAGAAAAAAATAAAATCATTCAGCTATGTATACATTGAGCTATCAAAATATTGTGTTTTCATATTATGATAATGAATGGTAATATAGCTTTCAAATAAAGAATTTGTTTGCCGAAGAGGTGGAAGAGGAGAATTTGAAATCGTGGCAATCTGCATGATACCTTATTTCATATATATGTGTCTACCTATATGTAATGGTGAAGATTTTTGACTTGAAGCGCCTTAAAGATCATACTTGCTTGGGTTTTGTTGCTGGCTGTTGTTGTTATTAAAAATTGAAAATATTGTAAATGCGGCCAAGTTGACAAACAATTCACCACACGACACTTTGCCCCATGGAATAATCATTTATATTATGTATAAACAAAATTTAAACATAAAATAATATAAATTCAAAGTCAAAAAGGTTTCACGATCGCAAAAATATGAAAACAATGGTAAAACATATTTTTGTACATTAAAAAAAAAAAAAAAAGGTCCAAGGATTTTTTAAGATAAATGCAAAAGTTTTTGTTTTTATTTTTGGACCTGATCGTCATTATATATTTAGTTTATCCATGTAATTTTTTAGCACTATATATTTATGACAAGCTTTTTTTTTGGGATTTTGACTAAGAGCCCAATTTTCTTTTAATACTAAATAGTTTATATCAAATTTCAGTTGTTATAATTTATTCTATAAAGGACGATAGATTGATCCACTAAATTACTAAATTTTTTATATCAACTATCATCTATGAACAGGATCATAAAATTGTTACAATTTTTTCAAATATATTAGTAAATTATAATCATCCGTAAGTTAGACGTTTCTACTGAATTGGCTTATGTCACTATTTTGGGCCCTTAATCTACAAATATTTTTTCTTTTAAATTTCAATTCTAAATTCTTTATCCTTTCTACTATATTATAATTCTTGTAAATTGTATTTGAAAATATACATGTATATCTTTTAATACTAAGATGACTACTTCGTTTTATTCATTTTTAATATTATTTCGATGACAAGAAATTGCGAGAATTTTAGCATTTCAATCGAAACAAACGAGCGACACGCCGCAACATAATTTTAAATTAAAATTTTTTGAATAGCAACAAAGTCAATTTTTTTTGTATATAATATTTTTTTTTGTATGGTTAGAGTCCTGTGCAATAAAAAAAAATTATTTTATAATAAGAATTAAACAAAGTGAAATATCGGTGTGGGTTGAAATAAATAAAATTATGGTGGATATTTGTGACCAGTCCAGTTTATTTTTTATACCAATAATAATACTTATACATGCAAAAATCATCAATCTAACTTCGAACCAAACCAATAGATTTTTTTTACTTTTGCTAACAAAATCTTTAACATATATAAAAAATATTTTGCGATGGCGTTTATTTTAATATTATACAAAATTTCCATTTTTAGTTTTTTTGTTTATTCATTGCGGTGCAACACATAAATTATGCACAAATAATGGATTGGTTGTATGCTAAATTGACATTTATGTTTTTTATTAAATAAAAAATTATTTAAATATTTTTATAATGTAAAATATTTGTTTTTTTAGTTTCCTGAAAATATTCATAATTAAATTTAATTTAATATAAACATAAAATTATAATTATTATGAAAATTAATTGAATTAATTAGAATTATAGTAACAAATAATTGAAATTTTCAAAAACATTTTGGACCATGTATATAAGGTTAGTTACCTAACTCCAGACACTTTTGATGGTTATCTAGTCCAATTATAAGTAGTACCGAAACTGATATAGTGATCCCTTTAATCATCTCATGATATTCTATACTTTTATAACAATTTTAGTTATCCGATTGAAATTTATAAAGAAATTTTGATTTGGGCATAATGAATTTTTACTTTTTTTGATGGTGATTTATTTTATTATTTTAAAAAAACTATTTTTTTTTTAAAACCAAATTTACTCCTCCCCAATTTCTTTTCAATTCATTTTCATAAATAAAAAAAGGACAACTTTATTGGAATTTGTATATACATATATATCCATTTTTTATATTTTAATGGAAAATCAGTTGAATAAAATGTCATTTAACAAAAAATAATTGGATGACATTCTGTCGTTTTGATGTTCCAATATTATTATTTCCTTTTTTATATTGTGGCTGGTTTTATTTTCAATTTAAACGAATCAACAAAAAATAAAATACATTTTATGTTGTCCTGAATTGGATTTTTATTTGAGTGAAGAAAAAAAATATTGTGCGGGGGATGCATAGTATATATTCTATTAACAGGATATACAGAATACATTGATGATGGCTGAAAATAGGTTTTGTTGTTTGCCACAAATTGATATAAAATGGAAAAAATGAAATTTGATTCATAAATAACTATAAAAAAATATTGTATATTAAAATGATTCGTTAGTTATTATGTATATATATACAAAATTCAATTATTGTTTTTGCAATATTGTACTATCTTTATCATTTTTCTATTTTTGTTCATCAAAAAAGAAAAAAAAAATGTAGAAATTATTGTTATCTGTTTTGTTATTTTTTAATGAAAAATTATTAGTGTTAGTTTTGGAAATTTAATTTAAAATGTCCTGGACATGCAGTAAAATCAATTTTAAATCAATTATTTATTCATAACTCATACAAAAAAAAAAATACAATATTCAATTATTGCAATTTTAATTTGATTTGGTTATGATAAAAATTTATCAAAAACCAATTTATATTTTTTTGTTATTCTTGTAATTTACAATTTGATTACAACTTTTTTTAACAACCACACAATATTGAATTTATTGAAAATATTGTATTTAAATGTAATATCAATATATTAATTATAAATTCAATTTGATTCTAACAAATTATTACATCTTTGTATAGGCAAAAGTATTTTTTTTAAATTACAATTAAAGTTCTAAGTAATATCCTTTTTTTTATACAAAATAAGGATATGATTACATAATGACACGTTTTTCCCATCTTATTTCCAAACAATAACAGAAAAAAAACTCTCATTACATCAAAATTAATCATTTCAAAGGAAAATAATAAAAGCAATTAAATGAAATCAGAGGAATTACATTTAACTCCCAAATGGAATGAGGGTAGGATATTTTTTTAATATCATACGCAAAATACAAACAAATATTTTATTTTATTTATTCAATTTTTATTTATATGTAAACAACATACAAAAAAATCTCATGAGATGAGCTAGTAAAAAAAAAACGTATGCTTTTAACGGGTAGTTATCCTTTTTTAATATGTTTGTACATATTAATAGTCCAGTAGTTATGTATAGTTAGGCATTAAGATTACTTTCATCAAAATCAAACACGCGTTTTACCACTTACTCCAGCTATCAATAAATAATACCAAAATATTTTCTTAATCCGATTAGCTATGTGAATCGGGTATATGCAATGTTGACTTTCACATGAAATCGGATAATTACAAGGCAAAAAAAAAATAGTATATTTTTCAAATCCTTCAAGCATAATTTTTATGTTATAATGACGTTTTTTTTTACGTAAAGTTATTAATTGATTTTTTGTTGCAAATAAAAATTTTAATTGTGTGGGAAATATAAATATAAATATAGGATATTTATTACATAATTGTTAATTTCTATAAGTGTAGAGATTTTGTAATTTCAAACAAATATACTTTATAGTAAAAGTTAATTCCAGATTATAGAAGTAATATATAAGCTGATGTTATTTTTTATATTTAATTTCTCATCAAAGTTTAACAATGTAAGCAGATTAATTTTAGAACAAAATTCAGCTCAGGGTTTAGACATTATCCTGAAGTGATAGTACAGATGTTATTAAATTAATAAAGTATAAAGAAATTTGATTTGAAATTAACCATTAATTAAAATTATATTATTCGTATCTCATATGCTCATATGGTTTTAGGATTGATCACCTGAGCTATTACTAATAATAAAAAAATATTGAAAATGTGATTAGCAATTAAAGAAATTATCAAATTTTTGCGTTTTTTCATCAGATTATGAAACTCTTTCGAAATTGTTCGAAATAATTAATGTAGTTAATGGACTCAAAATTAAGTCATACGCATTAAACTTTGTAATTCGTGTTATACAAACAAATAGAATCAATGTAATTTAACCAAAATTTGTAATAAAAACGAAAACCTTCAGAAAAAAAGAGCTTAATTTTCAATAATCTTCTTAATTATAAACATTAACACCTCCTTAATATCATAATTTAGTATATTTACTCGTAGTATATTGAAAATAATTTGTAAGTGAAATATAATATACATAATAATGATAAATAATCTGTTAAAGATAATTTTAATATTTAAGAAAAAGTTTTTAAAACACATTTTTGTTGTTTTTATTATTATTATTATCATTTTTACAATATATTATATAGAATCATTATATTTCAATAAAACTCAGCCGGAAACCATTAAGATAAATATAAGATGAAGAAAATTGAATTTTGTATTTATTTATTTACTCTATATACACATTTTTTGTTCATCCTTTTCGCATTGACACTTTATTCTTATTTTTGAAACGGTGGTAAAAAATCAAATCTATCTTCTTTTTTTTTTCTTGTATGGAAATCTTATCCAAATATCATTAAGATGTTTATTATCAAACCACCCACTTAATCGTAATATATATATAAAGTGAAATAAATAAAAAAGGCGATAAAGCATTAAATCAAATAAATCGTATTTATATTATATTATTTTTTTTTATTTTCAAAGTAAAATTGTTTTTGGTAAGCCAACAAGATGAAAATTATCTTCAGTTTAAAATACAATGAGAGGGGAGACTATTATAAGTAAAATCATTATAAACCCCAAGGATACGATTCGCATGATAAACGATTCAAGATTTTCTTTTTTTTTTTGTTATTTTGTATATTATCCAAAGGATATGAAAATATAAGAAGGAAAAAGAAGTTTTTTTTTTGAAGAAAGCCAACAAGATAATGAAATAATAACCGGTCTAATAATTTGCTACCCTTAATATTCTATTGTAAAACACTATAATTCAAGGGGCCAAAAAACCAACAAATTAAATATTATATATATTATACACTGAAAACATAAAGAATTTGTGATTAGTTAAAATATGAAATTTGTATTTTGTCACAAACACTTGAATAAAATTTTATATATGCATTATATTAATTATTTCAATTATTTTTTATTTAAATTTAAACTTTTCTTGTATACCATCAATAATTTCTTTCAGTGTTTCAAAACTTTTTACACTAAATATACTTTTAACCAAAAAAAAAAAAAACAAACACAAAATTTGCTTTCTATCAGATAAAATAGAAAAATGAATAAAAGTCCAAAAGGATAATCGTCCATTTGTCCAGAAAATATTATGAAGATGTCCTATATATGTATATAGAACCACCCTTAAATAATATTTCCCCAAAATAAAAAAATTACCAAAAAACATTAAAACTTTATTATTACATTATTATTATTACGTATATATTTTTCCATGTATTCTAGTTTATCGGATATTATAGAAAATGACCCTCTAAATGAAATTTCACACCTTTTATTTCTAGCTTTTTATACTAACATTTTCTGTATGTCCATCAGAAGAGCTTAAGGCATAATATAATTAAACTTAACACGCCATTAACTTTTACACCTATTAGAATTATACAAAAACATAAAATTAAGGTGATTATAAATGTTTTTTTTTTTTTTGGTAATCACATTTAATTTATATAAATTTTCTTCATACTTTTTTTTTTTTTTTTTTAAATTATTTGTTAGCCAAAGCTAAATATATAATATTTATAGAAATTGTTAATTTCTTCAAATGAGGGTATAATAAAATAAATTATGACTTTATATAATATTTTGTATATATATACCAAAAATATACCATTTATCATTTAAGGAAAGAAATTGTCGGTTTTTATTTTTTATTATTATTATTATTATTATTTGTAAAGCTTTCAAAATCGCCTTTTCCGTTTCAAGGTTTATAGAAAATTGAAATATTAAATGCACAGAACAAAAAAAAAATGTTGTCGTAAAACATAAAAAATATATACGGAAATTAAAGGAAGAAAAACGGTTTCATATATTTATACAAAAATAGGATTTTTGTATTATTCTAAAGTTTTTTTTATATTATTAGGTTGAATTATAATATTTAACACCCAAAAAAATTTTTTTGTGTGTAACAAAATCCATCAAGAGATCATTAAAGGGTAATTAAGTGTGCAAAAAGATTAGATTCATTTATTAGTAATAATTTTTATATTAATATTTTAGAATTGTTGGAATATTGTTTTCTGATATGTATTAAAAGTTCGTATACGTAAATTCGTATACGTAAATTCGTCCATTATGACGTATGATTAATTAATAACCTGATTATTTCTATACTATAAAATTTTAAAATTTATAATTTCAATCCCTTATAAATAGATTGTAAACAACCCTAAAACCTCAAATTAAATAATTCTGGTTGACAAATATAAAAGTCCTTATAATCCTATTTGGTAAATCGGTGATAGTTTTGTTAAATCATTAAAAAAAAAATTGACATTTTTGATTTTCTTAAAACAAGAATAATAAGACATTAATTTCTAATATTATTATTTCTTTTTTTTTTTGTTATATTCTGACACGTGATATACCATCGGTCGCCCATCAGTCAGGATAAAAGAAAGAAATTAAGCCCATTTGCACACAATGATTTTATTTATTAGCTCATATAATACAAGAAAATATTATATGTATATTCTATTATCGTCCTTAAAAACCAATCTAATAATTTTGGGGTCAATATAACAAAAATATTATTTACCTTTTTTTTTGTGTATTATATGCTATATGCGCGCCCATCAGACATTTATTACTTTTATCCGATTATATAAATATTATTAGATAATTTATCAGTTTATTGTAGACATGGACCAAAAAATGATCCTGGCAAATGTTTTTCCATACATACATATATATTTAGTCATTTTTATTTGGTGATAAGCATTTGCTTACCTATGCAATTTTGCAGGTTCATTCCTTTTATTAAGGTTTGCTATTTTCTTCTCGCTTTTTTTTTTTTTTTGGTTAGATTCTCGATAATGATATTTGAAAGAAAATGATGATATTGCAAAATATTGTTATTGTTAATATATAATATTTTCTCATAAACTTCAACCATTGAAAGTTAATAATTGGGGAAAAAATGAGATGACATTATTTAAATAAAAATATTAGACATATACACTGAAAACAAATATGATGTAATTTAAATAGTAATTCAAGAAATTAAAATAAAGAAAGATTTTTCTGTTTATATTTTGGATATTTTTAACACAATTTTCAAAATATGATAAAAAATTTAATTTATTAATATTTCAGTTTGTTGAAACATAATAATTGAAATCAAAAATTTACGATATGGTATGCTGATAATAACAGCAACACCGCGAGAATTAAATTATTTATAAAATTGTCAATTTTTAAATTAATTTATTCCAGATTTTTTGATCCTTTTTATCATCCTATGGAGTTAAATTGTTTTGGTATAATAAAATTCTTATTAAAATATCTCTAAAACATTTATTAAATCATAAAACTAATATACATATAAAGTGGATTGTTTTTTTTTTAACTATATATATAATAAAAATAAATATTCTATATATAATAATTGTGGAAAACCCAACCCATCCTTTGCTAATAAAACCCCTACTGACAATAATCTGGGAACAAAAAAAACATAAATAAATAAAAATATTATTTTGTGGTTTTTAAATAATCCCCTTGAGGCAAGGAAAAAAAATTGATGTAGGGTAAAAATTCACTTATATTCTCTTCAGGGTGGAACAAAAAAAATATATAAATTTCATATTTTTTTAACTCTTCCTGACTGTGAACATATTGAAATCAGTTCAATAAAGGATCATCTTCCTTGGTAATATTCTTCCTTGTTATATTTTTAGTCTTTTTGGAGAAGGAAAAATTGCTCTACTATTGAATATATTATTATTATGATTTTTATTATTATTATTATTATTATTATTATTATTATTATGGTTTAATGTAAATGGGTGTTATATGAGATTTTTTTTTTCGAAATTTAAAGTAATAAAACTTGAAGCTTATAACATATGTAATCTTTTTTGGTATATTTATGAAAAAAGGATAACACAATAATTTTTTTTTGTTACCATTATACCAGTTAAAAAAAACCATTTTATTTGCATATATTTAGGATATTTGATATCCTTTTCTAATATAAATCAGTGAGAACAGGAATAACGACGGGTGATATGATTTTTAATTAAATTTTTATTACATTATTTTTATTGAAATGGAGGGCGCTATTTTATAGGTAATAAGGACTCTTTTTTTTTTATTCGACTAATTTTAATTTGATTTGGTTTTTTTTTATGTTCAAACAATATAAAGTTATAAAGTAATTTAAAAGTGGATTGAATGAACGCGGTAATGTATAGAGGGTTGTAATATTTTTTATTAATTTTAAGGATCATAAACTTAATAATATTTAAGATTAACTATGTTCTAATAATTTGCATATATAGCTAATAAATCTTATTTAGTAAATTATAAATTAAGATTTTAGTCAGGAAGTTTAGAAATTTTTGTGTTAAATGTGAATATAATGAATCACAACGAAAAATGTAATAAAATGATGATAATTATTTTGAATAAATCGTTTTAAAAATAAAGTAAGATCACAAATGTTAATATATAACTGACATATATCCTGCCCATAAACGTGTCAGAGAAAAAAAATATATACATAATCTTCGTTTGATCCTTTCTGGACTATTCAATCATTTCGGCATGACCAACCAGTGTCACTTCAATCAAAATAAAATTAATTGATGCCAATCAAATTATCCAACCCTTAAGATGTTTTTTTTACTTGTTGTTGTTGTGAAAACAGTTCATCAATTGTATTATCTAATTTTCCATTTACTATATATATCTAATTAAAATATATATATTTTTTTTTACGTTTATAATAATTCAAATCAAAAGTTAAATATGAAAAATGTAAATTATTTATTTATACCTTAATAAATGATGATTCAAAAATGATCTTTTTATGAATTTTTATTTTCGGTAATGTCCAATATTTTTTAATAAGGGTATACATTATATAAAAAAAAATCCTGTTAATATTCATAATCTAAACAAAAATCACTCGATCATAATATAATAAAAATCAGAGATGAATAAATAATAAAAATAAATATTTCTGTTTATCGTTTAACAACCCTTCTCGCATTTTTTTTGACATGAGAATTGCACCATTTTTCTATATATATATATATATAAATCAGATTTAATTTTTCAATATAATATTTTTTCCCCGCATTTAGTTTTAATTTCACCCTATTTGGATTTTTTTTTTATTTATCTTTTAATATTTTTGTTATAACAATATAAAAACAGATTAAATCGTCAAACGCTTTTTGACTCCTTCATCCGTTCATAATATATATAAATTTTAATATACAAAAAAGATCCAGAGTCGGACGAGCAGAATTAAATAGCTGGGACATGTTTTATTTTTTTAATTAATTAAGTAATTAGAGTTGTAAATATATCGAATAAAAATTGTTTTTCTTCAAATTTAGGTTTGATATTTTAAATTTCCGATTTTCTTTTGAGTTAAAACGGAATGCAAAAATCACAAATACAATTGATATAAAAATGGTATATTTTTGATAATTTTTCAATTATACAATCCTGTTTTCTGTTATCCATTCGATTAGCTCTATCAAAAAAAAATAACAAAAATTTGATTTCCCCCTTCATGTGACATCTGACAGACTATAACTTACACTATTTAGGATGTATAAACGTATCCCATTACACCATATCCCAGAATTTAATCGACTTCATCCCTTATTACAATGACTTAATCATAATCCTATTGTATGTCCACACTCCTTCGTTTAATAAAAGAAATGATGGAAAAAAAATATGGTTTTTCCTGTCTATAATAAGATAAATAAAAATAGGACTTTTTGTGGCCATGTACATGTTAAACTATAAATTCCTTATTATTAAAATTATATATAGGGTGAAATAATCGAGATTTGTTTTAGAAATTATTGCCGAATGTGAAAATTATTATAGAAGAATATTTGTAGTAAAATTAATTATTCAGTTTTTTGTGTGTGATGGAAATTAGTGAATATTTAATTAATTTAATGAATAAAATATATTTTGATTTTCTACAATTTAACTATTTTTTTCAATTTTATAATCGCATAAATTTTTAAATAAAAAATATATAAGTGTGATTTTTATGTAAATTTTATTTGATTTTACAAAAAAAATTATACAGTCAATATTTACATAGTATTACTTTTTGCTCATAAAAAACGTTTGTCACCACTTAAATGTGATAAAATTTTACAGAAGAAATTCTCATATAATATATATTTCACAACCCTCAATTTAAATTACCATAAAAAATATAATTGAAAAGTTCAAAATGTTTATATATTTTTTTCATAAAAACAAAATTTTTATTTAAAAAAAAAAAAAAAGCCAATAAACTACCCAATTTTATCCCAAAACATTATTCAATACCAAAATAAAATGAAAACAGACCCACGAAACAAGACCACATTCTATTGGTTTAAATTAAAGCTTAATATAAATTTATATATTTCGGATATTTCCTAGATATTCTTCTAGAAATATTTTGCCAATAATAAATTTGATATAAAAAGTTCAAGGATATTCAAGAAGATTGGAGAATTTAATTTTATTGGAAATAGTTCTAGTTTCATCACAAAATTGTATATACATTTCAGAAAAATTCACTATATGAAACTAAGTATATTTTTCAATATACACAAATAAATGGAAACTTAGATTTGCCTCCCATATTTTTTTTTTTCAAAAAAAAAGCTGAACCATCCCCGAAGAAAAATTATAGGAAATAAAATTATTCTGCACATTTTAGAAATTCGTACAAAGGAGGGTTGTGAATTTTATATTATTTTCAAAGTGGCTCTTATAATATTTTGGCTAAATCAGTTTTTATGAGACAATTTAAATGTATTTTTTTCATTTATTTATATTTTTTTTTTACCTGTGGTGTGTTAAATTTTTAAGATTTTTATTGTAAAAGTAATTTTCCTTTATATTCACTCTGTAATCTTCTTTATTTTTGGAGTATGCACAATGTCCGGAATTGAAGAGGTATGATTATGAAAATAGTATATAGAATTTATATTAAGATTAAACGCACTTCAAATCTATTAAAATTTATAATAAACTTAAGGAATGATTACATATATTTACAATAAAATCATCTTTTTAAGGAAATTATGGAATAAAATTATGGAATAAAATAAAGATATGAAATTTTATATTAATATTATGAAAATTATTCTAAAAAAATATTACGAATAAAATTTATATTTAATAAGGTTAAATATATTTTTTACTTAAATTATTTTTTATATTTTTAATAATGTTTGGCAATAATAATAAAAACTTATTATTTTTCCCCAAGAAATTCTATAAAATTCCATTTCATAAAAATTAAATTAAAAAAAAATTTCACATGAAGATGAAAATATTCAAAAGTAAAATTATTATTTATCTAATATATAATATAAAAAAAAAGAAGTTTACTTACAATCATATAAAAGGAAGTTATGTCCTCATATCTGTTATCATTTTGTCAAAACAGTTTTACATAATATTTGTTATACGTATATGTTTATATATAAATGATAAATTTCAAATCAATTTTGAATTTATCATAAATTTCATAAAATATTCTACTATGTATAACATAATAGTTCCCGTCATCAAAAATTTATATCAAAAACATTATAATAATATTATTTAATAATCATCAATATTTTTGAATAATGTATTATTGATATATAGAAATTTTTGAGCATTATATCACGGTTTAACACAATATATAAAATACAAATAACAACACTTTTTATTTACCGGAAATAGAATTCAATTTACAAAATATATTTTTCGCGTTATTATACGATTCGATGATGCTTCACAAATTTGTTGTGTCTTCTATAAATAAAAATAGTTATACAAAATATTATATTAAATAAAATATTATTAGGTACTATATATGATTATGCTTGGATTGATATCGGAATTCAATGACATTTATGGAAATGAATTTCCCATGAAAGAAATAAAAAACCATGTAAAGATATAATAATAATAATATCATCATCATCAAACATAATGTTCGTCATGTTTTGATTTAATATATTGGAAATTTCGTATATAAATATTATTGAAAAATGTTGTGGAAAATAATATTGTAGAGAAAATTTATTTATTTATAAGATTTAAAAATAATAATTAGAAAATTTAATTTTTTGCCTTTTTAATGATTGTCAATCACATTTTTCTTAAGTTGGTAAAATATATTATATATTCTTGAGATAAAATCTTTTACTCAGTTTATATTGAAAATTGATATTTTATCTTGAAAATTTAATCGGTTATATAAACGATAATTTTATATTCTGATCATATTAACAAATCAACAAATCCTTCAAACATTGAATTTTTTACTATTTATAAAAGGAAAGAATTTACATAAAATTTATATCCAGGACTATTTTCATTCAAAATCTGGTTTTTTTTTTCTGTTAAATTGATCGTTAAATCATTCTATAATTTCCCAAACGCCCTCAATATTAAATCACATCATAGTTTTTTATGTATATATACAACACTGGCAAATCAATTCCGTGTATCCAAAAAGGATATTAAATATATTGAAAACTAATCTACTCTCTATCAGAATATATGTGAATAACAAAAAAAAAAGACATATTCTTTCAGAAATTGGGTAATTTTATTTCAAGAAAAATGTTACAAAAGGTGAAAAACTGGAAATACTTTTTTTTTTTTTTTGAAAATTCAAATCAAAATAACTTTTTATTTGTCGTTTTTTTCCATGTTGTTTGCTGTGAATGTAATTTTCTAAAGAATTTATTTAAAAGTACGCCAGAGAGACGTGTAAAGAGTCATCCTTTCTTCGTATGCAAATTAAATAGGTCCCATTTGAAAACGATTTAATCTGATTTTGTGAGATTTTTTTTCTTCTGTTTAATAAAAAAAGGTTGAAATTGGCGTCTCCTTCTCCAAATATTTATTTATATTTTTATTAAAAGTATTTTGTATGTATATATATATATATATATATATTTATATTTAGAAGGCGCCTTTTTATGGGCGCTTCATTTTATATAAATTGTATATATATTTGATGTTAAGAATGTTGATATTTTCATGACAATTTTAGTATACAGTGAAACTACTACAAATTTGTATGAAAAATTTCATAATTTTTGTAAGATTTAACCAACCATATCATTATATTTTCCAAATTAAACTTTTCATTTATCTGCACTATAACTATATTATCTGCTTTACCATTTTAGTTCATGTCCTTTTCTGTTATCAATAACTCAAATTCCAAAACGCTTCAAAATCCAGTGATATTTATTTATGACAAAGTGTTATTTCATTGAAATGATCTTGTCTTCCGGGGCGATTGGATTAAAAAACATCTTTACTTCAACTCGTATTATAGTTGAATTATTCGTTGTATGAGTTGTGTCCGTCCAAATAGCTCATACAATTCGTAACACTCATTCTAAAATAGTTTCACTGTCACTAAATACCTAAAAAGAACGAAAACTTAAAATATTCATGAATAGAAATTATCTCTAAGGGTTGAATGAGTATGGAAAATAAAATGTATATAAAAATGTTTTTTTGAATAAAAATTGTTCAGAAAATAAATAAATAAAAAAAAAATGTATATGTTCATTTTTGATTTCATTGTAAAATATATTTTCAAATTAAATTTGGCACCTTTTATCACCAAAATTGATATTTTTTCTCCGTGAAATAAATTATACTGATTCTCTGTTCAAATTGATTTTCTTTTGATTTGCATTTGATTTTCAATTTCCCCAAAATCACAACAAAAAAAAAAGTCTCTAAAAGAATATAAACACAATTGCAAATGTATTTATGCAAATGAAATTGAACGAACATTTGTCAGTTTATATTCAATTTTCTATTGGTTCACACAACCAAAAAAATAAAATTGTAATTTCTCTTCACGTATTATAATATATTTGTTTGACAAAATTTCTAAACATTTTAAGGATCTTTAGGGATTAAAATCTAAATGGAAATTGAGTTTTTATGAAGTAGTTTCTTATATATTATATTTTCATTTTATATTTTCGTTTGCTAACAAAATGCGGGATGAAATTTGAGATAATTGTATGCTCAACTGATCAAAAAATTGATTAAACAATAAAAAATAATAAAAATCATTTAATCTGTTTGTAAATATTTGTGGACAAAATAATAATAATAATATTAAATATTGAAAATTGCAGATGTTTCCTTGTAAATATTTACAGAAATTCACCACAAATAAAAATAAACTTATTAATAAATTTGTTTATAAAAAAAAAATACTTATATTAGATTTTTCTGAATTATAAAATTTCTATAAAAACTTTTCAAAATTTAATTAATTTTTTTTTTTTTTTTCAAATTATGAAAATTGAAAAATATCAAAAAATAATGGAATAAATTTTCTACTAAAAAAAAAATAAAATAAAATAAATTCTTTTATTGCTCTCATATATCAAATTTAATTGAAAAGGTGTCACCACACAACCGCCGCCATCACCAGTAGCAATTTTAAGAGATTTTCTTTCTCTATATATATTTCTATAATATGGAAATTTTCCCTTAATACTTTGCGCAATTTGAAGACGATTTTCTTCCCATTTATCACCAGAAATATAATTGTCTGCTCTCGGCGGGCGATAACAAAAAAAAAAAATGGTGAATAAAAAAAACTCGAATTACAATTTCCATAAAATTTTCATTTCTTTTATTATCCTATTTTCAATTTTTTTTTTTTTAATATAATTTTATTTTTAAATTGCAGACAAAATTACATTTTATTATGCTGACTTTTTTGCTTAATTTTATTACTTCAATTTTACGAAGAATATAAATATTTTTTTTTTAATAAAAGGAAATTATTTTAATAATATCTAGTAGATTATTTTGAGATAAATAATAGCATTTTTTTTTATTATGATCAGGTGTGATAAATTATGTAAATAAATTTTGGAAATTTGAAAATTTTTTATATGAAAAAATTCATCTTATAATTTCAAATTTAGAATTTTTTCTGAGAAGAAAAAAACTCAAATATAATTTAATAACTTGATTTTAAAAAGATAAACTTATAAAATATAATTTTTTTTTTTCGAAAAGGATCATTCAAAATTGAATAAAAAAAACTTCAATTTATACCAAAACAAACGTTAAATTATATTAAAGAAAAATATATTATAAATAAAGACATCAAAAAATAAATGATGAAAAGTTTATAGTTGACAGCGTATAACGATGAATAAATTTTTACGTTTTGTGGCGCCTCACTAAATAACAATCACATTGTTAACAATTTGATATAATGTCATAGATGAATTTATGTTCTACTTTTATATTTGCATCCGATATGTTCTTTTTTTTTTTAACAAAAATATAATATTTAAAATTTGCATGCATTCATAAATTTCCAAATCAAAACCAATAAGTGAATAATCATGAAACAAGTTATAAGATAAACAAACAAACAAACAAACAAACAAAGCAATGAAAATTTCTAAATTTTAATAAGAAGGAGAATTTTATTTAACTTATGGGAAAGCATAAATTTGGTCCGAGAAACTTATATGTAAAATATTCTTTAGCTGCGGGAAACGCAACCAAAATTCTGGGATTTAATAATGTTGTTTTAAAGGAAGAACAAATTTTCGATTTAAATAGATGTATTTTTGCATAATTTTATTTTCAATATAAATTTGAATATCACTAGAGAAACGTCATCAATTTAGATTAAATATATTCACAACAATTTGATTGTTAAAAAAAATATATTTATTTTTTAGTTTATTAGTATTTAAAATAAAATCGATTTTTATTTATAACAAAATTGAAAACGAATCTTGTCCGTTGAATGATGACTAAATCATTGATGAAATATTTTTTTTTTTTTTTTGGTATAATGGTCAAGGTATTATTTTATTCTTGTAGATTAAATATTACGCAGGTAAATTTATTATATTTTAATAATATAAATTGATTTTGCAATATAAGGATGTACTGGCAATTGTTACAGAATTGTACACAATATTATAAATGTATTCAAAATTGAAGTATATTACTATTATTTACTCCTATGATAATATGGTAATCATTAATAATTGTCCCTAATCTTGATAAAGCATTCAAATCCCAAATTACTAATATACATATAACGAAAAAATAAATATATTTTAAGTTTTACAATATTGATTATCCTAAAATGCGATCAAGATCATAGGTAACCATTTTTCCTCAAAATAAAATTAATATTTATTTAATAATTTCCCATTATTTTAAGCAGCAAAAGAAGAAGCATTACAGTGAACAAAAGGTAATATAATATTATAAAATGTTTCTATTTTCCATTTTACTGTCAAATTTATTACCGAAATGCAATGCAATAGGTGGTCATTTGAAGTGCGCTTTCACATGTTTCATTTTTACTATTCTCAATCATTATTTTGTGGTATTTCCTTATTAAAACAAAATTGTTAACAATAATTGCAATTGGTAATATATTTTTAATATTATGATGTCTTTATAACTTTTAGAAAATTGCGTATAATGGAATAATTCAGCAGAACTTTTATCGATTGTATAATTCCAATGATGATGTTCATATGTTCATGGTTCATCATAAAATAGAAAATATAATCTATAAAAGGAGAGATCGTTATTTTTATAATGAGCTAGACTTTTAATAATAATAATTTTAAGAATTATTTATAATTTCTTTGGACTAAAATAAATAATGTATATAAATTATTTTAAAATTAATAGCAAAGTCAATTCTTTATAGCAATTATTATAAGGCAAACTCAATGTTTATTATTACAAGAAAGAGTTTAAAGAGTTTACATTTTTAAAATTGTCGGATTTGTATTAATATAAGATACAAAAAAAAAATTGATTTACCAATAATTGAAGATAATTTTTAAATAAGTTAAATATTTATTCCAATTTTTATAAATATTTTTTAACATTTTCAAAAATTATAAATAAATTAAATAATGAAATTACTTACAAGAACTTGTACTTTAAAGTTTAGAGAATATTTCATAAATTTATTAAAAATTTGTGAGCAGAATCTTTAATATCTAAATTTATACTTAGATATAGAAAATTCCATATTTATGTATATTTTTATTGCATTTATTGCATGGAGTTTAAAAAAAATTTGCTGAAATATATATAAATTTTAAATATAAAATTCATGAATATAAAATGAGAAATTCAGACAGAAAATATGGAATTTTTTATTAAATATTATAAAATATGAATTTTAGGAGACAAATTAGGAATTCTGTTAAAATTCCTAATTTGTTTCCCCGAAAAAAAAAATATTGTAATTTTCAAGCAATTTCCACGAAAGGAAACTATTTAACTTTAATCAAAAAATTTCAAAAATTCCATAATTTTAATATACTATAAACAAACATCTTTTATTATTGGCTACCAAACTAAAAGTTTTCCCAACCGCCAACCTCCCATCTACCACCCCAATAAAAATATTCAACGATAAAATATATTTCTCCACACCATTTTATCAGTTAAAACACTATTTTTCACTTATACAAACATAATCAATATGCAAAATGGCAAAAAAAATAAATTTTTATTCCATTTTTATAATATGTACATACTTTTTTATGATATTTATATTACAATTTTTTGAATATAAGTATGTTGATGAGATGGTGGGGGTATAAAGGGTGTATGGAAAACGTCGAGTTAAAATTATTTATTACTCTTAAGGATTTTTTTTTTGTTGTACAAAACGTTTGGCAACACGCAGAGAAATGATAGAACGTTTCATGCGACCTGCTGTATATACTTATAAAAAAAAAAAATTTGGAGGCAGGACAATAGCCATTGCCATGGCATAAGTCGATATTATTATGTTATTATTATGGAAAGTAATATAATTTTATGCTATCGCATAATAGAACGATATATTTGTGGGTTATAGCAAAAGTCCTTTTCCAAAAATGACAAAAAAAAAACATATATAAATAAATAAATATATAATATAAACTTACTGTATATTTATTTAAATTTCCCTTACCCCACTATGAAGCTTTGGTAAACTTCTTTCCATATATGTAAATTATTTATGGAAAAAACATTTATTTAACCCTTTTTTATGGTCAATATATAAAATAGATTGGGGGGGAATTATTTTATGTTATATTTTTTTATGTTACGGACATTTTTCTATAATATTATTTGAATTTATGATTTTCTTGAAATCTTTTTTTTTTAGTTTTATTTTATGGTAAAGTTTTTTTTTTTTTTTCCTTTTAGTATTTAAGGATATGAGAATTTTTATTAGATTAAACTGGAATTTTCAATTTCTATAAATTTTAATAAGCAATTTGAAGGTTGTTAAACATAAAATTTAACACTTTATTTAATATAATATTTTGTTATGAAAAATAAAAATACCATAAAAAAATAATAAGAAAAGTTTTTTTAAAATCAATTATAAAAATTTTGATCGCTTTCTTACCAACCAAAATATTGGCATTGTAAAGTGTAAAGTTATATCAATAATTATCAACAAAAAAAAAAGTGTAATAACAATTAACGAAAGAAAAGATAAATAAGTAAATAATTTTTAATGAAAATTTCATTTATTTTTTTTGGCTACCATAAATATTTGATCACCTGGTGTTCATTTTTTTTTTTTATAGATTTAAATAAAAATAATATTTATGAAATTTACTCAACCTAAAAATTTGTTAAAAAATTTCAAATTGATTTTTTTTTTTTTTCTGTTCATTTTTGAATTTATATACGCATACAGTTTAATATTTTTCTACTGTTGTTTCAATTAATGCCGCCACAAAAATTGGTGGCTACTTTAGGTCCATATATAAATACTTGAATACATTACTAAAAAAAAAAATTAAGTAAAAGAATAGAAAAATATTGTTGCAGACAAATTGAAATTTAATTTCCATCAAGATCATTTTACACAAATGAAATGTTTTGAAAACATATTTCATATTTAAATATTATTTATATAAAACTAAAATTTACATTTTGTTCACTATTTCGTCAATCGACACCTTTAACTATTTGGTTGATACACGTTATTCTCCTACTCAAAAATTGCATAAACAAACTTTGACCAAACATTAATTGAAGAAAACAAAAAAAAAACAAAGTCGAAGATTTTTGTTTATTGGTTTCTATATACCATTTATTCCGACAAATTGAAAGGAAATCACCTTCTTCTTATATATAATTACATAACATTAATAGTTGTCGGCAAAAATCATTTTATATATTTTCTTTTGACCTCTCCTCTTCCACTCTTGTTAAACCTATATAACTAGCACCTGAATGCACCCTCATCATTTCATAAATTATTTGATCAGTTACAGTCAACTTATAACTTCTTCTTCTTATTCTTTTTTATATATATCCCAAATATCTTTTTCCCTTAAAATTTGTTTATATTTGCTTCTTTAATTTAACAAAAAAAAAAAAAAAAATCAGTTTCTCTTCTACTTGAGATATTTTTTTGACTTAAAGGACAACAATGTTTTATTAGTTAAGAAATTATGTTTTGTTTTATTGAAGTTCCAAAAATTGTTAAACAACATAAATGCTAAATAAACATTTTTCTGGCCAATCAATCGTTCCCCGGTGGTATTACTAAAATAATACTATAGCTTATATATTTTTGTACATTTTTTATTATTATTATTATTGTATAAAATGCCGACAAGTGATTTTTGGTTGAAGTAACCGAGTTTTTGTTGTTTTAACTGATTACCAATTTACACTTCTTATACAATTTACTAAGCGATTTATTTACTCATTTGAATGCATTAAAAATGTTTAGAGCTTTTTTTTTCGGGAAATTTACCGCGAATGATGATGATGATGATGTTGTTTGTTAAAAAATTAGAGATACTTTAATAAAAAAATAAATATTAAATTTTGGAGAAATTAGTTAGGCTAGTTTTTTTTACTTTGGTAATATTTGTCTTTACTAATTCCTATACAATAATAATTTTTATTGACATTTAATTTAAGTCAAATTATTTAATAATTTAGAGGTGAAACAAAACAAATTTTTGGTAAAGAAATCAAAAACAAATTTTTTGGGAAGAAATGAAAAATGATTTTATAACCAAAAAAAAATTTTGTCGGCATTTTATTTTTTTTTCAATTTTTTTGTGGTATATAAATTTTTTTTCCAAAATTATTATCTAAATCGATTGGTTCATTAAACATTGTCTTTTATGTATAAATATCTTTTAAATGATAATAATCTAAAAACTAAACCCAGCATGGATGAAAATGTAAAGAGAATTATAACATTTGTTTTTTATTTTGTTCAGATTCCCGATTAAAAATTATTCAGATTTTTGTTATTCGATAAAAATTTTCAAGATTAAGAAAATATAACCGCAGATTATTTGACTCCAATCCATAGAAAATTGATAAAAATTGTGCCCGGTGCGTATTATCGCAAACATTTTATAATAAGCAATAAGCATTCAAATTCAAATCATAAATCTTATAATTTTGTATTTTCTTGTCGTGAATTTTTTGATTGTTTTCACAAAAAAGAAATAAAATAAATTATATTTTCTTTTCTTTTTTGAATTTATATAATTTTTGTTGAGGGCGCAACTATGGACGATGATCAGCCACTTTTTTGTCATATTTGATACAACAAAAAAAAAAATATATATATTATATATGTATATAAAAATAGCAAGCTATAAAAAAGAGATTTCATTATAGAAGAAATAGTATTATAGAGTTTTTGACCATCAAGATCTTTTTTTATATAATATATACAAGAGCAAAAATCATCATCCTAATATTTTTAGGGACATAAATCTAATTTCCGATTGACATTTTTTATTTTTGTTACCAAAAAAAAAATATATAATAAATAATTTATTATAAATTTTTTATAAAAAATTATTGTACGAGTTTTATATAATGATTTTTTTTTACTTATTTTGAATTAGTGTTGATGGTTGAATAAATATCAAATAAATATTTTTCATGTCATTATATTTAATTAACTTATTATTATTTTAAAAAGGAATTTTTTAAAAGTCGATTAACATTTTGTAAAAGAAAATTAACATTTCATTATTTGCAATTCTTCTAATTAATATCAATCTTTAAACAGTTGTTTTTTCCAGTCACAATAGCCCAATTTGGGACTAGGTGTACCTCATAGAGATTCCATCGACATTCACATATTTTTTTAGTATAAATAGTAATCGTGCTAATACATAATCGTACTATTACTGAGTTGATCAACTGATAAATTATACATAAATTATACATGTTTGCAAATTAAATTAACTTCTATATTTTTTGTATTTAAATATAACAATCAATCCTACTTACAAAATGACTTACAATTAGATGAATTTGTGACTTCGCATTATCCTAATTTTAAATATTACAGATCTATATTATTTTACATTTAAATAATAGTAATATGATGAAACATGCATCCGAAATTGTCACATATTTTTTTGATATTTGAATACATAAGATAATTTAACAATATAATTTACAATCTCATGTAAATAAAAACCCTAATATCCAAATTTAAAATCTTCGTAAAATTGAAAATTAATTCGAGGTGAAATTTCAAACTCATTTTTCAAATTTTTTTTAAGTAGCTTATAGTTCTAAAAAATAAATTACATTGCAGATGCAATTGAAAACTACAAAGAAACTGGTCAAAGAACATTATTATAAAAATAACTTAAGAAATCGTGAGAATTTTTGATAAATTTCTATAATAATTTTGACCTAGTTCAGTTTCTATTATTGAGATAATATAATTGGCCAGAAAATTTGTCCTTTTTGACATTTTATTTGAAATTTATGAACACATGAAATTTCAATCTATTTTTTTTTGCGCATTAGACCATCAGGTGCTATAAATTAAATGATCTATGGGCCGATCGTTTATTACACTATTCAATTGATCCTTTTACGCAATTTCGACCTTTTGATTCATGTTTTTTTTTAACACACTTGCTTGAATTTCGAATCGTGTGAGAATATTTTGCGTAGGTAATAATAAAAATGTGAAAAGCGTTATAATCAATTGAAATATTTTCTTAACCTTTTAAAATGGTTTCAAAAAAAAAAAAATTATGTTGTTTGATTGTCCGGCCGAGTTGAATGAAACATAGAGAATTTCAATTATGAATGAATCGTATTTTTTTTTTCATCAGATTTTTTTTATTATAAAAAATTTAATAAAATATATTTTTGAATTTGAGAAAAAAAAAAACAATTCATTCAGAAAATATAGTAGGGTCAAATATAACAAGACAATTAACAGGTTAAATTTATGATCAAAAAATTTTTGAAGAAAAAACAAAAATATCGATTTTAACTAATTTGACAATCTTACCAAAAAAAAAAATTTTAAATATTGTTTTTTTTTTTTTTTTTAGTTTCAGGTAAGAAAAGAGGTGATCGTATTTAATTAATTATGCAGCATGCGTTAAATTTAATGATCTCTCTGATTAAGAAAAAAAAAAAAAACATCAACGATAAATATTTTTCATCGCGATACAAAAACAACAAAAACGATCCTCTTCTCTTGTGTGGGAAGTTAATTTTTCTTCTGATTATCATTTAGGACTTTTAACCAACAAAAATCGAGAAGAAATCAAAAAGTTATAAAATTATTAAATAATTAAGGTGGTCCATAAAAATAATAATAATAAAAAACTTTACATAATTTATCTGAAAGGACAAGATTAAAATTAAAACGACTACTAAAAAAAAAAATATCTTCATTAAATAAAAACAAAAAAAAAAATTGAAGTTAAACAATAAAAATTTTGATATATATTTTTTTTTTGGTATAACAGCCTTTAAAAACAAGATACATATATATAATTGATGATGATGAAGAAAAGAATCCTGGAAAAAAAAAATTCATATATAATTTTTGATCATCATAACATAACCTCTGGGATTGTGTCTCATCAGAGAAATTTATTGGTCGCGCGCAGGTAAAAAATATATATTTTATTTGATTGGAACACACGACCACCAGTGATGACTTTTTGTCCAAATTATCCTTGTCACAAAAAAAAAACAAAAATAGTATATAGCTGCTAGTAGTTTCTGATGATTTCATAAGTTTCAGTTGAAATTTTTTGGTTAGATATATATAATTTTTTTCTTGTCGTTGTTTGCCCAAAAATGAGTTATAGTTCAATAAGATTTATTAATTGGTCTGAAATTGATTTTGATAATTTTATTTTTTATTGACCTTTTTTTTTTTTATTCAACTTTTTTAATATTGTCATTTATAAATTACTAAAAAGATTACACGGTTGGGAATTTAGTATAGAGGTATAAAAATTTATTTTAGGTTGTGCAAAAATTTACCAAAACAAAAATATATATATTTTTATTAATTTACAATGATTTAATGTATTAATATTTTAATTTACTCAGAAATGTACAATACAAAAGAGAAGATTTTATCAAATTTGTAATTTGTGCCGATTATAAGTACTAAATGTAATTTGAATCAATTTATTATGCAATTTGTATACCATAGATTATAATTTATATTTAAGATTATTAATTGACAAGTAAAATAAACGATTATACTAAAATGAAAATCATTCAAAATATTATTTTGATATTCTTAAAGTACAACAAAATAACATCTTTTATTTTATTATTACAAATTTTTAAAATTCATCTACAAAATTATAATCGTGATCAATTCCAAATAAGAATTTTTACAATTTGTCAATAATTTACTAAATCTTAATTTACTTTAAAAAAAATATTTTGTAAAAATTACAAATCAAAATTTTATTAAAAAAAAAGATCGAATTAGGTAATTTGATAAATAAATGACAGCAAATTAAGATCAAAATATATAAAGATTACATAAACGGAATCATTAAAGAACAATCATCGAAATAATCTGATTATGACCTTTCAAAATAATTATTATTGGAAATTGCCTATATAGTATAATATATAAAATGAATTTAATCAAAATTTCAAAATCATTTTTGTAGACCTCACAGAAGAACAATAATTTGTAATTAAATGAATCAGCAGAATTATTTAAGCATTTTATTATTATAAATATTTTATCTATAAAATTCAAATTAACTTTCAATGATTTAATTTTTTTTTTTTTATATATTTTTTGAAGACCATACCACCATCAGACGCAATAATGAAAATATTAAAGGAGCAGCAATATTTATGTAATAATTATAAAAAAATTGGAATTTAATACAAAAAAAAAATTTAAATCTCAATATGCATTTTTTTGAAAATTACTTGAAATTTTTCATTAATCTGGAAAATCATGATAACCAGCAGATTTTTATTTTGTTTGTAATTTGCAATTATCTCAAAATAAATTTCACAAATTCTTTGTTTTTAATTATATTTTATGGTTGAGGGGAAAAAGAAGTTAAATATAAAAAAAAAAAAATTATATTTTATAAATTTTTTGAATGGCATAAAATTATTTGTTAACTGAAGAATCAACTAAACTTTTCACACCTGTCACGAAAAATATAATCAAAACTGTGTGTGCTAAGAAAAATATTAAAAACAATCTTTCTATCTTTCATTTTTTCGATGAGTATAAACATTACAATTTATATAAAATGAATTACTCATCATAAAAAAAAAAAATTGAATTTCAATAGCCCCAATCAAATGCTCATTTATATTGTTGTTATTATTATAATATTTTCAATTCACCTTAGGCGGCATTTATAGGTAAATAATAATTATTAATCAAATTAAAATAAATTTCTTATTTTCAAAATATCTTTTCATAATTTCCAAATAAATTATATTATTATATGGTATATAATGCTATCTAAATAATTTATTGTTGATAAAAAACTATATTTTTGAAAGAGAAATCTTTTTGGGATGACAAAGAAAAATTTGTCTATAACATAGTTATATGTTATTTTAACCAAAAACAGAGATAATCTATAAAAATTGGAAAATTTATATTTTATAAATCGATTATATCAACATTAAAAATCATAAATAGAAAAAAAGATATTGTTATCGACTGATTGTAAAACTGTCATCTAAATTGTTGTCGATAAACTTGATCAAAATTAATTGATATCATGTATTTTAAATATAATTTACCTTAATTTAAATTTAAATTATAATATCCATTGATTATAGTTTACATATATTTATAAACGCGGCTTTTACCAATTTTAATAAATACCTATGAAAGTTGTGTTTTTTCTTTCCATTTGATAGTTTGGTATATAACAATGACAATCACAGTGTGGTGCAAAGTTGTAATCAATTAACATAAATTAATAATGCAAAATAGTTTTTAATTTTAAATTATATTTTTATGTTTTGAAAATGAGACAAATCAAAAATCATTTATAGATTATTTTAATCGAAGAGACAAAAATTAAGAACTCCTGTTGAGTTTCGTTAATTCAAAGTTTTTTTATAAAAAAAACTGATGATTTTTGGAGACTATACATTATAATATAAGTATCAAATGAAATTTTAATAGCTTTGTGGGAAGAAAAATGTCCATATAATAGTTTACTGAATTAGTATACTGAATTAGTAATATGGATCGTATAATAGTTTAGTAATGGATTAGTAATATGGATCAAATCAGTTGACTTAATAATTTAAATATTATAAATAATATAAATTACTAAATTTCTTGTACACTGTGTGTGTATAGTAAAAATATTCGTATAGAAAATTAGTAATGTATATGTCATTAAAAATATTGAAATTTTACAAAATCTCGAAATCTATTTCCCAAAACACGGAATCTATTCAAAATTAAAAATTGCCGGCGATATATTCAATATTATTTAATTTTTTTTATTATTATTTTTAATCGATTCAAATAATATTTTAAAACAAAAACAAAAAAAATTCCAAACCAAAAAAAAAATCTTATGCGTGGGCAACTCAAATTAGTCAAAATGATCCAACCTGACCAGTTCGATCTCGGTGGGGGGAATGTTTGAACCAAGTATCATGCTGTGCCTATATTTAAAAATAAAAAAAAAAAGCGCGCCTAACTAATTAATTTTTGGGAAAAAAACATAAAATCTCTCTTTAATCTCTTTAATTCTCACTATATAATATAATAAGACTTCCAAAGATATCCATAAATCCAAAGTCCAAAAAGCATAATTATCATATATTTAGAGTAGGAGATATACATAAATACGAAAAAAAAAAATATATTTAATTTTCGCTAACATGTTTATTAAATGAGGCTAATTAATTAATGCAGGTGTGTACACCAAGTAGTAAATCACAGCAAAATTAACATTGAATATATCTTTGCATTATAGTAAGGTGTACATTTTATTTTATCATAGTAACAATAACGCCTGGCTTTTTGTTTTCCAACACAACCAGAAACAGAAATATTAATATTTTGTTGGTTTTCATAATATAATAATACAAAAAATATTTAACAAGATCGACTGATCGTTTTATATACCGCCACCAATTTTGAATTTTTTTTAATCAAATTAATATAATATTAAATAGAAAATAATCTGTTGGTCACGTTATGTAAATATTATTTATATTATCTCTTGTTTTGTTATGCTATATAAAGAGTTTATTTTTTATGTTAAACTTTTTGGTATTTATAATAATGTTCAATTAATTATGTTAAAGACAAATTTTTTTTTTAAGGAAAAATTGAATCATAAATAGCACAGTAGGGAGTCATTATTTTAGGTTATTTTCTTTTCATTTTCTGTAAATTATATTTTTTATATTCTCATAACTAATTTAGTGAAGACATGTTCATTTAATTGACCCAGAAATATAATATATATATATATTTCATAAAAATTTCTATTTAATACCAAAAAATAACAAAAATATAAAGGTGGGAAGAAACAATTAAATTTTAGGAGAAATTAATATGAAACCATAAAAAATAACATCCACCAATTTATTGAATTTTTTCTTTCTAAAATAAATAAATACTAAAAAATTTAGAATGAAAATATTTTGTACTAATTAACTATGGTTATATAAAAATAGGAATCAAAAATATATAAAATAGAATTATTTACCTTTCTATTTGTCTATATAACCACTTTTAAAGAAGAATTTCTTAATCAAGGAACAAAAAATTTTTGAGATTTTTCGATAAAGATTAGATTATTCTTAGAAAATATTATATACCCTTAAATTTTATAGCTACCTGAATTTTTTTTTCATAATTATATATTACAGAATCCTTTTTGTAGCTCCCACTTAGAATCTTCACAAAACTCTAATCATTTCAAGAATCTAAATTTTTTTAGGTTCTAGAAATCAAAAAAAAAAAAATTTCAAAATTTTATTTATGTAATACAAAAATTCTTCAGAAATTTATCAATAATTGATAATCAATCTATCAATTAATTACCATTATAAATCGGTCCTTTTACAATTTCAATTAATTATATATTATTCAAATTCAACAAACCAAAAATAACACTTGAAATATTACAAATAATAATAATAATAATTTTTTTCAATTACCTCTCAAATTAAATGATTGTGTTGTGAAAAGTTTTGAGATTCATAAAGCGGCGGCTTTCAAATAAGATATGGCATTTTTTTCCATGTAACTCGTGCTTGAGTGATAAAAGTAAAAAAAAACACTCTTTTTATTGAGAATTTATTCATATTCACATTATTATTAATATCCATTTAAATCATGTATATAACAATTTGAAAGTATTTTTTTTTCCTGTTAATAGAAATAAAGACCACCGATCATCACCTTTTTAACAAATAGATACGATCATCATTGATCCACTAATGAATTTGATTCAGGTGTTAATTTCTATTTTACTTATACAATTTATTTTGGTATATATATTTTGCGGCTCCTTTTTGTATATTTAATATAAAATAAACTCTCTAATTGACCCCAAGTGCTTTAAATGTTCAAATTGAGTTTTGTATTTAAATATATATTTATACATATATAATTTTAATTTTGTTGTGATCAGTTTATACTGACTTAAGGTTAGTGGGTTTATCGGTTAAGGAAATTTATTTTTTAATTGAAAGTCTTTTTTAAAAAAAAATAGAGTAATAATGTTAATTATTTGAATTGATAATTAAATTTATTAATTTTCAAATTAAAAATTTTGTATGATTATTATTTCCAATTGTTTCAATTTAAGTATAGATTTGTTGAGCACAGAGTTGTACAAGTGCAAATTTATTAGCGATCGTGCAAGTGCAAAATTAATTATAATTATCATGTAAATGGTTCGGTGAAATCTTTAAATTTATTAAGTTACTTTTAAGTTACCGCTGACTTTTATTTTTCTTACTTAAAATCAACATTAATTTATTAGTTAAATGAGGTAGTAATCGTTTTCTATGTAAAAGCTAATAATAATTATCAATCTATTTTAGATTTAACAATAATATACTTTTTTTTGCGCTAATTGAATGCTAATATATTTTTTTTTAAAAAATCAGGTTTGATACTTTTATTTGCAAATAAGATTTGTATAAAATATATATACAAAAAATTTTGAATAAATAAAATAAACTATTAATTTCTTCAACTCGTCATTTCTAACCTTTTTCATGTGTTCAAATAAATATGATTATATTTATTTTGAAGCCACCCGCAGCAGTAGGACCTTTCCTAAACAAATCAAAGTAAAAAATTACTGAAATTTCGGTAAAAAATCAAAAAGGATTATATTATTAAGATTAACATATCCATTAGCAATAGTAAATACATGTGTTAAAGTTGTTTCCGCTTTCGGCACTATTTTTTTTTTCTATATAACCGAAAAAAAAAAATCCACTTTACTTCTAACATTGAAAATCAATAAATTTCTTATTTCTTTTTCGTCAACAGAAGCTCTTGTAAAGGACATTAACTAAAATTTCGTATTTACACTTATATTCGTTTTAAAAGTGTCCTTTTTAGCGGCGCTGAAATTATTATAAAAAAAAGTTGATTATCTAAACTGTTGAACATTAGAACACTTTGATTTTATTTGGAATATGTTTTTTCAAATAATTTTTTTGCCGAAAGGATATTTTTGGTTGACTATAATGAAAAAGCCAATTTAGTAGGGTAATCTATTTGTTTGTTTGTTTTTTTATTTCAGAGTTATCTTTGATATCAGCGAAACCTGCAAAATTTTAAAGTGGTTACTTGTATAACTTGAAAAAATGAATTTATTTAGACATTTTTTACATGGTTGACCACTTTTTTAATGTATATTTTTTTTCAAACAGGATAAAGTGCAAACAATATGCATGTCCTTCTGATATATTATTAGTTCTAAGAGTAAGAGTATATCCTTGTACATTTTAAATATTAAAGATCTTAAGTAATTTGAGAATAATTAACGTTTCAGTTATATTTTTTTCTTCTGATAGAAAAAAAATCCACCAATTTATAAGTTCATGATTTCCATTCGATTTGATTACTAAAAAGGACTCATGTTTTTTTTTAAATTTATTTATTGTATGTTTGTTATAACCAGACTATAAGAATTTTCTAGTTAAAAAAGAACCTTATATATATAGATCGAAAAAAAATCGAAATACCTTAACAACATATTATCCAAAGAGAATTTATGTTTACCATAAAAATATATTATAATATTGTTAATAAGAAGAAACAAATTTCTGTTATTTTTTTTTTATATGTAGCATATATAAAATGATCAGAAAATTATGTTTCTAAAAAAAATGATTCGATACAAATTAACCGTCATATTTCATTCCTGATGTCAATTTGGGATAACGCAGAACGCCAAAAAAATATATAAAAACAATTGAAAACACAAAACTGATCAGAAAAAAAAAAAATACCGAGGACTGAGACGAATTCTGTAGAAGTTTTAAGAAAAAAAAATGTGACCAACGCGGCAGGAATAAGGAATTTTGTTTTTTTTTATTTGATTTTATTTCAATATAAAAATATTCTATATCTTATTATAATTCCAAAAATATTTTGAATTATTCTTTTTTTTTTGGGTTAACGAATTTACCGGTCACTCATAACCATAAATTGAAAAACAAAAGAAATCATACCAAAAAAAAAAAAAAGAAGAAAATTAAACAATTTATTTGATTAACCAAAATTAATTGGTCAAAAGAAATTTGATATTTTTTTGTTGTAATAAATTTGGTGGGAAAACTAATTAAAGTCTAAATATATGAAATAGAATTGCCACTGGATTTTAAAGTCAAATTAAAATTACAGAGATTCTAAAAGGAGCTTTTTTAAAAGAGGTGAAGAAGAAGATGATATCTTTCAAACATGCGATCGTAATTTGTTTAAAAGCTTAAACTTTTCTTATAATTGCTTAAATATTAATTATCATAATTGAAAAGGGAATTACAAAGAGTATATATAGCCAAATATTCAATTAAATGCTCCGTTCCACTTAACTTGTTTCTGTACAGGCTTTTATTTATCCTTTTGATTTTCCTTTTAATTTTATCAAAAATGTAAAAATATTATGAAAACGTAAAGAAAATACAAAAATATATTATTTATTATTATTGTCTTTATTTTCATATATTTATTCAATTGTTACTTCTTATATATTCCATCCAATGTCAGATCAGGACACCATAAATCATTGTCATATCCATAGAATTTTATACATAGAACTTATGTATTAGGTCTTCCAAAATTCAAACATTCAATTTACCAGATTATTCTGTTATAACTGATTTTGAAAACAAAAAGAATTAATTGTACAACTGGAAGAGATCAAGAGATAATATTTTCAAGTTTTTTTTTTGGTTGTCAGAGTATGAATTTGTCAAAAAGAATTATATCCTATACAACAACAAATTTAATATTTTTTCCTTTTACTCCTTTTTTTTATTTTGATGCCGTTTCTTTTCGCAGAAATTTTCTTAACCAATTTTTTTGTGTAAATCGAGAAAAAGATCAACAAAATAATTTATTATTGAAACTTTGAGATATGCTCATTATAATGACGGACTAAAAAAAAAACCATTTTGATTGATTTCACACTTTCAGAACGAAATATTTTTTTTTTGGTTGGTATACCAACAAAAACAAAATATTTTTTACACAATTGTCAAAGAACGGAAGTGAAAAGTAAATAAATTTTAATTTAATTCTATAAGAAAATCAAAATATTATATTAAATTTAAATATATAATTGAAAGGATAAAACAAAAATATTAAATCAAAAATGAAATAATATACAATTAAATAAAATTTCAAATCAAATCTGTGCAAATAAATAAATATTGAATCATTTAATTCATGGTAAATAAATAAGGTAAAAAAAAAAAAGCATGCTGTGAAAGGATAACCCGGACAACAGTACCATTTAAAATACAAAATCATTTACAACAACTCTATTAGACTTTAGGCCAAGCGTCGCAGTTTATCAATCTATGTAATATCAATATTTCGCTTCGTTTGATCGCCAATTCATGTAAGAGATTCAGAAATATGTATAATATTTTTTGAATGGGCGTATAGTTATGTATTATTATTTTGTAATACATATTTTCATTGTATTTCAATTTTATTTTAATAATATTATCTAGTATTGAACCCAGCAATCAGAATCAGAGTAACGATATAACTTTATATCGTAGTAGAATATTTCTAGTATCAAAAAATCAAGCCGACACTGTCGGCCGCGTGGTCTTGTACAATAATAAAAATTTAATATTTCAATCTGTAAAGATTACAGTGTGTTAACATTAATACGATCGCAATAAAAATTATTGTATCTTTACTTATAGGATGATCTAAATCTCTAAAGCTAAACTAAATGATATATAACTATGATATCCACTTGGGAATATAGATAATGTTATACCTGTGATCAGTAAAGACAATATTCTATTATGATGTCCTTATGATAAAATCTAGAATATGATGAAATTGTTTTACAGATATATTTTAAAGATTATGTAGAAATTTTTTTTGTCATAATATTTGCAATGTACAGTGTTAAGCTATTGCAATTACCATTTTGTCGGCGTTTTTTTCTATATGCATAAAAGTGGGTATTAAAATTTTCTACTATTTTAAAATAATATAAACAATTTTATGTTAGTATTTTGCATTATATGATGATGAATTGATCCTCATTAGTTTTATTTTTATTATTTTATTTGTATATAGTATAAGATAATACTGAAAAGTATTTCTAACTAATATGGATGAAATTCAAATTCTGGGCCATTTGAATTATTTAGACTTGAAAACCATTGATCCTTTAAAAAGAAGCTTTCACCGAACATTAAATTAAAACAGAGAGTTTTCAGAAAAACATCACATGTAAAATATCTGAATTGTAGATGCAAAATTGTAAATTCTACTCTATTTTTTCGTTATTAAATTTGATATGGAATATTTTTACTCAATTCTGCATATTGCAATTAAACTTTCAAAATTACTATATTTAGTTATTAATTTATTTATATAATAAATATTATTTCCGCCATTTAATATTGTGCGCGCGCGCGTACTTTTTAAATATACCATTTTTTTTTTTTTCTTCAATACCTTCTAAATATCACCTCCTCTATAAAATAACCCATTAAACCTGCAATATATCTTTTGCATGTTTCTTTATTCAATTCCAAAATTTGTTTGAATTCAACTTTAACGATCGGCAAAGATGAAAAGTTGTCAGAATTTTAACATTAGTTTTATGTATATGCAAAATATTATTTTATACATAAAATAAATAAAAGATAAACAAAATTATTGAAGAATAAAATTGAAATGTTTTAATCCAAAGGAAAAAACAAAATTACAATAATAATAATGTTAAATTTTTTTTTTCTTAAAAGTTTACTTTTTATTTGGCCCCGCCACACTCTATTATTTTAAATGATTTTACATTATGAAAATTTATTTGATTTTTGTTATTTTGACTACAAAAAAAATTTTTCCATCCTTTCTCCCTTCGATACCAAAGAAACATATAAGAACCCAAACGATTTCAATTGGAAATGATCAAAGTTATTATAAATCGCCATAAATTATATGACATGGAAAATTATTATTGAAAGCGCCAAACATAAAATCGCAAAGTCGTATTTGTTTTTATTCACAATCAAATTTATTTATTTATTTCTGTATACAATTATTTATTATATTATTATTATTATTATTATTATTTTTTGTTATATTTTAATCTTATATATTTGTTTTATAAAATTATTATTACATTTATGAGCATAATTTTTTCGTTTTTGATTTAGTAACATGATGGATTTTTTTTTCTTTCATAAAATGTAGGTAACATTGGATATGCTCCATTAAATGATTCGTTTCACAAGTTCTGTAATAATGTTGTTAAAAATTTTAGAGTTTATGTTGCTTTTTTTATTATTAGTTCATTTTTTTTTGAAACATTATTTATGATTTTTAATGGATTTAATCGTTTTTTTTTTTATAAACAGGTGATTTTTTCCTATTTACATATAAGTAAATGTTATTATATTGAAGAAAAATGGAGGACATATGCTTTTTTGAAATTCCGAACAATTTTAATTTAAATTTGTAATTAAATTTTTTTGAGGTGGAAGGTCTTTTACTTGACTTTAAATTATGCTGACTATACCGGAGTAATTACGAAATCAATTAATTTTTGAATATATCATTGGCTTATTCAAAATTTATTTGATAATTAATAACTTAGGCTTTATATTCATATTAAAATTAGAAATATAAATTTTTTAGATTTTATAAAAGATTATTGCGTAATTGAAGAAAATAATTTCATTAACAATTTCCCTAATAGCAATTTCCCTATCCCTAAAATAGTTTCCCTAAAATCAATTCCCCTAATTGCAGTTTCCCAAATACATAGTAATTTCCCTAATAGATGGTTAGAATAGAAGTGGGAAATTGTTAATAGTGTTTTTTTTTTCTAATTGATGTACAACATATGTCAACATAATGTCTTCTAAAAGTTATAGTGGTTTGAAAACTAATCACCACAGAAATATTTATGCGAAAATATAAATATTATTCATTATTAGAGTAATCCATTTTAGAATTTATAGAAATTGTAATCAATAAAAAAGCAATAAATTAATGAAAAGTGTACCTACTAACCTTTGATTTCTTATATGAGGAAACTTAACTGCTGTTAATTAATAATTCAGAATGTATCAAAATACACTAAATACTGATATTTATAAACACATTTATATTGACAGATTTCGCACATTATTTTAATTAACTGTCACATTTTTTAAATGCAATTATAATTTTCAAAAATATTTTAATTTTTATAATCCAAAATTTGTCACTTTTTGTGAAAAAAAATATAAAATACTTTACTTTTATTAATTTCAACTATAGAAAATCATTATCATGTCAAGAGGTAATGGTTATCAACCGACATTAAAAGTATATGTAAAATTATGTATGTAAAATTATTATGTAATTATGTAAGATCAAATTTCTACGAATAAATTTTCAATTTCGATCAAATATACTAAAATTTGAAATTCACAAAATCACTGTAGTAGTTAAATAAGAGTACAAACAATTTCAATAGTAATTTTGTATGACACCGAAAAAAAGGTTATGTTGTCATATAAAAATGCAACTAAATTAAATCACTTTTCTCTTATCATCTATAAATTTTATTTTTGCCGATAAAATAACCACGAATTATATAAAATTAATTATTAAATAATTCATTAAACATAAATTTCATTACTTTAAATTTATTTATTACCCGTAATTTAATTAATTTATAAAAAAAAACCCGAGGACACACAATTTTTTATGATTTTTTGTCAACGAACTGCCAAATCGTTTTTTACTTAATACTTTTTTTGGTTATATTTGGCGCGAAAATGGTCAATAGACATATGTAATTACAATTCAAGTAAAAAATTTCAATACAATGATCAATGACACTTTAAGTGACACTGACAATTTGAGATAACTTATACGTGAATTCGGAGTTCTTAGATATTTTGTCCCATAAAAATAATTTTCCAATTAAATAAATTAAAATCGTTGTTATTTTTGCGTTTTAAATAGATTTTGTAGATGTAAAAAGTAACTTAATTAGTTTGGAATAGAAATTAGTTGAAATTTAAAATAGTTATTGTGGCGAATTTTCGGATTTTCAATTTTACTAAATTTAATTGAAACTGCATAATGCATTATGTTTCTCTTGTGATAATAATAATAATCTTTTTCTTGTGATAATAATAATAATCGTTTTAGTTGATGAAAGTGTTTTAAAATATTTGCAAAGTGTGACTAATTGTAAAGTAGAAGTGGAAAATCAAAATATTTAGAAAATTAATTGCTTTTGTGTTTTCTTCTCAATTTTCTTAACGGAAATGTGGAAATAAATATTTCTTAAAATTGTGTAGCTATAATATATATTAAATCTTAAAGGTGGTTTAAATGCTCGGAACAGTAAATGTTGATAAATAATGGACCGATCACCGATGCAATTAACTCACAAAACGTCACAGGTCAGACCAAATTTTCATTAATTTTTTTAACATAATTTAGCTATTTTATTAACATTATCAATTTTACAATTATTTTTATTGAAATTCAAATATTCTCTTTACATTATTGAATTCCCAATATTTGCTTTACATCAAAATTAAAACCAAAATTTTTCAACATTACATTTCCCTCCCACAAGATGATTGTCATTGCCCACAGCTATGCAGACGATGTTACCAACATTGATCCTTAAAATGTTTCTTTTTATGTTACTTATTATTGCAACATTAACTTTAAATTTGTATTTGATCGACAACAAATTTCTTTCGAAATAGTTTTTGATTTGTTAATTCTGAATATTAACAAAAAAAAATTCGCTTTTCCAAAAAACTTTGGTATTAAATTTGCTACACATATGAAAATTAATAATAAACAACCCAAAATAATTTGAACTACAAATAAATCATATCCATTATTGCAGAGACATCTTTGTCTGAGAGAGTGAAACACTTGAATATTATTTTAATTCCATTTGAGTTGGTTTGTGTATCGGATAAGTTTTGTGGAACCTATAGAATATAATTTCAGGATAATTATAATACAATGTAGAATAGAACATAATGTGAACTAATTGAAAATCTATATTATTATATAAGTAAGAAAAGACAAAATAATCAAATTAAATATTAAACATTTTCCAATCGAAATCCTTGCTATAAAAATATAATTAAAAAAAAAATAACAATTTTTATGATTTAAAGAAAGTGATTTGTGATTGTGACTATCACCTATATAACAAAACAATATTACAAAGAAATTTCTATATGCAAAATTGTAGGATGTGATAGTAGATAGTCACAATTACAAATCACTGTACTCAATATCCCTGCCCCCCATAATAATTCTGATTTTTTTTTTAATTTTCAAATTCAAAAAGGTTAAAAGTTCCCATCAATTATTGCAACCCTGACGCCTAAAGTATAATTCATATTGATAAATTTCATAATTTAAATTTGGCTTCTGATTCAACCCTTTTGAGAAATTTTTATCCATTAAATTTCTTATCTCTTGCTATACACATACATACATTACATATATGTATATACAATTAGATTTTTTTGTTCTTATTTGACGTGCGGTAAATAAAATTGTTTCTTTCATTTACACAAAAACAAAATAAAAAATCAAGAAGAAAATTACAAATTACACAAGTCAAAACTATATATAAATTATATGAAATGAATTTATAATGTTCTTTATCCATTTACGTATCTAAACTGCCGAACAATTAAAGCATATTAATTACTCATATATGAAGACATAGTCAGAATTATACACGATATGAAAAATAAAAATAAAAATTTATTTTAAAAATAATTTTTTGAATCCAACAATTATTATACATACTAGATCACTGGCTGACATTTAAATGATCAACAAAAAATATAATTACAGTGTGGAATCGAGGAGACTTTGTCATTGATTTCAGGCAAATTATACTTTCAAAATACCTTTTCCTTTTTTTTTGCAGATTTACATGAAATAATAGAAAAATCTAATGAAAATCCAAATTCAATTTTATGATCATTAAAATATATGGAAATTTATATACTTTTCTTCAAATATTTTTTTTAAAAAAAAATAGTTAGTTTCTTGACAGAATATTGAATGAACTTGACAGAATATTTTAAATATTTGGAAACTATCCAATAATAAAATAAATTGTAAATTGTAGACGCCTAAAGATTGTCTCTAATTTTCATGTGCCGACCCTGGTCTATATGTAAAAAAGATACATAAATTTCAAAAATTATTGTCGACATAAAACAGATGCCCTTTTAGCCTTTCGGATCTAAATACTATCCGTAACGTTAAATAAATTTCACATAATGTATTTATAAAGGTTGACTATTAAATACATAAATTCTAGCCGCAACTGAAATTAATAATTTCAAAATAAAAGCATAAGTATTAGATTTATTTCTATTTGTAGAAACAATTTAATATAATTCCACAACTGATAATTAAAATACATTTCCGGAATTTTAAATGTAAAAATTATTATTAATATAATATCAAAAATAGATTTTTCTTTTGAATTTTGAATTTATATTTTAATAATATTGCCAATTTTTTTTTATATAATACGGTACTTTATAAATTTAATAATAAAAACTTAATTTTATTTACAAATTTTAATTTTTTATTTACATCATTCAGAAAAATTCATTACCTAAGCAGCATAAAAAATATTAATATTATGTTGTTAATATTTTTCACACCAATACGATTTCGAATCGTATCCACTACTATTTGAATATAAATTCGAATGATTTTGATATTGATCATAACCAATTGGGTAACTAGGATAAGGTGGTGGTGGCAATGATGGTGCTACAGTTGTTGGCACCTGATTTATATGAACATTTCCAGAAAATGATATTTGATCTGAACATTGTTTTTCTAATTTAAAACAGGAGGCAATATTTTCCATTGATTTATTATCAGATTTATTATTTGATTTATTAGAATCTCTTGATCCTGATGATCCTGTTCCTTCTATTTGTAATCTTTTCGATTTATAACGACGATTTTGAAACCAAATTTTCACTTGTGTTGGTGATAAATTTAATGTTTGTGCCATAACTTCACGTTCAGGTGCCGATAAATATTTTTGTTGACGAAATCTTCTTTCCAATTCCAAAACTTGTGCCTGTGAGAACAGTACACGAGGTTTACGTTTCGAACGTGCTTTACCATTTTTTCGTAGCTCAGATCGAGATGATGTAACCATGGAATTTGATGTATTTATTGATTCTTCTATTGTAATAGAAAAGATTAAATTGAATTTGTATTTCATTTAAATATAGAAAAATTAAATATACTTTTTAGTGTTTGATCATTACTGGTCATTTGACATATATTTTCTAAATCTCTGACATGCTCTGAAGTTATAGCATTAGAGTTATGCTGAGGTGATAATAAAACTGGACTTGTTTTGTCTTCTAAACTTGAACAATGTATTGATGCTGTAGTCATGGGTGAATCTATTGCCACACTTAATTCTGCTGTTGAAGATGGCGACATATAAGGTGGTATAGAATCTTTATTTTGAAACGTATCTTCTTCAATCGGAGATATACTATTATTGATATTATTACTATTCATGTAAGTGTTGTAAGTCATTGGGTGATGATGATGTCCAGTTGTATAATGATAACTTTGTGCTGGATATTGATTTGAAAATTGGTATGTTTGAAAATGAGTATGGTGATGATGTGTTGAAGCTTGAGGTGTTGCGGCTGTTGCATGATATTCGTATCCATAGCCATGCGAATGGGGTAGATATCCGTGAGGCAGATAATGCATTGCCTCTGTATTTACAGAATTTCCATGGCAGGCATCGTAATCATTATAGTGATTTAAATTCTGCGGAACAGTGCTATTATAGAGAAAATTAAATAAATGAATTAAATAAATTTCTATTTTAAATTATATGCTATAATTTTTTTAACTTTTAATTTTTTCAAATAAAAATCTTTATTCATAGTTAAAAATAGCTAAACATTAGCATATTTTAAAATTATGTCGCCTCTAACTCTAAAAAAGTGTCAATAATTGCATGAAAAATTCATTTTGGAAACAATAGCACAGTAGGTAGGGGATATGTTAAATTAATATCTTTGGTATTGAATAATATACAAGAAGGATTTTTTAAGGAATCCTTCACATATGTTAAACATACATATTATATAATTTTTTTATAGTTTAAAAATCCTTGGAAAACTACAGGAACTAAAAATTTAAGAGATAATTTTCTTTAAAATCGAATGTGAGGTCTTTTAATTAATTTTTTTTCAATTTATATTTCGATTAAACGGACGAGTTATGTATGATAGTTAATATATATACATAAAGTGATTTTCTAATAAGAACAGGAATAAATTTATTTAAAATTCAATAAAAATAAACATATATCTTACAATTTCAAATATTCTAAGCAATTTTAAATAAATTTTTGATGTTTTAACACGGTTTTTTTAATTAATAATTAATTTAAGTAACTTTTTAATATGGAATTTTCTATTTTAACATAATTTTCAAAATTAAATGAAAAATTGTTTTATTTGGAAAATTTACCTATCAACATGACATCCCAAATATGGATCACCTTGATCAACTAAATTTAAAATATCCTTTACTGAAAATGGTGTTGTATTTAACGAATCTCCGCCACACATTGAATTATTACCAGGACTACTAATTTCATAATATCCTGGTTGTATCATATTGTATAAACACTTTTCACTTTTAAATTTTATTCAATTAAAATTTTCTTAATATTTCACCTTTTTTTAATTTTAATTTTATTTCAAACTTCTAAAACATTTTTAACTATAATTTCTTTTACACAATAATTTACTTATAATTAAACATAATTCGTTAATAATTTCTAAAACTTTTCAAGGACTTAAATAATAGCCGAAATAAACAAATTATAAAATTATTACAAATTATAATTATCTCCTAATTAGCGTGTTTAATTGATCGCAGCAAGTGAAAAACTGATACAAAACAAATTTTCTTGCATGAATAATTTTATGGATACACACAAAAAAAAAAAAAAAAACTGAAAATGAAACGAAACAATGGAAGATATTATGCATAAATGTATCTTAAAGATATATATATAAATATAAGATAGTCACAGATACAATAATTTTTATTATGGCAAATGCTCCGCCCAAGTAAAATGGCTGACGAAATAACCAATCGAATAAGTTGATGTTATGATTGTGTTTGTAATACGAATAAATAAATATTGTGTTTCATTTCAGGATTTCTATTTTTTTTTTATATTGATTAAAAAGAGATTTATCGATGCATTAAAATTTCACTTGTTTTTTGTTTATCAATTAGTTTATCCAATTTATCATTCCGTCGCGTTGATTTTGAAGAAATCTTAAAGAAAATATTGAATCATTGCAATGGTTTAAATAAAATGGTAATTATTAATAAAGAAAGCGATTTTGGTTTGAGTTTGATTTTAATATATAAATAAATAATAAAAAGTTACTTTATTATTTATTAATCACTTCTTTAATTATTCCGCCGGTATCAAAATTAACATAACTCAATTTTTTATACAAAATGTTAATGTAGATTTGAATCTGAATAAATAATTCTATTAGAAAATTTCAATTTTCATATTAAATAATAAAATTTATCTAAGATTAGTAAAAAATAAATAAATCTAACTGAACACCATATTTATAGTTTTTGTATAAATTTTCAAATTGTTTATACAATTTTTCACTTTTATTAACAAATAAATTTTGACTATTATTACGGTGAAATACTTGAAATTTTTGAACATAATTGTACATATATATTTTCAAAATCAACAAGTGAAAGTCAAGTTCATATTTAAAATTTAAAATTGAAAAATCCATTTATACCCTTCGTCAAATAAACAATATTTTTCTGGTATATACAATATTCAAGTGTCCTTGTTTGGTGTATCAACCATCAAAAATATACAACCGCAGAAATTCTTTGTTTTTTTATGTCGACTATAAATTTTCTCATTTTATTATTATTCCCTCGCACTTAAAAGGAATTTTTTTTAATATAATATTGTAGGAAAAATTTCAGGAAGGAAAATATATTTTTGTTATGTCCAAATTTTTGACATTTTTATAATATTTTCTACAATTTGACGTAATGTCAGTCAAATAAGTTTAAAATTTCAATATGTCAAATATTATAGGATATCGGCCATAAAAAAAATTTGTAAATGAAGATATAAAAATTTTGTTTTATATGAAATCCACTTAAGAAAGAAATTTTTATTCACATCTGCTAGCCATAAAAATTCATTTGTATTATGCAGAAATAAATCTCTTAATTTTTTATTTTCTTTTAAAACATAATAATAATAAAATAAAAATTATGTAACAAATTGTTTTTTGCGGATAAGAAAACCATAAACGTATATATTTTATATTTAAATTAAATATATATATAAAAAAAATGGATGGACATATCAACAACATGTAATGCAATACTTGGCTCCTTGCGTCTACTGTCTAGACAAGAATTGACAAAAAATTCAATATATATCCTTTTGATTGTCACTCGTGCGCCTTGTATATATTTAAACGAAATTGTTCAAATTTCTTCGGTGACATATAGAAATAATAAATTGAATATTATACTATTTCATACATAAAATTTGCTTATAAATATATTTTTCCTGTCTCACTGAAAAATGATATTTAATTAAACTTTACAGAAAAATTTTAAATGAGAAACTTCGCTTCAAGGAAATATACAAAATGGTAAAGGATTTGTACAAGAAATTAGAGAAAATATTGTATATCTAATAATCAGGTATACTACATTTTACTTAAAGATAAAAAAAGGTACTACATTTACTTAAATTTCTGAATTTATGTTTATTTTAAATAATTAGAAAACCCCTAAATTTCCATAATCAATTTTTATGCATATGCAAACAAATAACAACATGAAATATGATGCGTTTTATATAATAAAAGAGAAAAAAAAGGATATTTTAGGGATGAGTTAACAACAAAACCTACAAAAATATTATTTTTTTATATTAAAAAAAAAAAAAAAATTAAAGTAGCATACAAAGTTAATAATAGATTTTCATAATTTTAAGGGCGTTTTGTTATGCTCCTATATATGAATATGTATATATATCATTGATGAAAAACTATTCCAATAATTATTAAGTGAGAGAATGAGGAAGTCAAAAATTATATAATTCCAAAAAACTATATTTTTTTTTTGTATACATTTATAATGTTTGATTGATTGGCATAGCAAGTAATTGAATCTTTTAATTGACTTAAGAGAAAAAGGCAAAGTTAATCGCGGTTCACTTTCTTTATGTAATTGATTCTCTCATTTCAGGGTCAATTTCAATTTGAATGTTTATTTAATATTTATTATAGAAATTATATAAAAAAAATTTAAAGGGAAATCTTTAGATTTAGATTTGTTTATTTAATATTAAAATTGATTTTTTTTTTAACTATAAATTGAATATTGTTACTTAATTCTTAAAGACCGGAACATATGTTGCATTTATAGTTGAAATATTTTTATTTTTGAAAAGATTATAGTTAAAAAGATATCCTTTTTAGGATATAATTGATAAATTGTTACACTTATAAAAAAAATGCCTAAAAATGTTTTTGTAAACAAATGCGAAAAAATATAACTAAATTTGGTAAAATATTTATATATATAAACATAAACAAATTACATATAAATGTAAGATTTATTCTTTGAAAATTTGTCATTAATTATTTGTCGCCTAAACCCTAAATACGTATATAATTTGTTATCCTTTTCCTGACTAATAAACAAAAATAATACAAATTCACTTACTTATATAATTTAAATGTATAAAATATGAAAATAAATTTTCCTAAAAGAAAATCTATCAGCAATAGGCGCCACCGCCATAGGTGGTCTGGCATATAAGTAAATATATCTTTACTTTTCTATTGAAATACTTTCATCTTTTAGTATTAATATTTAAATACATAATATACATATGTGAAAATTATTTATACTCATTTATAATATTTGAAAATATATATGCTAACGCAATTAATATTTTTAGACAAATTATGCAAATCAATAAAAATTTTATGAACAAAAATTCATGATTAATTTATTTTTTCGAAAAAAAACAAAACAAAATTATTGAAAATTTTCCGATGAAATGAGTTCACAATTTCCATTGAAATTGTGGCAATTATTTTGATCTCAAAATTGATAATCATGGATGACTCTATGTTTGTGGTAATTTTTGATTTAACCAGAAGCTGAATTTTGTATTTAACCAGATGGTTTAGTTATCTCTCAATTTAATGTATGGTAACATTAAAATATAAAAATTGCTTTTAAATAGTTTATAGACGGATAAAAAATATTTCATCTTAAATAATGAAAAGGTTATATATAAATAATTTGAGAAATTGATTTTATCTAATATAAGTTAAAAGGTTTTACGCTGGCTAAAATATTTAATGTTTTTTAGAAATTATGTGAGAAAATTTATGATATATATTAATTATTATAAAAATGTCGCTTAGTTGTAGAATGAATTTCATGATATTCAAAATAATTATAATGATTTTATATATAAAACTATCTTATGCAGACTAAGTAAATTGCAGATTCTAGGAAATAACATATAACAAATTTTGTAATTTTCTTACTGATTAATTATATAATTTTTTTCCTACTTTTAAATTTATTTATTTATCATAATAATATTATTATTATTTACTTCGCTCATTCTATTCTTGGAAGGATATTTTTTGATTAACACATTCCACAAAACATATTCTTAGCTGAGACACAACTATTTCAACAATATTGATGTGGAATGTATTGGAATTCTTAATCCAAAAAATTCAAATTCAAATGGTTGGTGAATGTGCTAAATTAAGGTTAGAGTATTAGTTAAATATAAATGTTTTAATTTTCATCCGACCCGACGGCCATTTAAAAAATCATATGGAAATTGAATTAATTATTTTTTGTTTTTTCAAAATTGCTTTTAAAATTAGGATATAATAATATATAACTTATAACTTGTGAGCGCTATTTCCTATTAATAAGAATGTATTTTTTCCTATTAATAAGAATGCATTTAATTAAAATTTAGCTAATTTAGAAATGATCTAATAAATCGTTTTGTGAAGAGAAATCATTTACTTTACTAAGCAATATCAATTATTCTTAATAATTACCTAGGATTCGGTTTTCGTAAACATACCAAAACTCTAAATACTATTACCAATTTTAATATGAAAATTATATCAATTCTATTATACAACTTATTCGTCAAATTAGTATTAATATTTTTCAAAACAAATTGATCATATAAAATCAAGTTTTCAATAACTAAAATAAATATATTCAAAAGTGTGGAATATTACAGAAATACAGACAGAAATTAACACATTTTATTTTTAATTGTGTGTATGGAAACACTTAACATTGATAGCATCTTCTTTAAATTGATTAAAATATTTAATAGCCAATATAATCAAATTATAATTGCCATTATGGATTTATGACGACTTTATAAGTATCAAAAGAATATCAAATTTCATTGCATATTATGTATATGTTTAAATCATATTTTTCTTCTCAAATATACCGCGCAAACATACAAAGTGCTTTTTGATGATCCATATATAAAATGAACAGAAGCTGTCAATTATGTTTGCTCTCATCATTATAACAATATAATGGAATGGGATATTCAATTTCATAAAATCGTGTAACTGAGATATTATATAGTTTTCAGAATATTTGATCATCGAATTTGTTTACTTTAATATATTACAAAAAAAAACGAAATCAATTTAGATTTCCTCATAAATATAAAAATTCAGTGATAAAAGTTAAGCAAAGTATAATAAGAATTAATTTTTATATACTATACAAAGTAATTTAAGCACGTGACTTAAAATGATTAAATTCATATTATTAATCACCCTCTTTAATATTAACTAAAAATTAGTCAATATTGTTACAAAAATACTTTTTTTAAAATAATCATAATCCTAATTATGATGTGAAAATCCCTACAGCTATATAACAAAAAAAAATCGCTAATTTCTTCCTAACTCTATGGATTTATAGTCACAAAATTACTGATGTGGAATCACTCATAAATAATATCACAATTAACATCACCTCAGGTGATAATTTCTACTTAATTTTAATTCAAAAATCAAATAATTATATTCTCTTAAAATTATCAACGTTACATCTTCCCACCTTTATGACCTATATTTTAATACCCTGGGGAATTTAAAACATTTAATATATTTGACACACGAGTACCAGTTACCACAAATTACCGAGTACTTTTTTCACTTATGAATTTTCTTTATATATATTACCAATTTTATGACAGAGTGCAATAAATCAAGTGGAAATATAAAAATTTCTAATGAGGGTGAAATTCTAGCTAAAAGAAAATATTTTTATACATACAAAAAAAATATATGTACAATGTACTATATTTGCTAACTCAATCTTCCAATCAAAAATCTCTTAGAGGGTAAACCTCAGCCAATAAAAAACACTTTTCATAAGAAAATTCTATAATGGCACACAAACACAATCAAGACATCAATAAAGTATTTTATTTATATTTGGTTTTCGTTCAAAAGTTCGATAAAAAATTGTATATAATTTCGATTTCAATTTATTGGAAGTCTTAATAGAAATGTATATAATCGAGATTTTGAATTTTCTCATGTAATCTTCGATTGGAAGAATATGAAAATTTTATTTAAAGAAACTATAAAATGTAATTTCAATTATATTCCTTTATATATTTAATTTATTTTGACTATCCAGCAATAAATTTGCTATCGGGTTTTTTGATTTTGTAACATTTTCAAATAGACCCCATATTAATCGTCTTACATACAATACAAAATTCTAATAGGATTATTATAATTTGCCTCTTCTTAATTTTCTTGTAAAGGAAAAACTTATGTATACGTATTACCAAAAATACATATAAGCACAAATTGAAATTGTTATAAGGTTTGTATGTTTAACACTTGAATAATAAAATGGAAAAATTATTTATGGTGTGCTAAGAAATTGGCGCTTTTAAAAAAAAAAAGATATATCTTTTCCGTGACTTGAGGAAAATTTAGTTGTACAAGTGCACTCGGGAAAAACGGTTGAAAAAATATTATTTGTCAAGTAATTAAATAAAAGTAAAGAAATAAAAATATTATTTGTGGTATTAAAACATTTAATTGTAAACAATTAAAAATATTTAAAATAAAATTAAAGTGAAAGTGCGTTAAGTGAAAAATGGAAAACTCTATATTAACAATGAATAATAAAAGTCTTTCGACACCATTTTCAATTAATGATATTCTAACACGAAATAATACTACAATAACACCACGTCACAATTTGGATTATTCACCGCGTCGAAAATCATTAGAATCATCATTTCATCATCAACAAAACAGCGATGAATTAAGCATTTATAAATTGTCACAACAGCATCAGCGTAACAATTCAAGAGATTTATCAAATAGTAGTCCAATATGTGATACAAAATCTGAACCAGAAAGTCATCATGATTATTGTCATTATTATGGAATTGATAATAATAATCATGGTGATATTAAACTACAAAATAATTTAGAATTACCAAGAACACCTTATTTTGGTGATGAACAACTACATAATCATCACCATTTGGAGCAACATCGTAATTTTCATGAAAAGGATACTTTTGATATGATAAAAAATACAGTGAATAATTATGATCATCGATCACGTGTTAAATTATTTTTGGCTGCTAGTGAAAGTAGAAATTTTACAAATTATGGTAGAGATTGTCCAATCGATATGCGACGATGTACTAGTAATGATGATTCAGGTGAGTGACTTATAAAATTTATAATGTAAATATGAAATTTCCCTTTTGTGTGACACGCGGCAATAGTAGCAAAATTGTTTATAAAGTCATTTAAATCGAAATTATGTTGAAATTAGTGAATCCTTTTATAAAGTATATTAAAAGCTTTTATATTTATTAAATTATCAATTTTAATAATGACTGACACTACCTGATACCTTTTGTTATATCAATATATAAAAGTAATGTGAGTAAAGGTTCAATTTTTCTTTTTAATTTCGTCAACAATAGATTGTGATTCACCACCACCATCAGGTTACAATCATAGCCAACACCTCGATGACAATTTAAATAATAACAATAATAATAGTAATCGAAAGAAAAGATCACGTGCCGCTTTTAGTCACGCTCAAGTTTTTGAATTGGAACGTCGTTTTGCACAACAACGTTATCTATCAGGACCTGAACGTTCTGAAATGGCAAAAACTTTACGTTTAACTGAAACACAAGTGAAAATATGGTTTCAAAATCGTCGGTATAAGACAAAACGTAAACAAATTCAACAACATGAGGCTGCTTTATTAAATGCTACAAAACGTGTACCAGTTCAAGTATTGGTACGTGATGATGGCGGACATTATAGTCATATGTTTGCCCAAGGACATTATCCTCATGGATTAGATCCAGCATTAATTAATATTTACAGACAACAGGTGATTAATTTGATATACGATTATACCTAAATAATTTAAATTTTCAAAATTGTATATTTAAACTTAAACTTATTATGTTATATAATTTTCTATATATTTCAGATACAAATGGCTTATGGTGTTCCTCTACCCCAAGTTCCATTCCCATATTTTTATCCATCTGCAAAAATTCCAACAGCAATTCCACCTCCCACAACTGGTTCATCGTCAGGACATCATTTACATACAACTACAACAACATCATCATCATCATCATCAAATGTAATGGTAGATGGTAAAGTTTTATCATCACAAAACTTTATATCACATTTAAAAGCTCCACTTAATTTTGCAAAATCTGACGAAATAAAAGGTGGAAATAATAGTAGTAATTATCAAACCACCCCGGAAAGAAGAAATTCTAGTCCAAAACAGGATACTAGAAATAATATTGAACGTGAATGTAATAATGGAAATTGTGAAATGATAGAGGAAAATGTTCATGTAGAAATTGATTGAAAACTTATATACGTAAATGAATTTGTGTAATGATATTAGAAATCTTGTTTTCGGGATGTTGAAATTATGTAAAATTATTATTCGCAGTTGGTAAAATGATAGTGCAATTTATAATATTTGTTTTTCGAAATTAATTAATATTTAGAATATTATGTAAATTTTCTTATTTTATTGTAAATAAACTATTATTATGTACTATTATTATTATTTAAGTTAAAAATATGTAAACTGGAATTTCTCAAATTAAAATGTTATGTAAATAAAATATAATAATTATATGGCATTATTTTATTATGGTTTTCTTGTAACAAGGGTAGGTATACATGTATGTATACATCAGAAAAATGATATGGTCTCAAACATTTAACTATGAAATATTTCCGGAAACAAATTAAAGGAATATTTAAATTCTGAACTATAAATGATAAGAATACCTTTACACATAAATAGTAAAAAATAATAAGTTTATGGTATACATTTTGGCTGTTCCTGTAAATAATTCCGGAAGTCTTGCTAAATTCAACAATTGCAACATATTTTAATTCATTCTAACATATTATTCATATTTTTTGGAAATTTTTCAAGTATATTTTTATAATAGTGGCCTATCAATATTAGTTATATACCAAAATTTTATTAAGTACTTTATTTTCAACCTTGAACTATTTTCCAAAATAGAGAAAAAAATCTTTTTGACCGCACTAGAAAATCAATTAAGAAAAACTTAAATAACATTTTGCTTAATTTTTTATACTTCAAATTAATGTATACAATTTACTTTTCTAATATTAAAGCAAAATTTTATATTTAATATATTTAAAACCCATAAAACAAATCAAAATTCTATATTATTCTTTTTAAATTTTCAAAAATTGTAATCGATTTGCTTATAATAATAATATACCAAGTGGTTTGATCTAATTCATTTAATAATTATACGGGTAGCATAGCTACAAATATAATTTTTGCTAAAAATAAACTACATAAAATCTAAATTATTATTCACTTTGCAATACTTAAAACCAAAAATCTTCTCCAAGAGCATTTTATAATTTATAACAGTTTTTAAGATGTGATTACGTAAACTTTCAAAAAGCTATAAAATAATGAAAATATTTTTATTATTATTAATAATTTAATCTTAAATTAAAAATTCAAATAAATTAAATTGAAAAAAAAAAAGAAAATTTGTTGTATACTTGAAAATTTGTGCATTGATTTGTGTTTTTTTTTGTGGAGAAAAATATTTTTAATTCTGGAAAAAAATGACCACACATAAGATAAATTTTAATTTCATATTATCGAAGGTATATAATTTAAAATTTAAAATATATTTTTGTTGAACTGAAATATCCTTTTAAAATTGCAAGGAAATATAAAATTGATATTTTAATTTGTTTACATTTAAGAGGTTAACCTGAAATTAGATATTGTCAAAATACCACAAGTGGATATGAAATTAACATGTGCCTAATATTTTTATGGTTTTGGTTATTATGGTTATTAGTTATCACACTAGGTGGTGGTGACATTAAATGTCTACTGAAGTGGCTGATTTTGGGTGATTGTTAATGTCGCCAAAAACAAGAATTTGTAGTAACATTTGTGTAAATTGTCAAGTAGCCTAATAATTACTATAAACAAATCATTTATTTTTTTCACTATTAATAAAAGAAACTTTAGAAGTGGCGTCTAGGAGTAGACAAAATTTGAATAAATTGTTTTGACATATTTTTTTTTTAAAAAAAAAGTATATTATCAAGTATGGACCACACAATTTAAAATCATGTATGATATTCTAATTATATAGTTTTGTTTATGCTAAAAAAATTTTTGTTGGAAAAGTGACCACCACAATAATTTATAGACAATTACTAAACCCAATTGACCTATTTGTTTTTTCTTGAGAAATAATTATTTTCTATTATTATTGCATAAATGGAATTTCTAATATAAGAGTGTATACGGAAAATAATGTTCTACATGAATATTTCGACGTGTTTTTCAATATTTTGTGTATAATTCTTTTATTGAGAAACATTTATATGTAATGTCCATTCCAATTTTATATTTTCAAGAGTTCTAAAAGCACTCTAAACAATTCATAAATTTTTATTACTATAATTCGTATCATAATCAATTATAGGAGCCACTTTATTTATTTTAATGTCTTTTCTTTCGTATATAATTCTTGAATAAACTTCACAAAAATTGCATAATTTAAAAAAAAAAATTGATTTATATTTTATTATTTTGTTTTTAAAATTATATATTTCGCAATTTGGCACAGGAATATGTAATTTTCTTCATACTTTACGATTTGTTTAAGTAAATTAAAGAACAGAAATGTCTTATAAATTTTGTAAAATTTATTTTAATGATATTAAATTGGTTATTGTTTTAAATATTATTATAAATTTCCATATTTTTGATGAATTTTAATGAAAATTGATTAACTATTATTTGTAATCCTATGATAATATTTTTGTACTATATTCTACTATATTCTATGATGTAAAATTAATAATCATTTAAACATTAAAATGTCCTCTTTAATTTTAAATGATTATTTAAAGAATTTTTATGCATTTACGAGTACTTGAACTTCAATTAACATAAGATGTGTTTTTATTTTGAATCATATATTTCATTTACTTTACACTCTTGTAATCATTATTGAAATTCATCCAAAAGCATAATCATAAATTTCTCATTGGTATATATAATAAATTTAGTCAGCATAAATCACTTATTATGTTAATTATACAAATTATATACAGAGTCCAAAAAAAAGGGATAATTAAAGTATCATAAGAAAATGTTTAATTACTATTTTACATTTTTACTATCAATTAACACTGTAAGTTATAGTTTAACATTTTTAATTATGATCGTCATCGATTGTAAAGTATTAATTCAAGTGCCCTTTTGACTATATGGTGTACAATCAAGTCTACTGTAATATACATATTCTTTCTATATAGTTAATTTGTTTATTTTCGAGTACTTTAACTTTAAAAGCAATAATTTTTACTCAGTTATTTATTTAAGAAACTTAAAACCTATCAGATTTATTTTATTCATTATAATTTTTTTTGACAAAATTGAAATATGATAATTTTTCCTTTTCATTTAAAAGGATACTTGAAAAAATTTAAAGTAGCTGTTTCAAATTTTTTTTTTATTATCATTTAAATTAATCTAAATTATCATTTATTAGTGTAACATTAAAAGAATTTTCCAAGAATTTAATTTCTAAATTACAGAAAAAAAAAACGAAAAGGAACATAATTGTAACATAGAAAAAAAAATAAGTTCATTAGGAGTCGTTCTCAAGTGAAGTCCTTGTTACAAATTCTTTCTTTCTTTCATTCTTTTTTTTGGGAAATTGAATTCTTTTAATCACAAATTATACTCTTTAAGCGAAACTTTTCTTTCCTTTAAATGTTAATTCGACCTCTAACCTATAATTCATTTAAGCTGTAAAATATTTCTTTTTTTCTTCTTCGTAATCTTACTTCAATTGATTCTTCTTTTGTGTAATATTCCTCCTTCTTTTTTTCCAATAAAAATGTCCTTTCAATTTACTAGAAGGCTACCAGCTCATCCTTATTACGAATTTATAAATGAAAAAAAAAAAAAAATTACAGAAAGATGTGCAATTTTCTCATTTTTGTTCAAATCTATTTTACGTGTTTTCTATATAGTTGAACTGATGGTGAACTTATGATGGAAGACAGTTTAGCTGATTATTCAGACTCCTTGCACGTCCTTGATTGGTCTTCTTAAGAAATTTTTTTCTTTTGTGTTCATTTTATTTTCTTAATAAATAATTTTTTTATATACCAATTTCTTAAATTATTACCTTGCTTTTTTTTTTTTTTGCTTTTTGAACGAGGTTGATAACTATGTAACGAACAAAAATGAAAATTGGTATAAATTGGTCCTTTTACGTTTTTGAACTTGAAGAAAAGTGTAATTGAATGGCCACTAAATTGCAAAAGGAAATAGAAAAGTATATATATATTTTTACAAAATTTTATTTTGTTAAAATATTTTCCTTTTTTTTTTTGAAAATAAAAAATTATACTTCTTTTTGGGTATACATTAAATTGAAGTTAAAAAATTTACCACCCTAATTTTATTTTATTCAATTTTGTGTTTCGTATATTTTTTTTTGTCTGTAAATTATATCGGAAAAATATAATTCAAGTAAATTGACACAATTTATGAAAATTATAATATTTTTTGTGCAATAGAAATTTGAAATGAATTTGAAAATTTATTCAGATTTTTGAAAAAAAAAAAAAAATCTTATACTCTTTAAAGCAGGAAAAAACACCCACTTTGCCAGCATAATTGCGGATAATTATTATGTGATTTTCATAAATATATTAAATACTTATTATATTCTTCAAAATTTCATTTAAAATGTATAAAAAGAAAAATTTCTTTATATAAAGAAAATATTGAAAGGAAAATTTGTTTAATTTTGATCGAGTATTAAAAAATAAATTTTTGTGGTCACAATATTTTTTTAAATATAATTAACATTCTTTAAAAGAAAATATATATTTATGGAGTGAACAAAAAAACCCACCCACACGATTAAATTTTTATTATAAATTTCCGGTAATCATTTAACAATGTTCACAGAATTTTTATATTGTGTCCATTTGCCAAGATCAATATAATATTTTCTATAAATATTATAATAAAATCTCTAATCATAAGGCAATTATTTCATTCTTAAGATATACATATTTTTTTTCACTATACACAATCATAAACATCCTTGATTCCAAAAAATTTTTAATTCTTTCCTTTTTATATAATATAAAAAAAAATACCATAAAATTATCTCTAATTTGTGGGTAATTGTTGTATTGTTCATTCAATTTTCAATCTATTGTCTGGTGGTAAATAGAAACAAAATATTTAACATTTTTTATCCTTACAATCGTCCTTGCATATATTCTATTTAAAAGAACTTGGTCAACTTGTTTTTTTTGTAGATAATTCTCAAGAGGGTGAGAGCTTAAAGTAAAATATATATTATCTAATGTGAAAAACGTGCAAAAATATTTTATGGGAGGCGGATAAAAAGGAGTGCGGTCAGCCAAACGGAAATTATCCTGTTGTGAAAATATAATTTGAGTTTATATAAATATTCTTGAATAAATAATGATCATCAAAAAAAATATATATACTTGAATTTTGTCAAAAATGATTTTTTAAAGGATACTTTTGTTCTATCACACTCTTAAAGGATTCTTTTCTTTTTCAAAAACAAGGACTTTGACATGCGGCATATGTTTATTTCCATATGAACGAATTATAAGAAGAGGTAATATATTAATAGAACACGAGTTGCTTCAGGGTATTGGATTGGGTTCATCCCTATAATTTTGAGAATATAATTTCGAAAATGGCACTAAAATTTTTATGGAAATAAATTTTTTATGATTTTGGAAGTATATGTATTAGAATTAGGAGGTATATTTCTGCAATAGGATGAACCCTATATAGTAGATATCATTTTTTTAAAAGATATAATATATAATTTATTTCTGGAAAGAAATTTGAAGATATTTTCAAATATATATTTTCGTAATATGTGAAAATAAAACTAATTTCTTCGTCTTTTGCACAAATATTTCTTACTATTGGCACGATGCCTGAATTAGCTTATTACATATATGTATGTGTACAATTAACAAAAATTGAAAATTTAAATTCCCTTATTATCTAATAATGGATCTATTTTCCCAAAAAAAAAAAATTATTTCTCTACTTTGTTTTCTTTTTTTATTCCGCACTCAAATGAAAAACCTCATAATTATTGTTTATTGTTTTTCTTTGAATTTATAATTTGGAAAAATAATGTTTTAAACGCAATTTATCCAAACAAAAAGTATAATTTTAAAGTTTATGAAAACAAAAAATTAAAGAATGATGATTTTTTTTTTAAAGAAATTTTTTTTTAAAAAAAATCATTTATAAAAAAAATAATAATTTAAACTAAAATTAGTCTACATAAAATACAGCAAAAAAAAAAAACAACAAATTATTCTTCTATATTTACGTGATGGAGTAAAATAAAAAAAAAAAATTATCGTTTTTTTTTTTTTTAAATAATAGAACATGTGCTCAACAGATCCTCCATTATCCACTCTAAAAAAATCACCTCAGATCGCAATAAAAAATAAGAGAAAATGATTTTTTTTTAACATTTAAAAAAAAAAAAAGAATTAAAAAAAAACACATTACTTTATAAACAAATCAGTGACGACAACGAAACTGAACTGTCGCGCTGTGAGATATAATAAAAGAGTTAATACCAAGATCATAAAACAATGTAATGAAGAAATATACAAAAAATGTAAATTTTAATTTGTAATTAAAATTATTATAAGAGCATCCTTTTTTTATAGGCGACGGTTTGTTTATATCCTTGCTAGATAAATAATAAGAATTTTTGTTTTGTTTACATTTCAACAAAGTATATTTTATATTGGATTTAATATTTTAGGGTGTCGGTAGATTTTTTATAATTTATAGTTAAAAATTGGAAATTAGTTTTCAGAGAAATATATTTAACAAAAATTATAGATAATTAATGAATACTTAAAAATTGAAGGTATCTACAAAAATGTGAAAAATATGTGAAACAATTAAACGATCCGTAAAATTGCAGCCATGGTATTGGAGGTATAATTTGTATCAACATAATTAAATTCACATCATAAGATTATCATTGAACTGAAGTGAATCAAGATCAACTAAAAAACAAATCGGTCTAAACTAAACTTGAATATGTAATTCATTTTTCAGAACTACTGATTTAAGACTAATTTAGATAGATTTAGATAGATGTTAATCAAAATATCACTGTTACTAGATGTATATGTATAATATTAAGCAAAATTGAATTATATTCAATGAAATTTCAGTTTCTACGCTCAAAAGTTCCTTAACTTTGTATGTAATTTTTTTAGTTTTAAGTTTCAATTAAAATTTTATAACTAAGGTTCTTGTTATACAATTTTCCTTACACTTACTCTCATTAATATTAATATTATCTTCCTGGTGTAATATGTATGTATTTGAATTTTGAATTTTTAGTTGCAAAGGGAGTAATAATACTAATCTGTAGTCTATTTTTTTTGTTAACTATAATTGTATTAATTGTATAATAAATTGGTAAATAAATAATAATGATAATAATTTATTAATTATTATTAATATTTTTATTATTAACAAATTATTGATTATATAACATAGGAAATAATTCTACAACATTTTTAGATAAACTTATTCCATTTTATAAAATTTCTAGTTCAATTTTCAATAATTAATCAATCAATTGAATATTTTCATTTAATTAAAATTAAAATTACATATATCGAAAATTCGAAAAATCTAAAAAATTTATACGTTTGTTTGTTTTCTTTTCTCATTGATACGAAAATTTTATATTTCTTACAAATAATTTTTATAATATTTGTGTAATTTGCAATTTTTGAAATGCTGATGATGATTAAATGTTATTTTAACAATGGTTTTTTTTGGCAAAAATATTTTCCAGACAATTCAAGAAAATGAAAATGAAATTTCAGAAATATCTTTCTCCACAGTCGAAACTGTATATATGCAATATGCAATTGATTTGATTATTTTGAAAATGGTCATTAGTTTATTGGTGTTGCAATTGTTATTGTTTTACATAAATTCATGACTAAACATAAACTGACATTATTATTTTATATATACCCAAAATAAATAATATAATTTCCTTATATATTTTACAAAATATTTTACAGTTCATTAAGATATACAAATGAAAATCTAGAAAAAATAATCAATCAAAAAAAAAAAAATAATAATGTATATTAAACGAAAAAATTTAATTAGACAAATTAAAAATTTGCAATCGAGCATAAAAATAATATTTGTGTGTTAAATGTGAATGAAATTCTGAAATAGTAAAATTTATTTTTAATATTATTATTAAGAAAATTAATTAATCCCCATTTTAGTTACCTGATAATTTTATATAAATTATTTTTTATGTTAAATTCATTATATAAAAACTATAAAATTAACTTTTTCAAAAAAATGTATACTCGTGTATGTGTGGAATCGCGGTAATAACAATTTTAATTGAAACATGATTTTTTAATTGTAAAAATGCATTTTTACGGAAACATCAATTCTAGAAGAAAATATAATTTTTGTAATGTAAACATTTTATAATAATCTTAAAATAGATATAAAAATACATAAATTAAAAAACAATTGGCATAATTTAAAGAACAATTTGAGAGGAGCAATAAAAAAAAAATTTCGTATAAAAATTGTAAACAAAAATAATTTTAATGTGCATTTAAATTTTTGTGTTTTTTTTTTGTATTATTTTCTTAAATTTTAATTTTATTTATTCTAAGAATATTATATGATGATGATGATGTGCATTAATAAAATCAATTTAATAGGATATAATAATATTTTATTAATCGAATTGTTAATCAATTATTATAAGGAAAAATTTATTAAAAATTAAATTAAATATGAAAATGTACGATTACATAATGAATAATATAAAATTTTTGTTTGGACAATTATAGTTCTTTGCTATAGTGAATAGATCATAGAAAACTCCATTAAGCTTTAAATGATACGAAACATTGTATTTTGCCAGTAATTTGTATATTATAAAAGGCTCATAAATATAGCTTTTAGCAATATAAAAATAAATTATAAATAGATAAAAACAAGATAATTCATTATTATTTTTTGGCTAATTATTTACATTAATTGACATTTAATAGTTATCAATATTTTATAAATTATTTATTTAAATTTAAATTACAATTAAATATAATATTTAAATTTAAATTTCTTGATTACAATCCAATGAACTTCAATAGTTAAATATTAAACACTATATAGTTAGATACAAAAATATTTAGATTTACTTGTTCAAATTATATTTTGAATGTCGCCCGGTTTATTTTAATCTTTCACAAACAAACATTAAAATTCTTTTGATATCAAAAATTTATCTATTAGTTTATTTTCATATATGTAGTTTTATAAACAAAACAATAAAAAAAAGAACAATCTTTAATAATTACACACTTTCATTACCAAATCTCATTCAACGACATCCCTTTTTTTTCATATGCACTTTAAAATCATCAATGACTCCTTCACAGATATTTCTTGTTTGGTATGAAATGGATAATAAAACATCCTCGTACCCATTATTTAATAACTATATACACTAAAAATTGTGTTAAAAGGCGCATTTCGATTTTAAAACAAGTGCATTTTAAAAAAAATTTAAAACTCAATAAAAAAAATCATTTTTTTTTAATATATACAATTAAGAAATTTTATCCACTGTTAAAAATTGATGAAAAAAATGTTTGTTATTTCGTTTTTCAGTTTTTGTTTTGGTGGCTTCCTCTTTAGAAAATAAACTTGGTTGTTGTATATGAGCATTTTTGGTAAATAAACAAAACTTTCTCTATATAGACAGTGCTACAAAAAAACCAGATTAACCAACTAGGGATCAGTTTATAGAATAAAATGGGGTCCATTGGTAAGAATTCATTTTGTTTGTTTTTTTTTTAAATGATACAAAATTTCATATTTCAAGAGAAATTTGTAGTAAATTGTAAAATGGGTTATTTTATTCCAGCAACACAGTGTAACATTTTAGCCAACGATCAATGATTTTCTGAATATAGTGAAATCCTGATTATAGGTTGTTGTCATTACTATAGTTTCTGTAATAAGTAGTAACATATTGTGTGTCAAAATAAGGTAGATTTATGCGATATTAATAATCAATATCATTTTGTCATCAGCATAGGTAGCTATGCTCTTACTCTTTGTATAGACTTGAATAAGAAACTAAAAATTCTAACAAATTTAAATATAATTTAAATAAAAAAAAAAAAAATATTTTGTTATTTTGATAATTCTTCTCCAAACAAAGTAGAGTTAATAAAATAATAAACATTTGGTTGTAATTATATTAACTTCGAAATATTAACTTCAAGCGCTGATAGAATAGCAAATAATTTACATAAATTCTATAATAGCGCTTACTAATAAAAACTATTTTTAATTTATATAAATTTCTTATTAATGAATATTTATGTATATGTATATAGGTAAATAAAATTGAACTGATAAAATAATTAATCGAATTATGAATAATAAAGAAAATGAATCTAATTTCTTTACCAAAATGATATGACATTTTTATTGTGATTTTATAAGATTGATTCGTTTATATGTTCAATAATAATCGTGTAAACATAAATGTTTCCATATAAAATAATAATCAATCTCCGCAACATGTGGCACACGCGTTCCTATTAAATGTTTACAAGCTAATCTAACTAGCAAAATATGAAAATAAGAAATTTAAAAGGATCCTTAAATGTTTTTGTAGAAATTCGAGAAGATTTTCTTTTTTTTTTTTTAACTTCAAATTTTCACTTTGACAATGAAATGAATTAAAGGGATTTTTCTTTAGTTTGTTTTTATTTCATTTAAAATTTGAAAATCGCTTTTGATATTTTTTTTAAATGTGTTTTTTTTAATCTACAATAAAGATTTTAATCATATAATTTTTTTGTGGTCTAGTATTAGTCTATAATATAGTCATAGTATGGATAGCTTGTAAAAAATATAATGTATGTTTCGCCTAAACAAAGTGTAGCAATCAATAAACATGAATAATAAAAAAAAAATGATGAATTTTTCGTAAATTTGTTTAATTATTTAACTTAATTTTTTTTTCCAAAATTAAAACGTGTGTGGCATTAACGTAAAATTAAACTAACGAATTTTACTTTTTTTTTTTTTTGAAAATTCTTGGTTTTTTATTAGAACGCTGCGGTTGGTAGAAACTTAAAATGTTATATCGATAACAAGAAAAGAGGAAATAAGAGTTTGGCGGTTTACATTATTAAGATGAAAAAAAAAAGCTTTAAACATTTAATTAAAAACAATTTTTTTTTATTATTATTTTTGTGTATACGATATATAAAAATATTTTGGGGGATTTGAAATAAAAAAAAAATGCTTTCTGCTTGATGAAAAGTGGAAAATTTAATGCGCGGCATAAGAAAATATAAACAAATAATTATTATGGTGGTCATTTTCCATTTTTTATTTTATTTTTTTATGATTTTGTCGAAATTATTGTAGACAGAATTATTAATTAAAATGAAGATAATTTTCTGCTACTATATATTTATTTAAAATTAATGTTGTGTCATAAAATTGCTAAAACGAAGAGTGCAAAATTTATGGCAAAATCAAAGAATTATTTTTATTTATTCATATTTATTTATATTTTTGTTCATGATTTAGAAGAGAAATATAAAAAAATTATTTAGGTAATTAAAGTACAGATTATTTTATAATTTTTTTTATTTGCAAATTTATATTGCAAATATATTTATGTATATACCTATAAAATTTTCAATTTAATTAACTTCTATTTTGGGAACTTTAAATTTATTTTCATATTAAAGAAGACGCAAACCTTATTATATTTATAACACAAACCTTCTTACCTCCAATAGTGCTATCTCTACGTAAAGATAGAAACCAACTATATTTACTAGTAACAGTGCCATCTCTTTGTAAATATAAATATATATTATTATTAATTAAATTACTGATTGTAAAAACAAATTTATCTTTTATGAATACCAAGCGCCATCTATCAATTAAATAAGAAATTAAAATATTAGCAAAGTATCAAACCATTTATTTTTATAGTAGAATTTTATGATATTTTTATAGTTTGCATAATTTCATATCCTTCTATTATTGGATTGGATACTGGTATTTTAATTCGACAAAATTCATAACACGACACAATTTAAATTGAAAGATACAGCAACAAATATTCCTTTGCAACATAATCCATATACAATGTTGACTGACTCATGTTGCTCCTGTATATAATACATTTTAATAATATTATGTGGAAAAAAATTAATTTATTTACTAAATAATTTTATGATTGTTACATAAAATTATCATTAATAAAATTAATTAATATATTATGTAATATTTCCATCATATAATTTCTAAATTAATTAATCATATTCCCAGAAATATATATGACCAAATACAATGTTGCTACATGTTTTATAATTAATATTTTCTTTTTATTTACTATAAATTTTATTTGGTCTCTTCAATTGACTAAAAATGAAATCAATAAAACAACAAACTCAAACAACAATCACTTCATTTAGTAAATTTCTCTTTTTTTTATTATTAATTTCTTATTAATTTTATAATAGTTTAATTTTTTGTTTTTAATAAATTTACAATTATTAAATTTCAATACACATTTAATTTTAATTTTAAAGGTAACATAAATAATTTAATGTTTCATATATATATATATATATTGTTGCATAAAAACCATGTTAATAACGATTGCAAAAATTGATACTAAATTTAAATAATCGAAAATATCACATAATTAATTATTCTTTGTATATTAATTAATAATTAAACGAAATTTTTAGGATACAAAACGAATTCAATTTATTGTATCAATTTTCAAATTTTCAGCTATATACAATACGTTTTTGCTTTTAAATTGGTTTTATGCAAAAATTTATTTTCATTATTTACTATCATCCTTTTGGGCGCTTATAAAATTAACTTAAAATTTAAAATCACATTTTAAAATTTATACAATTAAAGAGGAGAGAGTTCAATTTGAAATTAAAAATTGTGAAAATACCATTAACAATTTTTAGTTTTTAGTTTTTTTTATAGTCATAAAAGCTAAGATGAAATATTTTTGTTTGCTATATTTTTTTTTTTTAATTTTTTGTTGTGAGATCTTTTTATGATTTTAGTTTTTTTTTTTAATTATTTGTTTGTAAATTTCATTTTAAAGTTAGGAAATTTTTAAAATTGAAATTTTTTTGTTTAATTAAATTTACTATTTCTTTTAACTAAATCTAAAAAATGAAAAATATACATTCACTAATTCAATCTATATATCATTAATTTTTATATAAATTTTATTTACATGAAAAAAATCATCGTCACAAAAAAATTATTTAGAGCAAAATCTTTAATTAACACTAATCAATGGTATTTACATTTTGTATTTACATAAAAAAATATTTTGTGAATCTGGCGAAAAAAAAAAATTTCAGGAAATGTAAAATTAAATAAAAATGTAAAATTATTTTTAAAAAATGTTGAGCAACATATTTTAAATGTTGAGCAACATATTTTAAATGTTGCTGGTGAATTTGATGTTCTGTTAGTGGGCTTCTTGTTTTGCATTTAAAATTAATTATTTGTTCCTATATTAATTTTACTATATAGAAAAATGATATTATTTTTGCAGGAAAAGAAACAAAAATATTTTAACAAATAAATTTTTTGATATTAAATCTAAAAAAAATAATTTTGCTTTTTTTTTTTTTTCCTTTATAAAATAAAAACTATTTTCTTTGTTTCTATTTTAGCTCAAAATTTCATAAATTTAAATTTACATTTCATTTAACAATTATTATTTTTAATTTAATATAAATTTTTCAACGATTGATTTGTTGATTTTGATATATTAAATAATTTCGCCATATCGTGACGTTGATGCAATGGAATTATACCCTTTTTCTGAAAATAAGTCATCAATAATAATTGTTCTTCATCATAACGTCCTGTCTGATGACCATCCTCATTATAACCAGCATCATTATTATTCTCTAGTTGTTGTAAATGATTACCATCATTATTATCATCATTGTTGTCATCATCATCAACATCATTTCTGTGGGCTACAGATTTTATTGGTATTATGGGTGTTGTTATTGGTGTTGTGGATTTGGTGGTGGAGGTGGTGGTGGTGATGATGGAGGATATCTTCGTCTGTCTCATGGATGATTGGCTTTTTCTTTAAAATACTTAAGTCATTAACATTTTCTAAAAAACTTTTAGGTGCAGACAATGCCTTAACACTTTCAACATCCTTTTTGAGCTCTTCCATGTCCCTTTTGAGTTTAGCACGTCTATTTTGAAACCATGTAATTACCTATAAATTTAAAGATATTATATTAATAAATTTTCATATTTTTTCAACGAAACTAAAGAAATTTTATACCAGAAATAGAAGAATTACTGGATAAATATACAATAAAAAAAAATACTAAATACTTACTTGAGCATTTGATAATCCTAAAGCTGCTGCAATTTCATCACGATCAGCTGGTGATAAATATTTTTGATATAGGAAACGTTTTTCTAATTCAAATATTTGATGATTTGTAAATGCTGTACGAGATTTTCGTTTTTTCTTTGGCTGTGGTCGTGTTGAGAATAAATTTAAATGTGATTGATCTAAAAAAAAACATCAAAATAAAATATGAATATAAAATATTAATTTTAACATTCATAAAAAACATTAATAATACTAATGACACTAATTACCAACTATACAACAATAACAACAAAAAACTAAATTGGCAAAATAATAATTTTAAACAATATTAAAATACAAAAGAAAAAACCAAAAAAAAAAAATTAAGTATATAAAGAAGAATCAAACAAAATTCACACACAATTCAAAAAATTTCATATTAACAACAACAAAAAGCAACCATAATAATGAATCAAAAAAGATAAATCATCAGTTAATTGTTCAAAATAATTTTAACTACCAATAAATTAACTAATTGATCATATTTATTAAAAACTAATTTATACATAGTCAAAAGGAGTGCCTATCAAATTTCATTAAAAGTATATAATAAATTATCAACGGCAATGGATCAAAGAAATTACGGAATTTTCAATATAATATATAGAGCCTGTTTTAAATTAAAGCTCTATAAATTTTCAATTCTTCTTTTATATAAAAATACAAAAATCAAAAAAGAATTTAAACAATAAACCATCTATCAATTTAACACTTCTTGTTATAGCCAAAATCATTAATTGTCTTACCAGAAAGATATCATCCAGAAAAAAAAAATATTTCAAAAATATCGAGAAAAAAAACAATACGAACTCTTAACACTAAATTGTTAATCATTTTTCTATATATATATATATATATATATACTTTTCTTCCCATTCAATAAATTCTGTGTTTCTGTTCTTCTTTTTTTTTTTTTTTTTGAGTTTCCAAAAATCAAAAAAACGAAGATACAATTTTTTCTCAGATTTCTTTCGCACCTTTAAAAACACATCTATAGCATAAAATATATAAATGAAATTTTTGATAGTGTATATCACATTTACATGCTCGTGGACTAATTATCTTCATTAAATTTACTAATTTACTCATAAAAAAAAAACACGATACATCAAAAGAAATATTGAAAAAAAATTAAAGTCTAATAAAAGTTTTATCTATCCATGAAAAAAAAGCAAAAATTAATTTTGTTTTTTTTATGTAAAGCCGCGCAGCGATCCGGCGTAACAATAACAATGTTCTTTGTAGAAATGTTGTGAATGTGATTTTATTAATAAACCAGTCATCAACATGTCAATAAAATTTTGATCAACAACAATAAATGCCATCCATATAAGATTTAAGAAATATATATAAAGAAAAAAAGTATCTCAAATGATATTTTTGTTGAAAAGTTTAAAAAATCATAAAAAAAAAAAATAACATAATTCTGTTAAATTGAGATTATATTATATAGTGGGCTTTATTATTATTATTATATTTCTTTTTTTTTTGATTATTTCTTTTACCAGTTTTTCATTAAAAGATATTTTTCATCAAAGAATTTTTTTTTTTATGTTTTTGGGATATTAAAAAAGAAAGAAATATTTGATTCATTGATACAAAAATTTGAAATCAGTTTGTACTACATATATAATTATGATTGTATATATAGAATTTTTGGATTGATATGTTAAAATGAATTGAATTAATTTTTAATTACCTTAATGATGAGTCAATAATTTGATTTAATCATAAATTTTAGGTTACAAATCTTATAATTTATTTTTAATTTTTTTTTTTGCTCTTGAAAGATATACTGGCGTATTAGATTAGATTAGACTATTGATTATATTAGTAAATTTCATTATGAGAAAAGAATAATGCCATGATAGCTTGAAATAATATTTAAGTCTAGAAAATTGAGTAAATTAAATTCACTCTCAATATGTATTAAAAATTAAATTTGATTTGACTTTTATGGAAGTAAACGCAGCACAACAGGCAAAATTTTCATTTACACCATTTGTGTGTGTCCATCTCAAAATTCATTCCAAATTTTGAACAAACTGAACTATAATATCTTAGTAGTGAACATATAAGACTTAAATGTCGACATATTATACAAATCTAGATCTCCGCAATCCTTAAATTAATACTACCAATAATTTGAAATTCGTTTATTTTATCCTAAAAGAAAATATTATGAAATCAATCTAATTCTAATCTTATCTTACTATAACAAAATTGATTCAAAAAGAAATATTTGTCTTACGAAAAATCCCCAGATGGTTTTTTTCTTCCCAACAAATAAAGGAAATTTTCCCTAAAATAAAAACGAAAAAAAATACAAACCTTATTATTCAATCTTAATTAGTTAATGACGCTAATCAGATTCTAATTAAGAAATCCCTCTACATAAAATAAAAATATAACTTGATATCAAATAACCCGACAAAGAGCTACTAATGAAAATCAAAATAACCCGAAAAAAAAAATTATATAAATATGAAACATTACAAATATAAAATAATTTCCCTCTTGTTTGGTATTACAAACAAATTACAAAAAATCTAAAACCAAAATTCTTATCTTAACTTAGAAAAAAACATTTAAAATTTATTCATAAAAACAAAAAAAAAACTATCCTTCCTTTTATTTATCCGTGGTGGATGCGGTTTTTATATTAAAATCTACAAAATATACCAAAAAAAAGGAATAAAAAATCAAAAGGAATCATATTCCTTTTACTAATATACAAAAAAAAATTACTATTGCTTTTGTTTGTTGCCTTTTTTTATGTATTTGATCAAAAGAATCTTTCCGCAAAACAAAGTATTTTCTATATCTATGGGATATCTTCTCAAAAAGATTACCTTAAGGAAATCAAACTTTTTGAATTATTATAGTTTACCATGTGAGAGAAGAATCATTGGTTTTTTTCTTCTCATTTAAAATTAATATAAAAAAAGACTTAATTATCACACTATAAGTTTGAATGCTGTTAGCATAATATTAACCGAGGCAAAATGGTATACAAAGAGTTTAATAAAAATGTATTTTCTAATACTACTATTAGAAAATATCTTTTTAGGGTCTACAAAAAATTAACCATCCAAGTAGGATAAGGGCCCACCACCAGTGAGTTATAATAAAATTTAAGCTTCTGGAATGAAATTTTAACTATAAGAATTTCAAATTTTAGGTGAAAATACATTAAATTGATAAGTAGTATCTAGTTAACGAGTTAAATCGTTTAAATTTTAATTCTTAATACTCTATATATTTTTTGTTGATAAAAATTTTAAATTGATTGGACATCTGGCTTAATTTACATTAATATCGAATTTAAATATAAAATAAAATTAAATTAATTTACATAATATATCCTTTTTATGTTATTGATAAGATGTCATTAGTTTTAAATGTGATGCCATTAGTTTTAAATTGAAAAATATAGAAAAACAAAATTATGACCACACTGAATCTATTGGATTTTCGATAAAAAATAAATTTGATTTTGTATATAAATAGTTTCTTAGGAACATAATAGACTAATGTATGGAGCTATAGTAATCAGGATTTTGTAATTTTGAGTTTGATTCGGACAGAAATATGACATTACCCAGTCATATACGTCAGCAGTGAATCATGAATTGTGTCTAAAGTTTCAATTTCTTAAATTAAACATAATTTTGACCAAATTTTGGTATGTAGCACCAGCAGAGTGTATACTTAATTATATTAAACCTTAGTAATTAATCTTAATTTGTCTTGATAAAAGTTAGCATAAACGTTACTTCACCAGTAACAAATTGTCTTCGAAATTATATTTGTCACAATTTCAAATTTATGAAATATTTTGTCATTTTAATTGTCTTCAAAATCCTTTGAAAAATCTACTATTCAATTTTACTTATTATACAATCAAAAACATCCTTTACGAGTATATGTATAAATAATTATCATTTTGTATAATTAAAACACCCTTTATGTCATTTTTAATAGGCAATATTTCATTTTTATTATTTTCAAATTTTATTTAAACTAATTTAATTTTAATTAACTCATAATCTTGCACTTTCATTTCATCCTTCTTTTTAAAAAATATTTATATAACTAATATACAAATTATTATCATCATTTGGGCTGGGGCGTACTTTTCATTATAAAATTTTATTGTTCATTTTGGTGTTACCCTTTTTATTTTTGTTAAATTTTTAATCGCATTTCTTTGCGATTTTTTTCTTTTTTACCCTCTTTGAACTCTGATCATATTTAATAATATTTAAAAGCAACTTTGTCTCTTATTTTGGGCGCAAAGTAATTCAAGCTCCTCAATTTTTTTTAAAAAATTTGGATTTACGGTCGAACTAAAGTGAATCCACTCAACACTTGATTTATTGCTCAGTTTTTTTTTATATTTATTTATATAATATTTTGTTTAAGAAATTTTGCCCCATAAAAAAACACATTAATATTTTGTATTTCTTATAAAACATAATTTTTTTTTTATTTTGAGAAATTTTATTGTTTTCACCATCAAGTGGGTACGAAATGGGCGGCAAAATGTTAATATTCACACACAAAATCCAGAGTCGAAAAGACAAAAATAATCTTTTAAAAAAATATTAGTGTCAAATTTCTATATTATAAATTAAAATTGAAAATTGAAAAGGTTTTGCGTTATTCGCGAGGGGAAAATAAGAGGTTAAACCCTTTGACCCTGGACTAAAAAAAAAAAAAGTTAAAATGACAACGACTTTCTACTTAATCACGGATACAGAGATTTATGAGCGGAACTTTGGTCCACATAAATTAAGAATTTCGATTTTGAAAAATGTATACATAAAACCTTGAAGGGTTTACATAGTTGCGCAAAAGGATATTTTATGGTATTTGAGAATGTGTGTGTATTTTAGATATAAATAATTTTTGAAGCTCCTAAAAACGTAATAACAATTTTGTTGACTGAAATTTTTGAATAAATATTAAAATTAAATGAATTTTGGTTCGTATCCATTATCATATATTCTATAACAAGCTCATTTTATGATCATTATAAACACTAAACTAAAAATTATGTAAAACAAAAAAATACAAGAGATTAATTACAATTAAATATATACATCTTGGTAGGTCCTTTTTCATGTCCTTTATTATTATTTACCCTTTATACAAAAATTATTAAATGAATAATCGTGACTAAGAATTATTTTTTCAACCTTTTTTTTCTGTACATTATATACTTAATAAATTTAACCCTATTTTTCAGGTATATACACGTTAATCCAGAAACTACCCTTAACACATAAAAGTAACCATAACCATTAATATAAGAAAATCAACTTTAAAAAAAATTATATAATTTGGAAAATTCCTTTTCTTTAAAATAATGTTTCGCTTATTCACGCCGATTGTAAAAAAAAGTTTTCTGTTATTTTAATTTTACCAAAAAAAAAAAAAGAACATAAAGAGTTAATCATCATCATCATGAATTTAATCGACACCGCGGCAGCAGTTACAAGAAAAAAAAACAACAATTCTATATATACAACAAAACTATATACAAGGTAAAAGCCGGCTACACTTCAAAAGGTTCGGTATCCTTTGATCAATTCATATTACAAGAAGATGTATATAAAAAAAAATACACTAACTTAATACTTTGCTGACCACGCCTTAAAGGTATTTAAAGAGATGGCGCTCACTGAATTCTTTTTTTTGATATATTTATGTATATTATATTGTAAAGTATTATTTTGCTTGTTTACTTGTTATTTTGCCCTCTCGTGCTCACCAGAAAAATTTTTATTGTATGGTTATATCCATTAATTTGAAAATGTATAAAAGAATAAGAAGACACCATCAGAACCAAATTAACTATCATTCTTTGAATTTGTTTGTGCAATGGTGTCGCATATATAATTATATAGTATCTTTCTATCTATACCTTTTTGAAAAATCATCTTCTTAAATGACCATCAATAATATAAGAAGAAACTTACAAAATATTTTATATGTTGTTATGCTCTTCTATACAATATTCTTCTAAATGTATTTTTTTTTTGTGAAAATGAAGAAGAAGTTTATATTTTATGTTATCCAAAGGTTTTATGAGGTGAATTATAATTTGTTATGCAGATTTTGTTAGTGAATGCAAAAATAATAATAAAAAAAAAGGAGAAAAAAAAACATGATTTTCTTTATATGTAAAACTAAAATATTTAATAGTAATTGAAAAATTTACAAAATGTTGCACAGATTAACACAGAAATATAAAAAACAAGATAAGATATTAACAATTATGTGTAAAAGAAATATATAAAGGATATAAAATTATGATAATCTAATTAAAAATATTTATATGCTAACTGACTTTTTTTTTTCAGTAAAAAATTTTTTTGACATTAACAATAAAATTGTATATATTCAATTTTTATGTTACCAAATCTAATTAATAAAAGAATTTTGATATTTTTTTTTATAACCTACACGTATAATAAAATAATAATATTCCCTAAAGATTCGGAATTATTAACATATTGTTGATTATAAATACAATTTTGAAAACATAATTATACAAAACGTTTTACCATTATTACCAAAAGAAATAAGTGTCATTTTTAACATCTAAATTTGTCACACTCTCTGTCAAAATGATCAGGGTCTTCAAAAACAAATCGTTTTCTTCCTTAAAACCACTAATTATATTTCTAAATTCCCATATGTTTGATTTATGTATGATACCATATAATAACAAAAACCAAAAAAAAAAAGAAATACATTATTTAATTTTTATATTATATCCTTTAAATGCGGTTGGCTGTCAGTAATTTTTATATACATACTTCAGCACACACCCTAAGGATAATACGATTAAAAATTGTGACACTCAGTAATAAAAAAAAAATTCACAAAATCATTTTACACCAATCCAAAAATAAAGATATTTTTTTGATCAATTTTTTTTTTGGTTTTTTTTTAGGGCGCGATTTATACCAAAATATAAAATTGTGGTTACAATTTTTATATCAATTGCCATCTTGAAAAATGGATTATGTTTGAAAATGCATTTTACCAAAATTGAATTGTTTTTCTTTTTTTGGTATATAGTTAAAATTTGTCTTCATTTATATATTTTTATATACCAACTAAAATACCCACAAAATTATAAATACTTTCGTATAAAAATATAATTAATAATTATTTTATTTAAATGTAAAAAATGATATTTTAATGTGGTTGAGATTATGTGGTGTAAAACATGTTTTTTTTTTTTAATTGAAATTGTAATTAAATTTAAACATAGCTGTTTTAAATATTAAATATTAAAAAAATCTTATAAATCGTATAATTATACGATTAAAATTTGATTATATAAAAAAATACAATTAAAATTTTATTTAATTATTATTTTTGTATATAAAAGATTTGTTTCCGCCTTCGAATTTACACAAAAAATATAATTACAAAAATATTTTATTACATTTAATTTGAAAATATATGGTATAGAAACAATATTTGTTGTATACACAATTTGGTTTTATCTATAATAGTAATAAAATTAATAATTTTATTATCTTTTGAACGGTGTCAATCGTTAAACTTAATTAGGTGACACAAAAAATACTATTAAATTAATTTTAATTTTTTGTCTCTTTAATTTATGGGTTGCCAATAAACTAATTACCTGAAATAAGTAAATTAAAAAGAAAAAAATAATTAATATAATTTTTAACACGATTTTCAAATTAAAAAAAAAAATATAGTATTTTTTTGCCATTTTATTTTTAAATTTTTTTTTTTTTTTTTTTATTTTTAAATTTTTATTTTGTTTTAGTTTTTATCCAGGCAAAAAATTCATTTTATTTAAAATATATAATAAAATATTTTTTTTTTTGAAAAAAATTATGAACAGAAGTAATAAGAATATTAATAAATAAGCTATAAATAGTTCGCTCAACCGTAAAAATGTAGTTTGAAATAGTTTTAACTATTTCTTGCTTTTATTTATTTATTTTAACAACAAAATATGAAAGTAATAATGTAATAATATTTTTTAAGTAGTTTTATTTGTTAAATATTCCTATATAAAAAAACAAATCATTTAAAGTAAATCACGAAGGAAAATTGGTAAGTATAAATGAAACCATAAATTAGAAATGCAATAAATATTGCAACTATTAAAAACAATGTAAATTTTTTTTCTTCTTATTGTGGTATATACAAATTTTGCTTATTCGTGGCTAAATAATTATTTATAGTAAAATAACCTTATGACATATTTAATTATTATAAGTTAAATATTATGAATATAATAATTATGGTATGATAAGATAGAACATTTTTGAAAAAAAAAACAACATAATTTACTATAAAAATATTCTTATAAAATTTGAAAAATATTCGATCAAAATGAGTTACGGCAATATATATTAGAAGCTACGATAGTATAAGTGGTATGATATAAACGGCAACAACGATACGATAGTATAACTATTGATTTTTTATATACATAAAGTTTCATTCCGTTTAATTAAGTAAAAATTACAAAAAAAAAGGATGAAATCGTCTACAATCCAAATAGAATTTTAATAAGAAAATAGAAAAATATAAGGACAATTTTTTTTATAATTTCTTGGTAAACTAAAAAAAAAAAACGATTTAAATTAAGCGCATAATATTTTTAAGTCCTTTAAACTTTTTCAGTTAAATTAATATTTTCTTTTAACATTATCTAAAATATTGAAATTATAATTAATTTCTCAGCATACCCATCATTTTCCATTCACTTGCAATTATAATTAAATAAATAGCTTAGCAATATTACATTTTTTTTAAATATATAATTTGAATTTAATTGAATTTCTAGTTTTATATTTCTATATATATATATATTTTTTTTCAATTTAGCATAAACTAATTAAGTAAAACTAATTAACTGAAACTAATTGATACAATATAGAATAGTTTTATTTTTTATACTTATTAAATATCGTGCAAAATAGAAGAAAAAAAATATAAATATAAATAAATAAAATATTGTTTTTTTTTATTAACAATAGAAAATCAATTAAAAAATATAAAAATATTAAAAATTTATATTAGCATAGAAACGAAAAATTTATATATACATAATTTCTTATTGTTAATAATAATAAAATAAATACTTTAGCAACAATTTAATCTTTAATAATTAATAAATTTAATTGGTTTTCATGATCCTTTTAATAGAAAAACTTTTATAAATTAAATGATTTCTGATCTAACTAATTATACTTTTTTTTCTTCTTTTGTGCTTCATTTTTATTTGCACAAAAATATAAAATTAAAACATGCAATTTTTTTTTTCATAAATTTTCAACTTAATATGACAATTTAAATATATGTAGAACATTTTCGCATATTTCTTGGTTTTTTGTTGTTGTTGTATTTAATCCTCTTACTTTCATAATTTATATAAATTAATTGTTTTTTTTTTGTTACTTGTCTGTATATAAATTAATTATAACAAATTTGTTAATCTCACGAAAATCATAAATATACTATTATAATTTTAGTACCACATTTTTTTTTTAGGCATGGCATATCATTAATATTATTATATATATATACAATGATATATATTTTTGGACAATATTACTTGTAAATATTTAGGTTATGGACGAGTTAGTTTTATTTTCATGTAATATACAAATAAAAAACAACATGATTAACAATCATTAACGAGTTTTACTTATATAATGCACGAAAAAATCATTAAAAAACTAACATGAAGTCAACATTAGTTATTTTACAAAAAAAAAAAAATAGATATAAAAAAATTTTTAAAAAAATATATTTTTGATATAATTTAGTAAATTGTATATTTAGTTGTAATTGTCTCAATAATTTATACATTTTAATATTTGTAGGAAAATGATTGTGTGTATATTCAAAAATGTTGATTCCGCTTAGAGGCACAAAATAAGATTTAAAGCCCCCAGTTTACCCAAAATCATTATAATATGACGACTCTGTTTATATAGGGTAAAATTTTTATAAAGTATATTTAATTTGAAAAACAAATTTTACACAGAAATTAATTGTCGTTTATAAAATGCAAACCCAACTGATTTAATTTGGTTTACTGAAAATATAAATAAAATCATCGCGCCATTTTTGACCAATACTTAATTACCATAATATTAAATGGTAGCCAACTTTACTAAATTATTAAGAAGCATTTAATTTTTATTATTTATTACCTATAAAATTTCATAATTTATTTAAAATATTACAATGTTTATATACAAAATATATGTATTTCAATTCTATAATAAATTTCAAACTATTTTTTATGAACTTTATGTGTATAGTATTTGAATTGTAAAACTGTCAAGTAAAATTATGAATTTTGCTAAAAAGATTATTTACATTAAGATTTACACATTATTATTATTATTTTTTGAAAATGTTATTTTACAATTTCAAACTATAATAAAGAAAAAAAAAATATTTATGTGTATACCTTTTAAACATACATTATAACAATATAACATATAATTTGAATAATTTAGACATTAATTTTCTAACTAACTACATAATATAGTAACTATATTAGCTGATCAACAAAAACAAAACTATTAAACTTCTGGGTTGAGTTATTGTGTTAAATAATTTCATATATATACAGAAGCAAAAAAATCGTTGAATATCATAAAATATTATATATTATTTTTATTTAAATATTATGCCTAATTATAATTTACTTTTTCTTTTGAATTAATTAAATAATATTTTTAAATGTTTTTCTATTTTTTTACATTAAAATAATAAATTGCTATGTAAATTAAATAAAATATTTGTTAGCACATATTTTTTTTTAATAGGTTTTTAAATTTACACGTTTTTTATTTTGTACATAATATAAATAATATATACAGTATTTATCGTAATTTTATAGATATGTTTTATTAAACTTCTAGTTTTTTTTAAGCTACTGTGTGTAATGAAATTATAATAATTTTTCTTATAATTAATTTTAAACTAATTATTATTAGTGGAAGTTGCGCATATAAATTACAATAATTATATTATCGGTTTAGTATTAAATCTTATAAAGTGGACTGCGATGACAGGATTTGTAAAAATGATTAATTGCAGGGAAAAATTATGATATGTTACTTATAAATTTATACTTCTATTTGATTATTATAAACTTAAACAAAAATTTCCAATAGCTCAATTTAATGAACCACGCTTTTCGAGTAAATTTATAAGTTTCTTAAGATAATAAATATTTAAATAGTAGACAAAAAGTATAGACTTGTATTAACAATTAAAGGATCATAAATTTTAGATTTATAGTAGTAGTAACTAAATGAAAACTAGTATAATCTCTGTTACTGGGTATGAAACTCTAATATAAATATATTGTGTTGAAAACATTAAAATTAAAAATTTTCGTAAATTAGGTAACAATAATCAGTTTCAATTTATTATCATAATAAATTTAGATTTTATATGACATCTAAACGACAATCTTAATATAGTTGCAACAAGATAAAACCTTGGTAAACACAATAAAAAAAATCTATGGTTAATAAATGTTTACTCTTCGCTTTTGTCCATTAATATTTATAAATAAAATGTATTCAATAAAAAGGTGACCAAGGTACAAATTGTTTATAAATGGTTTTTCTGTTTTTTTTTTGTAACAAATTTTAAATTGCAAATAAATTTTTTGCATATTATATAGTAATACAAAATTGGAAAAAAAAACGAAAAACTATTCTCTGCATTTATTAATTTTTTTTAAATACATACTTAAACATATTCCTAATCTTTTCATAAAGTTTTTTTTTTTTTATATACTATATATTCGGTATAAATTTGTTTGATCTTAATCGTTGTTGAGCGCACATTGCTCATCAATATATACAGCAGCATTTTTATATTATATATTATATACCTTAACAAATTAGGCTCTTATAATATTCTTTCCGTTGTGGTAACATAAAAACAAAAAAAAAAACACATAATATAACAACTATAAGAAGGGAATTTATTAATAAAAACTCATAATTTTCTTCAATCAACTAATAAGAAATCAAGTTTTTGTATACTATATATGTATAAAAATGTAGTCAGGGCAATTCAGCCTCTGTGACTGAGAAATAAAGTGCTTGAAGAAACAAAAGGAGATTTATACATATATCAAAAATTTTGTTCATCAAAAGTCCAAAAGAAAACTAAATTAAAAAAATGTAGAATTATTTAATTGAATGATCCTTGAGATGACCCTGGTCCAATATGCACAAGAAAATAACAATAAAGAAAAATTATATAGTAAGGTGTCGGCAAAATCTTTTTTAGATATATATATGTATATACATATATGCGTACCTCTTTAGTGTCGAATTCTTCTTTTAATAGACTTATATTATGATCCTATTTAAGGTAGACATTCTACTATATAGCTACATGGTTGTATATACTTCTGGATTTCAAAACAAAAAAAAAGGTTATTAATAATTTTCTGTTTTCGGTTTCTTTTTTTTTTTTTTTGGATATTTGAAAAGGTGATTCATTGTAAATGATTATAAAGCTAAAAAGAAACTAATAGTATTGCGGGCGGTGAAGGTGTTTAAATATCTTCTTTTTTTTTGTCTTTAATAACAGAATGAAACACAGAGGCATATACAATACCAGATTATGATACCAGAAATAAATGTTGTAATATTGTTTTGTTAGCCGGAGGGTAATTGGTTTTAATTTTTCAGTTAACATGTTATGTATAGGCTCATCTGTTTTTTTTTTTTTCATTACAGATGGATATAAAAATGAGTAAATTAAGTGTTGGAATCGTTTTGAACATGACAGGTTGTCAAAATATTCACACATTATAAACTATTTAGATAAAAAGATATTTGTTAGACATAATTACAAATATGCATTTAATATTTTAATAATATAAAAATATGACTAACACATTATGTGCGCTTAAAAATTTAGTTTGCTCGCTTGATATTTTAAATAATTAATAATTTAAAAAAAATTCTTCTTTAATTTTAGCATCTTTTAAATATTTCTCAGATATATTTAAATTTATAATTTATGTTGTTATTTCTAATTTAATATTAACTTTCATTAAAATATTAATTAAAAAATTTATGGAAAAATTTGTTTAATTTTCAAATTATATATTTAATTAAATTTTATAAAAGCTTTTTGTACATAATCATATTTAGCATGTAATTCATTATAGTAAAATCAAAAACAACAAATAAAATTAAATTAAATTACTTTAATTTATCTCCAAATTTATAATTATGTCGGGGTTTTTTCCATTCTCCTTAAAAAATGGTTTTTTTTTTTGGAAATTAAATAATATACAAAATGCGCAATCAATTAAACATTTAAAAAAAAAACAATCAAATTAACTTAAATTTACACTTTTAAATATTAAAAAAAAAAATTTATTGATTTGCTGAAAAGATTTTATATTAATAGTTATAGAAGTTTTCTTTTGGAATTTTAAAATTTTTCAAAACTTGGTGATAGACTAATTTATAGTATCTTTATAATAACAAATTTCTATATAAACCGAAAACAGGAAATTTATCTATGTCATAAAAAAGTCAAAAAAGAAAAAAAAGATTTTATTTTTAAATATTCATAGATATAAAAAAAAATCTCTCCCAAAAAAATGAATAAAAAAAATAAAAACAAACCAAAAATTTAATAAAATTTATTATTAAATTTAATGAAAAAGATGCCGATTTTTGATATGAGCTCATAAATAGTTTTAATTAAAAGCTTTTAATTTCTTTTAAATCGTTTTATATATATATGAAACTGAAACGGTGATTAGTTAAATAAGTTTTTAATATTAAAACGATTTGTTAATCCATATTTTATTTTATATTTTTAATTTGTAAATTAGATCAAATTAAAAACTAGTAGCTAGCGGCGGCATTGTTCATATACATATATAAATATTTTGTAAAATATATGGATAAAAATATATAATTATGAATTAAAATTAATAGTTTTAGGTAGGTGGATTTTTCTTGTGGGTAGGATTTGTTTCTTTTTTTTTTTGTTTAATAATTACATTTTTCTACTTAAATAGAGAATTAATTGACTTTTATACATAATTTTTTGAATAAAAAAAAAAACAAGAAATATTATTAAAATTCATATATGTATGTATAACAAATTGAGTATTTAGCATAAATTTACATAACAATTATATAAGTATATATTGTTTAAGAAAATTCAAATGCAAAGCCAATATTTATTTTAAATGAATTGATTATTAAAATTATTTCAATTTTACGAATAAATGTTAAATTAAAATTACTATTCTGGGATTACCTAAATGTAAATTAAATTATGTTTGATAATATATTTTATACACCTTAAAATTGTAGATTTAATATGGAACCATGCAAGCGAAATGTTTAAATAAAAAGGATATTATGCATGGTAAAACTTTGAAAGTGAACTTTTCAGGTAAATATTTCTAAGTAAGTATGTATATATGGTATAAAAATTATTACAGTGAAATTCAATAAATTCCATAAAACCAGAAATATTTTTTTATATATTTTTGCACTATTTTAACTATACTACGGAAAGGTCTTTAAGTTTCTGGGGGCCATTAATGTACTTCGTAAAAATGAATTATTAATTGATTATTTAAAATATTTAGGTTGGAATGATCTTTCCTAAAAATAATTTTTATGGCATAAATTCTTTACTAGATTCTACAGAACAAATCAAAAAATTTTAACCATTATTTCAATGTTATACATAATATTCAAAATGATATAATGAAGTTCTATCGAGTATCGAAATATATAGTAATTTATTGAAACAATATTAATTAAGTAGATGAAATATTTAAAAAAATGGACTGTAGAAAATATTTTGTAAACCAGAATCGAAACCTTTATGAATTCTTTACATTATTTTAATTGGTATTATTGATAGTATATAATATATATTACATAAACTAATATAATAGTAGTATATACTATATAGTATATTATATATATAACCTAGGTCCTAGGCAATGTAGTATTTAAATCGGAAATCATTAATACAGAAGTCAAAGCTCCAACTTAATAAAAAATTATCAATTACTATAAAATAATAAATGCATCTTTTTCTTACACCATGAATAAGAAAATACAAATTACATTAATATAAATTATAATTATTCAAAGAGTAATATTGCAATACACCCTAATATCCAATTATATAGTATACATTATTATATGAAAATAGTCGAAAGGTACTTATCAAGAAATTATTTGCACGATTGACAGCAAAAATTTACAATTAATTACATACCCCCGTCGCTGCTCACCTTATAATCACATATATGCACCGATTATACCTCTTATATATATATGGATATATTATGTGTATGGTATATCTATATATTATATGTATTATAATACCATTTCAATGTGACAAGCTGATTTTAAATATATATTTGCACGCAATCTTTGTATAAAAGTCTTATTAACCTCATGTATTTATGTAAAAATGAAAAATAAACCTGATTCTATATAGTCCAATTTTTATATACATACTCTTGTTACCTTTCAATTTTATTACACCTCAATTTTATGCAGTTCAAACCATAAGAGTCTATTTATCCCACATAAATTTTATATTTTTATTTAAAAAAAAAATTAATGCTTTTCTATGCGAAGGCTCTTTTTTTTTTTTTGGATTTAGTTTCATTTCAACAGTGCATTTTTATTTCATGTATTTAAACATTGAAGTAATCAAAAGTTAATACTTATAAATATATTTTGTAATTTAAATAATAAAATCGCGTTTACAAAACAAAATAATCATTATTTAAAAAAAAAAAGATTTTAAATGATTTTTTTTTTGTAGATTATGGGAAATTCATAATAGAAAAACTTTTAAAGGAAATTTTATTGCTAAGGTCAAAGACTTTTTTTTTTTATTAAATTTAGAAAAATGAAAATTTACATTTAGATATAATTATGGAAGAAAAAATGTAAAATATTTAATAAAATACTTTGCATGTTTATGAAAATATTTCATCTTTTTTATATGGAACTCATTAATGACGATAATTAATTAACAATGAGTTTTCATCAAAGTAATGTTTGGAAATAACAAATAGGTGAAAAATAGTAAATATGAAAAAGTAATGACACAGTGAGTAAAAATTTTCAATAAATTTCTTATATAATTTTATTAGACAAATTAAATAAATTTTTATAATAGTAAAATAATCATTAAAGACCTATACATTTTCTATAATTACCATATAGTATTACAATTATTTATATACTATAAAAATAGATGAATGCATCTTTCAATTTATTTAATTTATTTTTAATTCAAATTTTCAGCCCATAATTTTAATAATTTACTTTAGAACTATTGGTACAAATAGTAAATAAATAATATAATTCCTAATTAAAATTTATTCTATAATTTAATTATACCCAAGATATGGGTAATATAAATTAATGCGTGAGTAAATTTAAAAAAAAAAGAAAAATTCAAAATTTACACACCTAAAACATCCTAACCAGTTTAAAAAGCAAATAAAAAAAAATATTTATAAAAAATTCTTTCGTTTCGGTTCATGAGTTTGAAATATTTCCTGTCTAACCCGCGTCAATTATTAAAGTAAAACAAGTAAAACTCTTTTAAAATGGTCACCAACACATTATTTTGTCAACAAATAAATAGCTTAAGGCTTATTAAAGTTCACTCACTGTTTTGTTAAATAGTATTATAGTAAAAAAATATAATTTATATTTTTCTGTATACAATTTATAATAAAGTTTAACATTTTATGATGTTGTCTGTTTAGTCAATATGACAGATGGTAATTTATGATTAAATTTTGTTTTTTATATTTTATTTATTTAACTTAAATCATCAACGAATTTTTAGTTGTGTTGACCAATAATAGAGGTGATGCACGGATATTTTAAATTTAAACAAACACGTCATTATAAAAGGGATAATACAATATTAATTAACTTTAAAATGGTTCTAACACGTGCTTAAAATTTGTATACATTTTTAAATTACAATTCACAAATTTCAAGCTTAACTTTGAAATTACTTTTATAAATTATTTCAATTATAAATTATATAAGATTATTTTTGAAATTACTTTTTTTACTTTTATATAATATACTTAAAATTTTCTATCCAAATTTTATCATGAGTCATGGAATTCATATCAATCCGATAACCTTTTCAAATATTTCTTTTAATAAGCTTGTCCAAAATATATTTACAAAATTTATTAAAAAAAGGTGTACAAAAAAATCATCATTTACTCATTATTGAATTAACAGATCTTTTACATTTACACCATTTTTCTTTCGTACGTTATTTCTTATAGCTACATATATTTTTTTGTATAGAAAAATTTGAACTAAATTTGTATATTTAAGGGCATATGTGACATTATAGATTTTTCAAAAAGGAAAAAAAACCATTTTTTGTTAAAGCTAATGCTTAAATTTATAATAAATATAATTTCACCTGCTCCAAAAGTATAACGAATTAGCTCACAAGTAATTTATATTGAAGACTAATCGCTTTGCACATTTTTTTTTATATATATAAAATTAGCTGAGTGGCTGTAACTAATGACTTTGACGCTTGGGCATTCATCACAAAATAAAATTTACTTATTGAATTTATATAAAAAAAAAAAATTAAAATAAAATACATATTTTTCTACCCATAAACAATAAATATTGTGGTTGAAATAAAATTTTCTTAGAAAAATTGTCTTAAAAATTAAATATATTATATAGTAAAATAATTAAAGTGATATTAATATACCATGCGAATCGAATTTAATTGCACCTTTTGCGTTTACAAAAATTTAATTATTTCTGTATATAATAACAAAAAGGAAATTTAATAAAAATATTTAAATCAAAATCAAAATAATTTATATACAAAATAATAATATTATACAATTATTTAATTACTATACTAAACAAATAAAATTTTATTTGATATTTAAAATTTTATTAGTAAAATCGATTTTTCACTTTATTTTTGTCACTGCAGGAAATTTATCTAAATTAATCGAAATAAATCTGACTTTGTGTAACGAATTTCTTGTGTCTATCTATATAACATAAGAAATATCCCCTCCTGATGGTTTTCTACAAAGATATTTGTCGTCACCTAATATAGAAACTAAATACTCTGATTGTATCTGGATTTAAATAAAAAAAAAAAAAAGAAATTGAACAGTAAAATGTAATTTACCTTTACGGTTGGTATATATTTAAGTGATTTATTTTGTTTGCTTTACAATTTTATTTTTATTTTCTATGAAATAAAAATTTCCTATATATGTATAATATTATAGATCAGTGACAATGACAAATATACCAAATAGATAAATCACTCAAAGAGAGCAACATATATATTAATAATTTATTATTTGTTACACAGAGAGTGTTAAAAGCTTTAACTGTTCGAAATTAACGTCAACAATTCATCTCAATAAATTGTAATAAAATTTAAATACTTTATTCACTATTTTTCTATTTTTACAGGGTAGCGTAAAATTATATTTATGAATTGATTGTAGATTTTATTATATAGGTTAATGTAGGATTTACACTATTCTTGTTTAACATATAAGTATTAGTTTAAGACATTAACTTTATTTTGAACAAAAAATTCAAATTAATTTATTGGAAATATATAGTATTAGATAAAATGGTTAAAATTTTCTCACTAATATCGAAATTTTTCTATGTTAAGGTAACAATATGCACAAATTTTACTATTCAACATAATTTAAAATTGACAAAACTATTAAATTTACATGTTTAATGTGAAGTAGACATGTTTAACATTATATATTTCCGGTAATGAACATCACGTTATCCAAATTTTATGAATGACTTTTTCAAAGTAAGATTTCAAATTTTCAAATATTTAAGAGTAAAATATTAATGTTATATTTTTAAGTTTTAATTTTTATATTTTTTTTTTTGTTATATATATATACATATGTATGTAAAATTAGTTTGTAATATATTATATTTAATTTGTGTTTCCAAAATTTGATATGCTTTTTACCACATTATTACTTTTCAACAAAACAAAAAGTGTGAACAGGAAATCTAATAATTACCATGCAAATAAATTATTTATATATATATTGTACATAATACATATATGATATACTAAACAACAGAAAGCATAAATTTCAAATCAATTAACCTATTTAAATACGTTAAAAAAAAAACACAAAAATTTTACACACATTAATAATATAATTATTAAAGATTGTTTGTAAAATAAATTTGTTTAATATTTTAGTTAACATTTTGTATTATATACAAAAACAGAGAAAAAATTAACTAAACGAAAAAAACTGTTTTTATATTAAGTATTTAAATTTTAGCTTAAAAAAAAAACATATTAAATGAATTTGTCCCAGTTTCCCTTCATTATTATACTTAGCGCGCAAGGATTTTATGCTTCAATTCAAATTTTAACTTTAAAATAAATCTATTTGCAAAAATAAAAAACTATATATACAATAAAATTATGCAGACTGCATACTAAAAAAAAATTGTTGCATATGCACATACATTATGTGCATACGTATAATATTTTCTTATATTTCTCATATTTATTTTATTATTATTTTTAGTCACATTTATACATAAACAAACAAAATAAATGATATTATGTTCACTGAATTTACCAAAAAAAAAATTTAAAAAATAAACCAAACAAAAATTCTATAAATTTATGCTGACAGAAAAAGAGATCCCTTTTCGTTTAAATACATTTTGTTGTTGTTGTTGGAATTAGTTGAGCATAAATTTGAAGGGTCGCACATTTATGTTATGCCCACAGTCGTCTAGCTGTGTAAATAAATTTTTTTTTATGATAATTTTGTGTTTGTTGTTTTGTCATTTTTGTTTGTTACATATTTTATTTTTTTTCAGTGGCTTCACACATCACCTTGATCACACCTTTTTAATGATGGATTCTCTTACTACATACATATATGTATGTTTGTTTACCAGTTGATATTATGGTGTGTAATGAATTATGAAGATTATTTTAGGTATGAATTTATTATATACCAAGCCAAGAAATGTGAAGTTTTTAATAAATTAAAATGAATTTTGTTTGACATAATAAAAATTAACAAAAAATAAATAAATATAAAAGTTTTCATCTTGCAAATGACTTAATTTTATGAGTTGAGTTGAAAATCATCAGACAAAACAAATTTTTTTTTTCACTTGAAATTAAAATGTCAAATTATGTTTCTAAATATATATTTATCTTAATCTTTTAGTTATAAATTTATCATCACTTTTTTTTTTTCATCAACACAAAAACAAAAACACAAATTTGAATCTTTTTCTCTGTTTCAATTTATATTAATAAATTTCGTGTAGTATAGTCAAATGAGTTGAAAGTGAAAATCTTCTCGAATATAGTAAATTATCAACATGTATTCAGCAGATTATTACTCCCACAGGAATACTGAAAAAAATTTTTGTGTATGTTTAGGAGGAATCCACAATAAACCAATAATCTTTATCTTTATTTGTTTGTCAACATTGTAATTTGTTCACAAGATTATGTATACCAGACAAATATAAAATTTAAATATTATATTTGGGATATATATAATCATTTTATTTATGTATAATATAGCGTTTCACTGGTTCTATCATCAGATAATTGTTCGTAATTATTATAAACCCAAAACAACAAAAATGAAATAAATTTTACTATTATAAAATTCTATAAAAAAAATTTATGTATTAACTCCACCTTTTATACAATTTATAACTTTTTCTGTCAGCCCTCCTTTATTTTTTAAATATAATATAAAAAGACCAGTTTTTTAAGAGCATTTTAATCGTTTATTATCATTTTGATGACTTTCAAAAGAATCAACAAAACAAACACCATAATAACAAAATGGGGAAAATTTTTAGAAAATTTATTACATACTACATTTTTTTTTTTTGTGTGTGAAATTTTCCAAACGACTAAACGTCTTTTCAATTTATTTTCTCAACAATATCTATATATTAAATAATATATTACTTTTATATAAATAAGAATTTTTATGTATACTTCTTATATACCAATTCTAAAAGAAAATTTAATATAATAATATACGAGGGTGAATTATTAGAGGGATTCTATAGTCAGAACATTAATTTTTGAAGTAAATTTTTCAGTGTCATAAAAATGTTGACAAACACACAAAAAATTTATAAGGAAGAGATTTGAAATTGTTTATATATATGTATATATAAAGATTTTTCATTTATGTTTGTACCGTACATATTTTTTGTGAAATTTTTCAAGGATATTATAAATAAACCAAAAAAAAAAACACAAACATTTTATTATATAGAAATTTAATTTCAGAAATTATTCAAAAATTTACAACCCGATAATAAACTAAAATATTTAATTAATTTCAGAATGTATATATATAAATATTTTGAAAAGTTGATTTTAAAGGATAATTAATTTTCAGAAAATTTATTATATATAACTTCTATTTTTTTATTAATAAAATTAGAAATAGAATATTTCATAAATAAAACAATAAATTTTTCATAATGAACAAGACCGAAAATCTAATTAACACAAAACCAAAAATTTTGTATTACCCCACTTGAAACCATCTTACCAACAATATTATATAAAATCTTTTAAAAAAAAATTTGGTATTCAACTTTTAACCACGATCAAAAGAATTAAAACCGAATTTTTAATTTTCATATATTTTTTTTTTATGTTAACCAAAAATTTTTGTAACCCATAAAATGCCGCCACCACTATACTAAAATATCCAATTCTAAAAGGTCTTTAAAATATTATATATAATTATTTAGAAATATTATTTCCGATGAAATATAATTTAACATAAAAGAACCAGGAGCTCTTCACTTAAACACCTTATCATATTCAATCAATTATATTTAGTTTAGTCAGTAAAATTTTCAATATTTATATGATTATATAGAAAAACACGAATATATTTATATTTCTTACAAGAAATTTTCAAAATTCCTAAAAGGGCGTCGTAAAATTCATGTTATATTATAGTTAAATAATATTTATTTAGGACGGACAATTAGAAATTGATAACAATTTAACGATTCTGACCATTTCTTAAATATTATATAAACAAAATTGAAATTATATAAGGGAAATAATATTCTGACATATTTGTAAAAAAATTCATAATATAATAAGTTCATTCAAGTTGTGTGTGTCCTGTTTTACTATTTTTTGATATGTTTACATTATTTTAACATGTTATTTAAAACTAATTTATTGAACCTATTTTAAGGATTTTTATTTAACTTAGACATTAGAGAAGTAATAAATTTAAATTTAAAAATTGAGTGAGGTCGTTGAAATTTGAACTGATGATGGGTTATGGAACCAAATATAATAAACTGTATGAACGTTCTGATAAAAATTAATATTATTATATTTAAATATGAAAAATTACCAGTGTGTATAAATAGTTTCATAAATCAAATTATAACCTTCAATTTAATTTGTCACAAAAATCAATTGAAATAATTATTAATTTCATTAATGTACCATAATTGTTTTAAATGCCAATTAACTAAACAAGCAATTTAATAAACTTATATAGCATAATATTACATGATAAATTCGATTATTAAGTTATATTAATATCATGATAAGTTTGTTATATTATTAATATGTTTTATTTTATTTTTTTGTATTAATTTCCTAGTCCGCTAATAATAATTAGTTACGACTATTATTCTAATGAACAAATATTTGGACCCCTGAAATATATATATGTAATAATATGTATATATATTTATAGTCTTTGAAAATTTAGAAATTTTTTGCAATTAATTTACTAAAAAAACGAGAGAAGTATATAATTCTATGAACAACCAAGTCTATTAGAAATAATTTAATTGGTTATGGACACTTGGGTGTTATACACCAGGGGAAGTGATAAATAAATTTTATTAATAAACCTTATTTTGCAATTCTATATATATAATTTATTAATGACCATTTTTATGTTATGTTACTTCTGTAACTTTTAATATTTATGAGTTTTTTTAGGTGAACTAATAAATTTTAAATATTGATTAATTAATTTTCGTAGTAGTGAACCTAATTTGGCATATAAAATTTAGTGACAAAGCATATAAACTAAATTTTGATATGGAAATTTAAAATATTATTATTCAGTTTATCAATTTTTAATTAATTAAATTAATTTTCGAAAAACAAACAAAATTTTCTGATGTGTATGTGAAAATTTTTTTTTTTTTTAAATTAATTAGTCAGCAATTTTGATCTATGTTTCAGCTTTTATATAATAATGAAAATTTAAAATTAAATTTAGAATGAAAGATATTTTCTGATTCCATAAATTGTTATTTACAACGTTTAAATAATTTTCTCAATTTATTTAACAGACTTTACTATCCCATACACGCTGCACTATTCAAATATTCAACTATTTCATAATTCTAGAAGTTCTGCAATAATATCCCAACCACATAAAAATTCTAATATAAAAATTATAGGAAAAAAAAAACAGAAATTACAATAATTCCATCCAAACTATAACCAAATGGCCTCCCATATTGATGATGATAGAGTTATTACAAGATTTGTACCCCATTCTTAATTTGTTGGCGGTACCTTTTGATACTCTTCCAATTAGCTCACCCCGACACCTAAGGCAGCGGTATCTTTGACCGTTTAGAATGGACCGCACACCGCCGTATACATATTTATGTACAACAAAACTTGTTCTCTTAATATTATTATTTGTAACTATAAAGTGTTCTGTTTTTTGTTGTTGTTGTAATAATGAATGTGAAAGCTTACAATGAAAAAAAAAAGAAGTTTTAAGATAAATGCATTATTTTGCCCATTAATATATCTTTTACCATCCCCAACATAAAACCTTTAGGTATATTATTTTATGCGATTTTTTTTTCAAAGTGAAGGGATATGAATGATTGTACTTGTTTTGTGAATAACATTTTATGCTTTAGTGCATTGCAAAAAAGGATTTATAAGGTGTACGTAAAAAAAGTGTTCATATATGGAAAAAGGGAAGAAAAAAAGACGAACGGATATTAACAGACATTAAATTAAATTAATATGCTTTATTGTGACGAAATGAATTATAAAATTATTTCAAAAAATTATTTTAGTTTATGATGAGGATAAATATAAAATGTGTAGAACTGATATTTAACATTTTATACTGGTTTGATAATAATTTTTAATATTGAATTTTACTTTCAAATTTTACTTAAACATATTTAATTAATATTTATTTTTTCTTTTATAATTTGACACTGGTATTTATTTATATATAATAATTAAAATAATATTATAACAATTCATCATTTATTAAAATTATGTCAAATATATTTGTAATGTTATTGACATTAATGTTTTAATGTTACGCCACATAATTATGTATGTGAATTTAAATCATAAATGTATATGTACATCAATATTTTTCGAAAGCATTAATAATATTTTTCTTAGTTTATACTCATATTTTTTTTCGGAAGATGCGAATTGAAATATTAAACCACATTCGCCAAAACACATAAATGCAGGTATGAATTTTGAACTTTTCTTTTTAAAAGTTTTGACGATAAATAAAAATATTCGTATACGACCGAAAACTCGTACGAACGAAAATCATTTTAAATTATTGTAAATTCAAAATATGAATTTATGAAAAAACAAAAAATCTCATCATAAAAATAATAACAATTACGTTATAAAATTATGTGTAATTCGCTTGCAACTCAGCGTTGTAGAGACTTTTGGTTTTATAATGAATTTTTGCATCCAGAAAATATTTGATTATTTGGATGGCGCTAATAATATATATGTTTATATATTAGCTTTCCTTTTTTTTTTGTAAATTTTACATAAAAAATTTCTTTCAAGGTCATTTGCTACATCATTTTTTGTAAAACTTTATAAACATTCTTTTTTAATTTCAAAATAATTATATTTTCGTTATTTTATAAGAATGATTTGAGAAATTCAAATGAATTTACATTTTTGTTAAAACAGAAATATGAAATAGCTATAACAACAAAAAAAAACCTATTAAATAGTTTAATCATCGCACATAATTGTTGTAAGTACAATCTCATTAAAGACTAATTATTGTCAAAGCTAATTTGTGAATGGGTGGTTTATTCTGATAATTTATAAAAAAAAAAAAAGTAAAAAAAAAAAAAATTGTAAATATATTTTTTTTTATTAACATAATTTTTACCTGTTCCACAACTAAAAGATTAATCGTGAGAAGCCACCATATATAATTATTTTGCAATTAAGGTCTCTCGTTTTGTGATGAATCGTATATTTTTTTTTTAAAGAAGAAAAATTTACGTTTTTTTTTTTTTTTTTCATAAATATCGTCAGTTAAATGATATAACAGATTATAAGTTTTTTCATTTTAATTTTTGATTATCAAAAGATATTTATCATAATGGAAATAACTATCTCTCTGTATATAGTATACTAATAAGACATATTTTAAATTATTATTTTTCTTTTTTTATAATTTTGACTCATGACCGAAATATTCTTTTGATGAATTTTATTTTATAATGTAATGTCATTTTTATATTGTAATACCTTTATTTTTGCCTATAGACATTACTATACAATACACCTACTGTGGTGCATTACAAATTTTCATCTTTTGTCTGGGGATGTTAGATCTTATTGGCCATGTCAAATTTTTTTTTTTAGCTATTGTTAAATACATAACAAATATTTTAATGCAAAATTTATAACTATTTAAAAGTGGCCTTTATCCCTGAGATCATTTTTTCATCAATTTTTCTATAATATACAATTTAATAAGTATACCACATCAAATTTTCACATTATTTCAAATACAAAAAAAAAAAAAGATTTCATATCTATACAAAAATAATGAAGTTTATTAGACACTTCATTAGTAAAACTTGACAACTTTTTACATCTACATTTTTGAAATGAATATAGAATTGAATAGAGAGAATGATGAAATTAAAAAAAATAAAAGAATTTTTTTGCGCCCACCCAATATGACAAACTATATGTATATAAAAAGATATAATGAATAAAAAAGGATCATAATCGTGTGTAACAAATCGATTAAAAATAAATAGATAAAAAGTTAAAATATTATTTAAAAATGAATATAAAAACATTTTTTTATATGGATGAAAAATGATATTTTGGAATTTGATTTGTATATGTTAAAGGCAGATGATGATTGCAATGTAATGAAGGATAAATATTTATTCATTTTGTTCATGAGGGCTTATACATTATCTTATAAAGTAGGTGTGAAATATTTTTAGTGATCCAGAACATTAAATAAATGTAACGTAGATATTTTAACCTTTTTATTTTAATTGAGAATACCGGTTAGCCATAATATAAAAGTATTTAATTGTAATATCCTTCTGAAAGGGTTTTTTGAGATCAGGAAAAAAAGGTAAATGTATTTAAGAAACCTTGGATTTAAATTTCATTAATTTATAATTTTAGTTTTACATTTTATTGTTATAATGATGAAGGAACGAAAAAATTGAGAATGAAACTTAAATAGTATCCTTTCATTATACAATTAAGAAAAGGACGAATTATATTCTAAATTTTTTTCAGTTAATTACTATTTTATGGCATATTTTAATTAATATTCAATTTATTAAATAATTTGTTTAATTTTTCAGTTGTTGCGTTTATAATTTGACAAAATTCCAATAAAATGCTATACATAGTATACTAACTATATTTCCAATCATATAAGCATAAGTAATTGAAATACTTTCAACTCCTTGCAAAGGATAAATTATCGAAATACTTTCTGCTCCATGCAAACAGATATGGAACAGGATTTCGATTAATTAATCATTTCATTTATAAATAATTATACATATTTACTATAAAATTCCTGCAATATGTAATTTAAAATTTAACATTAATAAAAAATTACAATTAATTTAATCATTTTCCATTAATCATAAAAAAAAAATACTAATTATTTCTATAATGATAAAATTATACACTTTCAAATAACCTTTATACAGTTTTAATATTTTTCATTTTACAACAATTTTCCAGTTAATATTAATCGCAAAAATGAAGAAGAGTAATTTTTTTTACATATAATTTTCTTCTACTCAATTTCCTGAAATAATTGATTTTAATTTCATATTTTCTACTAATAAAAATGATAAAAAAAAATTACATTTTCTTTAGTGCGTAATTGATCAGTAACAACAGATCGTAGTAATTGATCACATATATAATAATATTTTGCGTAAGAAAATAAATTATAAATCAATTTTCTTATACTCAAGAGTTTTGCATAAAAATCAGTAGCATTTTTCCATTAATTGACCGGATAACATAAAATCTAAAATGTTATAAAAGAAAAACCTGTTCCCATTTATTTTCCAATATGATTAAATTATGATTTGTTTTTTTTTTTGTTATGTATATATGTACATATTTAAATCATAAGATAACACGATTTTTTATTATAATGTAATATTCGGATAAGATCAGACAACATAATTGGCAAAAATGTGTCTGTGGTCTTCATAATATGAAATATGATTCATGTATAAAATACGACCAAAAAGATTATATTATAAATATTAATGTTTTATATATTTTTATGATGATGATTTTGAATTGAAAATCCAAGAAACCAGAAGCGCAATCACGTACGCATGGTAAATGAGAATCAATCAAAAGAATTTCCAGACTATAAGTGATCTTTAATCATATCAGATAAATAATATTTTTATGGTCAACTTGAATTTAAAAAAAAAAATAATTTAAATCGAAAAGAAAATAAGAAAAATTTGGTTAGTAAACATTTTTAAGCATATATCGAATCTTTCTATATTTATAATTGGGTCAATAATTTGAGTATATGTTTAAAGTGAAAACTGAAAATTATCATGAAGAATTATTAGAATTGTCATTTAGTTTAATTGAAATTGAAAATTCTTTCTTCCAAATTAATAATTTTTGATTGCCGATAAACTAACTCCAATGAAAATTAAAATTTCTTCTTCATAATCAAATGTTACAGAAAAATTATACCATTTACACGTCTATGTACTCAAACTCATTCAATTTTTCAAATTCCTAAAAATAAAACCTTAAAAAATTGAAAAAAATTTCTTATTACACAAAAGTTTTGTCAATTATTTCTCTTTTTTTTTTTTGATGAATTTCTTGCTATGACATGAAAATTGTTTTTGATATATAAAATTTCATACTGTATGCTTGTACTCATAAATATAAGGTATAATATTAAATAAATCGACAAAAAAAAAAACAAAAATTTTATTTTATTATATTGAAAGTATAAAAATTGAAGTGTTCTTCCCTCCTGCAAAAATTGATATAATATTAATTTTTTTTTTTGTTGGTTTGTAATCAATTTTGTTTTTTTGAGCCGACATTGCGCTATAACCATAAGAACAAGTTATGATTGACGCCTTTGGCTTCATGGTTTTTATGTTTTTTGTAATATTCTTTTTTTTTTTTTTCATATTTCTTTTAAATAAATAAAATTTATGATGATAGTTTTTAGATTGATAATTCAGATATTATTTTTGTTATTATTATTATTTTTTGGAGTGTTGAATATCAAGAAAAGAAGACAAGAAGCCAAAATCAATTAAGGAAATATTGAAACAATTTGATTTTAATAGATTTATTTTTTGTTTCTTTTTTTTTTTTTGTGTTATTGAATGATTGAAATTTTGGTGAATTGATTTTTTTATATTTATATTTCATTCTGTAGATAAAAAAAAAACAATGTTTGGTTGAAACTTACTTGAATTTTAGTATGCTTCAAATTGCTTCGACATCATCAAAAATGTTTCATATTTATGTATACACAAAAAATATTTTTGAATATGAAAAAAAATTGATTGAATTTTTCAATTTTTTTTTTTTTTGATATTTTCATAATTTCGATTTATATATTTTTATGAATTGAAAAACTGACTTTATATAGCATTAAAATGCATAGTATAATTATTGTCAAACTGTCAAATAGAAGATATACCTCCAACCCGACGGAATTTTTTAATAATTATGAATATATATATTATACCTTCAATTTTAAGGCTTTTCAGACTATTAAAATTCAAAGTAGATCATTTACTTTTACTTTAAATTATATTTAATGAAATCTTTTGAATTTATTTCAAAAATTCTTATACAAATTCTTTTTAATGATTCAATTAATTTAAATTTAAATATATAATTATTTCTTTTTAACATTTATATAAAATTTTGATGGCCAAACAAAAATATGATATATTTACTATATACATTCAATCAATTATGTACAATTATGTCAAAAATTATGATAAATATAATAAATATACTATAATACTAAAAACATAAAAAATTATTAAATTAATATATTAAAGAAGTGCGTGTCTTAACAAATGTATTATTGTTATATAAATTATTATACGAGAGTAGTTTATAAAAAACAAAATGAAATTCATATAAAATTACTAAAAAAAAAAACTTTCACACTTTTTCGAAAAATTATTTTAGTTATATTTTTTATTATTTTATAAATAATTTAATGTACAAATAACTTTCAAAATAATATAATATTTTATTTTGTTGGATTAAGTAACGAATATTTTTTGGTTTTTTACTTTTTGGACAGTTAAAATAATCGTGAGTTATTAATTACGAGACAGAAGGTAATTACACTAAATATTTAATAATAAATTAACATAAGACGTAAATTAAAGACTCTGAAAGAAGTAATTTAATAATAATAAAGTTTCTATCGTGACGAATTTTTCCATATAAAAAGAAAAATTTAATTATATTACCGAAAAGTAGATAGTCATTTTTATAAAAACTTTTACATTTTCATATATAAAACTTACGAGTAAAATGTAAATGGCTGAATTGAGATCATTAAGAAATTTTATTATGTATACATAATTTTATGCTAAAGATGTTTTCCACTTCATTTCCCAAATTTTCTAAAAGTTTTTTTTTTGTTTTTAATTGAAAAATTACATAGTTTAAAAATTATGTATTAAACTAAAAGTTTGAATATTTCACAATTAACAAAAAAAAGTGTTGCGAGACAAATTCTAATAAATTTTCTGGTTGAATTGAGATTCGATTAAGCATATAATAATAATAATAGTTTTAAACGATATCAACTATGAGCAAAACTATGAAACCCTCTAAAAATTCAACGCAAAACTAAAAAAATATAAAATAAAAAAAAACACAACACATAAATACCTGAACTATCTTCACCTTGTGATTCATCAAAATTTTTATTTGTCATTTGAAATAATGCATCCAATGGTGTACCATTTGGTTTTGTTTTTTGTCCTTGTGAACTTCCATTACTTTGATTACCACTACTACTATTACCATTTAAATTATTACTATTATTATGTGGTGAATGACGATTATGATGATGATTATGTAAATGATGATGTGTTGAATCAGCTGATAATCTATTACCAATTTCTGGTGAACAACAATCACTAGCTGCTGAACTAGAACGTTCTGAACCACTTTCCGAATGATTTATTTCCATTGACATACGTTGACGTAATAATTCAGCTTGGGCATTTAAATGTTCTTGTAATTGACGTTGATAATCCAATGCTAAACGATGTTCATAATGAAATAATGCTGGTGGTAAAAATGGTCGTACTGGTATTGGACCACGTAAATGATCCCATGGTCTAACAATTTTTGATGATTGATGTAAATGATGTAAATGATTATTATGATGATTATGTAAATTTAATTGATGTGCAGCTTCATTACGTAAATTTGATTCATGTCCTAATATATCAGCAATTGAAAAACTTTTAACACCTTCAATATTTGATTTAGCTGATGATGATGTTGGTGGTGGTGGTGGTAATGATGATGGTGGTGGTGGTTGTTGTTGTTGTTGCACAATTGGTGGACTTATTGAACGTTCACGTATTGAATCAATCATTTTCAGTCTTTTTAATGGTTGGAAATAATCATCTGGTTTTATAATATTATTACGATCAATTGTTAATGGTGGCGGGCTTGGTGAACCAACTGATATTTCTGAACCAGCTGGACTAGCTGGTGGTGGACTTGTACTAAGCATGTTTTCTTATATATATATTATATATTTTAACTATTTAATTTATATACTTATATTTTTTTATTCAAGTTTTAACACTAAAAATTTTTGAAATTAATTTCTTATTTTGTCTAATTAATTTTTTTTTTCACTTTCCATTAAGAATTTCGTTAAATTATTTTCATCACTATTTATCTTATCATTACTTATATATTTATATTCCTTTAGGTTATTTTTTTGCCTAGGCACAATTAATTATACATATATAATCCCATTAATCAAATGGCTAACGAAAAACTATTTTCTTTTTTCGTCCAGCATAAACATAAAAAAAAAGGAAAAAAACAAACAACACAAAATTATATTATGTACACAACGACGGACAAAAACAAAAGCTATACAATATTTAAATTAAACAAAAAAACGAATTGAACAGAAAAACAAAAATACCAAAAATTCTTTTATGTATACGAACAGACGATTTCTTTTTACTAAAAATAATATAACCAACTTCTTTCGTTAACAAGCGGCAACTGTTACTCGTTGCACAACATTTGAATCAAATGCCTATATCCACAATCCGGTTTCGGCTGTTTCTTTCTGTATATACGATATTATATTAAAGCTCCGCCTTTAAAAATCTATTTTATATTTTGTATTTGTATTTATATCAACCAATCAAAAATTATGAAAATTTTATTGCAATGGTGGTTCATGACAAGCTGATCAATTATCAAAATTAAAATTAAAAATGTATTATATATATATATGTGTAGATAGTGTCGGTAACCTTTGATTTTTCTAACCTGGTTAAAGAAGAAGAAAAATCGGAAACAAGCTCAATGTAGTTAGGCGACTATATAACACTTATTTTTTTTTTTGCTCTCCTCAATATTAAATAATTTTGATATTTAAACAGACACTTTGACGTTTTTCTGATGATAAGTAAAAGCAAAATGAAATTTATAATTTATTATTGCAAGAGTATGTGTTATGGCTAGGATATATGGGTATATGGTGGTAGTAGTTGCTGGTATAGGATATATATAAAAGTTAATTGAAGTTAGAAATTGTTATATTGCCGCCACAATGGCTGTGTATTTATTCATCTCTTTCCGTTTAACTCCGGTACGTAAGTGTGTTTCTTTATACATTTATGTATTTAGTAAAAGCTTCCATTTGAGGCGCACATTCTATTTAAGTTCTGAGTTGTTTTTTTTTTTACATTACTTTTTCAGACCTTCTCCCCTATATCATTTATGGTTAGTGTATATATAATTTTTTTTTATAGAATGGATCATTGGAAGAGACACAAAAAAATAGAAATGAAATAAAGTAGATGTATTTATTTCATGTATACTATTTAAGCGTTTGTTAATAAGTTTATATATAGATTTTTTTTTGCGTAAAGAGTTATGGGGTGATCCGGGTGGAAATTTCCTTTTTTTTTTCAATACATAATGTGGAAATATTTGTTGTTGCTGTATTTGTAAGTTTTTTTTTTTTGATTTTCATGTTGTTTTCATTGGTAATAGAGAAGAGAATTGTTTTCGTTTTTTTTTATAAATTTATGGAAAACATGACGAAAAAAAATGTAAAACATATAAATCGAAAACTAAATGCTTTCTACTTTGCAAATCTAGTTTGTTAATAAATTGGTTGATCGAATGACGAGCTGACTGATTGGGCTGTTTGGATGGCGTATATATATTTTTATTATTATCTATACTGTCTTTGATATTTCTGGAATATATTAACATATATGAAAATAAATAGAATATTGATATGTAATAATTGTTATATAAATGTTAAATGAAATTTTCTATATAAGTTACTAAATACCTTTCCCTATATACTATTTGAAATATAGAAAAATAATACGAATTTTCATTTAATTGAATATTCGGACTTAATGACCATGCAATCTTGTCATCATTATATGTCCTAGGGGTCTTGGATTTCTACATATACATATACAATCAAACAAAATGGACATTTCATTGTTTTAATTTTCATACAAATTTTATATACATATTTTATGTATAGTTAAAATAGAATTAACATTATGTTAATGTTAACAACAGAGTAAAGACAGAGACTGCATAGTATTGCAAATTAAGAATTAAATCTTTGTTACATATTTATTTACTTACTTGTTAATTTATTGTGGTGTATAATGTGAACTTCCTGTAAAAATCATTGTTAAAAAAAAATTATAGAGCATAGCTGAATCAGAAATACCTGAACTTATAAAATTTAAAACAATTTAACTATTATATAAGCCTCAGACTTTTGTATAATATAATATGGAAATTTAAAATTTAATTACATTTTAACTCGCATTTGTGTCGAAAAAAAAATTCTATGATTATTTTATCAATTTGAAAAAATCTTTTTTTTATACTAAATTAATTTTTATAACAAATTTTCAGTTTTAAATTAAAAATTATATAAAATTTTTACTTGAATTTTTAATTAAATTCATTTCAAAGGAAAATTCTATATTATTTTATAGTATTTTTTCTTTGAAAGTTTGATGCATGTAAAAGGAAATGATTAAGCGTTAATTATATTTAACTAATAAAGGAAAAATATACAAAAAAACTTTGACGAATTTATGCATTTTGGATAATTGAATTATGTATTATAGAAATTTGCATAAAATTTCAATATTACTTTGGTCAACCCATTTTTTTTTAATAAAACTATATATAATTATATAAGTCAACATTAAAGTGTTTTGTGTTGTATATTATTTTTATCAAGAAAATTTTTATACAATAAGTATTTTCCTTCAAATTTCCTTGAAACTATTTTCAAATTAAACAAAACTCCACATCAGAAAAGCTTTTATTTTTTTATTGAAATTGTTAATGTTGAAACATATAATATTGATTATTATTATATCGATTCGATTTTAACATCAAACATAAAAAAATGTGTTATATTTTTCGCTAAAAACAAAATTTTTACAAAATAAAGAGAAAAACGCATTCTTTTTTTTAAAGCAAAATAATCAAAAAAATAAAATTCCATTTTTTTGAACTATACCGCCAAAGCGCTTTATTTCAAAGAGATTTTCATTTGCTCTATGCCAGCTTTTATGTAAAGATATATACATACATATAATAATAATAATTATATGTTTCGGAATCGACTTATTGAATTCAAAATATTATCTTTAAATACCAAAAATGTATAACAGGTAGATTTAAATTTTATATTATATAGTTTATTCCTTTTGGTTATTAACAAAACTTTTTTTTTTTTTTTTACTTGATTTCTGAATAACAAAACTTCGATAAAAATATGTATAAAACGATTTAGATGTGGTTGAGTGCGCGAATTTTTAGCACGCAAACCTATATATATATATGAGACAAAAAAATACACAATTTTGACTGTCATTTCAACCCACTTAGTGATGCTAATTAGATAGCTTTTGTTTCCAGTTGAAAATTTTTAAATATAAATAAATTTTTTTTGGGGAGAGACACACCTTTTCGTCATATATATTTAAAAAATATAATATGACAAATATAATCAAGAAAAATTAAAGTATATTTAAAAAAGGTTTGGCCAAATAACAGAAATTTAAATTAAATATTGTTCAAATGGGTAAAAGTTATTTTAATTGAAACGAAAAAGTTCACCTGCAAGGCAATTATTTACAACAAAAAAAAAAAAATCATTTATAATATTTAACATTTATAAAAAAATATATATAACTTTAGGTTATCATGAAAAGTTTCTATTTGATTTAACACTGATTTATAGATTTATAATTTATTATTAATTATATAATTTTTATAATTGCAATAATAAATTTATCGATTATATAATTAAAATTAAATCATGAGTAAAGTCTTAATTTTCTATATACTAATTTTAATTTTATTTAAGTCGAATTTTCGAGAAAAAAAAATCATGACTAAATTATTATTATTATTTTTGAAAAATATAAATTATAGTATAATAATAATTAATCTTATTACTCCCATCAACATAATTTTCTTAATTTCACACTGGGTATATAATACCATAATTTTCATCAAATATTTTACACCATATTTAATCATATCATCTGAATAAATAAGAGCAAAACATATTTAAATTTTTACATCAATTTTTTAGTGTTTCCATATATACCATGTCAATGTAATTTTGACCGGCACCTATATATAATATACTTAATTTTAAAGATATATAGATTGCGTGTAAGAAAATGAGGATCAATCATAATTATATATATAAAAAAACACCGTATAAAATATATTACACCAAATATAAAAGGAAAAATATAAATTTATATTTTACCATGAATATGTATGTATATGTCTTATAATTCTTGTTAGTTTTTCATATCCGAAAAAGAAATATTTTCATCAATGAAAACATATTTGTGGTGGTCTCTCTAACAAAATAATGAAAAAAAAAAAATACACAAAATTAAATTAATCTTTTTTCACCTTCAAACCAAAATCTAAACTCATCAAAGTTATAATATTTAATTTAATTTTGGAAACAAAACAAATTAAATTTAAGGTTTAAAATAAAAAAAATAGCGGATGAAAATAAAATCCGTAATATCCATTCTAATTATATTTAAAAAGTTAGAGGAACATTTTTTATTTAGTCATCAAGTTTAGTTAAGTATCTTATTACATGAAAACATATCATAATAATAAAATAATCTAAGCGCAGATTGAGAGACCTAATTCCCACCTTTTCTTAACCAATTTATTGTTTCGCTTGATTGGTGGTCCCAAAAGAAATATCTAACGCAGAGATGTAGCTCGTTTTTTTTCGGTTTCGGAAAATAATTATAGTGAGAAAATTGTCACTATTATACACATGACTAATTAACAATTTAAAAATGTTAAAATATTTTTTTTGTGCAAGAGAAAATCATTACAATGTTTTTTTCTTTTGTAAAATTTGAATTTTTCTTCAATTTTGAAGACATTTTAATTAGAAACATATTCTTATTTTTAACTAACGAAAATTCCAATATAATTAGTGAAATATCCTTTAATTTAAAAAATTATAATTGAGGAAAAAATATATTATAAAGCGATTAAACTCATATAGATTAAATTTAACTAACAAATCAAAAACATATATAGTGATTAATTGTACAGATATCGAATTAAAATATACATAAATAAAATTTCAAGAAAGGAATAAAAATCTTATATAAATTAAATGTTAAAAAGCCGGTAGCACAATATTAATGGTATAATAAAATAAAACTAAAAGTCAAAATTTATAAAAATATTATTATAAAAATTTATAATATCAAATAGTATTTTCGACTTGTTGGGAGTTCGTGTGGGAAAACGCGGCTTCTTTTGTCCATTATATAAAATATTTATGATTATCTTATATATCCTTAATTCTATCTTTACCTGTTTTCCTGGATTTCAATAAAAATAAATAAAATGGTATATAGTAAACCCACAACTTTAAACCGTGATTTGAACATACATAAATATATATGGTCAACTATTTTGGTTAGGAATTGAAAATAAAAAAAATCGTTTAAAAATAGATTATTAATTAGTACCACTCTTCGAATTATAGAAGACCCAAAAAAATTATGAAAAAGTCACAAAAGAGCCGAAATGGCTGGTAATTTCACTCCTTGAAATTATAGTTAATCCATTTAAATAATTATATATCTCCTTTAAAGATTTTTTTTGGAATAGATCACAGATATTAAGTATTTTCATTCAAATCAGAGATTATATCCAATATAAATTAAAAAAATATTATTTATTATGAATCTCTACCTGGTTTTCGTCCTAAAAGGGACTAATTAGTTAACACCTTTTCGTTTGATTTAATTTTTTTTTTTTGGTTTCTTTTTCAAGCAAATAATGAGAAGTCAATTTTAGAATAATAATTTTCTTTACAGTTTTTTATATGAATCCTGTAATGGACCAGTAAAATTGCATTTCAAAATAATTGTCGGTAAGTTAAATTTGAGTAAGTAAAGTTGATTTACTTGTCAAAGCAACAAAACCATAAAAACTAAGTCTACAAAATGGAAAAACTAAGGCTTGAAGCTTTTCCAAAACTAAAATTACATTTGTGTGATTTCATTTGAAGAAAATACTTTTTTAATTACACTATTTAACTATTTGTGTTGGCGGCGCTATCAAACCTATTAAACAAAATATATATTCTTAAATACAAAAGGATATGTTTCTGTTATATGTAGGTACAATATATACAAAAGGACACGTTTCTTTTATCCTTTTGTCCATCAATAATTTCAAACAAACCGAATTGTTTGAAGATATAATCCAAATTTTTCGACACCTTAAAAAGGCTAATTTTATTACAAATAAGTCCATATCCGATCAATTTTTTATGAATTTAACAAAAACTTTTATTATATAGAAAATTAAATTTGTTTGATATAATCTTCAACATTTTTTTTTTTTTGTATATAAAAGAATTAAAGAAAGGCGCGATTAATTGATCTTAATATATATCTAAATGAAAGTAAAGAAAATAGTTATTTGATTGAACTTGTTAAGTCATCCTTTTTTCATATTATATTGTTCCCTAATTGAATCATCGTTTCTTTTTAGAGATATATTATATAAAAATTTGACATCAATAAAAACAGAATTAATTCTTTTTGTTTGTTATGTTATGGCGGGATCGGAAAAAGGACGCTTAAACCACAAAATAAAATATATTTATTTTTTATTTTTTTTTTGTTAAAATATTTTTAAAAAAAATTAAAAATCATGGAACCGAAAAATAAAAACAAAAATGTTAAATACAAATAAAATCATATATAGAAATGTTGTATCAACTCTCCTTTTGTTGTGTTGCTTTGAGCGCTTGCAGAATAAAAGAAGGATAATTTTTTTTTTTAGGATTTTGAACGAAAACAAAAAAAAAAATAAGAAAAAAAGGGATCTTTGAAGGTGCGAATAAAATTAATACTGTTTTCTCTTCATTTTCTTGATGTATTGTTATTCCGTCCAACATGTTTTCTTATTAAAACATAAATTTTGCTGATGCTTTTTGTTGTTGTTGTTGTTGTATATAAAAAGATATCGGCGTGAAAATTATTGGATAATTAAGTTAACTCTTCAACGTTGGCGGTCGCCATTATATACGTAAACATATTTTTCTTCTTCATTTTGGTTTTGTTTTATATTATAATATCGTTAGAATTATAATTTATTTGATATTATATGAATTTTATAGTATATAATATGGATATGGAAATGAATAAGATAATTCACGATTTCAAATGGCAATAAATCTTAACGTTCTTTTTTTTTTGCGAAAATAGTAAAAGCAAATATTAACAGACAAAACATATATATAAAAAATGAAAATATATTTTCTATCTGTAACATATACTAACAAGTATAATTTGCATTTTCCATTTCTCTCTCAAAAGAATCATTTTTATAAAATTATATTTCCATATTCTATATACTACATCACGTTGCATTTAGTTATGATTATGATGAGCAACACGAAAATCATATAAAATATCATAAAAAAAAATTTATATTAGGTATTTAATGTTTTGAAAGTACAAGAATAATATTTATGTACATCAGGCAAAAATATAAACGACATGGGAGGAATAATTTTTATATAGCAATTTTGTTATAGCCCAAACATCAAAGATAATTACCACACTAACGAAACGGTGATTTCTTTTGATATTTTACCGACACCATTACCATAAATATATGTACATTGATTTTTAGAATCTTTCTTATATAAAATGACAGTAAATAAATTTAAAAATATTTATTATACATGAATAATGAGATATTAATCAAAAATTATATATAGTTTTAATATAGAATTTACATTATTTCCAATTAAAAGGACATTATGTGTATCACGAAAAATTATTATTAATAATTTTGAATTTTCACAAGGAAATTGTTTGATAATATAATAGGAAATTGTTATAGTAAATTTAATTGTGATTGATTTTCAAAAACCTAATTAAAACCTGATTTGCCATATAAAATATTTATTGAAAGTAATTTCGAAAAATTATTATTTTCTATAATAATAATCACAAAAAATATGTAGTTAAATTAAAAAAAAAAAAACATGTTCCAAAAAATTATAAGTTTTTATTTTAAAACATTTTTTTTTCCCAACAATATTTTTACAACCCCTTTTTCCCACCTAGAAAACATTTATACATAATTCTTCTTTTTAATTTCTCTATAAAAAAATTTCATTAAGAAATATTTATAAGAGAAATGTTCTATGTTTACCGGCAGGTGTCCTTTATTATAAATTCTAATAAAACATCTTTATTTTCATTATTGTAATTGTATCATCTTTTGTATATAATTAAAATAAACATACATAGTTATAAGTATTTTCTTCTAAAAAGAATATATATATAACATCTTCTTAATTTTTTTTTTATTTTGCAAAATCATTCGTTTTAATAATAAATGTAATACATAAAAAATTTCATATCATTTCCGACAATTTTGTTCCCATTTAATCCAATTTGTTTCCCATTGAAAAATTCTCTATATATTTATATAATTTAGTATATACTTTATATAAAAAATCAAATTCTTTTTTCGTTATATTATTATTAACTTTTATGTCTATTTCTAATTGAACTTGTATATATATTTTTTTATCCTTTCCTAATTTATCTGAACAAATTTTCATGAGTTATATGAGATGCTACACTATAGAGAGAAGGTATATGTATGTACATATTTGATTGCGGTAACCCTTTATATAAAAATAAAGTTTGAAACTGAACACCTAGGTGTCAGTATAAACCTAATTGGAATATGTTCAAAGATACCGCCAATAAAAGTGGAGACATAAAGTATTATATATGTATATATATATATTCCTTTTACATAATACTATAATTGTATTTAACCATATCATGTAATTTTGAATGACTTTTTTGTCTTTTTATGTATATGTAAAGTGCATTGGACAGATCAACAGCTGAGGTAAATCTAAATTAATGAAGTCTTGGAAATTAAATATATATGGCAAAATTTTATATTTTATTTTCAACATGTTAGCCTCCATCAATATTTTCTTGATCGTGTAATAAGAAAACTAATTTTTGCAATGAATTTTCTATTGTGATCATTAAAATTAATAATTTTCACGTAAAAATCAATAAGAATTTCATTAAATTAGAAATTTTCTTCAAGTAAATTTAATATTATATAAGAAATTATATTCTTACCGGTTAATTTTTCTGTTATAAAATTTAATTGTTAACCTGTAAAAAAAATCTATTTAATTTATAGATTTTAATTTTTGATAAAATATTATTAAATTTAATGAGAAAATTTTATCTGTTATATTAGTCGGTTACCACATAGTGCGAATATCCGGTATATACGATACATTAATATGTGGTCTAAAATATATACCAAAATGTAATTGAATCTTTGTAATTTTATTAATTAACAATCTTTGAAAATCTTATTAAAACTGTTATTTTCTTAATATAATTAAATTATCTGATAAATTTCAAAAGTCTGCAAAATGCTGCTTTGCCTTCTAACCAAAATAGAAATTATAATGGAATTTTTGAGTTTTTTATGAAAGCTTTAAAATTTTCAACATTTACATAAATTATATAATTTTTTTTTGAACTAATTTAAATTTTACTTTTACATTTAATTATGTGGATTTGATTTTAATTGAATTAATTTTCAGATACTAATTATTATAGCCATTTAAAATGTAGACCATATCCAAAAATATAAACCAGATTTTAAAAATTGTTTAAAATTTATAATTAAAAATTAGGAGTATATATTAAAACATGAATAATTGTCATGTTTCTTTAATTAATTAAAATTTCGTAATTAATTAACAGTGAAATACAATGCGTCATAGAAAATTTAGTGCTCAAACAATATTTATTGTAGAATTATAGTTAATCCAAAGAAAAATATATTTTCAATAATAATTAAATTAATTTACATAATTTTGAAGAATTAATTTTTTAACTATAATCTTAATGTTAATTAAGTTATTTTAACTATACAAATTTAGAAAGAAATCATAACTTTCACTCTAAACAAACTAAATTGGTTATAACAAGATTTGATATAATCGAGTTTAGTAGGACACATTTTCAATGTAACATTTATAAATGACTATTCCTTCTGCAATCTGCAATACGATTTATTCACAAAATTAATTGGAAAACTTGGACTATACTCGTAATTAAAATATAAATAATACTCGATAATTAAATTCATGTGAATATGTATTATAAATATGTTTTTGAAATTTTGTTATAAAATAAATTGATAATCATAAATAATATAGTTTTGCTAATTATTGTGCTAATGATATAAAATATAAAATCAAATCAGAATTTTTATTATTTAATTATCAAATAGATCACATGATAAATTGTACTATAATTTGTATATCACATTTTTTACGATAAAAATTAGTTTCAATTTATAATTTATAAAATTTCCAAAATATTAATTAATTAATCAAATAAACAAATTAATTAAACAAATTAATTATAAAATGTTTTGAATATTTAAATTTTTTATTACAATTGCTATATGAACTATCTGGAAACACAGATAGTTTACAATTATACTGCTGATAAAGCTGGCAATTATAAAGCCAATAAAAGTTATAAATTTCTTATAATATTTCATACCAAAATTCATAAGAATTTCTTAATTCTTTCTCTTTAAAAATTTGAAAATTTATTGATATAACTAAAACTGCGTCTATATATAATTTCAAATAAATACTATTTTCTATTTTCAAGACCACCGCAGCAGATAATTCTGGTATCAAAAGCAAATAAATACATTTTTTTAAGGTAGGAAATTGTAGTAACAGAAGAAATATATAATATTATAAGAAAAGACCTCAAAATAAAAGCAACGAAAACAAATAACCCTAATTATAGTTTCTGCAATCATCAATGTGATAAAAAAACAAACATAAACTTTAATATTCAACAATATGATTATCATTTCAAATATATTTTATATCCAGCATTGGTAACACTACTCGGATTATCTCAAGAATATGGAGAAGCCCATTTTTTTTCGTATCTTATTTTCAAGTTATTTGTGAGAGTTTTTAAAAAAAAAAAAAAAAAAGACGACTGAAAAGAGAAGGTAAATTTTAAAAATTGAACCTATAGGTTGGTTAATATATTTATTATTTGGTATACTCTTTGTATATTGTAATACCTCCAGATATTATATTTTTAAGTCCGCCTAAACGCCTAAACCTGTTCTCCACAACAATCAAGGTGGTCTCTGTTTTATTAACCAATAGATATATAACAGATTGTAAATCTGTGATAGTATTAATATATGCTGCTTCCTAAAGGAAAAGTTTAATTTTTGTGCTTTTATCTTTAAGATTAATCGATTTTATATAATTTTAGTTTAGACTATTAAAATTATAAGAATTAGAATGAAAATAATTTAATAATTTCTTATCAATATAACTATAATAGATATATTAAAGTTAAACATTTTAAATTTTACTATAAAAATTGAATTTTTATGATAATATTTTTATTATCTTTGAGGCATATTATACCAAAATTAATAGTAATTACAAAAAAAAAACTTTTATGTGAATATTTACAAATACAATTTAATATTGGAATTAAAAGCAATTTATTTCAATTCAATTTAATCATTTTATATAGAAATTAAAAGCCCCCAAAGGTATATAATCATATACGTACATATATATCAGATTTAAAGCGATTAAAACGAGACCCCATCATATATAACCAAAATCATGATGAGCGCGCGGTGATATTTGTTAGATATTAGTCTTTGTTGTCTGATTTTTGAATAAACAAATAAAAATAACACAACAACAAACAATAATTTTTATTGCTTTTTTCCATTTCAATTTAAAGCTCAAAGATTTTTATCGAAAATACAAAAAAAAAAAACATTTTTACACATTATTATTTTTTTTTTATATAAACATTAAATTTAAACTTGTGTGGGTTTTTGTTTCATATACACGTATAAAATATATAAATATTTTTGTTTTTATAACAATTAAGAAAATTAAAATTAGATTTTGATGAGAAAATTAAATAAAGAAGGTCCGAGAATTAAGGTTAAATAAAAACTATATGCAACAATCATTAATTTGTATGAAGAGAAGGTATATATAATTATATGTACATATAAAAGTTAATTAATTAAAGATATATCTAGTAAAAATTGAATTAATTTATTATACTACAATAATTCTCCATTCCGATTTTATTATGTTTATATTATATATTGAATTTTTAATTACTCAATGATGACTAATTAAAAATTATTGTCTCCGTTTAAATTCAATTAAGTTTTATTCTAACCATATAAATTATTGCCAGTATATTGAGTTAAGCAAAAGAGTGAAAATTTTCAATTACAGGAAAAAAGCATTTTGATATTTTATACATTTCAGAATCTGGAATTAAATAAATCACAGATATAGAATTCATAATAATATTAAATTCAACAAATTGGAATAATCATAAGTAATTTTTTAATTTAAAATTAAAATTAATGATCCTAAAAAATCTAATTAAATATAATAAATTATTTTGTTGCTTTTGCAGGTGTCATTTTATTTGACGTTACTTAGTGTTTAAAATAATAAAAAATTTAAAATTTATTTAACAGCAAAAAATTCGAGACTGTTTAAATGCATGAATCGACCTCACAAAAAATAATAAAGTAAACTAAAACGATGAGCAAAACAAATTTCCAAATCACTGATTTTTATTAGGACATTTAGAAGTGTAGAAGAAGATTTTTTTTTTTTAAATGCAAAAAAAAATATATGTTCAAATTAATTTTGTGTTTAACACTGGAAATAATTGTTTTACCAAACCTCCCCCTCTGAAATATCATTAAAATTTAGCATCCCTTTTTTTATATTATATACTAAACTAAATAACCTCATCTAATACCCAAAAAAAAATTATCTCTTTGGTTTTATAATAAACAATTTTTCATGTTGATTTTTTATTAAATAAATAAAATGCAATAAAAACTGACAAATTGGAAAAGGTGTTAAGTCTTTTGGAAAATTTACTTTTAATAAATTGAGAAAATTAAAAAATTTTTTTTTTGAGAATTTTAAGGATATTTACGGATAATATTACAAAATTTAGTTTAACTTAAAATTTAAAATTAATTTTCGTTTTTAAATTAATTATAAAATTTGCAAAAAAAAATAATAATAAATTCGTTTAAAATGTTGTTTATTTAATTAATTATGAAATATGATTTCACTTATATAATGCTTTAATTATTTCTTTTAAATATAGAGTATATATATTACATTATCATAATTATATCTTGAATTATGATACACATAATTTTTTTATATTTATTATACGAATAATCTATTAATAAATTTTTTTTTTTCTGTAAAAAAATCTATTAATAGTCATTAAATTTTAATAATATATTAAACTTAATAAGTTTCTCTTTGCATATATAATTTTATACCATATATTAATATCATATAACATAATTTTTTCTTAATATATTATGTATATGGTATATTGTATATATTTTTTTATGTACTCACCCTAAAAAAATTCTAATTATTATTATTAAACTTTATATATAAATAATTTTTTTTTTTGCAATGTAATTGAATACCTTTTCATTCAACCATAAAATAATATTAACGATTTTCTAACCATTAATTTTCTATGTCACATAAAATCTTGTTTAAATTTACCTCAAAAAAAATTGTTAATACATAATATACTCTCATTTTTCTCCCTAATTTATTTCATATTGTATATACATTACATCTATAATATTCTATTTTCATCCTTATAAATATATCCCAGTTTTCTAAAAGAAGGATATTTATATCGGAATCCGGATAAATCTATTTTCACTTACCACGTAAAACCAGAAAATCTTTATCCTTCTTTTTATTCTATTGTTATTTTTTTTTTGATTCATCCGACCGAATAAATTTTGTATTATTTTTGTTTGCAGATTTAAAAAAAAAAAAAATCTTTTCTATTGCCTTAAAATGAAAATCTAATAAAATAATATATCCTGAATGGCTAAAAATATCAAAAAAAAGACAACAGGAAAGAATCACACCTACCCATTTGTATAAGCCACAAAGTGCGAGAAAATTTGTGAAAACAAACAATGACAAAACTAATAGGGGAGTAATAACATAAAAAAAACAACACCAACAAATTTCAAGCAAAACACATTTTCAGAAAATATAACAAAAAACTTTACAAACCATAAAATAATGACAAAAAAGAAAAAGACAAGTCAACATTAGGGAATTTGATGGTTTTATGTGGTGACTTTTAATTTTAAAAAATTATTAATATTATAGAAAAGTTTATGAGAGCTTAATAATTTTACGATATTTTAGCACAAAAAAGGACAATTGTGTTTCAAAATTCAATATTTTTTATACCATATTTAATATTCTATAACATAATTTTATAATCAACTACTTTGATAATTCTAATACATATATAAGTAATTTAAATTCCTCTTATACGTCAAAAGGTTAAATATTTTGGAAATTTTCAATTTATTTAATCAAGTCAAATAAAAAGTAATATATATATGTAAAGTCAACATCATTTCTTATACAAATTAATTCAAAATTTAATTCCTACAAGGACATTTATAACAATTGTCTATCCAATATTCTAAAAAAAAAAAATCTGTTGGTAATAAATTTATAGAAAAACTCCCTTTTAATACGGATTAATGATCTGACAATTATCCAGCAAAAGTAATAAAATTATCTCCCATTTAGATTTTACCACTCCATGTATATACCTATAATATAATAACAATATTTACAACATGACCAGACTATTTATATTTAAATAGCAAGCCCCCATTAGTATTTACAAGGATATATTATTTTGGCATCTATATACACAAAAGTCAAGAGCAATGATTGAATTTCTGTTTTAATATCAACAAATTCCCAATTTTCATCATAGTATATATCAAAAAATAGATTTAATGATGTTGATAAATTTGGGGTGGTTTATTAGTTTTTTTGTCTCTGTAATGTGTGAAAAATACTTGATTTATAGCTAAGTGATAAATTTCATTTAGTCTTTTTTATATATTTTACTATTTTACAAAATAAATTGACATTATTAGGCGTCATTGAATAATGAACTATTATGTGGGGTATATAAGGTTGATAAATTTCTATATTTAACTTTTTGCTATTATCTATATGTTTTTCAATATTGATGAGATTTAGTTTTTTTTTGTTTCATATAAATATGTAATTACGATTTTTAACATGATTTTATGTATAATATTATTTAAACTTATATTTATAATAGTAATTTCTCCCGAGGGGGATATTCTATATAAAACATAATTTTCCATCTTGTTGATAGAATTTTACAAAGTACAGAAAAAAAAACCCCCAAATGATTTTAATTGATCTCATGGGAAATAAATTGGCTAATTTATTATTATTATAGAAGTTTTTTTGTGCGCAGAAATTAAATTAATCGCTGTGGAGATTTATTATTTATTAAGCTATTTTAAATCGATTTAATTTTACTGGAGGTCATTTTAGTATACTAAATATGTCTGATTGTATATGTATTAGAGGGGATAATTAAAAATATAATGATTATATATACGAAATTCAAAACATGAGAAAATCAACAACAAAATTTTTGTGTAAAAAATGTGGGGTCAAATTATTTTTAATATACATGAAAATATAATTAATAAGCAATCAAGTTAGTTAGGTATAACATAGAAAGGTATATACATATACATATTTAATAGTTGTTACAAGTAAATTTTGTGATTGGTTCAAAGTTTAGAAAATTATGAAATTAAAATCAAATTTTCATAACCAAAAAAAAAAGCAATTAGTCTTTGACTATAATGATTATTAACTATTATTTAATTTGAAATTATATAATTTACTTATATTTTTTCTGCAAATTTTTAAATGATATTATTCTATATAAAATTGTTGTTTTTTCCAAAAAAAAAAAATACTTCTAATTATTTTCTCAATCATAATTAATAATAAACAATTTTTTTTATAAATAAAATATACTTAAATATATTTAAATCCTTTATTATTACATTATATTATAAAAAAAATTCAACGCCATTATTTATGTATTGCATTTTATGCATTCCACCAATCTCCGTTAAGAACTTCTGTGATTGGTCAAGCTATATGGTCAATATCTTATACCCAGGTAAGAGGTAACTTATATTAGGATTTATCAGTTAAAAAAAAATCTCTATATCAAGGTACTAAACATATGAAAAACATAAGAAATCTTTATACTTTGCATTTACAACAGAAATGTTAATTAACGAGATTGTTTCCTTCAAAATTATATACACATCACATCACTATATACATTATAATTATGTGTTTTACGGTCAAGAACGAAGATTTCTTGTACCGCATATTGATATTCACAAATCAATTTCAATTAATTAAAATGAAGGACACAATTATAATAATATTTAATTATTATTAGATTGATTAATGTTTTTTTTTTTTCATTACTATAACCTCAAAAAAAATTAATTATTTATTTTCTATCAACTAATATATGGGAAGAGTAAGCTTTTATATACTATTGAATTTATTATAATTATTTACATCATTAAATACAGCTTTTACTAAATGATAGTACTTAAAAACAATTTTTCGTAAAATTTTTATTTATTTAAAAAGTTCAAATTTTCTTGTTGTATTTATAAAAAAAAGTAAATTAAAACATCATCATTAATCATAATTTCGTAATTTGTTTGTCTAATAAAAACAAAACGCTTTAACAATTTCTGTTTTTTTTTTCTGTAATTGTTGTAATGATTTTGTTTTTGTTTTACAAAAAAAAAACAACTTATAAACTTAAATTACCAAAAAAAAAGCAACCATTTACTATCATTATTGTTCATCGATAAAAACTAATTAAGCCATCATATATAATATGGCATCAGTTCCGCGTCTAAAATAATAATTTGTATATAAAATATTAAGTATAATATATATTTTATTTATAAAATAAATATTCCCGCACCCATCAGGGAATCATTTGTCATCATTTTTTATAAAAAAATTCCCCAGCTGTGATCATGATCAATGATAATTTTTGTTTAAATATCCATAATTATCTATTAATGACCCATACCTCCCAAAATATATATATATATACATATATATAGATAGCGAGATCTCTGGAAAATATAGATTATATTACAAAAAAAAAGTATTTATATCCTTTTACACCTTTTTGGTTGTTGTCGATGTTCTAAGAATAACGAATCCTTTTTTTCTTTCAACATTATTATAATATACTTTCCAACCCCTTAGTTCATTTTGTTATGTTGATTATACTACTATATTAGTTGTTAATCATAATTTTTTTATTATTATTCGAGTTAATCATTTCAATCCACAAAAAATGAAAGAAATTATATTTTCATGTTTTTTTTGTTTTTTGTTTTGGTATATTAAAATCTTCAACTCACGCGGTATCGTCATATGGTGTTGTGTGGTTTGAAATATTTTGAAAGAAAACATATTTACCATCACACATCACAGCCCTATTGGAAAGATATGGGGGCGCAATAATAATTTTCATTTATATAATTTTTTTTTTGTTTTTTGGTTGGCAAATATGATTTAGACATTAAATGCCACCCGTTATTCGGTTATTAAAAACAAATTTTTTACTAATTCGAATTGGAAATTGGTTAGGTTTTTTTTAAGGTATATGTTGTTGTTTTTAGATGTGGTGAGAAATTAGGCGTGCACAAAAAAATTTTTTGATCCGTGATGGATAAAAATATTGTTTTATTTAGAAAAAATTTTGGTAGAAAACACACGCAGCAAAAAAATTATAATTTGATTTCAAAATAAATTCATTTCCTTTCTATTTTTTTTTTTTATTATTTTCAGAGTTTTTTTTTTTTTTTTTGATAATCATTTTAATATTACGCGGTTGAATAATTATCAAAATGACGGCCAATAATTTGTTTGGAATTATTATTGATAATTTTGGTTTCTGTATATTGTATATTTAGGGTAAAATATTGGATATATGGGTGGGCATTTGTACACAAAATTTATAATAAATAATATAATAAATACACAAATTTTATTTCCAAAAAAAAATATTTCAAAATAACTTAATAAAAAATTATTTATAATTAATTATTTTTATGGTACAAATATATACTAATTGAAATATGGTGGATTAAATAATAATATTTTTTGGAAGAAATATTAATTAATTGTAAATAAAAAATATTAATTTAATTTATTATATTACGCACGTATATTTACAAATAAAAATCATGTTTATATAAATGAAATAGTCAATATCCGCAATTAAAAATAAGAAAATAAATTAATTTAATATTAATTAGATCCTTTAGAGATAATAATCAATGAATTAAATATACAAAGCTGTCGTAATTTTGTTCTATAAAATTAATTTTAATAATTTAATAAATTAATATATTATAAAATTGTTATTAATTTTCCATATAACTAAAATTAAATTGTGACCATGAATTTAATTAATATTTTATCATGTGGTATTAATTAATTTTGATATTGTGAATAGTTTTTATCTCATTTCAATTAGATCATTAGATTTAGATCACATGTCCTATATGAAAAATATATTTTTAAAGAAAATCACGATTTATAACAAAAACAAAATAACAAATTATAATACAATAATTATAATAATTAATTTAAATTTCATATTTTGTTGAATTTGTAAATACATATAATCAATTCTATATAATATATTGAAGTACACAAATTTCCACTTTGAGAATCATTAAAACTCAAACCAAATAAATATATAAAGAGAAATAATTTTTATGTACCAAAAATGACTTTTAAAATACAATTAAGGATTAGTCACACGGCAGATGTCTCTGTTTTCGTTAATAATTGGTTGTGTATATGTAACCAATTTTGCCCTTAAACCTACCCATTAAATGTCAAAATTATTACTGAATTTATTAACAAAAGAAATCAGAAAATCATCACATCGAGAAAAAAAAATTATTCTTATATATATTCATAGTGTTAAATAACAATTAGTCCTTAATTGCATTGTCAGTGACAACTTAATAAACTTCAAGCATCCGTTTCACTAGATCAATTCTGAAGTCAATTAAAAAAGGACATTTTTCCTATATGTATATAAAAATATTTAAAAGAACTCTAATGAAAAAATAATGTTTTTGAAAGCCATGAAAATTTTTACAATATAACTGATTTGCTTTATGTAATTCAAGTATTTATAGGTTTACAAAAAGGATCATTTATGATTATCTTTTCATTAGTCTTTAGCTAGATAGAGTAATAAATATGTATATTCATATTACTTATGAAAATTATATTTATTAAATTGCAAAATAATAATTAATTTCTTTGAAATGGTAATCGTATAGTAAGGAAATTTTATTTACTGCTGCGAAAAGGATATTCTAAAATATTATGTAATGTTTTCTTCAATTCAAAAGATATTGGCAATTTTCGCCCAATTTATGTGGTAATTAATTTAATATATGTGTATACATATAAACTTACTTTCATTTCAAAATTATTTTAACTAAAAAAAAAATTTAATTTAAAACTGTAAGCAAAATTTTTCAATTAAAACTCAACTCACCATTTATATTAAATTATTTTATTTGAATTAAGTATAAATGTTATTAACTAACATTTACTTTCTTAATTATAAATAAAATATATTGAATATATATATATATATTTTTCGAAAGTTTTTAAATTAATTTAATTTTTATAATAAATAAAATAAAAAAAAACTGTGTGTAATCTTCTTCATTTCGTATATCATCTAAGACCACCAAAGTTGGTTCCCATTTTATTTTTTTTACTCTAAATTCTCTTTAACAAACACGATTATATCGGTGGTATATTACAATAATGGTATATAAAATAGACTAATATTAGCTTGCGGTATAAATAATATTGTTTATATAGTACCATGAACAATTTTTCTACTACATACTACATATCTATATATACATTTAATCATGATTTTAATACATCATGTTCTTTAAAAAAATCATCAATAAATTTTCATTAAATTTATTATATCCATATAATATTCAACATCAGTAGAGTTGTTGCTGATTTTGAATTTCTGTTTTTTTTTTTTTTGCAATTTCATTTATCTATAATCGATTTATAATCAAGCGATTTATTAAAATTCATACCTAATTTTGTTTTTATATGTATATTTTTATATGGTTAAAATTTTTCTTCAAAATATGAAAAATAAAATAAATCTGGGTAATAAATGATTTCTAGGTGGGTGGACTTACAACAAATATATATATAGTTACGAAATTAGTATACATAATAGCCTTAAGCGTATATATGTATGTATTATATTGATGGAAATAATTAAAAATTGTATAAAAAGAAAATTTAATATTAAAGCAATAAAATTTTACCATATAATATTCATTTCTATATACTTTATATTTGATATGTAAAAAAAAATGTTTATTTGACATTGCATATAATTTTACTATCGTAATATATATATGAATATTTTTACACGCATTTGTGAATTAAATTGATTGCCACTAATAAACTCGACGCTTGTAAGAATTTATAACCGATTTACAATTAATATTCTGGTTATTTTTTTTTTATATACTATGGTTCATATATTATTCTTGAACCAATATATGATCAGATTTAATAATAAATTTCTATACATATATATATATATATACATACTATATCACATTAATGTAAAACTAACTAACTAACAAACCAGGCAATTATTTGAAATGTTCTTTTCGCGAATAATTTACAAGAAGGCATAAAGTAAAATATTATAATATAAATAAAAATATAAAATAACCACCCAAGTGTCGGTGTTCTTTTGAAGTTTCTTTTTATATCTCAGATTTGAGGAGAGTTTGTATTACATTTATGCAATTTTGATGAATAAGAAGTAAGTATATATTTTTTTTTAATGGAAAGCAAATTACTTTGTGACTTGAATTATTTACATCGAAAATTTTTTTTTGTAAAAAGATCATAAAGAAATATAATTCTATTTTCCTTTTTTAGATATGAAAATTAGAATGTAATAAATAAATATGTACATATTATATATATTTTATAATATTAATATTTATTTATGACAATATTGGACAGGTAATATGATAGTATATTAATTTGAGTAACAGAATAAAAATAATTCCAATTATATTTCCAGTAGTTTATATTGTATATTTAAAAATTAATATGGAGACGAATAAAATTATAGTAAAATAATTATTTACTAAGCATACACAAGTACATTTTAATCAAAGTATTAATTTAATATATAATTTAAATAAAATTTATCAGATATACAGGAAATTACGAATTCAATACAAAATAATGTAGATATATGAAAAATAACTCACTCATAATCTTGACAAGATATTGAGTTGTATTCAATTACTATCCATTAATTATTACAAGATATTTTGATATACGAGAACATTAATAATTATGAAGCTATAATAAATATGTTTATACGTCACAATATATTTTAATAATATTAATTTAAGTCTAAGGAGTCTTTACAAATTATTTCATTATATGTAATATATAATTATGTATACATATAATATTGAAAAATATAATGTTAATGTTCTTTAATTTAAGTACTATTCATATACATATTCCATGTAATACCAGAAGCTCATCAACATCATTTTATTATGGCTTTATACTAATTTTAACGACAACCTATCATTAACTTATAGCGCTATTTTTAATCTATGTACATATCCATATAATTATGACAGTGAAGATGTTCAATTCGAAATTTATACGGAATTTTTTTAAATCATTATAATTTTATAGAAAAATAAGATAAAAAATTACAATTACTTTCATAATTATTCGTGTTAACTATTCTCCTTCATTTTTGGCTCAACAGTCCGTTGTAGCACTATGTAGGACTATTAGAGGTTTTCCCGACATTCTATTGCAATTTGGCACCTACTTAATTTTATATATGGATTAGGAACCATAAATTCCTGTGTAGCGATTAAACTATATTTATTACAACAATCTTATTAGTCAATTTTTATCAGAAATTGTTGTCCGAAACCGCTAGCATTTTTCCTAATTTAGGAATAAAATTTCGAGAAAATGAATTATTCGTTGCAATATTAATAAAATTTTAATCAAAACTATATTATACTTACTATATAGTATACTTACTATACACTAGTGAAAATCTACAATTTTACTTATAATTAGAAGAATGATTATTACCTAATTTCCGAAGTTAAATTAGAGAATCAGTAATTGAAATTTTCATAATTATTTGTATATTGATTTATTTTATTTAATTATATAAATTAATATTTTGTAATTTCATTATGTATTTATATCAATAATTATTTAATTATGTATTTATGATTTGTTATACGATTTCATAAATATTACTCCTATAATTGTTTAAGAATTAACAAATATAATTTAAGTATTTCAATAATTAAAAATATTTTCTAGATATATATATCATAATAAAAAACTAATTACACTAATTTAAGTATAGAAAAAACCACAATTTTTCAATTACTTTGAACTTTGTTAAAAATCATGAAATAAAAAATTATATGTATATCTTTTTTTTTTATAAATCATTTAACAAGGAATCTGAAAACCAAAACAAAACCACAAAATATGAAATCAATTTTTTTTTTTTTATAAATATTCAAAGGAAAAGTTTTTTTTATTTTTTGCAACCTAAACAAAATATGTAAAAGATACAATTTTTGCATCGCGCCATAATTGCATCTTAAATGGAATTCAATAATTTTGTTTTTAGGTATAATAAAATAGATGCAAGAAATATTGTGGTCAATTAAATAATTCCTGAATTTGCAACAAAATCATAAGGTTTTTTTTTTTGTTAGTATTCTTATATAGGATATCTTTAAAAGTTCACTGAGAAAAAATGTAAAAAAATAATAATATAATTTTTTTTTATGTATTTATGATTTTTAAAGTTTACAATTTAAAATGAAAAAAAAAAAAAATATTACCTATGGTTAAAATAATACAAAAGAGGTCGTCATCCTTTCGAGACATCATAAATATAATGAGTTATGGATTTTGTGGTTTTTTATTTAGTATACTTAAGTTAAGTACGTTAGGTTAACATTTAAAATAAAATAATTTTTAAATTGTATATATAATAATATAAAATGCATATACTATACTATAATATATAAAACATACATAACTATACATATACAGAAATATAATTATGATATGGTTTTTAAAACAAAAAATTTTTCGATGCATTCCAGAAATTTAATCATAATATCTTTTAAAAATGATATATACAAATTCATTTGAAATTTGTATATATTATACTTCCTAAACCACAAAATATTATAATTGTTTTTGAGTTATTTTATTAGATACCAAGGGAATTATATAAAATTATTCATATAAATGAATCATTTCTATGTTAAATTAGTTGGTATAGTTCAAATCTTATTAATGGCACTACAACAATCCAATAAGTGTAGAAACTAATCTATATGCAATTTTGCCTGCAAATATATATCTTATTTAGATCTAATAATGAGCTAGTACGACATTGACAATTTAGCTATAATTTGAAATCTCATATAGTCCAATATAGGTATACTGTCACCGTACATAAATTTTTATTCAGTAAAAGACTATCTTAATATGGAAATTAAATTTAAAATTGATAGCAATATTATAGGGTATTTCAAAATATTGTAAAAAATTATATATTTTAGAAAAAGAAACATGGCCTCTATAATAATTGTTCCCTCCGCTAGATGTAAAAAAAAATATATTTCCTTTTCATATACATATAATTAATGTGGGTGATTTGGTAAATTGTATGTGTTAACAATTTACAAAATTGTAATTAAAATTCAAACCAGCATGACCGCACACAACTTTTCATAAATAACAAAATGGCTTCCAATTATTTTATCGTATTGGTTTGGTATATATCAATGTGATCACGCGGGTCTCATTAGTGTCGGTTTAGTGGTGTCATCGTTTTTATAAAATTATTCTATGTAAATATTTATTTTTCAAACATTTTCCAGTCAAGCATAATTGAGTTTTTTTTTTTGTTATTGTTGATGGTTTGTTTATGTTTTATATGATGTTAACAATAAGTGACAATTAAATTGCTATGAAATTTTCCATGTTTTTATATGGGAAATAAATTCAACTTTTTAGAATTTTTGTATTAAAAATATTTTTATAATTTTGTTAGTTAAGATAATTTAAAATATATTTTCTTATTTGATTGAATATATTTTATCTGTAATTTCGAAAAAATTCATTTTCACTAGTTAGCAAATAATTTGTTATTCATTTTGATTTTCTACATTATAAAATTGGAAAATTCCAAAAAATTATTAGAATTTTTAATCAAGATTAAATCCCAAATTAATAAATCATATAAATTTTTAAGGATAAAGAGATACTGAATATCGAATATCCTGTCTAACTGCATATACATAGATTAAATTTTCTAAAAGAATAACTATCACAAGTCACAAGGGAATAATATCCTTCAAATCAATTCTTTTTGTTCAAACCATGAATTTAGCCAATCAATTAGAATTTTCTTAGTAGTAAGTAATCCGCGCCATTATATTAAGGGTACAACGTACAACTTTAATTAGAATAAGCCAATAATCTTTATTCTATTCGATATCTAAAGCTCTTGATTTGAAAAAAAAAATATGAAATTATAATTTCTAAATATAAAAGGATATAAAATGAAATACTGAAAAAAATCCAGCACATATCCTTAAAAAAAACAACATATATAAAAAACAATCAAACTTTTTGAATATAATGTGGAAATCCTCTTTCCTTTTTATTTGTTAAACGATAAAGTGAAAAGTTTCCTTAAAATTATATATAAAACAAATTTTAAAACTTTTAAAACACCAGCGCGGCGGCGGTATTTTTCTAAAAGAATATTTTTTTTACAAATAAAGAAAATATTTTATGAATAGCATAACGAAAGTTTAATCGCTGGGTGTTAAACCCTAATATCGTTTTTGTTCGTCAGTCATTTTCTTATTGTGCGATGGTGCGAAATTTTTATAGTATATACAAAATGTTCATTTCTTTCAGCATTTTATAATATAATAATTTGTAAGCTGGAATATGTATACAATAATATTTGCATAAATACCTTTATACATAAATGTTTCTTTTTTGTTTGATGAAATTTGCTTAAGTGATTATACCAAAAGGATTAAATTGATTGCATGCGATATAAATAGCGGCGCGACTGTGTATACTGTCGTGATATATATCATCACCTCACAACAAAAAAAAAGATTTACAAAAACAATATAATAAAATGTAAACAAATATCTACCTTATATATGTTCATATATAAATAATTATGGTGTTTTTGGTTTATAAATATAATGAAAAGAAAAGATATTTATATTTATGTATATATTATTTTCTTTTGTAATTGCCGAAAACTTTAATAAACCATTATATACAAATTCGTCATAATCGGTTTGCTAAATCATTTATTTTATTTATCTTGTAAATTTCTAATATATATACATAAAAAAACTAACAATATTTATAATATGTATATATAATAATTTATCTAATAATTTCAAGATTTTGATGACTAATAGAATGTAGTAATGATTTTCTTAATTATATTTATCTTTATGTAAATATTTTTATTTATTTATATACTACTTCCTACATTTCTTTTATTTACTCAAGCATGTAGTACTTTCTATCGATCATTTTATAATGTTATGCTAATTATATTGAGTAGTTTACTGTATGATTGTAATATGCTAAATATGAACACGAGCTTTTTATTTACATTTTCTAAATTATATACGAGTATGTAGCTACATATATAAATTTTTTTTTGATCAAAAGTAAATATGCCGACATATAACCAACCATACGGTATTATAATCAATTACAATATTAGAGTCTTTAAATATTATTATTTTGTTTTAAAAATTATAATTTAAATATTTTCTTTCTTTTTTTTTAATTTTAATATTTACCTTAGGCATTTTTGATATATTTTTTTTTTATAGTTGTAATTATGATAACATAACTTTACCAATTACCTAAATTGTTAAAGAATAAAAAAAAACAATTTTTGGTATTTCCCGAAATTCCTTAAAGATAAATAATATAATTTTCTATCTGTAATGAGCATTAAAGAAGCCGACGTTCTAAATATTATTTAAATACTTGAAATATTTTGGAGATTTTGGTTAAAGAAAATATTTATAGATAAAGTGTTAGAATTAAGTGTTAGAATTCTGCAAATTTTTTAATATTAGAATTGAAAAAGGTCTCAACTTTTCAAATAAATAATAATTTATAATTTTGTACAAAATATTTAATAATCTATAATTTAAAAATAGTCGCTTTGCAATCAATAAAATGATTAATATATTCTTAAAAAAATACATAAATAATAAATATGAAATTTTTTATAATTTTGAAAAATATGTTTAATTTTTATAAATTAATTTGATCATTATTTTTATGCTTAACAATGATAATGTATAATTTTATAATTGAATGGAATACTTTCTATATAAATCAAAAATAAAATAAATACAATTTTTTCCTATTATAATTTATTTAAAAATTACATTTTATATAATTAATTTTCTCTCTATACAACATAACACAAATATAAATCAATCATAAAATAAAAGTGTCTAAAAAATAGAAAAAGAGCATACTAACAATATAAGACATTATCAAATATTTTTCATGGTTTTTATTACCAATTACCAAGTATAACTACATGTATACCAACATAATTTATTTATAAATATATTTTCAAACACCTTTTTTTTTAACTATACATATTTTTATATAATAATTTTATTGTCTATTTACCCTTTACTGTGTAGGACCACCAGAGGTTTGTTTTATGGTGGGCCCCCTAATTGAGAACTTTATTTAGGCGGTCTTAAAACAAAATTGTTTAACCTTATAGCGCATGTTTTCCACCAATATCTTCTTCATTATTTACCACCCATTTGTTCTTTATTTATTTCAATTGATCATATTACTCACCAATTTTATGCTCCCTAGAAAAGATATTTAGATATATACCTATACATACTATGTATATAAAAAAAATATTTTCGTATATTTTAGATTTCTCTTCGATAGATAAATTAGTATTGCCAATGTTATATAAATTTAATTTCAGGTAGTTTTTTCTTTCTCTTCCAGTGTTGTATTTTTTTTTTTAAGCAAAACCATTTTTGAAAGTAACACTAACAACACGATTATTATAATGATGATAGTAGGATACATTATATATTTATATATACCAGGGAAAATTGTATATATCAAAAAAAGGTTGTTATCACAAAACTTATTTGATTGTAACAACTAATTAGAATTTTTTTTTATACATACTATGTGATTGCATGTTGGGGGTCTACTTTAATTCTCACTTACTTTTCTTTTTTATATTTGTTTCTCTGTTTGATTAAAAAAAAATTATGATTTGTACATTATAACTTTTGTGTATAAAATTGGATTCGGTTGGTAGGAATTATTTACTTTGATGGTGATTCATTTTATTATATATAAATAATATAAAAACAACAAAAAATGAATTGAAAAATTAAATATATGGTACTGATGGTATGTATGAATCTTTTTGTTATTTTCTATTATTTACTAGTTGATTTTACCTTTTTTTTTTAATTTTTTAAAGTAACAGATAATAATTTGATGCAGTAAGTTAATTTTTTTTTTTGTAATTGTAGACCAAAAAAAATATAATTTTTTTTTTTGTTGTAATTTTATTAAATAAAAAAAAGAAACAATTCTAAAATTTACTATCAAGATAAAAATATAAAATTGAATTAAATTATATAGTAAAACATTCATAGAAATGCGCATATCAAGAATTATTGTTGCAGAGAAATAGTTTTTTTTTTTGTTATATTTACAATTTTAGAAATATTCGAAAAGTATAAACATTTTATTGTTTTTGTTTGTTTGTTTTTTTGTGTGTAAATATAATTATACAAATGTGATGCCAAAACTATTTAATTAAAATTAAAATTATATACCAAAAACTCATCAATTGTAATTAATACTTTGTATATTACTTTAATAAATTAAATTTTCCAGAATTTTAATTTTATACCCAACAGATTGAAAACTATAAATTATTTTTATGGTATATATATGAGGTTTATAATATATATATATATGTATATGACAAAATTATAAAATTTAATTTATTAGAAATTTTAAATTGTTCATTTGATATCATACATAATAAACATTTTAGTTACATTAATTATACTTATATTTTATAATTAAATAATTATTGCAAATAATTAAATAATGTAATATACAAATACAGTATGCAAAATCCGTATTCGTACATTTTTAATTTATGACATTTTTTAATTTATTATTAAATAATCATTGAATAATGAAAAATGAAATGTACATTCGTTTTTTTTTACGTTAATTTTATGGTCCATTAATGTATTTCATGATTTCTTCCAGAAAATTTTGCATGACATTTGCAGTAATGGATACACTTTTGTCTTTAAAATAAGGGTGTACGAATACGGATTTTGCATACTGTAAATGTTCTTTTTTTAATATTTTTCTGTAAAACATTATTTTAGAAAGTGGGTATCTTTAGTAACTAAAGTAAAATTATCACAATTTTTTAATAGTGAAATGGTGACTCTATTAATTTTATTAAAAATAATGAAAAACAAGTGATTAATATTATAGCAAATAATAAATGATGACCGAATGTGATCATAATTCGTAATCCACATTAATTTGGATACTTTTTTCTTTGAATTCTGCTATAACTTGGAACCAACATTATCAATCATGGCTAAAAGTTTATGAATCGAAATTTTACATAATTTCTAAGACAATATTAAAAAAAATCTAGTAATATTTTTCTCATAATAAGAAATAAATAGCATTTTCATTTCAATGTCGTTTCTCAAAATCATTCAACATATAATCAAACAGCAATAGAAAAAATAACATTTATAGTATTAAATATACTGTAGTAACTTTTGTAAGATAAATAATTGATTACATACTATCTAAATAGTGAAATGAAAATGATATATATTTATAGACCTTAATTACACTTACCACTATATGCAATTACAATTGTTACTCTATTCAAAGTTTAGCTTTTATAATATATAAAAAAATATATGTAATTTCTTATTAACGAACTCGTTCACACCAACTTAATTGGAGCGAGATAATATCTTTCTTTTATAGTTTGGTTCGAAAATAAATAATTAAAATCAAAACAATAATAAATAAATAAAAAAATTTATAAAACAAAAACATTAAAATTTTCTACTTGAACTAATCTCTTAATTTCATTTTAAAACTAAACTTGGTAATAAAATTTTATTTAAACTTTTAAATAAAAAAAAAGTGATTCTTAATTTTTGTAAGATTTTCTTTAATTATTCTTTAATAGAAATTTTCATATTTTTTTGTTGAAATATTAAGAATTATTTTAAGAAGATTAAATATCTATGCTTAATTTTATTTATGTAAAAATAAACTATTTAGAAAAACTATAGGTAATACCTTTTTTTATTATCATTTATCAATTTTATATAATTTCTTATTTATATTTATATTTTTTTTGGTAAATTATAATTTTCGATGAGAATATTGAACTGAAAAATTAAATTTTTATTTAATCATAAAGAATTTAATCAAAAAAAATATAATAATTAAGGAATTAATTTCGTTATGGTTACCAAAATTTACATTTAAAATATATAAATATATTATGTAGATAAAAGCGTTAAAAATTTATGATACTTTTGCTATATACTAATATTATAGATTATTATACTCGTATAATTAAATAATGATGTCTATGGCTACCTTACTACGCTTTTTATTAAAAAGTTGCGGTTTGTTTCAATCTGTGTTTGGTTTTCACATATCAAAAACGTTTTTTTGCTATAAATTAAATATGTTTTTTTTTTTTTTTGGTTTCTTTTATTAGTTTAAATTAACGATCATCTAATTAGCTTTTCAAATAAAACTTATTTTGTGGTTTTAAAAAATTGACTTTACGAAAACTTTACAAAAAATAATTATAATTTCCTAAAATATATTTCTTATCAGAAAGAAATAATAAATCTGTTACTTGATTCATTTATCTAATTACTGTCTTAGTTTAATCTATAAAATTGAAAGATTATTTATTTCTCATATAACTTTGAAGAAAATTAATTAAAATTAAATTTAATTATAAATTTAGATAAGTTTGTTGAAATAATTCGAATAGGATTTTAATTTTTGTATATAACTTTTGTCCTATCACCATAATCTGAAATAAAAGGAATATAATATCGTCAGACTGATAGCAAAGCTCAGACTGATAGCAAATATTACGGCTTTGCTGATAGTATATATAAATGGAACTTCTAAACGAGTAAATTATACTTAAAATTTAACAATTTTTCTAAATCAAATCAAATTTTTTAAATTTGTAAACGAGAATGTCCAAAACTAAACAAATAAAAAGGATAAATTTCCAATTAAAGTTATAATATCAAAAATCAAAACTGTCCATATGTATGATTAGATAATAATAACTATATCATTATCAAAAAGCACCTATACATACGCATGAGCATTTTCTAAAATGAAAATTCATATTTGATGCTGTATACTGAATATTATTAATCGGCCCCATCCAATAATTTGGCCTCCCATATCGAAAATGTAAAATAAAGTTATTTGCTTGTTTCAAAAATGAGATAAAAAACACCATACATAAGTTTTTTTAGTTACTACTATGTATACGTATACATATTCTTTTTATTTATTATACCAGCATGCAATTTAATATTGGATTTCCACTTTATTTTATTGGTGCCGGTATACGTTTGAACATATATTCCCAATTATATTTATGCCGACACCTAGGTGTTCGCCATCCAAGAAAAAACCCTTCATAAGGTCATGTTACATAAAATGAATAAGGAATTCTGGTAGTCTGGTTCATTACAATTCCTTTTTATTGTCGAGTATAAAGAAAATGGAAAATGAATGTTATGTATAGGTACATTGTACATATAATAATATAACATTAACTAGATAAAATTTTAAGATTTCTGTTTATAGATGATATGTTATTACAAAGATATTAAATTATTAATTTCCGATTAAGTTCATTTATATATGAAATAATGTGTAAGAAAAACAGTATGTTATCGGAAATGATAAGTAATTTTTTAAAAGAAAAATAACAGGAAATAGTTTTTACCTGGTGGGTTAAAGAAAAGTATATGTAATGATGAAATTTATATTTTTCTTTTGCTAAAAATATTTAGGTTAATACTCTTGTAAAAATAAATCTCAAATAAATATATAAGATTTCAAATACATTAATAATATTTATACGTTTAATTACGAGTACATTAACCATAATTAAACGTAATCAAGTTTTTTTTGGTAAAAAAATTATATCTGAACGAAAAGCATCAAAAACAAATTATCTCTAAATCAGAGCATGACCCATCAACATATAACAACAATTTATTTATTTCGTTAAATTTTTTAAAAAATTTTTTTCTGGTTTTTTAATTAAATAATATTCTGGGTGATTTATGTTCACCTTCAAAAACATTTCTAAACCATATATGTTTGAAAATCTTCAAAAGAAAGCGTGTCTAATATAAAAGCTGGGGTATTGGTTGCATCGCACATGCCAAAATTAACAAAAGAAAGCTCCGCACGATCTAGGATTTAAAAATTAATGGAATATAGAAAAAAATTTAATTAAATTTTATATCAATTTTTGTAAGCTATATGAGATGCAATTAATGCTTCTTTAAAGAATTTTTGTTCTTCATCATCATAATTAAAAGAATCAATATTTTTTCTATTGCAAAAAAAAAAAACCATTTAATTAAAAAGCGCAATTTTTACAAATATGTACATTTCCTTATTAAAGTATATCCAAAATAATGAGAAAAAAAAATCATCATTAATTTAAATCCTGTAATGTCCATACTCGAATGACTTTTATTAGACATTATTATAAAAAAAAAAAAAACTGTGTTCTTAGTTATATTTTCTCAGTTATTTACTATATATCTGCTCTTATATCTCGTTACTTAACTTAAAAGCTATTACTGTCATCTTAGCATCAAAAATTAATGTGTTAAGGTGATGCCGGTAAAAGATCAAATGAAAACCACCGTGTTGTTAGTGTGGTAATTATCATCGGTTCAGAACATCATTCAAATATGAAAATCTTATGTATATGTTGTGTTCCTTCTTTTCAATCGTAATAACTTTTTTTTTTTGTTTTTTTTTTTTTTTTTACTTTTTTAATATGGCTTTGCCTGTTTTATCGTTATAGGATGTGTGATATTCCACACACTCTATGTTTAAAAAAAAAAAAAAAATACTGCAGATAAAGTGTAGCCCAGAGATGAGCTAAAAATATTTTGTAGTTTAAGAGCGCAAAGTTATTCTTAATTTGAATTAATTCAAATATTTTTAGTTAGATTGTATAAGGAAAAGGAATATAAAGTTATGTACATATTTTTATTTTCTATACAAGTAAGTTTATCACATTACATAAATTTTGAAATTTATTAAAATAAACTATAATGTGTATATATGTTATATTTTAAATGGATAATTTTTCATTTATGAGCTCCATTTCCAGAGCGGCTTACCTTTCTTGTTAATTTACTTGTTTTCAATGCTGACTTTACGATTTTCAAATCATAAAAAGCTTATAAAAATTGGCACATCATTCTTTTAATTTATATATATACATGTTTTTGATATATTGCGGTTTTTGACATTCACCAGTTTTTAAAGTTGATATGTTTTTTTTTGAAGCTTTTTAATATTTTTATGTGCATTTCTTACACAAAAACAAAAATTTCAGTTTACTAATTGTAAATAATAAAAATTAATTAATTAAAAAAGAATAAAGATATTCTTCTGAAAAAAATTTAATAGTATATCATTTTTGTATTACTATATGTTTTAATATCAGGAGTGTTGCATGATCAAATTCTTCATCTTAGTATTTGAATTTGAAATATATAATTTCCAATTTGTTTTTTTTTTTTATATATTTGAAGCTATCAGTGAATAACCATCAAATCAATTAAAATCGGAACATTTTTCTCCACAATAATTACAGATTAATGATTTTATAATTATTATAAAGAAATTCTGTAATTAAGCAAATAGTTTGAAATTTTTAATATACATCCTCCATATCAGTTCCTCTGCCTATATACATATATATATATACATCTACTTTTATTATATGTACAAAATATAAAACTATATACATAATCATAATTAATAACTATAAAATCCAAAATTAATTATCTTCTAGTATAATGGATGTATTACAAACCCAGAAAGAAAAAACTAACCAAAAAATCTCATAAAGGTAGTTAACCTCATTTCACTTGTTTTTCATGAAATAGAAAAATTAAATTAAGTTGTACAATCAAATCAGAATTTTTTTTTGATTAAAATATAAAAAAAAATATTAATAAAACAAAATGATCAATAATAAGTTTTTTTCTTTCTTAAATATTTCCGATCATTCAACTACCCAGAGCTAAACCCCAAAAAAAAAAAAAAAAAAAAAACAAGAAAAAAATGTTCAACTTCCCAAAAACTTTTACGGTATTTAATTAAAGACCACCGATCAAGCGAAACACTTTTATAGATTGAAAATTGTATAATGAGAGTTTACAACATAAAACAAAAATAATAAAAAAAAATTATTTGTTGTTTTGCTGATATTTAATTGTAATTTATGATTTTCATGCAATATAATAATGAATGAAAATTAATTTTTTCATTATTTCTTTATACCACCTCAGTAATAGTTTCAAATTTTACAATATATAATTTTATTTTTGATTCAAATTTTATATTCGACTATATACGAATTATATAGTAATAATATAATAATATCAATGATTACACTATTTATGGCCATAAAAATGACCACAAATCGATTATAATCTTATGATATTTAAGCAACGGTATTCCTCATGTCTATACATAATTAAATTTCATTGATGAAAAACTTTCGGAACCTCAAAAAAAAAAAAAAATATCAATTGAAAATTGTTAAAAAAAAAAAAATTTTCGCGTAACATGAAGCTGATGGTTCGTTTCTTAAATATGTATAATTAAAATTGACAGTTTTAAGTATATAATTCTTCTTATACACGCAAATTTTATAAAATTGGGAACCGGTCAAATTTATAACTGGAAGGCATATCAATTTAAAATGATAAGGTATAACTATATATATACTTACTAAATTTAAATAAAGTCATGCTTCGTCACCAAATATGATTAAAAATAATCTTAAATGCAATATAAAAATTACTTGAATTTGATAAATTATGATCCACTTATAAATATTTAATAAAAAGTTTTATAAGAAAAATCATAGTAGTATTTAAATTTTTTTTAATAAAATATATTTTACAGAATTTATAAAATTATTAATTATATTTAATATACATAATTACTTCTGTATGGAAAAATGTGATTCTATATATAATTTTTGTTAAAATTTATTTATTACATCTAATCAGTTTCTATTGTATACTTTAAGGGTTTTTATTACAAATTATATCAATAATTCATAGTAAAAAAAACCAGACATTCCCTATAAAGAGAATTATATATTTATATACATTAATTTTTCTAAATTTCAAACTAGATTATATATTATTCTATGATAAGGGTAAATATTTAATACAATTACAATATTACAAAAATCCTATAAAATCATTATTTAAATCATATTAATAATTTTTTTTATATTCTCCTAACAACGAAAACCCTTATATATCCGGAATGGGAATTTAAAAAGAGACAAAAATATATATACACATAGTGTTAAATTATCAGTCTTTCATTGTTTCCAACACAACTACACGTCATAATTTCTACACACATATACAAAAATTATAAATTTCCCTCATTTTCATTCAACAACCCCAAAATATATTTTATAAAGTTTATTTGTATTCGTTTTTCTACCCTTAAAGTATATAAAAAAAAATAATTTAACGATAATATGATTTTACCAAGTTTTTACCATATAATATTCTAATTCATAATAATACTTCCAATTTTCTTTATTTTATATTAAACCACCATTGCTATGAAATGTGATTATCTGATTGGTCACTTCAAATCATACTTCAGCATAAAAAAAAAATGGGTGCGGTTTAATGAAAAACCGGATTGAAAAACATATATATAGTATATTGTGTTGTGTATATACATAAAAGTTCTTATAATAAAATTATGTTGTGCAACTAATAAGTAGCAGTTGCTGATTGTTAACGTAAGAAGTTGGTTTATAAAACGACTGTGTGCGGGAATATTATTATAATTAGTATACAATATTTTTAATATATGGTGCAATCGCAATATACATATATATATATTTCAGAAATGGTTATTTGTTTTTATTGAATTTGATAGAAAGAGAGAGGAAAAAATTGATTTTTTTAGTATTTAAAATTATACCTGGAATTGAAGACGTCACCTCAATTAAATTTGGATGAATTTTTGCAGGTATATTAATAATTATGCAATATTACATTTTTCATTAGTAAATTAAATAATTATTTGATTAGTTATTTATTAGTTTGGCATTAAAATAATAATAAATCAACTTTTAATTCTTTTATTTGTATTTAATATTATTAATTAAGCTTTTATATTTAACTTAAATTTTACGTTTAAAATTTATAATTAAAAAAATTTAAAAAAAAGCTATATAATAATCTAATCTCAGGGAATTTGTATATATCATAATATTGTTATAATTATTGCTTTTATATATTTTTAGAATTTTGTGAATGTTAGATAAAATCATAAAATTAAGAAATAAATTTAATATTTGTCCATAATAAGAAACATTTTACTATTCGACTTAGTAAACAAAAATTTTTTTTATAATTATACAAATAAACTATTAATAAATTTTTTACTTATCAAAATTTATTGTAAAAAAGAATATCTTAATTATAAAAAATATACTTTAAATTTAAATACTATGCCGACGGCTTGAACTGCTACTTACTTATCTAATAATTTTTTTCTCGCTTTTGGTTTCTTATTTTCTCTATACACTAAATTTTATAGTAATACTATATATTTTTCATTCTAAAAATGCTTACAAATTTGTCATAAAAAAACTTTTCTTAGTATTTTATTTACACTTTTCAATTATCATTTCGAGTAACAAATCTTTTCGGCTTTCTAAATCAATAATAATGAAAATGCGTGATCAGAGAAATAATATATTTTATGTTATACTTTACGTGATTTCGCTTCTGCTTTTAAAATTCATATCCTAAGGTACAGTCAAATCACCATATTAAGTTTATATTATCACCAATTATATTTATTTTCTTCTGTCTTCTAGATTTCAATATTATTTTGACCACAATTGCTATATAGTATAAAATATGATTCCAAATTATACGTAACATATTTTATAGAATTATTCTACTACTGTTGAAAACAATTATTGAATTAGTTATGCTAAAATTATAGGCATTTTATAATCTGCGGTAAATCGAAATATCGAAAATGAGCTTAACAAAACTCTCTTACATAAACTACATCCTGAAAAACAGGATGTAATAAAAACGACACTAAAATATCTTTGAAGAAAAATGTATGCTATAATCCATAATAGTACTAAAAAATCCCAAATATTTATAACACCTACTAAAAAAAAAACCAAATATACAAACGTGCAGTAATAAATTTAAAAATATAATCATTTCTTACCAAATTTCAAAAGTTATTTTTTTTTTATCGTTCAATAATTTTTAACATTGTTAAAAATATTAAAAATCTTACTAAATTTGTATAATTTTAATTTTTGCATAAATTATATACATATGTAAATTTTCTTTTCAAAAAATAATTTGACATTTAAGACATCCTATAAAATTGGAAAATTTATTAATATAGTAGGTGATGCGTATTCATCATATAAAATTAACGATACAAATAACAAATCAAACATAATTTAAATTTTTGATTATCTAAAATCATTAATTTGTAAAATTATAATTACCTAATTTGATTATTAAGATATCATTTCGATTATAGCCTTAGTGAAATTATAGTCCATATAAATAACCTCTATAAGAAACTACCCACAAAATGTCAACAAAAAATTAAGTAATTATAAAAGAAAATGATTTTAAAATGAATAAAATTAAAAATTTTTGGTTAGCAATTAATTATTTTTTTGGCTAAATTATTATGCACAGAGAAACGCGAAAAGGAAAATGGAAAACTATGCGAATTTAATTCAAATAATAAATAAGGATATTAAAAGAAAACTAAAATAATATTGAAAACAAATGAGAAAAATACCAGTATTATATACCCATATGAATAACGAAATTGACCATAATTAGCGCCATCGGCATTCATCATAAAAACGAGAGAAAATTTCAATTTTTCTAAATTCCTATGATATGGTTAACTTTTATAAAACGTATCATTCATTATGATTGATTAAATGAAATCAAACTGTGCTTATAAACACTCCAGTAGTCAAAAGTATCAAAAACTCACTATAAATCTTTTTGGGTGAAGGCAACATACATATATACATAATTTTAAAAGTTGGCGTTGATATTTATGTTGAATATACCAACAACAAAATATCATTTTCAAAATACCCAAAGTTATTCACAAAATATTGAGGGAAAACATTATTATAATGCAATAAAAAGCTTATGGACGATGATAGCACGATAAATTTTATAACAGAAAAAAAAATCACCTGCGTGTTTGATCATTGGTGAAGAATTTGACTATCATATACCAGCCTGATAAAATGGGGGGGGGGGACAAATATATCTTTTCAAATTAATGTGATAACAGAAACACAGCATGAAGATTTGTAAAATTATTAACATTTTTAGTTATTGTTTTTTTTTTTCACTTTGGGTTTTAAAATTCGATATACACGATTAAACCGTAACATTTTTTTGGAAACATAAAACATAAATAGATATTTGTATGTATTATAGGATAGATGCCGAAATATAAATTTATAGAAATTTTAGAATATTTGACAGTACGAATTAAAAGCTTATGATTTTTCTAAGAAATTAATTTTGGTTTTTATTATATAATTCGGCGAAAAACACAAAATAGAAGAAAGATTTTTTTTTTGTTATAAATGTATAATAAAAATCTATTTTTTAAATTTATTTTCTTAGGGAATTTTTAATCCTAAATTAATTATTCATAAATCGTTTTTAAATTAGATGAGTTTTTGCCGCTCTTTGGGTTCTTAATTCGACTAACAATAGTCTTGCTTATCGGTTTCTTGGAGAAAAACAAAAATTTAATCTGGAAAAATAACAAATTAGCATATTTTATAATTAATGTTATTTATATTGAAATATTATTTAATTATTTCCAAAAAAAAAAAAAAAAAAATAGTTTTTGTTATGTATTGATAATTAACGTACACTGGAAATCCAAAAAATAAAAATATTCTTATTTATCTCACATCATTTGAAATTTGCAATGTAATTTAATTTAATGTCTCATAGTAATTTCCGGTTAATATATTATTTTCATGTTTATTTCTTTACATTTTATCTTTTTAACACTGTTTTCTATACATGACCTGCAAAACATTTGTTTTTCTTCTTTATGGTATATTTAGTTATATACTATATAATACCCACATAAACCTATATAATATTTATATTTTCCAAACCATTTTGTTAGATATTTTCTTCTGATGATGGTTTGTTATACAAGGTATATTAAAGGGCAACAGGACAGCTATAAAAATGCATTCAACATATTTTTTTTCTTTACAACTTTTTATTATAAGCTTTCACATTAAAAACCACTGTAGCTCCAAAAAAAAAATTATAATAATATAATAATAAACAACAAAAACTTTTATACAAAAGAACAAAATTTTATATTATATGAGAACGGCGGTGTGCGGTCCATTCTAAACAGTCAAAGATACCGCTGGCCTTAAGGTGTCGGGTTGAGCTAATTGGAAGATGTTCAAAGAATACCGCCAACAAATTAAGAATGGGGTATATAACAACAACAAAATTATATTATTGTAATAACTCTATCATCATCAATATGGGAGGCCATGGTTTTTGGATACTCGGTTTCTTTATACATATACATTTATATAATAATTCTTTGTATATGCTATAAGTTATTTTTCTATACAATTCATATTACAGATAAGAGAACATAATTTTAATATGTATTTGTATATATAAAAACTTATTGAAATTTCTTTTAAAGAAAACAAGAATAAAAACATATACATAATTGATATGCGACTATACAATGATAAAATCGATCATATACACAGATAATTAAATCTATTTAAATATACTGAATCTATACTTATTTTTCCATTAACCATTCGTATTTGTTTTTCGCTAATTAATTATACCATAAACAAAAAAAAAAATAAGAAAGAACTTCTTGCATAATTTAATTTTACAATTTAAAAATAATTATATAATTTATATAATTAAATTTTTGGTTAGATAAATAAATACATATACATAAAAATATATATTTGGATGTGTATTTAATTTCCTTGAAAATAATAATAATTATATTAATTAAATTATAATCGCTCTCTGGTACTCAAGTGTCCATGACTAATTTAACTATTTTTTAGACTTAAATTGTTTTTGCTTTTTAATCTATCTATATACCTTGTATATAATAAATCGCGAAAAGATTTTGATTTTAAGACGTGATAAAATAATAATAAAGTATAACATCAGAGAGGACTAAATTAATTTACAAGGGCTTTAAAATTATATTTTCAGAACATTAAATATTAAAAATAATGATTCATTTTAATTATAATAATAATTTGTATAGAAACACTTCGTTAACTATTTTTAATTATATAGATATAATTCTGTAATAAGACTATATACACTTATAAATTCTGATGGTCGGATTTGACATTATATTTTGCAGCACTAAATTTAATGAAATTAATTAAGTATACTATGTACAGTACAACTAATGGTAATAGACCCTCAACCTACCACGTTGTTTTCAAACGAAAAAAACGTCATGCTGGTTTAATTTTTTTCCCCTTTGTTACACAACAAATATTTGCAACTCAAATTTCATCGAAAGAAATTTTTTTTTTAAATTTTTGGTATATCCTCTTCGAAAAATCAACGAAAGTTGTTTACCATTTGTTAAGGCAAACAGGTTCAATATATTTTGCTATAAATAACATGTCAAAATAATGTAAACAGGTCAATTTCATTTGTATATTACTATTAAGGACACCCAGCAGGATCGTAATAAATTTCTCAAGGAATCAAATTCTATTTTTTTCTATTCATTGACTTACATAAAAAAATTACCCATCAGAAACGTTTAAAAATTAAATTTATTAATTTCCAATTAGATAAATGTCCTAAATAAATATTTAACTATATTTATACTCGATGGTTCTCTGAAAATATTACGGAAACGTAATTTCAATAATTAAAGAAACGGAAACTGACGTCATTAAACAAACAAATTAAAAATGTTGAGAAATTATTTGTGATTTTCATAAGAAAAAAATTTTAGATTTTTTATTTAAAAAAAGATAATTTAAATTTTTTTAAAAAGTAAATATAAATTGGAATTTGTTTTGTCAATAGCTTCTGGTCTTTTTATATTGTCGGTACAATATTTCACTGGAATATAATTAGATCCTCTACAAATTTAATGCAAAGTAATAGCAGAGAGCGGTATATTTATTTTAAAAATTAGTATAAATTAATTTTCGGTATATTTCTTTTTGATGATAAAGAGTTAAATTGATTTTTAAGGGGAAATAAATAAATTTCAAGTGGTTAACATAATATATTATGTTAATTGGATTTATTTTGTTTATTATGTTGTAAAAAATATTTTTTTTTTAAAAAAAAATCTTTTTTCTTATTCATATTGTCAGATTTCATCTTAAGATTTTAATTTCAATTTAATTTTATGACCAATTATTATAAGTTGAAGACTGCCAACAATTTTGCGCTTGACTAATAATATACAAATAATTTAAAAATGAAAGAAAAAAATTAATAGAATATAATATAGTTAACAGTTGAATAAACTAACAGTTACTTAACAGTTAAATAACAGTTGATTGAATTATCTTCGAAATTAATTAACAAAATTTAAATTTTGAGCATATAAGTTTGATAGTAGATGTAAATTAAATTTAATGTTACAAATATCATTTTTATGTATAGCTACATATTAAAAAATTAAATATATTTTTTTTCGATAATATTAAATATATAGAAACCACTATTTCAATTTTAACTACTTATTGTCAGTTAGAAAACTTAATTCATTTTTTTATTACAAAACTAAAATTATATCATTAAAAACTTAATGAAATATTTGATTATTTAAATTTTAATTTACTTTTGTATCAAATAATTGTGTATGCTAAATTTGAAAATCCCCACTATAACATTAAAATAAATAAATAAAGAAAAATGTGCGAAGCTACCAAGGAAAATTTAACACATAAAATGATTGTTACAGACAGTGACAAAACAACAATAAATGAAATATAAAATAATGACAGAAACACATAATACACATTCGACATTGCCATCAACACAAAAATTCATTTTGTATAACAAAAAAAAAATAATACCTCCATCAACATAAAATTTATGTTTCATGTTAAACTTTTTATGTTTGATTATAAATTCAGTGAATACATATGTACATACATTCATTTATTTGTTTGTTTATTGTAAATGTGACACCAATAATACTAAGAATGTATATAATTATAATTTACTGGAGATGATTTAACATTGTTTTTAATCTATTTGGAAGTAAATAAAAAGATTTGTTAAATTTTAAATTAAATTTTATAAATTTAAAATATAAATTCAAAATTTTCTATTTATAAAATTAAAAATGAAATATTAATTTGGAAAATATATCATGAAATCTTATTATATTATTTTTCAAATTAAAAGCAAATTAATTAATAATTCATTAAATATAAACAAAATTTATATAAAAGGTGGATTGTAAAATTCGTTACATTGACTGAACAACGGGATAACATCCTTTACTATAGTTCTTATATTTACTTTTCACATTTTATGTTTAAATTGTTAAAAAAAAAATATCCTCATCATTGCATATATTTATTTTCTATTAAATTTAAAACTTTTTTATTAATTATAATTTGATGAATGTATATTTGAATTTAAAGCGTTAAAGTCATTAACTATAAGTTAACTCATAAATAGCTACATATTTTATTTCTGCTTTTATAACCATTAATACTTTAAGTTTTCAACAACTGCCGACGACCAATTCGATATACTTTGAGCAGGTGAATATATCATCTTAAATTTCATCCTTTAGTTATTTTTTTATTAATTTAATTAGATACGCATATCATTTCTTGTTTTTTCATGGTACTAACCCTAATTTTTATTTAATAATAATTCTTATATAGTGAACATATTTTAATATCTTTCGATTTATTAATTTACCTATAGAAAACTATAATCAAATGTTTTGAATTTATAATTAATGTACCAAATTATATATAAGAAAAATTTATTTGTACATTATAATTGAAAAATATATAAATTATGTAATTTACCAAAAACTTGAAATTTTATAACTTTATTAATAAATTATAATAAATATATATAGCTAAATTTTTATTTAAAATATTTCAATTATAAATTACCTAATTTTAATCCAATCATCATAAATAATAAACCAAATAATATTTAAAAAAAATATTATTAGGTGCGTTACTGGCCTTGTTGTATAAATATAATAATTATTGACTCGTACACATAAAAATTTTTTGAATCCATTGAAATATTTAAAAATTCACAAAAATATTTAATAAATAATTTTATATTAAAAATTCAAGAAAATCTCGTAAACTTGTTTCGTTCTATTTATTTATTTTAATATATTTTATATTTTAATCTGGTTTTTTTGTTTAAAATTGAGCCCATTAATTTAAAATTTAATCGGATTTGTATATGAATTACAATTATTAAAAACTTATATTCACAAAATTTATGATATACTATTTGTAATTAAATTTATTAGTTTTTTTATGAAAATTATCTAAATTTATTTAAATAACTATTATAATATTTATATGAACAAATTTACTATATATGTATAAAAAAAAATGGTAAAACCATGTCATGTATTTTGTCTTAAATTGTAAGAAATATTTAATTATACCAAAGTAATTATTAATAATTAATTGTTCGTATTAGAATGAAAGGATCATTAATTATTTTCGATAATATGGTTGGACATTTTTCAGAATGAAAATTAATTAAACATAAAACTGATTGTATATAGCTTAAGGTTTTCGCTGAAGGTATATAAATGAAAATGGTATAAACTAATTGATTTTAATATTTCTTCTAGAAATGAAATTATAATAAGATTCATAACAAGAGAAGAAAGAAAAAGTCAAATTTAGTTATCAAAAACACTAAAGATTGCGTGTAATAATTTTTTTGTAAATTACCTAACCTATAAGCGCGGTGTTATGATGAATTTTTTATTGCCAATCATGCAACTATATATAATTTTATGATAAATACATTTCATATAATGAAGTTAATTAAGGACTATAAATTATGAATATAAAAAAAAATGTCATGTTCCAACTATTTTATGAAAAATTACTTACAAAATATACAATAATTATAAATAACTACTTATATATAAAAAAAATTAATATGGTTAAATATTTTATATATAGCTATGTACATTAATTTATGCAGTTCATTTCATTTTTTTTTTGTATGCCCACATCACTTTAAAAACTTCTAAGCAATTTTAATAAATTAATGGATTGAAATTGGTTTTTTTTTGTTGTGAAGAAAATATTATTTAAATTATGTAATGTTTAGTTCAAATTAACTATACAAATTATATACTATTTCTATCTTTAAGTAAAACTGTGTCTATATGTTTCATATAATTGAATTTTTTACATATATACATATTTAATTTTATCATATAGAAAGTATTAAATTACATTGTTATCTAACCAAACTCTCTAATTACGAAATTAAAAAGGTCTTAAAGTGGAAAGTGTATGTATAGATAAAAAATTAAAAAGAGATTTAAATAGCGTAATTAAATCCACATTAACTATGTATACAAATTTCTATACAAAAAATATATTATACTTAACAGATAACTAAAATATTTTCAAATATAATTAATTTAAAACAGAAAATTATAGCATAAAACTCTTAAAAAACCATTATTAAAAATAGTTTATGTTATTATTTGTCCTTTTTATCTGATATATTGGACATATGCACTTCTATTAATGTAAACAAAAATGACAATTTCTTTTTAAATTGGATTCAATGACATTTTTATTTACATAAATTTTAAGTGGAAAGTTTTATTTTCTTTTTATGTTGGGTAAACATATGTCAAATTAGTATAGATAATTATAATTAATATAGAAAGATATATTTTAAATAATTTATTAAGAAGAAATTAAGGAAATATTTAGAATAGAAAATAATATATATGCGAGCATAGAGATTTTAATACATAATCGAAAGAAATTTTTAAATTCACCTGCTCCTAAATATAATTAAAATTAATTTTATAAATAAACTAGATTTTTGAAAATATATTGTAAAATTTAATTTTATGACACGAAAAATTTTAATTTTAATGTATAAATCTTTTCTTCTACGCGTGAATATTATGACAAGTTTGTCATATATTTCGGCATTCCATTATTTTGATTTTATTTCAATACATCAATTATAGACCTGTTGTCTGAAATATAGGAAACCAATTAACATCATCGGCAATTACCTTTAATAAATTTGATCTTTTATTATTATAATCTTTTACAATAATTTCTATTATGATTCTCATATATTCTTCATTCTTTTTTTCCTAATATGTTTTTTTTTTTTCATTCACAAAAAAAAAAAATTAAACACCTTCACCGCCCGCATCATTTAGTCTCCTCAATTTGGTGTATAATAATTTATATATATATATACAATGAATCATCTTTTAGTTTAGCCGAAAACGCTTCTTAAATCCAGAAGTAACATAAAACATGAAAAAAAATAACAATCTTTCTACCTTAAATAGGATCATCATAAGTCTATTAAAAAATAATTTCAACATATAGAATTATATCTATAAAGATACGCCGACATATAATCATATAATTTAGTGTATTTTATGTAACAGAGTTGGATTGTAGTATATAACATTTTATGGTGCATTTTTGGACAATCAGTTTCATATATACATATAATATTGAAGAGGCAAATATTATGGTCAGAAAAACCTGAATTAATTTTATATTATATGCTTGAGCATATATTTTAAAGTATAATTTACTATAAAAAAAATGTTATCATGGTATCTGGTAAAAAGCTGCTGTTTAATATGATGTGTTATTCTGTTACACATAAAGAGAAAACATCACCGATTATGATCAAAGAATTAATTCCGATTTTATATATGACCAATATATTGGTATGAAATATTATTGTTGTATATTATATTTAATTGCTGTGAATTTTAGAGTACGTACATGTATATTTTTATTTTAATAAAAGAATTTAAATTTGTATTACTTACTATGTTGTAAAAATTGACTATAAGATGTTAAATTTTATTTACAAAAATACAAAAATACAAAAAAAAAAAATTTGCATTTTATAGACACTTTTTATTACTACTTCTTATTTTTCATTTGTGGAATCAAGAGACGACCATTCACAAATTAAATTGCCGGTGGTATTATCCTTGTTGGAATTTATTTATTGAAGATGACATTTTCGTGCCGAAAATATAAAATATAAATTTTAAATGATGCTAAATTGCAAACTGATTATTGTCGACTCAAAAATTTTTTTTTTTTATAATCGTATATTAATATTTTAGTATTTATATATGCAACTGGAAAAGTGAAGATAACAATTTTTTATACTCTGCTTTATTTTTGGTTACTAATAAATAAATTATTTATTGTAAAATTAATTTTTAATAGAAATGTTTCCCGCTGATTAGTGTATAAGAAAAATAAATATGTGGATATTATGACAAAAAACATTATCGTTATTATAAGAAATATTAGACAATGAATTAACATTTAAATGTTAAATTTAATACATTAATTTATTAGACTATTCATTTCAGTTTTAATATTGCTGTTTGAAGAAATTTTTTTATTAAAAAGAATATAAATTTATAAATTATAAAATTCTTATGGTTTTTTTTTTTGGAATTTAGGAAAAATTTTTTTAGGGGTTTATATACTTGAATGCTTGTCCAATATGAGAGAATTTTATGTGTAAATTACTTACGAAATTAATTTTTCTTCGTACAATTTTGTGGAAGGTATATATAATTATAAATAATTTAAATAATTTTAATTTTAACAAAACAACTACAACTAACTAACGTATAATATTTATATTCTTTTCTCTATCATTATGTTAGCTACTGCGATCTTTCATCTATTTTATTTACAATATTTAAAAAAACATCCTTTTTTTTATTTAACCATATTTAAAAAATAATTATCAAATCGTTATTTAACCACAAAACACATTACGAAAATAAATAAATCGTGATCCTTGTCCGATTTTATTCCAATTTGTATTGGTTAAAATGATTAAAATTTTGGTTTATTACATTAATAAATCCTTAAGGGATCTTTTGACAGCAAACAGATATTTAAGGATTATAAAAATAAATAAATTGAAATGTCTCTATGGCATGTTCATAAATACAAAATGGTAGAAGAACCACAATAATAATTAATGTACTATTTATCTGACACCATCAAATCAAAAATATGTGATATAAATTTTAGTGAAGTAAAAATTGTGTGTGGTTTTGATTTCGGTTTTACTGTTCAAATAAAGAAAATATATAAGACCCTGATCATTTGGAATAAACTAATATCCCAATATGACAATATGGTATAATCCTAATGGGTAATTTGTACAAAAATATGTATATGTGGTTTGAGGATTTAGTAGAGTATAAGTTGTAATAAAGAAAAAAGATCAAATTAATATTGTTTAGGAAAATTGATCAATCAAACAAACTCTCTAATTATTGTTTATATGAAATTTAATGCCATTATATGCGCATTTTCCATGACTCCATTACAAAAATAAAATATAATATGGGCTTATAAGAAAATGTATTCTAATTCTAAAATTATGATAAAAAAGAAAAAAACTCAATCAATGCTAAGTTAAAAAAATTATTTTTAAAGTATTTTATTATTGTTTCAAATAGTTGAGGAAACATTTATACGAACACTACAAATGTTTTTCAACAATCAGAACGTCAAATACGATTCAACAATGTTCAAAATAATAGTAAGTATAAGCGCCATCACTTTAAATATACCTTCAAGGCGTGGTCAATATGTTTTTCATGACTTGATCACAAAGGATACCGATCCTTTGAAATTAGGCCGATAGATTTCTTTATCTTGAGGATTCAGTTACAACATAACATACCAACGGGTTACGTGCCAGTTAAATTAATGATGATTATGGTTAACACTCTTTTTATTAAATCGAAAGTTACAAGAAAAACAAAACCAATTTTAGGAAAACAACTTGTTTAGACATAAATTTAACGTTTAAAACAGAAAAGAAAATAATTGAAAACTTTTGCTTTATGCTTTCAGTAGAAAATTATCTACAAAATTGTTTAAGTTTTTTTGGTTATTTGACATTCGAGAATAATGAGAGATTTCAATTAATATAAGTACTTTTATTTAATTTAAAGAATTTTATTATTAAATAATAAAGTATAAATAAATTTAAAACCATATCATAATTTTTTATTATACATATTTATGAGTTTTATTATATTAAAAAAAAAGTATTTCCTTATTGTATCCATTTCCTTATTAATTTCTCATGAAATTTGATATTTTTTTTATACATTTTTGGCGCTGTATTATGAAACTATAGAACCGCATATTAATGTGGTTCACAAAAACATGGTTAGATTATTATTTAACTAATATGATTAATAAATCTTCAGTTAAATGGATTCAATTCATTTCAGCCGTAAATCCATGTTTTTTTTTAAAAAAAAATTAGATTTGCATAATTAAAACATATGTTTCCGATTCAAAGTCAAAGTTTAAAAATGAAAAAACAAAAATATATATATGTAAACAGAAATTTTGATATTTTAGTGTCAGGAAATTAAATTTGTGTATATGATTTTCAGGACGACGCTATATAGTATAGTTTTATTTTCTTTATTTGTAAATCGTCCGAATCGAAAATACATTAATTAAATCTTCAATATAAATTTATGTTTTTTTTTATTTATATTTTATATTTAAATAAGTCTTTGATTTTATACCATATTTTTCTTATATAATTATCTGAATAGCTCTAATTAACTTATAAACTTTATTATACTGCAAACCGATATATAGTATATGTATAGTATTATTTAAAATATTAAATTTAATTTCTTTTGAAAAAATCTTTGATTGAATATTTTTATTATGGTGTATTAGCACATATTTATTTATGTAAAAAAATATGTTTTTTTTTTCATTAATTTTTTATGATTTTTTTCTTTAATTTTATACAACATTGTATCCTCAATAAGATTTTTTATTTATACTATAAATATGGCAAAGTATATATATTTTTTTTAGCGGATTTAACTTAATTGGTCATTTAATAAAAATTTTCAACTGAATTTATGTGAAAAAAAAAGAAACTTGTTTTCTTTTTTCGTCCCATAAAAATTTTTTTTTATGATATTTCAACTACATTATTATTATGGTCATGCTTTCGAGATAACATTTTCTATCAAATATATTTTATATAATCATTGTACATGTACTCTGTGCGTTTATGACTAATTGTATATGTTTGAAAGACACGAGCATATAAAGGAATGTTTTTTTAGTTTTAATTGAAAGGTGCGAAATAAATCTATACTCTATTTAATATAATTTAATATAAAATGGATATATACAAATGGAACATCAAAATTGATTAACAATCAAAATGTGTACAAAATTGTTGGGAAGTTATAAAAAAATATGTTATTTCGAAATTATACATCGCAGATAAACTTAAATTTTTCCATAATGAAAGTTCAATTGATAAATTGGTTTTTTTTATATTCCAATTCAAAAAAAATATATTTTACGGTAATTTATGATTACAAATTACTATGATAATTTATTGAGTATTCAATTTTCACATTAAATTCATTGAAATTTGATAGGTTTTAAAAGGTGTGCCCCATATAATATTATGAATTAAATTTTAATCAATTTTTTATTGGTTAGTTGAAAGTTTTCATATTCGTATAATAATGGAAACAATTAATTAATGATTTATAGTTTTTCATTTTTATGGCGTATTATATGTGTTTCAATATTTTTTTTGCAAATAAAATTTTTTATTTATAAAATATATAAATTTGAATGAATATTATTAATATTTTATGTATATTTTATTTTCAGATTATCTTTAAGTAAATAATTCGATAATATATTGGGAGAGGAGGTAGAGGACTTATCGTATTCAAAAATTTTAAACCAAACGAAATCAAACACACAATCCAAGAAGAAGAGGCTTTAATATTTAAATAACTTATTTATTCTTGTAATAATATAAAATTGTTATAATATAAAAAAAATAAATTTTATAAATCCGCACACAAAATACGAAAATTTGTAATTTTATTTAATAATTTATTTTTATTTTTATTTATGTTTTTCTAATTGTCTGACAATTGAAAGGAATTGAATTATTTTGCTTCAAAAATTATAATCTATAAATGTAATTTCGTAATCCATCATTAATTTTAAAACAATTAATTTTAATGCAACAATTAAAATTTATAATTAAATTACTGATGAGTATTTATTTTTCAAGGGAATAATTATAATATTTATTAGAGTCTCTGTAACAATGACATTTTATATAATCAATAAATACTAGTAGCCATATTTATGCCTGCTTTTAGACCAATCAGGTTTTAAATACAATAATTGCAACATATTTTTTTATTATTTGTTTATATATACAATTGGAAATGCTAAACTATGCTATGACAAATAATACACATAACAAAACAAACTACATAATTTATTTAATTATTTTTATTGAAATTATTCTATCTCGTATTTCGAATTCAAACAAAAAAAAAATTAAAAATAGAATATAATTATTGTAAAATTTGTATATAGTGACAATTTATCATTGACGGATGAATTAAAATGATTTGTGTTCTAATTACTTTTAATTAGCCTTTGTAAATGTGGTATTTATCTTTACCCAAAAAAAAAAATAATATAAACTAATTAATTTTATAGTTAAAAGTCTTCTTTAATTGTTGCATAATTAATTTTGAACACAAACAAAATATAAAATTATATGATAATTTGCCAAGCATTAAATTTAGTTCATTAATGTAGGTATATACATTTTTTTTTGGCAAAAGTTTTAGCAATTTACACACACAAAAAAATGTCTATAGCAAAAATAGTTGAAAATGAGAAAAATTCATAATTTTAAATAAATTTCATGGAGTAATAAATTTTAATTTAATTTATTTTATATAAATAAAATTTCTAATTATTATTTCGGACTCTCTTAATATCTCCTTAATTATATAAAGGACTACCTGATACCATTAAATATCTTTCATTTCAAAAACCGAAATTTACTTTCTGATTAAATTTAAAATGTAGTATAATAATTTTTAGATTTAGATAAAAGTTAATAGGAATACAAAATATTTATTAGAAAAAAAGGTATTTGTATTAATAACAAAACCTTTAATTATTTTTACACCTTTTGAATTTGTTTTAAATATATATTTTCGTTGATTTTTTTTTTTTAAATTAAATAATAAACAATTTTGAAATCAAATATATAATTATAAATATAAAAAATTTTAAATTATATAATTTATTATAAAATATTTTTTTACTAATTTTCAATAGTAGCTGATGGTTTGTAGAATTTAAATTATTTAAATAAAAGTCAAAAATATTATTAATGATACCTAAAAAGATAAAACAAAAACACAGAAACCTATTATTAATTTTTTTTTTAATATTTTGGTAGACCTGTTATTTATTTTAGGTTTTTCTTATAAATTAAAGATAATGTTCTTACTACTGTATTAACTATTAAATTCGGATAAATAATAGGTATAAAAAGACACTATAAAACAAAAAGCCTATCACTCAATTTATGGTTAATTAATAAGACCCCCGCGTTTATACTTAAATGTATACTGAAATAAAATATATTAGTCCATTTTGTTATGTAAATTGTTTAGTCATGCTGGTTGTGCTTAATAATTATTAACCCAAATCTGTCATACATATGTATATAAAATATATCCACCACCATTATAAATCTTATATTAAATTTGATATATGTATAGTAAGTCGATTTTTTCACTATTTCATTTTGTACTTTTTAAATCTTAAGACGAAAGAATAAATTAAATACATATATAAATTACGTACAGTTAAATAAATTATTACATTTGTTTTAATTGAGATACAAAATAGTTAAAACATATAATAATTTTAATTTAAACATATATAAGTTCAATTGATAAAAAACATGATATTGCATGCTATTTAAATCAATAATATAAATAATATCGCATGTTATATTTATATTTTTTTTTTGCAATAAAATGAAAAATTATTTAAATATATATACTTAATAACATTTATACTTTTCTATAATTTTCTTTTTAAAAAATATAAATGTAAAATTTATTACAAAACAAAACCACAAAGCTATAATAATTCATAGTCTTGATTATGTCTGGAGAGAACTTAGGGTGACGACCTTTTCTTGTATAATATAGTACTTTTAAAAATATTGTATTCAACCCATCTTTATCCATTAGTAAAATGTTGATGAAATTCAAATTATTACAAATTATTTAAACTATAATACCATCAATATATAGGTACATATACGTAAAAAAAATTGTGAATAATATTTAGAATTATTTTTTTCCAGAATTTGTTATTATTTTTTATTTCTCATTTTGCATTCATTCTACAAAATTAATTTACCACAACATTTTACTTTTTATTATTATACATTTTTGCCAATATTATATTTATTTTTAGAAATTCAAATTCTATTATATATACTTAGTTATTACAAAATTTATATTCTTCAATATTAAACAAGATTATTGTTAACGTAATATATCTTTTTTTTTTAAATATACATATATAAACTTTTATATGATTTTTGTGGTTTTTTTACATTTTTATATATACATAAAAAATGTTCTTGTTATGTTTTTTTCTCCATAAAAGTTTTAAGTTATGAAAAATTTTAACAAGATAAAATTTGTATATATACATATACATATGGATTTCAATAATCTTTCATATAATATTTAATAAAGTTTATGACTTAAATTTATGTTTAGCTATTTAACATTTAACACTATTTAGTTTATTAAATCTTATTATCATTTTAACATTATATAAAAATGCATAAATAAATATGATGTCAAATCGTTACTAAAAGATACCAAAAATACGAAAAATATACTATCATTTTATAGAAATTTTAGATGGTAAAATTTTATTTACTATTTAAATATATAATCCTGTTAATAATTTTGTATTGTATCTACATAAATATTTTTTCAGTAACATAAATGACAAATAATTGACACCATAGTGTCGGTATAATTAAAATCAGTGCCGCAAAATATCTTCTTTTTTTTTTCTTCAAAAACTAAAAATTAATATTTAAATACTTGCTAAACACCGTACACAAATTTATGATATTAAAGTGTAATCAAAAAGTCATATATTAACTAAAATATGTAATTGCAAAAGAAAAAAACATATAAAACACATGAGCGGTTTTTATGTTTGACAAAAAATTAAAATGCAATTGCTTTTGCGTAAAAGGATCGTCTAATTAGTATTTAATTTCTTTGAAGTTTTCATTTTTAAAATATCAACAATAACAAAAATAATGACTATTTACCATGGTAAAAGAGAAAATTTGAAAATTATACTGCACAAATTTTAGTATAGTATATCGCAAATTGAATATGCTGGAAAAGAATTTTTTTTTTTCAATTGGGTCAAAATTATAGATTCACAAATTGTAAATACAGATTTAAATTAATTTTCTGTAATATCTAATTCTTTGGTACTAATCAGATTTAAATATATTTTACAGATTTTCTCATTTAATATTATTTTCCTTTTAGAAATTTAGTAATTAATGTCAAAGAAACTAAAAAAATTATATTTTACTTAATAAGATATCTTATCTAACTTAACCAATTCATACATGTAACATATATGAATTTGCTTGATACTTTTTAATTTTTATTTACTTTTAATATGCAAAAATTTTAAATGTCGAGCTATTCTCAGCTAATATTAAATGTGACATTTTAATGCTGCGTTAATTAAGTATATATCCTTTACTTAATTTCCAATTAATTTGTATACAATTTTTATATCTTGTCTTATATATTATTTTATTTTTAATCTTGTTCTCCATTTGCCTTTCATGTTTCACTAAAATTGTTAATTTCTTTTATTTTATATATAGCTACCATATACATATAATATTTATTTTATCGTTTAGCATGATAACCGTGTTTACATATAAGAAGCAAACCAAAGTTAATTTTTAAATGAGTTCAGATTTGATGTTACCATTTACAGAAAATATATTTAAAAAATTCAAAGAAAATAAAAACATAATTACTGTCCCATGTTTTTTTATTTTATTTATATAAATTTCGCACAGAAATCATCAACAAAAATTAGTAAAAATAAAAATACATAGCTATATAAAATATATATACATATTTATATTTTTGGCGTAATTTTGATATTACAGCGTGAATTTGACATTTAAGATTTCATTTTCAGATGCGGTAACGCAAAACGATCTTCACCAGACCGTTGTGACAACCATACCAAATCTTCATTTAAATTTTATATATACATATATGTATACTAAAAAATAAAAATTAAATTTAAAAATATATGATCATTAGTGTCAACTTAATTTTAAAATAAATATGCAAATAATAAATTTTGATATTGAAATTTTGTAAATATTAATTGGCACTATGGTTGAATTGAATTTTATATACTTAAAAAAAATTTATTGAATATATGAAATGATTTTTCTTTTTAGATTAAAAATAATCATTATTTGTTTAGCAATTAATTAAATTATATATAAAATTTTATAGAAAAGAAATTCAGGAAATGATTTTATTACCATTACAAAATTATGAAAAAACTTATTCCAGAACATGAAAAAGAAACTTATACTAAAAATAAAATGTCTATACTATATACTATATAGTATATACATTAAAAAAATATCGTATATTATTGTTTTTTTGGTTTTTTGTAATAATTAAATTAGGTAAGTAATTTAATGGGTTAGCAATTTCCTCTCTTAGCACTACTGTAAAAAAAAACAAAATCAATAATATGCAAATTTATTAATTACTCATAGAATATATTATTTTCTATAGTATAATTATAAACATAAGTAAATATATGGCTATATGTTTAGTATATATAGTAAACGAGCTAAAAATCTGGAAAAAAAAATAACTTATTTTGCAGAATTAGAATAAAATTAACACTTTTTTTAAAGCATTTTATAGTTTGTTTGTTTGTTTGTTTTTCTTTCACGAAAAAAAGTAGCTAAAAGTTCTTTTGAAACCGTGACGATGTAAAATAAAATTATGAATATTATTTCAATTTTTTTTTAGTGAATTATTCTATATATATTTTTATTACCCACCATTAAATTTGTTATTTGAACTACCAAGTAAAAAAAATGTTAAATGTTTTACAGTTTTGCGAAAGTTAATTTTTTTTCTATTATGAAAATTAATATTATAATTGGAACTTCTTAATTTTATTACTATTTGACTATACATATAGTCGAATGGAAGCTGGAAAATTATAGGTGTAATATATAAACCGGTAGATTGAGGACAATAAGTTTGAAATTAAAAAATTGTTAGGAAAATTAAATAATGTATGATTAATATTATAGGATTTTTTTATAGTGTACATAACAATAAAGTTTAGAGCGATAATTCGTATTGAAATTATAATTAGTAATGGCTTTATCGCTTCTACTACACATGTTATCTACGATTTTCTTCAAATATTTACATTTCATAATTTTGTGCATTCTAAAATTTCCTGATGCTATGGGACAGTTTAACATATTTCATGTCTAATTTAAAAAATATTACGGTTTCAAAACCTCCCAAACGCTCTTCTCCTCATGATAACAATATCTTTTTAGTCTTTTAGGAAAAGAAGTTAAATATTTCATAGATTAAATTGAATTAAATATAAATTAGAAATTAAATAAAAATAATTTGTAGCACCTATTAGATTCCAAGGAATTTTAGCTATGTATAAATACTACAAATAATGTGCCAGCACCAGCAGGTATCACTAAGAATAATTAAATTAATCTCAAACGTTTATAATTTATTAAAACTGGAAAATATAAAGATATACTTAATTATTTAAAATGTTAATTTCATGGAAAGTCTCCATTATTAATATTATTATGTATACCAACATAAATATGTTCCATTTAATTTAATTTGAAAATTAAATATTTATGTTCTAAAAAAAATTAATTACACATAAATTAGTTCAACTTATTTTTGTAATTATAATTGAATTTGACTTTCTAACTTATTTTTAAATTCGTATATTTGACTTTAATATTTATATTTATATTCTTAATATAGTTTTTTTTTGTTCAATCAATCATATCATTAATATTTATTATACCCATAAAATATAAAACTATACCATATTTACACCATAATATCAACCCTAACATAATATTTTTGTTGGTATTTACAAAAACCATATTATTGACTATTATAATCATTATTATTAATAATTTAATATAAAATTATTCAAGCGCGTAAAAATTCAATATTACCAAAACCTGATTACCAAAAAAAAAATATATAAAAATGGTTAAATAGAAAGGAAATGAATTTATTATTTTGGAATTACATTATAATTTCTATAATGTCTTTACGTTAAGGAAAATTTATTAATAAAATTGCTTAGAGAAATTACATATATTTCCTAAATTTCACGGATCAAAAAATGATGTGCACAAATAATTTTCTATACCAACAAAATGAAATAAATATAAAATTTCCAAATCGAATTAAGAAAAATAATAACCGGGAATGACGAAATTAAAACATATCTTAATATCTAAATTAGTTTTACAAAGAAACTAGGATATATTATTATTAAAAAAAACTCCATTTGTAAAACAAAATAAAAATGTTTAGTAATATTATATATTTGATGAAGGGCTGTTAACCATATACTAATAATTATTTTAACCACAATGAGACATATGACTTTACATATATCGAATATGATGACGTGTAGACAAATTTTAGGTAAATTTATATTAAATTTATATAGTTAATATATTATTTCCATTGGAGCAAAGGATATTTGGTATAAATACAAACTACAAGCAAATTATATTCATATAAAGGTCATAATACTTATATTAATTCTTATTTTTCTATCTCCTAACTGAGTGGTATACACAATTATTATTTGGAACTTGTGGTAATTAAATAAATATGAATATTATTATTAATAATGTTTGATATTACTGAGCCTATATTATAATGTGACACAGGTAGAAATTTTCATCTTTCAAATTTGAAAATTACGTCAACAGTTTATATATATAATTCAGCTGTTTATATACATATATTATATACAACTTAAACTAATTCATTATATTAAAATAAGGATATATATTATTATAATAATTTAACTTTTTCGACAAAATTTACAGCATATATAAATGCATAATTATTTTTTTTCATAAATTAAGAAATTATAAAAAAAATAAATTATCATGGAAACAAAAAACATTTGCACATAATTTCTATATTATTATTATAATATCTTATTTAATTTTAAATATCACCGATAAAGTCAAAGAATTAAGATAATGTCTTATAAAAAAAACTGCAATGTTATCATGAAAGCTGCAGTATATTCAATAAAGGAATTAAGATACTATTTATAATATCAGAAATATTATCCTGTAAATAAGTATGTTGAATTACTAAAATAAATTCTATTTTAAATTACCCTTTAATTTATAATTTTAATAATACATTTAATTTCTGAATGAATTATCTCAATCCGTCAAAATAATTTATCAAAAATGTAGGGAATGGAAACAGAAAAGGTGTAAACATAATTAAAGGTTTTCACCAGTGGATTATTATTTTATTATTTATTTTTTTTCACCTCAATATATTTAAGACTCTTGTATCTCTTAAATCTATAATATACGAAGAATTTAATTAATAAACTTAATTCCAGATTACCCAAGTACAATTTACAACCAACCATAATTATTTTTACAAATTCAAAATGTAGTATAATGTATATATAACATTTTTGTGAATGGTAGAAAAATTTTAATTGACTAGGACAGGTGGTTCACATTTTTATTATTTTATTATGTGTTTTTAGTATTTATTTTATTGGTTTTCAATTTTGTTAAATTAGACGTCGTACAACGGTATGAAAGCACAAAACAAAATGGAAGAAATTATCCACAATTTTATGTTTTTGATTAACATAGACCTCCGAAGATGATTTCTTTTTATTAAATTTTCTTGTTTTAACAAATTAGTTACAGAGTTTTTTAGATAAATTAAATTATTGAGAGAAAACTAAATATATTTTTTATTAAATTTAATAAATTATATAATTCATATTATTAATTTATTGTTCAAAATTTTAATTATTATGTGTATATAAAAATCACTGAATATTTAAATGTCCCTAAAATTATTTCATAAATTATATTTTCGCGCATACTTAATATTTTCACAATTTATTTCAATTTCATAAATCTGTTTCTCTTCTGGCTGTTAAAAGGCAATTTAAAAATTTATTGCTATTGAAAATAGCATAAATTTTTGGCACTTAAATCAGAATACTCTACTTATGAATTTAAAATTAAAGATAAAAAATATTTCTTTAAAATTATAATATGTATATAAATTTATTCGTGCTTTTAAAATATTCATAATGACCTTACAATACCAATTCTACTCTAAAAATTTATTTTGTTGTCCTGATTTTATTATTTTCTTAAGCGTGACAATATAATTTTTGATTAAATAGTCAAATAAAATTCGGTAAAAAAATCATATACACTCATGAATATCACATCACGTAGGCTCTTTTGGCAAAAAAAAACTACTTGCTATTAATCTTAATATATTTTATATAATTTTTATTGATCCTGTACATTTTAATGAGTTTTATTTTTCTAAAAGTGTACGGATAATAAAAAAAAAATTATTACAATATTTTTTCAACGAAAACAGTTTTTTTTTCCGGATATTTTTTTTTGTCGTTATTTTTATACAGTTCGAGAAAATTTAAATACATCATAACAAACGATATATGCACCACAGTAAGATGTTGAAGTACATATATATAATAATAATCCATTATAATATATAAAAGGCAACATTTTTGTAATTCAGTTCATTAGTCGATTCTAATTACTATAAGAAAACAGAAAAGAGTATTACATTTTTTGTTTACGTAAATAGGGAAAAAATAAAATTAAAGTGATTATTTCTAATTGAATGTGAAGTAAAAATGAAATTTGTATCTTGTATAAAAGCTATTTGTATTGCAATGTATTTAATTCATCCGGAAAAAATCTTGTAAAATGTTTCTGTTTGCAATTTTAAGAAATGTTAAACGAATGTAACAATTGTGTTTATTTTTAAGTACTCATAATAATTATTTTTACTTTACAATTAATTTGAATTTTATTTTAGATCATTAAAGATTTTCAAATGCATAATTAGATTTATAAAACATGATATTTATTGAATTTAATTGTAGATTTAAATTCGTTATCTTTTATAAACTTAATTTTTATAGATATTAAATTAAATGACTATTAAGAAAAAGAAATTAAGAAAAAAAATACAATACATATTTTAATTATTTATTATTTACTTTATTTCAAAATAAATCTTAATTTTACTAATAATGTTTATAAACGAATATGGTTTTGTTTGGAAATGTTTAAAACTTTATTGTAGAAAAACTAAATTATATAATTATTTCGTTGTCATTAAAAACTAAATACAATTTTATAAAATCTACGAATCAGTAATTAATTTACTTAAATTATATCTTATCGTTATATTTATGACTCTGACTGTTCATACGTTTTTTTTTGGTTTAAAATATCGCTGGAATGATAAATTAATTAAATTTTGGAATAAAATTTATCTCTGAAATATTTTTGGATTGACAATAAATAAAACAGTAAAACTTAAAATTATACATAAAATAAATCATTAAATAAATCATTCAGTTCTTAATTATTCTAGTAAACTTTTTTATTTTTGGTATTAAATATGATTGAGAACTTCAGGGCCATTCACTGTTAATTGAAAATTCATCGTGTATTGTATGAAAACGAAGACCATTTCCGACTGGTGCATGAGCAGACGGCAAAAGAACATGCCACCAAAATGATCTAATAGAAAAATTATATGTATGTATAGAAAAGGTTTCTAGAAACATAGTTTTAGTAATAAAATTTATTTTTACCTTCCTCTAACTAAACCTAAAAATAATTTCCAATTTTTTTTTCTACCAAAATTATAAGGATTTATATAATTTCGGTTAAGTTTAGTTAATCTTTTTCTTTCCGATTCATTTATATGTGCTTCTATACTTGTTTCACCATTTGATATTAATTTACTATGCATAGTTGTTAATATACCAAGCGCAATAACAACAGCAATACATAATAATGACATAAATAAAATTGCACGTCGTTTCATAGGATTTGTAATATGTTCAGATGGAACTGGTAAATCATGTTTAGCTGGTAACAATCCATAGTCACTATATTCATTAATAATGGTCTACAATGTATTTAATTGATTAAATTTTTAAAATTGGATATTAACAAAATCACTTACAATTGGAATAACATGTCCACTTAAATTAAATTTAACTGGTTGTCCTATTAACGGTTCAGTTTCCTCCCAGCTGTCACCATCTGATAACCACAGATATTTATAACCGATTTCAACACCAAAAATGATAATAAAGAGGCAACCAAGTGTTGTGTATACCATATAAAGGAAGAAATATCTATGGTTTGCATAGCCAACACAATTATTTAACCAAGCTAATAATCAAATATATAAAAGCAATTTAAAATTATTTATTTGACAAAATTCATTTTGTAACTTATTCGGGAAAAAAGTTATTCGTTTCTTATGAAATTTGATATTACGAACAGTACCTATCTGAATTTTTTTAATATAAATAAGTTCAAAATACCCAAAGGCATATTTATTACTTTATATGACCACTATAAAACTTGTTTTTGTCTCTTGTCTATAGTTCATTGCATGCAGATGTAATTATATTCCATTAATTTGTGATTAAACAGTTGAAGAAGATCATACTGAAAACTTTTTATTTATCAAAAATAGTGGATGACCTTGACAGTGCAACAAATAGAATATTATTACAATTATAATAATATCCGGAATTTCTTCAAATTTTTTATATATATATAAGAAAAGAATATATTAAAATTTAGGCACTGTAGTTCTTGAGTTCAAGTAGACTTGTCAATTTCAAAATAAAAATTTACAAAAATGAAAGTAAGTGCATAAGAATCTTTAGTTCAAAAGTTTTACTTAAAAAATCAAATTATAATTTTCTGCTTTTTTATAACAGTTTTTCATTGTTCTTTTTACAATTTTGGGATATGCATTTGCATCAAATTTAATTGTACCTGCAACAACATTAGTTCGTAGTCCCGAACATGATTCAGCTATAATCAAAAGTGATAGAATTGGAGGAGCTTTTTCTTATAGTTCTGTCGAAGGACATGCTTATAAAGCTGTTTCACCAATTGTTCGTAATATTGTCAAACCAATAGCAGTCACTTATAACACACATTATGCTCCATTAACATATGCAGCACCTTTACCATATGCTGCAACATACCATCTTTTGTAAATTTATGATTTTTTTAAATTATACAAATATTGCAATCAAAACTAATATGAAATAAAGTTTTACTAAGTAGATTTTGAAAGTTGATCTTATTGGAAAAAAAATATTCTTTTGTCAATTTATAAATTTGCTCATAAAATATATTTTTGCAAAGTAATTAAATATGTACTTACGACAATGATGGTCCATACTCAACACACATTTATTACAAACTGAACAGTGATGAGTTCTTGGTGGCTTTGGCGATATACATTTTTTACAAATACTAACAGCTTCAATCAAAAGTTCCCCCTAAAAATATTATACATTATTATATATGTACCTAGTTTATATCAAAATTTTATAAATATAAATATCACCTCTGGTGGATTTCCAGGTTTTGTACACACAGCCATTAAATAATGGAAAACTACATTAATTAGTAACCAATTTCCTATTATTAATAATACAATTGTTGTTTTTGGAGATTTGTCCCACCACCATGGAAGACCAATCCAATAACATATATAAACAACAGCAAATGTTAGCATTGCAACTCCACTAACAAAAAACTAAAATTACAATTCATAGTATATATTTGATAAAATATTGTCTTCAATTAAACTTACTGGTCCTAATAAATGTGTATAATTATCTACAAACCAAAATATTGGTTCAAAACAAACATCACTTGCATAACTTTGGCTCATATTATGATTATATGTTATTGATCTGGTACAAAGTTTGATATAGCCTAGTCTCTGAAGAAATCTCTCCCTAAGAAACAATAAATAATTTAATTTAAAAGGAAATTAACAAAATGGGAAGAAAAATAAGTGGATTGAGAATAATTTCAATTCATATTGATAATTTTTATAATGTACAAGGCATAAATTATATACTACATACAACAAATTTTTTGGAAACCGTCGCCATCTCCAATGAAATTTGGCCATTATTCTAGACATTGAAAAAGTTATTTATTGCATGTTTTTGAAGAAGTTTATTATTTAATTTTTATTGAAAATTGAATTTAAAACTTTATTTTGACATTTGGATTATAACAGTGACAGTGGTCGATGCTAGTACTGCCAATATAAATTCATAATAATTATTGAAAAATAAAAGCTAGATTAAAAAATTGAATTGAAGAAAACAGCGAATGGCGTATTAGACCACTAAGCTGCTTACAAGCGGCTAAGGGCTTAGGGCTCTGGATGATGAGCTTATTTCCCTCAATTGCTAAGCACTTGTCAAAATATCGAGCATAAATTTTTATTGCTTTAACTAGTAAGCTATATTTTTTATAATAGAATAAATATTTTTAATAAATAATATTTTTATGTTTACAAATTTAGGTACTTCAAAATTAATAATTATTAAATTAATTATTTTATATTAAATAATTGAATATTTTTTTAATTATTTGAAAAACTTACAACTTTTGTTAAAGTTACAATTTTGACATTTGAAGCCAACGTAGCATGCTATCCAACACCACACCATTGCTCGGTCTAAGCACTCCGCTTATTAAGCTTACGCTTAGTCTAACCCTGGAATTACAATGTCGCTCTCATTTCGCTTTCATTTCGCCCTCAATTCGCTGTCTTACGCAGTCTACAAACATAGTAGTCACAATGAGAATTTTTTTTTGTTCTTAAATATCAGTTCATTGTTTATGTTTATTGTTTTTTTCAATAAACATTTTAATTTTTTTTTATAACTAATAATTAAAAAAAAATTTACATACAATTCTATTATTTTAACACATCAACGTGTAGTTTCAGCGAAAAAGTTAAAAGTTGACCAACTTTGTCATAGTTGCGAAATGCGAGCGAAAAGAAAGCGTTCATTGTAAACACCTTCATACAATTTCATACATTTCAACTTTATTTTGACACTGGCTGCGTATTGAGTGCGAAATGAGAGCGAACATTGTAACTCCAGGGTAAGCTGCTTAGTGGTCTGGCTGCGCCCATTGATTGAACTGCTCCCGGACGAGTCATATACCTTGTTTCCATGACGAGTTGAACTCGAGTTCAACTCGAGTTGAACCCCATGGAAACACGAGTTGAGTTGAGTTTTCGTTAAATCCATTTCAACTCCACGAAACTAGTGGGATTGAGTTGAGTTATGTCATTGTATTAGTAAATTGACATTTTATATCTTTGTATGTGTAAATGAACAAAAAATTATTATTTTTTTAATAATAATGGCGTCAGGAAGACTTTTTTGGAGTGATGATGAAGTAAAAATTTTAATATCAGTAATGGAGGAGAAAAATATATTAAAATTAATGACATAAATTTAATTATTATGAAATAAAAAAACCTGTTTTATATCGTGTTGCCAGAACTGTCAATTCAACTCAACTCAACTCGAGTTTTTGCATGGAAACGACTGGGGTTGAAATTTGAATTTTTTCAACTGAACGATAACTCAACTCAACTCAACTCCGTGCATGGAAACAAGGTAATAGATTAAGTTCTATCTGACTTTAGCTGGAAAATGTTGAAGACTGAAAAATTTATGTTTCCGAAATACATAAAAAGTTGTAAGTTACTTTTAAACAGAGAAATAAATATTAGTAGTAATTACTAGAAAATAGTGATGCGAGAATATCGTAACCTTAAAAAAACACTACTCGTTACCTTACAAAAACTACTCGTTACTTTACTCGTACAAATTTTTAATATCGAATAATATATGCAACCCTACCTATAATAGCGCAAATTGAAATTGACTTATTCATTATTGGTAGCACTGTTTTCTATTAAAGACGCATCAAAGCAATGGCTACGAAAGATGAAAATATTAATGAAGAAACGGGTAAATACAATAATATTAAATAATTATATTATTTCATTCTCAAAATATAATATATATTCAATAGAAATATTATATTTTTTTATATTTCTACTAAAGTAATTTCACGTGAATTGATAATTAAAATCGTGTTATAAAACGTTGCCCGGCCGCCATTAGTTTTTTAATGAGATTAATTTTAGTATATATACTTTCAATATGATTTTATTTAATTTTTATTTTAGGTGGTCGTCGAACACGTTCTGGTCGTAAAACTTCCTCAACACCAACTACACCAGCTCGATCAACACGCCGTTCTAGCAGAAAGCAAAATCCAGAGGTAAATTAATTTATATTTTCCCATTACTTTTTATTATAACCTCAAAATTAGAGGGGGGAAAACCATTAAATGATGTACAAAAAATTGCTAGTTTCACTGTGGATGAGGCGTTGTTCCATTCACAGCTGAATACAAATATTTTAAAAAAGCATTATTGCATTTTCATTTTATTTGTAAAGATGATTTGCAAGGGCCAACTGATAAAATTAAGAATATTTTACTTTGTAGATTTAAAATAATGTTAAAATTAAGTTTTCAATCATTTATTTTTTTTAGATCAGCGAATTCGAATCAGAAATTAATGATGATAATTTAAAAATGATAAATGAAGATGATCAATATGATCCAGCTCAATCAGATATTATTAAAGAAATGTTAGCAGAAGCTGCCCAGGGGGTAATTATACAAGATCAGGAATATATATCAACAGAAGATAATGATGAACAAATAACTGAAGAAATTATTTGTGAAACATATGAAGATCCGCAAGAATATCATTTTGAAACTGTAACAATATTAGATGATGAACAAGAATCATTTACAGAACAAATAACAACTGTACAAAGTGATATTGTTGAAGAAGATGATGTCGATATGGTTGTTATACAAAATGTTGACAATCTTGAAAATGTTGATGATGAGCAACAACAAGAGCATCATCATCTAGAAGAAGACCAACAACATGAGCATATAGAAGAAGATCAGCAACAAACATTAGGAAATAGAATTGTTACATCTGAAATGATGCAACCAATTGAACAAATGGTTGAGGATGAAAATGGCTCATCATTCCCATTTGGTGGTAGTGTACAACAATCTGAAAATTCAGCTGATAATAAAATTGAAGAAAATATTGAACAACAATCAGTACAGATGGTTGATAGTTCGTTATTAGCTAGTATGGCCGGTGATAATGCAAATAGTTTACCATCAGCTGGCGAAGAAAGTCAATCAAAGGAGAATTTTGAAAATGTTACAGAAGAAATTATTGAAGAAGAACCACAACAAAGTAAAACCACTAATGAAAATGAATATAATCCTGATGATACACATTCAGAAAATGCTATTGCGGAAGATTTACCAAATGGTAGTGATGGTAATGCAACTGGACCGGATGACAATGAAAAAACTTTAAATAATGTTGATGCTGATATGGTATCAGAGGATGAATTACAAACACCACCACCAACAACAACAACAAAACCTAAAGTAAATGATGCTGAAGAAGTATCTGATGATGAATTACCTGGACCAAAACTAGCTGAATTACCAGCTGATACAGAAGTAGTATCAGAAGATGAATTACCAGCAAATAGTGGAAAAAAAGATGGTAGTAAACGCAAAGCTGCTGCTGATGAAGAATATAATCCAAGTAGTCCAACTGGTGAAGAAAGTAATGACGCAGCTCCCGAGAAAAAGGTTAAATTAGATACAGTAGAAGGTATATTAAATAATAAAATAAATTAAAAAATATAAATTATTATAAAACTATTTTAGAAAAAGAAGAAAATAAGGAAAAGAAAAAAGAGAAAAAAAAATTACCAGATTTAGATAAATACTGGAAAACTGTTAAGGATGATCCATCAGATTTTACTGGATGGACATATTTACTTCAATACGTTGACCAAGAGGTTAAAAACATTAAATTTATTTTAGCATTTTTATTATTAAAGTTTATTTTTTGTAGACCGATGTTGAAGCAGCACGAGAAGCATATGATGCATTTTTATTTCACTATCCATATTGTTATGGTTATTGGCGTAAATACGCTGATTATGAAAAACGTAAAGGTGACAAGGAAAAATGTTATGAGGTGAGTTAGAATGAATTTTTTATAATAATAAAAAAAAATCGTATTCTTGTTTCTTTTAAAAATTCATTTAATTTAATTAAAATTTAATGAAATTTTCCGTCACAATTAAATATTAAAAAAAAAAGAAGTGTTTAAAATATTATAAACAAACAAAAAAAGACATTTATGATGAAATATCACATTCTATGATTTCCCTACAGCCTACGCTCAGGGGCACTGTTTGCTGTAAATTTTCTACACTCGAGATCTTTGACAATGTTGTTGTCGTTATCACTTTTGAGAGTACATTATTATTATTGTTATTACATATGAATATTTTTCAAAAACGTATTATATTTATTTTAATATATTATGAATTATTTGTGAAATATAATATTTTATTAAATAATATTTTTATTACAATTATTATGCAAATTAAAAATACAAAATTTATGGTATAAATTTTTTTTTTTGTAAAATGAAAATATTTCTTTTCAAAATTCTATTAATAATGTTATTATTTTTAATATATAAAACGAAATATTTCATTTTACAAATTTATTACATAAATTTCGGAGAAGTTTGCTGCAAAAAAAATGATTTTTTTACGTATTGTGACTACTTAAATTTATTTACTAAAAAAAACCAAGCATTTTGCAAAAGTCCAGAGGAACATCATAAAAGTTGTAGATTTTATTAGGTTGCTACAATTTGGATTTTCATATTTTAGTGTTTGTTTATGTTTTAGCGGATGTTCGGGTTTTTATTCATTTAGTTTTTTTTTATTTATATATAATTGTGGTGATTTTTTTTTTGCTTTTATATTTCTAATGATATTTTCTAAAATCCCTTAAAAATACCAGGAGTAAGTACAGAAAATGAGATTTAAATGAAATACTTACGAACACAAATGTTAATATTTTCTGAAATTTATAAAATTTAATTTTTTTTAATAAGAATTTTATTACAGCTTTATTAAATTTAATCTTTCTGTCTAAATTAAGGATATGTAAAAAATATGTGGGACCATTGAATGAATTTGAATTATAAGGCTTCATTTAATAATTATATTTTTTTATTACATATTTGAATAATGAATCTTTTTCTTACAACAAATTGATTGCTCATTGTTAGTGAAATTTTATTTTATTTATTAAAGGGTTGTAACCCAATTTTAAATGTATCAAATTTGGTATATCATGACGAAAATTGATTAATAGATTTAGTAATTTCTCACAGACGAGTGTTTTAGTTTAGTTAGGTAATAAATAATGTGCTAAGTATGTACAATTTCTATTCAATTTTATTTTAAATGAATTCTCAATCATTTTAATTTAATTTTTTCATACAAACAAACAACATTCTTCAATTATATTTACTTGGCATATTGGACAATTATTATAATATTCATTTAATTAAATATATGATATAATTTAAGTTTAATAAATACCAAACTAGAATATCACTAGCATTGAGCAAAGCCGTATTGATGTTGAAAGGACTTTTCTGTTATAAAAATTCCGAGCGCAAAATTTTATTTTTTTTAAATTTCTTTTATCAATAAAATTTTGTAAAAAATAGTCAGCATTAATTTTAATAATTAAAGCATTTCGTATTAATTTTCTTTTCCTTTTCATTGTTGGTTGTACTTCTTGTTCACCATTTTTTAAAATATACAAAAACTAAACTTAAATCAAAACAAAATCATTTAAAAATATGGCGCACAAAAATTGATTAATTTAGGTATTTGAACGAGGACTAAAATCTATACCACTATCTGTTGATTTATGGATTCATTATTTATCACATGTTAAATCAAATTCTGGTGATAATGAGGATTATATTCGGTCACAATTTAATCGAGCTGTAGAAGCATGTGGTCTTGAATTTCGTTCTGATAAACTATGGGAGGCATTTATTAAATGGGAAATGGAAAGTAAACGTTATTCACAAATTGTTAAAATTTATGATAAACTTTTGGGTATACCAACACAAGGATATAATGGTCATTTTGATAGGTAATTAATATTTAAAACTAAATATGTTTTATAAATTAATTTATTTATTTCAATTTAGTTTCCAAGATTTAATAAGTAACCATTCAGCAGCTGTAACAATTAGTATTGAAGAATTTAAAAAATTACGAAGTGAAGTACGTGAATCACATGAGAAATCATCAAAATCAAAAGAAAAACATGGTAAAGATAAAGATTCAAAAGATAAACATAGCAAAGATTCAAAGGATAAAGATAGTAAAGACAAAGAATCGAAAGATAAAGATTCGAAGGAAAAAGAATCTAAAGATAAAGATACTAAAGATAAAGATTCTAAAGATAAAGATACTAAAGATAAAGATTCTAAAGATAAAGAATCAAAAGATAAAGATACAGTAGAAAAGGACAAAGAATCTAAAGATGAATCAAAATCAGATGATACTGCCACAAATGTAATTGTACCAACCGAAACTACATCTGTTGTTGATTCAAATGAACCTGATGATCATGTTCGTAATGATGAAGAAATGTCAGCTATTAAAGATAAAATAATCTCAATACGTCGTAAAATTCATAAAACAACAGTAGCAGCTGTAACAGCACGTTGGAGTTTTGAAGAAGGTATAAAACGTCCATACTTTCATGTTAAACCACTCGAACGTAGTCAATTGAAAAATTGGAAAGAATATTTAGAATTTGAAATAGAAAAAGGTGATCGTAAACGAATATTAATTTTATTCGAACGTTGTTTAATTGCTTGTGCTTTATATGATGAATTTTGGTTAAAATTAATACGTTATTTAGAATGTGAAAATGCTACAGAATTAATTGATTATACACGTGATGCTTATATTAGAGCTTGTACAATACATCATCCAGATAAACCAAGTTTACATTTAATGTGGTCGGCATTTGAAGAATGTCAAAATAATTATGAAAAGGCATCAGATATATTAATAAAATTAGATGAACAATGCCCAAATTTATTACAAATTGCATATCGTCGTATTAATTTAGAAAGACGACACGGTAATTTGGATAAATGTAAAGAACTATATGAACATTATATTGGTATAGCTAAAAGTAAGAATGTAGCTGGTAGTTTAACTATTAAGTATGCAAGATTTTGTCATAAAATATTAAAAGATATACAATTGGGTATGGATAAATTGAAATTAACATTGGAAAAAGATAATGGCAATACACGTATTGCATTACAAATGATTGATTTAGCATTACAGCGTGATATTGTTGATGAAAATGAAATTGTTGAAATAATGGATAAATTTGTTAATCGTGATGGTATTGATTTAGATCAAAAAGTTTTATTTGCGCAAAGGAAAGTTGAATTTTTAGAAGATTTTGGTAGTTCAGCTAAAGCATTACAAGAAGCACAAAGATATTTACAAATAGCATTGAGCAAAGCTAATGAAGCTAAAAAGAAAGGGTAAATATTTATTTTATTTTATTTAATTCATATTAATTTGTGATATATTTGTATAATAATATTTTTTGTTTTGTTTTCAGTGAATCTAGTCCAAGCCATAAATCGTCTAAAGATTCAAAATTAACAACAGCAACTGCATCGGCAACAGCTAATTATAATAGTACTAGTGGATATTATGGTGGTACAGCAGCTGCTGCATCACAACAAAGTTACTATAACAGTAGTGGACAACAGCAACAACAGTATCAACAACAATCCTATGATAGCTATGGTTATAATCATTGGCAATATGGTTCCGGTTATAGTGGCTATGGTCAATGGGGTGGCTATGGAAACTATTATTAAAAAAAAAAAACAATTCTTGGATTTCTAATTAACGTTAAAAAAATAATTTCCTTTTTAAATTTTGTTCACTTCTTTTTTTTTTATTTCAAAATCATTTGACAAAATATGTTTTACAGTTTTTGTTTAGTCTTACATCAACTTTTTTTTTTACTGTTCTGTATGTACAAATATACATTTTTATTAAAAAAAAATATTAATTATAAAAAGAGATAAAAATAATCAAACTTTAAATTAACATGGAAGATCGATTTGTAAAAAAAAAATTTTTTAAATAATCATTATTAAAAAATATATAAAAAAAAAATATTTTTTCGATTATTGTTTGAGATATTAGTGTTTTTAATAATTGTAGTAGTGCACGCAAGTATTTTTTTTATTTCTTTTAATTATGAAATTGCTTCTTCAATTGAATTGAAAAATTGATTGAAAATATTAAAAATAGAAATAAAGATAATATTGCCTAATTAAGAGATAAAACTGTAAATTATTTGTGAGCATTTCAGTAACTCAACTTGTATTCAATTAAGCAACTTGTATGCAATGTGAATATATACCATTTTCAAATTATCGATATATCTGTCCCAACTATAAACAAAGAAATGTACAAAATAAATATGTATTGTGTCATGTGGATCTATAAAATCATTCTATCGCCTGAGATTTTGTTTCACCCGACAAAAATATTGTCGCTTAACATTCTTGCGAGAAGGCATCGATATTTTTTAAATTCTTAACAATTACAGTTGGAATATACGTGCTTGTTTAATTAATTTTATCTACCAATAGAAAGAAGAAAGATAATAAAAATTGCACACCAAAAGAGAATAAATTGGATTAAATATTTTTTTTTATTGATGAAAAATCTGACAAAGTATAAACATATTATCGTTCTACATCATCTTTAGTAACTGGTATAATATGACATCCCAAGAAACCACGACCACTCCATGTATGTGGTGTTAAATGAGTTTCAACAATCTGTCCGTTTGCTCCTCTTTTAAGTTTTAATAGAATTTTTTGATTTATTTTATGCTTAACAACATCACCAATCACTGATAAATTATTATCAAAATTCTTTGAATTTATGGATCCAAATTCAATAATAATATCATTGACCATAAGTCCCTAAAAATATTATTTTTTTTAATTATTTATTCAAATATATTTTTCAAATTTTTACAGCATCATCAGCTGGTGAGCCTGGAAATACTAAATCAATTTTCGCAATTGGACTTAATGGTATTTCATTTTCAGATGTATTTGTATTTAAACCACTTGTTTTTGTTGATGTCGACGCTGAATTACTAGTAGCAGATGCTTCAGCAGCTTCTGCATGTACTTCATGTATACCCTTTTCAATTTCTTTTATCAATTCTTTAAGATCATTTTGTAAACATATAATTTGATGTCGTGCATTTCTAACTTGAACCAAATCAATGTCATTACGTGGAAAACCTTGTTCATCCACAAGACTACCAGTCATTCCAACTTTGTTCTGCGTAGGTACAATATGAATATAAAAATATTAAATCAAGTTTTATTAATGATGATTTGCAAATTTATGTACATAAGAAAAATTGAACTTACAGCTTCTAAAACTAATCCATAATCATTAATTTTCTTTTCAATTCGATCTTTTTCTTCAATTAATTTTAGTGTTTGTTCTTTTTTCGATATATTTGGAACTACCATTATTTCTTCTTATTATTATTTTTAAAATAGTATATTTTTGTTTACACATATATCGGAAGAATTTGCGTTTTTGAAAAATTATATAAACGTCACAGATCTAGAAATTGTCTGTTGTCAGTTGTCATTAATGTCAATAAAAATTGTATCAAGCCGTTCAAAAGCCGCAAAAAAAAGGCGGCTTAACATCGAAACTATAGCTAAAATTTTAAATTATAGTAAATATGTTACCATAAAATATCAACTCAACAATTTTAAAATGAATATGTTACCATAAAATATTAATTCAACACGAATTTTATATTATTGAAAAAACAACTGAAATATTAAATCCTTTTTATTTCCAATAAATATTGACCAAATTACTATAAAATTAAAATGATTTGCAAAATTATTTTTATTTATTTAAATTACTATAATAAAATACTAAAATAATCAATTAAAAAAATCTTTCAAATTAAGCTCTTAAATTATCTAAAATCCAGTTCATATAGAATGTAACTTTTGTATAAATCGTATATGTATTATTGAAACCACATTGTGTAAAACCAGAAGAAACAATACCAATTTGGTAATATAATGGTACCTTTTCTTGTTGACTAATTTTAGCTGGTGCAAATAATGGACCACCAGAATCACCATAACAAGTATCAATATTATCTTCACCACCACCACATAATTCTGAATTTCCTATATTAATTTTTAATTTATAGTAATTTTTGCAAACTGAAACTGGTTTTAGTGGTATTACAGCTTGAAGGAGTTCATTGTTAAGAGCCATTTCTATAAATAAAACAAATATATACATTTTAATATCGCTATTCAAATATAAATAATTTCTACTTAAGTAAAACCTTTTTCTGTAAATCCCCATCCACTTACGATGGCTTCCGTTATTTTAATATTATTAAAATTCTTAGATAATGGCAAACAAATTAATTTAATATTATCTATAAAAGAGATGAAAATTTATGTTTTATAATTAATTTGTTTTGAATATCCAAAATATTTACCCTGTTGTATATTGGCTATACGCTTGAGACGTATCAAAGCAATATCATATTTAAAACTTTTTCTCTGAAATTCAGAATGTTTTATGATTTCTTCAACACCAATATCTTCAACTGGAGGTGCACAATAATCGTCAATATCAATACCATCACAATCTCTAACATTATTTAAATAATGTTCACCTAATCGTACAGATACTCTGCGATGGTAAAAATAATAATGTACATACATATATAAAATATTAATTTTTATTTAATTGTTAATGTAGGTATATTATATATATTGTTTCATAATTATTAAATTACTTACAATTTATCAACAGAAGAGTGTACACAATGTGCAGCAGTTAATACATAACGACTTGTTATCAATGAACCACCACATTTAAATTGTAATCCATTTGATGTATCATATTGTAATAATGCCATCCATGCATATTCATTTAATTCAGTTTTATTTCCATTAGATATTCTTTCGCTATTAACAATTCCACAACGATCAATTTCAAGTAAATTTGCATTTAAATGAAATATAAGATTTCCATTAACATTATCATCATTTGCAGAAGTTTCACCTGTTGAAAGGGGATTTATTAATGGTGGACTTATTGATGGTTGATTAGTTGGTTTCGTATTAACGTTAAAAAATGTTGGATTTGAAATTGTTGAAGTCACTTCAGTGTCTTTTGTTATGTGTCTGGCCGAACAACAATAATAACTCTAAAAAAAAGATATTGCAAAAATAAGAAATTATTGAATTATTTTATTTATGTTATATATATATGTATATATATGTATACATACTCGTACTCGTACGTACTATGTCAAAAAACTTAAATTAGCATAAATGGTTTTTTTTTTTGTTAAAAATTGAATTCAAATAAAAAAATATCAAAACGTGTTTGGTATAGTATATTAGTTATAAAGATTTTCTATATACAAATATATATTACTAATCCTATATAGGTAGTATATAGTCAAAAATTTAAATTAAGTTCTCTTTTTATTGTTTATTTACGATTGTAAATTTTCGATACACATTAAAAAACGATTTATTTACATTTTGTACATAAATTATTTTAAATAACACCGACAAAATATTTCCATTTAATTAATTTAATAGAATAAAAATATTTTTCTTTATGCGAAAAATAAAAATTAACTAAAATAATATACATAATTAAAATTTAAATTTATAATTATAAATTACCTCAAATTTGATAAAACCACAATGACTTCTATGTAAATAATTATAAAAATTTTGTGTTGGTTTTGCTGTATCTTGTAAATGTTGATGAAAAATTGAACATAATTTTACTGGAACACATTCGCCGGCTTCTCCATTTGGTGTTGTACAATTTTCAGCTGAATCTAGTTAAATAAATATTAAAAAAAAATAATCCGGTTTTAAATAAAATTTATACTAATTATTATTATAATTGAATTTTATTTTATATATAATATATATAAGTATAAAGAAGACAAGGTTGAAACTAAATAGACGACAATTATGTATTTATGTATTTAAATTTAATTACAAGAAAAACTTACTAGTATTTCTTACGATAAATAATAAATATAATATATAAAACAAATAATTAAATATTTTTATGGACATAACTACGATTATAAAATAATTTATGTATTTCTAATTAAAACATGAATAATGTGTTAAAAAGCACGTCAATTTGTTAGTAAATTTCAATTAAAACTGAATCAAAAATGTTGTATCTTCTCTATATTAATATTTAGAAGAAAACAAATCAAACAGGTAATATTTATCGTTATTTCGTATTGGATATAGAAAAAGCTTTTTGAAAAAAGCTTGATTTTTTATATACTTACAAAGATATTTTTAATAAATTTTTTATAATATAATTTCATTAAATATTAAGTCTTAATTGGTGACTAAAAAAAACTAGAATTATATTTAATTTTTTTTTAACAATTAATAATAATACCGCTTTAATTGCATCAAATTTAAAAATCTAGGCGCTAATAAATTAGACACTGTTTTAGTTACTATGAATATTCATCTGGTAATCATTTATTTATATGTACATAGTGTTGGCATTTCAATATAATTTGCATATAGTTTAGGGGTGTAAAAATAAGTAAAAAATGTAAATGTAAAAATTTCAATAAATTAAATATATTTTATTATTAAATCAAAATAGTTGGTTTTCAACATGATTTCAAAAAAGACCCTTAAATATTCTGTTAATGGGTAATCTAATAACATTATTCCAAAATTCATATTAATTGGCCAAAAATCTCATTAGAAATATTTCATATATTTAGAATTATAGTACACATTGAGATTGAGTGCGTTCACTTAACGACATTATGCCAATGCCACATAAATCCATAATGTAACATAAAATTTATACATATATTTGAATTTGATCATTTGATGGTTCGTTTATAATAACAATAAATTTAAAATTTATTATTGATATGCATTATGCATAAAAAAAACAAAATGATTCAAAAATTTTAATGTAATCAGTTTAATATAATATATTTAAAATTTCTGAGTCATAAGTATGTTCCCCAAAAGACGCCATTAAATTTTAAAACAAATATTCTAAAGATGAAAAAGCTCACAAAAATGATTCATTTTTGAAAATTATATATTTTATTAATTTATCTTTTTTTCGTAATAATCGTTTAACACAATACAATTTGTGTGGACTAGGACTTTTTCTATAGAACATTGTACTATATATATATTTATATGTATAATTGATATATATACATAATTATGTTATAAAAGATTATTTTTTAATAGTAAGATAACAGCCTAATGGAATCCAATAATTATGCTATTAAATGATTACAATTAAATAATAATACCGAAAATGCAGAATTATTAAATTGAAATTTTATTTTCAATATTTATTATTAAATCAAAATAGTATGTTTTCAACATGATTTCAAAAAAGATCCTTAAATATTCTGTTAATGGGTAATCTAATAACATTATTCCAAAATTCATATTAAAATTTAATTAAAAACAATTTCACCTTTTTTTCAGATTATTTTGGTCTGTAACAATTTTTATTTTAGTTCCAATTTTTGGTCTAACATTAATCTCAGTTTATGACAACTTTTTAACATCATCGATTTCATTTACTTTAGACACTTTATTGTAAAGTTTTATTTAACGAATATTACTAAAAGTTAATTTTGATATAAAAAAAATTATTTTTATAGTTTAAATTGGAATACAACATTTCCAGCTGTAACAGTTTGTGAAATTTATAATGGTGAAAAAAATTGGGATATTAGTGAAAATTATTTTGGACCAGATCGAGATCATAAAGTTGATGATTTTGTTAGTGAAATAACATTTTTCACTGGAACATGTGAATCATGTTATCGTTGTGATAATATTAGTTGTCCAACAAATTTTAATGAATTAATAGAAAATGTATGTAAAGAAAATAAAAAATTAATTACAAAATTTTTTAATTATTATATTCATATTATATTTAATAGTATCGAACACCATGCAAAAATTTAATTACAAATTGTACATGGATTAATATAGAATTTGATTGTTGTAATGAATTTCGTTCATTATTAACTGAATATGGAACTTGTTATTCATTTAATTCAATTCAATCTGGGTAAAAAATATTATATATAAATTTATATTATTATATGTATAATTATTTTTGTCAAAAATGTTTCATTCATTTATGTATTTAAATAGTGATTCGGTTGGTTTTCGTTATAAAAATAATCGAGAAACTGGACCAGGTAATTTAAATTTTATAGTACATGATGATGTACAAATACATGTTCATCCAACACCAGATATACCATTTTTATTTTCGGAAGGTGTTATACGTGAAACTGTTTTATTTGGTTCAAAAAAAGAAATTATTTTTAATGTAATGGAAATTTATAATGATCAATCTATTTTTAATTATAAACCAAATGATAGAAAATGTCGTTTCGAAAATGAAATTACTGATTTTAATAGTATGTAAAATTTAATATAATCAATTTCAAAGATATACGTTATAAAATTATAAATTTTTTAGGAGAAATTATTTATAGATTCTACAGTTTTTCCACTTGTATTGTAGAATGTGTTAGATTAATTCAACTATTAATATGCAGTTGCCATTTTGTGATACAATTAGAAAATTGTAAATTATATTATCTAAATCTAAATTTATAGTATTTTAAAAAAAATAATACTATCTTTATAGCTTCATTATGCGATATTGAAGGTATTAAATGTCTTTCGGAAAATTTTCAACGATTTAATGAGATGAGAAGAAATTGTGATTGTATGTCATCATGTGAAGAACCTGAATATGGAATCGTTTATACTTCGCCCGAAGAGTTAAGTAACAAATATAAATTTTTATAAAAAAAATTTTTTTATTTTATTATAAAAATACGCAGAATAAATCATGAATCAGAAGCGAGTAAAATTATTGTATCAATGATTGAGCTACCAACACAAAGATATGTTCGAAAAGTTGTTAAAAATTTCTTGGATTTAATAAGTTGGTTTTCTTTAGTATTATTTGAATATTAAAAAAAAAATAAAAATTATTCAATTCTTTTTAGTTTCTGTCGGTGGTATTGCAGGATTATTATTTGGTGCTTCAGTTTTAAGTATTATTGAGATCTTTTATATTGTTTTCGTTGGCTTAGAAAGACTTATTCGAAAACTAAAGAAGAACAAAATAAATTTTAAATATAAAACTAAAATAAAGTAAAATACTACGGTATTATTGTAAAAGTTTATTTTATTAGTGCTTTAATTAAAAATATTTTATTAATAAGTGGAAGTACCTTAGTTATAAAAATTCTTTTTTCTTTTTTTGAAAAACTATATTCTTTTTTCTACTATATTTATGTATAATTGTTGTCTTAAATTTAAAATATGAAAATTATATATTTTGTTTTAATCATCATCTGCCATTGAAAGTACTTGATCAATAACTTCGTCAATAGTTAAATTATTTAACAATTCCTTAATTGAATCATTATCAACAACAACTGTAAATAGTAATTTTACATATTGTCTCATTCTTGTAATATATTCATTAGAATTGTCAACATGGGTAAATTTATGACCACAGTTAAGAATGACTTTACGAAGTACCTATAAAAAATATTATATTTTATATATACATTAAATTTAATATGTCTTACATCTTCAGCAGATGACCTTGGCCAACCAAATTTTTTCAAAGTCTTTGAATCTACTAGAAAATCTAAAAGTTTTCGAATTTTATCATCGAATTTTTCATCATCATCCAGTGTGCTTTCATATTTATCATCCATTTCCATTTTAACATTATCGGTTTCTAACACCATTAAAACTTCACCTTCCTCTTCATCTTCATTGTATTCTTTTTCATTATCATCTTTCTCATTTTGAAGTTCGGTCTTTTTGTCAATATTTTTATCATATGTTGAATCATATTCAATAATTTCTAAATCATCGTCTGAATTTTTTTGTTTTATTTTATTTTTTTGTTCTAATTCATTATTACTATACTCTTCATATATGACTAAACGTTTATCGTCATCATCATCATCAATATCATTCAAATCTTCTTGTAATTCTTCAATAACATATTCTTCAATTATTTCACCTTTATGTGTTGTTTTTGTTACCTTTTCAGTTATTTGGTTTTGTTGTAATGAAACACCATTTAGAATACGTTTCTCGGTATCAATTTTTTCTTCATCTATTTAATTTATAATAATTAATTAATTTACATTATAAGACCTACAAATTAATAATAAGATAGCAGCGGAATGGAAGATATATTATACATAGTTTAAAAATCATTTTTTAATAACCGAAATATATCCGAATAATGGACACTAACGCAAACACAAATAAAAAGATTAGATATATTTGAAAAGCAAATATTTGAACCGGTATAAGAAAATGGTGTCTGGAAAAGAAGATGGAACTCGGAGCTGGAAACAATGTTTGGTACTATCTGAGACCGTACTATCTGTATGCATATATAAGAAATCAAAGGATCACGTGGCTAAGTCATCTGCAAAGAATGCCGGAAGCAAAAGCTGTCAAAAGAATATGAAAGAAAGTAGAAGTCGGGGAAGACGAAGAGCCCCCTGACAAGAAAATAATGTAGAAAACGATGCGGGAACTCATTTGAAAACAGCTGGTGTATAATATTAGTAGATAGGCAAATATGGAGTGGCAACTGGAGACTGGAGACTGAATGATCTGTGGAGCTATTATATTGCAGTAATTTTTATAATTACCTTTATGAATTCGTTTGACATGTCGTTTCAATCTCAAACTAGTTGAAAAATTTTCATAACAAATTGTACATTGATTTAATGTAATAACAGGTAGAGTTTCTGGTTCATCATCTGTATGAGTTAGACGATGAAAATTGAAACTTCCCTGATCACTAAACTCTTCATCACAAATGGGACAAATCAACCACTTTGCTAAAAATAAAATAAATAATTAATAAAATAATTTATAGACAAAGATTTCAATATAAGTACGTGTATGTTTTCTAGTTACATGACGTTTTAAACCTGCTGCACTAACAAATTTATCATCACATTGTTTACATTGAAATTCAACATCTGTTGATGAATGATCAACAACCAAATGTTTTGATAGCCTAAATATAAATTATAAAAATTAATATAAATCACAACTAAATTATCAATAAAATTACTTTGATTTTCTGTTAAATTTTTGATCGCATAAAGGACATTCAAATGAAGCAGATCCTTCGCCAGTATGAGTTTTATTATGATTTTTTAGCTGTGTAGCTTGAATAAAACTTTTTCCACAAATTGTACAGGTATGTGGACGTTCACCTATCACATAAAATTTTAAACAATATTTCCTTTTTTTTTATTAAAATTACAAACCTGTGTGAGTTTTTACATGACGATTTAAAACTTCTTTGGCAGTAAATGATCGAGAACACTATAAAATATGAAAGAAAAATATTATAAAATAATACTGTTTAAATAAACAATTTACTATAGAACATTCATATGGTTTCTCTCCCGTATGGTAACGACGGTGCTTTCTCAAAGCGGCATTTGATGGGAATACCTTAAAAATAATATTCAATATATAGACAAATTCTACTTTTATTATATATTGTACTCGAAATTACCTTTTCACACAAATCACATGAAAATGGACGTTCCCCCGTATGTGTTCGAATATGAATGCTAAAAAAAATACAATTAAAAACATTTGAATAAATTAAACATAAATTTATTTTACTTTAAAGTTGAAGTTCCATAAAAACTTTTCTCACAATATGGACATTGATAATCACGTGTTTTAGTATCTTCACCTAAATGCGTTCTTAAATGGCTACGTAAATTATCAACACGATAAAATACTTTACTACAAACATTACATTCAAATTCTTTTTTCGCATGTCCGGCATCACATCCCGAAAATTTTACATGCCGAAGTACTAAAAAAATTAAAAAAATATTTTAATAAAATCTTACAATTACAATTAATATTAAACTAGTTATATATTACCATGATAACGGCGAGTAAACTCTTTACCACATTTTTTACATGCAAATGGTTTACCACGTCTATGATGATGTTCTGTATGTATTTTAAGTATCTGCTCAGATGGACAACGGGCATTACATATTTCACATGGATATTGTTCCATATCGGAATGTATAAGAAATACGTGACGTTGGAAGCTAGCAGAATTTTTAAATGATTTTGGACATTCAGGACAACGAATATGACCAGCCTAAAATAAAATTATAATTATTTTATATTATTGAAATAAAATAAATATTTACATGACAAGAATCATAATTCTCTTCACAACAATAACAAATTTTATCCTCATTTTCAATTTGAATGCATTCTTCTTCAATTTCATTAATTTTCGCGTACATTTGTTGTTTTAAAATATGAGCAGCACTATTTTGGCGACAGAATGGTAAATGCCTCTTTAAATCCTTTTAAATTAATAATTAAAAATATTTAAGTAAAATAAATTACAAATAAATTCATATTTACATTAAGATCCAAAAATGTTTTATCGCATTTTTTACAAACATGCTCTACAACTTCTTCCTCCTCCTCTTCTTCTACTTCTTCTTTTTCAGAACCATATTCGTCATTTTCATCCACAAGTACCATTTCTATCATTCCATCATCCTTATTAGTTCCACCATCCTGGCTATTTTCATCATCATAGGAAACATCAATTTCATCATTGTCATTGATAACAACGCGAAATACTTTATTTTCCGATTTAGTTGTCATCTTTAATTGCTTTAAAATACTAATATATAACCAAATATTAATACATTATGTTAATTTATTGTATATACTTATAAATTTTTTATGTAAATAAGAAAATAGTAAATTTAGTGGCTTGTCTACAATTAGGTAAAAAAAATTAATAATTGTGGTATTTAAAAAAGAAAAAAATTAATTAAAATTTAGTTTTTTTTTGTTAATCAAAAAATAGGTCATATTTTTAGGCATATAACCCAAAATTTAAAAATTTTCCTTTAAATTATTTTTTCAGATTGCATGCTTTTGGGAATTTGACATTTTTTTCGTTTATACAAAATCAAAGCAAAATGAAGTATAAAAAATTAAATGGATGCTGTTTTACAATAATATGCAAATGCATAGACTTGTTGCGCCTGAAAAACCATATAAGCGATTTATAATTTTCAATAGAATTCACACAAATTACAAAATCCTAATTAATTTTGATATAATATACAAAAAAAATTTAAAAATATTTATGCAGTAAAACTCACGCCTTGTTTTATAATTTTTTATTCACTTCACTTTTGTTTGCGTGTCAAATAATTAAAAAAAATGTTTGACTGAAAAAAAAATTCGATATACACAGGCGCGTACGCGTATATCGAATTCTGATCTAACAGATGGAATTTATTCGAAATCGAAACTGAGAAATTTAGTTCCGAATCCGAATTTTTTTTAAAAAAGCCCCTAAAATTTTTATATAATTAAAAATAATACAATTATAAATGTGTACTAAAATGTAATCATAACTATAAGTGTATTGGGCATTGGGCCTGATAAAATCCTAAAAGGGTTAATTGGCCTTCCAAAACTTTGCATAAATAAATAAATGATTTCACCTTTATGTATTGTTTTTGTTACATTTTCAGATAATTGGTTTGGTTGTAATGAAACACCATTCAGAATACGTTTCTCATTATCATATTTTTCTTGATTTATTTAATTTATAATTATTAATTAAATTACATTATATTGTAGTAATTTGATTTATCACCTAAATGAAATAAAAACTAGAATAATTTTTTTTATATTTTACATATTTTCTTCTAATGAATTTTTAAATGACGATTTAATAATTCCTTGGTAATAAACTCTCGAGAACACTATAAAATATGAAAAAGAATATAATAAAATAAAAATTTGTTAAATAAACAATTTATACTATAGAACATCTGATTTCTCCAGTATGATAACGTCGGTGCTGTATCAAACCCGTATTTGATGTACATGCCTTAAAAATATATTAAATACAAACATTTTATTTTCTGAAATTGTACTCAACATTACCGTATCACACAAATCACATGAAAATGGACGTTCCCCGTATGTGTTCGAATAGGAATGCTAAAAATAATTTTAATTCAAAATTTCGTATATAAATTGAATTTCAATTTAATTCACTCTAAATTTGAAGAATTATAATAACTTTTCTCACAATGAGGACATTTGTGATCACGAGTTCTGTCTGCTATCTTTATTTCTTGCATTATTGTCTGCTTTCTTGCAAATGATTTCTTACAAACTTCACAATCAAATTCTTTTTTTCTATCCGTTTGAAATACGCAATTTTTGATATGGCGAACTGCTACTGCTAAAAAAATCAGAAATCTTATTTATTTAAATTTAAAATTAATATTAATAAGTAATAAATATTACAATGACTATGTTTAGAAAATTCTTGACCACATTTTTTACATGCAAATGGTTTGCCACTTTTACGATGATGCTGTATTTTATGTATTTTTAATATCTGCTCAGATGGGCAACGGGCATTACATATCAGATCACACATGGATATTGTTCCATATCGGAATGTAAAAGAAAAATATGTCGTTGGATGATCGCAGTGTTTTTAAATGATTTCTGACATTCAGGACAACGAATGTGACCAGCCTAAAACAAAATAATAATTATTTTATTTTATTGAAATAAAATAAATATTTACATGACAAGAAATATTATTCTTTATTCTCTTCACAACAATAACAAATTTTATCGCCAATTTCAATTTGAAAGCATTCTTCTTCCATTTTATGAATTTTCGCGTACATTTGTTGGTTTAAAATACGAGCTGCACTATTTTGGTGACAGAATGGTAAATGCCTTTTTAAATTCTTTTAAATTAATAGGTAATTAACAATATTTAAGTAAAATAAATTAGTACTTACATTAAGATCCAAAAATGTTTTATCGCATTTTTTACAAACATGCTCTACAACAGGCTTTATTTCCGTTTTTTTAGTTGTCATTCTTAATGCCTTTAAAATAATATAAAAAATATAAAATAATTTACAATTTTATTTTAACATGTATTAATATTAGTCTATGGTTTTAGTTGGCTTGTGATAAAAAATTTAATATGACCGAGGCAGAAGAAAAAATCTAATTTTGAAATCTATTTTTCGTTATGCACATTTTTAGGCATATATATAGCTAAAATATATGCAAATACACAGCTTGTTGCGCCTGATAAACCGTGAGCGACCACAATTTTCAATAGAATTCACACAAATTATAAAATCCTAATTAATTTTGAAATATTCAAAATTAATTTAAAAATATTTATGGATTTATGCATAAAATACTCACGACCTCTCACGACTACTTTTGTTCTATAATTTTTTTTTCCACGTTTTTGTTATTGTTTGTGTGTCTGTCAAATAATTAAAAAAAAATTTGATTACAAAATTCGAAATTTGATTCTGACAGCTGAAATTTATTCGGAATCGAAACTGAGATAATTAGTTCCGATGTTCCGAATCCGAATATAATTTTGGAAATTCGAACAAATAGATTTTTAGGGAAGAATATAATTTTTATAGATATATATAGTAGTGATAGTCGCAATTATATGTATATCAGTTTTATTTATGATATGAATCACATCTTAGAAATTACAATGAGAATTGAGAAATTCTAAAAATGTTTTTGGAAAATATCTTTAGTTTTGGAAAAATTACCGATTTGGAGTATTATGTAATTTTCGAACAGAAACGGAACAATATATTTCGGACCGGACGTTAAACAAAAACAACCTGTGAATTTCAAGTGTCAAATACAATTTTTAAACTTTAACCGAATTACCATGGTAACTGAAAAATAGTAAACAATCTTTATACGTTAATTTCTTTATTTATAATATAAAATATTTATCATTTAAATTATTAAATTATTATACAAAAAAATGGCTACAGAAAATTCAATTGATCTCAATATTATAAAAAAAACTCAGGAATCTTTAGGAAAATATATTAAAAAACCACAATTTACTGAAAAATTATTAAAGAAACCACCATTTCGGTTTTTACATGATGTAATAAATGTTGTAAGTAAAGAAAAATAAGTAATATTATTCACAATTCATAAAAGTATGTGTAATTGCAAAATATTTTTTAGGTAATAAAAGAAACTGGTAATTTAAATGGTTTATACACAAAAACAGAATTAATTTCAGATAATATTAAAGATAGAGATTCTAAAATTGCATTCTTACAAAAACTAATCGATGTAATAAGTATGTGTAAAAATATTTTACTTATACTATACTATTAAAAAAATTAATTTATTTAAATATTTCATTTTTAAAATATAGAAATTACAACAAATGAAAATGTTAGTGCTCGTCCTTCAAAAATAGTTGCAGGTCATGAGCCAGAAAAGACTAACGAAATGTTACAATTATTAGGAAGAATAATTGATCAAAAATTAGATTGCAGTAAGGCAATTGAGAAAGTCAATTCAGGGACGTCATTACCAACAACCTCCAGATCAACTAGTAAGGTTAAAGTCAAAGAAGAAAAACCACCAACAAAAACAAAAATTCCGTCTGTTTTGAAAAAAGAAAATTCTAAAGAAATAAAAGAGAAATTGGTAAAAGGAAAAGTAGAGGTAGATAAAAAATTGAAGAAAATTGTTAAAGTAGAATCAACAGAATTGGAAAATGTTAAAGATGGTAATAAAAAAAATCCTTCAGTTAGTAAAGCAAAAATTATAGAGACAAATAAATCCATTAATTCTGATAGAAAACAATTAGTTAAAAGTAATAAAGAATTAAATGAGAATCATATTGGAAAACAAGAAAATAAAAAAAATAATAATCAAATAAGAAAACCAGAAAGCAATAAAATTAAAGAAGACAAATTTGAAAATGATGAATCAATTAAAAGCCCAATTATTCAACCAAAAAGTAAAATATCGAATACTTCGATTATAGAAAAAGATAAAGAAGATCAATTATCTGAAAGTTTAAATAAAAATAATAAAAAATTAGAAGAATCTCTTCAAAATGAAGTATTAAATGAAATTCCTTCAAGTCGAAAATCTTCTGCACCTAGCCGTAAGTCGAGTATTGATAAAACGTCTATATCAAATCAAGAAAATGATATTTTAAGTGATTCTGGGGTGCAAATTTTAAAAGATAATAATAATAATAATAAAAATGTGGAAAAGGTAAATTCGCCTAAAAATGAATCTAATAAGATAAATGAAAATAAATCCATACAACCATCGGTTGAAAATCAATCAAAGCAATTTGAATTAAAACGTCAATCGACTTTTACTCGTGAAGATTCTAAAGATAATGGTTCTTCAAATAGTCGTCCACGTACATCGTTACGACCACCAAGTGTACGACCAGCATCATCTCGACCAGGTGCGCCACGTCGACGTGATAAAAACGTAGAAATTATTTTACAACCCAATGATCAAGTTAAATTGGCTGGAATACAAGTAAAACTTGAATCATTTAATGCCGAGCTGGAAGATGATGGTGAAAATTTAATTATTATTGAAAATACAAATAATAATGATATAAATTTCATAAAATCTGATGAGAAAATTACCGAAAATACGGATGTAGAAGAAAACCAACAAGGTCATTTGGTACAACAAATTTTAGAAACACAAAAAGAATTAGTACAGAATTTAGAAGATATCAAATATGAACCGGTAATTGTTTATTTTCCTATATAAAAAAAAAACTATTTATTTTATATTTAAAATACGTGATATTTTTCTATAAGTTTTTGTTGTTGTTGTTTTTATTAAACGAATTTGTTTAAGTATTACATTTGCGGAAAAAAAAAAATATAAATAAATTAAATTATTTTGAAACATGAAAAATTCTAAAGTTAAGTTCAAACTAATTTAAATTATTACTAATAATTCATTAGCTTCTCTGACAGTTTAATTTAATTTAAAACTTTAGTTCATTATTAGCAATGGTATAATTAAATATAAATGTTTTATGGTTTCTCACGAAATAATAAATTTTTTTGCTAATAATTCTAATAGGTAAATAATTATTGATAATTTATTTTTATTTTAGGATATAGATACAATACAAAAACGTCAAAGTTCAGCTAAACAAATGGATTCATTACGTGATTTAATTCAAAATTTAACAAGGTCAATAAATCCTCTTGGTAAATTAATGGATTTTATACCAGAAGATATTGATTCAATGCAATTAGAAATGACAATGTGGCGAGATAATTATACACAAGCATCTTCTGAACTCAAAAAAGAAAAGAGGTACATAATTATAATACATATAATTTTTCTTTAATATATATACGCAATTGAAATATAGATTGAATCAATATAATCTTTTTAAATAAGTTTGTCTTTAAACAATAAATTAAAATCATTTAAAGATCATTTAAGCATAACAAAATATAATTTCAAAAAACAATATCTTTTTTCAAAATAATATACATTATTTGATAATGTAATTTTAAAACTATAGTCATAAATTATTTATTTTAAAAATTTTCCTTTAATTAAAATTTATTGAAAAATCATTATTGAAAACAAAAAAATTCTTTTAGCCTGACTGAATCAGCTATCGAACCAATGAAGAATCAATTATCACAAATCAATGCTAATATAAAAGAATACACTGAAATGATTGATGCCAGTCAAGCTAAAATTTTACAAAATTCTGAAAAAATTCGTTATTTACTGATCGATCAATAAAGGCGACGCAAATTATTACGTGAATAGAAAATCTTATATAGTGTGAATTATAATTAAAAGATTTTTTTTTTTTGGCAATGATATTGATTGAAAATATTTTAGCTAAAAAATAAAGTTATCAAAAAAAATTAACACATTTATCAGTGTTTGCATTACATAAATATATATATATATGTTTGTTTTTTTATTAAATATAATCGAAATATTTTAAAATAAATTTTGAATTTTTTTTTGTGTTGTTATTAAAATAAGATTTTTTTTTTTTTAAATAATTTAAAAAGGAAAAAAATTCCGTCAACTTTTAAATATATTTTTTTAATAATTTTAGTGTAATTGTTTACTTCTTGGAGAAAGTAAGTAAATGATATTATTTAAAAGGTTTAATAAAAATATTAATATTCTATGTTACCTTAAAATTAGGTTAATAATATAAATAAATATTCATATTTTATGTATAAATTAATAAAATAAACATAAATTTATGTTATTATTCAAATGATCTATTTTTTATGATAAATTTGAATATGACAAAATTTTCTATTTTAATCAATTTACACGAATTTGAGGCGGGTAAAATTTTACTTGGAAAATAAAAATGATAATAAATTTTTTGCATAAATTATTTTTGTCTTGTTTTTAAGGTGTAATAATAATAATCATTACTATTTTCTCATAAAATATTATTATTTAAACTTTCATTTTTATAGTCTAAACTTCAAAGCCATTAATTTCCTATTATACATATATACATAAAGAGAGCTTAGCTAGCAATTAAATAAATATAAATCAATTAATCATTTTATTTATATATTTCAAATTTTAATTAGTTATACTGTTTTTATTGTTGTTGAAAGATTTATGATTTTGATTATGTAATAATATATATTAATTTTTGCGTGTTATAATTTACAACTATTAGTATTTTTGTCATTTTATTTTTAATTAAGATCATTAACATTTTTAATATATATTATTTTAATTTAGATTTTTTTTTTAACTTTTGATATAATTATGTATACATTTTATAAATATATAGTTGCATTAAATTTTAGGTGGTATTCTTTTAAATATCTATAAATTTATTTAAGTATAATTTGAAAGTGAATATAGAGAAATTATTATATAAGGATTATCTAGCTTTTCAATATATTTGAATTTTCTTGTTTTCAGGATATTCCATTAATAATTAATTTTAATATATAATTAAGTGATAAGTGCATATGGGAAAAATTAACTAATTTAAAATATTTGTAATTTATATATATGTATATAACTAAATTCTAATTTATAATGTATATTTTATTTCAAGGATAAAGAAGGCACATATTACACAAAATATAAAATGTTTAAAATGAAATGAATTTGAAGAATATGATGAGAATATTATATATAAAATACAAAATTATTCAGTATACATGTTTTTTACCTTTAAAATACCAATTTTTATTAAAAATATATAAATTGGCGCCGTCACTTTGCAGATATTTCTATTATAAAAAACCTCTTGTTATTTCTTTATAATTAAATAAAAAAAAACTAAAATTTCCTCTTATTGCATCTAACAAAAAAAATCGTTAAGTAAATTGGACGAAAATTAATTAACCATACAGCACAAACAACATTTTTCTTCAAAAATCATAAAAATTTAACTAAAAAGATTTTTTTAAAAAAAAATATATATATATAAATAAAATAAAAATAACTGAAATTAAATGAATTTTATTTTATTATTTGATAATTCATATTTAAAAAAAAAAGAAAATAAAAGAAAAAGGAAATAAAAGATATCACAAAAATAAATTTACAAAGAAATTATTTAAACAATAAATTTTGATATATTTTTTTAATTACAAATTTATTTAAAACAAATAATTATTCAATTAATTATATTGATTGAAACATAATTTGTATTTATATAAATAAATAATTAAGAAAAAAAATATAATTATTAATTTTGATTAAATTAAAAAAAAAAGTAGTTCTATACATTTTTTCATCAATGCTATGTATAAATTAAAAAAAAAAATATTTTTTTTTTTACTTAGATAAAACATTATAAAATGTTGATTTTCGTTAAAAATTAATTGTATTACAGTATAAAAAAAGTAGTATAGGTAACAAAAATAACTTAAATGAAAAATTAAATAAAAAAAAAATTATTAGTTATTTCCACTTAATGGCTTCTTTTTTTTTGGTGACATATACACTATTGATATATATATATATATATATATATATATATACATATATACATATATATATATTTTTCTTCTTTCAGTCAGTATTTTTCAATTTTAATAAATTTCTTAAACCATTTCTCATTCCAGAAAAATTAATACAATAATTATAATAATAAATTTTTTGTATAGATTTTGCCTTATGCTACAATTCAAAAAATTCATCTTGTTGTTTTTCCAAACGTTGTAAAGAATTTTGTACACGTTTACCCTGATTTAAATTAAGTAAATGTGCTGTATCTGATGAACTACCTGATGAACTTTGTCTTGTATGATGTGATGTTGATGATGAATGTTGATAATATCTATTTCTATTATTTGTATTATCATCATAACCTGAATATGATAAAAAAGCTTCATCCAATTGACCCGATAACATGCTAATTTTTTATGAAAATAGAAAAGAAGAATAAAAAAAAATTACAAATATAATTTTTGATTTATTTTTTAAATAAATATAAAATTAACAACTTACTCAGTACTGTTATTCTGTGACTTAGCAACATATTTTTTAGATTCAGCTATTGTTGAATCAATTTTACCCAAAAATTCATCAATAGATCTTTTATTTTCTTCTTCTGGACTCATAACAACAGAATCCATTGATTTGCTACTAGTACTTGTATTAGTACTATTGTTACTATTAAAATTAATATTATTTTGATTATTTGTAAATTGTTGTTGTTGTTGTGGTGATGTTGACATTATTCCTAATGATAATGTTGTATTAAATGTTGAACCAGATGCAGCGACTGATAATGCTCTGGCCGGCAGAGAATGTGGTCGTTCATCTTTTGGATAATATGGTGATGATTTAGCAACTGGTATTAATAAATATTGTCGCATAAATAGGCTATCGGAAGCAAATAGACGATTTGTTCGACGTATCTGTTCTGTCTAGAAAATATTAATATAATGATAAGTATATAGTAATCAGAATATTTCATTGTATTAAAACTTGGTAACTAAGGACAATATTTTAAATGAACAAATATGAGGTGAGTTTTAAATTTCTTATGTAAAATATTGATTTAAAATTAGACTGGAATTATGAAAAAAAAACTACAAATAGTATAATTGCAATATATTCAAGGTTCTTAAGATTTTGGCCTTATTATTATTATAGTATTGAAATTGGCTAAATTTTAAAACTAATTTTATTTCTAAGCCAACTAGAAATCATAAGCAACAGGTACTACTCTCTCTACTACATTGAAAGCATATACATACTAAAAATTATTTCGCCTAACAAAGAATCTGACGAAATATTTAAGAAATTCTTCTGCTTTCTATAATTTGGATAATGAAAATCTCTCCTTGGAATTAACTATTATTATACAACATACTTTACAATATTGAATGAAAAAAATCAATATTATTTATAAAAAATAAATTAAAATTTATAATGATCTTTTTTAACATGACTTAAGTATGATATATTATAATTTTACATGTAATGTAACAATACATTTTAGATTTTAAATAGAAAAAAAATTAATTTAATAATTTATGAATTATGTTTGTAAACACGCAAATGAATAAGTTTCCCAGAAATTTGTATTTTTAAAACATTTAAAAAAAACCTATTTTATTCTACATAAAAAAAATCTACAATTATAAAATTTAAATAAATAAAATAATGTTTTTTTTCGGTTATTGATTTAACTAATATCATTTTTCTACCTACGTATAAATAAAATATGAAGAAAAAAATATAATTTTAATTATATATCCATATATATATGTACATCATAAGCCAACAGAAATGTATGACACAAAGTAAACTTATGAAAAAAAAGTATGATTATAAATTCTATGATAAACTTTAAAGATAAAAGAGGTCATCATACACATGATAATCATATGACAATTCATATTTAATTATTATTAAATAAATCAATTATTTCATTTCTTCTATACTAGTTACATATGTGATATGTATACATAAATGTGATATGTATATTTATATATATAAAGTATATAATTGAAAAAACTTCTTACTTACCGTACATCCATATTTTAATGCAATTCCTTGTAATGTATCCAATTTACTAATTTCATGACGTATTAATATTTCACTATTCCTAACATGATTACATGTATGAGTACTTCCATATTTTTTCAATGTTTTTGATGAATCGCGAATTGATTGTTTTTCATTAAAAAACATTTCATCGTCCATATCTGGAACTATCTCTGTAAACTATTATTTTAAATGTAATTAGTATGAATCTTTAATTATCATTTATTTATGTATGCAAAAAAAGAAGGAAATCAAATGAAAAAAACACAAATTTTAATATATAAATTTTTTTTAAAGTTGCAAATTTTGATAATGTCCGAAAATGTAGTAAAAAGTTTTTTTTTCAATCGCAAAATTCTTGTTTGACATTAGTGACAATTTTATAAAATTAAAATGTGACAGCTGACAGCCATCACATATTTAAATTAGTGTTACCATTTTTGTACTATTGTGTTAAGCTAGATTAATGGAAAAAGTATTTGTAATAGAGTTTGTAGGTTCATTTCTAATGCATTTTGAAATTTTTTTTGTAAAAAATCGTTATACTCCATTTAGGACTTGCAATTTGCAATTATGTATAATGGTTTAATTCAATTTTGTTTAACATAAATGGTTTTTTTTTAAATAAAAAATATATTTATCTCTCGAAACTCGAATTTTGCAGTTAGATCATTTCACTTTCTCACAAAATTAATTAATTTTTATTTTTAAAAATTTAGCACATTAATTAATTAATTAAATTAAATTAATTGAAACAAAACAAAAATATTTCAAAAAAATTAATTAGTTATTAAGTATGTATTATATAATATTATTTTAAAAAATATATTAATTATAATAATTAATAATAAAAATCTTTGTAAAATTTTTTTAACGTCGATTAATATTATACAAAGTATAGCTAAATTGTTTACAACTATGATAATATGAAAAAGCTTAATATTATGTATTATGTTCTATATAAAAAATATAATAATAAAAAAAATATAATAATAATTATCAAGTTAATCAATATCATGGAAGTTTTTTTGTTAAACTACAATTTTTTTTTTGTTATACTATAATTTTTTTTTTTATTAAAATATGTTTTTTTTTTTTTTAGATTTTGTTATTATGAATTTTTGTTGTAATTTATGCAATCAAGTCACAATAAAACTCGTGATACATTTTTCTATAAAAATTATTATATAAGAATTATTTTAATTTGATAAAGTATTTGAAATTTCTGTACATTGTTTAAAATATTTTTTTTTATTATTTCTTAAATAATTTAAAAATCTATTAATTTATAATACATAATTAAAATTAAAAATTTCCGCATATCCATAACTTTATTTACATATACATATGTATGTATAATAACAGCCAGTAGCTTATGTTTTTTTCATATGTTTTAAAAGGTGTTTAAAAACTACTTATATACAAGTAAGTTAATTTTTATAATTTATTATTATTTAAAAAAAAAAAAATTAAATATAAGAAAAATGAAAGTGACTTTTTATAATTAGGAAATAATTTATAATTAATAGATTTTTGTTTTAGAAAAATAAAATCCCTTAGAATAAATATACTTTATAATCGATGAACTAATTTTGTATATGTAGGTATGAAAAAAGGGGATCTTCTCCATATGGCATCATAAATATTTACAAAATAAATAAAAAGTTAATTAGAAAAACTAGTTTTTAATATTTATCACGATTATTCATTATTTGTTTTTTTTTTTTAAATTAATTATTTATATTAAATAGTGATTTTTTATTGGAGGTTTGATTTATTTATATATATATATACTTATTTGACAAATAATTATTCATTAGAAGTTCTTTTATAATCACAGGTAATTATTTATGGAATTTTTTTTTTCGAAATATAAATTATAATAAATTTCAATTAAACTTAATTTTATTTTTTTAATTTCTAAGAAATTTTGCATCATAATTAATATTTTTATGATGTTAGTTATGATGTTAAATAAATTTATGTTAAACACGTTTTTCTATTTTCTTTTAATGACCAACTTTATGGCAACATTTAGGTGGTAGGTATACCTATTATATTTTCGAACCTTAGTTTTTATCCGGATTATATTAATTATATTTAATATAAAGTGTTAATTCTTTAATGAAAGTTTGATAATAAAAATAAGTGAAATTTCGATACTTTTTAATTTGGATTATGCATCATAAGTTTTTCTTTATATGACAAAAACTGAATTCACGATGAATTAATGTAACTAAATGAATTTGTATTGTACATAGCGAAGCCACCTAAAATTTAACTAATTCGTTTAGCCTTAAATCCAATTACAAAATTAAATTCCATACTGTTTAGCTCCATTTTATGACTCAGGTGAAACCTAAAGGAATTCCTGTAGAACAGTACATCTCATAACCGCCGACGCAATTGTTAAATAGTGTATTATGTGTATTATTTTTTATTCTAGTTTAATTATTATTCATTTATTATTATTTACTCATATGGTTGAAATTAAATTGTAACTAAATACAATTATATTTATTTTTTAAATAATTTATTGTTTTTTTAGTGAAACATTTATAGCTTTTAATTTTGAATTATATGAAAATGTATAATTGCTAATACAATTAAATTATTATTACTTATACTTATACTCATATAACAACAACAGAAAAAATTAATTAGAATTACGATGCAATTAATCTACTTACATAATTATATAAATAAGATTTTTAATAATTTAAATAAATTATATTTATATATCGTATATAGAAACTGTTAAATCCAAATAGAACTTTTTAATGTCCTTGAAAAACTATAAAATTAATTCGTTTGTATATAATTTTATTTTCTTCATAATATTATTAACCAAGCCAAGATAATGGAAACAAATATCATTTGTATATGAAATTAACTATAATACCTTATGTATATAGACTTGTTGTAATTAATTTACATTTGTTGGTTTGAAAAATGTGTTTTTCCCAAGCTTAGCATATACTTTTACAAAGAACTTTTATTTTTTTTCTTTGTTAGTATATATGTATGTAATAAAGTTAATTAGAATAATTTTAAAAGCTAAAAAAAGAAATCACTTATATTTCTTGTGTGTAATAAAGAAAACTTGTATTTATATATATAGAAACAAAGCAAACAAAAATATATTAAAATTTATTTTCATTATTTTAAATTTTCCTATAATGTACTTAGAACAACGATTAAACAATTAATACTGAATTGTGCTATAAGTTCCTATAAGATAGTTTATTTAATGCTGAGGAAACACTATGAAGCAGAAATGCTAGCATATTCTTTGATTAAAATAAATTTAACTGATAACTTTTGTGCTAAAAAAATTGAGGTTTGTAGCATTATTTGTATACCAACTAATTCAAGTTTATCTTTTATAAAAACATTTTCTGTACTTCATTCAGAATTAACTATATTTTTTATATTTCCTAGAAAATACATATACTTCTCTCGTAATTCAAAGTCTAAAGTTATACTCTCTCTAAAACTAAATTATAGTATATAAAATTATTAAAAGAATTAAATTAGCTACTTTTTTAAATTATCGTATAATGCATTACTGAACAAATACATATATGTACATTAAATTTTGTTCTATATTTTATTACAAGCAATGTCGTAAAGTAATTATATTTCGATTACTTTATCACTTAATACACTTAACTTAACTTAACATCCCTGTTTTATACATACATATACATACACTTAATATCGTACACTTAACATCTCTGTTTATGTTTAATATGTGATAATGATAACAAAAGTAATTTAAAGTAAATATAAGAAGAGTTTTCTGTGTTTCTGTTGTTATAATTTTATTTCTGTGATCGCGTCTGTGATCGCATAATCTGAAATACAAATTATTTGTACATAAATTGGTTAATCGGCACTCTACTGTATATATTTATTTTTCAAGAATCCATTTATTTACTCTTATCACAAATTAAAAAAATTATAATAATATTTGCGAAACTTAATATTATTCGATTATTTAATTAAAAGTTTTATTAGGCTTTAAATAAAAAAATCTTTTTCTTAAATGTATGTATGACTTTTTGACCTGAATTTTTCATTTATTTGTTTATTTTTTTATAGTAAAAAATTATTTATTATTCTATTTTACAAAAATTATCAACGATAGTCTATAATAATTATATTTATTTATTATCGTTATAAAATAATACGCAATAATTATTAAAATTGCAATTACATTAATATAAAATATAAATTATATCATCTTTAAATTACAAAATTTTTATATATAATTTATTTATATAAATTAATAAATATTTTTTTTCTTATGTTTTAAATATTTTGATTACATTATTATCATTATTTTTGTTTTTAATTTTTCTATATAATTTTCTATATCAATCAAGGTTTTTAATGATTATTTTAACCGCAATTTAATAAAATAAATTAGATAAAATATTAAAAATATATCAATTATACAATTTTGATATAAATTAAATAAATATAATGGAAATTAATATTGAATTAAATTTCAAATATTTGGGTTAAGAAAGTATCGTATATTAATAGTACATTATAATATTTTTCACTATTGTGGTTTTAATATTATAATGAAAGTTAATAATGGTATATATGAAATATAAATTTAATTTAATTAAATATTAGATCGATTTTTTTTTTCATCATTATTTCGGATTGATAGTCCAATTGTGAATATAATTTTACAGCCAATGGGTATTTATTTAAAACTGAATCAACTCAATAATGACATGAATTCATAGGTCCTGCATTGAAATTGAAGTATAAATTGTTGTTTATTTTTATAGCATATATATAATAATAATATTAGAAAATCCAGAGATATTTTAAAGAAAAATTACTTTAATCTATATTATTACTTAATCAATTTAAAATAATAATAATACTTGCATAAAAGTATATGTAAATGCTTACATTTTATTTGTGTTAATTTTAATTTTAACAATTTTACAACATATTTAATTATTTATTTTGTTCTCTATTGAAATGTTTCCAAAACTAAAAATATGTTAAATATCATATTATATGTATTAAATATATGTACATATTTTTTTTTATCTGATTTTTATTACATTTTCGTTCTTATCACAAGTGTAGGTAGGTATATATAACATAATTTTAATTGCTTTTGTTATTTTAGTAAAATTATATAGTATATAATGTTTACGCGAAATAAATTGTGAAAGTTTAACAAAAGGAAAAATAAATAAATTGTTATTAAATATTATAATTCTATGAGAAAAGCACAAGGTATAATTTTTTTTTTTTAAATATATATTTTTGATAATAACACAAACATATGGGAATTTAAGATCTAATTAAGGCAACTGTGTGAAAAATATACATATAAAGTGGCTATTAAAACTAACTGAAAAAAAATTGTAGTATCATTGACTTAATTACTATAAATTTAACAATTGGTTTAATTTAGTGTATATAATAGTATAATATGTATACTAACTACTATTATTTAATTTTTAAATTATTTATACAATAATTATATTATAATTTTTATGGCGTTACATAGTGTTACACCAAAGCCGTATATAATATAATATATTAATTACGGCTTTGGTTACACATTACCATAAAATTGCGAAATTTTTTACATAAAAATGTATTCTATGAGTATTCTCTTGGAGCTTGGAGTATACTGAGGGCAAAATTGTATATACAAGAATATTGAAATTATAGAATTACTCAAAATTCAGTTTGTAATAGAACTATTAAATTTATGACTGTTTTTAGTACGGTATTAAATTCTAAAAATAAACCTTAAAATTCTGCATAAAAAATTCCAACTTAACTTTCTAAACTTTTCGGTTCATTATCATTAAAAAAAAAAACCTATATACTTTGCAAAAAAAAAACATTAATCAAATTTTTGTTTCTATTCAACAATTTTTGCCAAAACATAAAAAAAAAGTTAAATGTAGGTTAACAAAAATTATAATTATAACTCTTCCAAAAATGTATGATTTGAAAAACATAAAAATAAAAAAAAAATATGATTTACCTGTGAATGAAACTTCCAGTCTTTATATACTTTAATAACGTAATCCATATTTTTTAAGATTTTGTTTTATTTTTTAAAATGGAAAGGAAAAAAACTACCGAAAATTTTTTATAAGTCATTCAATTTACCAGTTTGAGTTTCAATTTTTTTTGATGAATTATAATACAAAATCTAAAAATCCTAAAGCCATCACGCAATTTTATTTTAATAATTTTATTATATTATTACACAGAAAATGTGACAAATTCTTTTTTTTTTTTAATACTCGAAATTAAATATTATGATACTGTTAAATTTATCTTTCTATGTATATGTATGTATAAGATTTTGTTGTTATATAAACTTTAAAAAAAAAAAAGATTTTCATTCAACTAACTGCAATCAATTAAATATTTGCCATGAATTACTTAATGTTATGCTTTGATTACAAAACACTATTAAAATTATTATTCAAACAAAAAATATTTTTTATGTATATTATGAAGAAAGAAACTACATATTTTTTACTATATTATTATTTTTTTTTTTTTTAGAAAATTTCACTATGATATGATTATAATAGTGACTAGTTTGCCGACTTGATTCATACTGCCGAATGCTGACTTGAAATTGTTATAAAAGATAGAAATAAAGAAAACTTGAAATATAGATTTTATATGTAGTTTTTTATAGATATATATAATTTTGCTTTGTTTTGCACAGACAACATTTTTTTTGAGCTGAGAAATTTAGTTAGTGTTAGATTTGTTTTTTATTAGATTTTTGTTGTATTTTATATACCATATGCCGAAAAGCTTCAGACTTGTATACATTCTTTATACATTTTTATATGAATACATTAAATACTCTTAAGCTTTACTTAATGTACAGGTGAATGGGGATCATTCAGTCGATTACTGATGAAATAATTATTCATCAGTAATCTATATCTATATTAAATTATTTTTTCATATAACAATGTAATGATATATGTAAATTTAATGATTAACAATATCATCTCCTTTTGGTTAATATTTTAATCTTTTTGTCACCTACAAAAAAATTATTTATGTAATTTAACTATTGAGGTGTCCAATATAAAATTTATTCAACACCTTATGAAATTATTTTTTCATACTTCAACTACTACTTAATTTTTCTTTAATTTAATTGCAAAGTTTTTGTTTTCAAATAGAACTCTTTTAAAAAGATATAAATTTTTCTATAATATATCTACTAAAAATTTAATTAATTATCCCATAATACGGTTTAATTTGAATTTCTGAAATAAAATGATAATTATGAGCAGGAGATTTTATTTAGTTTGGTAATAACAAAATGATAAATGAGATTAAAATCTTTATAGAGTCAAACATTACGATACATATAGATATTAAAAAATCTCATATAAGTTAATCAAATTTCATGAATTAATGAATTAATTCTATTTTTATAAAAAATGAATTAATTATGGTTTTGAAAAATTTAATATATGTATACCTACTTTTTTTAGTTATAACTATCTATACAATTTATAAATTACGATATGGATATATGTATGTATATTTTTGGGGAATATATTCTAATTTCTAATAGTTAAAGTTATGTTTCTGATGTTTCTGGAGTATTTTTCTTTCTAAAAGTAATAACAATTTGGTAACTCTAATTATTTCCGAAGCAATCATACTACATATTTAAACTGGTGGTATCCAGCAAATATATTAGAAAATAGAGTAAAAGCATTAGGTATTCTCCACTCCAAAGTTTCTAACAACCAGCGATCATGATGATTTATTAATATTTTTAATATGTGTATGTAAAAAAAAAATTAAATTAAATATATTAATTTCCATAATCATATATCTCAATTCTTACACAAAAGAAATTATTATATTTTCTTTAATAATAATATATACTTATTAAGAAATAACATCGTACATTTTATTTGGATTGGAATTATTATGTATACATATAAATATATTCATTATTATAAATAGAGCATACTATTTTTGATTTGAATTTGAGCAAAGTCTAAACAAATTATTATTGTTTAATAAAACTAAAAATTATTATCAAAATATATATTTACGCATAAAAACGATATTCTTCTCAAAATATAGTGTTTGGTCTCATTTCATTATTATTTTTTTAACAGTATTTTCTTATATTACATTAAAATATTTTAACACAACAGAAATAAATCTTATCTAGACTAAAATAATATACTTTAAGTCAAGTTCAATAAAATATTTCTTTTAACCTTATTTCATGATTTTTTAATTAACACTTTTAACAAAAAAAAATATATATTCAAAAAAAATATGAAGATTGGAAAACTACAAATTTCTTTAGGGGGCTGTCAAACCTAAATAATTAATATTTAAAAAAAAAAATTTGTTGTGTGGGTGAAAACTACACAAAATTAATTTCCCGTTTAATTTAAATTTCAATTATTAAATATTTTTTCAAATTCTACTGCCGGAAATGAAATTTTCAAAAAAAAAAATGATTATAACGCTCCTAGTGTTAAAATTCCTTTTATAATGGTTTCCAAATATTAATAGTTTATAATTCTAACCGCTTGGCGCCCTCGCAGCTATATCCAAAATCCAAACAAGAAATAGAGTAGCTGTCATAAAATTATGAAAAACTGTCAGTAGTTTGTCAAATTTTTCATCATAAACATTTCAAAGTTGCAGGGAAAAAAGAAATAGTTTTTGTTTTTGTCTGATCACAATTATAATTTAAATAATTTCAATTATGTCTTATCAATTATACAGAAATACGACATTGGGTAATACATTGCAAGAAAGTTTAGATGAATTAATTCAGGTAAAATATATAATTTATTATGAAGGGCTATCCTCACTTGTTGCTTTTTTATCAATAATTTTATGCGGCCATTAAAATTATATATTTTTTTTTGTTAATTTCTGCTGTTTAAATAAAAAATAATTCATGAAATTTTGTTAAATTTCTTTGGGTTTCTTTGTAGTATGGCCAAATTACACCACAATTAGCATTTAAGGTTCTTCTTCAATTTGACAAATGTATAAATACGGCATTGTCCCAAAGAGTTAAAGCTAGAGTGACATTTAAAGCGGGTAAATTAAATACATATAGATTTTGTGATAATGTCTGGACGCTAATGTTAAATGATGTTGAATTCCGAGAAGTTCATGAATTTGCAAGAGTTGATAAAGTGAAAATAGTTGCATGCGATGGAAAAAGTAGTAAGCTATTTTTTAAATTATGATATAATAATATTTTTTTATTTACTTTTAGATGCATTTATAGCAGAAGAATTGGAAAAACGATAAACCTTTATAATTATTAAATAGTGAAAAATTCATTTTCTTGCGTCAAAGCTATTTCTATTTTCACCTTTATCTTTTGAATATACTGACGATTTTCACTATAACACATTTTTTTTAGAATAAGGTTTATCATTATATATATTAATAATAATAATAAAATATCATAAGAATATTATTTTGATTGCTAATATTTATTATGGTGAATTCCTATCATTCCTCAAAAAAATTGTTTAAGGGTTCGTGGAAACAACAAGGAACACAATTGAAAATGAAAATATAAATTGATTCAGTGTTTATAATTATATAAACAGCTTAAAACAGGCAGTGGTAAGTATATAGAGACCGTTGCTGTACATGTACCTGTATTAAAATATCCCTACTAATATATTTATTTGTGCTTTCCAAATGTAGTTACATTTATAACTTTAATTCAATAAGAAACTGATATGCACTTATATATATGATCGTATTTTATATTTCGAAATATATATTTATGTAATTTCGTGAATTACATAAAAAATAATTAATTGAAATTGTCTCCCAACGAGAATTACGACAACTGGTCTTATTATTTAGCTTTTAGATAAAAGTAAACAAAAATAAATGGTTTTTTTTTTTGTTTAAAATACCTGCACAAATTTAAAATCATTACAGTTTTATTTATAACAACATAAATACGTGTATGCATGTATTCCAATTGCTTAAATTATAAAAAATATTTTAAAATACAAGTTATATTAAACAAAAAATCGCATGACATCACGTATTTCAAATTTTACCTTATTGTACATACATAATTTATTTTTATTCTCTAAAAAAATTATAAACCAGTTGAAAATAGTTTATCATTTAGGGGTAAAATGTTCAGGGAAAAATGTACTTAATTAAATCTTTAAATACTTTTATAAATTTAATAATAAAAAATGCTTATTTTTTTGTATATAGTTTAAAATAAAAATGAAGTTAATTACTCCTTAAATTTATTTAATTTTTTTAAGAAAAATATAATATTAATTGTTTGGAAAGCAGCAAATAAGATTTTAGAGGATGATACAATTATATTGTATCATGGTTACATATATAAAAATTTCACCTTTTGTAAATATACTTGTATACACTATTTTATATCTATATTCTAATCAGATTAATTTATTAAAATGTGTCACTTATATTTTATATTAAAATTAAATTTCTTGCATAGTCTTTTCATGCCAAAATCATTAAAATAATATTATGAAACAATATCCCTTATCTTACCAAGAGTATTTATAAAATTCTTTATATACTAACAATAAACATATAGTATGTATATGTATAATACAAAATTTTGTAATGGCCTGTTAGGTAGAATTGAATTGCCTGCATATTCACGTGAAAATTGTTTCGTCTAACAAAAGGCTAAGTATTCAATTTGATAATAAATTTATTTTATATTTTATTCGCCCATTTAACTATGACGTCAAAAATGCATTTTGGCGTCATATTAAAAAGTACAAGTTTTAAGTAAAATAAAAATTGAAGAGTAGAAAAATCGGAAATATATCTTATTTACAATAAGAATTTTTCAATTATAATAAAATATAAAAGATTTTTCAAAAACAAATTCGTAAATTTTTGAAAATATGTGAAAGGAAAATTATTTCTTGTATCAAATGGTTCTCTTTATTTCCATTTAACTATCAGCATAAATATTATTATTTTCTAAATGTTGAATCTTTAATTTCTTAGTTCGAATCGAAGGTTCGAAGTGTGAAATAATAATTTTTGAAAAAATTAAATAATTCTAAAAATAAACTAAAGAGAAAAATATTATAAGCAAAAATATGAGATTTAGTTGCGCAGCGCAGGTCCATTAAATATACGTTACAACAATCTTACAATTTACAACTTACAATTACAACACAAACACAGAACATACGGGTATGGTTATTATTTGAATAAATAAACAAATTTTTTAAAATTAATTATTTTCGATTTATATTTTCGAGAAATTACACAAATAATTTTCTGATTAATTATACTATATATAAATATTGTCTTATCCATGGACTATTTAACCAAATTAAAATTAATGATAAGATTATTGTTGTTATCATATATTAATGACGTCATTTTATGACGAAAACTTTACTGGGATTTAGAAAAATTCGTTATTTTTCGTTTATAGATCACGATTCATGAGAAAATTAAGAAAATTTGGGGTATTTGTTGAACAATAGTTTTTCTTTCTCTGTATAAAAATAATTCTCTTCAATATTATATTAAGAGAAAAATTTAAATAATTTACATTAAATTATATATTTTTTAACAAAATAAATTTTGTAGTAGAATTGAATTAAGGAAAATTTAGATTTTTGTAATAAACAGTGAATAAATTATATGAATTTTAATATTTATTATACATTTATATTCTCCATTTAAATTTCCATTTTCATTCAAAATTCAAAAATTTTAAGATAATTTTATTACACTTATAATTTTTCTATAATATTCTTATAAACTTTCTCTTAATAAAATTTTCAAAAAAAAAAATCAAAGTAGGAAGCACGTGTAAGATAGATAGATACCGAATACCGTTTACATATAAGGTATACATAAAAAATAAATTTTATTCTATTCTTTTATGAGGGAGTAAAATAAAATTACGAAAAAGACCCAGACAACATAGAATCCATTTATCCATTCAGTCAGAATCGTTTCAGTGTATCAGTTTCTTTACAGAGTCAGTTCAGTACCATTTGAACCGTAATTGTGTAAAGGCGGATTTTCGGATGCCGTGAATTAATTCATTTCAAATGCGCGTTTTTTTTATTATCAATTCAATATAAAGTAAAAATATATAAATGAAATTAATGACATACCCATATATATAAAAATATGTATATATACAATGAGGATATATAATTTTATGAAAATTTAACTGTTTTTAATAGAAAATTAAAAGGATATTTGCCATTTTTATGGTGCTTTTTAATCGTGAATAATTATTATTGTGGAAAAAAGGACTAAAACGTGATTTGTTTAAAATGATATTTATTTTTTCTTTCTTAAATTTATTCGTGCGTTAAATAATTTTTAATTTATATATTTGTGAAAATCGTTATATTTTATTTAAAAAAAAATTGAAATAAAATTGAAATAAAATTGAAAAAAAGAAAATATCTTTCAAATATTTTTATCCTGGTATATATTAAACATTGAAATATTTGATTTATAAAAGTTGAATTTTAAATGAAACAAATTAATTATAATGTATAATGAATTAATTAAAATTGTGCATTACATAAAAAAGGATAAAAGATTGAATTCAATTTAAAATTTGTATATATAATAAATATTCAATTTAAATTTAAATTTTTTCTTGTGATTTGTAAATAATTATAAAAAAAAAATTTTTTTAATCGAATTTATTATTAAATTAAAATAAATATTAAAAATTCAGCAAAAGTTATAGTTATATTTTATTTATTTAGCATTATTTTTACTAATGACAATTTTGTATACCATATTTTCTTATTATGTTTTTGTATATAGTCAAAATGCATAGAATTAATTTCACTATTTTCATTTAGGAACGTAAAAATAAATCTTAATAATTAATATTTTCAAAATATAATTAAACTTTTATATACTATAACTATATACTACTTAATGGTAACATCTGGTTGTCAACTCCTTTTAATGTCATAATAATTAATGTATATATTGCATTTTTAATTAGTAAAAGTCTATTTTTAAATAATAAAAGATTTAACTAAAAATAATTTATTACATATTATGTATCATTAAATTTACACACCAATTTTTAATCATAATTTAATTTTCTCCTATAAAAATTTGTACTTTATTATAGAAAAAGTTATAAACTTTTAATCTAATATATTGAATAATACATTTTGCCATATTCAAATTTATAGCTTATCTATAAAGAAATTCTAATTTCCTTATATAAAATATTTTTTTATCAAGATCATATATGACAAAGAATGTTTATTAACAATTTATTAAATGTAAATTTAGTTGACAGTTGACATTAAAAAAAAAAACCAAATAACCATAAAATCTAACTAATAAAATTCACTCTATCTTTCTATTGTTTTTGTTGTTGAAAATCTTCTATAAAGGATAAAAAAAAAAATCAATTCATTTTTTTTATGATAATCATATTTATTTTTTATTAATTTAATACAAACATTTTTTTTTTTTTATGTTTTAGTATAACACAGAAACAAGAAAAAAGATTTGAAAATTAGAATAATATAAAAATTCTGTCAAGTGGAAAAGAAAAAGTATTTTTTTTTTTCTATTCTGTCTTTTAAGTCTTTAAAAACTGAAAATGGTTTTTATTGTCCATAAACGATGTCAAAAATTTAAAATTAAATAAATTAATTTTTATGTTATAGAAAAAATCAAAGAGAGAGAAAAAAAAAACTAAGTAGTTTTCAAAAATTGAAAATTTATAAAAATTAAATAATTACAAAAATTTAAAGAAAACATAAAAATTTAAATCATAATTGCGAAAATTATAAATTAATATATAACTAAAAGATAATAATAATAATCTGATTATAATTATATACTTATTGTGTATTATGATTTTCAAATATATAAATATTGAAATATACTTCTCTAAATAATATATCATATTTTTTGGATTAAGAGCTTATTTATTATTATAAGTATATATGAAAATTTTAAAAAAAGAAGTAATACATAATGAAAAAGAAATCATAAAAGCATAAAATTGCCTACATTAGGGTATATACTTTTTCTATACAAATTTGTTTTTTTTTTTATATATTTATAATCCTTTTTCAATATTATGTGAAGTGAATTAATTATAATACCTATATAGTAGAGAGACATACTATATACTACGAATGTGTAAAATGTATTTAGAAACATAACAATGAAATGAATCGGGAATTAATAAAACAGAAAAATTGTAAAAAAAATATATTGTTAACATAAATTTTAAATAGAAAAGTGAAATATTACTTTTGTTTTGTAAAATTATTGGAAATATTTTATTATAATAGAGGAAATTTAATCCGCTATTATATATTTAACTAAGAAATATTGTATAAGGAAGTAGGATTTTAAATTTAAAAGCTGAATTGCACAATAATGTAAGTTTACTGTTTAAGTATAATACTTATTATTTAAATTTTAGTTTCCCATTAAATAAGTATATTGGTTAAATTATTTAATCTATTTCAGTTCGTCTGTTAGTTTATTTCCTACTTTAACGATGGAGACTATTATAGTAAAATTATGATCCTTCAAATTTACAAAATTAAATTTTATTCAATAAAATCCAATGTGTAATTAGTTTTGATGTAAAAATATCGAATTAAATAGTAAAATTTTGAATATATATATTTCCAGTTTTCCACTCTTATTGAAAACAATAATATCTCTGCAAAAATTTATATATTAAGTACTTTGTTATATACATATTATATTTTTCAAAAAATCTGTATGATTTATCCGTTTGATTTAAATGACATAAGCAAAAGATTATTTTATTATTTTTCATATCCAGACATAAATAATAATTATGTATTTCCTTTAACATTATATCGTTAAAGAAAAACTATCTAGCAATTCTAATGTTAATCAATCATAATATAGCATTAAAATTTTTTTTTTTTTTTTCATATTTTTGATGAACATAAAAATGATTTCATTTATAATTTTTTTTTTAGTATAAAATAAATATAAAAATTCGAATATCATTTTATAACCGATATTATTTTCCATAGGATCGATGAATTAGAAATTTTAATCTAAATTTCTATAAATTTTCTCCACTTTTTTTTTGCATTTCAAATTGTCCTATATTTAATATAGGATAAAAATATCACACAATATTACCGATTGAATATTTTAGGTAAAATGTTAAAAAAAAAAAAAAAAATCTATTCAACTCTAAAATCCTTTTTACCAAAAAATAAAAAAAACACGAACGGGTAAAATTATTAGAGAACATATAAAATTTTCAAGTGATTTATATGTTGGGCAAACAACCATCAAGTTTCAAATATTGCATTGAATAGAAAAAAATATATATTCTAAAAATCGAGCAGGAAATTGTGTAAAAAAAAAAGTTTAAATATGTTTTGGGAATTTTATAGTAAATTTATAACGATGTCAATAATATTTTTTTTATACATTTGAGGAGATATAAAATAAAAATAATCACGCGGAAAATTCAGGATATAGCACCCAAAAATACAGGATATTTCTAGAATAAAAAAAAAAACAAACAATATTTTTGTATAGAATATTTTTATTTGAAAAATATTATATACTTTTATCCTGGTATAGTGGAGATTAACTATTATAAATGCCATTATACAAGTTTTTATGGATATTATATTTTTTTTTTGGCTAAGAATTCCTATTTTATAATATAGAAAAAAAATGTCACTTTAATTTAAAATGAAAATATATTTATATGTACCTTTCATTGCAAAAAAAATCGAAAAAATATTAACTTATATAATGATTTAAAAAGATTATTTCAGTCTTTCTATTAAAATAAATATCATCAATTAAATTTCTAATTGAAAATTTCAAATTAATCTGAAATTTTCTTTTGATCTCTGAAAAAAATCTATTCATAAAAAATAATTTTCTATCTTTAAATTTTTGCACAAGTTTATACTTTCAATATCTATAATATCGTAAAATTTTATGTAATGAACTTCTGAATGAAAATTGAACAGAAAAATATTTTTTTTTTTTTTTTTTGTAAATAAAGTGAACTTTCAATTATTATCAACTTTGAAATAAGGTGATAAAATTTAATGAAATTAAAGTATTATTATTATAAAAATTGTGTGTGCTATTTTTATAATGGAATTTACCAGATTTAACTAGAAAGGTTTGGTTTTTTGTTTTGTGTATAGTGTAGTAAAATATTTTCAGAAAATTTATTATAAAATATTTTTTTTTGAATAATTGAAATTTTCATTAAAATATATTTTGAACAAAAAAAAGAAGAAGCTTTTTAAAACTGATTAAAGTTTTGCTTATGTACATAGAAATTTATATTCAAGTTAATTTTATTAAATTAGTAAATCAAAAAAAAAAAATAATGATGAATACTAAACTATGGATATTTTGTTTTTAACAAATTTAAAAATGTTTCTATGCCATTAAATTACTTTCAACATTTTGTAATAATAATCATTGAAAATTGTTGTTGTTTTTTATTTATAATGTAAAAATAATTTCTACCCAATCCGTACAATTATTATTTTTTTTTATTATTATTATTACGAAATTGTATATTTAAGAATATCAGAAAATTTTAGGAAAAGTTTTTTAAGGTATAAACTTTATTCTTATAGCAATAAAGAAGAAACTGAATTTTTTCCAATTTTATTTGAATTTGTATAACAAAATTTAACTATAAACCCAGGGTTTTTTTTTCTCTTTAAGATATATTTTCCTTTCGACTATATTATTTCCTTTATAATAATTTTTTATATTGTAGTTTACATTTACATAAAGAAGTACATTTTTCCTATAAGAAAATCGTATACATATACATATATATATTTATACAAGTTATTCTTCAAGTTTTGCGTTTTAACTTTAACATTGAGCAACAAATTCAATGAGGTAAAGTTTATATTCAACGAAAACGTTTATCTTAGCAATAAAGTTTATTTATCCAGGATATGATTTGAAATAATGTACCCATAAGCAACCATATTACAATCATATATACTATAGATAGGAAGTTTTACTAAATTTTTGTTTTGTTTTTGAAAGTGGTGGTATAAGGGCAAATATCCTTCGAACAATATTTATTCTTGGAAACTAAAAATTTTTCGTCTTGTGATGTATAGAACGAACTGGATTTGAGTAGAACTGGATCTGTCAAGTTATTTATTAATATTTTTACTGAATTTCTTGTCACTATATAAATATTTTTTTGTAGTTGGAAAATTATGTGCATTCTCAATTCAAATCTCGATAAATTTTTGATATTATGTAAATTTGTTCAATAAATTCAAACATCAAAGATGGGTTTGTTTGCAAAACATTGAAATTAATTTATAAAAACTTATATAGATATATAATATATAAGTAAAAGTTGGGGAAAAGTTATTTACATAGTAGATATAAGAATAATGAAAAACTATATAATACAAACTGTATGCAATTTCACATTATAAAACTTGTAATACATATTATAAAAAAAGCCACCATAAAGTTTTAGTTTTTGAGGTTATTTATATTATACATACATATATAAGAGTAGTATATAATATAAGTTTAGTAGGTTAGCATTTAATATTCAATTTTTTTGCGGGTCGTTTTTTTTTCTTACTAAATAAAATTTTAATTTTATCATTTTAAATAAAACCATATGTATACATAAAATGCAGTTAAATCAAGAGATTCTCTAGAGGGCAATTTTGTAATTACATTTATGTAAAGAAGGATACTTTTTTTTTTTTTGGAAAAAATATATTTAAGGACATGTGTGATGGAATAAGTTTTTTTCTCTTTATAGTTAAAATTTACATTTGTAAACTATGTTGTTTTTTATTCCAATGTACGTAAACGTATAAGTAGTTAAATTAAAGTTATAATTTTAAATAATAAATTATTAAATTTTTATTAAATCGAAAAAAAAAAAAATTTTTACGTTAGATATAAATTTAATTTCCCTTGGAGATAATGAATTTTAGAATATATCAGAATACTATCTTTATAATTTTGTACGTATTCTCTAACAAGTAAAATATTTAAATGAAAAAAAAAAAAAAATTGTGTTAAAACATTTTAGCATATTTTAACGAAATTTTATTTTTTCTATTACATTTTCAACTTTAAATAAATTTAAATAGAATTTAGTTTAATTTTATTTTATGGAAACCTTTAAAAAGTCATTTCATTTTTTTCGAAATATCATTTTTTAAGGCAATTTCTTTATTATATTTCAAATATATAAATTAATAATTATATTTTCTTCGAAATATATAAATGCAAAAAGCTATAAGTATTTTATATAATTATAATTGTATGAAATTATTGATGGTAACTTGCGCTACTTCTAATTCCTTCAATTATTTCTTCCACATAATAATAATTAAATATTTTTATAAATACAGAAATTATTATAACATTTTATTATATCTTTTACCTAGAAATTCCATAAATAAATCGTTTCTTTTTTAATTTAATCTTCTACAGGTTTTTCGTTTACAAATTTTTGCTAAAAGCATAAGAAACAAATTGGAAAATGTATTTTCTATCGTAGCGTAAATCCTTGGACAAGCTCATTTCCATATAAAACATAAAACAATTTGTATAATAATAAGTTTAAACAAACAGAGAGTATTATATTTAAAAAAAAATATCCTTTTTAAGATTTTTTGTGACCTTCTTCAACTATACAAAATTCCAAGGATTTAGGAAAACAAAAATGTTTTACTAGATTTTTCCCTTCTTTTATATATAAGTATATATTTTTTTTAGTTGTGTATATGTTTTAGTCCATCTATTTTATTTTATTTTAATCTTTTTGTACATTTTTAATTCTGTGCTTTTCATTTCCTTTACATTTAAACTGACATTTAAATATAATTATATTATGGAAAAAAAATGTCCCTTTTTTTTGTATTTAAATAAGTTACAAAATTTGTTAAAATTTCTCTTTTTCTATTAATTTTTTGTTAAAAGTTTATACTGTCTCTACAGAAATTTAGAAAATTATATTTTCTTTGATGTATCCATATTTTCACAAGAAAAATTTGATTCTTATTTAAGATTTCTTTTTTCTTTATAGAATGGTCTATTAAATATTATCACTTCTGATACGAATAATGCCAACCGTAAAAGAAATTATTTCTATGTTAAAATATTGAAATAATAAATTTAATAGTTAATAATTTTCAAAATCTAAATAAGAAATTTTAATTAAAATATTTTCAAATAAAACTTTAAATTAATTTTATGGTTTCTCTATATATTTATTATTGTGTAAATATATAAAATAGAATTTTCTTGAAATATTAAATGACACTTCAATATTCTTATTTAAATTTAAATTAATATTTTATCTTAAGAAAATAAAGATAAGTATTATTATTATTTGTAATATGTATAATAAAAAAAAGAAAGAAATAGAAACTATTTTAATGACTTCAGAATTCCTTTTTATAAAAAGTATTAAAAAAAAAAAAACTTTTAATTGGTTTATAATTTTAATAGAACTTTTCAATTAAATTATTTAGTTTTGTATTTTGATTAAATTAGTTGTTGATTATGTATATGGATATAAATATTTTGTTGTATCATCAATTGCAAAAGACATTTTATAGATTTTTTTTTTACCCCAAGATATAATCTTAAACGAAAGGATTATATATACATAAAATTATTGCATTTATATATAGAAGAAAGAGAGATTAAATTTAATTAAAATATAAAAAAAAATAGTTTTATGAAGTTTTATTTTAATAGTTTTTTTGTTTGTTTGAAAATTTTCTTTAGAATAGTGTAAATAAATTGGATTTTCTTTTAAGTATATAGTAGAAATTAAATCATTTTTAATATTTTTATTATAAAATTCCTCAAATTTCATATACAATTTTATTATATGTACATAAATATTTTAGATGAATTATTTTATATATTAAATTTAAAAAAATCATTTAATTAATGTTAATTATTTTATGAAACAATACTCCTTACTCTACATATAGTGATATCCTTTTTACAATTTTTCTCTCTTCATAAACGTCAAATACAATCTTTATTACCATTGTACATTTTAACTGAAAATATATATAATTCAAAAAATTACATTTTTTTTATTTCCGATTTTATCCTTGACTGATCCTTTAACATGCAAAAAAAAAAATTGTTATATACCTTACTTCCTGGTTTTATGCCTGCCAAAAGTAATACATCGTTTTCTTTATTTTCTGTTGGTTGTAAATTTTATATATACATATACAAAGGGAAAACATATCTTGTTTTTTATTTTCTTTGTAATATTCAAACCCCTTGAGTTACCCAGGATAAATCTGTTGTGATCCTTAATAATGTAAATACTATACATAATAATAAATATGTACATCCATAATACATATTCTAAAGTTTATATCCTTTTATACTTTTTTTTAAAATTGAAATCATTACACGTGAATGAATTGAAAATTGCTATGTTTAAAGATTTTTGTAATAAAGGATCAGCTTTTTCCTTATTTTTTAGCTTTTCAATAATATTCAGATAAAGATAATGGTTGTTGTTGTTGTTTTTTTTTATATTATTTATAATATATACTTACTAACTAATAAAAATCATCAACAAATTCTTGTAAACTTTTTGACTGAAATGTAAATAAAATATTATATAATAAATATATATATTTTTTTTAAAAAAAAATTGTAACATAAAAATTACAAACATTAAAATAAAATATCATTTTTTTTTTATATAAAATGATACGGGAAGCTTTAAATCAAATCAAAATTTATGATAAAGGATATAAAAATAAAGTGGAGGAAAAATATAAACTGATTATTATTAAATAATATTGTTAAATAATATATGTATATAAAAAAAGGATATTTTAGATTGATAAAGTGTGGAAATTTAAATAAGCAAATAATTTTTTATTTTTGGGTCTACATTATTTCAGAAAATCTTTTCTATGGGTCTGCACACATTTCAAAATATGCAAATATAAAAAATTTTTTTTTTAATTTAAGAATCTGTTAAAGGTAACACAAAAAATCAACTTTAAATAATTTATTTGGGTTTCATAAAATGATGAAAAACCAATTTAAAAATATAAATATTTTTTTCCATTTTTTCAAATGGTGTAGAAAATTATATAAAAGTTTACTTTTAATTTATAGAATAAATATTTAAATTATATAATTTTCAGTTTATTTTATTGCTTTTATAAACAATTTAAAATTATCGATAGTATTCATTTTAATTTTCCTCAATCATGTTTAATTTATTTCAAAAAATGTATACATAATCATAAAATTTTATAAAATTATATAATTGATTATCAATTTACGAAATAGTTTTTGTTTTTTTTTTTTATAAATTTGAACTTTAAATCTTTGAAATGTTTTTGCTTTTTCAATAAATTACTTATATCCACAAAATTTTATAAAAAAAACATGAATTACGAAAAAAAATAAGTCTAAAAATTGTTGCATTATCATCATCAGCATTATCCTTTTTTTTTTAAAGTTATTTACTTGATATCTACAAATTTTTATTTCCTTTAAAAAAAAAATTTACCTTATTTTTATTCCATTGAAAAAATGTAACTTTATAAAAAAAAAACTAATAGAAATTTTATTTAATAGCATTTCTAATGCTATATATAAAAAAAGTCCTTTTCCAAAAATTTAATATACTCAATACTAAATATAATATACTATTTCCTATATATAAATTTAATATAAAACGATATCAATTTATCGTCGCTCTCTTTACATGTTACCAAAACTAAAAGAAAACGAAAAAAAAAAAAACATGCTGATAGGGTGGAAATTTATTAGAAAAGATTTTCAACTAAATTACATTTTATGGTATATTTTATATATATTAGAAATTATATCAGATATAAACTATATAGTAAATTTATATACTTTGCTATTGGTAAATTTAAATTAATAGCCAATGTCTTTTTAATGCACCAAAAACATTAAATTATTTTCCACTCTTTTTTTTTTTTTTTTGAAATCATTTTCACCATTTTAAAAATAAGATTGAAAAAGAAAAATTCAACTTAGATTGTAAAATTTTATCAAATAAATTTTTCTTATTTGTTATTTGAGACGTTAACAACATAGAATTTTTTTTTTAAAGCTTAAAAGCTTTATAATATTTTAAATTAAACAATTATTGGGAAAAATATATATTCGTAATAAAATTGAATTGATTTTTAATGTTCTATTAGGATTTAGATTTAAGTGTATACCAAAAATACTTTATAGGATTTTATATGATTGTGGAAAGTATTTTAATTCTTATATTGATTTAAATGGTTCAAATATTGTAATAATTTAATTAAAATATTAGAATTTACATTTATATATTTTAAACCAATGGAAATTGAATAACAAATGTTTCGTAGTAACAATATTTTTTTTAAAAAACATTTCTAAAATTAATTTATTTTATCATCCAAGATAACAAAATGATATTCGATCCTACTAATTTATATGGTTTATATTTTTGATTGTACTGAGTATACAGATAATTTCACATAATTTAAAAATCGATTTTCATTATATACTAATACCAAGGAATTCAAAATAATAAAATATACTAAAAATAAGTATAATTTTTTTTTAATAAAAAATCTAAAATTTCAATTAGTATTAATATTTACTTAACTAAAATTGTTATTAACAAAATTTTATGAATTTTTTTCATTAAAAAAATCATATATAAATGAAACTAATATATTTCTAATATTACCTCAATAACAAGGATAAATAACAATGCAAATTATTACATGAAAGGATTATACATACTCTATCTTGATATAATTAAAAATTTCATATATGAAATATATTTACATTCAGTATAATAAATGAACTAAAGAATTTAAAAAAAAAAGCATCGTATTTTTAATCCTTTTTTCTATAAAATTGAATAAATATTCTACCATAGTATTTGCTTGTTAATTATTGTAATATCTTCAATATATTCGTAGAGAGTAATAGGAATTTATGAATCATGATTTTTAAATTTTTGTTATTTTTCATTTCCATGATTATATCAATAATTCTTTTATATATAAAATAGAATTTATGTTAAATAGAATTATCCTATATATAAAATAAATACATAAATTAAAGCATAATACCCACAAACATTTAAAGGAATTCAAATAATTTATGTATATTTTTCTATAATTTGAAATAATTTTTCAATTAAATAAATCTCAACAACATATAACATAAAATATTTAAACAATTTTATTAACTAATTATCTATCAATTAACATATAGACTGCTTTCGGCACACTTTTCTATCTTATTTATTAGTTTCGTTTTTCTTTTTTTTTTTTTGAAATACTTGTGAATCAGGAATTTTTCAATTGATTTATTTTTCACCACTTCAAAAATAAAAATTATATTCCTATAATATTTCAATTGCTATATTTTTAATACATTTTTATTTTTAATTTTTATAATATTTTGGGCTATATTTTCATTGAATGTATATACATATATATAGACAACATTATAATATATGTAATATGTTCAAAATATTTTAATTTATTTGTTTTCCAAAAATAATATCTATAAATTTATTATACACATGCTTGTATAGAGGATGCTTAAACTATACCACACAACATAATACTTGACATTATTTGTTACTTTACTATAGATATAGGTCTCACACCCCTCAATAGCACGTTTTGGTTTTGAGATCATAAGCGCCTAAAATGATCACATATAGCGAGAGATAGGTAATTTATTATAGTACTACACAGATATTTGGTGTACACTAGTAGTGTAGTTTGGAATTTTATAAAAAATCACTTTAACAAAACTTAAACTTAAAATAAGATTTATAAAAGAACTTTTTAAATTTTAAGTGTCCATAATTTAGGAATTTTATATAAATTTTCTCGTAAAAATTTGAAAATATATTACAAAAAAAAAAAAATTATGAACTAGAAGAAAAAAAATTTTAACTATAAAATCTTTTTCTTTAATATTTTACCCTAAAAATAATATTAAAGCAAAAAAATAATAATATTGATATTACTTACTGCCTATACACTAATGTTTACGCGACACCATACAGCATATGTTAAATACATAAAATTCTGTAAGGTTATATAATGTTGAATAGCCAACATTATATGTGTAGATGAACCTTTTAGTGTTATTATGCTGCGGGTTTTATTTTCCTTTTTTTTTTGCAAATACATAATAACGAATACTCTATGTCTATATGTAGAATTGTAGGTATTTTGTTCCATCTACTTTGGCACAGAAGTGATTCTTTAAAGGCTGTTTTCTTTTCCCATATATGTAGTATATATCTATACTTATGTATATATGAAATCTTTTTTTTTTTTTTGTCAAGTCAATAACATACTTGAAAATATAACACTTTCTGGTTATCATATCAAGCACCAATATTATTTACTATGTGGTTCCAATATTTCTCTCTAAGAATATACGAATTTATAGAGATATATATCTATCTATAGAGATGGTTTTTTGAATTCAATAGTGTCTAAGAGGTTCAACAAGGATAAATAGTAAAAAAAGAAAAAGAATTTTCGTTTTTTTTAGGTTTTATTTTTATTTGCGGTATAGAAAGAAAATTTTTATATTAGATTGAAAACACGAACTAGGACGAATCATAAAGAAGTGTATATAAAGTTTGTTTGATATACGCGATATTATAATATCTTATATTGAAAATCTCACGTTTGAGAGTTCCATATCTATATTTTAGATTTAAAATAAAACATAAGATTTTATTATAAAGATTTTATCATTACTAATATTTTATTACCAAAGTTGATTTAGACTTGGTTATATTTTTGGATAAATAACTAAAATATTTGTTGTATAAGTTTTCGTTTATTTAAATAGTAAAACTAAATTATGGTAATTAAGTATAGAAATTTTTTTTTAAAAATCAAATCAAAGAAATTGAATAGGAAAGGTTTCAAATATTTAGAACTGACAAAATTGACTATATAATTTTTACTAATTTCCTGGGTTTAAAAAATAAATTAATTAAATTGCAATTTTTTCTCATTAAAATTAAAAACAAATAAACTATTTATAATAACCTCTCTAATATCACCATACGCAAAATTTTGCAAAAATTATAGATGTGTTATCAATTCAGGGTAAGAAAAACATAATAATATTTAATCCTACTATCAAAATAAGTTCAAAGTGTTAACCCATGTGAACTATTTTCATGTTCAAAGTTCAATATAGAAATAATATTTATATATATGTTACATAAAATAATAAAGAATGAAAAATTTGTAGAAAAAAACATGAAAACTTGAAACACAAGAAGGCAATTTTAAATCAAAATAAAAAAAAATATGAACTTAAGAATTTTTGTTATTTATATTATGTAAGTTCAATGTGTCCTAGATATAAATTTTGTCACAAATCGATTTTGGTGTTATTTTTGTAAAAAAAATCTATAAAATTATTATTAAATAAACCTGGATACATTACTGAAAATACATTGTAGAAAAATTTTTAATTTAGTTTAAAAATATATACATATTTCTTTTTGATAAGACTTTATATACCAATACTCTGATTAAATATCCTTTTCTATTAGATAAAAAATCATTTTTAATATACTTAAATATATTTTTTTCATATATATATATGTAATATCAATAAATACGATACAATATATTCTTGTACCTAAAATAATCCTCTGGTGACATTCTGGAATCATGATGATGTTATCTCTGATGGGTATAATAATATACATTTTAATAAACTTTGATATATGATAAATCAATAGTTTTAATATATATATTATAAAATATATAAATAATTTTGTTATTTGTATACACAATATGTGAATGAATTTATATTTTATAGTTATATAAGTTTTATGATAGTCATTTTGTATATTTTATAAAACAACATCATTTATGTAACACTAGTGACAAGATTTTCGATTTGTTTATTATTTGTTACTTAAAGTTGATGAAGGCTTTTGGTTTTTGATAAAAAAAAAAACTTCATAACATAACATGAAAGGCGTTTCATTTAAGGATTTATTATTATAAATATAATATAAATAAATGAATGTTCGAATTTTTGATATTTATAACGCATTAAACATATTGATTGTTATTTTTAAGTAAAATTATGTAGATTTCTTTTAAAAACACTTCATAATTAAAAGTAATATCTGAGCAAAAGGGAACTGGGAGATCAATAGTTCATGTCACTAAAACATATATATAAAAAGAAAATTGATTACAAAAAAAAAATTGGAAATCGTGGCAAAATTGTATAAAAATAAGACAGGCTGAATGAGCTATACATAAATTGGTATAGACAGAAATACATATAAGTATGCATGGAAACAAGAATTATTTTAAAGTAAAATGGAAACTATGTAGGAACAGAAGAATCCCTATTCTCCTAAGTGGAATCAACCATAGAAATATATATATGTATATATATATTGTTTGTATATGTTGAAATTTATATCTGAAGTACAATACAATAATTTTTTGCAAAGATTAATTGATAAATTGATTTCTTTCTTTCAAGCATATTTGATAAATTTCTTTATCGAAAATTCGATTAAATTTATATAATATTTATTTTGATTAATTTAAAAAAGTTTTTTTTTGTAATGGAAAAACTGTTGAATTGCGAAAATCATTTACTATAATAAAAATTGTTAGAAATATTCTTGCACTTATTTTATTTTATATAAAACTTTAAGTATATTTCTTTAAATTTTATAATAATCTCTAGTAGTGTAGGAACTAAGGTAAACTGTTTTCTGTATATTTCATAAATAATTATTCTTAAATTGAATATTACTCCTTACTACACTATACATATAAAAAAATGTTATAATGATAAACTGTTTGAGGAAATTGAGAAATTTCCTGAATATCTAAAGTTCGATTATAAATGATATCAATCTCTATTTTTTTTTTTTAAATAAATGTTTATAGTAAATCAACTTTCCTGAAAAAGGTGGAATATTGGTTTTGACTGTATCCATATATATTTTACAAGCATACAAAATCTCATATACTATTTTATTTAATATACATAAATTATGTTTTAAGTATAATCTGAATGTACATTTATATACATATATGTATGTGTATCATTATCCCAACATGCAATTCTTGTATTATTTCTCTCAGATAATTGATGTTTTGAAAAATATGTTTTCATTTTACATATTTCTTTTCTACATATATACATATATTTAACTATATACATATACATTATATAATAATAATGTAGTATTTTAATATGCAAATTTGTTGTTTAATTTTATATGTGATCGGGAGAAAACAATAAATAAAATATTCAATATTATTATATTAATTTATAATATAATATTTTACTAGTAATAAATACAAATTTTATAAATGTAATTTGTAAATACATTATATCAAAAACTAATTTCTAAACTATTTAATTAAATATTGATTAAATTTTCTTAATTAATTGAAAAATTAAATTTTTTTTTTGTAATATTAAATTTTATGAAATTAAGTATATTTTACAATTTTTTTTTTTTGGATTGTGTATATGTAATTTACCATAAAATAAATATATATGCAATATAAGTACTTACATGCTTAATAATCAAAAAATTAAAATATATATTTTTCATGTTTTACATTTTTCATTTTCCAAAAATTAAAAAAATTCTCATTAAAAATATGTAATTGTAAATTTAAAAGAAATTAATTTTATATTATGATAATTCGTATAAATCATAGTCATTTATTTACAATTGAATCAATTTATAAAATTGATACAAAATTGATTTGTATTTTTTATACTTTAACATTATTTTATTTAACTGAAATTAACATAATAAATATTTGTAAATTTATTTATTTAAATCATTTTCAATTAACAATAAATAATCAAATTATATGAAAATAAAATAAAAATTTTATATATTATATAAGTACGTATACGTACATATATATTTCTTTTTATTAAACTTGATTACATTATTTAATTTATTAAATTCATTTATCTCCTATCTATATCAATGTTTTTGCATAAAATTAAAATATATGAAAGTAAGAAAATCCATTTAATTTATGGATTTAATAATACATAATACGAAAAATTGAAAAATCTATTTTTAATATCTAATTAACCTTAAATTGTTTCAATGTTTTATACAAAAAAAAAATATATATTAAATATTTTTCACAATCGCGCGGCTAAATATAAAATAAAATTTTATACTATAAATTGTTTTCATTCATTTTTTTTTCATAATATCTTTTACATAATAAATATCGTCCTGATTTCATATTATTAATATCTAGCCTCCTTTTCTTTATACACACAATTCTCATCTTTTCGTTTCATCTTATCTATGTATAAGATGAAAATATGACAAAATTTAACTATAAAAAAAATTATGTAATATTTTATATTATTTTTGTTTTTGTTATAATTTCTTTCGAAAGATTTTATTCCTTGACGACAAATTATGTAAATTAAGCTTTCAAATTTTGTTTTATTAAAAAGATGAACTTCTTTGTTAAAAAATATGTTATTAAAAAAATTATAAAAAATATAGAATCCTAGAGGATAATAAGAAAATTGAAAAAAAAAGACGAGTATATTAAAATTAAAAGATTTGTAAGATTCTTTTTAGTACAAAATTTAAATATACCGTATAAAATATGTACAATATGAAATAGATTTTCATCAAATATTTGATTTATTATATTGATTTCGATCAAAGACTAAAATATAGAATTAAGTATATATATTTTTTTTTTGGAGAACTATAAAAAAATATTTTTATATTATTTGCGTAAATCTTTTTCATCTTCTTCTTTTGACAGGATTTTCTTGTAAATCGGAGAAAATAAAATTTTAGATATATTCTTAAAAATTTATTTATATATTTTGTTTTTTTTTTTTTTTCGTTGAAGATCAAAGAAAGATTTCAATGTTAAATTGTCCTTTTATGGTTGGTTGAAAAAAATTAAATTAATCATTTAGATAAATATTTTCTTCTAATTAAATATATATATAATATAAGTACATAATATTTTATTTTTGTAATTTGGGTAAATTACTTGAGTATATCCGTAATTTTAAATAAGGGATTTTTTTATTTAGTGACTGATTTTAATCATTTTCTTTTTACCATCTACGTAATACAAATATAAATGCTTCAAAATTTTTATTTACCAACAAAAAAAAAATGATAAAAATGTACAGATAATGTCCTTACAAAAATGACAATAAATATAAATTTAAATTTGTTTTTATGGTAAATATTTAAAAAACAATTTTTTAAAATACAAAATGAACATTAATATTGATTAACCAAAAATATATACCGTCGTACATATAAATAATTGATTTTATCATTGAATATTTTTAACAGCTCAATTGTGAAAATGATTTATATATTATTATTAATTTTTTCTGATGGATTTTTTTTTTTAAATTTATATTCAGAAATTAATTATAAATATTTTAAATTATTATATAAAAATGAAATTATTTATTTTTTTATTACTAGTTTTCACTTTAACTATTAAATTTTCAATAACAAGAAAATCTCTACTTGAATAGATTTTTTTTTTTTACATTTCAATAGTTCAAAAATTTTAATGAGATACTTTAAGAAAAGACTCGAGAAAATATTATGTTTGTAAACAAATTGTTAATGTATATACAAAATTTATTAAGAGCGTAAAAGTTATTTTGAAATGTAAAATTATAATTTCATTTCATTTTTCCTATATTTTTATATTTACTAATTTTTCTGATTCATATAGAAAATGAATTTTTTTTTAGCTTTTATAGAACGAAAGAACTTAAAGTTTTTGAAAATATTTTTTTTTTGTTTTGTGTTGTAAGCTTCCATTTTGATATTAAAAATAAATAAATAATGGGAATTTGATTTATATAAAACTTTTGATAATTGAAATATTATTTTTAATTTGTACTTAAAAGATTAGTGAGTCTCTAGTATATACTTTAAAAAATATTACAAAAAGTGTAATTCTTTGGTAATACTTTTATTTGGTAAAAAAATATTATAGAAATTTGTAGAAAATTGAAAAGAAAGGATATTTATATTTTGTTTTTCATGAATTTGTTTTATAATAATATGCAAAAAAGACCTCCACTCGAATAAAAGTAGTGTTCAAAATTTCCAACACTATTTATCTTAAAGGAATATTGTTTAATGTAAGTAGGTACTTTCAATAAATTTGTAGTTCATTTTCAGTGTCATCGAAAATATTAGATAAAATGTTTTAAATTTCCTTTATTTTTTACTAAGAAATTCTAATATAAAATTAAATTAAATTCTCATTTCAAATCAATTAAAAATGGAAATATATTTTATAGGTTTTAGATTTGAAAAGATTTAGAACCGAAATTATAAATTAGAAAAAAATAATTTCTCATGATTTCTTCAAGAAATGAAAATGATAAAACAATTTTCCGTTTTAACGTTTATATAAAAAAAAATATTCAAACTAATTTTGTATAATTTATATTATTTTTCTTTGCAATATGAAAAAGAATTATCAACAATTTTTCTATATTCTTCCTGATGGCTTACTCAGATCTGACCTCGAAATTTATCATTTCTTTTCCAAATATTATCTAAATAAAAAATATCAATTTTAAATATTGTTTAAATTAAAAAAATATATATTTATATTGTAATGTAACCCCAAAAATAATAAAAAAAAAGTAAAGAAAACTTTTTGACAAAGTTTTTACTTTTTACAAGTCATAGTAATAATTCGTAAAATTTATTTACTGAATATTATTTTTCAGTATATATGCAATTTCCGTTGTCCAAAGACCAAAACAAAACTTTCTATATTATACTTATATACGTATACAATTTTTATTTTTGAATAACTTTTTGAAATATAAAAATTAAACTTGCGAAAAGTTCCAAGTTCCAATTTAAAAAAATATACAAAATATAAAAAATAGAAAGTTTCAAATAAGTACATAACAAAATTATTGTTTGTATCCCAATTCTTTTCAAAATAAAATAAAATAGAATAATAATAATAAAAAAAAAAATGAAGTCAAAATTCGAAAAAAAAAAGAAATTCAATAATATAAAAAAAAAATTAGATTTTTGTTTTTATATAAAAATAATTTCTCATGATTTCTTCAAGCAATGAAAATGTTCTCCAAAAGTTTCTAAATCACAATATACACACTATATCAAAAGAATAAACTTTTAAATATGATATCCTTTTAGATGTATAAGTTATTTCACGGATACACAAACCATCTATAAATATATATTTATTAGCACATTTTTCATAACGAAAATAAAATTCAATTAAAATTATCATTTTCGGTTTAAAAAAACTGTCATTGAAAGATTGTGCCTTTACTATAAATTCAATTAGAAATATAAGCTAAAAAAATAAAAATATTATTTTAGTACAATTCTAATTTTGAAATAATAATAAATTTATACATGGAAGTCACCTTTGTGAAAAAATCCAAAAATTTATAAGAAATCACAAACATAAATCGTGATTTTCATTATTAATTAATAGGAATAAAAATTTAATAGTTAAAAGTTATTCAATATTTTTATTAGCAGATTAGTATATTCTCTGTGATTATAGACATTATAGTAAATTGGAATTGAACAGAGTACTCGTAGAGTAGCATATTCCAACAGAGCAGAAAATTTCAATTTCCAAAAATTATATTTAATTTATTATGTAAATGGTCTAGGTCTAGTCTAGATATAGTTTGTTCGAAAGAAGACAAAAAAAACCGCATGCAAGAGTAATTTATAGCACTTATAGTACTCTGTCAATGAATACTAATTTCTTCTCATTGTTACTAAAAGAGATGAGATTCTATTAAAGTAACTCATTGAAGAATTATTTGAAAATGAATTAATTATATTTTTACACAAACTTTATACTCCAATTTTGTTTTTGGCAAATAAATGACATTACATAATTTTAATTAAAAATGACCAAATAAATTGTATAATTGAAATTAATATGTCACGAAAATTTTATGAAATTTATATATTTTCATGTAAATTAAAAATCTATAAATATTTTATAGCTATGTAATTAATATCTAGCTAGAGGATAATTTTTATCTACAAAATTTACAGAATAATATTTATACTAATTAACACAGAATTTTTGAAATTTTTTGAAAATTCTGTGTGAATTAATTTCAATCTAAATATCTCTCTCTATATATAAATATATAGATGAAATGTTATAGTCAGTAAAACTTATCTAAATTTTAATCAGTAAAAAATAGTTTATTATAATAATATAAAAACCCAAATCATGGTCTACAGTAAATTGATATTAATTTTCTTGATATAAATATTTATCATATATATAATATTATCATCAATTAATCAATCACTGTCATAACTATCAGACCTGAGTCATTAGGTGGTCCAAATGTGGTTTTGAAAATTTTTACTAATTAGTCAACATAAAAATAATTTTTTTTTTTTATGTATAAAATATAAAAGGGAAGAAAAAATTATATTTAGTGTTAAAAAAAAATAATAGATATGTTATAGGACCACATCAGGGATCAAACTGATACTAATTGGTATTTTTTTTATTTTGATGTGGTAAATTATACTTTTTTTAAATAGAAATTTTTTAACCACATTTGGTACATATATTATTATAAAAATATATATTATTAAAAATTTTTAATTAAATTTAATTATATAAAATATGTGACAAATATTTGATTTCCATATATAATTAAAAAAAAATAAAAATGCCTTTTGATTATTATGGAATTATGCCTACAATGCATAATTATTTTATAAATTAAATATTGTTGTATACAAAATTTGATGGAAGAGTTCAGTCAACTAAATGAATATAATTAAAATTTACTATGCAATTGACGTAATATAATTGTAGTTATGCGTTTATAGGCTAACCTTATTACATCAATTGATAAAGATATAGAATCTTTATATTGCATTTTGCATTGAAAGTGTCACTAATTAAGTAATTCTACTCACATTTTCAGTTTTCTTCAATGCATATTAGAATTTCCAATTTAATTAAGGATCTTTAAAAATTTTGATCAGTTCACAATATATCTTATACAGAATACAGATTCGTTACAAACCCCATAATTTATAATTTTTATTATAAATTTACGTACCATAATAAAATGTAACAAATATTCTTTTTTTTTATATATATATTTTCACATTTAATTTTGTATGATGTGAATAAATATACATATATGTATATTATATGTAGGTTGACAAAAAATAAACAGTAATCCGTATATAATATCCTTAATATTAACAACATAAAGAGAAGCAAAGCAAAAAAAAAAAAAAAAAATGACATAAATAAATAAAAACAAATTTCAACAAAAGGACATCTATAAATATGTTATTTATAGTATATATAATGTAAAATAAAAGGAAAGAATGGAAAACCAACAAAAATTTTCTTTTTAAATAATTTTCAAATTTACATTTTTATAGAAAAAGTTTGTTGTTTTTTTTCTCGCTAAGAAAATATTTCTATTTTTATATACATATTAGATGCTCTTAACTTTATGTTAAAGTTAATATTTATATCCTTTATATATGTATATAATGTGTGTATGTTTTTTTTTTTTTTGCTTACTGAAAGAATATAAATCTTTAATCAGGATTAACTTTGAAATTTTATATAATAAAAATAATATTTATATATATGTATATGTATAAATTCTTATATATATAGAAAATGTATACCAGTAAATTTTGACCAAGGACATTAAAGATTATTACTATGTATTACACTTTTATAATGATTTATTATATGTGATTCCTTCCGTATTCGAATTATCCTTAGAACAAAAAAATAAAATATTATAAATATATATATATTTTTTTTAGTTGGATTATCCACTTCCTCGCACAATCAACAAATTTCCCCCATTTTGTATATCCTTAATGTTCAGAAAAAATAGTGTTTTTTTTTTTTTTTTTGTTGGGTAAACCAGAAAATATGTATGTATATATAGTTGGCCTAATACTTTTATTTTAAGGATTTTTCTCGTATATAATTTAAATTTTTATAAATTTCCACGACAAAATAAAAAATAAAAAAAAACTTTTATATATTTTCTTTTATGGTCGGTCCCACGGAAAAATAAATGAAAACGATTATACCCGTATATAAAAAAATAAATAAATTTTCCAACACATTTTAATTTTTATATTTATATTCAACCGCAAAATCAAAACCAAAGAAAAACAAAAATTGAATTTTATTATTGCTATTTGTGTGTCCTTTTCTCTCTCTATATAGAAAAATAAAAAAAACCAGCGAAAAAATAATTTTTTTTTTATATATTTTGTACCGAACACCCTAAAGCATTCTGTTGGCCAAATACAAAAAGGACATTCTATAAAAAAAAATAAATAAAATTCTAAAATTAAATTTATAATTTATAAATGGGAACGCGCGGATGTGGGTAGTTTTTTTTTTTAAATTAAAGTTTAAGCACATTTCGGTGAGCGGTAAGAATAGAATAAACTATAACAACAAGGATAAGAGATTAAATAAATCCTTTTTAAATTACAAAATAAAAAAAGTATTTATAAAATCTTTATAAATATTTTTTTTTTTAATAGTATTGTAAATTAGCCATTTTATACTTTTTCTAACCCAATACTTTTTGTATACCGGCAGTGAAATATGATTCGTTATTGTTCTCCAGAAAAAAGGATATATTACAATATAAAAAACAAAATACAGCACATTCATATATATAAATTTTAAAAGTAAAGTGTTAACATGACTATAAATGACCAATTTTCTACTTTCGCGTACAGTTTTAATTTCACATTTTTCACTGGATAATCAAATCTATGGAAAAATAATATATCCCATTCTTTTTTTTTATACGGATGTATTGAAGTGATTCTTTCCACAACGTATATATATATATGTATATAGCCAAAAAAAAAAAGGATAATAAATTTCATATTACAAAAACGATTTTTTTTTGTCTACCATTTTACATTACACATAAAAAAAATATACAAAATTCAATTCTTTTCTCGTTTATCCGTTTTTATTTTGTTGTGTGAATTGAAGTGTGTTTAAGGATATATTTTCTTGTTATTTTTGATGAAAAGAAATATTCAAGTCATTCAAGTGTTTGATTATCATAAATTGTTTAAGAAATAAAAAAAAACGAAGACTTTTTATAAATCGCTTTTTAGTTATATAATAATAATAATAAAAAAAAAATACTTTAGAAAATATTAGGGATAATAAAATAATTGTTGAAGAATCAATGGACACTTTTTTCTATAATTTTTGAATTTTCATAAATGTAAGATTTTTTTATGACTTTCTGATGTTAAATTTTCGCTGTAATATAATCTTATTTAAAAAAAAAAAGTAAAAGGACCAATTCTAGGCTCACAATCAAATCTATAAAAGTATAATTTTATCCTATGGATAAAATGTTGATAACGAAAAACTATCTGTAATATAATTTTGAAAATTGTTCTGCATTCTTTCTACATATATATCATAGACGCTATAAATCACAAAGCTACCATTATTATTTGTTTGCGTGCGTAAAATTTCTGATCAACAGGATTTTCTTTTTTCAAATAACATAAAAATATTTCTGTTTCGTTTTTTTTTTTATTTTGTAATCCAAAATTACATAACTAAATTTTATGAAAAAGATTTATATCAGCATAATTTTCTCATAATCCACACCACTTTAAATGTTATATTTGGTTGGTATTATTTTTTTGTTGTCATTGTTTCATTTCCACGAATAACGTATACTTCTCTCTATAAAATCTCGATTTGACTTTATGTAATTCCGTGAAGGATCATAGAAGGTCGTATTCATCCTTTTCATATTTATATAAAACTTACAATCTGTATAGAGAGATAACTAGTGTACATAAAAGAACAACACACTATACGTATACATATACTTTCATTTCAAAAATATAAATATACTTTGACTTAATAAATGTTTATGTGATTTTAGGCAGATTATTATTATTTTTTTTTTTTTTTAGATTTTTTTCTGAACGTTTTACATAAAATCGTTTTTATGAGAAGGGTAAAAATAAAATGTAAATCACCATACAATTTTCATTTAAATATATCCAGAATTTTTTTTTTATATACATATACATATTTATATAATAACGAAGTTAAATCACACAACACGGAAAAAGAGAGAGAAATGTTTTGGGTAATACAACAAAATGTTATATAAGATCTTTCAACCCAACAGAGCTGGATAACGGGGTGAAATTTGTGCTTTTAAAATACTTAAGGTCCCTTTTTTTTAAATTTTCAATACTTTTCTTTTGGGGTACAATTCGATTATACTATAAATTGTGGTGAATTCCAATTATATATAATGCAGAGACAAAAAACTGAATAATTTTCTCCATTTCAAGACTCAAAGTGGTATTAAATTTTTGAAAAAGGTCCTAATTAATGTCCTGAAATGAAATTATATGAAATTTTGATTATCATTATTATATTTAATCGAAATCTATTGTCAATTTTTGTGTTTTAGATAAGTGAATACATCCCCCAATATCATTTAAATTTTCTCATATTCTGAAACAAAACTATGAGAATTATACAACAAAAAAGAAAAAAAAAGGACCAAATATTGAAAGCTTATAAAAAAGCCATTGTTTGAAATGAATATTATTATAACTATATTATTACGCATACGATTACAGTTTTATTGACTAGTATGTCCCCACTAAGAGTTTGGAGAAATACTATATATATTTTTTTATATTATAATAATTGGTGTCCGGATCACAGGACTCCGATAAAACTTTGTTGAATTGTTGGGGTGGTAATTTAAATAACCAAAAAAAAAAAAAACAAAAAAAGAAAAGTGGAATTTTCAAAGTTTGGCTGGAGGGGTTAAATGTATTTTGTAAGTAAAGAAAATCAGTAATTTTTTGTATACTTTTGTTTGTTTTGCTGCGTAAAATTATAAAATTACCATAAAGATTTTTTTAGCTTTTTAATAGATTTGTTTTTTTTTTTTTTACTTTTATTTTGTGGGGTAGTTTTGTAGATATTTTGAGTATATATAGTAAATATATACAAATTTATATTTTTACTTTGAATTTAGATTATGTCTTTATTTTGTAGATAATTTGCTTGATATTTTCTTTTATAAAAAAAATAAAATACTAGGATAATGTATACGTAAATTAATTTTGATTAGCTTAGTTATCAAATAAATATTTATATCTAATTAATATTAAAATATTATGTATGTATATGTATATTTTTTTTTTGGAATTTTGGGTCAAGGATTTTATGATTTTAGATCAAAATCTTTGTTTTCGTATAAAATAATAAGAATTAAAAAAATTATCTTTACTTTAATTTAATTTTAATGAAATATAAAAAAATATTGTTAATGAGATAAATTAAAAAAAAAAATATTTTTGAAGTAGGATAAAAAAATCAGATACATTATTATGTATATGTACATGCAATATTTTTATTATTTTTTCAATTGATGGGATTGCCTCCCAGTTCTAAAAGAACTAGGAAATCGTAACGATAGACTGGGTTCCAGGGCACAGTGGTATTCGAGTAAATGAAAAAGCTGACATTCTTGCCAGACAAGACTCTGAAGCTTATTTCACACTACCCTACTCATTATGTGCCATCTCACTCAGTACGATTGGCTTTTTTTAACAAGAGATAAACTCAACTTCTGGTTGACGTGCCAAAAACTTTATCCCATCCATATCCACGAAACGAACAACAGATCTCTTCTCCCTTAAGAGAAATGGGGTACGGATCCTAACAAACCACATCAAGGGTGTCTTGGCCAGCCCTTATTTGTTTCTAAATTGATGCCATATGAATCAACAGTTCTTTGAATTCTTTCGAGAGATATTTCATAACATAATTAATATATCTAATTCATACTAAACACATTAATTTGAACCTCTAATATTGTACATATATATTTTATTTTATATAAATTATATAAGATTTCCATTTATTTTCAAAATAATACATTAATAATAAAATTTAACAATTTAATTAATTTTAATAATTGCAAGTTTATATAAATCAATGTTCTAAATATATTGAAAAACAATTTAATTATTCAAAGTGTACTTTTATTTATGTGTTTCAATAATATGAAAATTTCTTTTCCTAACAACAATTTATATATATGTATATTTATCATTTTTTATATATGTGCATATATAAATTTTATGCCACCATAATAAACTATTATAATAAAATATATTATATAGCTATAATGTAGTGAAAGTATTTTTTTTTGTTTAAATTTGCTGTATACCAAAGCTAACAAAATAGCATATTTCCATGCATAATAAACACTCCATATATGTAGTTAGAGATGGTAAACAAAAATTTGAATTTAATTGAAAATTTTCAACAATTTTCCATGATTTTAATCTTCTATATTTTGGATAATATAATATGGAGCATAACAAAATAATATTATCATAGAAATACCAATGACGTCTACAATGAATTTAATTTTGATATCCATTATAGTAATGAAATTTTGGCGCCAAATATTTTATATTGCAATCTATTAAATTATTATGTAATTTATTAAATTTTTTTTCAGTGTTAAATTTTAGTATTAAAAATGGAAGTCATACATATTATAATTAAAATATGGATAGAGTTCTTTAAAAAGAAATTTTATTCATGAATAAAAAATTAGTATTACAATAATTTCAATAAGTTGTGGAATTTTTTTTTCAATATAGTGATTTATTGAACACGCATAATTTTATTAAATCATAAATTATTAATTATTTGACTTATAATTAAATATTAAATATAGTAGACTAAATTTACTAGATTAAAAATGAATTTAAATAAATTAAAATTTAATTATTTTGAAATATAATTTGTTTAAATTTAAATAATAATAGAATAGAAAAGTTTAGCTAATAATTTTATTAGAAAATAGTTTTAGATTATATTCTAAATAAAAAATACGATACGAATATGTTAAAAAAGTTAATACTATTTTCGTTAAAATAAATAAATAAATAAAATAGAAATAAAACTAAATTAACAAATAATATCTCCTTAGCTTTTGGGGATAAAAATTTAATTCATTAAAATAATATATTATATAAAAATGTAATACAATATTTCAAATTCTTTGAATGTAATATCTACTTAAAAGCTTTTATATTTTTAATTAAATTTTTTAAATGTACGAGTATATAAATATATAAATAGTATAAATTATACTCCTATAAATTAATATTATGAGATGAACATGAAGTTCAGTTTTGATGGGTAATTTATTTTTGTTATAAAATTATAATCTGTAAATTAGAATTTGTAAAAAAAAAAAATTAGATATATTTTCCATTCTTGATTTATTTAAAATTTATGTACTCACTCATTGACCGAAATAATTGTTTTAGTTTGTGTTCATAAAGTTAATAGGTAGGTAAATTTTCTCAATTAATAATTTAATAATACATATTTACATTTATTTCATATACTTATATATGTAAGTATTAAATTTTATTTATAATATTACAGAAAATTAAGAGTTGTTAGGTCCCATAAATTGTTTGTTCTATTCTACAGCATTATAGTATTTTCAGGACTCATAACAATTCCAATTAGATTTTTCTCAAATTGTATTTTAAAACGAAATTTGTCCATTTCCAAATCAATATTGACTTCACGAATTGTAAAAAATAAAAATTATAGCAAATACCAATTAAAAATGTAAAAAGAAAAATACAAATTGAAAAATAAAAAAAAATAATTTGTTGGCATTTCACTGTATATAGATGTAATTACTGTCAATTTACCAATAAAAATGTACATAATTTCTCATTTTCTCCATATAAATTGAGAATTATCAAAAAGATCAAGTTAATTTTTTTTATTCATGAATTATGTATTTAACATTTAGGTACATTATATATTTACATTAGATAAATATATATGGAATCTAAAACTTTCCAAACTTGATTTTTTTATAATTTATGTTTATACAGACTTTAATTTCCCATTTTCGTATTTATATTTGTTAAAACAAGTAATGCAATTTTTTGCCACAGTAAATATTTTCATAATAATACGTTTCAAATTTGTGTTGTACATAATATTTTATTAAGCATAAATTCTTTATAATATGAAAACAAAAATATTTTACATAATTTTTGTAAAATTATACTATTAATATATGAAGATATAAATTTTCCAACCATAAAATATTAATGAGATATTTTTATTTATTTATTTATTTTTATTTATATAAAATGTAAGTATACAGCAAAAATCCCTAAATGAAAATGATTATAATATGAAAAATTCTATACAGATTCAAATATGTATATGATAATTTTTGTAAATTTGTTCGAAGGATAAAATTTAAATGTTTCATTTTTGTATTCGCACACAGTCAGTAGTAATTTGAAAAAGAAAAAATGAAACTATATTCATATAAATATAAACTAAACGCCATCCTAATTACATGTTAACCAGACAAATATTAAACAGATATTATTTTAAATTTGTACAACTTCAAAATTTTATGTTTTCAATGTTTTTTTTCCAGTTTATGCATTCAATGTATGAAATGGTTTTATTATATCTGTAAATATATTTCTGATAAGTTGATTCTCATTTAAAAGTCAAGGTAGAAATTATGGGTTAATAAAAGTTATGGTAAATGTTTTCAACAAATCTATTTTTGAAAATATTATAACAATAATATAGTTTTAAATGTTTATTAAATTTAAATTAGTATTAATATTATTGATAAATAAATAAATTGTAATTAGAATTAGTAATTTAACCAAAGAGAAAACTCTAATTTATTGAAATTTAATGAAATTTTCAAGAAATTATTTTTTGGAATACATTTTTAAGTCACGATTTAATCAAATAAATTATTAGGATTAAATAATTTAATGAATATGAGTTCGAAATTTTATAAATATTATTATTGACATTTCCAAATCCCAATTATGGTTAGTGTATAAAAATTAGTGTGAAGCAATGCCAAAAAGGATAAAAAATAAATGATTTTTTTTTTTTGGTATCTTTTTTAAATCTCTTTTTATAAATATATAATTTCTTTAATTTTCATTTCATCATAAAAATATCAAATTAAATTGGACCAGGAAAACGAAAATACTACAAAAAGAGAAACTATCAAAAATATTTATATCTACTTGGTTACCACTATTACACTGTTAATTGTGTAATAATAATCATATCATAACGCAAAATGGTATATTAAAAATATGAAGCAATTTTTTTTTGTAGATATTATATGTTGGTTATTCACAATTTCGTTAATTTTTTTGAAAACTTCATAATAAATTTATTATCTACATTATTCTATGAAAATTTGCATAAAAGATATTTTTCATTAACAGCAAGAAAATGTAATTAGTTTCATACACATTTTTTTTTACTATCAAACCATAATTGAAGTGATTTTCCTTCACATTTAGTTTAGTTTCATACACATTTTTTTTTACTATCCAACCATCTAAGACTAAGTGATATAAATTATTTTTTTAAAACAAATTTCTTGGTTTATCCTTCTACAAAACTAAAATAATATTTAATTCATAACTGGCGATTTTCCAGCTAGTCAGACAATTTTCATTATCTTTAGAGAATTTTTCATATATAGAAAATTATTAAAAATTATTACATTATATATTTTGTTTAGTCTAATGATTCATAAAATCGTAGAGGGAATTAATTTATAAATTATATAGAATATATTTAAATTTTGATATTTATGAAAATTTGGTTAAATTTTACTTAATTAATAAAATAGAATTAATTATAATAATTTAATACTGAAATTTAAATGAAAATTGTTTCAATTTTTTAATGAAAGTATTTCTGTCGAAGATTTTAGATATTTTAATGAAAATTATATTTAAGATCATATAGCTTTGAAAAGAATTTTGATTGAATATCCTTATTTAACAAAAAATTAAATATTATATATATTAGGTATGATAGTTTTGGTATTATCTATATATATTATTATATTATTTAAGAAAACATAAGATAAAAAGAAACGATTTTTCTTTTTTTAATTATAAATTTGCCCAAAGATATTTTGTTCCGAAATCTCTTTCCATATTTTTGTACGTTTTATTTTTTTTTCTATAACAATAATAATTAAGATTTATTATATTTAAATCTAATAAATATTCAAAACAGTTCAAACACATTTTTTATCCTTATGCGAGAAAATTTATAGAATGTAAAGACAACGAAAAGAGCAAAAAAAATGATAGAAATTTTTCCTCTTTTTTTTTGGGGAAAAGTTTCTAAAAATTGAAAGAGTCTTGTTAATGTTTTTATATAAATACTATATACAAATTTTCAATTTTTAAGTGGTTAAGGCGTGTTGGGAAAATTAAAAAATATTGTTTTGCTGGTTTTTTTTTTATGTTGGTTTGATGGAAAGAAATATTTATTATTATACGATAATAAATTTTAATGGTAAACAATTCATCATCAATGTAGAAAAAAAAAATATTTGTGTAGAATGGAAAAATGAAAATATTATATTTAATTTTATTTTCAATCAAATTAAACTTTTCAAGAAAATTTTAAATCGAAAGAATAAATAAATAATAATAAAAAAAAAAAAAAAACACAAAAATCTGATAATTAAGAAAAGTGAAAAAGAGTTTTTATTATTTTCATATTTTAAAATTTTTTTTATGCATAATAATTAGTTTGTTCCTGAGGTACGGCAAGGATAAATATAGAAATTCTCTTGAAAAGATCAAATTGAATTAAAATAAATTCCGAATATGAATTGAATCTGAAGACAAAAAAAAAATAGAATAATAATGAACTACAAGAAAATTTGAATAATTTCGTCTTGTCTATACCAAATTATGTTTTTTTAAAAGGTAAAAAGAGACTTTTTTAAAGGATATAATACAAAATCGATAAATTTCTTTAAAATAAATAAAATATGATATTTTGATAAATTACTATACGAATTCGTTAATTTGTACAAAAAAAAAACTATTCCAGGAAAAAAACTAAAATAATTTTTTTTTTTATTAAATTCATATTTTTTTCCATTTTATGTTTTGTATAAAATTTTACCAAAAAAAAAAAAAAAAAAGAAACTTTTTTAATATATTTTTTTATGGTAAAGTTTTTTTTTACCAATAAAATTTTATTTATGGCATTTTTTTTCTTATTCATCTATAAAATATTCGAATGATTAATTCGAAAAAAGAAACTATTTTTATTTAACTACTATAGCATAAACAAATTTCAATTCTATATTTGTGAATTCAGAAACTTTTTCCATAAAAATAATAAAATATATATTTGAGAACATATTATTTGTATTTCGCACATTATAACCAATCCGTAAATAGGGACAAACTTTATCATCTATTTATTATACACTATACTATATAATAAAATAATATACGAAAGTTACTTTAAACCTCTTTTCCTTTCTCTCTTTCGATTCTGTCATATTTTTTACACATGATAAATAAGATCCTTTTTTTTTTTTTGTTTGTTTGGATAATCAGAACGAACAAGGGAAATCAATCTAATTTTTATATTTTTCTGTGTATTTTGGCCCAAAACAAAACTTAACTCGTACATCTTTTAAATGCGTGCTTATGAACTATATATCTTTTTTTTTTTTTTAATATTTTTCTATATAATGTAGAATATTTTGTCTGTGTATAATATGGACAGTCCTTAAAGAACTTAGAATAACAAAAATAAAGAAGGAAAAAAAAAACTTTTCAAATTCACATAAAAATACATATATTTTTTTTTAGGGACGACAAATAAAAAAAAAAGAAGAAATGAAATAAAATTTATGTCAGGGAAAAAAAATTTTTCATTTTGGTTGTTATAATAAATTTTACATTCAATCATTATTACTGGGGGTTTGAATATTATTAGTATACTTATATATTTTTTTTTGGTTGTCAAAATTTCATATTCGTTAAATTAACAAATAAATAAATAAATGTTATTGGAATAATATGCACTTATGTCCAGGGTCGTTCTAAAAATATTTAGGGATAAGAATGGTTTAATAATAGCAATTTTTGAATATAATTATTCTGATTTATATTTTCTAGAATTCAATTAAAAATTCTAAAATGAAATTATACAAAGAATTGTATTTTACATTAAGGATATTTAGGTAACAAAATTTTTTTAAATATGGTCATGTGTATTTTAATATGTATAAGAAAATCTAGTAAAACATATTAATAAATTTCAAATATCTTTCAAACTATTATACATCAAGGGTATTAATACATAAATCAAAGTTCTCCTATTTTTCAAGAAAAGGACATAACATTTTTCTTACTTTCAATTTTGTTCTTCATGTGTAGTATAACACATATATATTTTATACATATATGTATGCACGTATATGGGAGAAAAGTTATATGCGTGAGTAATTTTAAAAAGGATATTATTTTCCGTTGTGTTGTAACCATAGCATTGTTCTAAAATAGTAAAAAAAAATATATGTATAGTATATTCTTGAGAATTTATGAAAATAATAATAATAATTAAAAGTTATAACCTATAAATACTATATAACATATTTCCAATTAAAAACTATATTCTAAGTTGAAACGTTATTTATGATTTCAATAATTATATTTTATGTTGCAATTAGAGCAAACTATTTTATTATTATTATTTATAATATGATATTTCCTTCAAATTATTTGTTATTAATTATATTGCTATTTAATTTTTAATTTTTCATTGGCTATATTTTATATAACTTTTTATTCCTGAGGTCATATTTAACACGTAAGGATATTTATTATTAACGATATTTTATAAAATTATGAGAGTGCTGGAAGTAGTGTTGTGTTGGTTAGCTTAATGAAAATAATCATCTTGTTTGAATCGGTATAGTAAGCAATTCAATATTAATAAATTAGGTCAACAATTTCATAGTTCCGGTAATAAAAACAAAATTTAACCTACTTTTAATATGAATATTATAGTTAAGTAAATACATAATAAAATTTCAATTAATATTTGATTTTAAGATTAAGAAAAATGATTATTTATGTATATAAAGTAATTTGATCAAAATGTATCGTTAAAAATTTATTACAAAGTTTGTCCACAAAATATTTTTTTTCGCAAATCTTATTGAAGTGTAGCCCTACAATTTGGAATTTTTTCAAACTTCCCCATTTGAATTTAAATATTTGTAGCCCTACAATTTGGAATTTTTTCAAAATCTCCCATTTGAATTTAAATATTTATTTAAATCAGAAAATTCAATATTGAATTAGAATCTCTTAGAGTTTACATATTGTAGAAAAAAAAAGAAAATGTATAAAAGAAAATATTTTGTTTATTATTTTAACATTAAAATGAGGAAGATTTGTGTCTTAAGAAGTTTATATTTGTATAATTTTTTTATGTTTTTTGTTTATTTAAGTTTTTTTTTTTTTGAAAAAGAAAATATCCTGGATTTTGTTCAAACTTTAAAGAGCAACAGTATAAATAATAAACACCTACACTTTCATAACTAAGAAAATAGCAATTTATTCTTAAAACTTGTTTATAATTTTTGAAATATATACTAGTATTATCCTTTTTGATGAAAATTTATCACATTTTTGTATTATGAAACTAAATTCTACTCATAAGACAATTCATAAATAAAAATATTACATGAAAAATAGAGAAATAATAAGTGGAAGGAAGTTGGTGGAAGTCTTAAATTTAGTACACAAATATTATTTTCAAAATTTCCATGTTATTTTTATTATTATTTACAAAATCGCAGAAGTAAACATTAATTTCACTTTTAAGAAGTTGTTAAGTACATTTATATATATATTATTTTTAAGCGTAATTATTAAATTTTATTTGATGTAAATATATATGTAAGTATAAATTATATGCAAGAAAAGAATTTATTCTTAAATAATCAAAAAAAAGAAGCTCATTTTACAATAAAGATATTTTCAATTTTTTTTAATTTAAAATATTGCTAACAACTTTTTTAAAGTAGCAATGAAATAACCAAGTTCTGCTTATTTACTCAAAGACAAACATTTTAAATATTAACAGACATAGAAAATGTATACAAACAAACAGTTTACATAATAATAGTCAAATATTATATAAATGAAAGAGCAAAAATAATATTGTGAACATGGTGTATAAACATATATAAATATTTTGATGAATTCCAAACAACAATTAAAAATACCCTTTTAAATATTTTATGTATTTAAATAGAAAGGTTGAATACCAAAGGATTTTTTGTTTTGTTACAAAAATATTTTAGAACTAAGTTGTTATGAACAATTAGACAGTCTTATATTACATTCACACTATTCCTTGTTGAATATTTTGTATTTGAAATAACTATTTTACATAATATACAGTGAAATGTTTTTTAAGAGTTTAAATATATAATTTAGTATAGAAAATCAATTGAATATATTTTATTGAGAAAACCATACTAGCAAATATAATTTTTTAAAGATATATTTTCGTTTTGATAAAGAATTATGTTCTGTATTAGTTAGAAAAAACATAAAATAAACTCTAAGTCGAAAAACTAAAAATCAACTTTAATTTAAGGCAAAAGTTTTTCTGTTGCATAATATATGTACAAATTTCTCTTTTTTGTTTTGTTGTTTGACAAATAATATAAGTTTTATTGAAGTACAAATATATACGTAACTAATTAGTCTCACAAAATAATAGACAAGAAAAATTAATAATTATGAAACTAACAAGGACATTTCTTAAAAAAATCAAATACCTTTAAAATGTTTATATGTATATAAACTAAGTAAATGATATAAGATTTAAAAAGGATTTAAAATTTGAATTCCAATAAAAATGTAAACGTTAAAAACTGAAATCTAAAAGTATTTAATTTCTTATTAATAAACAGTAATGCAGGAATTGCTTAATTCTTGAATATTTCACAAGATAAAAAGGTAATAGAAAATTAGCTCAACTGTATATAGTATAGTCCGATTTTTGAACAAACTTTATTGTATATAATAATTATGTATATAAAACAAAAAAATTATATAAATTAATAATTTGTATTTTGTAAAAGAAAATACCCTTCGATCGATGATAATTTGAATTCATGACAATCATTTTATATAATATTTAAAAGTGTTTTTTTTTTATATAATTTTGGAATATTCAACAAGTTATTTGCTTTCTTTGTTGTTAAGTATCTTAAGAGCTTTTCAATAAGTCTTATTAAAGAGGACCTTTTGAAGGTATTAAAACAATGAAGTGAAATGTATATACATATATATATGAAGTAAAACATATATACTCGTATATATAAATGTGAAGTAAAATATATGTATATGAATTTGTATATGGAAAATTTTAATTGAGTTTTAAAATAAGTATTTTTTTGAAGAAAAATTATTTATCTATTTATTGATTTTTTTTTGTGTTCGAATAAAAAAAAAACTGATTTTCTTAATTAGATCTTAAATGTAAACTATGCGGAAAAATAAAACATTTCTTTTTCATTTTTTTTTTTGAACTTCAAATAAAAATAAATTAAATTTTTCAATTTATTTACACTTTGGCATTGTATTTATCTGGTAACATTAAAATGTATTATATACACAACAAATAAAATTGCAATCCTTTTGCTTTTCAATAAGATCTATCCTTTCACAACATCTAAAATTTAAAAGAAAAAAGATTAAATTGATGTAATGAACGTGATCTTTTTTACTATAGACTAAAATATAAATAAAATTCAAAAAAATAAAAGAAAATTCCTTTTGTTCAAATAATATTGCATCGCTATAGGGAAAAACAAAAGGATTTTTCATTATTTCGTTTGAAAAAAAAAAATACTGTATAGAAGTTAAAATTGAGCGAAATTGTACAAAACAAGTAAACTGAAACAACTATAGCGTTACTATACTTCATTCAGTCAGCCAAAAAAGGATTCTGGCGAAAAGAAATTTTAACAATAAAAAAAAAGGTGAAAAAATAAAACTATGAAAAGTTATTTTTCTTTTTCCATTGACGTAGATCGTAGACAAACAAGTTAATCAATGAAATTCATTGAAGGAAAAATTTCTATTTGAATTTTCAAGGAAAATAATATAATAAAAATTTGTATTTGAACTAGACAAATATTATACATCCTTTTTATTAGTATATATTTCGGGTCACCCACAAGTTATTTTTCATAAAAAAGCAAATAATTATTTATTAAATTTCAATAAATTTTTTTTTTAGCATTTTACAATTTTTGAATCAATAATTTTTCATTAAGGGTGAAATTAATTTTAATTTTCTCAACAAACTTTTAACTTTGCTTAGTAAAGTTTTTTCTTATATTTTTTTGCAAACTTGCGGTGTATAATATTTTTGTTTTGTCGATTGATAAATTTACAAGAAAATTTATAATATATAAGAAAATAATAAACTAAATAAAAAAAAAGCTGTCATCTTGATTTGATAAAGACCATCACAAAAAGCAAAGAAATTTATATTTTAATATAATTTTTTTTTTTTTTCAACTGGAAAAATAATATTTATTTTTTATATATAATAATGTTAAAGGAAGATATCTTTATCAGGTCAGATCCAGTACATTTCAACAAAATTAAAATTTCTGGTTCATAAAAGTTTAATATCTGAAATTATTATTATAAAAAAAAAAGTAAAATGATGAGGGCGAGCATATAAAAACTTTCTGATACAAAAGACAAAATTTAAGTACATTTTTTTTTAGTTTTATTGTAGATTTTTTGTATAATAATTAAATATAGCTGCAAGTCTAGATATTTTTTCTTTGTAAATTTTATTAAATTATTTGAAAAGTAGGACCACAAAAAACTATTTTCTAATTTTATTAAAATTATTTTTACATAGATTGAAGTTTTTTTTTACCATAAGATTTATTTAAAATTTCTATAAAATTTGTTTTATAAAGTTTATGAAAATTGTTTCTAGTTGAAAGATTTTGTATAAAAAAATTTATTTAGAAAAACTTAAAAAATATTAGGAAGAAATTCAATGTTCATATATACTTTATAATAAAACTTTTTTAATCAAGTAAATTTATATTCGATAATAAAAAATTGGTTTAATATTTTTTATGAAAATTTTCATTCAACATTTTCTAAAAATTATGTTAATTATATAAAAACATTATAATATTAGAAAAAAATAATTTTGAAGTTTATTAGGAGCTGGTAAACCAAAAATTTTGTAAATTAATAAGGATAATTTTAAAATATGATTTTTTTTTATCTAATAAATTTAATAATATTAATTACAAATAAACTGTCTAAATTGAAAAAAACATTAAAAATAATGATTTTTGTACAGATTCTGTCAGAAATGATGATATCTGTTTAAGAAATATTTTAGAAATAACTGAAGTCTTAGATTTCAGAGAATTATTTTGAAAAATTATGTAGCTGCTATAAAAATACTCTGTGCTTGTTAGGTAGCAATTATGGTTGATAAAAAGATACGATCAATTACACATTTAAAAAATTATTTGTATTTTATTAATTAATATTTTGATTTAAAAGTAATTAACTATATACTACAATTTAATTGTATATTTATTTTTTTTATAATATAATTTAAATAATAATTATTAAAATATCCTTAAAAATCCGTTTTGAAATTATTAATAATCGTATAAATATTGATTAATTTTTTTGGTGCATTAATTACAAATATTTTAAAAACATAATAAAAAATTTGTTTTAAACAATAATTAAAAATATAATTTTAATCTGTGCAAATGAGATTTTCATAATGATAAAATATTTATATATAATTTTGGTAAATTATATAAATTATAAATATTTAATTATAAAAATAACTGGGTAAACAAAATCAAGTCTATTAATATAATGAATATAATGTAAAGGCGCGAAACCATAAATGTGAGCATTATCCTCCTCTGGACGATATATGATTTCATAATGCTCTACCGACTTATAAAATTTAATAAGCTTCTTTTTGTTATGATAAACTTATTAATAATGGTGAAGAAAATGTATCGATTTAAAAAAGGATCAACACTTTAAATATGGTTTCGAAATACTCCAACCCATTCTATTTAACAGATATTGTTACCTATGTACTTTCACCGATTTTATGGCAATTTTAATTTTCAAAAGCTTAAATTTCATAAACTAATTATATGTAAAATATATCATTTCTAAGTAGAATATAGGTGGTTTCAATTAAGGAGCTGATTTATACATATATACAAAATGTAGAAATCATCATAAAATATAACCCGAAATATACGACACCACTGCGAAATAATTATAATATATAAATACATATGTGATTTTTATCAAATATTAATTAATTATTAACCAAAGAACTTTATCATAAACATTATTGGATATATGTAATTATAATTTATAAAAAAACAATTTTAATAATCCACTCTTTTCGAGTCTTATTCGAATTTTAATTATTATAAATTGTATTTTTAATTGAAAATTTAAATTAAAGGACTCTTTGTATATAAGCCAAGTGGAAAAGAAAAAAATTGACAACATAGTGGGACATAGCTCCACAATTTGAAATTTTTAATTTGATGAATTTTGGCCCTATAAAATAAGTCTCCATTACGGACTTATGACTTGTGGAACTAGGTCTCTGCACCATACGGAATATTACAAATTGAATTTGTATACTAAATTTTACTTTCATATATTTATTCAATTTAACTCTCTTCTGGAGTGTTATTGTATTGAATTATATTAGATTAGTTTTTTCAATAAAAAATCTAATAGTAAAAGCTTTTATAATAATAAAATTTTAAATTTTGCTACAAAAACGATACGCATCACCTTTATTTTTGTCAATATTTAATATTATTTATGAAGATACAATTTTTTTACGATACATATTTGAAAATTCAATTATAAATTTATATTTGTTTTTTGTTATACATAAAAGTATTCAATTTAGATATATTTTACCTTGTAAAAAATTGTATGCAATTGTGAAATACCAAATTTTGAACTATACAAATATTAATAGTTATAATTGCCTCTTTAAATGTAAAATGTCTGTCTGTTTGTTAATTACGAACTAGAAATTGATTTTTAAATGTTCTTTTACTAAAGTGAGATCAATTTAGATTATTTTTTATATCTAGATTAAAAAATTCATACAATATGAGTTAAATTTTAATATATGCTGCAATATAAATTCTAAATCTAAATTGTTGTAGACATGACTTAAAGGGAAACGTATGAGTAAAATTTAAAGAAGATGAAATCTAAATTTTATTTGAAATATTAAAAATATATAATAATATTTAAATTAAAATTTTTTTAAAAATAAAATATAACATTCAAATTATTTATAATATTATTTCCTTTTTTACAATTTCATGAAATAACAAATTAAACTCTTCAAAAACAGAATTAACCATAAACGTTTTAAATATAAAAATAAATATCAAAATGAAAATAGTTTTACCTCGGTATATTTAAATATATTAAATTTATTTTTAAAAATGAAATAAAAACAGTATTAAATTTTATTTCAACAACTTTTATATTAATATATACCTGGTACCTTTTATTTTTATACCAACTTTTTATAGGTTAAGTCTTTTGAGTTTATGTAATAATAATAATTTTTATTATTAATATTTTTTTAAATAGTAAAACAATATATTTTTTTTTTTATATTTTTAATTAAAAATAATCGACTTTATATATGTATACGGTGAAATTTTTATACCACCTCCAGTTATATACGAATTTTCATATAAAACTATAAGGATATAATTCATGTTTTTTTTGTTGTTGAAGTTTTTTTATATGTTAAAAAAGTAATTTTATTTTTGTATTAAATTCCTTTAAGTATTTATCGCATTCTATGTTAAGGATATTATTTGTATATCGTAGTTTTATGTTAAAAAAAAAAATTAAATGTGTAGTTAAAAAAAAGAACTGTGGAATAAAAAAAGTTCGAAAAGTACCTGCTATTTATTGCTTTTTTCCAACTATTATAAAAGACTTTGATACTTTTTACACTATGAACAATTAATTTATATTATATTGTAGAAAGTTGTTGAAAAGTTTTTCATTTTTGTAATTAAAAAATTAAAAAAAAAATGCTTATTTTCTGCTGAAAAAATTATTAATTTTATGTATAAACAAATTTCAGAGTTGCATTCATAATATGGAAAAAGTTGTAAGTTTTTTTTGTTTTTTGTGGTATCGTTTGTATATTTTTATTCAAATATGAAAGGAAAGTTTAAGGTAAAATCGTATAGGCTTATAAATAGTTTCGGAAAAATTTAAACTTGGATTAAAAAAAAAAAATATATCCCACAAACAAACTAAATTTAATATATTACATAAATATTTTTGCCTAATACAAAATATTGTATTAATATTTGTTGGAAATTTTTTTTTTTTTGTAATCTATGATTTAAAAAATGATTTGAAAAGTTGTGAATTGAATTTGAGTAGTTAACATAAAATTACTACTACCAATTTCAACTAAATTGTAGTGAAAATGATATATAAAAAATATTTAAATAAAATATTATGCCGCTATATATGTATAATAGCAAAAAAAAAAACGTTTTACAGGACTAAATATAATTTTAATTAAAAACTCATAAATATAAGTGTCATATAGTTATTAGTTCATATTTCCTGTTTATATAATTTGTTTCTGAGAACTTCCTTCCTTCCTTTATTTATTAATAATATAACTAAAATTCTCCATTTTTTCTGTTTAAACAAAAAAAAATAGCTTGTAAATTACGACTAAAATAGGAAATACAAATTTAATAAATAGCATTATTAAATTTTATGAAAAAAATTACTCATTATAGGTACTTTCCAATCACAATATAAAATTTAATGTTAAAATTCTAATATAATAAAGTAAGTAAATTTCAACGACCATAAAATAATATTTAAAACAAGGATAATAATCTTTCTCAGAAAAAGGTTATTCATTATTATATAAAATGCAATTTTATTCCGCAATTACTAATTTAATAACTTTCAAAGAGTAATCCATTAAATGGGAGGAATTATTAAGAATTTATGAACTTTTAAATAACAAGTATATAGTTGTCAGGAATATTTCTTTATTTGTAAGCAGATAATAGGCAAAAAATTTATGAGATTTTTCATAGAAAGTTTACTGGAAAAGTTTCTTTTGTTTATTAGATTTAATACACAAAAAGATTATATTTTTTCATTATTATGAAATTTAAAATGAAAAAATTAAAATCTATAACTAAAAAACTTTAGAAGAGTAATAAATTACATAAAAACATCTCATTTTCATTTTATTACCTATAAAAAATGACATTGTCCAATAAATTCACTTAAAAAAAATTATATTCACAGAACATAAATCAATCAGTCAAAATTGATTTTAAAGTTATATATGGAGACATCATTCGAATAATAATAATATTTTATTTTTTTGGGGGAGAAAACTTTTTGTCATTTCAGTGCCAACAAACACTATAATAGAAATATATATAAAGAAATCAAATAAGAAATATCTGTTGGTTTTTTTCATTCTAGAAAATGTAACAAATTAAACTATAAAAATAAAAAAATTTATTTATTTTCTCGCGACCTCTAACATTCACCAAGGCCTAAACGGCGGAAGAACTTTTCTTTTATATATAGTCAATGAAAATTTCTCTAATGTGTAAGGAGGATAGGGAGTAAACAAAGAAAAGCAAATGAAAAAAAAAATGTAAATAAATTCCATTACTGATGAGGTATTTTTCTTAATTTCCATCTTATATATTTTCTTCCTTTTTTTTTTTTGGGAAAATTTGTGTACTTTATTACCCTCAGCTGTCTAAATTGCCATAAAATTAGGGAATATTCTGTCCAAATGACAGATTGTCTATATTGTTTTTTTTTTCTTCCACTATTTATATAGATGGGTAATAAAAATATATATTCTATACCGGTGATTCTATTGAGATTGGTATATAAAATATAGGATGATAGTGTAGGGCTAAGATTCAGGGAAAATTTTGTAAGCAATATAATAATGAAATTCGACAGTATTAAATACATTTTATATTAATTTTTCTTTGTCTTTCAATATTGTAAATATAATATATATGGATAAATTGTATTTTGGGTGTTAGATTTTGTCTTAATAATTGATATTTAGTTTGCTGGTTTAATATCTTCAAGAGAAACGAAAAGAGAACTATAAATTTTTTTCAATATTATCTTTTATTTCAATTTGAACTTATACGAAATTAATATTTAAAATTAAATTTTGGCTGTTAGATTTTATTTAACAAAAACTTTGACTTGGATCCCATCAAATATCTATAATATTTTTCTTCCTATTTGCGATTACAAGTTGAAAATAAGCAAAAAAAAATTTATTGTCTCCACACAATTTTCATATAGCTTTTTCACCTTTTGTTGTTCTTTCTCCGGTAATAATTTTCTTTTTTCCTTTAAATGTCCTTTTGAAATTAAATACACTTTAAAACATTCTTATTATTTTTTTCGTGATTGTGCTTCTTATTCATTGTGGTAATGGCCATTAAGGAAATAATCAGACTAATTTAAAGAAAAATATGTCTTATAGAAAATTCAATAAAGTAATAATTGTCTTACGTTTTTTTTTTGCTCTCTACAAAAATTTAATAAATTTTATATAAAAAAAAAAAGTATTTTTCTTAAATAGATTGAAGAAAATATGAAAAATCACTCTCTTGGTAAACACAATATTGTTTTTAATATTTTGTTTAAGTCTTAAGTGTGGAGGGGCCTTACGATAATTTTTGTGTTTTGCTGTCGTGTAATTACATGGAAGAATAATTTTTCAATCAAATAAAATATTTGACTTAGCTTAAATGTTGACACAAGAAATATTTAAGAAAAATTTAAATTTTAACACATTTATTTTCATTATTCAAAATTGAATGCATTTACTTATAAGTTTTTCGTTCGATGTTTTATTTTTAGATTTTTTTAATTAAGTTAAAAAAAAAACTGCAATCTGGTGTTATGGTAAAGATGAAATGTTGAATATTTTGATGGTTTTACAATTTAAATTTTCTTGACATAAATAAGAAAAAAAATCAGAATAACAAAAATTATATTCTTCCTGTCTTATAATTTGTTTGTTTAACTTTGAAAATATAGAGAATTGAGTTCCCCAAAAAGACGAAATTGTTGTCATAGAATTTGGTATGTTTAAACTTTTAATAATTCTAATTAATATATTAAAACAATATATGTCTATATACATAGAAAATAATTGAAAAATTAAGTAAAAGTCTCATTAAAACTGGCGCGAGTCTTAATAATTATAAAACGCGTCAATCTGAGATATTCTTATTTATTTTTGAAATACATATGTAAATGCATTTTGAACCCAATTTTAGCTTGGTATACGTATAACTACTACTATTACTTCTTTTGCCCTAATACTTATTAGAAATTTTTGCATTAAAATTGTATAATTTTATTTCTATTAATTGTCTTACAATCATATACAAAAAAATTAATTTAATTAAATTTCAAGAGTACTGATGACAGCTCAGAGTTAATCTCAGCTGTCCCTGTCATCCATCATTTGATTCTCCAACACGAAAATGATTCCGTTGATTTTAAACAATTTATTTATTAATTATACTAATAATAATAAATAAAATTATTATTAAATTCAATTAATTTCAAAAATTATTAATACATATATGTACAATAAAATTTAATTTAATTTTAATTTGTTTCCATTTAACAGCGTGTTGAAATACATCATTATTGCTTTGGTAATACATAATTGCATCATTATTGCAATTCTCTTTAATGCAAATTGAATTACTTTGCTTAATTTTGATTTGCTATTTGAATTTCCTAATAATTTTCCATAGTTAAGCTTAATATACGTTTATATTGCAAATTATATGGTCTACTTACTAAATATGGTCTACTTACTAAATAGGAATTAAATTATTGTAGTACAAATTACTTATAATACCGGCAATAATTTAATAATTTAATTACTAAGTAATGAAAATGCCTTACTTTCATTATTTACCAACCCTATGCCTTTTACATGAACTAAAAACCACAATCCACTTAGAAATATAGTTGCAATTTTTTCTGTAAATTTATATTTCAATTTGAAGTAAAATATTTTTTTCTTTATTTACCAAGAACTACATATATGTATAGTATATGTACCATTATTTCAAGTGGTAATTAAATTTACTTTTCATTAGATTCTGACCTCACATGAAGTACAATTTAAATTTTTGATTTTAAATTTTTGCAAATTAAATAAAAATAAAATGTAAAATTTTATGTTGCATAAGAAAATGTTTTTTTTTTTATGAATGACAGTCATTATGAGTTTTGCAATAAAATATAAAATTTCTTTGGAAATAAATATTAAAACTTTAGTTTTTATGGTTTAATTATTTTTGTTATTTTATATATGAAATTATAAAATAATTTTTAGCTCTAGAGTTTTATCTGGAGTAGATGTTTTAGTTAAATGATTCAAAAAAAAAAAATATAAATTGAAGGGAAGATTTTTTACTGAAATTTATTTTGTTAATAGAAAAAGAAATGATGCTTTCATAACAGACACCACAGAAATTTTATTGCAGATTATTTGAAAAGATAAGTGGTAAAATTATTTCAGTTATATAATAAGATAACTTAATGAATTTTATTCATAAGAATTTTTGTAATTTAATATATGGAAATTTATTGAAGATTTTTATTTTATAGTATGCATGAGCTGAAATTATCGTAAAATAAATTGTTGATATAAATTATTTTACAAATTTTTGAAATATGGTTTTTCATATTAAATAAAACATTATAATCCTCCTTGATGATTTTATTTCAGTTACATATTAAAAATATAATCGTTTAATTTTCACTTAAAAATAAAATTAATTATTTCAGTCCTCAATTTTCTACTGGAATTGTTTTTCTGCTGGAGTTTCACTTTATGGTCATAAGTCATAATATAAGCTATATATTTGCTTTCAGAAAATAATAAAATGTATTATTAATTTTTGTGATAAGATTGTAAATAGTTTGTTCTTGTTGTAATGATTTGAAATATTAAATTTTTGTTCATAAAATTTTAATAAAATCAAGTGCATAAATAATAACAGTTTGTTATTTCTATTTTGTTATATTAAAATGTCAAATGGTTTAATCAAATTAATATTATTATTCTCGAAATTGAAATTAAAATTTTAATTAAAATAGAAAAACGATACTTTATATAGTATGTAATATATTTTTGAATGGTACATAAGTATATATACCTTTAATTATTCATAATAAAATAATATGGCAAACATTGTCAAAATATTTTTAAATTAAATAAAAATTTGCATGTAATTGGTGTCGTTACTATTATTTGTTCCATTATAAAATATTTTAATCGAAAATATTTCAATTTGAAATTTGTTTTAGAAATATTTTGATTTTTTCATTATTGATGATGATGATGAGTATTCAATAGAAATATTTTCTAAAATCAATAAATAGTTTTTCTTTTTGTAGTACCACCATCCCAAAATTAATCATTATTCAAGGCGAAAGTTTTATTTATTTTGCACAAATTTTGACATGAAAACGGACGAATATTTTATTTACAATCTAAATATTTGCAAAAACTTTATTTTTCAGAGTTTGTTTTATAATAGTTTATCATCTAACAAACCTTCAAACTAAAATTTTAACTCTTCAATTACAGATAAAAAACTAAAATAAAATAGAAATCTACTACCAGGTTACTACATATATTCATCGTCGGATATATAATTTTATTTTTGTTTTACTAAATTGCTGATGCATATGTTTAAGAGCACTTGCCTCTGGGATATAAATTATATATTTGAATGGAAAACGCTTCAACAACAAATCAATTGAAAAACATTTTGTGTGTGTGTGTGTGTTTGTTTTTAAATGTTTATTTTTGAACTTTTAATTTCAGTATTTGTTTTTTAATTCAATAGTTATTTATGTGTAAATAAATGAAAAATTGAATTTTATATCCATATGGTTACAAGTGGTGGCATAAATTTAAAAAAATTAAAAATATTATTATGCCTTACAATGAATATTTATGATATATCCTATAAATTCTGTCCGGATTAATATTTTAGAAAATTATTTCTATTGATTATGTTTATTCGTGATTGTTAGTAATTTATATATAATTTTTTTTTACATATTATTATTTATATCTTAAATCTTAACGCACAATAATAATTTTTTGGTTTGAATAAAATGTTTTTAATAATTATTATTGTTAAAGAAGAAAAATCATTGTTTAAGATGATTGTTTTTTTTTTTTTAGTTTGATTTAGTTTCCTTGAGGGATCGGAATAGCGATGATGGTGATTATACACTGTGGAAAAAATTTTTTATAAGAAATATAACTTTGAAAGAAAATTTAGAAAATCTATGAAATTTTAATAAATTTATGTATTCTGTTGAAAAATATATTTATAAAATAAATTTATACATATCTAATGATGTAATCTTAATTGTGGAAATTAATAATTCATTTAATAAATTGTATACATGTCCTAAGTGAATTTAGATTAACTATTTATATATTTAAGCTAGATTAACCTAATATCAATTTTGAGAATTATAATTTTAATTTTTTTTTGGTGTAAAGTAATTAAAAAGTATAAATATAATTCTTAGTAGAAAAATAGTAGTTGAAAAAGGAGCAAAAATCTTGAAATCATAAACTCTACGAAAATTAATTCTTTCTGAATGATTTTTAACCGTGAATTGAAACATAATTATAAAAAAAAATTATTTTATTATTGTGTCTGCTTCTTTTACAACAAAATATTACAATATTCATCATAATTTTTTTTCTCGTGAATTTGACTTTTTGTTATGTTGGCGCCATACGTCATATCCTGTTTATGATAATGAGTTCATTTTGTTTATATATATTTTGTCCCGGGATATAACAAATTTATTATACTTTTTTGATTTCACAAGTATTGATAAATTATGACAATCTAAATATTAGGATCAAAAATAAAATTTTTTATTGAGATAAACCAAATGGGTAATATTTTCGACTATAATGTAAATTTTTTATCTAAATTTCATTTTATAATGTTTGAATTGTTTAACCATCAATAATTTTTACCTAAAAATAATTAATGTAAAAGGAGATAAGCTCTAATATGAATTTCATAATAAATAAAATATAATTTTTTATGCAATAATTAAAAAAATAATATTGTTTAATATTCAAATTGGCATAATTAAAATTATTTTTTTTTACAAGAATTTCTAAGGAAAATGTTTATTTTTTACTTATTTCATATTTTTAATTGCTCCAAAAACTTATGCTACGGAAAAATATATTTTTCTTAAACAAAATAATGAACATGGAAAATGTCCATCATTAGGTGATATAGAAATTAAATCTTTTGAAAATTATAACAATTTTTTTTTATGATTATACAAAATACCAAAACGAAATTTTCTACTTATTTTTTTTCGAATAATTTACTTAAAAATTGTCAAAAATAGATTGAAAAATGAATGAAAAACCATTTTTATTTGCATTTGAAAACCAAAAAAAAAAAAAAAAAAACAACATAATTATACATTTTTCTGTATTATTACAAAGTTTTTTAATTGGTTATTTGCACCTAATTGTAATATTTACTTTTAAATAACTGCGGGCAAAATTTTATAATTTTCCATTTTTTGAATTAATATATACTTTTTTATATTGTAATGGTTTAATTTTATGGTAATATCTTTATATTTGTGTAATAAACTTTTTTTTTTAAAGAAATTAAAAGGACTTCATTTTTTTAAATATCTACATAAACTTTATTATTAGGAAAAACTTATTTGAGGATTGGCTAGGAAAAGAATTAACTTTTATTATTACAATTAAAAAGAAAATGAAAACAATCTGAATTTGTTGGAAGTGGAAGTAAAAGTATGTCATTAGAAAATAATTTTGAAGATGTTCATGATATCAAATGAAATTAAATTAAAATTATAATTTGTATTATTACCCAGAGCCTATCATCTCAATGTCCTTTCGGCAGTTTAAAGATATTATTAAAAATATTTTAATAATTTAAAGAAATAATTCTTCGATACTTTTCATATAATATTGAAAAAAAAAAAAAATTATATTTAACTGAAAATTTTCCTTGAATTATTTTACGACAAATCCGTAATTTATTTGGAAAAAAAAAATTTGTTAAATATATAATTGAATATATATATAAATATAATTTTAACTTTTAATTTATAATTACATGGAATTTTATTATTTATAATTTTAATATATTCTTTTTTTTTTTTTGGAAAATTTATTAAATAAATTTCAATTTTATTTACATAGAAAATATTTGTATAAAATAAAAATTCATTTTCATCTTTATATTTATTTTCAGATAAAATATATTCGTTCATGCTGACAACATAAATCCGCCACAATATTTTAACATTCTTTTCGTTTATTAATAATAATAATAATAAAAAAAAAGAAATATACGTTGAACCATTAACGTGTGTAATTGAATTGTGTTTTAATATGAAAATTATACAAAATAACATAATTTAAATAATATTTTAATCAAAGAGAGCAAAGAAACAAACAATTTATATATTATATGCGTATACAAAAAAAAAAATATATTGAAAATTTATACAAAAAAAAAGGAAGAAAAAATTAAATTAAATTTTCTTGATAAAAAATGTTATCATATATATAAAACCGGAAAATTTTGAATTAGAAATTATTTTTGCATCCCTAGTATATAACATAAAATATATTATAATATACAAGAATTTTCCTCTTGTATATTATTTATTTGTTTAGCTTTTCCTTGTTCTAACTTTTTGTACATTGAAATTATAAGAAAAATGAAAAATAAAATAAAAATAAGAAACATTAAAATACAATCTACCAGATGCGTACAACTGTGCTCGCATTAATAAACAAATAAATAAATAAAAACCAAAATAAAATTATAAATACATATGATTTTTTGTTGTTGTTGTGTTATTATGGATTTTTAAATGCGTTTATGTGCCAATCATAAAAACATTATAAACAAGGCAATTATTATGTTTATAAATGGTCGATCTTTGTTGTTGTCATTGAACAAAAAAAAAATATAAGAAATATCTTTAAAAAAAATTCAGTATAATATGATATAAAAAAAAAAGATACTCCAGCATATTTTAATTTTTTTTTTTGTATGAAGGAAAGTGACTGAAGAACATCAACATTAACATCAACAGCAACAACAAAATATCAAAATAAGATACATATTTTTTTTTCTTTTTTAAGAAATTTCCGATTTTACGAATCATCAGAAATTTTTTTTGTACCATACATTTGATCTTCTCATATTGTATCTTTTAGATAATATTTGATTTTCTGTATGTTTTTTTTTTTTATTCGAACACACACATAATTTTTTATTTTCATGAAAAATCTCTAACCAAAAAAAAAAAAAAAACAATAAAAAATATAATAACAAATTGGCAGATAGTGTTTATTTATGTTGAAGAATATTTTAATAGAATATTTTGAGTAGAAAAGTGCTGTCGTCGTTGTTGGTTAACCGCAAAAAGAATTAATTTTTTTTAAATATTTATTTCCACATTTGGTGGTAACGTAACATACGTCAAATAAAATAAAATATAATATAACTATAAATATTCTTAAATTAAATTTAATTCAAATATATACATAAATTTCGTATTTCACCCTCTTGGTGTTTGAAAGTAAATTTTTAAATTTCCAATTTTCAAGATAAAAAAAGTATCAAATTTTTATTTTTTTTGTTGTTAAACATAAGCCGGAAAAAACAAATTGACTATTTTACGTGTAAATTGAATAATTTTTGTATTTAAAAAAAAAATTATATAGATATGTACATAAACAAAACATTAATTAACATATATTTCGAATATAATAAATCTTAATTCGAAAAGTGCATTTATATACCAACAATAAAACGGAAAATTTTTCGTTCAATTATGTATATAAATATAAAGTTCTTTAATTTTCATTTGAAATACGAATTTTATTAAAATTAAATATATATAATAAAAGTCAAGTATAAATAATTTTAAATTACCTACCAATTATAATATCTGAAAATAAAAAAAACATAATATATAATACAAAGTAAAAAATTAAAATCAAAATAAAAAAAAAAATATTATTACAGAATTGTACTTGAATCCTTGAATGAATAACCATAAAAAAAATACTAAAGAGTGAAAAAAGTTATTAAAAATTAAATTTGTTTTTAAAATTATTAATAAAATCATATAAAAATATAAATATATTTATGTATATCTCAATTGGATACTTGAAAAATATGTGGTCAATTGTGAATAATAAAAAAATGGCTGTTAATAAATTTGGATTTACATTGTGGTGGAGAGTATTTATATTTGGATTTTTACATTTTATTATTGGAAATATTGGTGAGTTGTTATTAAATTTTTTATATCTATAATCTTATTTATTTAAATATTATGTGTGAAAATATAAAAAATATAATAAATTTATTTCATATTTTATAAATATGTTTTTTAAATAAGTTAGTATACAAAATATTATATAAAATTTCTGAATTATAATAAGTTAGTCCACAGAAACTTCTTATATGTAATATTATCAAAAATTATTTCCAAAATTATGTAGGTATATATGTAGCTTGTTTTGTATAATATATGTACAATTTGGTTTTTCCGATCATATAAATGTTTCTTAAGTTTCTATTTCACAATTCAAAATTTCGTTTTCCAATTCCAAACGTCTTTATTCCGGAAAAGGATCAATAGTATTTCCAAAAGGACCAATATTAATTGTAAAAATTATTCATAATAAGTATATACAATTATTTTCTTTATTAAATTCATCAATGAAATTAATTAAAAAAATTCGGAAATAATGAATTTGAGAAAAAATCAAGAAGAAAAAATATTTTTTTTTTAATTAATGTTAGATATCCTTCAAAGATGCCATTTAAATATACGATTAACCCTAAATTGTTGTATAGAATATTTATATATAATATTTTTGTAAATTATAGGAAATATTTTAATAATATTTTAAGACATTTAATTTATTTTTTTGACATTATCTGATTGAGGTTTCTTAACTTCTTCCATTCTTCTTTGCTATAACAAAATTGAGAAAATCAAGAACAAAATTTAATTATTTAAAGTAGGTATACCGTAAATTGTAAGATTAAAACTCACATATATATTTAATTACGTGGAATTTGTGATATAATCATAAATTTTTCCTTATCAAAAGAAATAAAATTTTGATAAATAATAATATATTGAAGACTTTTTATTTGTACTGGACAATTATAGTGGACTAATTATGTGGTAGAATAAGATGAATCTTTAAATTGATTTAACAGTGTCATAACATATTTAATTGGAAATTTTTCTTTAATATGATATTTTAAAAATTAATTATATTAATTAAAGATTTTTTAGTAATTTAAATACTATAAGTGTTAAGTATATAATTAAAATTCATTTTAATTGGTTAAATTTTAATTAATTTGAGATAATACCACGACCACCTACTATTTATTATATTGTTACTAAGTAACTTTGATTAGTATTAATTGCCTATATAGGTAATTTTATAAGGTTAAACACAAAAAGTTGTGCTAAATTTTCGTATAATTATTAAAATTTTGGTTTCCAATTAGTATATTAATTGGTTACGCAATGCCAATCTAATTATATAATCAAATTAGTTAATTAATTAGAATATCAGCGTTTCGATAATTGACCTCTCTCTCTGCTTCTCCGTATAAATAATATTTTAAGTTTGCAAATTTTAAAATCCAATTTTTATGAGATTAACATGAGATCCTAAAGCTTTCACTAAATATTTAGTAGTATATGTTTCTTTGTTAAAAATAAAATACAATAATTTAAGAATTAATAGTTCCCTTGTCACCATACAAACGCAAAAAAATAATGAAATTACATTGGCGACAATATTCAAACGTAATATTAATAATCAAGATTGTTCCCTTTTTTACTCTGGTCCTTAAAAAACATTTTTATCCTCTTTCTTTCTTGACATATATATAAATTTCCTTATTTTCTAAATAGTCCACAGAAACTTCTTTGGTTTAACTTAATTTCACGCTATTCATATTTAATTCTTTTTTTGAGTCACTTCCTGGCATCATAATTCCCTTCAGAAAGGTGGGTTTATTTTCTTTTAAATGAACTCTTCAAAAGTATACCATAAGAATAAAGAAAAAAAAAATGGGTTTGGGAAATTGTAAGAAATTAATTACAAGCAATTAAGAAAATAATTCTTTATGGGAATAAGTTTTTTCTTTTGCTTTTTGCTTCTTTTTATGCGTTAAAAAAAAAAGAAGTGTCGCTACAGCTAGAACACTTTTATAAAATTCAACACTGTCTCAAATTGCTTATAAAAGAAAATCATATTTTACCAAAGTTAAAAGCAAAAATATAAAACTATTATTTATATTATATAAGAAAATAAATGTAAAGTTGAAAAAACTTTTAATTTTGTTGGAATGAGAAAAAAAAATTTCATTCAAAAATGTATTTAATTTCCAAGTAAAATAGATTTAAAAAAATATATATTTTTTTTTTTATGATTTCTTCATTTAATTTTAATATTAAAGGATATTACGTCTTTTAAATGGAATTTTATTACTTAAATGTAAAAAAATTTTCATAATTTCTTTTATTCAGATAATTGAAAAGTAAAATGTGGGGGGGGGGGGGTAAAATATGTGTCAAATTGACATTTTCATTCTAAGAAATTTAAAGAAATTGTTATTAAAAATTTTAAATATAAAATTAACATTTCTCAAAAATTACATTTTTAATAAATTACTTCAAATATATAAATATTTCATATTTATAGTCAATAAAAAGGATATATTCCTTTTTACAGATTGGTAAATAGTTTGATTTATAGGTCGTTATTTATTTATAAAGCTATCATAAAATATGTTATATAAATAAAACGAAATTCTTCACTTTTTAAAATGCATATAAAAATAAAAAGTTGTTGTTTTTATTTTGGCATATAATTTTTCCTATATATCACAATCCTTCATTACCACATTAAATCAAAAAAATCTAATTTTATTACAGAAACAACATTGTATCCAGTAAAAAAAAAGGATAATAATTGTTTATTCGAGTGAAAAAAAAAAATAGAAAAAAAAAAAATTGGGAAGCCATCTAAAAATTTTTTAACTTTCTGGCATTGATATAATTTCATTAAGATCAATTCCTTCGATTCGATTATTTCGAAATTTCTTAAAACCATTATTTAATCCAGAATTCAACGACATATTACTATTAATTAAATATCGATTTGTATCAATATCACCATCACCGCCATCACTTTTATAATTTTTTATTTGTATAATTTCAATTTTATTTGATTCAATTTCTATTGAATCGTCGTTATCTACTAAATTCAATTTATTTACAATTGTAGTTTCATTAGTAGATTGGTCAGGATTTACATTAAGATTATCTAAATCGTTATGATTATCATTGACAATGACAGGAAAATTATTTTTCATATTATTCATATTACTAACAAAAATCCTTCTTAATCTGATATTTTTCTTATTACATTTATCCGACAAATATATTTTATTACTTCTTGCTGGTGCTGTAACAGGTCGAGGTTGATCATAAATACTTTTAGTTTGTGTAGACTGAAATATAAAAAAAAAAAGTTTTTATAAAAATTTAATAATATTTCTTTTATTGTACCTTTGATATTTTTAAATTTTTAACTGGAATCTTTTCAAATTTTGCTATTCTTGTTTCATATGATATACGATGTCGTAATTCTTCATAATTTTTTTCTAATTTATTATATAACCAATATAAACCATTAAATAATTCATTATAATCATCTAATTGACAATCACGTAATGACATTGGACATTTATAATGATTGGCCATTTGTTCTAAATGATAATATTCTTCTAAATCTTGGATTTCAATTTCATCTGATTGATCTGATTTTGTTGCTACTATTAGAATTGGTTTACCTTGTATAAAACGATGTGATACAATTGTTTCTAATGTTTGAAATGCTATTGGTAATTTTGGTATATCAGATATATCAATTGAATATATTATTGCCATTGCCTATAAAATAATTAATTATATTATGTATTTTTATATCTATAAAAGGAATTTATAAATATTATTTCAATGAAAATATATAAATTGTTTTACAAACTTTTACAAAATAATGATGCCAAATTTTTTGCATATCCTTACTACCACCAATTTCAGTAATATTTATTATAAAATTTTCATAAATTTTAGTAAATTGTCGGACACCATTTGTTACAGCATAATCTTTCCGTCTTTCACCAGTAATAACATGTCCTAATTCTGTTTTTCCACTATTCGATAAGCCAAGTAAAACAATATTAAACACTTTTCTATAAATTATATATAAATTATACTTTTTGATTTTTATTTTAAAATATATTTTTAATTTATAATTACATTTCATTATCTTGGTCCCCACATAAACAAAGATGTTTCCTTAATGTTTTACCCATTTTCTTTTTAATGACAATTTTTTTTTTTTTTTTTGGAATTTCCAATGTAATTTTGTTTTTGTTTTTGTGTGTTTTCCCCGAAGTAAATTAAATTAACTTCACTCAGTTTGACAATTTGAAATGAACCATAAAATATAAGGTGTATATAAAAAAATCTTTGACTATTTATATAGGAGTAATTTTTATATAAAAATTTTTTATGTTGACATATTTTACTAAGAAAAATACAAATTTAATCACTTTAAAATATGTTTTTCTTATCAGTTTTTATTTTTAAACAACTTTTCCCGTAAACTTTTCATTTTTATTTAACTAAATTATTGGTACAAAAATAAGAAAATAAAATTGGAAATTTTCTTTTTTGGAAATTTTCTTTTTTGTTAATAAAAATAAAAATACGAAAATACATTTCTGTTGCCAGTTTCTTTCAAAATACTAACTAACCAAAAATAGTTTTGAAATGAAACTTTTTCACCTCAAATTTTGTAGAAAAGTTTTGTATATTGTGTATACATTATACATTATATTATTAGGGGTTGTTTCATGTTCAGTGTTCGTTTTGCCGCAACAACAATTATTGTTGCCATGGTTTTATTAAAATGTGTATTAGTAGTGTTGTATATTATGTATATCCTTTGAAAGATATAGCAACTGAATAATGAAACTATAGTGATTTTTTTTCTTCTTTGGTTTATATTTAAATTTTGAGGTTATATGGTATGGTATATCGTTATAATGTCTTAGATTTATACTTAAAAAAGGATAATTATTGATTTTATCCTTTATCCACCAAGGCACCAAGTCAATACTCAGACAAAAAAGAGAAGAACATGTGGTTTTTATTTCAAATCTTCTTATAGTATTATTTTCAGACGAAATTATAAGTAGATATTATAATTTCCTTTTCGGTGTGTATTTCTAGTCGAAAATATAATTTAAGGCTTCTAGTAAAATACCAAAATTTTGGTTAAGTAATTGGAATAAATTTTTGTTGAAAAAGTTTTCTGTATTATATGAAAACTTTTCTTTAATGAATTTGTGTCAATTAAGAAATTACATATGTGAAATATATAAATTGACATGGTCATTTTTGTTGTTTTTGAATATATACAGAAGTATGTAGGCGTATTGAATATCTTTATAAATTTGTTTTATTTACGAGTAATCACGTGAGAATAATGAAATTTTACAAAGGAATTCCAATTATTAATTTGATTATTTGTATAAGTCAACTAGTCAACTGTCAAAGCAAAGTATTTAAAATCAAAACGAATAAAATTCAATTTTATAATTTGTAATAATTTAAAATTCAATATATATTTTGGTATTTATTAAGAAATTTCGTATTACGATATAAAAATTATTAGAAAAATTATTTCTTGTAAGAAATTTTTGATGATTTCTTATAACTTTGTTATGACTTATTATATTTTTCATAAAATTCCCTACAAAATGATAAAGAAATAAAAAAAATGCTATTAACTTGGAAAGATATTTAAAAAATTATAATAAAAGTCAATTTATTGCAAAAGTTTTTATTTGAAATTTATATTTCCATGCAAGTATCACAAAAATTAATCAAAAATTAAGTGCAGTAAATCTTACTAATTTTTATTTGGTTGGAAATATATTTTTATACATGTAAATAATTTATGAATATATCGTGACAACGAAAATACAAAAAAACCATAAAATCTACAATATAAATATCATAAAAATAATTCTGTAATATTCAGATGTAGTTTTATGGTAAAAGAATTAAATATAAAATTGAAAATGTTCATGTACATAAAGAATTTTTAAAATTATTTCACTATAAATTTCCAGTTAACAAAATTCTTTATTAAATAAAGTTTTCCTTCAACTTACAAAAGACAAATTTTTAATCTAATATTTCAAAAACATTAAAAAAGAAAATTTTTACATCACATAATGATTATACAACAAATTTCATCACACCCAAAATCTATAAAAATATATATTTTATTTCTATAAAACTACAATCAAATGACTCCTTTTATAATACTAATATTACAGAAATCTTGAAAACATTTTACTTAAAAAACACTCCCTAATTTGAATATTTCTAAAATTGAGGTCATCCTTTAAAATTATTATTTATGCGAATCCATAATAATTTGATACGATATCTGATAGTATGTGATGCAAAATTGTAATATCTGTCAAATTATAAAAACAAAAAAATACTTCTTTTTTTGCATTGCATCTTTTATAATTCATACCCATTCCAGGGGGAGGGATATTAATACTATGTAAATGGATAAAAATGATGTTAAAAGTTTGGTAGTATATGTAGAATATCATCAAAATTATGTATATGTGGTATACATTACTAACAAAAAAAAAAGGATAAAAAAAGGATTTGAAATTTATTCTCAATTTTCTTTTCAATTTTTCTTGCAAAAATAAAAGTGTATTTTTCAAGAGGTCGATTAAGGGGTGCGGTTTGGGCATGTAATTGAACACCTCTTATGTTATCGTTACACACCATCATCTAAAATTTATAACATATATATATATATATACAATTTAAATATAACATATAGTATTTTATTCACAGAGCTCCTCTCATTTGCATTGAAAAGAATCCCTAAAATTTATGATGTAAAATATATGGAGTTAAATTTTTGTGTATAGAAATATGTATTTTTATGGGCGGATGAATAGAAAATTTTCTTTATTCCTCCCTTTAAAAAAATGGATAGAGAATGATGGTGTTTTTTGATTTTTTATATGATTCAAAATCATGTAAAATTTTAGATGATGATTCTATGATGGTTCTGTTTTAATTTTTTGTGTATGAAAGAGTAATATCAGTTTTAAATATTATGGATATTATTTCTGTTTAATTGTAGTTTTGGATATTTTTGTATTTACTTCTCTTTTTTTGTCAATATTGTAAATTATTCAGACTTATGGATAATACTTTTAATTTACATTTATATAATTAAATAATTTTCTATACATATACATAATATAATATGAATTTATTAGAATTTTTAAATTGAAAATTCTTTCAATGAAAAACTTAAATTATTTCATGGTTTTCATGAAACTTTTCTGATTATAAACATTACAAAGCTAATGTATTAAAATTTTCAGGGTAAAATTTTATATTTAAATTTTTTTATATTTATTTTTCAATTATGTTAGATTAGAAACTGTTTTAATCCGATAAATGCATTAAAATAATATTTGAAAATTCTGTATATTTCTATTACATACTATAAAGTTGACATAACAGAAAGTTTTGAAAGAGTTATAAAGGGAGGCGTTTTAAAATTATCATATAGAGGAGGTGAAAAAATATACATATTTGGTTTATGCACGCTAAATGTATAAGGATAATCTAATATTCTAATCTAAACGGTCATGACTTTATCCAACGATTCTTTTATTGTATTAATAAATTTTAATAAAAATTATAAGCCGGAAATTTATCTTAATTAATTAAGGACACGAAATGGCTTAAAAGGATTTTTGTTATTTAAAAAAAAAAAAAAATTAAATTTTATTAGTTAAAAATGCACATGCAAGTAAATTTTAACTTTTGACTACATTATTACCACTATTGTGACTAAATTATGCACATACATTATACAAAATTAGTTAAATAAAATGTAAATTTTTCATAATTTCAATGGTTTAGTTTTTTTAGTATGTGCACAAGTTATTTGAAGTGGAAATATGAATTTATATTTTTTTTTATGTTTAAGGGAGTATACGTAATATAAAATTTCTGTCACATGCGCTTAGAATTATTTCTATTTTTTATAAATTATTAAAGCTATAAATAAAAATAGTTAATTCTAAGCTATAAATAATATTATAATAATTTTTCCTACATAATTTTACTGATTTGTAATATTACATTAATTAATTGTATATAGTATTAAAGTCGAATATATAGATTAATTTGTATTGCTAAAATCTCTTTAACATTTAATATTATAGGTAAAACATAAATTGAAGTAATTAAGTTAATATGAAAATATAAAGTTTTTCATTAGATATACGGAAATTTCACATTCAATTTGGATAATAATTTTCTTATCAAAATTTTATAAGAAAGAAAAAAAACATAAAAAGAAAGTTTATCCTAGACTAGCAAATATATTATAAAAAAAGATACATAGAACTGGTGATTTATATATAAATAATTAATTTTATTATGTTCTATAAAAAGAATATTAATTAAAAGAAATTTATCTTGAAGTTGAGGAATTTAATTGTAATGAATATTTATTTATTATTAACTATAATTTTTCGTATATCGAATAGTTTTTGTTGTTGTTGAGAAAATTATGAAAATTCTTAATTATCGATTTGAAAATATCTTTTTTGTAGTGTTATTATTAATGAAGATTAATCAAGTTTTACTATTTTTGATGTTTTCATCAATTAGTATACCTATGTTATTTTCATTTTCAGATGTGTTCTGTATGATAATTTAATATGTTTTTTTAGTTTTTAGATTGGTTTTTCGTCCTAATCTAAATTCATATTTAATTACATATATTTTTATATAATATTTGATCCTGTAATTATTTTCAAAGAATGTATAATATCCTCAAAGATAATCAAAGAATAACATTTTCTGTATTCCTTCATGTGCACTTCTACACGTTCAATATTTTATTTCAACAATTTTATGTTATTTCTTTTAGATTTATTGCAATATATATTGAGAAAGATAAAATTCAACTAAAAATGTGAAATTTTATTGTTTTGTATGTTCCAATCTTTCATTTGAATTATAAATAAGTAATGAGAAAATATTTAAATATTTAGTGATCCAAAATTTAATATTATAGTAATTAAAAAATAACTTCAAATTAAAAATACTTATATAGTATAAATTATTACATAATATTGTATTCTTGAAATTTAAATATTCTGTTTGTACATTGAGAACATTGAAATTTAAATATTCTATTTGAACATAATAAATTCTCTAATATTCTAAATATTATGTTACAATATACATACTAGAAAATATTATAATTAATCTGAAACTTTATTTTGAATTAAAATTCAGGTTAATTAGGAATACTCAGTACAGTATATGCATATTATAATTAACAATAAAAATTAAAATTTTTTTAATAAATACATATACTTATAACAATGAAGGATTATATTACTGTTCTACCGGGAAATTTTTATTTAACAATTTTTTAAGGAGTTTTATCTATTAAATGTTAAAATTTTAATTAAAAATTCTGAATTTTATGTATTAAATTTAAATTGTATATAGTTATGTTAAGAGCCTTTTACAGTGTAGTGTGCATCAGATAAATAATAAAAATTATATATATATAGTTCATTATTAATTAGGTTGCAATAATAGAATTAAATATTACATGATATGATAAAATTCATTTTGTTTAATTTAAGTTTTTTTCGAATTTTTTTTTAAAATATAAATCCTTTAAAAAATATTTTTATATCCTAAAAATATAAAAATGCAATTATATATTATTGATGAACATGACATGTATCTTTTTATTCTTGTTTGTTATGTTTTTCGATTTTGTTTATATATGTTAAAATTCTTTCTTGTTTTTATGTTATGTTTTAGAATGAAAAACAAAAATGAATATTTCGTACTCGTATCTACATATTTCTATACTAAAGAATAATAAAACATAAAATAAATATTGTTTGTTTTTATACGTTGATCCTGAATGATAGGTGATAGGATATATACAATGTATATCCAAAGACTATATATATTATATATATGATCTTTATGCTATTATGTATCTCTATTTATCTCGAATATATCAAAAAGCGGTGAAAACACACGGAAAAGTATTTAGAATGATTTTTTTCGTGCAATCATTTGAATCGACATAAAATCAAGGATATATTACATTATATTTTTGTAAATAATATCTATCTCTATAAAAGAGAACATTCATGTTGTAAAATGTTACATGATTTTTTGCTGATATATGGTATATATATTTTTTTTAAATTGCAATGATAACGAGATAAGTTTTATTCCATATAGGTACATACCGTATATGTTTTTTTAATGTGAATGTAGTTTTGCATTTATAGAATCTGGAAAATAATTCGGTCATATGGTAGATAAAAAAAATATATGTACATATATAATTATACGTATGTATATTGTAAATAATAAATGTTGATGACTGTGCACAATTTTTTCTAGGCTTTTAAAACTCATTTTTATGCAATTATATATGGTGATTTTGTTTTGTTTTTAATGTTGTTGCTTTTTTTATTTAGTTATTTTGTATTTTGTATATATATAAATAATCTAGGCTTCAGGTATGTTGATTGCAGATGAATATATATTTTACTGTTGCCGTGGGAGAAATATGAAAAAAATATTTCACATCACAAAAGAAAAAAAAACAACAACAGAAATTTACAGAAAGATAAAAAAAAATAATTGAAGTTCATTAATATGAAGTACACAAAGTACATAAAGGATCATAATAAATATTGTTGTTTTTTTGTTGTTACTATGGAAATATCCTGTACTATGCAATATATATATTCTTGAATATGGAATATCCTGTTTTTGAATTATTCCAAACGATTTTATTTTTGCTTACAAATATAGAAAAATTTAAACATTAAAAATTGTTAATTTTTTTTTGTTTGCGTATTAATTTGTATTATTTCCTTTTTTTTCTTATTATTATTAAATCTTGTATGTATGTAAATGGAAATACAATTTAAATTTTCCTCCTATCACGAAACAAAAAAAAAAATTCGAAGGAAAAATCGTTGAAATATAATTTTTTTTATTAATATTTACGGATGTTTGGATTATACTTAAGTACAATATTTTTTTTTCTGGTAAATATTTTATTTATATATTTTTATCCCAGAAAGAATATTATTATTATTATTTTCTGCAGTAATAAAATTAAAATATATAATTTTTTTTTTTATATCCTGGGATTTTAATATGAAAAATTGTTTGTCCTTTTATTTTTCAGTTGTTATTTTTTCCAAAAATATTAAAAATAAAATTCATATTGCAAAAACAGACAACAACGAAACGAAACGAAAAAAAAAAAACAACATTGTTAATCATTTTGACATTTTCCATCAATTTCAATTCTCATCTACCACAAAATTGTTATCATCAACATAGCACTGTGTATATGTATGTTAATATATCCTTGATAATATTTATAAGGATATGCGGAAAATAAAAATATATTTATATATAAAATAAATGAAAAATAAAAATTTATAATCCAGAATTTTTGGAAATGGAGAAAAAAAAAACTTAATTGAACAGTAAAAATGATGAGGAAAATATAAGTAACGTAAAAACCTTTCCTTTGGGAATTATTATATGTACATATAATGTTTTTTTTTTTGTTTTTTAAATAAAAATTGATAAACATATAATTTTTTTTTTAACTGAAATTATGGAATTCCTTTTTTTTTTTTTGTTATATGATAGAAAAAGGAATTTTTTGTTATGGTAAATTTTGAAATAATGTTCTATCTATATAATATAGATTTTTTTTTTGGAAAATAAAAAGAAATAAAATTGAAAACTCATTTAAAGAGAAAAAAATATTTTATAATAAATTATATATATTTTATGACATAATGTTGAAAATTTCATGTTTATTTTATGATTCAAAAGTATATAATAATCTTGATCCTTTTATGGTAAATTATTTCGATGAATTTATAGTAAATCGAATTTTAAAATATCATTAAATAAAATAAATTTTCCACCAAATCGAAATTTTTATAATATGTATATATAATGTAAATATATTTATTTGAATTTGTTAAATTATAAATATTTACAATTACTTCTTTGTTCACATATTTATGCCACCTATAACAATTTGACACTTAAATTTAATTGTTATTTGTTATAAATTTTAAAATAATATTCAATTTGAACAAATTTACTTCTTCAATAATATTTAAAGTAGTTTTTTACTTTTTTTTTTAATACCACAATTAGTTATTTTACTAACCCCCCCTCTTAAAGTTTTCAGTATTTGTGACTTGTTTGGCAAACTTATGCTTTTTTAGTTATGTATTTCTTTTATTAAATTATTCACAACAAAACTAGAACGAAAACAAAAATTCTCTTAGCTTCTTGCAGCTGTGAATTAATATAAAACACCTTAAAATATATAAATTATTTTTATGAAATTGAAATTCTCAACAGGACACTCATTTTCAGGATATAAAGACTGTGAACAAAATAAAATTTATTGTGTTCTAATTTTCGTGGAGTGCACAATTAAGTATTTTTACTTTACAAAAAAAAAAAACTATACGAGTATAATTATATCAACAAAATAGTGTTTTAAATTCAAAATATATTTTATAATTTTTATTTGGATAAATAAAGAGACTCGTTGTTCCATTACAGAATTTGTAACTAAAATATATTTTTATTATTTTCATTTAGTAACAAAAAAAAAGAAACAGAAAAAGAAAATATTAAAAATAAAATTAACCAGGACTTGATCTTAATTAGAGCATACCCTGTGGGGATTTTAATTATGAAAACATAATAATATCATTATTATTACTCATAACTATCCACAGTGCGGATACACTGGGACTGGATAAAATTTTCTGTTTTTTTTCATCCACCTACTTAACATTATTCACTCCTCTTACCCACCAATTTCGTATTTATCTTTCAAACTTCATAATTTCTGAATATTTTATTATACAAAAAATTTACTTCAAAACCAAAAAAATATTTTTTCATTTGTTGTTTGCCTAAAAGATTTCCAAAAAACAAAAAAAAAAGGATTTATATTTGTCATTTTATTTTATATTTTTTTCAATTTATGTGGAAAAGGTTTTTGATTTTCAAAAAGGAAATGGGAATATTATACAAATAATTAAATTGAGAATATTAATTTTTACTAGTGGCCTAAGAATGGTTTTTGCACTACAGTTTTAACTTGAAAAATATAATTAATTTGATGGATTTTTATATTTATTTATACATTAAAATTCTGTTTTATATCCATCAATCATAAATATAATCAATAATATAGACAGAGTTGATGTAAAACACCCTGTAAAGTTACTGATTCTTTTATTTAAATACATACATATATATATACATAATTGTAATGAGTATTTAAATAGAAAATTGGGGTTAAAAATTTCACATTTTTTTTGTTTTATAATAATTATTATGAACGGAAATAAATGGTTCAGGGTTGAAATTGGCTCAGAGTGATAATATTTTTATATTTTGTTGTTTAATTTATAACATGGAAAAATATATTTTTGTGGATAACCAGATATGATTACAGTGCGGTTTTTGGTTAATTTGTAACAATTTAATTATCCTGAAGGTGGTAAATTTTTTTCAAAATTAAAATGTAAAAAATTTATATATTTAAAAAAAGATTTTTTTTTTGATTTATTGAATTATTTAAAAAAAAAAACTTTATATTTTTATATCCGTTTTTTGTGGTGAAGATTTAAGGTATTTTTTTTTTTTTCAAAATATTGTTAATTATATTTGTAAATAATAGTCAGAATCAATTATTAACAGTCAATTTGAAAAACTTTACATATTAATGGGAAAAGTGTGATTGATTCCAGTCATTTATAGTTAAATCAATTATAAAATTACATGGTAAAAATACCACGATAATCTCATATCAAGAATATAATTTGATTTTTCATATTTTTCATTACAAAATTTTATCATGTCTTTTGGCTATTATATGCAATTTACCAAGGTTCACATGTACGTGCTTTTATTTATGAAATTATACATAATAATTTTCATAATTCTGTGATATGATATTTATAATTTTAATAAATTTTATATTTTGTAAATAATTGCAACAGTTTTTCCATGAAATGTTTTTTTTTTATATATTACTATTCAACTATTTGCAAGACTTTAATCTCTTGTAGAACCAAAAACGATTTTTTTTCATATAAGAAGCTTCGAAAGCTGAAATCCTTATATAAATTGACACATTCAAAATGTTGAAAGCAATATTTTTTTTTTTGTTATGTGTGAAAGTTGTTTTTAATCGAAATTTCAACATTTCAGAAAATTTTCTAGTGACTGCTCCTATAGACATGTGCATTAGAGCAAGGTTTTTTTTTTATTATTTTTTTGAAAAGAATTTCATTAAATGGAATTTTTATTTTCTTCCTTTAACCATGTTCTATGTTAAGTCAGTTTTCTCTACAAATAAAAAAATCCTTTTTTTTTTTTTTTTTGAAAAGTTTTTTGTTTGTTGAAATAAATTTTTATTTAAAAAGATTTTCAGTATATATTTATATAAGAATTAGATATGTACATGAATATATCACTGACTATATATAATATAAAAAGTATATAGTTTTCCTGCTGACATAGAAGAAAAAAAACTCACCACCAGAGACCTGGAAGCTTTACACTACTTTACACTTTATGCCTATTTGGTAAGACATCTAATTTTAAGGTAGTGTTTAGTATACCATGTATACATACTTATATACCACTACCTAAAACTTGCAGTTTTTTTTTTGTTTTATTAAATGCTAAGTTAAAAAAAGGATGTAGAAAATTTTATTTTGAACGATAGCAAAAAAAAAAAAAAAATATTGTTCCGAATTATTTGTGTATAATAATTCTCAAGGGTATAACCACTTAACACTTATGCTTTTCAAAGAATAAAATTTGCAACATTGAAATTTTTTAGTTTTTTTTTTTGTTAATAAAAAATGTGAAAAGTTAACCTTATAATGTAAAATTTATATGCAAGAGAAATTTAAGCGTAAATTTTTCAATTTTTCCTTTAGTTTATGTGGAAATCAGCAGGAAGAGTTTCTTTTTGTAGAAAAATTTATGAGAATATAATTTTAATTTGAAAACCGTATATGGAAAATTATTCTGATATTTGAATTAGGAAAAATGAAAAAAATTAAAGTATTTAATTAAATTTTAATTATTGCAAGAACATTAATATACATATAAAATTAATAATAATTTTATAATTTTTCTTAAAATAATTTTCCTTTTATTTTCGAGTAGAAGTCAAGGTTCATTTAATTTATTTTATTTTACTATTTTGAAGATAGTTTTGCGCTCAGATATTATGAAATAATGTACATACATGAATTCTGGATATTTTAGATAAAACCATAAGTATTATATATGTAAAAGAACTTTATATAGTATATAATGAAAGTATAAGATTAAAGAAGTATTCTTCAATTACAAAACCTAATAATATTTTGCATATTATTTTGTTTGAAATCTAAATAATATTTTGAGTATTACGTATACCATTGAAAAATATACATTATAATAACATAATGTTCACATCCTCTCAAAAAATTTACATTTAAAATTATATACACGTTTTTAAAGATTGATGTGAATTTTTCATTATTTTTTTTTGTTAAAAAAAAAATGAGTGATTTTTATGGTGCAATCAATTCTCAAGGTGAACTTATGAATACATATTATATTTTTTATGTGGTGTACAAATATATTTTTGTATGTTTTGTATACAAACCAAAAAAAAAAACACAGTAACACACGAGTGGATATGATAATTTAAAAAGAAATTTTCATGTTCCTATAGATTTGAATACTTACGATAAAATTTACTCTTGATTTTTAATACATAATTGAAAATTTGCATAATTTTGTGAAGATATAATATTTTCTTATAGAATTTAATAGAAAATAAATATAAACATTTTTTTATTATAAAATTATATTTCAAAAATATTTCATATATTATTATTTTTTTAAAGAAAATGTAAAATTGTCTATTATTCGTAAACATTAAGTTATTTATATTATGTAAATAAATATTTAAATTAAATATAATGTTTAGTATACCACTCTTAATATACCATATACTCTTATATACCTATTATAAATATTTCAAATTAATTATGTTCATTTTAATTTTTTTTTTTTTTTATGAATAATTTTAATTATTATAATTTGGGTTTGGTTTTAATTTATATACGCATTCAAAAAATTTATGTTAAGTAAAGATTGTAATTTTTGCCTGAATTTTTTTTCACTATACAACAAATTTATCTTGAAAATGTTGACACACCTATAATTAAATTTTATGTGTATGTATATACTTTAAAAAAAAAAAAACGAACATATTTTATTTAGGAAAAAATAGACAAAAAAAAAATTATAATTAAACTTATATATGTATATATTTTTGCTTCAATTCGTGCCACTGAATATTATTTGTTCATATTAATTTGTCAAAAATAAATTATTAATAAAGAAACAAAAAATGTCCTGTCATACAAAAAATGAATACTATACCATAAATAGAGTATGTAATGTAATAATTTTTTTTTTGTCATGATCTACAACAATTTATTTACCTAAATTAAAGCAAAACAACATAAAATGTAATTAAAATAATTGTAAAAAAAAAATAGTTAATAAAAAAAATTATTACATTTAATTATATCATTACCGCGTATAAGATTTAGTTTAATTTCGACATTAATTTATTTATTTGACGTTATAAAATTTATAATAACAAAAATACTAAAAGGATTTAGGCTACTTTTTCTAGACTATTAATTATGTTATTTACTTTTAAAATCAAACAATTTTTCTTAAATTTTTATAAATACAAGTATTCTTTTTTGGCAAACCAAATTTTAAATTGTTGAACTTATCAAAAATCCCAAATTAGGTATACAATTTAATATTTCCAACAATTTGTTGAATATTTTGTTTTGATTATTTAGTTTTGAATATTTTCTTTGGTGTATGGGGCTAGTTCATTAGCCTATAAGGAAGCTCTAACATTGTTTTGTTGTTTATTGTAACGAATTGTTGTATCGCCCTTAAAACATAGTCATTATCATATTTCACATTCTAATAATTTCATAAAGTTATTTTAAATAATATATTTTGACCATGCCTTAAAAATTCACATTTATGAATGTATGAAATATTTTTTTGTTTATTTAGAAATTTACAATCTTCGTGACTTTTCACAATTATATTCGCTAACAATGAAAAAGAAAAAAGAAACTGGAAAATAGAAAATACAGAACTCATACTGCGATTAAAATCACAGTGTCCTGACATTAGAAAATTTATCATTTGATTATACTCGTAATATATAGTTAAATTCTTTTTTTTTTCTATTATTCCATTTTTATTCATGAAATATTGATAATTGAGATCCTGTTGCGTGTTTCTGTTTTCATACAAAAAAAATTGTTACCACAATTTTAAATGTTGTGACAAAATCATTTGAATTGAATTCAGAAAAATAATATTGAATCTTTAATTGTCCTAACGTAATATATTTTTTTGTACTATATATTCTTTAATGATTTAAATTGACATTTTTTTCTTCTCGAATTCAATTTGGTTTATAATTTTTTTTTTTAGTTTCCTTTTAAAATTGACATTTTTCAATGGTTAGACAATTTAAATATATATATTTTTCAGGTTTACTTGCAACAAGTTAATAGCATTTAATAGCATGACATTTTTTTGGACACAAATTCGAATAGTTGTGTGTATAGAAAATTTTATTTTAATATTTTTAATAGTTTTAATCTTTTAATATCAATATACCAAACGATTTTTTGGTAATCGAGATTCAAATCCTGTAATTGAATCATCTTTACATTATTTGAAAATATTTTATTCATTTTATAGTTTCATTATATAAAAAGTGAAATAAATGTAATTATTGTACATTAACAGAAATTTTTTAAATTCATAAATATGTTATTATAATTAACACATAATTGGGAAATCTTACAAATTTATGATCCTATTATACTATGTGACAAATTTTATAAATCATAAATGTATGAGATTCCGATGTTTGTCTCTATGAAAATTAAAAATTTGTCAAAATTTTTGTCACTCGCTATGATTTTTGGAATAAATTTTAAATGGAAAGACATTGATAAGGATCTTTTAACTTCCCGTTTAATATTAACTTGACCGACACGTTTCATTATTTCTTTCACAAAAAAAACTAATTATTTATCAATGTAAATATTTTATTTCCTCCTTAACACAAAAGGTCAAAAATGTTAATTATAAAATATATATAGGAAATGATAAAAATACTCTAGTCACTGATATTTACAAAAATAAGGGACTAACATAATTTTTTTTTTTATTATTTGTCACGAAAAATTGCGTGAATATATATATATAAGAAAAAAAATTGTTGAATCCTTATTAATTAATACCTAAAAGCTTTCATTTTATTTTCTGTTTAATTCCTTAATTGTAGAATAAAATTTATTATTTATTTTTTTACAATTTTTTTTTGGATATTCCGTAAATTTTTTTTTTTAGTCTATTAACAAAATTATAATTATTCAAATGAAGAAAAAAAAAACACAACATAAAAAACAGGACATCCAACTGGAAAAATATAACATCGAGCATAAAAAAAAAACAAAGAAATATTATCAATAAAATAAATTTTTTTTTGGGGTTATTTTCATTAACACGAAATGTGGCCACACTCAATATTATACGTTGTGTTTTCCATCAGAAATTTTAAATTACGCGAGGAATAGGTCGGTCCCCAAATTGCCATCCTATACAAATTAGTAATGAAAAAAAAAAACCAACCGCTCCTATTTTCTTATTTATAAGTTTTTTTTTTTATCTTTTTTATTAGCGTAAATTATAAAATTTGTGGGTGGGAAAGGACATAATTTACAGTAATTTTCCATGATAAAAAAAATTTTCTTACCGGTGTAGAGTTTCAGTTTTCTTTTATATTAATTAAAACAAATATATCAAATTAAATTGAAATTTTGTGCTTTAAAAAAAAAAAGGAAAATTATATATAAAAAATAGAATCTAAAGCAACGTAAAACTACTGTAGACTAGTTTCACAATTATGAGCAGGACATCCAACTGGAAAATGTAGTAGCTATATAATTATTACTAGACCCTTTTCTAGTTTAATTTATAAATTAGAATATCGTTCGCTCTACTGGAAGAAATTTTAAATTTAATTAATAAATTTCAATATTATTTTATTCTAAAATTCTTTCTCAAAGTTTAAAATGTAATTGTATAATTGGATAAATATTTATGCTAAGAATATTTACTTTTGAAAAGTATGCTAATATCATTGATTAAATATATTCAGATATTTAGATATTCAGTCAACGCTAATATTTAGCACCCCTTAGCGGACGAAAAGAAATGTTCAATTTGACTAGAAATATCTGTCTAGATTTACTAAGGTAAATAACAATATCAAAATGGTTTCGTACTCGTACAACGGGCTGACATGCAAACAGACATAATATAATTTTTACTTATAAAGTAATTATGCACAATAAATCCTTTAGAGGTGCATTGAGTAGTAGTGCCTTAAAGTCCCACTTACTAATCTAAATCTAAATCTACATAAGTGATTTTTATTTCTTCGCAATTTTTTCCTTTATTTTGGACCATTGAGGTGTTTTGTACTACCTTTTCGATGACGCACATTACATAATCCGAAAAGTCTGTAATAAGTTTTTTGCTTAAAAAAAAAAAATTCTTACCAATTCTAATTAAAATAATAATACAAAAAAATTTGGTGACAATTTTTTTATACCAAATAAAAAAATTTAAATTATCGTAAGTAAATTTGAAATATAGAATTTAATTTAAAACAAAAATTTAATTTTCAAACGATTAATCAACCCGTGCATGAATTCAAATTAGGTAATATTTTTTTTTGCCCAGTTTATAAAAAGTTTGGGGAAACTAAAGATAAAAAAAAAAAAAATACTGAATTACACAAACGTAATCTAAATTACAGAAAATTTTCTCACGCGTTTCTTTTCTCCTTTTTTATATACATTATACCAAAAGTATACATTCTGTATATAATATTGTGCCTTTCCGTGTTTTAAAAATATAATATTCACGGATATATTTATATATTTTATTACTTTTAACTGTTGAGTCCTGTTTTATACATCCCTTATTATTATTATTATATATTTTTTTTTTAGCATACTTCAGAAACAATTTATGCTTTCATTATAAAAGCACCTTCATATATTTTAACCATTTTTTTTCTCTCTTCTTATTCTTTATGTTGCCTCCGTTTTTTTTTTTCATTATTGTATAATATAATACATTTTATTTTTTAAGAGTTTATCTTATTTATTTTCTTTTTTGCTTTGGTAATAGTATCTAATTTTAATGTTATAAAAAAAAAAATTAAATATATATAAATTTTTTTTTCCTTCTGACTGCCATGTCATAAATTTAATAAAGAAAAAAGAAAGGACAAAAAAAAAACAGGCATGGTAAAAAAAAAATTAAAGTACCAGAACATAAGACCAACAAATTTGCTCATTTTAAAAATATAAATGAATAAAATTTGCGATTTTCTTCCTATTAAAACCGAAAAAAAAAAACCATTTTTTTTATATTATATAAAAAATCATAATTTTAATGTTCCTCCCTTTATTACATAGAACTATGAATTTGAGAGGCGTTAAATATTATGATTAAATGAGAAAACGCATTAAAAAATAATATAAATTGTGCGTTTTTTTTTTCGCCCCAGCTTGGGGTTGATTATTTTTATTATTAGTATCATTTTTATATTTTGATAATTTCCTCATTGTATATAATATATTAATATATAATTTTATATATATACTTAATAAAAATTCTTTGTTTATTTGACCTTCGAACTCTCCCAAAAATAATATGTAGGATAGTCCAGGATGAACCAAAACAATTTTATTATATTATACATTAAACTATGAAGCGCGTGTTGGTATAAAATAATTAATATTTAAGAGTACAAATATTAAAAAAAAATAGATTTATATTTGTAATTGTTCCTTTGACCAGGATCTTCTAAAAAGTTTTTTTAAAAATTTTCCGTCTGATAATTTTTTTTTTCAAAAATTTAAATTAAATTTAATATCGGATTTTTAATAAAATTACAAAACGTATTTTAAAAAATTTATCAAATTTTTAGATGTGACATTTGGAAAAGTTTTATATACCAAAGGATATACCAAAAGAAGAAGAGTTTCATATATATGTAAAAGGATATATTAAATTAATCATGAAGTATCATAATAAAAAAAAATCATAAAATTACTCAAATATATTGAATTTATTTTAAATGGATTTTATTACACAAATAAAAAAAAAGGATACATGAAATCCTATTTTTTTTATTATTTTGAGTAAATGTTATTAATGCTCCTCAAAATTTTTATTATCCTTTGATTTATATAATTTTTTTTTTATATAAAATTATGATTATACTTTATAAATTTAATGTAAAATATATTTTTAGAATTAATTAAAAAATGATTTGTGAGTTTTTTTTTTTTTGAAATTTTTATATAATTTAGTAAACTTTTGCATGTATACATACAAATTTTATATCCATTTATTTCGGTATAAATTTTTTATTGATTTTACACCTTGCGCGTACTTTGTTGTGATTGTGAGTGATATGCTTTTTTAAACTATAAATTGAGGACTATAATTTCGGTACATAAATAATATAATTATTATAAGATTATACAAAAATCAAGTTTCTGAATATGCAAAAATCAAGTCATGTCACCAATAAATTGAAAAATTATTTATAGTAATTTGAATTTTTTTACCCTAAATTCAGCGTAATCAAATCCCTTTTTTTTTTGTTAGAATTACAGTTGACAACAAATGAACCTAAAAATGTCAAAAAAAAAAAGGATTTCTTTTATTATAATTAATATGACGGTTTCGTTCTTCTTTTAAATATTTTCTTTTTGGTTTAGTATTGCAAAAATTCATTTCATAAGCAATAATAAAAATGCTTATTTAATCATAAAATATTGCCTTAAGGCAATGAGAATTTCTTATTTAGAGTCAACGAGATAAATTGAAAAAAAAAAAGAAGTTCAATTATGATTTTACAATAAATTTTATGTTGAAAGAAAAATAAAGAAAGTTAAATGTTGAATTTTTCCTAGTTTAGTGTAACATAGAAAATTAGAATTTTCTTTAAGAAGTTTTATATACACGTCATTTCCCTTTGAATTTTTAATAACCTTGGGGAGCACAAATTGAGTTTGGTCATCAAATTGTAATTTAAAATCTTAAAAAATGATGGGGTGTGTAGTAGAATGGCAAAAAAGAAAACATCTGAATTAAAAATGTGAAGAAATACAAATAAAAATTAAGTTTTTTTTTTTCTCTTATGTTGATCTTTTTGTTGGTTTCTATTGCGGTTAATTTTATATACATATATATATTTCATAAGGGAATTTAAAGATTTTTGGAATCAATTTCTATAAAGCAAAGAAAATATATTATATAAAATGTATAAATTTAGTTTGCCGTGATAAAAATTGATTTTATTAAATAAATATTAAATAATTTTCTTAAAATTTTAGAAAAATGTAAAAATTTAGATTTTAATGTGACAATAATGAATAATCAATTCCATTATTTAAAGGCTTTATCGCCTTATATGATGACTAAGTCCAGAGTCCAGATATTTAATTAAAATTTCAATTCTTAAATTGTAATTAGAATAAAATTTGTTGTGGAAAAAGGACCAAAACACAATTTTACCTTGTTCTATATATATTTCAAATCAAATCCAAACTAACCTAAATGTCCTTGATTTATAAATTATAATCAATTATTCGTAATAACTACAAATTAAAATTTAATTTTCAATTTCCAAATCATTTAATATTTTTTATTTATTATTTAAAAAAAAAATCTAAATTCATTTACATTTATGGAAATCATTTTTCTTGTCTGCGTAAAATGGAAATCTTTTTCAGGGAACCCATTTTATTTTATGCTCCCTGGCAGAAACCAACAGAAAAATGTTAAATAATTTTTTTTTCGGTATTTTTTCATTAAAAAAGATTTTCATTTTTTTTCTACTTGAATAGAAAGTAAATTAGATTCTGCGGGTTTTTATTTTTTAGACTTTTTTGTAGACCTAAACAAATTTATAATTTAAATTATATATATTTTTAAGCAGCGCAAACTTTACGAATATACAAAAAAAAAAGTTACTATAAAATAAACAATTCTTTAAATATGTATTCATATTTCTTACCAACCATACAAAAAAAAAATAGCTTAACCAAAAAAAAAATAATAATAATGAAAGAGGATATTTTATTTAAAAAAACTGTTTGGTCTCGAGAAAAATATAATTTAAAACGATGGTGGAATCTTCTTATTTATGCAAAAAAAAAATGGTATTATAAATGGATTATAATTGCCCTAGGAATTTCAAGCTTATTTTGAATATTTATTTATACACATTTAATTATGTTTATTATTAACATGATTCTTTTTTTTCGTTAGCATATAAAAAGGATAAAAAAAAATTTAATTGTTAAATAAATATATTTGTGTTTTTTGTTCTTCTATTTAATTGGCAAATCAAACTTTTCTAATAAAAATTTCAATTTCAATTAGTATTAATTATAACGTTTCAATTAGGTTAGTAAATTGACCATATGATCCAAAGGATATTCATTTTTTGGAAAATTGCAATCAAAATTAATAATCCCGACCTAATGAACTTTTGACAACATTAAAATTTTTTTTTGCTGTCGTGTAGGAAAATATTGTATAATTATATTAAAATATTTCCTTAAATGGAACATGGAATTTGTGACTGTATGTGGTGGTAAATATTCAAAAAGTGTCAAAATTATATTAAACAAAATTACAGGACACGTCGATGCTATTAGTTAGTGTCCTTTTAATTTTTCATCAATACTTTTTTTTTTTGAATTTTTTTTTATATACCAAAAAAAAAAAAAAATTATACAAAAAAATACAATCCGGTGTCATAACACATATGGTCATATATACATAATATTGAATTTATCTTGGGTATATGTTTTTTGATCCTTTTTGTTATATTATATTTTTCCCTCAAATTTCTGAATAACCAATATTAAATTTTTCCCACCATAATGCATTAGCCAGGAGGGACAAAAGTTTTCATAAAATATAATATTTACGATATATATTGAGCATCGTATATGTACAGTGTGTTTTGAAGAAGTTTTATGGCCTTCATTTCCAACAAGCAAAAAAAAAAAAAACACAAAATTTCGAATTGTAACAACGACTAATTTTCAAATGCTCTCATGATCAACACCCGGTATTGATAAAATTATATTTTCTATATATATAAAATCCTTTTTTTTTAGTCATATCGAACGAAAGGTTATTTTATTTTTTTTTTCAAATTGTATATTTGTGTGTGTTAACAAAAGGATCATTTTTGACATGTAATTTGTCATTGGGAATAGTGACAGAATAGCGTTATTCTTAAATACACATTTTGGATGATTGAAGATTTATTAAAAAAAAGAAAGAAAGAAGAAAACCTTATAAAACGAATCGTTTTTCATTTAATAATCGATTTATAGAATTTTCAAAAGTTTAATATATATAACAGAAAAATGATTCCATGAAAAATTTCTGTTTTGTAAGATAAAAATATATATTTAAGTTAAAAAATGATTTTTTTTTATATATAAAGTTGCACATTACTATATATAATTTTGTAGTGATTTTTACTTAAAAATTAATGACATTTTGACTATATATAAGATAAATTGTTATAATAATACGTGACAATTCCCAAAAACTATAGAATGTTCTTAGTCATGACTAAAGTTTATTAATAGTGGCATCGGTGTGATAAGTAAAATGAGATTTTCAAAAAAAAAAAAAAATTATTATCAATATAGTTTAATTTTTTAGTATATTTATATATATTTAAATGATTATTTTCCATTATAATTTTAAGTATTTTATATTTTATTTATATAAATCATAATCGTTAATTTATTTATTTTTTTATTTAAATTACAATAATATTATTAGTTGAGTTCTTTATAAAAAAAATTAATGCTGACTTTAAAATTATTGAAATTTATAATTATGATAATTTTGTAGCGTAATTATTTTCAATAAATTTTATTTGTAATCAAATAATAATTGTTTATCTTTAATTAAATATTTTTAAATAAAATGCTGAATCAATAAAAAATTAAATCAATTTCATTGAACATATTTCAGAAATAATATTTTATTATGTATTTTATATATTTTTTTTAAATTGACACATAATTTAATAAAATGTAATGAATATGTTATACAAATCAAAAATATATATATCTATATTTTTTTATATTTCAATTAATTTATTTTTAAAACATCCTTTTATAATATTTTGCGAAAAAAGAAATACTTTAATTATTTCCGAATTGATATTAAATATAATTTGTATTATGCAATTCAAATATTAAATTGAAATTTAATTTTATTGTTTATATATATTTTATTTATGTATATGACAAAAAAAAAGGATAAACTTTACCTCGATGCAATAAAATATAATTTTCATATATTTTTATTATCGTCAATAAATTTGTTTTATAGATTATGAATAAATAGAAATATTTACATAAATACTAGATATTTTGTCCCTATAATATTTTATCAAAAAGTGATTCTCTTATGTCATCTCATCCACACTATTCTATGCATAAATATTATATAAATTTTAGAATTTATACATTATGTGGAAATTTTAAATATATAAAATATCAATATTTTTTTTTATTATTATTATGCACCTAATACACATTTGATTATCAATAATATCATATACGTATGTAATTTTGAAATGTATATACATATATATGTATACACATATATTATATATATAAATAAATTTAATGATGATGATTTTAAATTGTCGTCCTTAAAAAGTTTTTCAATTTTATATTACAATCACATTTATATATACAATTTTCAAATAAAAATATCATTTTATTACATATGAATTGCTATAATTTTACTTCATCATTAAACGTTTTACCATCCCATATAGTAATCATATTACATATTCCTATATTCATACATATATACATAGCTATATCCTATATATTATACCATATTCTGTCATAAAACTTTTCTCATATTCAAAAAGGTGGTAACCATAAAGACCACTAATAATATATATAGATCGCTATGAAGTCACTTTGTAATTTTTATAATAAACCCTCAATAAAATGGAAAAATTTCTATATATAGGATATATGTATAATAGCAATTTGCTATCAAATTATTGATAAGTTCCAATATTATGTTCACATTGAATTTTTATACAGATTTTTAAGAGGGTATTGGCAAGGCAGAAAAAAATATATTATATATGTATATGTATCTGAATAAGGATATTTTTATTATTATATAGAAGATTATCATAAAAATGTCATTATGAAATCAAAAATCGATTTATATATATAAATAATAAAATCACAAATATAATAATATAATCGACAAAAAAATAAATAAAAAATAAAATGATTATGACCCAAATTGTTTGGTTGAGGACCAAAAATCAAGTATCATTGTTATTTTAATAATAATAATAAAATTTTTGTTGAATGACAGTGATAATATTTTGGTTAAGATTGGACACATTATAATGTTATTAAAAATATATATTTTTTAAATATCCTGTTTTTCATTAAAATATTATATAATTTTTCAAATATTTTTGTTCCTGTTCATTTTATAGTACATATTTTGCTTTTTTTGAGAATATATTACATATTAACATATTTTTATGATTTTAATGACTTTTTTTTTGCGGTGGTAGTATAATATTTTTTTTTTAAATTTATAAAATGTACCAAAAATAAAACGTGATCTAGATAAATAAATTTATATATGATTTTATTCAAAAATTTACATTTTGACCAATGTGGAGCCCTAGATAATTTTATACATTAAAAATTTAGTTAGAATTATAATAATAACAACAAAAACACAATATAAAATTATATGTTTCATAAATAACATTTGATTGGTCACGTACCACTTGAAAAAATTCTGTTTTTTGTTTTTGTTTTTTTTTGGTAATTCTAGAGCGAAAATGATACATAAACTGGAAATAAAAAAGAATATGTTGATAATCTGTTTATAAAATATGAAAAAATCAAATAAATTTGTTTTTATTTGAAATGGTTCTTAAAATGCTATCAATAATTTGGATACTGATGGGTATTTAAATTTGAAGGTCATAATAATAGAGTGAAAGAAATGTAATATAAGTTTTTTTCCGCTAAAATTTAGTTTGCATGAAAATTTATTGTTTACTTTTTCACCCGATATTCCAAATCATTTTATTAATTTTACTGTGTACTGCAGCAAGGATTATTTGGAATGTATGTTGGTTAATAATATAAAAAATATATTTAATATTTAAGAAAGGGAAAATCTAAAAAATTAAAATTAAGAAAATATTTCTATTCTTTAAGTCAATTGTAGCAATATCTCAACAAAAATATCATTAACCCTTTGACCTCATTTGACGTATCAGAACGTCATGCATTATTTTGGGCAAAATCGATTATGACGTTCTGGTACGTCATTGAAACTCAGACAATATTTAAATATAGTTATCCCAATATCATATATATATTCATGAAATAAATGAATTCTTGCATAAATCTACTGGTTTTACAAATTACGCTATTCTCTAAAAAAATTTTGTATTATGAATGAGTTTTGCATTTGAATAAGAGAATATATAGTTTTCGTATATGAGTTTCTAAATAATTAAATGTGCTCTAAATGCAAAAAAGAATTCAAATAAATGTGCGGCCAAAGGCTTAATTTAATATCAATATTATAGAACTAGGAATAATTATAACTATTCTCAAATTAGTTGCTATACTGACTATGGCTATAATATCATTCAATCCATATTTTTTAATTTATTAATCATTTCTGAAAAACCTACACAGTATCATTAATATGAAAACTCTAGACTAGAGTACCACATAAGTATTTAACAGTAATCAAATCACCATTAAACGACTAATCTCAAATTTTCGTAACAGTCCCATATTTAATAAATGACACATTATATATGAGTAGAACAAAAACATATACACATAAGAAAAAAAAATTCTTTTTACACTAAATCAAATGTTTGTAAACATTAATAATATATACTAAATCATAATCTAAATCTCATATACAATTTTTAAGATTTTCTGATACCCTAAAATCTTGAATTATGAAGAACATAATCAATCATTCTTCGTAAAAAATTTGGATGAATAATTATTCTTTTGGAAAATGTTATTTTTTGGATTTATATCAAAATTTACTGAAAAATAATTTATATCCTTGAACAAAGGATGAAATTGAAAACAACTGAAATTAATTTGAATAAGGATTTCTATTGTATAAATACTGATTAAATAATATATTTTTAAAAGTTTATTTTAACTTATGTTATTGAATAATTTAAGAGGAGCAATTAAACAGAAGCTTTTCAATTTTGTTGGCAAAGATAGTAAAACATAAATTTCGTTTGTTTTTTAAACCAATTTTTATCTGATTCTCTATATTCAGTTTTTAACAATAATCAGAAGTTTTTCTATTCATATAATATAGTTATAGTGCATTATTCGCTTTAGCTTCTCGAAATTTATTATACACTTTCACTTCGTATAAAGATTGTAATTTCGAGATTATATATATAATTTAATAGTATAGTCCTTAATAACAGCAGCAAAATTTAATATAAAATATTTTTATTAAATTTATCATCATTTTGATCATTGATAAAATATTCAATTATTAATTTTTTTTTTTTTGTAAATTAAATGGAAAAAAATATTATCAAAATTTATTGCACTAAAAACGTGTATTATATTTTGTTCTTTGTAATTTAATATTTTAGCCTAAAAAATGTTCAATTTTAACGACAATTTAATTTTAATAACTTAAAGTTAAATCTTAAATGACATATAAATATATATAAAATATGTATTTACTTTAATTTCTTAGAAAATATGAACAGACATGTTTTGATATGGCAGATATTGCTGATATGGCAACGTTCTATTTTAAAAATATAATTATGTATAGATAGATTATATTTTGCTTTATGTAATTTAATTTCTTATTAAATAAAATATAACAATATTAAAGTTTATTTTTAAAATTTTTAACATTTTTCTAAGTATTTTTGGTATATAAGATTTATAAAATCTGAGAAATATATTTAATATAAATGTTTAAATAATATATATTGATAAAAATATAACTAAACTTATATACATAAAAAATTATTATTCTTTATTTTATAGGATTTGTTGATTGTGCCCTCCGAGATGTAACATTATTAGTAGAACCACCAACAGTAAGACGTAGCCATCATGCAACATTAAAATGTATTTATGATTTAAATCTTGCTCCATTATATTCTGTAAAATTTTATCGTGGACAATATGAATTTTATCGTTATACACCAGGCGAATTACCAAGTTCAAAAGTTTTTCCATTTCCAGGAATTTATGTTGATGTAAGTTAATATTCTCGTATATAATTAAAAAATATAACATATATCTACGGGGTATTAATATTTTTGGTATAATATTTAATTTTATTTTTATATAGATAACAATGTCAAATTCTAGTCAAGTTGTGATACGAAATGTTCAATTTGGATTAACTGGTAATTTTTCATGTGAAGTAACAGCAGATGCGCCATATTTTTCAACAGCAACAGCTTATGTTAATATGCAAGTAGTTGGTAAGTTTTAAAGTTTTTGTAATATTTTATATTATCTCTCCTTTACTTATAAATTTAAAATTTTATAAAATGAAAATATGATATAAAATATCATACATAGAATAAAAAAATATATTATTTTAATAGAATGCAACTAAATATCCTTTTTGTCTTTATAATTTCAATAGTTATAGTTTTTAGAAATTTAAAAATATAATACATACTGTACTATATTATAATACTATAATATTGACGCGTACATACTTAACATTTCCTAACCACAAGTAACTTTATTATTTTTTTATAAATATTCTTGTACACAATGCAGAGGAAAAGTCTTTTAGAACAATACTTAAATAGTTAAAGGATCATATATCATGAAATGAATATGACAATGTTTAACTTGACAGTAAAAATTATATTATATACAAAGTATATATACTAAAAAAACATAAAAAAATTTATAAGTAATATTAATTTAAAACCAGACAATAGAAACCATCAGCGATAAAATAAAATATTTAACAATCGCTTCTTTATAAATGCCATATGCAACAAACATCACTTCATACATTCGGAATAACTGATGTAGTACTTGAAAATAATTATAAATAAAATATTATACACATACATGAAATTTCTAAGCATATAATATTTATTATTTTATTAAATAAATATAATATTTTTCATATCTTTTTATACTTTATGTATAGTTGGATTCTCTACTTGATATTTTATAAGTGATAAATATAGAATAAAATGATTTAATTTTTATTTATTTTTCGTGTGTGTAACTTTTCTCTTTATATAAGAAAATTGTATACAAAACTCGCTATGTACTTGATTTCTATTGTTTTTTTTTTATAAGAATCCTTAAAAATGAGGTTAAAAGGAAAAATAAACATACGCGTATACAGAATAAAGTTTTCTTGTTACTGACAAAAAAAAAACTATTAATGTTTTATAAAAATTTCTTTTTTTTTTTTTTGTAGAATGAAGAAATTTATAAATTCACTGTTTTTTGTAAAATAATATTTAATAAGTAATGTACCAAAATTTCGATTGAAATAATTATAAAAATAAATATAGTATGTACATATTTATAAGTAAAACTTTTTATATGACGCATTGAAATTAAGATATTTCTTAGTATCAATTTCTTTTTATATATTTTCTTGAAATTGAAATTGAAGAAAATACAAATTTCTTAAATAATTTGAAGATTTTCTAGAATATAATATTTCGTTTTGATATGACAACTAGCAAAATACTTTAAAAAAAAATAATTTTGAATTTTCATTTTAAGAAAAACAAAAAAAACCAATTGAAATAAATATTAAAGTACTTTTTTATCGTAAAACTTTACAAATATAAATTCAAATGTGTCAGCATAATAAATTTAAAATTTAGTATTTTTTTCTTTCAGTAATTTTCTTTGCCATGAGTTAAGAATATTATATTAATTTTTTCTAAAAGATATCATCATAATCTATAATTTCGTTTTTTTATGAACTATTCACATTTGATAGTAAATATAACACTTTCTATCACATTCAAAATCAATTTGTTATATATAACGAAATTAAAATATTATAAACTAAAAATATTTTCAATATAATGAAATTAAATTTTAACCATTTGTAATTAATTTATACCAGTTGATTATAAAATAGGCAGCTAATAATTTTATAAAAATATTTTTTTGTTCTTATTTATACTCAATTAAAAAGTTATACTTATTTTGGTCTAAATAAAAAAAAATTATTGCTGACGGCATTTCAAAATTTTGCACTACAAAATAATTTTGAAATAATAAAAGTTTTACTTGAATAAAAATTTTATGCTTTTTATAATTATTATAGAATATTGTGAATTAATTAGATAGTATAATTTTCATAATTGTTTGTTACACAAAAGTTGCTTGTAAAATAAAACTATACGAAAAAAATAAAATATTTCAGAGATATAAATTTGATATTTTATAAATCTTTGACTAAAGTTATAAAATTGATGAAATTTTATTAAATTTATTATTCAATTTATTTTTAAGGACTGTTTTCAATGAAAACAGTTTCATAGTCTGTAAAATGGTACATCGATCCTTTATATACACTTAAATATATATAAATCACCTTTTGACACACAAATTAAAAAATACAATTTTAGAAGAATAGATAATCTATTTTTTGTGTGAAAATAAATTGCATCAAGAAAATATTTCCATTTACAAAATTTCTTTTAATTCTAAATAATAAAAATGGAATTATTTAATTAGTATTTTATTATATATCAATTACTAGAATATTGTTTTCAAAAATTTCTTAGTTTTTGTAAAAACTGAAAAACGCTTACGGTGATTGCACGCAATCAAAAATTGTTATTATCAAAAGTTTTATATTCTTTCAGTGTTAATTATTATATTCAAAGCATAATGTGAAAAGAACTTTATCTATTGATGGAAATTTCATTTCAATATGAAAAGAATTTTAAAATATGTACAACCGAAGAAAAAAATAAATGAAAAATATTTAATGAAGATAATAAAAATGTAATTAAACATTTTGTATATCTTCTGGAATTTCAACTTTCAACATTTTATTAAAAAAAAAAATTTCTTTAACATCAATTAAATTAAAATTTCAGAATTTTATTTTAAGGATTTTTCATCATTTTTTTTTCGTGTGTAAGTGTAATGAAAGAAAAACTTTGAAATTATCTTTCTATCGTCGTCGTCATTGATAAATGTGTTATAAAGAAGTTTCATTAAGTATTGAATGATATTTCAAATAAAAATCGACTAGTTTTTTTATTGCAAATTTGAAATCAACCACAAAATAGCTTTACGATAGTGCGAAAAATAAAATAAAAATGTGAATAACCATTGGACCACAAACCGACCATACGATTGACTGCAATCGGAAAATATTTTATAATTGAGAGATGAGAAAATTATATTTCTAAAAGTTTCAATTTCCACATAATTTTTCACTATAGAACCTTTTGTATATAGAAATCTAGCAGTGAAATAGAAACGTAAAAAAAAATATTTTATAGAAGGGTAAACATAAAAATTGGATCTGTCCATTAAATATTTGAGAATAGTGTGATAGTATATAAAAATAAAAATTAACTGACATTATATAGTAGAAAATAAACCAATTCCTTTTTGGAAACAGAAAAAGTTTTAGATAATTTATATTTTATAGTTTATCATGAAAAGCTCATATATTAACCACTAAATGTGGTTAAAAGAGTTATAATGAATTAAAGACATTATTGATTTCGTCGAGTATCCTTAGAACAGATGTTTTTATCTAAAAATTATATTGAACGAAAATTTTTATAGTTTTATGAAAGATTGAAAGGATATATAAAAAAAACGATAATAATATTCAAATAATATTGTTAAATTGGTTAAAAATTCAATAAAAGTGATATATAAGTTAAAAAAATGTTTGTGGTCAATAAATTTAAATGAACTTTGATTGCCATTAAATTGGTAATTTTATTTCATATTTGTTCTTACTTAGTAAATATTAAAATACTTTGGATATTCAACATGTTTTTAAATATTAATTTACATAAAATAATTAATTTTCTATACAATGTAACAATTAATTTTTATTTTGTATCTATCGGAAAACTATGTATACTAGTACTATATGTATGTATTTTAAGTAAATGTGGGTACCAACCTACCAACCAACACAAATTTTATATTTCAATATAAGTATGTATATGAAATGATTGTTTCTTTCAATATTAAGATCTAGATTTTTAAAAGTATTTAATTAATTATGTTATGTTACCCAAATGTTCAGATAACTAATTAAATAGTACATAAAAAGTTTCATTAAATTTAATTATTGGTACTCTGTAGTTTACATATATACTTTAAATGTCCCTTTTACTAAAATATTAAAACTTTATATTATATAATGTAAAATTAATTTTATTATATACCAAAATGTATTAAAGAAAAATAATTAAATTATTAAAATTTTGAGAAACCTCAACACGTTTAGTGTTTTAATTTTGATAATAATAATAATAAAAAATGCTTTTAAACGAATATTTTTAATTAAGAAATAATTATACAGAGTTTAAATTTTGATTTTAAGAAAATTTAATAATTGAGATTAAATTTTTCAAGTTTGGACAGTGATAGCTGATAAATATAATAAATTGTTTATTAGAAAGTATGTAATTTTGATCGATTTATTATTAATATAATAATAAATTTGAAATATTTACCATTGCAAAGATTATAAAATTTTGTTTGATTTTATTATCCTTCATATATATATATATCCTTTTTAATATATATTTCCTTTGCAAGGTTTTTCTCTCATATAAAGTTAATTAAAATATTATATTTATTGCATTTATTAAATTGTTTTGGTTTTCGTTTTACATATATTAAACATGATTCAAAATTAAATTCTAATATTAATTAGAAAATTATTTGAGCGAAAAGCCAACAACATCAAATTGAAAATTGTTATTTAATTATGTACACACTAATAAAAATTTTCATTAGTATCAAAAATATATCATAAATTTTATTTAAATACTATAACAAAAAAAATTCTTTATGGACTCGAATTATTTTTTATGAAATAATTAAATAAATATTTAGACATTTGATGACAAAATTTTTTATAAATATTTATTTTAGGATCTGTATGAAACTTTTTAATATCACAGTTTTTTTATTACCTTAGAAACTAAAGGAAATCTTTTAAAAATCACTGCAACATTTTTTTAACATATAAATAATGTAATTTACAAAATATTTTGCCACACCGAAAGATTCTTCTTCCAGCACTAAATAGTAAAAAAAAAAAATTAATTTTAAAAAGTTTGATAACATTAAAAAAAAACTGAAACTAAAATTTCTTAGAAAACTTTTACTATTAACGAACAACAATGTACATAATAGTATTATGGAGAAAATGAAATATTCGAGGGTTAAATTTAGGGTTGAACTTACCATTATATACAAAAGAATGCAACACGTGTCTCAATTTACCACATAATTTTCAGATCCTTTTATTATATAATATTAAAAAAAAAACATGATATATAAACTTGAATATTTTCTTTGGTTTAACAAAAGGACATTTAGATTTTTTCCCCTGTCTTAAATATTTTCTGTTTTTTTTTTTTTTTTTTGGTTACTTAAATATGACATTTTCAACTTTAATAATTTCTGATTAACTAATACTATGAAACATAACTTTTACGATTATACATATATACATTTTACATATACAGTAAAAAAAAAAACAAAAAATATAATAGAAAAAAAAAGAATCAAAATTACCAACTTTTTTTTTATGGCCTTGCAGTCATATTCCTTCACATACACTCAATAAATTTTATTAAGGACTAAACCAAAAGTAACATTATATAAATACCCAGCAATATGTATGTAATGTATATTTTAATAACACAAAAAAATAAAGAAACAAAAAGGATAATATGATTTTTTTTATGTATGTATTTTTGCTTTTATATCTAAAATATCAACAAAAAGAAAATTTAATATACTAACAAAAATTCTTAACGTGAAACATATGTGTTTTTCATCATGTAAAGAAACTCTTCTATTTTATTTTTTTTTACATAATAATTACTTATTATCCTGTATCCATTGTGTACTTTATATCCTTTAACAAGAATTTGTCAGACAAAATGAAAAAAATAAACTTTTTTTTTTTTTGTTTGTTTAAACTTTACTAAATATATTTTGATTTTGGCCAAAACAATTTGCAGGTCATTTTGTTTGTGTCATATTGAAATAATGACATAAATGAATCCTTTTATTTCTCATTATTTTTGTCTTCTATATATTTTTGATATCATATATTAATATTTTGTATACCATACAGATACAGATATGGAATCATATATTAATAACAAAAATAAAAGTAATTTTCTCATATTTCTTTGGTAATACATTGTATATTATGTACTTAAATAGAATATTTCTATAGAAATTTTTATTTAGAAATTGTAATTTACCATTCAGTGTGCTTTATTACCTTGTACAACAACATATCTTTTTCTGATAATTTTTTGAAGAATTCTGTAATAATTATTTATATTTTGTTTCCTAAGTAATTTATGTACATATATGCTTTTAAATTTGCTAGGCAAATTATGTGTACTTACATTGAAAATAAATGCCTTTTTGACAAATTTTTAATGTATTTTTTGTTTGTCTGAAATATTTATGGTTTGTGTTTTGAAAAGTTTTGGAAATAATTAAAAAATTATTTATTTATACCAAGAATTATGGTAAATTCAAGTATTTTTTTAGGTTTTTTTTTTTTGATAAATAAAATGTTGTCCTTTAGTAAACTATAATAAAAATCGTTGCATAATTATTTAAGTATATTTTTAGAATTGAATTCAAAAATTGGTACTGAGGATTAATGAGGATTATAAGTATTTAGTTAATTTTGGTTACACGTATATCCTTTTCAATTAATTTTTAATTAAAAAAATATTCATCTATATGTCTGAAAAATTGAGTTTAGTTTTTATCCCGAAGTTAAAAAAACTTAAAATATTTTTGAAAATTGATTATATTTTGCGTAATTTCTAAATTGGAAATCCTTCATAATACAATTTTTTTTCCTACTTTCAGCCAGTCTCCATTTTTTTGTAACAAAATTTATTCTGTTCTTCTAATAAAATTTTCAACCTCAAGGATATTCCTTTAAATGTCAGCCAATATAACTATAATCAAAATAAAAACAAAGTTTGAATAAATATGAAAAATGTCCTTTTTTCTGTTTATATTTTCAGTTTAAGAATAAATTATCTCATTTACATGTACATATATTTATATTATATAGTGAACTATGTATTATTTAGGGAGAGAAAAGTCCTTTTGCGTTTATGATGAGGAGCTAAAGGTTTCGTAATTTATTTTATTATTTATTTATTTTTGTTTATACTAAAGGAAATCACGCAGGAAAATATGAATAAAGTTTACATTTTTTTTTCTTTTTGTGCAGCTTAAAAGGGCGAATCATCATTAAATTTGAATATAAAACTTTAAATAGAATAACGAAAAACTTGACAAATCTAAAGATATAAAAATGATGATTTTTTCTTGAGGTTTATATCTTTATATTTATTTTTTAAATATATATACAAAGATTTAAGTAAAATATTTTCAGGCAAATGAAAATTGTCTCTGATTGAAAAAATAAAATCGTCAAATGGAAAATAATTTAATTTTTTTTATTTACTTCTGAGAATATTTTAACCTATAATAGAATAAAATAAGGATCATTTATGCATAAATTTTTTAATGTTTGTTATTTTTGCTGAATTTTGTTCTTTTTCTGTCTCTTGTTTGATTTGAATGTAAATTGTCTACGTTTACTTAGGATCATATCTTTTTTTTTTTGTTATTTCTATTTAATGTAAAAGCAAATAAAAATAAAAATTATAACCGAGAGATTTTAATAAGGTGTTATTTAGTAATCAACACTTTGATCAAACGAAATTCCAATTATTTTGAATAAATTTTGAATTTTTTTCTGGTATTATTTATTGAATTTGTATTTTTTATTAAAATTAATTGATAATTAAATTTATTTTTTAAATAAAAATAATACATAATGTTAATTAATTTTGGTGATATTTCTATTTCTATTAATATATTTGTTTTTTTTTAGTAATTTTGAAAATAAATCAAATATTTTATAAAATTTCAATTTAATTTATACATTTTCCATACTTATAATTCCAAAACTAAAATAGTTTTTAACTTCTGATTTAATAATAATGCAAAAATATCCTTTTATCAGTTTACAATGAAATACTTAAGCCTACTATACTTAACATAAAATAAAGCCTCAACTTATTTTATAATGTTGTGTGTACAAAAAGTACAAAACCGAAATCACATCAATAAAAAATTTATTAATTTTTTTTTATTCATTATTGTACTACCACTACTTGATTTCCTCCTTTTTATACATACATAATTCGTCCTCTGTTTAGAATATATATTGAAGAAAATTATTGTTCATATATAAAATATTTTCATATCTAAGGAATATAATTTATTTGAAAGTAAATCACCCTACAAAAACACATCACAAACACATTATAGCTATAACAAATATGTGTCCATATGTGGCTCAACCTCAACAATTTTTTTTTATCCCTATATAATTTTTACTATAACAATATTTTATCATTTCTTTTTCTATCAGCATAAATATTTCATAATAATAAAACATATATACTCATATGTACATAAAAATATATTTGTTTTTATATTATGTTATAGTAAAATAGTTAATCGGGAGAAATTAGATCCTTGAGAATATTACTCAAAAGAATAAAACCTATTCATAATTATATAGTTTTATAAAAAAAAGAATGTCTTTACAATCAACACTAAGATGATAAAAAGGAAAAACCATGTACAACACAATCATTATTGTACAGATTTAAAAACACTATCGGATGAGAGCTGTAATCACCATTTTTTTTTTATTCTAAATTTTTTCTTATATGCCATAAACATAAATAGTTCGAAAAAGAAAAATTCTGAGTACTTACAAATATGTATATAAAAAAAAGGACCAACTGTGACGACGACACAATGACGACGACAATACATGAAAAATTGTCTCGATAGGATATTTCTCTGTTGGAATTATTTTTATTTTTTTCTTTAGTTCCCATTAGTATTGTCTAATCTTTTTATGTGCACATATTATTCAAAATCAATTTAATAAATGTACATAAAAATCTGTTTCAAAAATATAATAATAATAATAATAATATGCCTCCATAATGTGCCTCCTACAATGTACACAAATATTTTATTGCATTATATCAAAGAATTTTTTTTTTACTTGGCTACAATTTTTCTAAGAAGCTTTAATTTTTTCTATTCAGTTTAAAAAAATCTATTATACGAAAATATCCTTTCTAGGCTAGTATAATTGTTATCTAATAACGTACTTTAAATTTATATTAAATAATAATTATTATAAGTTGGAACAGAAATCTGAAAAATTATCCTCTCTAAAATATAAAATTACAAACTTTATTGTATAAAATGTATTAGTAGTTAAATATAGATTTTAGTTATAATATTTGAGAAAACTGTGATATTATTTCCTGTTTACCTTCACCTAGGTACAATATAGTAGATATATTAAAATTTATCTGCAAAGCCTACGGAAAGAATTTCAATAACTTTTATTTTCGTTATTTTTACTATCAAAATGAAAGAAATGTGACAATAATATAAACAAACGACAGCTATTTAATTTTCCTTTGGTTGTCGTTTATATTGTCATTGTCTTGTCATCGACAAATATGTCTCTAGAGAAAAAAAAAATATTTGCCCATAGAATTAAATAAATGTGAGTAGATTAGATTAGGTCTATATATACATTAATTTACCTAACAACATGAACAAAAAAAAATAAATAAACGATAGCGAAAATTTGAGAGAAAATATTTTTCTAATAGAAAAAATATAGAAAAAATCATAAAGACAATAAAACGATTTATGAAAATAAATTTTCTTCTTTTTTTTTATTTTATTTCACCCTACAAAGTGGAAATCATAAATACAAAATCATAAAATATTTGCCGTAAAATATTTGCTATGATTTTTCATACTTAAAATTTTTAGAGTATGAGTTTAATTTTTGATCTAAGATGAATAAAATAAAATAAATAACTAGCTTTAAATATTTGGTTTGAAAAGAAATTTATTAATTATGTGAATTAAAAAAAATAAATATCTTTTATTACTATGCTCTAAATAATTACTTTTCATTTAGGCTAAATATTTGAAGGTTTAAAGTAGCTGGTAAATTTCTAGATAGTAAAAAACGGTAATGAACCTTCTAGCAACTGTTGCTTGAATGTTTTGCCTACTTAGTATTGATAGTAAAAGTAAGCAGACAAGTAGTACTGTTTCCAAATACTTACCAGCTTAACACCTTTTCCTTGCTCTTGTCTTTGTTCAAATACTGGAATTGAAAGCAAGAAATTTTCCGAGAAAAATTTAGAAAAAACTGAATTTAATAATTGATTAATTCCATATTATAATTATTATATAAATAATTAATTGGCGTTAAAACTTTTCTGAAAGTAATATTTCATTTAAACTTAAAGTTTTGCCATATTAATTTCACTTTTTAATAAATTTTTTTGGACTTTTGTAAAAGAGAAATTAAAGGGATAAAAGGTTCACTTAGTTCTACGTTTATGTTACCATACATTCGTTTGTAGATTGTAAAGGTTATTCTCCAGCAAAAATAATCTTATTACCTAATCTAATAATATTTTTTATTTTATAATTAGAAAATGAATTTTGATCAAAACATTAAAAAAAAAAAAACTCGAAACAAATTTTTATAATGAATTTTCTTAGAAAATTATTACACAAATTTTTTGTTTTTGCGGTTTCTTGAATTTTTTTTATGGAAAATTGAGAGGACTAAAGAAAATTAATTTTGAAAAAAAAAAAATTTATAAAGTTTTGATTGAAAATAAAAAATATAAATAAAAATTTTTATTTCTATGTTCAATTTTTTTTTGTCGTAAAGTAAATAAATTTATTTACTTAAAGGAAAATTCATTTTGATTATGAAATTATTATTTTAACTATGAAGTTATTATTATTATTTTAATTATATTTTCAGAATTACCAGAGAAACGACCATTTATATGGACTGACCAAGATCGATATATGCCAGGTGATATTTTAAATGCAAATTGTACATCACCTCCATCCAGACCAAAGGCAAATCTGAAATTTACATTGAATAATATGATGGTAAGTTATGAAAATGAAATGAAATTATATATTTCTTCTTTTGAATGTTTTTATAGTTTTCGTAATTAAAGTTTATTTAATTAAACTTTAGTTTCTTGTTTTATAATAAAATAATATTAAAACCAAATCAAAGAAAAATTAAATATAAATAATATTAATAAAGCTAAAATATATTGTAATTTGAACCTTGTAGAGTGGGAATATTTTGTGATCTGTGCAGGAGTATAATCCAATTCCCTTCTTAGTGCATTATTGAAAAATCAATTTCTATGTTTTAAGTGATGCTTTATTCATTATTAAAACAACAGGTGGAACGGAATCCATACGAAATTCGCGTGTAAAGTTGGAATTTTCTGTTCGAACAGAATATCCTTATAAAACTAAGATAATATAGCAATTTTGGAGTCTCGTTAACCCTTTTGATTAAAAAAAAATTGATTTGATTAAACCTTCTTTCTTAGAAAGTTAAATAGGTATACAAACATTTTCTGTTTAACCTAATTAAATTATAAAAATGATCCTCTTTATAAGTATGTGTATGAGTATGTTTCATATATTTAAATTGTTAAATTGTTAAATAATAAAATGTAAACCATCAAAATTTTGAAGTGTGTACTACTACAAAAAATATCATAAATAAACGTTTTGTTTTTCTGTTTATTTTTTCAACATAATGTTGAACTATAGAAAAGTAGAAATAATAAAATTCTTCTAAATGCTTCAAGACTTTTGTTTTAGAGAAATTCTGGAATTGAAAGCAATTCTACTTATGTATATAAAAGTATATATAATATAAATATTAAATGATAATATATATGGTATTATAAATAAACTCTTTTCATTTTCATAAATTTAAAATGAAAAATTATTCTTTTTTTTTTTGGAAAATTTCCTAAAACGAACATAAAAAAACATTTACATATATAAAATTTTACAAAAATTTTGATAATATTCAACTTAAAAGTGTTTCTTAAAAAAAACTTTTCATAAGAATTTGGAAATTTGAATTATATTTATTTTCTATTCACAGGATATAAGAGGATATAAGTGTTTATATATTTATTCATTAACGTACTTTTTTTTTTGAAAGTGATGATAACTAAGTTTGAATATAATTAAACTATTTGAATAACTAAAATAAATAAAGAAAGGAAATAAGAGCTTTTTCCTCATTAAATTGTCAAATAAAATATTAAAAAATTTGGTATATACTTTATTTTTTTTCTTTTTGAATTCGTTAATAGAATAATTTTCAAAAATATAAAATTATTTTTGTGACAATTATAGTATAGTTTTTAGCTAAAAATTACTTAGTTTTTAGATAGTTTTTTGTAAATAATAAATGCATATACATATTATATTAATTTGATGTTCAAAGTTGAAATTTCAAAAAGATTAATTTGTTCTGTGAATCATAATTTACAAATAAATATTTTTTACTATATTATGTAATTCAGAAAAATAAAAGTTCTTCATTAAACAAAAATCTTAAATTTCAGTAAAATAGTTTTTTTTTTTTTCAAAAGTACAATAGTTAAAATGAGAAACAAAAAATTTAAATTTATATAAAAATTAATTAATCATTTTGAATATTTTAAGAATTATATTTTTTGATTATATATGTAGGTAGTACCTTGAAAATATAATTTTCTTTACAAAAAAATAATTTACTTAACATAAAAACTCTCTACACAAAAAAAATAGCTTATTATCCTTCTATATATCATTTATATATATAGGAATATCCTTAAATAATAAAATATTGTCATAATTTTATTTTATAATAAATATTATCTTGTTGTACAAAAATTATAATCATTTGTCATATCAATTAATTTTATTATATAAGTATATATTATTATTATATTTTTAAACATAAAAAATCTTTTAAGATTTATTTATAATTCAGTAAATAATAAATACCGAACATAATAACAAACAGTAACAAACAAACAAACCAAAAAAAAAAAAAAAAATACACAATCTTTGCAGATTAATAGCTTTTCATTGTTTCCATTCTTAAGGATATATAGAGCAGATATTAAAATTAAAGAATAACATATTAAGAGTAGATGATCATTTGTCATTTTTTCTCTGAACAACAGAACCAAAAAATAAAAAAAAAAACAGTTAGAAGGAAAATTCTAAAAAGGAAAAATAAAAAGCTTGACAGTAAAATAGAAAATTCCTTGTTTTTTTTTTTTTGTATTTTTGGTGAAATCTCCTCCGCACACACACAACAACAACAACAACAACAAAACAAGAAACGTTTTTCTTTTGACAATTTTAATATTGTTCGCGGAATATAATTCAATGGAAATTGAGAGAAAGAAAACCAACTGCTATTTTCTTTTCACTTGTAACAAAAAAAAAAAAAAATTTTTTTTCTTAGAAATATAATTTTCTGTAAATATAAAATTATAATTTTTTTTTTTTGTCCTTTTTCAAAAATTTTATTTAATTAATTTTTTTTTTGTTATACGAATGTTGTGTAATATTTATGTAAGAACATGACCCAAAAATGATTTTCATCTACTTAAATTACAATAACAACAAAAAAATTATATTATAAGAATTTGTTTAATGAAATTTTTGGTTAAAAAAAAAAAAGGATAAGAAAGTTAAAAGAGTAAAAAAAAAATTAATGAAAATCCTTTTATATTTTAAAAATTCATGCCTTTCTATTGGTTTTTTTTTTTTTTTTTTGTTTCCGTTCTATGGTCATGACTTTTATTAGTCTTCCGGTTAGTTCGTTGATTAGTGATTCCAAATTCCAAAAAAAGGATACAATGATTTTTTTGCTTCTCTGTTGAGACCATTTCATATCTAAAACTTCAAAAAACCCTTTGAATTTTCCCTCTTGTGCATTTTGTATCATGGAAAAAAATCTTTAACATAACCAATTTTTTTTTGTTTCTTCAAAATTACAAACTTTTTTTTGTAACTATGCTAATTTTAAAGTGTGACTTTATTAAAAAAAATGAAAACAGTTGTACGTTTTGTGTGTATATGTGTGTTGTCACGGATTTTCCTTTTTTTTGGGTTATATACTTTTTGGAAGTGACAGTTTTTTTATCTATCTTAAATTACCAATTCTTATTTTTTTTAATTACTTTTTAACGAAATAAGGTTTAATGTGAAATTATATTTAATGTAGAGTAGGAGGTGTTTGTAGGATTCAAGTAAAAACAAAAAAAAAAGGTTTAAGCAAAAATTATTAATCATTTTGTTAGAACCAATTTAAAATGAAATTAAAGACTTTTCTAGACATTTCCGAAAAAATATAATTTTTAAGATTTAATTAGATAAAATTAATGTTTCAGAAGTGTTAGATGGAATTATGTTTTTTTTTTAAGATTATATTAATTAAATAAATGTAATTTTTATAAAGATTTTTTATGTTAGATTGAATAATTGTTATAAATTATAATAAAATTATGCTTTTTGATTTATTTTCTTTAATTATTTAATAAAATATATTTATGTATTTAATTTGTTATTAGTTGCATAATATATAATTTATTATTGTCTTGCATTTTTTTAATATTTTCTTAATTTCTGAGACTTTTTTTTAGAAAAATCTTTTTTCAAGTTTTTCTTTTCTTGTTTATTAATTAGAATTAGACTATGTCTCCAGTGCATCATATTTGTCTTGTGTGAAGAATCTATCTGATTAACCTCACTCGTCTAACCTCATTAACCTCTTTTATTTTTTATACTTGTCAATTTATATCAAAATATTTTAATCCATATACTCGTATACACAATTATGTATTTTTTTTTAAATTATTAATTTATATACGACCTCCTTATTACTTCTTTATGGTATATAATATTTATTGAAATTAAAAAAGAAATATCCTTTAAATTATTGTAAAAATTTAAGAACAAAATAAATTTTATTATTTTTATTTTCTGGGGCTCTCTTATGTTTCGTATTGTTAAAATTTCTGAAGACAAAATGATTTATTAAATCATTAAAAAGTAAACAGAATCGTTTACCAGTTTAAATTTCCATTTTCTTGGAAGCAACAGAAAAAAAGCCTAAAAAAAAGCCTCCCACTTAAATACGCTTCAGTAAATTTCTTACATTTTTACTGATTTATGAGGATGAAAAAAAAAAGCAGAAAAATAATAATATTTTTTTTCCTTCTTTTCCCTTAAACAGTTAACAACATAATAAAAATTGATAAAATTTTAAATTGTTTGATTAAATGTTTAAAAAAAATATAATAATATATATGTATATAAAACAGACTAATATAATTTTGAATATTATTAAAATACACATAATATATAATAATTTATTTATATTTTTTATTAAAGACCATAAAATATTTAGCTAATAATTTTCTTTTGCAAAAAGGACGAACACCATGAATTTTAAATAATATATGCAAATGTGTAAGCTTCTATTTGAAATTAATTGGTTCTAATAAAAAATGGTATATATAAATAATATCAATAAAAATATTATAATATTCAATAAATATATTTTCGTAAATTATAAATTAATTTTCACTTACGATGCAATTGGAAATTTTCTTGTTGTGTCGGAATTTGACTATCCTTAGACTATAATTACATTGACGAGATTTTTTGTTCGATATTTTGCATTTAGAATTTCTTAATCACATATTCTAAATTAGACGAAAGTGAGAACTATAAATATTTATAACTTTGTTCTTTTCAAAAATCTGGAAATATATAAATGGCGAATTAAAATATTGACAATGTAAAAGTAGTCCTTGCTATACATATAATTTTCTGATAGTATATTTTTTAATCATGTTTTTTTTTGTAATATTATGTTGAACGTGGTATAGTACTGAAAATGATATGTAAAAAAAATACCATTTATAATAATATTTTGAATAAGAGAAAACCTTTTTCCTTTTAAATATTATATTCATATGAATATAAAAATGTAAGGATACAAACTTTTTTTTTTTTTTTGATTTTTCCATATAATATTCTGTAAAGCTATTAAAATATCTATAAAATACTTTTTAGCAATTTTCGATATTTTTTAAACCAATTTTTATATTTTATATACAAAAAAAAATATAATGACTGGGGGTTTTATTGGCAATATGATTTTGGCAGGAAAAAGTGCAAAAAAAAAAAAATAGATTGTAACCAATTTGTCATAGAAGAAAAATATTTTTTTTTATGGTTAAATTCAGCAATAATGTAATGTCTCGGTAAATATTCTTTGAATTTGAATATTTATTAAATAAATTATATATTTCGATTTATGTACAATAAAAACAGTATTAAAATTTAATAATGAGCTCATTTTTGTACAGAAGTAAATAAAACGAGACTAGAGTATACGGCTTTGCTAGTGATTTATAAACATATCGAAACAAATTTATTCGATATTTAATTATAAAATAAAATTCACATTCTTGAATTCAATTTTGAACATATAGTAATTAAATTCTTAATAACATAATCTTACTTTTTCATAATATTTTTAAAGAAATATTATTTATGTAAATTAAATCGAAATTGTTTGTAATTTTGCATATATGATATTTTTTTTTAATTAGAAGCTTCATTTATTAAGCCCTCTTATTCAATAAATTACTAATTCGAAGAAGTAATATGATATATTCACCTAAAATATTGTCTATATAATAATTTATTTCATTTGTTTTACAAGCAATATAAAATTTCCTTTTTAAGTAAATATTAAAAATTAAAATATAATATTATAATTATTAACATAATTAAGTTAAATTTCAAGGTCATACCTAATTTTTTTTTTTTTACTTTGTTAGATAAAAACAACCAGTAAAAGTTGTTTCTACGCACTTTATTTTATCAAAAAAAAAAAAAAATATCAAATTTGTTTTGGAAGGTAAAATTTATTACCTTTTAAAAACTTTAAAGCTTTCACCTTAAAAACGTTGAAACATTGAAGTCCTTTAATCTTACAACAACAACAAAAAAAAAGTTTTACTTAATCTTTAGTATTTTTTACATAAAATAAAAACCTTTTTTTTTTTTTTTTGAAAGCGTTTATTTACAAATATTTATCAAAAAAAAAAAAAAACATTTTCGGAAAAAAAAAATGTTATACATATTTAACAGCCAAGGATAATAAATATGATAACAATCTTTTAAAGCTCATATTTCATCACAAAAGAAATAACTTGTTCTTCTTCTTTTTTATCGTTTTGGTTGTTTGTGTGTTATTTTACATTGTAAACAAATTTATTTCCATTAACTTCTCTTCTTTTTTTTTTTTTTGCTTTTTTAATAAAAATTGTTTTTATTATTTTAATTTTTAAGAAAATTTTCATTCAAACTGATTATTCCTTTCAAAATATTCCTTTATAAAAGTTCCTGTCATACAAAGAGTTTAACTTTAAAAATAAAATAAAAGAGTAATAATATAAAAAATAATCGTTCTATATCAGATATCCTAGAATTTATTCACATATCACTTTATTTAAATATTGAAGTACTTGGCCCTTGAAAATATATGTATGTATGTATATGACAAAAATAGATAAATAGTCATTTTACTTTTAGAATAAAGTCAATTGACAGAAGGAAAAAAACTCACATGTAGGTATTTGTTTTTCCATCATAAAAGATTTAAATGAAAACAATATTATATACACATTTCTGTAAAATGTTTGAAATATTATAATAACGTATGTAAATTTTAAATAATGAGATGGTTCTCTTTCCCAAACAAACAAACAAAAAAATTAAAATAAATATTTTTATTGACAAAATTTTTTTTTGCAAAAGCAGCTGATTTATTTTTAGATAAAATAAAAATAAGGATATAAGGAAAATATTATATTTGTGTGTATTTCCTGTGTGAAATAAGAAAATAAATAATTTTCAATACGGTTGCATTTATATGGCTTGAAATATTTCATTAAATTTGAATTAAGTTATACAATAATAGAAATTTCTATGGTATAGATGAGAAAAGTGTTTACCATATCCTTATTTATACATATATATATATTTAAGTGTCGGGTGCAATGATTTTTTTCACATAAAATGTGTAAGATTTCTATTTTTCATTTGATATTATATTATAAAGAAAAGAAGTTCTATAGAATTTCTAAAGTTGCTAGAAATGAATAAAAAAAAAATTGAAAATCTACATAAAATTCTATTATATATAATATGTATATAAATAATTACTAAAATATTTCATCTGTGAAAATATAAATTTTAATTTTAAAATGATAACAAAATTAAGAGAGATGACAATAAGAGTTTAATGTGTTATATACACTATGCATGTTAACCAGCTGGTAAGTTTCAATTTTCATTTATTTATTGCAAATTTACATTTTTACATTATGAGAATTTTGTCTTCCTGATTATTTTTTGGAAAGATCAGAACAATTAGCTATTTTAAAACTCTGCAAGATTTTGAATTTAACTAGTATTTTAAGTTACACTTTTTAAGTTATATTTAGTTAGAAATCATTTGTGACAATATCAAATAGTTGAAAAGTTAAATTTTCTAAAATATTTTCATAATTATAAAGAAAATTACAAAAATTATTTATGGTTTGCTAAAATTTCATTAAAATTCTTTCGAAATATACAGTATCATAATTTGATAACATATATTCAAAAAATGTAGTGTGAATAACATATAATTATGATTTTATTTTCTTGTAAATTAATGCAAATATTTATCATATAAGAAAATTTAAATTATCTTGAAATTTAATAGAATAATCAATTCTTTAAAGGAAAAATGATAATAAAAATAAAATTAATTTTTGATAAAAAGAAAAGTCAATTTGATGATATCAGTTCTTTTATCATAGCGTAAACATACTTTCATTCATTCTCAATTTTATAATAATAAAAAAAAAAAAACAAAATAAAATAAAAGGATATAAAAATATAATAATTTTTTATCCAGTGAATATTAACGTAACGCATGTTTATGATTTTTCGTTGTTTGGTTTTCTCTTTATTTTCCTCTTTCAAACGATATTTATCACATTTTCATCTGGTATGGGTATATAAAAGTTATATACATATTTTCTTATTCTTATTAATAATTTTTTTTATATGGACGATAATTTTGAATTATCTTTCTTAGTATGTATATAATATAATAATAATATTTCTTTTCTACTTTATTGTTGATGAATTTTTAAGAGGGTGACAGAGCAATAAAGATAATAACAGAATTTTAAAAGCATAAAACATACAATAAATTTATTATACTCTCTATGTGTCAAAACTGTCACATGAAATTGAATTTAACTGTTGTGTTTTTAAATTTATAAATATGCTATATAAAATCATTTTGACAAGTCCACTTAATTTGAAATTTGATATTTTGTCAATTTTAATATATAAATTTTGAATAGTGTTTGTTACAATAATGCAATATTATATTTTATTTATATATATAATTTAGCTTAATAAAAAATTAAAGAATTTATCTCACATTTTTTCGATCATTTAATACAAACACAACAAATTCGGACATCTAAACCAATATAGTATTTAATTTTGAACTTATTACAAAATATCTAGAGAAATTCATACAAAATTTTTAAACCCTTTTTTTTGGTCGTATCGAATTTTTTAAGGATCATCAAATTTGTTATAAAATTTATATATATCTGGATGTCTTTTCTTTTTATTAATATTTTGAATTTATGGATGGACTTAAGAGGTTTTTCTTTCATTATTTTTAATCTTCTCAATTTTTTTTTATGTCGTTTTCATATTAAATTAAGATAAATTTCACTATCATGCATATAACAACATTTTAAAGGATTATATTCTAATAAATTACAATTTTACTTACCATACTACAATTTAATTGCTTTAAAATAATGCTGTAAGTTTAAGTAAAATTTATGAAAAATATTGATGTAATAATTTGCTCCTAGTTCCACTACGAACTTTTCCTTTTCTTATAGGCCAAAAAATATTATAATTATAAACATTATTAAGAATGTTTGGTATAGACTTTAATGAGGGATTAACTCCATTTTGATTATATATATGCACTTAAAATTTATATACTAATTTTCTACAACAAACAATATTTTTTTAAAAGCTGTTCATTTCATAATTTGAAGAGTAAAAGTAATTTATTCATTCATTGCATGTACTACACTACACAGGTTATATTTTACCCTAATTTTATATTACGATTTACCGGAAAGGATAATAATCTGGTAAATTGGTTTACCTTAATCTAAAAAGGAAAAATTAAATTAAAATTGTAAACGGGTTAATAAATGTTGCAGGTAGAAGGGTTCTTGTAAATAAAAAATTGAAATTGTAACTTAACAACAAACGAATAAAAAGAGAATTAAAGGTTTTAAACTTCATCAAAAAATTTTTTTTTGAAATTTACACTATTCAACAGATTAATAAAATATACAGAGTCCTGAAAAAATATCTAAACTCGAAATAATGTTGTAGTTGAAAAAAATACAAATCATATTTTTTCGGCTAACAATGGAAATATATATTTAACTAATAAAATATAACTTTTTCTTGTTAAACTAAAGGTAAAATGTTTTTAAATATGAAGAAATGTCCTTGTAAACAATGCACAAATTGTAAAACTATTAAATTATAAAACTTTATTTCAAAATATAAAGTTAGTTTGCCATTTTCTGATCAAGCATTCAAAAATATTTATAGAAAATTTTCAACCTTCATATTATTCTATATAAGTTAAGTAATTAAATATGTGGTGAACTGTAAGAAATTTATTATGAATTTTCCTATAAGTTGAATAAATAACACCATTTTAAATACTTAAGAAAAAGAAATACATAATTTTTTGTGAAAAATTTTGAAAATTTCCAATGAAATTTGCAAATATTTATCATAATATTAAAATCACCTACATATCTAACATATTCAACACCCGGCACTGCGACTGACAATTTCACTTATATTTTCTATGAAAGTGGGTGGAGTTAATATGTTTTTGCATACAAGATGAAAAATAGCGGCCATTATTAATTTGTTGTTGTTTTTATTGTAAAATATTCTTAGAAAAAAATTTGAATTCGGAAGCCATTTTAAAAAAAGGAGGTGTTCAAAGTTTTTTTTTGTTACATTTCAATTCAAGCGGCCATTTTATAATCATATAGGACTTTGAGTTAATATTTTATAATTTCTTTGGTGTAGAAATAATTTTAAAGAAATAATTTTATTATAGAGTTTTTAATGATGTACCTAAAGAATTGCTTTATATGCTAATTTAAAATGAAACATAAATAAAACTTTAAAATAATTTTATTAAACTCATATTAATATTTTTGTCAAATACCACACATACACAAATAAATTTACATATTATCACAACTAAAAGAATAAAAAACTTAAGTAAACACGTGATTCTTCTTCAAATATTTTCACAACCCTTTATTATTTTAAGAAAATATTAATCCAAAATAAAAAAAAATGTTATTGCTTAGAAAAATTAATCTTTTTATATTTTGTCGAAAATAAAAACAAAAAAAAACATTTATTAATTAACCAATTTGATTAAACCAAGCAATTAATTTTCCGCTTTTAGTGTATATTTTTTTAGTATATATATCACGACATAATTATCGTTAAGAATATTTGAATATACAATGTAAATTACCATAAAAAGGATAACATATTTTTACCCAATATGTTTTAATATTAATTTATTTTATTACTATATAAAATATTTTATTTATATATTTACATTATCATATATTCAGAAAATTATCCTTATTTATACTTCATATACAATTTTGTTTTGGAACCGTTTATGGTTTATGTTTTATAATTTCTGGTACATAAAATTAAACAAGTTAATCACTAGGTATTATCCAAAAGTATCACACATATATACAAAATTCCTCAAGGATGAAAAATTTATATATATGTATGTACATTAAAGTAGGATAAAAAAAAAAATTGCCCAAAAGTATATAAAAAATAATAATATGTATATATACTTTGGTATATAAAACATTGACACGAAACAAAACACTCATAAATTCATATCCGCGTAACACCACAAAATTTATCAAAAGGATTTTATGAAATTATGGTTAAATCAAAGCACAAAAGGACATAACTTAAAATTTTTATATATATATTTATATGTATATGAACGTCACGAAGGACTTTATTTGTACGTGATGTATAAAATTTAGATAATACAATATTTTTGTTTTGCAGATGTGAACGTACATATATATATATAATATTTTCCTTTGCCATCAAACAGAACATAAATTTGGATTAGGTTTTTATTTAGTTGATATATGAAAATAAAAATGATTTTTTCTGAAGTTTAAAATTTTAAAAATAAAAACGAAAAAATATAATTGTGCGAAATATATTATATTTATTTTGTTTTGGTACATTTTTATGTTTCATTTGTGATTTCGTCAAGTTTATATTATTTAGTTTATAGGACGAATATTATGTTTCTGTATATTCAATTTAATATAATTTTTTTTTTTGCCTATAAAACAAAAATTAGCTGCACTGTAGTTGCGTTATATGTTTGGTTATAAAAATACCCGCATTAATGCATATAATAGCGAATTTTGCCGGATTAACCATATAAATTTATATACAATTTAAGGACAAAATTATGTTCAATTTCAAACTGAAAGTTTTATAACTCTTATTTTAGTTTATATATACATTATATACAAAATCCATTTAAGGACATAAATTTACTGTAATACCGAAAAAGGATATATACATATGTATAATATTAAAATGTATTAAAGAACTGATAAAAATTTATAGAGATAAAATCTGAGTTCAATAATTTTATATTTCCATGTATAAAATAAAAAAAAAGCATAAAAAAAAATATTCACAAAAAACAAAAATGAAAATTATATGCCATAAACATAAATACAAATTACAATTTTTTGTTTAGATTTTCTCTTTCCTATTTTTTTTTTGTGTATGATGTTAAAGGATATAGGGAATACGTTTCTTTTCTTTTTTATAGGAAATAAACATGTGTTAAACGGATCATCAACTTTAATGTTGCTATTGGGGGTTTGATTTGTATTGAATTTTGTCTTTTTTTTTCGAATATAGTTTTTTTTTCCTTTTTTAGGTATTCATATATAATGTGACTTTTTTTTTGCTCAAATTTTCTTATATTATCTTCAAATTGACAAGGAAAAACTACTATACATATTATATAAACGATTCTAATTCGTTTCGATACATTTGACATTTTAAATAACAAATAAGCATAACAAAACCACAAAGACCAAATTCCAACAAAATTGTATATAATAATATCCCATAAGGCAAACGAAATCTGTGAGCCGGAACGAAATTTAAGGAATCAGAAGAAAAAAAATCTCAAAATCTGTAAAAATAATAATAAAAAAAAAAAAAAAACTTTTTCCATTTTCATTTAATAACTTCATTTGGACCGCACATCATTATTAAACGATTTCTATATATATAAATTGTACCTTAAATTTAATTTCACATTGATGTGAAAAAAATAGCTTTTAGACAGATTATTTAAAATAGTAAACTAGATTTTATCCTTTTGTTGACTATCTAAAATAAACATAAAAATTTGCAATTATGTTCCTGGTTTGAATCATTTTCCACAAATTGTTATCAAAGGTTATATACATATTAGCAATAATGTACATAAAAAGGCATTCGTCCTCGTCACAAAGATTTATGTTCTTTCTAAACAAAAAAAAAAAAAATCAAACCAATATTTAAAATTTTCATCATTTTGCTGTAATGTTTTTGTTTTTTCTTGTGGATGACAGAAAAAAAGGTTCATAATTTTTTTTTCGGTGATATTAATATCGGAAATATATATGATTATTCAAATGACCGTGAAATGATCCTGAATTTATACTTTTTTATTTTTTAAAGAGAAAATTTTAGATTTAATGTTATTTTTTTTTTAGTTTTTTATTTTTAAATGGAAAAACTAAATCGATTTTACCTTATAAATATTTTAATTTGACAGAAAAGTTTAATTTTTTAAATAAAATTGAAAACCATGAAATTAAAAGACTGTTTAATTTTGACAAAGTTATGATAAATCTGAAAATGATAAAATGAAATTCTTTAATGAAAAACTATAAAAAAATTTTCTTTTAGTATTTCTAATAATTTGAAAATATTGAATTTTAGTAAATAAGTACATAAATACTAATATGAAAATATTTCTTAATTTTGATTACTGAACTATTGTGAAAATATTTTCGGAACAAAAAAAAATCAATTTAATTAAAAAATTTTGCTTAAAGAAAAACCAACACAAAATTATTTTTGATTGAGTTTTGTGTTCAATAAAAATTATATATAATTTCAAATAAACAGTATAGAAGCACAAGAAAAAATAAATTTAGTATTTCCGGATACTTGAGCTTTAATCCAATTATATTTATTGAAACCATTGTTAACCTTAAAGGCCGGAAAACGACCAGCAACACAATAACAAAATATATACGAAAAACTCACCGGAAATCAATGAAATAAAATAATGAAAATAAATTCTTAAATACAATGTAATTCCTGAAGATTTGATAATACCTCAAAAAAAAAAAAATAAGATTGGTTCATAAAGAATACTTTCAAAACTAATAAAAATCAATACACATTCATATACATACTTATATATTCTATTCTTTTACTTCGAATATCCTGAAATCAAGAAGGATTTATATAGCTATATATATTTTTTTTTGTGCTTACTTGGTTATTTGATAAATCCAGTTTCCTTATTTTTTAACGATATTAAATACATTCCGATTGATTCATTTTTGTTTTAACTTTCCTACTACATGTTACATTATAATGTATTATATTTTTATTATCCGTGTACACACACAGAGTATAGTATATATATGGATAATAATATTAGAAAATATCTTTGTAGGAGTACATATCTCTAATTGAACATGTATTCATGTATACGCGACCTTCTATAAAATAAATTTTTCCTTTTCTCTGGTTTTCGTTTTTTTTTTTTTTTTTTTTTTTGGTTCTACAACAATTGAAAATAAGATATTGAATTTATCCGCGCTAAGGACATATGGTAACATACAAGTATTATACGTTATACATTTTCCTTTCAGTATATAAAATAATTTTGTAAAAAAAAAAAAAAAATATTTAATTTTTATATGTTTTAAAAATAAATTTATAGCAGGAATTTTGTATTTTATTTTATTTTCTTATTATATTACGTTTTTTTTTCCTATTAATCCTTAAGGATTTTGTCGTTTTTGTTGTTAAGGAATATCTTTTTTTTTTTTTGAGAAATATCTTTAAATACATCATGTACATTTTTTTTACTTTAGATTTTCTTTTTTTGATCCTTAAAAATCTTAATCAAATGGAAAATATAAAATTTTATATAATTTATATGTACAATATAATAATGTTTAATGTTTTAATATTCCAATTTTAGGTTTCTCATATAATAATATTGTATATACACAAAAAAAAAAAAGAAGATAAAAAACTATTATTAAATTTTTATAACTTAATTTTTACCAAGAAATAATTTTAATTTTAGGAAAATCAAATAATAGTAGTATCTTTTGACAAAAATTCTTATGATGATGAAATGTTAATTTATGATATTAATCTTAATTTATTTAACAATAAAATAAAATATAATTGTAGATAAATTTTATTCTATTTTCAACCTTTTTCTTAATTTTCCATATTTAAAATTGTCTTTCTTTAGTTTTACATTTCTACAACTTAAAATTAATTCAATTGTAAAATGAATTAATTTTCATTTGCATATATATAAAATTTCATTTGAATTAAATAACAAAATATAAAAATAATTCCTTTTTTTTTACTAAGTATATAATTTCTTAAAATTTAAATCAAAGTAAATTATACAGCGAAATATTATGTAGAGAAATATTTTTTTTTTGTAATTTGCTAGAAAATCTCTCCTTTTTATTTTAAAATTTTCCTTTATTTGAGTTTATTTCACTATTCTATATACAATATAATAATTATTTAGAATTATTTTCCATATCGTTTAAAAGTTATATATAAATAAAAAGACTTCTTCTTTTGATTGTGTTGCTAAGATTTCACATTTGAAAGAAGTGAAATGACATAAGAAAATTCTAACTATGGGATAAAACTTTCAACAGAAATTGAAATAATATATAATATTAGATACCTTTTTTTCATTTAGATTTAATTTCAAGATGGATCTAAAATAATGAAAATTTTTTTATTAACACATTACAGTCCGCGGACAAATAGTATAAAACTTTCCTCGGAACCGCGGTAAAATATAAAAAAAATGTGATTGGGCCGGGCACAAACATTTTTATTAATTTAATTTTAATTTTATATAATTTTAAATTAAAATTCATATAAAGATATTTTTTAATACTAATAAAAGTCAAAAAAACCTTAGTTAGTTTGTCGCCGAAAATGGCGTTAGTCGCCGAAACTAAGTTATTCGCCAAAATGGCCAAATATATATATGCTAAAAGCTAAAAGATTATGGATGTAGTAAATATGCAACGTTAACTAAAATTAACTGAAAATACTAAAATTAATTGTAAAGCACAAATATGTGCACACGGACTTTGATTAAAGTTTAATAAAGCGCACAAATATGTGTATACGGACTGTAATGTGTTAATTTCATTTCTTAGATTTTGAATTATGTATAAATATCTTATGTTTTTCATAAAAAAGTAAATTGATTTGATAAGACGTAGAAATGTTTACGTTAAAATTGTGTTAAAAATGAAAGTTTTACTTAAATACTCATTCTATGTGAAATTCATACATACATTAAATTTCAATGGTAAATGTTAAAAACAATTTGAAATTTTCAGAATTTATTCATGCGGTTTTATTGAACTAGTGGTAGAATTATTATGCATACCAACAAAAATTTCAGTTTATAAAATAAAATTTAACAAATGAACTTTTATATTTCAATAATTTTTCAAAAAGTTTTACGAAAAGTGAAAGCTTCAAATAAATTTTATTAAATTTTAAATAGAAATTTATTTAAATTATTTTTTTAAGGATAATATGAAATTTTTTTTCCATTTTACCATGCATATTGATTTAAGCAATTTACAAATAATATTTTGCATCTCTTTATTTAAGTATTTTAAGGAAAATATTTTACTCAAAATATATATTTATATACTTCTCCTTCTGAAATTTAAAAAAGAAAAGATAAGTATTATGTATACATATTTTCGTACTAAGAAAAATTATTATTTAAATTATGCAGTGAAAGATAAATATTAGATGTCCTTGTGCATACAGATTTTAACTGTGTAAATAATTCACTTTATAAATACATATACCATTAGCTTGTATATACTGTGATATGGTTTAAAAGGAAAATGTTATTAAGAACTTAAAAAAAAAATACCTTAGGGTAAATGATGTTCAATTTTTTTTACTGCTGCTTTGAATCCTAGTTATGTATATGAAAAAAATAATATTGAATCAGTTTTAAAATGCACAAATTCTTTGTGACAATATTTATATAAAATAGTAGGAATATACATATATGTATGTATCAGAAAATAGTATTATTAGTAACGTTGGTATAGTATTAGTTGGAGTATTTATGACAAACTAATAATTGATTATTTTCCTCAAAATATTATATTGATGCCGTACCGCAAGAATGTATTAAGCGACATTTTATATTTTTGTCGGGTGAAACAAAATCTCTCAACCCATACTTACTTTCATCATTAATAGAAAAATACTATATTTACATATATTAATGTTATTCATTGGGCATGTACTACGCGTGTCGCATAGATACGTTATACTGGCTTGAATTGAAGGTTATTAAAATACCTATATTTTGGTATAGTATACGAATAAAGAAATGTACAAAATAAATATGTATTCATATGGTCATATGGAAATATAAAATCATTCTATCGCCTGAGATTTTGTTTCATCCGACAAAAATATTAAATGTCGCTCAATACATTCTTGCGGGAAGGCATCGATATGAAATCTTTGATAAATATAGAAAAAGTTCTATTGTCAATTATTAAATTCATATTACATTATGTAAAATAAAATTTATTAGTTTTTCAAAAATATATTAATAAAATAATAAATCATTTCAAGCTATCAAATTGTAATTAATTTCAAATTTAGATTTTACTTATTACCAAAAAATAATATATATATATGTATGACAAAAGTTTTTCGTAATTATTGACATTTTTCTTTATTTATACATAATTTTTTTTTTCGGTGATCTATTCACAAAACACACTACTAGTGATAACCTAAAACACTATGTGGATAATGAATCCATATGCTATCTAAAATAAAAAATATATATAGAAAATTTATCATCCCGAATCTTTGAACAAAGAAAATAATACATATGCATATGTATGTATATATGTATATAAAAAGAAAAAGAAAAATTTTATGATTAATTTTTCGCTCAACCTAATTTATCTGATAGCAAAATTGCTCTTGTCCCTATATATAACTTATATTCAATATCATAATATATATGTAGATATATTTAGGATACAGTGTCTTAAGTTTTAATTTATATCGCACAATGAACCTAACTTTATACATTACACACACACAAATTTCTTTTTTTTATATCCTTGTAACTGAATAGATATTTTTTTTTGTTTTGTTTTATAAGCCTAAAAAAGAAAGAAGTAAACTTTTTATTTTCCAATGTGACTACTAAGGAAGGCAGAAACTTTTGTCAAACAATATTATGGATTTATATATATATATGTGCAAAAATATAGTATACATATAATAAAAACAAAATATACAATTATATATATAGATACCGTACATATATATATATATATACTCAAGTGCTGTACAAACATACGTATATAGGATATTAAGGATATAACCATAAAAAATAGAAATTCAACATAAATATTATATATGAGATAGAAAGTGAATATCATTTGCTATAAAATATTGAATCCTTCTGTTTAGATTATACACAAAAACCCATTTTTTTTTTTGTAGTATATATATACATAAATATATGTAATGATATATAAAGAAAAAACGCAAATGGGATACATTACGATTACGTTATGTAATATACTAGGATATATTTCAAAAACTTATATAAAAAAAAAATTGAAACTATATTTATAATCAAACATAGTTTTTTGTGCCTAAATTTCTGTTTTTGGCCATATGAGTATTACAAATCCTTACACTTATTTTAATCCTGTATAGACCTCACGTCTAAGATTCATTGCTATATTAGTATAATTTTATATATGTTTGTATATTTATGTATTTATTTATACATACAGTTGTGTATTAGAATTTATGATAGGCTAAAGGATAATGTCAAAAATTTGCCAGATATTTTTATCTATTTCAATATTTTTTTATATATATGTATATGCGTAATTTTGAAGGATTCTGTCATAGTATTTTGTAATAAAATATCCAAACATCGTGTATAGATAAACAAATAAAATCTTAGATTTTAGATAAATATATTTATTGCTAGACTTAATTGTTAATTAACATGAAATGATTAATTATAAAATTAAATTTTTGTTTTATATAAATTTATTATTTTTGAAGTGCTAAAAAAAATTAGCGAGCTTTAATTTTTAAAGGCAAATATATTCAATTAAGATTTTTTTTTTATAATATTTGTACTACCTTTTGACTTTGAAAAATATATACTCGTAAATAAATTAACTGAAATACTTCTTGTCGTTTTAAAATTAATAATATATCATGTCTTAGCGCAACAAGTAAATATTTATTATATTTTTCTAACAGATTTAATCATTTTTAAATAAGCTTTTTGCCACATTATTCACCAAAGTTATATTTCATATATTTTCGTTCAGTTTAGTCGATATCGCGTGTTCACTATAGCATAATATAAATTAATATGTGTCAAAAAATATAGAACGTCTGTCAAATTATACTAATAAAAAAGACTGGAAATTAAGAATTAGTCTAAACAAAAATAAATACACATATAAGATGAAAAATTTCCTTCAAAACAAACATTTCGCAAGATTCTCAATAATATTAATTAATAATTCTTGAAACTTAAATAATCCTTTAAGACATATTAACATTAACAGGTATTAATCTGATATTATAAAGATATTAATGAGATTATGATGTTATAGACTTAATAGTTTAATATTATACATCTCAAAGGAAATTAACCTAATTAATATGATTTGTACCGCATTTTTATTTATATATATTAAATTATTCAGAAAGATAATTAATATTTTATTAAATTAATTTTCAAAACATAAAAGGATTTTAAATTAAGTTTTTCAGTATTGAAATTATATTTTAAATAAATATCAATTTTTTTTTCTAATTTTCTTTTCAGGTAAGTCATTTACAAAACTTTTGAAAATAACTATGAAAATTTCCATAACTAATTCGATGTAAGTGTTTAAATTTTATTTAATTAAATTGTTAAATCTATTTTTGTTAAAAATGTTTAAAAATTAAATTTAAAATTAGATATTCTAAATGATTTATAATATTTTTCTGTTTAATTCTAATAATAAATTGATTATATCTGTAGTTGGTATAAAACCACATACATATACGTGTAATTGTTTTGTAATTAATTCGTAAATAATTCAAAACCACACCACTATAATAAAAATATCATCAGATCCTTGAAATTTCAGTAATTTACCATACCATAAATTTTCGAAAGTTCTGATGAAATTTGTCGGTAATCGCATTAAAAAAAAAATTGAAATAAAAGTAATAAATTTAATATATTTTCATTTGTCTTAAAATTTGGCTTCATTAGGAAATTTCAAAAAGTTATAATAAATCTTAATGCTAAAAATAAACTTTTCCTTTAAAATTATTTATCCAAAAATATAATTTTAAGAATTCCAGTAGACAAAAATAGAATTCTACGAAATATTGAAACAAATTGACTTTAGTTTTGTCATATTTTTAATTACATGTTTTCATTTAATTTCTTCTTATTTTAGATTTATTATAAATACATTATTTTCCTACTGCTATTTTTTTTACAACATTTTTATTGTCAAATTAAATTATAATTTTTTTACAAGATTATACCCATATTTATTCGATAATATGATTTTTTTCTTCATTACATTATAAAGTTTTTTAGACCTCCCAGAAAAAAACAAAAGCTTTTAACTTAATTTTAATTAATTTTTTATTTCACAATAATTTCTTTATCCTCGATAAATTTTATGCTATGAAAAAATATTCTGTAGCTTTGCATAATTTTAATTTTTTTTTTAATTTATGACAATTCTAATTCTTCTTTCATTTTTTTTTTTTTGTGTTACCATTTTGTTGTTTTTCCGGTATTTTTGCAATGTAATGATTTTCCAATTAGCTGATTAAGAATTTTTTTTTCTTTTTTTTTTTAAATTTTATTTATTATATTTTTGCCATCTCTTAATCGTGTTCCCTGGTAAATTATAAACGCATGAATGGTTGCCTGGCATGAAACCATGACGATTTTTAACTAAAATATCATAAAAATATCTTTTACAAAAACAAAAAAAAAAAAAAATTCACAGCAAAATTTATGATTCCTAAAATTATGAGCAAAAAAAAAAGGAGAAAAAAAACTATAATGAAATTTAATTATGAATAATAAATGGGAGCATCTTTACATTATTTATAAGCGTATAACTTTGAATCTTTGATTAAATAAATAAAATATAAAAGCATAGTATTCATATTTTCATTCTGACAGTTTTATATCCTTTTAGAATATTCAATTTTTTGTGATATAATAGCGTTGTATGTATGTATAACAAATAAAGTAATTTTTCAGAAGAACTTTTATTTTAACTGTATAGAAAAAAAGGGCATAAATAAAACAAAAATGAGTAAATTACTAAATTATTAAAAATCTTTTAAAGGATAATAACAAAAATTGAAGAAGCGACTGGTGCTGATAAAGTTAAATAGAAATTATATGACTTAAAACTTCTTAATTTCATTTTAAATTGTAAAAAGACATTTGGTCCAATTACAATTTAATTTCATTTAAGAAAGTCTCTAATTTAATATATAAATATAATAATGATAATCGTTTTGGGATTGTCTTGATTATGATGACATTTTTTTTAGTCTTATGCGATGACATTTTTTTTTAGTAAACAAATTTTTTTTATAACTTTTTGTGTATAAAATTGCTGGTCAAACAGTTTTTATTTAACTTTTCAAATTAAATAATTTATTAAGTAGGATAGGAAACTAACACGGTCTTGGGAGTTGAGGAAAATTGAGACAAATTTGTGAAATTTGATTATCAGTTATGAAGATATAACGTTTACTCTGAATATACAAATTATAAATGGAATATTTTGAACTTACGACAAAAATTAAAATAACATTTATGCAATTCGAATAAAAAGGATTTTATTAAAAAAAATGTTTAAATATTACTTATTCATTCAATTGATGAAATAAAAAGTGAAAAAAAATTCGTACATTTTTTTTAATAAAATCATTGTTAAAAGTTAATAATTTTCGAAAAAGGATCAAACAAATAAATCATTTAACAATAATTTTAATTCAAAATTGTCTATTCTTACTCTATTATCCTGAATTGAAAAAATAGTAAAGTTCATTTAATTTCAAATAAAATAATCTCTTTTTTCCTTAATGTCAACTGAAAATTAAAATAAGTAAGAAAAAAAATAATTTCCATTCATTTTAATCGACAAATTGGAATTTTAGATTTTATTTGTTCTCTCAGGAATTAATCAGATAATTTTTATGATTTTCCTTTAATAAATTATTTTACAGTAAGAACATAAAACGTATATTTGTCATAAATACTAAATAGAATTATTTACAATAGCAAAATGAATTTCTTATATATTCAAATTTAATGAAATTTTTTTTTATTAAAATGGAAGGCACTAACAAAAAAAATCCTCGTATATTAAGAAAAAAACATAATTTAATTCTAAAAATTTCATTTTCAATTTTATATTCGTTATTATTATTAATATAATTTTTTTTTTTTACTATCTTTTTAAAGGCAAAGTACAATTTTGTTTTACAGTATTTTATGAGATTATAAAATATCAAAAAGAATTGATACAAGATTTTCTTTACTTTTTTTGGTTAGGATAAAAATAAAATATGAAAAGTTATATAAAAAAAAAAAATTTAAATTAAACCTTGATAAAGTTTGTTATGGTTGTTCTTTGATTGGAAAAGTTCATGCGAAAATTTCTTTTTGAAGTTTTTCATATTTTTCTTTTCATTATTTTACATATATATACAACGAATATCCTTAATAACAGAGAAAGCCATGATGGAAGCATAAAAATCACGTCCTTATGTGCCGCCGCTATATCGGAACCAAAAAAAAAATTATTATTATATTACATAATTTGTCTTTGTGTGAGTGTGTGTATATGGTATATAAATTAGTTTTCCCGAAATCGTGTCGTAATAAAAGAAAAACCCCAAAATATTTTATATTTTCATTGGGAGTGAAAATAAGAATATTTTTTAAACCAAGGACACCGCACTGAAATTTGGTAACTCCTGAAACAAAAAACAAAAAAAACCTCAAATGAAAAATTCAACCAACAAAAAGTAGGAACAAAAAAAAAAAATCATTTTTCAAGTGATTTTTTATGTAAATTTTCATAACTTGTTTACCTTCTCTATAGTAATCAAGAGTAAAACTTTATTTTCCTAATATTTTTTCGGTTTGTTAGTGGGCTAGCGAATTATTTTTTGTTTTATATAAAATCGTTTTATGCGTATACTCGTATACTATAATATTATATACAAGGATAATGATTAGTATAGTAATAAGAGCGAATATCTGTTTGTGTTTGTTATGCAAGAAAGTTTAAATTTTGAGTTAAAACTTTTGATATAGAAAAAAAAAAACATTCTTGGTTTAAAAGTTTTTGATCGGTCATAATAAAAAAATTATATGTAATTCCAAATTGTGGGAAATTTTTTATGAAAAATTATTTTTTTTTTTATTCCTTATTGAGAATTGGTAAACAGTCAACCACAAACTGAATACTAAATAGCTCAAATGGTAATATAATTTAAAATATATATTGATGGTTCCTGGGTACTATATATATTAAACCATTTTATTATTTTTAATTTAATCGGGTTTATTTATTTTTTTTTAAACAAATCCTGTTTTTGAATTAGTTAAAAACAAAGTTTATTTTCTCAAATCTGAATTTGAAAGGTAGATTTAGTTAAGACAATAAAAACGAACTTCCAAATATAGTTTTCAATTTTATGGCATAAACTTAATGAGGTTTTCAAGATAAAGAAATTTTCTTTATATATTTTCAAATTAAGGATCAAAATTAAAATATAATTTGTGTGTACGTTAAATTTTGTACAATAATTAATTTAAAACAATTTAATTTTAGTTTTTCTTTAACGTTTAAAATTATAATATTAACAAAGTTTTTTTTTATGTATTCGTAAATTTTCTTTTAAACAGTTTTTATATAACTTAAAGTAAGTAAGTAAAAAAAAAAACAACTTTTTATCAACATTTTAATTAACGTTTTAACCACATACCAGTTTTTTTTTTCTTACTTTGATTTTTTTCCTTTAGTTATAAAAAAAAAATACTTCCATTTAGTTATTCTGTTAAAGTTCACATTTCTTTTTTTAATAAAATTAATATAGAAGATTATTTTAAAGGGTAAAAGCTTATTAAGCTCAATTAAAAAATAAGTTTTTCTTAATAGTTTAAGAAATGATCCTTACCCCAAATACAAAAAAAAATCTACACAATATCTACGTAAAGATAATGAGAGATAATGGATTTAAGAAAAGAACTAATATTATTTTTATGTGACTTTTACGAAAGTCTCATTAAAATTTAAAGCTTTTTCTTTATATAACAATACAATCTTAAATTTTTAGAATTATAATATTATTATTTTTTTTTTTTTTGTTAAAGTCCGTTAACAATTTAATTGTTTAAAACAAATTCCTTTTTTGTTTTGAATATAATAAAGTGTAAGAATTATTAATTTAATCCTTATTTCTTAGTCCTTATGCAATTATAATATAGCTTTAATATATATTTTCTTCTAATGCATCCGCAAAATTTTCTTTTTCAAAATTTATATTTAAGTTATTTTGCTTAACAAAAAGAGAAACAAAACGAAAAAGAAAGGATTTTGTTGAAACCAATCTCAACAACACAGTAACGAACAAAAAAACAAAAAAAAAACCATCAATGTGTAGAACCGCACAATTAAAACCAGGAAAAAGGATATATAAAAATATTTTATACTATATAGTTTATCCTGTCTTACATTTTGTAGTTTCATATACAAAGTAATATATATTTTTTTTTGTATAGTTTGTTGAAAGTGTAAAAAAAATTTTATATGCAAATATTTTTTATTTTTATATAATTAAAATTTATAATACTAAAAAAAGAAGCAAACACGAAAAACAATAGATAAAAAAAAATGAAGAAATTAAAAGAAAAATAATAATAAAAAAAAAAAAAAATTTTTTTTTATGTATATTAAAAAGTATTTTCGACTATAGAAAAGGATTTCTTTGCGAGTGTATATGTTCTGTGGAGTGTATATTTATATACTTATTATACTACACATATGATAATTATTATTTTAGATAACAAAAACACACAAAATTATTTTTATTTTTTTTAAAAATGTTGATGAGTTTTGCGTGAATGTATGCGGGAATTTGATAATAATAAAGGACTTTGGTAACGACTTTTAAGAACTTTATTTTTAAGGATAAAATAAGGATAAATGAAAATTTCTTTATTTTTTTTTTTTGTTTAAGAAAGTTTAAATGTTAAAATAAAGTCAAAGGCATTATTAAATTTATTTATATTATGTATACATACATAATTTTTCTTATTTAAATATTTTCAAGAACTTTTTGTTTACTTTTAAATGGGGTGGAATTATGTGGTATACTTACTTTGTGTCAAGGATTTTCTCTTTTATATATATATGTGTATATATAAAATAACAACAATTATGACACTAAAAATGTATATATACATAAGTATACCTATTAATTTACTTACATGTATATGTATATACTAGTTATGATAAACACTTGCCTTAAGCAAAAATTGTTTTGATAGTGTATACAAAAGTCCTATAAATTTTATTAATATTGTAAAGTTTTAAATATTTTTTTTTTTAAAATTTAATATTTTGCTAGGAAATTAAAAATATTTTCAATTTGGAAATTTCTTTACATATAGAAAATTGCATATAATAATTACATTATTATGTTGGAAAATTTTGTATATAAGATATTGTAGTCTTAATATTTTGTAATTAGAATATATTGTGGTTAGATAACATTATAGTGCATAGAAAACCACAAAAATAATATTCAAAGAAAATTATAATTATGTATGATAATTTAACATTAACTTTTAATTTCTGATGACTAACTAACTCGATCAATATAATGTTATATACTTAAGTGTTAATTTAAAAAAAAAAAAAAAAATGTTATCATTTTTGTCAAGTATAAAAAAAAATGTTTTATGTAATGTAAATTTAAATTCCATTGCACGTACTAGACACTTTATCCCAGGAAACTTATCATCCTAATTTACATAATATCTTATCCAGATAGTATAATATTGAAATGTATGAATGAATAAATGTTTGCATAGTTTAAAAATTGTACATTTTTTTTTATATACGATTTTATTCTGGAGATGATGATTATGGCAATTGTAATTTATGATGAGCACTGACAAAATAATCTAGATAAAGAAAGTTTTCCTATTTCAAATAGTTAATTCCAAGTCAAAAATTTATATACATATATAATAATATTTAATGAATAGAAAAATTAAATTGCTCAATCATTTTAAAATTTAATATAAAGTCAAAGTGAAAATATTGACAAATTTTAAATTAACCGAACAAAAATTCTTAAATGCTTTAAAGCTAAAATTAAATAAATATAGGTGAATCAATTTTGGCTAATTAATTGCAATTTATTATAGGAGACAATTTTAAAAGGATATAAATTGGCCAGGAATTGTATTGACCATGAAAATAATGATATAAATTAGTTAAAATTAGTTAAAATATGATATCCAAAACTTAAACACAGAAATTTCAAATATAAAATTAAATAAAAATCATTATCCATTGAAAAAAAATGCATTGAACCATACCACTTACCGCATCAAATACTTATACAAGACAAGATGATTACAATAAGGATATACACATATACGAATAAAATGTTAACAACTACCAATAAATTATATATTAATACAAAAAAAAAAAAAAAGTTCGTTATCCTCAAATAGACCACCACATTTTTTATTGAATTCAATTTTATTTGAACTATTCAAAAAATAAAATCCTTTTATTATGATATAAAGCTTTGAAAATAAATAATTTTTACCAACATATTTTCACAATTCCGTCTACTCTATACAGAGATTTTCATGTTCACAAATATCATCGTTACGTATACAAGAATAAAGGTAAAGAAAATTTTCTATTGTAAAGTTGTTTTTTTTTTATAAGTTTTTCTTTTCATTTTTTGCCTTTCTAAATTTTTTTTGTAAATCTTTAGGACAAATTTTCCTTTATTTACAAATGTTCGTAAATTTTTCACCAGAATTTTTTTTTTTAGATATATCTGTATAAATATTATATAAAAAAGGAAGCAAATTGAATAGGATTTCTTGTTTGTGTATTTTGTAGGAGATTAAGGTTCAGATATGAACCTATATTACAATAAATATTGATATCAAATAATATTATACTTGTCAAGGTGATGCTTTTTTTTTTTTTGGGGTATTTGAAAATATTTTTTTACAAAATGAAAAATCAGTTCTAAACAAATATTGATAATAATTTTCAATTACAGAATAGAATTTATTTGATTAAAATCAATTTCGAATGAATTTAATAGTACAATATATGTATATCTGAATTGATAGTGAAGTTTATCATGAAAATTCGAAAATCAAATAAATTTTATAAAATCTAAAATATTTTCTACAAAATTTGTTTGATATTCGTAAATATTTTCCCAAAAAAAGTATATAATTAATTAAATCTGATGTCTTTAAAAAATACAATCTAAAAAAAAAATCATATTTACAATTTTCTCAAAAGTACTAATAAATTTTTAAATTTTACTTTATATGTTAACTGAAAATTATTTCTAGTGAAATTTGAAGAGCATACGAAAAAAAAAACTGTGTATAGTAGAGAGTTATATTAGTAGCCTTATGGCGCCAATAAAATAATTGCACAATTTGTTATTAGAGTTAACGCAGCAAACTATAAATGCATGTACATACATAATTTGCCTCTTAAATCCCAACAAACTAGCTATAAATTTATGTTTCATTTACAAAAGTGTAGTAATCTATACATGAATTGTTACAAAGCCAAAAAAAAAAAAATAATAATATTAAATTCACACTTTTTATTTATGTTTAAAGATTTTAAAAAAAAATGGTCATCACTAAAAATATTAAAGAACAAAATTATTTTATAAAAAATTTAAAATATAAAATTTGGAATTTTAAACAAGGACTAAAATATCCAATTAAACTATATGATGGTGCCAAATATATTTAAATGTTTAATGAAAAGTCATTTTTAGTAAAAAAAACCTTTATTTTATTTAAAAAAAAAAAAAAATTAGAATTTTTTACATTGGTAGATTAAAAATTCTATTTATTTTACTAACATATATAACAAAAAAGGATATTACAAAAAGTCTAAATGTAATAAATTAGTATTTAGTAAAAGTCTGCATACATAAGTAAAAAAATTTACATATTATCCTCGTACATATAGTAAAACAGCCTTAAAACTTTGAAAATAATTGGGTAATTTAAAGAGTTTTACAAGTTATGTAATCTGATTTATAAGTTTTTGTTAGATTTTTTTTTTGTGGTTAAGGACACATCTTTTAATCCGGGTATCGCAAAAGGATAAAAAGTAGTTTTAATAGAAGTTATATAAAAACTATATAAGAAATATTACTTACATAGCCATGAAATTTTAATTCAATAAATAATTCGAAGAAATTTAAACTCTAAAAATAATAAATGAATTTAATTAAGATATGGGAAGATAGCCTGGCAAAAATTAACAAACAAGTAAAAAATTAGTCAAAAGTTCATTTATATCCTTTTTAATATATGTATATGTTATTTAGTCGTTGTTGTTTCTTTTTTTTTAAAATAAAAGTTTTAAGTGGTTTATTGAACATGTGCCAAATATAATTTTTGAACATATAAACACATTACATAAAAATATATCCTGTTTGGCGCTTCTCGATGAACTTTAAAAGAAATCAAGGAAACTAATTATATAAAAATGAACAAAAACCTATATATACATATATATATACTATAATAGTAATATATGTATTTATTTATGTTGTTACAATTACTGGCTTGTAAGGAAAAGTGTTGTCGTTATGCAATTACCGTAATGAGTTATACTATGAAAATTGTGTTAATTACATTTAAGTCAGAAAATTTATAGATCTCGATTGAATTAGTATAATGTTAAAGTAGATTTTTTATTTCGACCTATAAATAAAATGTGTACATAAAAAAAAATCATCTATTTTTTTTGCAAAATATAAATTTAAAATATTTTCAAGATAAAGTTTTTCTTTCAATGTGAAAAATATAAAGATTTTCTTCTACATATATATTTTAAAATTTAAGGATACATAAGACTTTTATGAGAATAAGAGGAGTAAAAATTTTTTTTTTAGGAAAGGACTATAAAACAAAATATTATTTAATTGTGGTTTGATAGAAATTATGGAAATTTGAATTTTTAAAACTACTAATTTCAAAACTTGTATGCGGAAAAGTTTTTGGGTTCGGTTTTGGTTTTAAACAAAAAAAAAAAAGTAAAATAACAAAATATCTTCATATAGGGATAAGATTTATGTTTAAACTGGAGTTGGGAAAAACTTTAAAAGAAATTATTAATATGAAAAGATTTTGTATATAGTTTTTTTTTTTTTATGAATTTTCATAAGTAATTAGAATTTTATTTTATTTTTTCATATTTTTTACTTATTACCATAAATCCATTTAATTTATAAAGTTTATACACATTCCATAAAATATTACTCTATATTTATTTATGTAATTTTCTGAAATTTTATATTTCATAGTTTATTTTAATTTTTACAGTCATTATTTTATTGAAAAACAAATTTTGGGTGAATGAATCTTTATATATAAGTATTTCATTTTAAAAATATTTAATCCAGGAAGTTGAATTTGAATATTATTTAAAAAATATGTATTTGTTATTTTCGTGAAACTCAATAATAATGATGAACACAGTCTTTTAGTTTAGGTTTCTGATTTTAGTTTGGATAATTAAACAGATTTTAAATAATCCGAAAATGATTTTACCAAATATTAGCTCAAACAAAAATATAATTCAAATAAATTTAATTAATTACAATAAATATGAATATAGTTTTTCATCTAATAAATAATTTTTAACTTATACTAGAAACAAATTAATTTTAACTTTATATAATAAATTTCCATATTAAAATATTTATTTACAATCTCCTTGACCAGTTAATATTTAAACACAAATGTATATATATATATATGTATATATAAATTTTCAAAAGAATATAAAATTTATTTACAATCATTTGCTTCAATTCATTTTCAAATGCGTATTTAATATTATAGAAAATATCCTTTATACATATATATATAATTTTCAGACAATCTTAATAATTTCTCTTTCTTATATTTTTCATTTTCATTAATATAGGTAAATGTATATATATTTTAACCTTAGTTAAACTCTTTTATGTAAATTGTACCTAATTTAACATAAAAATAACCCCACTTTAAAAGGATCATATATATGTATATAAAATACAAAGTATTTTTTCAACAAATCAACATATAAAAAAAGTAAAAAAAAAAAATATTTCCATTTGGAAAAATGATTTTCTTTTATGGCACACATTTACGTATTTTATACATAAATATTAAACCTTAAAAGGTACAACAACAACAACAACAACAAAATATAGAAAAGTTTTTTTCATTTTTGGTTCTCATTGAATAAACTCAAATATACATATATACATATATATATATATATATACAAGAGATAATCCTTAAAAGAATATAAAAAAATATATATATCTACAACAATATAATAAAAGGATATAAGTTTATATGTTGAAATTATTGTTTCTTCAGTGATTTTGATTGATTGAGGTTAATCAATAAAGATTTCTATTTTTAAGACAAATGAGAGGAAAATTTCTTATTCAGAAGAAAAATATATATATATATATATATATATATATATATATATATATATATATATATAAATCAACAAATAAATTTATGTATAAAAGAGTAAAAGTAAGACGTATGTTTATTTATATCTATTACCATTTTATATAATAAATAAAATGTGTAGTAGGACGACAACGAAAAAAAAAAAACAAAAAATATTGTAAATATAAAACACATGTTTCATTTTGGATCGAAAAAGTAAAGAGTATAAAAAAAAAATAAAGTAATATAAATTTACTATCCTAGACGTGTGGAAATAAACAAAAAAAAAATACCTACAAAGCATATCCTCTCTAATCTATGATAAATTCGTATCAATTTTGTTATAAAAAGTATTTTAAATTTAGTAACATTTATTCATCACATATACACGCAACAACAACAACAACAACAACAACAACAAAATGAGGTTATATTTCTTTTTCATTTTATTAGCATACAAAAGAAATTTTATTTTTAGATTCTATTAAATAATGTTTTTATAAAAGAGAAAATGTTATATTAAGGCTTTTAAAAAAGGACGATTTTTTTTTTTTTTTTTTGCTACACTTTTAATCTTAACTTCACCCTTGACACATATACACTCACACAGCATCCAGGAAAAAAAAAAGGATAAAAAAATATAAACGTTATACAATTGTTAAAGCTCTTATTTGTTACTTTCGAATTTTATTTATAATTTTATTTTTATGTTGAAAGTTTTTGATTCTTTTTTTTTTTTATGCTCGATTAATTGGAAAATTCTTTTATTTTGTTCTTAAATAAAAATGACAAACTTTTGAAATATAATTTAAAATTTCTTTTTTATGATGTTAAATAATAAACAACAGACGTAATTTTGCTTAATTTATGAACTATTAGAATGACTCTTTTTATTTAAATCAATTTACTTTGAAATTTGAATCCTTTTTTTTTTCAAGATTACTGAATCAAAATAATTTATTTGAAGCATACTTGAAATATAGATAATAGTTTTATGAAATTTTATGTAAAAAAATATTATAAATGTTTCATAATTCTTTTGAATCATTAATAGAAATGTTTGATGAAAATTTTTTATTTAACTGTAATCATAATTTATAATTAATTTAATATTTTGTACATAATTTTTTTCAGTTCTTTTAGTTTCTATTATAATCTTTTTTCTTTCATTTTACTTATTACATTTACAATTTTACAAGTCAAAATGTAGTCGCAAAATTAAAACAGTTTTTGTTTGATCTAAAAATTTTTTTTTTAACAAAAAAAGGAAACTTATAATATAGTTTTAGAAAATAATGAACTAAAGGAAAAAAAGGGGTCATCATAATCTGGTAGAAATGTCTGATTATCTTTTTTTTTTCTAATATAACAAAAATAAATGCTTACAATCCTCTTTAACATCTTATACTTTAATTATTATTTGTACATTTTTTTTTTTAATTATAATTCAAAGAGTATTTTTTCTTTACTTATATACTAATCATGATGATGGGGCATCATAAACTTTCCATCTGAGAGAAAATATTAAATGAAAAAAAAAAATTGTACAAAAGATAAGAAGTAAAATAGCAAAATTATTTTCTAAATCAATTAACAACCTGACAACTGCTGAACTATATACGGTTTTGTTTTTTTAAAGAAGTGAGATTAAACAAGAGTAAAAAGGATGTTCAAAATACTAAAAAGAAAAATCTTGAAATGAAAATTATTTTTAAACAATGTTGCAGATTTTACAAAAGAATAATTTTTTTTTACTTTACTTTTGCTTATTATTTCTTTATGTTAGCATTTTCCACTAAATTTCCATCAAAAATTAAATAATAAAGATAATGTGAAAATGCATTTAATAAATTGACTTTTAATAGAGAATAAAATTAATCTCAAATAAATTAATTTACTAATTTTAATTATATATTAACATCATAAATTTTGTAGCCTTAAGGCGAAACTATAAAATGAAATTCATAATGGTAAATCATTAATATAATTCAAATATTAAATTTGAAGTTTATATTGGTTATTATTATATTAATTCAAAATCAATTTATATATAAATTCAATTATATTATTTCCTGAATATCGGACATAATATAAATAGTTTTTAAAAAATGATATATCATTCATCACCATAAAAACCAGAACATATACATAATAATACATACTTTTTTTTTCTCCAAATAATAACAAATAATAAATTAATAAATAATAAAACGAATAATCTCTATATACACATTAAAAAAAAAAAATAATTCAAAATATTCAGAGCCATAAAAATAATATGATAAATAAGATTTTTTTTTTCTGCCATATTTATAATCTCTATTATAGATACATACATAAATTCGAAGATATATATATTTCAAACGAAAAATTCAAGAGAATTTTTCATTATTAATAACAAAATATAATATGTACAATATTTATATACAAACCACACAATATTATATATGATAAACATTCATTGTCATTCTAAAAACTTCAATAAATCTTTCTATCATTTATTATAAATATAAAAAGAATAATGTAAAAAAAAAAAAATGTCGCCGACATAAAAATATGTCTAAATAAATACCCATTCTTTTGAATCATACCCTAAATCCGCCTCTTAAGTATATCCACTTCTGTGCTAAATGGGAATTTTCCAATTTTCCTTTTTCTTTTTCTTTTTTCGTTAATTCTTTTACCATAATATAACACTTTGGTTGTGGGTCCAGAGATGTAACAAACAAAATATAAAACCCATATATGTATACTAATTTGAAAAGATTCATGATCCTTCATCCTAGTGGACATATAATTATGTTCCTTTATTGTAGAATATAGGCTATATTACATAAGTCCATTAAAACTGAAATGATTTATCTTATATTCGGTTACCTAAATCACTTTTCTATCATTAATTCATGAAAATATTAGCCCCCCCTCCCAAAATCTGCACACCATAAATAGCTCATTATTTACACGCAAAAAAAAAATATATACCAAAAAAAAAATCAGAAATTATACATTTTCGTTCCGTACAAAAACAAAAATGTCCTTCTTATATATTATATGTTTTTCTTTTATACTAAATAAAAAAAGTTTATCTGGAAATTTGTCTCATTTTTCTTACAATTACAACTATAATACATTTATCAAACAAATACTTTAGAAAAATCGATAGACAGGATACTGTCACACATCGAAAAGAAAAATTGATATCGAAATAAATGCTATTTAAAAAGGAGAGAACTTATTGCCTTGTCACTGACGGGTTAAAAATATATTATTTGGCTAAATATAGAAAACAAACACCATTCAACTTAATAGCGCAAAAGACGAATTAAACAAAAAAACTAAATATTGCATTGCAAAAAAATAAAATAAAGAGAGAGTATGGCATTAAGGACATCCACAATATTAACTTTACCAATAATGATAAGAAATATTATCTAGAGAAAAAAAAAAGATTTGTGTTATTTTTTAAACTGCTGAACATTTTTAAGGACCAGTAAAATAAGATCTTCTTTTTTTTCTGGCTTATTGACGTCGTGTCAAGATAAAAACAACAACACAAAAAAAAAATACACTTTCAGACAAAGTAGAAAAAAAAATTAAATAAATGAATTTTAACAGAAAAATAAAGTGATAAAGGATATAAGAAAAGGATTTAAAAGATATACACAGGTAATTTTTGTCCTTTTAAATTAAATAGCATTGAAAAGTTTTCATTTCCGGTTCAATTTTAGATTAAATTATTTTTGGAGATTAAAGTGTACTGAAGTTCTCTACTTTTGGCTAAAATTTTCTTTTAAATTCGAAAGATTAGTTTTCAATAATACTGAAGAACTGAAAAGGATTTACTGAAGTGATTCTCTTAAATTTAATAAAAAAAAATTAAGATTTAAATTCAAAAATATTAAAATTAATGAAAAAAACCCGGAAAAACCAGAATTGTAATAAGTCATTTCAGCAATAAACTATTTCAACTAAATTTTTGCTCTACAAGTTTTTTGACAACAAAAAGTTTACTGAAAATATATTTCAATTCTTTTAAAACAATAATAAATTCATAAAATTGTCGACATGGAAATATTTTGTATAATCTTATCACAAATAACTCATCAAAGTGTTAAATCATAAATATCTTTTGAATATTTCCATATATTCCCAGAACGCACTAAAGAAGGGTACAACTTTTCAATACTATCATCCTTCAAAACGGAAAAAAAACCTCATGTTATCCTTTAATATTTTCTTCCCTGTTCATTTGTTTGATTTTTCATATTCGACTGCATATGACAAAAACTAATAGGATTGAAAACAAAAGTTAATTCAAGCATGTCAAGAAGGGGTTTTTCTTTTTGGCTATTGACAGCATAGTTGAATAATTTTGACCATTGTTCATTTCATCGGAAATATAAATCTTTTTGTGTTTTAAAACTATTACAAGAGTAGACAAAAATTAATACTATAAGGTGCTAAAAAAATATTTATAAAAAAGACAAAATTTATCCTTTGACGCTATTGTGTTATGCTTTTGTTAGCTCCAGTATGATTAAAAATGAATTTGAAAGAAAATGTGAATTTCATTTGAATTTAAGTATTCGTCTTTACAAGGGAAAATAGTTTTCATTCAGAAAATTTTAAACATTTTGTAAAATGAAAATTATTATTGTGTGAAAATTTTTTAATTTAGAATTTCAAAATATGATGAACCCATACGAAGTCGGAAAGACCAATTGAATATTAGGAAAATGTTGTCACAATAACTTTATTTAAATTTAATATTTATTTGAAATTTATTTAAATTCATACTTTCCTATTTTTTCAATTAAATCCTTTCACGTTATGAATGACCCAAATAATTATTTATAATTTGTTATTATTAATATTTTTCAGATTGAATAATAAAAGTGTACTATTTTTTTCCAATAATAATATCTATAAACATTTAATTTGCATAATAATAATCGATTAGGTAATCAAAATTTGATAAATTTCAATTCTATAAACTGTTTTTAATATGTATATATTATTATTATTATTATTTTGTATATATTTATTTATATCCTATTTGATTGAAAATTGAATTTTTGTCGCATTGATATAACATTAAAATTTATCACATATTCACTAAAGTGTTTCAAAAATTTAACCGATATGTCATTTAAATGTCATTCAAAAGTGATGAATTTTCTTTTCGCTTGAATTAATCTACAAAATCATCATTATTATCATCATCAGCATCATACAAATAAATAAACAACAACAAAAAAGAAAAGTTTCCTCTAATGTTTTGTTGTTCAGTCAGCCACGTTTTTATATAAATAAAATTTTCCGCAACATGGAAACTTTTTTATTTATTGGGGAAAAAAATATTATATTATTATTGATTGAATATTTTTGGAAAATAAAATTTATTTATAATATTTTAAAATTAAAAATAATTGCGCGGCAATAACAAAATAAAAAACAAAAATTTGGAATTTGATTAAAATAGAAAATCAGGAATAAAGAATTTTTAGAATAATATTGAAAAATTTTCCTTTTATAAATAAATGGATATAAAAATAAATTATTGAAGTTATGGCAAACATTTTTTATTAAATGTTTTTTTAATTAATTATGTTAAAATTTAATATTATTTTAAATTCGATTTATTTCTCTTATTTTGTTTCAAATTAAATTTATTATAAAAAAAATTAAGTCATATTTCATTAATAAAACAAGAAATTTCATTTTTCAAACTTATTTAAATAATTGTAAATAATTGCCTTCAAATGGAGAACGAATAAATTATTGTAAAAATTTAATAAAAATTTTGCATAATTTTATGATACAAAATTATAATGAATTGACAGGAAAACAATTTATGCAATTTATGGCAATAGAAAATTATAAAATATTTCAATAATTTCCTAGTATGTATACATTTGAAAAAATTTATATAGTATATTTTCTTTTTGTGTGTAAATGAGAAATGATTATTGAATTTTTTCAGTCCTCTTTGTGATATATCAAAAACAAAGTTAATTTATTGTAAAAATTCGAGGAATCCTGTCAAAATCAAATATAATTATATGACAAAGGACAGAAAAAATTTAATTTTAGAAAATTTCATAAAATTTTGTATACATATACGTATATATGTATGTATGGGACTGTTAAATATAAAATGAAAATAATATCAAAAATATAATGTCAAAATTTAAATCATTTTGCATATTTTAAGGACTTATTATTATAAAATCGATAGAATATTTTATCAAAAAATATTTATTAATCAAATTTTCAAAATTACTAGAAAATATAAAAATGGTATTTATATTTTTAAGTAATACCCAAAAAGGAGATTATTTTTTTTATTTGAAGTATACTTTTGAAATTGTCCTTTTTGAATAAAATAAAATCAAACAAAATCTTCTTTAATTGAAATATTTTTTTTTTATTTGGAAAATATTTTTGTGTTACACTAAAAATATGTTGGAAATTTTATTTCTTTTTAAGAATGGTAGTAAAAATTTTGTTATTACTAAATAAAAATTACAAAAAATATTAATCAAATTGATTTATATGAAGGTGTGTATGGATTATATGAATTTCATTTCATTTATATAAACGAATATATTTTATTTATTTTTTAACTGAAAAAGAATTAATTATTTTTCAAATGATATATGAATGATTTAGATACAACATTTCTGTTTAGATTCTGAAACAAAATAGTATACATTTACTTATAAAAATTATAATGTGACGTATAACATTTGTAAAAGTAAATTTTTAATATAGATATAATAATGAGAAAATTTTTTGTTTATTGCAAATCGAAGCATTTTACAATTCACAATATAGATTTAGTTCACAATATAGATTCTTAGTTCACAATATAGACAATATACAATTCACAATATAGATTCTTGTTTAAATTTTAATTATAAATTTATACTTTTTCTATTTTATATTATATTTGGATTTGTCTGTAATTTTTCTTTGATATTTTTTTTTTGGTGCAATAAAAATAGTAAAAATCTTTTTTATCCTTTTTAAATATCTCACGTAAATACAATAATTATAAACGAAAAGGTAAACAAAATAAATAAGTATATATAATATATATATTTTTTAGTATGTATAGGTAAGATTAAATCTAAATCATTGTATATATATATAGTATAATGATATTTATTTCTTCCTTAGTATAAAAATAAACAAATAAATAAAGGACACACTTTATAAAACTTTAAATCTGTTATATTTTTTTCCACCGTTTTATTGCTATACCTTTTTTTTTATTTATTTTTTTTTTTGTGTTAAGCATAAAATAAATAAATACATTAAATATATATAAAAAAAAAAGCCAACATGGCTCAAGGGTAATTTTGGAAAATAGTCACAAACCAAAAAGCTAAATCAACTTTAAATTATATATACAATATATACCGTATATATTTTTGTACTTTACTTAAATTATATCATAAAATTTACCATTAATAGTATTTAACCCATTCTGACAAAACAAAGAAAATACCCTATGGCTAAACTTTTCAATGTTGTTTCGTTTCAATATTTTTTTAAACAAATTATATTTTTTTTAAGGCATATTTGTATACCATGTGATTACAGTAAAACTGGGGTTTGTTAAATTCAAATCTGATTTTAATGCAAATTTGCTTTTAATTGAAATTTCTATTTAATTTTCCTCAAAAAAACTTAAATGTGAAATATTTATTAATGAGAATTTTTATTGAATTTTATTATATACTTTAATTAACATTTTGTTCCTTTTCTAATTACAATTTGCCTACAATATTTATAAATATTGTTAATTTATGTTAAACTTTATATACTGTCGAGTACTAAACTTGTCTTGTAGACTTGTAGTATTCTTATAAGCCAAACTACTTACAGTAAAGTGTCAAAGGATGAATAAAAAAACAAATACTAACACCAAACTGTAGAAAAATTGTATCCATTTCTTTCGTATATGAAATTTTTCAATATATAATATAATAATGTTTAAGAATTTCTTATATGCCAGAGTTTTACACACAAAATACTATAAAATCATCATATCTTATATAGCCTTATTTCTATTATAAAAAGAAAGGACATAAAGGCACACAAAAAAAATTTTTTATGAAGGAAAATTTATATTTTATCTTTGTGTGGCTATAATTATATAGCTAAGGATATAGATATGTGTATATATATGTGGAAAAATCTCAATTCGAGTGTAAAGAATGTATATATATATATATATTATACATTGTATATGTATAATAATATTTTAAGGAGTAAAAAGAAGAATAGAATTTATTACTTCAGGATATGGGTTAAAGCTGTTAAGTACTAAAACGGTCCATTGCTCCTTAGATCTACAAACATTACAAATATGGTAAAAGTATCGTCTTCATCGTTCTGAAAAATGTCATTTTGTTGTTGTGTACAATGTATTCTCTCATTGAATGAAAAATATATTTGTAGTTGCAAGTCGATTTGTTCTTTATGTTTGTATTTTTTGTTATTACAAAAAAAAAACAGACAAAATTGTGTAGGAAAACAAGGAAGAAAAGCCGGAATTTGTAAATGTAAAAAACTAAAATAGATTTTTCAACTTTCCAAAACACCAAAACTATAAATATTTTGGCTGTATATCGTATTAGATAGAATGTATATTGTGGAAATTGTTATTATAGTTAAACTATTATGGTAAATGTTTAGTTAATGGTTTAATTTGAAAACTTTTGCTTATAATATATCTAGTAAATAATATGTACCTATTACTTATTCTAAATGTATGGTAAATTATTATTAAATTCATCGAGAAAATTTATATTTATTATTTGAAAAATTATGTTCCAAATTTTGAAATAATTAGCGTGTAATATATCTTATAATAATTTCATAAATGCAAAAATATTTTCAAACTGACCATTTAAGAGTTCTTGATAAAAGTGAACATTCCTATTTGCCTTTTTGGCAAAAAATCAAATCATAATTAAAACTATTATATTTTCTATAATTATCTAAGTATTTTGTACACATTCAATTTGATAATTTTACACTTATTCAATAACAATTTAATCTTTTACATGGTATATCACACTTTTTTTAAAAAAATTCAATAATATTTTATTACCAAAAGAAAGTGACGACATAATGTCGAATTATTGCTTAAAATATAAATCTCAGAGAACCACTATTTTTCCCTTGTCTATTATCCTTACTATGCTATATTTTACATTAAAATAGTTTTTTTTTTATGTAGAATTTATATCCTCAAACAATTCGTAGACTTAAAAAATATTCTTGAAATTAAATTTTGTTGCCAAAAACTAAAGCAAAAAAATATATTTTAAAAATATATTATATAAGTATATATTTTTTATTGGCAAGATTATTAACATTTTAACATTAATTTTCTTGGTCATCATGAAAATATTCATAAAATATGTTAAAATTTGAATGAGAAATAATCAGAATTTAATATGGTAATTATGTAATAATAAATTCAAAAAAAAAAATGAAATTGTAATAGTATATTTAAAAGTACAAATTCTTTAGTATACCAAAAGTAAACATAAAATCTTATTCACATTAAATATTATATTACATAAAGAAAGATAATAGAAATTTTACGAGTTGTTTTTAGCTTCAAAAATTGAATATTTTTTAAAGTTATACTTTTGTATGAAAAGAATATTTTTTAAACAGAATAAACACTCTAAAAATATACTGCAATTATTTTCTTCATAAGAAAAAGTTTACTTAGAAAATATTACATTATATATATAAGAGATTTTCTTGCACAAAACATTATAAAAGTCTCTACAATGAAATGAACTAAAAAAAATCATTTCTTCAAATTTTCAATCTTATATAATTTTTTTAGAGTGTATAAAGTATACGATACAAAACAAAAAATTATCTAAATGAAAATTGTTTTAATTAAAACAGGAACACTTAACATTTTGATAATTTAAATAGATACTTTTACAAGAATTCATCGTAAATTTAACTATGTAAAAAAAAATTATTATAACCAAAAGTATACCTAAATATTATTTCAATATAATGTATAATGTTTTTAACAATGAAAATGTTATAAATATATAAAAGTATACTTTTACATTAATATATATATTTACACAAGAGAATTTGTTATTTAATAATCAAGTATAGGCAAAAGGAAAATGTGATTAAATCCTTTTTCAAAAAATTAAAAATTTTGTCTTTTACAATAAATGAAAATATAGTTACATTATAAATATAAATATAATAGACAATATTACAAATTAAATATAATAAAACGTAACATTTATTTCAAAACATTACCGACTTTTGGTAAATAGTCTAATTGTCATTTTAAAATTCCTATTTCGAATTTCATCTTACCAAAACCAAAAAGAAATTTCCCAATTTCAAAATTTATACAAAAAGCAAAAACAAAAATCTTTTATATTTAACTGAGATTTTTATTAGTTTTACCTATTATTTTGTTGAGTAGAAATAATGTCAATGTAAATAGTCACAACACAAAACAACAAAAAAGGATATTATTGTCTCATAGGATATAATTACAAACAATAATATGAAAATTTGTTATATACACAAATATATTTAACTCTTCTTATATTTTTTTTAAATATATAAACTATTTTTATAGTTGAACAGATGTAACTGACGGTCTGATGTTTAATGAATATACAATCTGTATATATATAGATAAAGATATTTAAATTTGTATACAATTTAATTTGAAAATTATTCTTGTCATTCATTTGGTTTTGCCTAAATATTCAGAGTAAAAGATAAATTTTATCATAATAATTTTCATTTTATGTATATATACAAATATATTTAGTGGCTTTTACAAAAATACCTGATTTGCTAACAAAAGTTTGAAAAGTTTTTTTTATTTAAATACCATATTTTTTTTTTGTTTTAAAAACTAATTTGTCTAAATATGTTCTGTAATATAATTTGGTTATTGTTTTTTTCTTATTTCAGGTAGATATCCTTTTCACCTGGGGGTTAAAATATCATATATGATACTTTTTTGTTTTTATTTGTTTTTGAGAATTTTCCTATTAGATTTGCATTTATTTTTGTTTGTATGTATAAATATTAATTTCTCGAGGCATAGATTAATTGAGACATAAAAAAATTATTGTTATTCTTGTTTTATATAACATTAAATTTTATATTTCCTTATGGAATATAACAAGAAAATTAGTTATTTTCAAGTCCAGAACATAAGTACAATATATAAAATTTAAGAAAGATACAAATTAACTATTAAAACTGAAGTATATATTTATTATTATGTTTTATATTATACATATATATGTATATACAATCACATTGAATTAGTATTTAGTGGTAAACATTTATATTCCTATATTTACTAACAAAAATTTTATCATCTATATTCATCTTATATACAACATAATATAAACTTTATATTTGAATGATATGAAATTTAATAGTATTTTCTATGTACATTAAAAATTACAAATTGTGCACCTATTTTAATTTCTTTTTATAAACCTCAAACCTTTACGGATTTTCACCCTTTTTTAAATTAATGACTATGAAAATTAAATGTATTGTATCAAATTTATGTACCAAAAATTTTACTAATCACAATTTTTTTTTGGAAATTCTTAAATGTTATCTTATACATATATAAAGTAATTGACAATTTTTTTTCTTAATTTGTATATTTGTATAGAGTAAAAATTGTCTTTTATAGACATTTTTTTTTTATTTGATATTAAAGGGTTGTTGTTTATTTTAATTAAAATCCTTATAAAGTGAATTTAATTATACTTAAAAATTTGTTAATTCAAAAATTTTTGTAACAAAGTGAAAGGTCATAAATTTGTGACTGACAATTATTTATTAGTACTTTCAAAAAAAAAAAAATGTAAATTTTTAATATAATGAGCTAACGATTTTATGAATTTCATTTAATCATAATTTTTGAATTAAATAATTTAAATTATAATAATGCCAAAATATTTTACTTATTAGTTTACTTAAACCGTACTTGAAAAATTCCAAATTATTATGTCAAACTAAATTACTTAATTAACTAACATCTATCGTTATTCACTAACATCTAAAAATGTGAAGAAATAAATTAGAAGTATGTACTTTAAATTTATATTTAAAATTTTCCAGATTTCTTTTTAATTAATTTAATTACGAAAATATTTTTTTTTTGTCTTAGCGAAAACATTAAATCAAAGAGAAAATAAATAAAATATTCATATTTATTTTGCTATACACATCATATTTTATTAAATTATTTCATTTTAAGATCGGAAGGATTTACCAACAAACCTTAGATTATTCTTATATATTGATTTTATTTACTGAAAAATTTGTTGTGTCTAAAGTGATTTATATATTTAAACTTTAGGGATATTGTACAGAATATTGAGTGATTAGACGATGAAATTTTACAAAATATATACATACATATATAAATATATATACATATATATATATATATATATATAAGAAATGATAACATATAAAAAGTTAGGCAGGCATAAAGCCAAAATAACAACAAAAGATTCAGGACTATATATCTATTTGTTTATATCCTAATAATAATAATATGTTTTTGTGAATGTATTAAATTGTATTTGTTCATCCTGGCGCATCCTGTTTTGAAGGTTGTTTTTCATAATTGCTATAGCTAGAAATACGTGACTTGTAATCCAAATTTCTATTTGTTTATATTCACCTTAAAGATAAAATATTTACCAAAAGTTATAGTTCAGAAAATGTTTACGTATATAACAAAATTATCATTGTAATATAAATTTGTTTTTGTTTTTTTTGGGATCTTCTACAAGATACTGTAATAAAATAATTTCAATAGAAATTCTAATTAATTAACTATTTTTAATTCTGTTATTCATGCATAAATAAGATAGAAAAACAGTTTTTAAATGCTATATACTAACTACTAAACTACCAAATTTTTACCTAAAAAATTTAAAGGGAAAGAAATTAGTAGAAAATGATTTAAAAATATATTAACGTTGTTACAGCAAAGGAATATAATAATTGAGTTATATTAACTTTCAGTAAATGATTGATAGATTGTCTCAGTAAACCCGGAAAATCTATAAATAAATTATCTACAGAAATTTTATTTAAAGAAAGCGTAATAAAAAAGAATATAATTTTAATTTTTTTTTTGTCATAGCAACAAAAATTTTATTTTTATTAAATTAAAATTTAATATTTTATATTTAGATTGGTTTATTAGAAGATTGTATAATATATAATTGCATATCATATTTCTATTTATTTCACTGTAACATTGTTTTACGAAGCTAATCAAAATATTTATTGTATATTTATGTACAAAAATATTAGGCAGAAAATTGGTTGCTACGAGCATTTGTAACACTTCTTTTGAAATAATATACCAATTACTTCATAAAATAATATGGTATAACAAAAGACGAATATATATATTAATTATAATTTGACCGTAGAAAATAATTGGAGCATAACAATGGTAACATCATATAAACCACAAAATTTCTATTCATTATATTATAAAGTGAAATTAAAGTGAAAATATTTAATATTGAAATTATCAAAAAAATATATGAAATATTTTTCATATTGTTTGACTATTATATAAATATAATTTTGTTATTAACAGAACAGAACATTAATTAATATTTTCTTTAGTTTAATTAAAAACTTCTATATATAAAAAATAAATTAAATAAACAAAATTAGCTTTTTTTTTATTCATAAAAAAAGGACCAAAAACTCTACAATCTAGAACAAAGTTTTAATTAACTTTTCCTTATTAACAATCAAACACTATATTCAAAAGATATATTTCACAAAAGAACTAATAATGAAATAAAATATGTATAAATCTTATAGAGTACAAAAGGATAATTTTTTCATATTATATATATTGAAAATTTATATTATGTGTATATAATATCCTTTTTTTTTCTAACTTATCTTATAAGAACATAATTTTACCTTATAAATAACCAATACTTTGTACATTGAACCCAAAATAATATTAATATGTAAATATATATATATATATATATATGTAAATTTGGGTTATGTTTAATTTCTCAAATATTTATATAAATTAATCAATTTTAGGGAAATAAGTCATCCTTTAGTCGTGTTGTTTTGTGGTATATTTTATTTGGTTGATTTAGTACGATTGATAATCATAAATTTAGATGTAACTATGGTATATAATGTTTATTTATTTGGTAATTTATTAGATTTCATATTTTGGTAAATATTTTTGGTTTTGCGGAAATATTTCATATAAAATTAGTAATTTACAGAGATTTAAATCAAAATTATAAATATATATCATAATAAGCTCATTTAGATTTTAAGGTATTATAATTCATCAATACCATATAACCATTTAAATTTTTTCTAGAGATCTTTTTAAATAAAAGTTAAATGCATCTTATTACATAAAATTATATTATAGATTTTCCAAAAGGATATGTAATTAACTTGTCTTGATTGTTTTAAAAAAGAAAAAAAAACTTTTTTTTACTATCAATTGGGAATAAGAGAAAATTTCTATATAACTTTATTCATATGCTATTTAGATATATTTTGAATTTTATGTTGTGGTTACCGCGGTGACAAAACATTTATTTACAAAATTATACATATTAAATATAAGAAGAATCTTAATGTACACCAACCAATATCTAAACGACAATAAATAAACATTTACGTACAATGTACATATATAAATTTATATATATACATTATATACAGTCTATAGAGAAATTAAAGGAATTCATCAACTTTTTAGTTTATCCTTTCTAATTTTAATGCTATTCTTTGGTTTAATCAAATATACATACAACTTTATTGTAATAATAAAATGTTTGATTGTGTAGATTACAAAGAGAATACACTCAATTACGTCTTTGTTTAAGAACTTAAATATCCTTTTCCTTTAGCAAACATATACAAAACCACAAATGTCCTTAATATATCTATTAAGACCATATATATATATATATTTATTATATTAGATAGTTGAAATAAGAAATTTTACTTTAATCCAAAAGGATAAAATTTATTTAGAGAATTACTAAACCAAAAAACTTTCTTGGATCAAACAAGAAAGAAAGAAAAAAAAAATACATGATAGAAGTAAAAATTCCCAAAGGAAATGTATGTGAGAATCTATATAAGAATTTCATATCAACATAAAAGTTACTTATATAGTCGAATGATATTTGGTGTTACTTCAAATTGTTTGTGTGTTCATATAAGAGTAAAATTAATATATGAAGAAAATGTTTACCACTTTATTTACCTTAAGTGTTGCTAAACATTATTTCTAGAAAAGTTTCATATATATAACATTACTATACATATTGTACGTGTTTTATAGATAAAGTTTCTTTACAATTTTATATCTATACATAGATTAAAAAATATATACAAAAAATGTATGTGTAATTAAGAAAGAAGATTTTCCCTGACAATTTTTAGTGAAAACACATGAGATTTCCTTATTCTTTACTACTTTATGTAATCAAAAATTAGTTTATAGAAATACATATATATATAAAAATTATTCATAGAGACAATTTATTGTACAGGTTTTGCACTCCAAATTCAACCTTTTGCAAACCAAATTCAACTTTTTGCAAATCAAATTCAACTTTTTGCAAATCAAATTCAACTTTTTGCAAATCAAATTCAACCTTTTGCAAATCAAATTCAACCTTTTGCAAATCAAATTCAACCTTTTGCAAAAAACCGAATTAAATGGTTCTATGAAGATTATAAATAATTTTAATTTCAATTAACATCAAATAAATTCAAATTATAAAAATAAATTATTAATTAGAATTTTTTATTTTCTTTGAAATAAATAAATTAATTAATAATTAAGTATAGATAAATCATGATTACAGTGATTCTCCTGCAGCGGCTAATGGCAACTGCATATACATATGTGTATAATAATTATTGCAATTTTCGGGGGTAATAGTTGCCACAGCTTGTTCAATAACTTCTACTAAATTATAAGAATATACACATTCAGCTAATAAATTACGCACATAAAATTTGATTTTAGAAAAAACTTCTTCAATGGGATTCATCATTGGTGAATATGGTGGCAGAAATACTAGAGTATGTCTTGTCCGCGTCACAAGCTCACGAATTTCCAGACTTTTGTGGAGCCGAACATTGTCTAAAATTAACCACGCCTCTACAATCATTTTCTTCTAAATTTTTAAACTACGAAGGAAATCACAAAAAATATTCGAGTTCACATTAGATCGTGCAATTATATCATGGAATATTATTCCCTGAGTATTTATCGCTGCAATCAGGGATACATTCCGTTCTCTAATAGTTGGCACAATTACCCGGGCCGGTGTATTGACTGCAGAACGTGCTTTTGTTCTGCGAAGATGGTAATTAAATCCAGATTCATCAATAAATATTATTTTGCTTACTTCGATTATAAATTATCGATTATAATTATTGTTTAACTTAAGGTAAAAATTAATTTTTCGAATGTTTTTATAAAAGGTTGAATTTGATTTGCAAAAGGTTGAATTTGATTTGCAAAAGGTTGAATTTGATTTGCAAAAGGTTGAATTTGATTTGCAAAAAGTTGAATTTGATTTGCAAAAAGTTGAATTTGGTTTGCAAAAGGTTGAATTTGGAGTGCAAAACCTGTATAACCGTACCTTACTTTAAAAAAACTTCTGTACATATAAATATTAAACATATTTATACGTATGTGAGATAAGATATTAGAAGTATTGATTGATAGAAAATTTGCTTAGTTGATTTGTGTATAATAATAAATTTTAGTGGTAGTATTAAACATAAACTATATAATCCTTACATTAACTTTCGAAGTTTTAATTATACAAGTATTTCAAATATTATATTAAATCCTTTACAATCTTTAAGGATAAATATATGTTACTTGTATTTGTGTGTTTGCTAAAGTTTTTCATAATAATTAATATGTTACTTTTAATTTATTTGTTAAAAATTTCAATATTATAAATTTTATATTAAAAAAAAATGATTGATTGATTATTAAAATAAATAATTTTCTGCATATATTTTTTTATTCAATTTACATAGCAAATAATTTTGCAAAAGATTTTTACACAATTTGGAAACTATCTATTATAAGAATACATGCATACGTTATTATGTAGTTGTCAATTGATAATAGACAGAAATACAATTGTTGAAATAACCAAATTACATAAATTATACTATAATTGAAACAAATCTTATACTACGTTCGTAGTATGCATTTAAACTAGTTTTGTCAAATAATATTCAGTTTATATGTATATATATAGACAGTCAATATACAGTCAAACGGTAGCGCATCTGCAGAACGCGGCAATTATTTGAAATAACAACAGTATTTTTTTAAGAGGCTCATATTTTATTATATTGATAATCGAACCCAAGACATCTCCATTATTAGTCTAGGTCTTAACCCACTAGGCTACTGAGACCCCTACAATATTTATTTATGTCAAATCTAAAATATTTCATATAATTTTTATTTTATGTAATAAAATTATATATTAAATATTCTAGAAATAATTATATTCCATTAGAAACATTGTCGATTTGATCACTTTCCTGTCTTCCTGTTACAGTTCAAGGAAAACAATTATATATACCAATATTATTGAAAATATACAAAGACTCCAATTAAGGTTTCTTATTTTTCCTTGAATCGCTTGAGAATTTCTTATTCTTTTTGATATTATTTTGCGTAGTTATTGATGATTTTCTTCGAATAACTTAATAATTTTTAAAATAAAATATAGTATACACAAGTAGTTATAAATGTTTATATCCAAAAGGAAATCTATAAAATATTATTGTCATCACTAGGCAATTGAATAAAAAAATGAAAAATTCTATTTATGCTATCTTTTGTAAACTACGCAAAACTTAATTTAATTTTATAACATTTACTTGTATTAATTGACAGTAAATTTAAATTATAATGATCATTAATTAGTATATTTAATAAATCATTTCATATTTATTACACAATACTCGTATAAAGTCAAGTTTTTAAAATTTCTTAAAATTAAAAATTAAACTTTTACTCTTCCACGAAACATAAAAAATAATTCAATTTTGTAAATAGAACTTACTTTCCACAGTCACACCTTAATGAATAACCATAACAATAACTAATAAGAACGTTTTTCGAGATTTTCTAGATCGGAAAAAAAATTCCTTAACAAAAATAATTTAATATGGTCCTCGTTCGTATAGATAAAGTTTTCAACGCTTTGTATAAATTAGTACTTTGAGTATAAGTTTAATAATAATCTTTAAATTAGGTAAGTGTTGAGGGGGATCTGTGTTTACCGTAACGTTAGTTTTAAATAAAAAATTATTCAAGGATAAAACATCCTTGACGCGACCTCTTACATACTACATTTAACACTTTAAAAAATTATGTGTTTTTTTTTTCATAAAAAAAAAATCCTGGATATTACAGACTACGTGTATATTTTATTTATATATATATATATATATATATATATAATAATTATTAGTTGACTAGGAAAAGAAACACATAAAATTTGAATAAAATAGAAATATTAGAAGTTTTCCTTTGGTAAGGGAAATCTCTCTTAAGATTTTTTAAACAAGAATTTTCAATGATCTAATGATTAGATGCAAAGTACTTTATTACCCACTTTAAATGGATTATTTAAACAATTTTAAGAACGAAAATAATGTTAAAGATAGAATTTTAGATGGTTCTAAAATATATATATATTTATATATATATGTATATATATTAACGGTGAAATGAATATTTAAGTATATTAATGAATGTATTTAATTTTAAGAATAACATGATGATGTAATATATTAATGTAAGTTTTTTTTTGAAAATATTATAAATCAAATTAAAAATTTGTTGTTGTGCAAAAAAAAAAGTCCTTAAATTTTACAATATAATATTTAAAAATTGACTTTTGAAATAGGATATTTTAAGAATTTGCTTTCATGAAAACTAACCAACTAAAAATCAAATCAAATCAAATTAATTAATTATGCATTTTATAATCCAGGTGATTATTCAATAATAAATTGTTGTATGTATATATTTAAAAATTTGTGGAAAAAATATATGATTGAAAAACCATATTAATGTTTAAAAAATCGATATTTAAGCATTTGGGTTAAAAATTTTTATTCCATTTATATGTCAAGATATGAATTCAAATATTGTTGCTATATATAATCTTTTATTAAATTTCTTGAACGTTTATAAAGCTTAGTGGTAAGGTATTATCCTCATAGTTCCATCTATTTCCATAAAAGTCAAAGGAAAATAATAATGATTGATAGTCTTAATATGTTTACATACATATGGAATCAAACTAAAGCAATAATACTAATGGTCTGGTTACAAAATGTAATGGGTAAATCATTATATACTTTTTACAATGTCGTGCTGTTCCTACATTAGAATTGATTAAAAAAAATTACACGATTTTATAAAATTAAAGCTGGAACATATTCATTGAAAATTGTAGTTAATTTAAATTCAGAAATTTATACTCTTAAACGCATATATGTAGGTATTGATCAATATTTAAGTACAATATAAATATTAATTTTGTTAATTAATACCAAACAAACCCATAAATTTAATAAAAAAATAAATATTGCAAAGAAAAAAAACAAAACAACATATAGTGAGACAAAATTGTATAAATAAACAAATTGATGTAAATCCATTATATTTTCCCAAACTCTTCCAATAATATTTTATAGTCTGATCAATTTCTATAACAAGACCAAAAGAATATCACAATTTTCAGTAAAAACAAATTTTTTTTTTTGTTTACTTTGTTGAAACTATTAGAAATTGTACCACAAAATTGGATATGTATTGTGTATGAAGTTGAACCTTAAAATAAAATTTTGTATTCATTTATTCTATCAATAGATAAAATATCTATTGATAAAAATCCATCCTAACAAAATCGAATAAAATAAAAAATTGTTTCTTATGGATTTCCATTTTAAAAAAAAGTTTCGGTATAGTAAATTGCATATTGAGTTAAATTTCACCTTATGGAATTTATTTCTGGTCAAATAAAGAAGAAAATTGAACAAACATACAAAATATATAGTTATGTAATAGATTTCCTATTTGTATATGGTATGGTATATAAGGATTCATTGAACTATATTTTTCATTTTACATAAGTTGTTGCTTTGTTTTGGTTAAGAAGGTGGAAAAGAATCTTTATACGAGTATATATATGGAATAATTTTTAAAATATGTAGAATTATTTGGTTTAGATATAGAAACGTGCAAATATTACAAATGTAAATTTTTGAAATTCATATTTTTGTTCTTATTATAATGTATACATCCATATATGTATAATATTAAAACAAGGATTATTAAATTATCTAATTTACTATATATTCTTTAGTTTATATAAGCTTTATTTTAAATTTAGTAAAATTAACATTTTCATAACACCTCGCAGAATTATACATTAATTTTTCAAAATCAATCTAAACTTACTAAATATTTAATTTATAATATACTTACAAAAGTAATTTTATACTATAATTTTTTTGAAATAAAATCGTAAAAATTTCCAAATAGAAACACCATTTAAAAACTTTATTTTCAAAAAATGATTAAAACTTATAAAAAGAATTCGAAATACATACTAAAAAGAAAAAAATATTATAGTTCATAAACAGATAAAAATTTTCATAAGAAAATAACTTTTTGTTTATATCCGCATAAAAGATAAAATCATAAATTGGATTTTAGAAGAAAAAATTATAGTAAACATATCCTCTATGTTGTATCATGCACACCACGTCTAGTAAATATACGTTTCTCTATTAAACGTTATACCGTAGTTGGTAGTTGTATTTAAAACAATATCTTTGTGATAGAAAGAAAGTGCATCATGCAAACTTAATAAATACTATACACACGATACTATATTATATATACTTATACATATGAAAAATGAGTTTTCTTCAAAAACTCTTCTTAGTTCGAATTTATATATATATGAAGAAAAAGGATTTGTTTATATAACTAATAAGAAAATAATAAATTATGTACATGCATAGAAAATTTATGTGCCATAATATTAGTAGTATAAAATTCAAATAAAATTTATTAAGAGAAAATATATTTTTGAAAACTATTTTATAGATACATATATATTTATATATACATATACTATAATTTAAATGCTGTAAACTAATAATTTGTCTACAAAAGTTATTGCAGGATATCTGATCGCGTTTAAGTAACAAAATTATATTAATATAAATTTCAGTATAATTTAGTGTAAACGTTTTTTAAAAGGATTTTAAACATTTCGGGAAAAAGTTTTATTGATAGACTAATTTTATATAATAATTTTCTTAATCAAGTTTAATTAATATTATTGAAGAAATTTTATAAATACAGAAAATTTAGTATAACTTTACGGAAAATTTAGTATATAATGAATCATTTTTCAGCACTAATGAATGGTGTGATAAAATATGTCAAATTCTTATACCGGAAAACTTGTTCATATTATATTTAAAAATAAAAAAAAATGTTACCCATATATTCAACATCACAAATTGCATAGGTGTTTAATATTCTACATCGTGATGTCAATGAATTTTCTCTATTATTATTTTTCCTTTTTCTAATTTCACTTCTGAATAATTTTCCTTGCACATATTCTGGTATACATAAATATTGCATTGAGAAGAAGAAAAAAATATTGATATTTATGTTAATGGTGTCGTTTGTTATATGAACGTATAATAAAGTAAATGTTTTAATAGAATATATTTTGTTTTTAAGTTGTTGTGGTTGTGTATTCTGTGATCCTCGAAAGTTTTAAAGCAATCCATTAATTTTAACAAGATTAATTTTAATTATAAAAGTTTTTCGTTAAAAATTTTAGTTATTTAAATTTATTTCTTCCACATATCTAAGAACTTTTTTAATTAACTTTATGAATTAAAAGAAATTAATTTCTTCCTTTACAGCAATAACAATACAAGATTTAGTATTGAGTAACTATACTCGTATTAAAAATTGAAATATATTCTTTAAATTATGGATTATGCTTTAGTTTGCACTACTTGCGTTAATTTTTAGAAATACTTATTTATTGTAATAATGCTACAAAATAATAATATCATAAGCATTATATACTATTTAGATTTTCCTTAGTAAACATAATGATTTATCGATTTATAATATGATAAATATTTTGCTTCATACTCTCAACTTATCAAAATGTCAAAATAAATCATATATGAAATTAAAGTTAACCTATTAAACTGTAGGTTATTAACACTTAGTGACTTCCTTTTATGTCGATTTTTCTTAAAAATATAAAATGTCTGAAAAATGAAAAATGTTGTTTTTTTGTTATGTATTAAGCTTAGTTTTTCCGGAACTCTAAAAAGGAAAGTTGAAGTACATAAAATTGGAAATACAAACAATTTGAGACATTTCTCTTTCCATATCAATATAACTATTTTCAATTCAAATATAATTCAGTGCGATATATTTCATTTTTATATCAAGAAGCCAAAGCAACATTTAACGAAATATATATATATATACAAAATATTTAGTACGGAAATGTGCAATATAGAAGCTGTATAAAAAATAAGAAAAATAAAATTCAATATTTTATAACATAAAAATATATTTTCTGAAATTTTTAGAATACGTAAATATAGCTTTATAATGCTTAAAAAGCACATATACTTATTAATCAAAAGGATTTGCAAGGGTACTTCATTTTTCTTAAGAGTGAAACGAAAAATGTATAAATATACTCAAATATAATGTAATATTATTTGGGTCACATTTATTTTAGTATAAAATACATGAAATATACTGAAAATAACAAATTGGTAAAAATGAAATTTGTAACATAAATAAATAAAATTGTAGAAAAAATTTAAATGAAATTGTTAATTTGTAGTTTGAATTACAAAAATTTCAATTATATATACATATGTACATATATGGAATTTAATAAATAGAAAAAATGTACAAATATCCTGAATAATGAATCCTAATTTATGTGCTTATATGATTTAATTTTAGTTGGGATTAAAAAATTTTTGGTATTAAATAATAAGTAAAAACAAGAATCACTAAGTGCTTATGCTAGAAAATATTTAATAAATGGTTAGTTTACCATTAAAAAAATTATAATGTACGTTCAAAGAAAATGATGGTAGTTTGCATTGTTACATTTTAAAAACTTACACACTTATGAAATCCACTTAAAGGCATTATATTTTCCCACATACGAAATAGAAATAGTCCAAAGTATTTTTAATTTACATATAAATGTACATTTAAGATGAAATCAATTTGAAACTGCGGACTAATATTTTGTCCGAAATGTAATGATAATTGGCAAAAAGTACGACCAAAAACTTTAAATCTAATCAAAAATTTATTTAATAATTTTCTATTTTCATTTGTTTCTCTAAAAATTGTATTTGTAATAATTTTCATTGATTTCCAAATCCAAAATCTAATCTTTTCCATAATCAATAAATCATTTCTTTTTGACGAAAAAATTAAGGATTATAAACTAACTTAAATTGACTAATGTATAAGGATATATAACATACACATTAGAATTTATATACAATCCAGTAATTGTTTTATATAACTAAAACAATTATCAATTGTTGGCATTTTCCATTCTTTCCTTAGCCAATTGTTTTTCCACATAAAAACAGGAAATGATTTCAATTTTATTTTATTTTTTTCACTTTAACGCAAGGATTTTTTTTTTTCATTTCCTTTTCAATTATATACTTTTTTTATATGTATATGTATGTATATGAAAAATATGACTTAACGCAACGTTTTTGGTATTCGCGTGTGTTATAATAAAAATTCCAGGTTTTTGTTTTATTTTTTTTTATTTTTTCTAATCTGAAATAAATTTCACTTGAGTTTCTCAATTTACCATAATTTTATATAAAAAATAAAAACAACAAAATCACGTTTAATAATCCACCAGAGTGAGGACTTAAGCAAGAAATTATCACCCTCATCAACGCCATCCGCACTTACTTTACACTCCGAGCAAAACAAAACAAAAACCAAAAAAATTATGATTGGGTTGGGGGGCGGATGGTATAACTCCATTTTACTTTGTTTAATATTTATTTATTTTTTGTTCAACAACAGATTTTTTACTTGTTGTTTTCAAACCAGGATACGACGACACCAAAAAAAAAAAAAGAAAAATTATTTTGAATATGTCATGAGAAAAAGAAAATGATGTGTAGAGGTGGATGTGTGTGTGTGTGTATTTATGTTGGATGCCTTTAAAGGCAAAGTCAGCATCAGCAGTTATGAAAATATGAAAATTTAACAGTATATAACAACAGCAACAATAAAAACATCCCAAAATATATAAAGTATCTAATCTTCTATCTGTATTGAAAAGTACAACAAGCAACAACAAAAAGGAGAATTCATGCTGTTCCTTTTCATTCACATTTTTTTAATAAGATTATAAATTTTCTTCTTTTTTTTTTTGTGCTAAGAGAAAAAATTGTCTTTTTCTTTAAATGAAATTTTTTACCCTAAATATGAATAACTAAATAGCAATTTACGCAAATATTTGTGGTTTATATATATTTTATATATGTGTGGATATATCTAAAAATTGATGTGTTTGTATATGTTTGAACATCCTGAATAATGTACGTAATCGTGATTGTACTGTTCAATGATATTGTCATATGCGTAAAATTAGCTCTTATATAAAAATTTTTTGTCTACCTTTTCCAGGATATTATTTACTTTACCTATTCTCTTGCCTCAAGAAATATGCTACACACAAAAAAAGAAATTATATTTAATAAAGTTTTTTTTTTCTTAAGTAAAAATTTTTGATTCAATTTTTTTGTGGTTGTATACTTAGAATAAGGAAATTTATTTTTCGTTTATTTTTTTTTTTTTTTTTTGTAGTTCAAGGATTTTTTTTTTTTTTGTTATAAAAAATATTTACAGGCTTTACAAATTTTCCAAAAAAAAAATAATAATAATAATATTGGAAATTGATAAGAAATATATAAAAAGAAAATTTGAGAAAACATTTTTAAAGGATAATTCTTTTGGTGTTTGTGTATAGTTGTTTGTTATATTTGAAGAAAAAAAATAAATAGGAAATTCAAATCAATTTGATTATACGGTGTTGATATTTATACATAAAGAATATTTCCTATATATTTATTTTGGAATTGATTAGAAAAAAAAAACACCGAGATTTTTATTTGGTTTTTTTTTTTTTACTAACAAGAGAAAATGATTATTTGTTATTTTCTGTAAGTTTTAAAGTAAATAATATACGAGTATGTGATAACGACAAAAAATTATTTATATTATAAAAGTATGTAATATAAATATGTATTTAGTATTTATATTAAAAATTGAAATTTAATACAGAGTGTCCAAGATTTCAGATTTCTAACTAATTTAATCTTTTAACGTATACTATAAAACTAAATAGATTTGATAAATATATACATATGTATAGCTTTTACAGGATATTATTTATTATGCAAATTGATCCTTTTCCAAAAATAATCGCACCTTGAAAAAATGATAAATTTTATTTAGAAAAGGATAATATATTATGTGGGAAAAGGTCAATTTGAATTATGACCATAATCTACAGCATTTACATATATACAATCTTTCAAATTTCTGTTTCCTATCAAAAATTCATTCTAAATCTAATTAAAAAAAATTGAAATTTTATTATCTTGTCCTGAAACATTCAACTTGAAATAAAAATTATAATAAAAATGATATTATTTTATTAGGATATTAGCTACAAATTCTTTTTTGTATTTATAATATTTTCCAGAATTGAAATCTTACTTTATATATATACATATATTCATATATATTTATTTTTTTAAAAAAATGATTTTTATCTATTGAAAATTCGAAATCAATTCCATTTTTTTTTTTTTGTAGAAACCACACGTGCCACACTAATAAAAGTGGAAAAATTATTACATTTCATTTTGAAAAATTCAAATATAAATTTTTTTCATTTCTTCTTCTTCATCTTTTTTTTTTTTGCCATACAATAAAATTCAATTTTATTTATTTACGTCTTACTGCCTTTAATCAATAAAAATTTAATTTGATATCATATCAAAAATAAATTGCTATATTTACGTACTTTTTTGGATTGAATTAATTTTTATTAGCAAAATTTTTGTACAAAATAAAAAAAAATGGAATTAAAATCAATTTGAAAAATAATATATCAAAAATTGCGGTTATTAAACTTTAATGTAATAACAAATTTTGGTTATATATTAAAATTATAAATAAATATTTAATGAAACTTTATTACCAGTATCATTGAATTTTAATAACTTTTCTAAGTTAAGAAAATTGGAAAAATCAATTATATATTTAATTTAAGATGATTAAACTTTTCTAGTACAAGTAAGTTTACAATTATTTTTTAACAACTACGAGTGAAAGTGATAAAAGTTTTCCATAAGAAGTGAACTAAATAAAAAATAAAATTACTTTTTTATGCACAAAAATTTTTTTCAGAATGTCAATATGGAGCATATAAACATAAACTTTGAGTGAAAAAGGACATAAATAGCTAGTGCATAAAATATTGTAATTCTAATTACTATAATATAATAGTGTAGCTGTCAATTATTGTAATGAAGTGAAACTTACATTGGTCCAAATTAAATTTTATATTCTTATTGTAGTACGAATATTTTTCAATTATATATCAGACTTCCCTTCTCATAATTCATAATTAAAAATCAATCTAATATAACCGATGTATACTATATACACATACATATACTCAATAGTATTAAATCTGTTTATATATGTTAGTTATTGTTTAAATATGTTACTTATTATAACTATATTTCTAAAATACAAATTTCTAGGATGTGATGAAGTTTTAAATAAAAATTAATAAAAAATTGTAACAAATAAAAATACATACTCCCAAAATAATAATTTATATAGGAAAATAATTGAAATTTTTTAAAAGTTTGAAAGTATTTTCCCATTTAACGTATTATTGCAAAAGTCTTTCGAAGTGAACCATAAGTTCGGTTGAATTATTTTCAAAGTATTCCTTCTGTTTTCATGAAAAAACTAAATATAGTATTTTTAAATCTTATTTTGTATAATATAGTAGCCATTTTAGTGCCAAATTCACAGAATATAAATTATTATAGGAACCATATTAAGTTTCATTTCCAATATAAATATATATTCCAAAGGTGTTTGTAGTTTTGTATATTCATTTAAGTAGGATTATAATATTAACAAAATTAATTTGAAGTGTATAAAATTTCACAATAAAAAATATTAAATTAATTAATTCTCTTAACTTACCTCGAAATATTTTCTTATCATACCACATTCATTACCCAAAAATATATATTTCATAAAATTAAACATTTAATAATTTTAATTTTATAGATAATTTAATTTTCAATAACTGAATCTTAATTTTTTTTTTATATGAGAAACTAAAATATAAAATGACTAATCGAGACTATTTCCATTGCATTTCTTTTCGGTGCACGTTTTTCAATTTGAAACAGCTTAAAAGATATTTTCTTTTGATTGTATTTTAATTCAAAAGTTTCATTTTTTTCCAACAACAACAACAGGAAAAAAAACTTTTCAAATTTTTATTTTTGTTGCTTTTGGCTATTTTGTTTTCTGCACTTTTCGTCCATTTTCGAAGGTCTAAGAAAAATGAGTAAAATTTTTGTAAAAAAAAAAAAAAAAGTTTTTTCTTTAACTTTTTTTTTCTATCAAAACTTTCAATGCAACTTTTAGAAAGACTAATAAAATTCTTAATAGATTTTCACAAACTGTTAGTTACCTATTTGGCCTATAATTTTTTCAAGAAGTTAGTTTTTTTTTTATCAGGATTATAGTATTTATATTATAGCCAATTGTTTTTTATACGCGTTTTTGTTTTAACCGATTTGAAAACATTTCTATTTTCACTTTAAAACTATATCAGAATATAAAAAAAAGGAAGGATATACATTAGCTGGACACAGTTTTTTTTAAGGGATGTGAAAGAGATAATAAAAAGGACATTTAAAAGGACTAAAAGTTTTTGTTTATTGCGCTAAGTGAATTCAATTTAATTCATAATAATAAATTTTTTTTTTGTCGCACTAAATCTAAATGTTTTATTACACTTTCTACTTATACATACATATATAGAAAAAAACTTTATTTTGCGTTATATGAGTTGATGATATTTATTGGATATTCTATTTTTGGAAAATTAGCTTTAAAAGTTTTTCATTTTTTTATTTTTATTAAACTAGTTGGTTTTTTTCGGAGGATTTATTTATTTTTATTATAATATTTTTGAATTTTCTTTTTGGAAATTTATGAAAATTTATTTAATTTATTTAAATTTAAATATTTAAATATGTAAGGCATTCTATAAATATTGAAATTTTTAATATTTAAATTGATTTTAATTTATAATTATTTGAATTTTATAATTTTTATTTGCTTGTTGATAATTTGATATAAACTTTCTTCAACAATCGATAATTTGTCAATTTAATTTCTCTATTTAACATTTTTTCAGTCAATTACTCATTTGTGTAGACAGGATAATTAATAATTTAAGAAAAATCTATAAAAAAATATTATTTTAAACTAGAACTTTAATTCTACACATTTTTAAATCAATATTTTTTTTTTACATAAAATATTTTTCTTTTCTGTTAAAAACTTTTAAAATGTCACACAATTTCGGATTTCCAAAAATTCTGTTATATATTATTTTGTATGGTATACTTTTTTACATTTTATTCCCACAGAATTTATATGTGCATAATAAATTTTTCTACTTTTCAATTTTTTTTTTCATCCTTTACGTTGTTGTCAAATGAAAAAAGCCATAGAATTGATTTTTTTTTATTTGCTGACAATTTGGTGAAAAATTTCTTTTAAAAATATGCATTTTCTTGGTTAAAAAAAATTGTATTGAATGACACTTTCATTCTGAATGGTGTTTTCCCAACAACAAAATATTATATATTATAAATTTTATGTCAATTTTTGTACATTTAGTTTAAAATATGTTCACAAGAAAAAGCTCAACAATATAATTGCCTATAGACGTTTGGAAAAAAGAACAGAACCAACGAATTTGAAAAAAATTAAATATTTTCAATCATTTTTTTCTTGTATATAAAATTTTCCTTTAAATTTGAGAGAAATTATTTTTAAGGATATTCATTTTAATACAAGGAAAATTTTTAACAATAGTTTTTCTAGTTTTTTTCCTTGATGTTCCAACAAAAAAAAATGATTTTCTATTTTTTTTTTTTTTTTTTGTATTACGAAAAAGGTAAATGAAATTTGTTAGTTATTTAAAAGATAAGTGAGTTATACCTATTATAGTCTGGATTGAAAGCGAATAGAGAACGTGATTTGAAAGCAAAATTCCAATTTATTATTATATTTAGTTTTTATTAAAAAAAAAATTTAAAACTATTTTTTTTTTTTTGTAAATTTTTGTTGTTGTTGGTGTATTTGTTATGATTTCTCTTATCCAAATGAATTTTCTTCTTATTATTATTATTAATTCAGATGAAAAAAATAGAAAAATTTTGTATTCGTTTCAGGAATTTCTTACACCGAAAAAAAAAGGAAAATGTTATATAATTTTCTACTTATTTTTCTTCAATACATAATAAATTTTATTTATGTTACAACAAAAGAGCAAAAGTCCTTAATAACATAACCCGTTTAATTCTTGATAGAAAAATGAAAATAATTGGAAAATATATATTTTTATGTTTCTTTTTTTGTTACTTTGTTTTGTAATTGTTATTTTCCTATTGTTTTGTTATTATGTAATATTAAATTTTAAATAACTTAATTTATTTTTTTATATCAAATTTATTCCAAGATACGTGCTAGAAATTTATCCTTTAAGGTTTTGATAGTATAATTTGTAATATTGAATTTTTATATTTACGATTTAATAATATTGACCAGAATATCGAGAATATTTTTGTTTTGGCGCTGTAATATTTTTAAATCTATAAACTATATAAATCAAGGATGCTATCTTGAAGTTCCATTGTTGAATGTTTAATATTTCTCTCCTTCCATATAGTACATACAAAACTAATATTTTAAATTTTTACTAAATATCCTTAAAACCAAGACCAAAATTAGAAAATTAGAAAGTTGTACAATATTTTTTAATGAAAATTAAATTTTTTTTTCATTCAGTTTTGTTGAAAATTTGGAAAATGATAATATTTACTTATATTTCACACATATAATTATAATTTAAATTCTTAAATAAATTTAATTTAAGCTTTTATAAAAAATTAAATAAAAAAATATAATTTTTCACCTATTTACCACAAAGAAACTTTTTAACCAAAATATTTAAAAAAAAAACTATAAATAATTTCCAAAAACTTTTCAAAAAATAATACAAAATCTACACAAAACTACAAACATATGTGCAATATAATGTATATAATAAGAATAATGAGTGTTTTGTATGAATTGCAATTTGTCTGTGAAATGGTGATAGCCAGAAGGGTTTTTGGCATCATCGAATACATATATTTTATATTCAACAAAACATCTTATGAAATTTTCTCCGCTTTCTGATTATTTTGGTTGGATTATATTAAATATGTGTATATCCTTTTTATCATTTCTTTTTCAGTTGTATAGATATAATGTATATATAGTTTTATAAATCTACTCTCTCTAGGATACAACAATATGATGATATATTCACACATAAATGTATATCTTTACCGCAGCGTAAATTTTGTGAATATCCAAAGCAAGCTAAACTCCAAAAATTTGTAAATGAAAATTTTGTATATAGGGTGGAGTATAAATAGTTATTTCGGGATATAAATGTGTTTTTGGACGCAATTTGAGTTCCAGTTGAATTTCGGATTCAATATTCACAGAGAAAGTTGTTAACTTCAGTGTTGCGTATAGCCATTTTACAACTTCATATATCTATTTCATTTTTTCTATAGATACATTTAGGTTTGTAATCTAAAATCATGAAAATAAAATCACATAAAATTTATTTTTGTTACAGTTTATTTATACATAACCGAATCCAAATTATTTTTTTGCAACAGAGTAAATAAGTAAATCGTAAATTAAATAAATTTTAAAATTATTGAATTGTTAATTGTTAAGTCTGTTAGAATTTCAAACAAATGTGCCTACAGCAATTTCAATGTATAATGACACAATTTAAAATAAGATTATTTTCTATATATACCATCATATATCAACTAGATTTCTACACCATCCTGTATATGTACATATATAATATAATATCGTACAAGAAAATTAATATTAAAAGAAAATGATGACGATATATAGAAAAATATACTAACATATTATATGAAAAGAGTAATATTATTATGTGAAAACTAAAGTTCAATTGGACGTGAAAATTGAGTTTAAAATTTATGAGTTCACATATTTCTAACAACTATCACTATTAACTTTATTTTTTGGGTTAAATCTTCTGCAAGGATAATAAACCATATAGTGATATATATATATATATGTATATATGAGAAAAAAAAAGCATTTTTCACTTCATTTTTTTTTTCGGTAATGTCTAGGAACTATAAAAATTTCTACATCAACAACTACAATAACAAACAAACAAACAACAAAAAAAACAAGGGACTAAAGCTTCGTCATCTATAATTTCTCACTAAGTCATGTATGGTGATGATATCTTCTGCTAGGCAGTCAATATTCACCTCAAAAGTATTAATAAAAAAAAATGCTTGTTATGGGTCTACTATATATTTAAATGGCCGGAAAAAAAACCATATATATATACAAAAATACAAAAAATTTACTGTGAATGACTTCAATGATATATCAAATTTACACCAAACACTTTGAACGAAAAAACGTGGGTTAATTTATATCAATTCGTAATATTCATCTTGTGTCATCACAAAAACATCTACAAAATACTAATAAAAAAAAAAAATATTATAAACAAAACTTTTTCCTTTTCACTTTTATTTATTATTGGATCCTTCAACAAAAATGTTTATAATTTTTCTTACCAACATATTTTTTTTTTTGTTTCTTCTCCTAAACTTCATAACATAAATGAAAATTGTGTTGACTATAGGAAAATAAATTTTTTTTTGCAAAAAAGAAAGAAAAAATATTTAGGAAAAAATTTGAATATTTCTTTTTTTTTTTTTGCTGTCAGTATAGAAAAATGGTTGTGATGTGAGCAAGGATATAATATATATGGAAGAAGAGGAAAAAAAAACACTTAACCATTTTGGTAACTCCTTTCGATTGTAATGTTTCTGTATTAATCTTCCTTCCGAAAAAGTAAAATATTATATAAAAAGGTGATTTATATATTTTTTGGTCATATGGGAAAATAAAACAATATAAAATATTATAATAAATTTATAAAAAATAATATATTTTTTCTTATATGTATATTTATTTTGTAATTTTATTTTATTGTATTTTTTTGATTTGTTGAATGTAATTTATATGTATGTATATGTATATATTTTTCTGTTTTCATAAATTTTGCATATACGAGTATAAAAAACCATGTAAACAAATTCGTAAAAAAAAAATTATAATAAAATTGAATTGAAATCAAATTTCGGAAGGAGAAAGTAGTTAAGCCACTTGCTTTGGAATTATTAATATGTAAAACAAAAATGATTTATATATATTGATATTTTTTTTAAATTTCTTTTTAGATAAGAAATATACAAAATTTTATATTATATAAAAATGATAGACTACAAATTACATTTCTGTCCAAAACCATAATTCTAGCATATAATTATTAATTACACATTATTCAATTTGTAAATTGTTTTATTCATCGATCCACCTAGTTTTACAAACTAAATTCGTCCTTTACCATCTGTTCCATCCAGTGCAATTGTTAAACCTCGGCTGCATCTTCTAATTTCTGACGCCACGAGATTGCACTATTTCATACTACCGCATCCTGAACAAATGAATATTGATTTAAAAAACCAATTAATGATTTTATTGTGCATAAGCATCATTTTTTATTCATATATCCTTTTTCACTATTAACTTATATTTTCAAGTAAAATCTTAACTAAATTTGAAATTTTGTACCAAATAAAAATTATATTTCCATGATTTATTTAATTACTTTGCTTTCAATTTATCTAATTTACGATATTTTCATAAAAGATCAAATTTTTTAATAAAATATTTATTAACATTTAATCTTTTTAATAGAGTTTTCATTTATTAACCCTTCGGCCGCAAATTTATTTGATTTTTTTTTTGCATTTAGATTTAGAGCACATTTAATTATTTAGAAACACGAAAACTATATATTTTCGTATTCAAAAGCGAAACTCATTCATAATACGAAAATTAGAGAATAGAGTAATTTGTAAGAGCAGTAGATTTTATGCAAGAATTGATTTATTTCATGAATATATGATATTGGGATAACTTTAATTAAATATTGTCTCAGTTTCAATGACGTACCAGAACGTCATATGCGACTTTGCCCAAATTAATACAAGACGTCAAATGCGGTCAAAGGGTTAATAACATAATAATAAACTGTGTATACACAGTGAAAATTATATAAATAAAAAAGTCTGAATATCTTTTTTAATTTTCCTTTTAAATATATAAAAATTTATTTTTTTTATTATTGTTAAGCTTTCAAAACAAGTTTTTTTTTTTATTATTCTTTACTTTAACACACATAAAAAACACTTAACTTAAATTCCACTAGCTTGTATAGATCATATAAAAACTATATTGTTGTATCAGTTTCAACAGAAGATAAACTAAAAAATAAAAAGGATACTAAAGTAAGTATAAAAATTCTATTTCAAAGAGTAAAATATCTAACAGTAAATCTTCAAATAAAAATAAAGAATTGAATTTTTCTATATTCTTTTAAACCACATTTAATACAAAGTAAGTTTTTATCCTTTTAACAAAATTTTTTTGCTACTAAATAATATAAAACACAATCAGTGTAGTATAAATCTGAACTTTGCACTAAGTCAAATTGAAAATGAGTAAACTTTTTTATATTTTTTAATAACTATCCATAAAAGAAATTGCTGCAAGGAAATTAGAATTAAAATTTCTATATACGGTATACAATTTTCAAATTAAATTAGTCATTTTTCAAATTGAATAAGTGATTTTCTTTTTAATTAAACCTTTTTGAAAAATGTTTTCCGTTTTTTCTTAACAGAAAATTAAAAATATTTTTTTCAAAATTCATAAAGCAAGAAAAAGCAGGATGCATTAATAATTATAAAAAAAATATTACCATAGAATCCGAAAACACTCAAAAGAAATCGCAACTCTAATAAAAACAATTAAAATAAATCATGTAAAATTGTATAAAGGATATGATTCAAGTACTCAAGTCATTTATGAATATTATTGTTCTATTATGGTTGATTTTTCTTGAAATTTTTTGCTGCTATGTACAAAATTACTAAGGAACAAATTGTACTATTATAATCGTCGTTAAAGGACTTGACTATATATACTTCAAGTAATTATATATTTAATCAAAATTTTATATACATTTTCTTAATCGTTTTTAATTTTAGTTTTTCTCATTTTGTGGTATACACGATTTTTTTTTTTTTTAACTTCTTTTAAATTCAATTACAACTAAATTTTTGGAAAAGAAAATTAAAAACTTTTTCTATTAATATAATTAAAAAAAATAAAAAAATTCAAACTTTTTTGCCCATTAACAAAAAAAATTTCGTTCTTTAAATTAACAGACGAAAAAAATTAAAGAATGTTTCTGAATATGAGGTTTTTCTGTTTGTTACAAAATAGCTAATGAGCAAAAAAAAAAAAAAATAATAATGAAAAGCCACATAATGAGCTCCTTAGTATCCAAAAGAACACGAAAAAAAAACTTCATCAAGAGAAAAAAAATTGTAAAATTAAAATACCTGTTTTCTTTATTGCTGTTTTCCCTAAATGTGACCTCTGGCCAGTGTATAGGTCGTCTTTTAAGAAAAAAAAAAATGTGAACTTTTTCATTTTAAAGTTCATCCCTTAAGAAAAAAAAATTTCCTTTAAAGGACAACAACAAAAAAACAAAATTAATTTATTTTTAATTTTTCATTTCGCTGATGGCAATAAGAGTATTTTTTTTTTCTATATATGAAATATTTATATAAAAATAAGTTATACAATTAACAGAAAGAAACTTTTTTTCCTTATTTTGATAACCTTCTGACCTAGGGTATTTTAATATTATACTTATATGTATATAAAAAATATAACTTAGGAAATCCCAAAACAGTATAATACTCTTTTTTTTCTTTCTTTTTTTTAGTATAACTAATTTACCAAATTATTAACTCACTTTTCACTCCAATATAACAACAACAAAAAAATATTATTAAATTTAAAGACCTTTAATTAATTTTCCTTATTTTTATATTATATATATATGTATGTATATCGTATATATATGCGTATGTATAATCTTTGTCCGTTTTATATATACATAAGTATATTTCCATCTTATAACAAATATCAAAAAAAAATTCTATCCTTATTGTTATTCTAGGATGTTACTTATACAAGAAAACTTATCAGTTTATTTAACGAAATATATATATATAAATACTTTATCTGAAAATATATATATATATATATATATATATGTATATTATATAGAAATATACTTTTTGTGCAAATAGATTTTCATTTCATATTAGCAAACACATCCCCCGAAATACGACTTACTTTGGTCAATTTCGATATATATGTATAACATATAGAAAGAAAAGTCCTCAAAAAATCATCCTCATTTATATACAATTTTTTTTTTTCTCTTCAAACATTATTACATTAGACCGTCTTTATTGTGTACTAGTAACGTGACTTGTAAGATGATTTCTAATTTTTTTTTTTGCTTTCTTATCCTTATACATATGTGTACGAAAAATTTATATATATTTGACATAAGAATTTAATATTTTTTTGCTAAAAATCTATATATGTATATATATATTAAGTGTGTACGAAAATCAAGGATATCATATGTATATATATAAAAAAAAATATCCTTAAATATATTTACCAAAAAAAGAAACGAAAAAAGGCATTGCAATATTCTACATATCAGGGCGACACTAAATCTAAGGTTACTAATAAAAATTTCTCTTTATATATTAATAAAGAATCCTTAAGAGAAAAGTATGAAAGAAATAATACATATATACATATGATCCTTAAATATCCTTCAACTTAAAAAAGAAAACTTTTTTCTTTTTTATGGGAAAATATTTATGCACAGATCACATTATTATTTGTACAAATATATAAAAAAAAAAAAATGGTTCCTGGTTTAGTTTACTTTTTTTGTAATGTTATTTATATAGCAGAAAACTTTATATAATATTAAATGAGTGGATCAAAGGATATCAATTCTTGTTACTAAACGATATATATACATATGTGTGTAACAGGATTTGATATCCATTTACGATAAATATAAGTTTTTGAATTGATAAATTGAAGGAATATGCGAGAAGAAACTATGGAAATTTATCTTAATATTGAGTCATAAAATTTTTGCTATATTTTTTCTGTTTTTTCTGTTTTTTTTTTTTTTGCTTTAAGACATTTTTCTGTTTGTTGTCCTTTCACGTGTTGCTTTATTATATATTCTGAACATTAAAATAAGTGTTAAAAAAAAAGAAAACATTAAATTTACTAACAACAATTTCTTTTCAAAAACAAATACTTTCGTTAAAGAAAACTTTCAACTTTCTCTCATAATATAAATTAACTGAAATATTCATTTTAAGACTTGAGCAATATGTCTATACCTCTGTATAACTATATATAGTTTCAGAAAATATAAAATTTGTGTTATAGTCCCTGGAGAATTTTTTATTCGGAAATTTGTATCTTTTCTGGCATAATATTATTATTTGGGATTATATAAGAACTTTTCACAATACATTTGATCAAAGTTCGATATAAAATTTAATATTACACAAAAAAAAAAAGGTTCTAATATCCTTGATATTTTATTTTTTTCGGATAATATTTGTGCACGTATTAACTAACATAAAATCTGAAAAGTTTTCTTTTTCTGTAAATTAATTTTCATCAATAATTTTGTTGTTGTATTTATTTATTTATTTATTTATTGAAGAATCTTTGTAAAATTATATTAATTTAACATAATATTTATTTTAACTTGATTTAGTTTTGTGAATATATATTTTTTTTATGTTAAGATTTATGCAAGATTGAATATCTTTCTGTAAGTCGATCAGAAATAAAATTAATAATGGTATATAGACATAAAAATTCGGAGACCAATGAAAAGTAAATTCAATAATATTAAATTAGTCGTTCATAGCAAAATTTTAACAATTTTTTAAATTCCTTAAATTATTAACTAATTCAATTTGTAAAATTATATGGAAAACGATAAATTCAATTTAAATATTTTCTCCTTTAATTTGAAAATATTGATTAATTAATTCCATTTCTCTTCCTTTTTGATATTATCTGATTGAAAATTGACTAACATTTTGATTGATTTGAAATTTGGGTATACATATATGCACCTATATTAAAATATACGATTTAAATACTTCTATTAAATTATTTAGTTTTAAAACTTTATACAATTATGATTTATGCAGAAATAGTCATAAGTAAACTATTATATTCTACATATATTTATATTTATTTATATACTAAGATAAAAATTTCTTAACAGAAACGGAAATTTTAAATGTTTATAAATAAAAAAGAAATCTTCAACAGAAAATTTAATAATATAAAATTGTAAATATTATTATTTTTTTTTCACACCCACAATATTCTTAAAAAATATAAAAAGATTTTTCAATTTCATAATAATATTTTACATTATATACTTATATATACTATACCCAACAACCACACAACATGAAAAGAAAAAAAAGCTTGCCCACAGGATTATCTGTTTATGGTTAAACTAGATTTTTTATTTTTTTTATGAAAGAATGATGAAAATTTTATAATACACATTTTCACTTACACCCCAGGAAGGATGCAATATTGTGTAACTAAATAGTTGGTATTTCACTCAAGAATTTTATGTAGCATAATTTTTATATTATTTTTGCAAAAAAAAAAAATATACTAGTACATAGTTTTTCTTCTTGTTTCAATTTCCTCGAGATTGTTGTTAATTTTCTTGGATGCCCATGAGAATATATTTATATTATATATTTTTTATCACTATAGTTGTGAGGTGTTTGCCTATCTAACAGTATAATAACCTATTTTAATGCACTTGAGATGAACACAGGCAAAATCTTTCTTTAATTTTATTTATTTTGTACATAAAAAAAAATCTGTGGGGTAAAAGATACTTTAACCGAAAAGTGTGAGTAATTTTTTTTTTTATATATATATCAGCGGTTCGTTTTTATTGCTTCAAGGATTTATATACAATTTTCCTTATTATTTATTTATGCATTGTTGCAATAAAAACAGAGACCATGAAATTTATAGCTACATTAGAAATAACTAAATAAACATTTAATGAAATTTCATTCTCGACGTGAATAAATAAAAAATGAAAAACTTGAAAATATCAAATTGTATATACCAACCAGGCTTTTTTTATTTTTTGAAAATTAAAATAAATAAAAAAATTTACAGATTTGTTAGCTCTCTACTAATTATATTAAATTTGTATTTGTAATTTTTTTTTTACTTTTCAGATACCTGGTATTATAGAAACACAATATAATAAAACTATTGACAATTTATATGTGGCAAGTTTAAGTATTAGAATGCGTTTATTACCAAGTCATTTTATAGTTAGCAGTACATCAACACAACATACAAATAATTATGCTGTTAGTACAAATTTTGGAGATAAAATAATGAACTTTTTAAGTCCATCATATAACTATAATAATAATAATCAAATACCAAATCCTGGTAGTTTATTATTACGATGTACAGCACAAATACCAGATTTGTATCAAGAATCGACAGATCTTGAATTGGGTGTACCTCAAAAGGATCCAATACCAGCAAGAGGTAATATATGTATTATTTATTATTTACCAAAGTCAACATATTTTTAACTATTTCATTATGTTTACAAACATTTATTTACAAAATTTTCTTTTTATTAAGAAATATTATAAAATTCAAAAATTTATATTCCAAATGAAATAATTTTATTTTTGTTATGTTTGGTTAAAATTTTATCGTTGCTACTTAAATAACTAAAATGCATTTTTTGGATAATAATTCACTAAATATTTATATGTAGAAGAACCTTAAAAAGAATTTTTATTTGAATAAATTGTTTGGATAATTTTCAATTTTGAGAACTAGGAAAATTTCCTATAAATTTATTTATATTCAAAAATACTTTTTAATTCTTGCAAAATTTTATATATTTTTCACAAAATATTTAAAAAAAATAGAATTAAAAAATATTATATTAATTGAGAGTTATTGAATTTAATTATTTTACTTACTTGCATCTTTATATAAATTTAATAACGATAATTAGCTCTTATTTTTATTTTTAATATTTCTTACATTTAAGTAGAAATAAAAAAAAATATTATTTTACTATAATCTTTTTAACAATTAGTTAATAAATATTACTTCAACCTAAATGTAAATTGGATCTTGTATAAATTGATTTATTTATAATGAAACTTGAAAAATTAGTTCGAAATTTATTGGAAATTAATATTATTACTTATATTCCACAGAAACTTCAAAAAAGATTCAATTAATACTCATAATTTTTGTTATAGAAAAACTTTATAAGTTTAAAGATTTCTTTTTATACTTATTTTTCTTATAAATTCCTTAATTTACTTAAAAGGATTTACAAGAATTTTGTATAAAAATTATGTAATTTTAGAAGGAAATAATTGAAAATATTCTTGGAAAGTTTTATATAATTCAAGAGTAACATAATTTTACGATATTTATTTCAGAATTACTGAAGTTAAAATTCCTGCTTAATTTGCATCTTTTGTAAATTTAATAACAAAATAATGGACGGGGGGAAAGCTATTATATTTATCATTGATCTGGTTTTTATAACTAAGTATTATTTTACTATTCATTGCAAAGGAAAGTTAATTGTTTTTTATTTATAATTCAAACTTAAATCATCTGGTAAGATGATTACATTAAGAAGTAGTGCGAAATTTATAAGAAAAATAATATTTATATATATTTCAAGGAAACTATATAGAAATACTTGATAGGTGTTCTTTAATAGTCTTCAATTTTAAATGATATAAACTAACTGCATAATTTTAGGAAAAATAATATTTTTTTATTAAAAAAGGAATCAAAAAAATATTAAATAAGAAAATGAATTAAATGTTTTACATACTTTAAAAAAGTATAGTAAAATTCAATTAATTTTAATATTTATTTTATAAATAGAAAATATTGGAAGTTACTTTTTATAAAAATAATTTTTCATCCCATTTTCATTATTTTTCCGCATAGCTTTTCCAATTTTTTCAACAATAAATTTATTTGCAAATTCACGAATTTATTAACACAAAATCTTGACAATATTACATATTCAATGACGTCATCAATTTTATATCTCTCGATATTTATGATCCATAATAAATAAAAAAAATGTTCAAATCATGATTTCATCCTTTCAAAATTCCATTTGATTTTATCCCACGATAATTTGAACAATAGAGTCCTTAATGAAAGCAGACGTGTCTACGGGATAATAGTTTTTACTCCCTTTTCAAAATTAGTTATACTTTTTCATCGCTATTATTAATTTTATATTTTGTGACAAAAAAAAAATCCTCAATTGATTTAGTTTAGCCTATATGTATACCATTCATAATAACGAAAATTCTATTTTAATATATATTTAGACAAAGCTTAATGAAATATCATTGTTTAAATTCCTTTTCCGATTAACTTATCACAGAATGGTAAAAATTGAATTTAAACTTGTATAGAATGAAATGATCATAAGAATCGAACTTATTTGAATATTATAGTTTAACCAAAAAAATAAATTTTAATTGACAAGTTATAAATATTTTAATTAATTTTTTTCAGTAACATCTTCATCAACATCAAGACTCAGAAATTATTTATTACATTATCAAATCTATTTCTTCTCATCACTATCAATTCTTATTGGTTCGATAATAGTTGGGACATTTGAAATAAATCAATGGTATAACACATAGGTAAATTAATTTAATTAAAATGTAAATGTATATTTATAAAAAGGCAAAAAAAAATAAGAAAAAATTTTTAAATTTATTTCATTTTTTTATTATAATTAATTATATTAAAGTAAAATTAAGAGAAAAATATTTGTGTATAATGTTTGTTGTTTATGTAATAATTATCTATAAAATTTTAAAAATAAAAAATAATTTAATTATTAAGAAATATAGTTAAGAAATTTATAAAAAAATTAATAACAATTTATATTATAAGGATATAATGAAATTTAAATATAACTTAATGAGATGCCATTAAAAAAAATTCAAAAAATTATATATGATAAAAATTGCGTAAATATAAATTAAAATTTAAGTATATATTAGACTAAAAAAAAGAAGAATATTTTAAATATTTATTATTAGTATATATTTAAATAAAATATTTCATTTTTAAAGCTTAATTATTTCTCATTCTAATTTTATCTTCCAAATAATAATATTTCATTAATTCAAAAATATGATTTTCACTGGTATCCCTCAATCATTAAATCTACTATATATATATTGCATGTTAAAAATGTCCTTTTAATAGATTAATAGATATACAATATTTACAAATCAATTCATTATCATTTTAGCAAAAAAAAAATATTAATGATAAAATAAACATTTAACTAAAATATTAATTCTATATATACTTTATACTAACTTAAGGAATTCATAAATTATAAATAGTTAGGTGTATTAATAATTAATGTATATGTATATCAAAATATTTAAATTTCAGACAAGAAAATATACAAACATTTTTGTAAAAGAAAGGGTTTTTCTTGAAAAATTGTAATTTGTAATGCCATCAGAAAGGTACCAAAAAGGATTAAAAATATTTGTCAGTACTGAAGTAAATTAAAAAATTTCAATTTTTAAAATAAATAATTAATTATAAAAAAAAAATGTAATTTAACGATAATGTAATATTAAAACTATAATATATATATATTTTAGATAAATGTTATAAAAATATTTTTAATTTTTTTTATTTTTTAGAAAATTATATTGTATAATAATTAAATTTTTACATAAATTATAAGTGTTTACATAATATAATAATATTTTAAACTTTAAAGTCTATAAATATTAAAAACAATTAAATTTTTAAAAACGAAATTGCCATAAAAAAAAGTGAAAAATATTTACAAGAAAATAAAAATTATTATCTGTAAAATATTCATAAAGATTCTATACAACATTAAAAATTATATATAATTTATATAGCGATTTGAAAACTTCATTGAAAATTTAAAAATAAAATAACAAATTATATTATGAATTTTCAGAAAATTAACTATAATTATAAAACTTACATATAGTTGTAAAAGCACAGCTTAAATAATTTACTTAAAATAAAAAATATGAAAATAATAAATAAAAACAATTATAAATGTAGTGTACATCTATATGTTATACCAAAGATAAACTTACAATAAAAATAAATGCATAATAAAAAATAAAATAAAAAAATTGTTTATTAAATTATTTCAAATTGAAACCAGTGATGGAATTTTATAGTCGTGTTTTGTGTATAGTTCACTATATATTACTGCAATTTTAAATTTATTATACCTACAATTCGAAAGGATAATTAAACTCACTATAAATCGCAATATCTGATATCTGATGGAAATATTTTCGAAAGATTAAAATGAAATGAAGAAGGAGAAATTTTTTTATGATATTCCTTGAACAAAAATAATCTCAACATTTATTATTAATTCAATTTATTAATAGTTTTCATTAAAAGTCCCTAACAAAATATAAAAATTAGTATAATTAAAATATCTCCCCTTGAAAATGGTAGAAAGAAATTGGCAATATAATATTTTCCATTAGACAATTTAAAAATTTAACTAATTCAATATTTTTTTTAATAGTAAGTTTAAATTTATTGTTTAAACAGAATTTTGTTTAAAACTTTTTCTATAATCTTTTTATTACGAAAAGAAATTTAACCTCAGCAAAACATAAGAATGTAGAAATAATATTAGACTTAAATAGTGTTGTATATGAATTGCTTCTTGTTTTTATAATAAGCACAAAAATATATTTTATAATATATGATGAAAAAACCACAGTACAATTATAAATGTATATTATAAAATCTCTATGTAGTGTAAAAAAAATGTTAAAAGTTTTTTTGGTTATGATGCAATCATAATATTTTTCCCTACGGTCAAATAAAAATGCAATGGTAAATATTAAGATTTTCATGTAGAAATTTGTACAAACATAAATTTTTACAAATAATTTTAATATAATTACATATTATATGTGTAGTATTCCCCATGTAGTAATATTTTTTGGTATATAAGTCAACCAAAATTTTAAAGGTATTTATTTAAGGTAAAAAATATTATATATTTTTTTATGAATATTATAGTAATATTTATAGAAATGTCAAAAAATTATATTTAAACTTATGGAATATATTTAAAAAACATAATTTTTGGTTTTACAGGATTTATTTATTGTATGGTTAGTTATTTTATTTGAAATCTAAAAAACTTTTATAATTTTAATAATAATTTACTATCGTATGCAATTTGACTTGCAGGTAAAATAAATGAAGAAAAATTATAGTTATGTTTTTTTATTAAAACATTACTATTATAAATTATAAATATTTATTGTATACTCGATAAATAATTGGGTTTAATAATATATTATTTAAAAATGATTTAATATACATATAAGTATTTTATTTTACATAATTACTTATACGTATATGGTTTGTCTATCAAATTATATTTCTTATCAAATAATTATAGTTTAGAATAAATTTATAGTATATGTACATATTATAATAAGTATATGAATTACTATTTGATTTAATTATAGATCACATTAAAACTATTTCAATAAAACATATTTTTGCAACTTAAAAAAAGCTCCGCATTTATTATACTGGTTATGCTACATACATAATTACAAAAAAAATATATATATTTGCATATATTTAGGCATCAGAAATAAGAAATTCTGTATTCGATTTTTAAATAATTAGTTATTCAAATTATTGAATTTAGCCTTATGTAATAGAAACAAAATTAATTCAAATTATTGAATATACATATATTTTAATTCTTAGTACTTTATTACTAGTACTAAGTACTATTGTTGAATTAAAATTTAAAATTTCTAACAAATTTTTTTAAAATTTAATAAGCAAAAAAAAATTCATAACAATTTATAAACAAGTAATTTATTTTAAACACTATTGCATACTCAAGTTTACTTCATTTTTAGTAAATATAAGAAGATTGAATTATGCTTTTAAAATGAATTAAAGAACTACTGCAAAATTATTCTTTAAAATTAAACTAAAAATTTGAACCATTATTTTCATATTTGAAATATTTCTTATTTAAACCAGCATAAAAACAGCAAAGAATATTTTCTGTAAAATTTTAAAAATATTAAGTACTATTTTCTTCAGTTTTTAGTATTCTGAAGAAAATATTTTATAGTAAAAAACTTAAAATATTTCTGAGATATTTATAAAAAAAAAATTAAGTTTAAGAAAAACTTTGATAAGATGATCATTATGCCCATCAGCATATTTAAGTTTTTTTCTTCTATATTTTGTTTGCAAATCCTTTTCATTTTATATAAGTTTTTTTTTTTTCAACTTTTGGGCTATCTATACATACATAGAATTATTTTTGTAACCAAGTCAAGGAATAATATTTTCTTATATATATATATGTATAAACATAATGCTTGTATATACTTAGTGTAAATATTTATTCTTTCACATATTTATATGCTTAAGGAATTTTATTATTAAATGGAAATAAACTATTAATAATGTCGACAAACTTAAAAAAAAAAAAGAAATAATTTTTAAAGAGTTAAGTGAAATAAATGGTTTAACAAAAATTTTCTTACCATATATTTCTTTTTAACAATTTTTATAATGAAAAATTGAAATGAATTTTCACTACCTTCTAAAATAATGATTTTTACATAAGACATAATGAAAAATTAACCTTTCAGACTTAAACGTTTTTCGTTCAAGCTTAATCTATCATATTTTTTTTTAATTCTTTAAATTATTTATATGTATAATACTATTATTGTTTATGGTTAAATAAAATCTATATGTAATTATATCAAGGACTTCAATTATCAAATAACATATCTTTATATCAAAGATAATAGTTGTATACATATTTACTTTTCTGGCATCCCATTCACTTTAAATTTGTCCATAAATGAAAGAAATCAATATTTTTTGAATAAATTTATTTATTTTATTTATTTTTGAATGCACAAATATGCATTATAATACGATATACTCAGAAAAAAAAGGATAAATATATCAGTAATTCCAACAAGGATTCATATCTCTGTAATATATTACTCTCTGATACATATATTTGTTTTTCTAGCATAATACACACAAAAAAATGCAAAGATATATTATTAAAAAATAAGGATATTATTACCTTAGAATTTGGCATTTAAACTGTCTACGTTATTTTCTATATATGTTGAAGTTTTTTACATATCCTATTTAGTCTACTTCAGTTTTAACATGTTTAAGTATAAACAAGCAAAAAAAGAAAATGAAAAAAGGATATTTACTATTCTACTAAACTAGGATATGTGTCGTCTTCACAAAACAAACGTACATACAAGAGAAAAAAAATTGGAAGCAGATAAAGTAGTATACCATAGTTTTTATAAATGTAAATTTAATGTTATAATAACTTTCTTAATACTTTTAAATAAATTTTCATTTTTACCTATGTGGATAAATGAGAGTGTTTTTTTATAATTTTTATATTTTTTTTTTTTTTTGTAAATATCCTTTTTCAAATTCTATTATACGTAAAGGAATGTGTAAATTATATATTTTTTTTTGATTGCTCTACTATAGTAAAGCTAAAAAAAAAAATAATAATAATATACAATTTGTTTTTTTTTTTGAAATTATATACGAAGATTCTTTGAATTTGTTAAAATTAATGGTCCTGCAGGAATTGTAAATTTATTTTAATCCATAAATAATTCGGAAAATGTTATGCAATTTGTTATACTGATACGGCATTTAAGATAAAAATTACCTTTATTTATTTTATATGCTGCTCTTTATTGTCTAAAAAATCTGTAAATTTCTTTAAATGTATATGAAAATTTGTGGTAATTTTTCTTATTTAAAGCAAACATATTATATTTATATATGTATATAATGTATAGGTATATAAATATACTTTTATTTTGTCACACTTTTTTTTTTGTTAAATAATTAATTATTTCCCCAAAAAAAATATATGTATACATATACATAAAGAAGTAAACATATATTCACTTGGGGGATAATGTTCTCGAAATGAAAATAAAAACGTTTATTAAAATATATTTAAGAGTCATTTTTTGTTTTGTTATCTTTTGTAAATTTATATACAAAAGAAGAAAAAAACAAAACAGTTAAGAATAATTATCCTATTTAAATCAGACATTAATGAATTTTTTTCAATGTATTTAAAATTAATTAATTAATTAAAAAAAATTAAGATAGGAATTAAACTTTAAATACAATGATAATTTTGATAAAAAGAATTTTTAGTAATATTATAGTAAAAATTTAAATTTCGTTTAATGTGGATTTTTAAATAGTATATGTAATTAAATTTATGATAAATGTTGGCAATATGAGTGTTCAATATAAATTATCTTCATTAGATTTAATGTGTACAGTTTCATTTACAGACACTACAGATAACTAAGCATTTAATACAAGTTTTCATAAAAATATCCTATACTTAGTTAACTTTAGGTCTAATATTTTCATAGAACAAATAAAATTTAAAATTTTTGTATTCTCTGCTGAGAAATAAAACATAACTAAAAAATTCCCAATCGAAAACTAAATTCAAGAATTTTTTTCTTTAAACCCAAAATCCATCAAATAAATCATTATAAAAAAAAATTTCAAATCTCACGTAATTTACCAAAATTGAAAATAATAAATCAAAAATTGAAAACTTTTTATAACCTAAAATTCATCTAATCGGAAATAGTTTATACTAAAATGGTTTTTTTTTTGTTGTGTTTTTGGTAAAATTGAAATATTTGACTAAATTCTAAAATAATTTTATCTATATATCCTCCAAAAATAATCAATTTGTTTATACAGAAAAAAAAAAATCAACAAAAATTTATTATTTATTTTTATTGGTATATTAAAAAAATAAAAAAATAATTATATAATTTAAAATAATTGTTCATGTTAATTACTTTATCTATATTAAATAAATTATAGCTCTATTTTTTTTTTTTGCATAAATCACTGGTTTTATTCAATCCTGTGTGTAAAATGTTATAATAATAAAAAATATATATCAAAAAATGGTAATTTTAGTAATATTTAAATACGCGATTATATTTTCCAACCAACAAATAAAAATTTAACTTAAAAAAATACTACATTTTTATTTCATGAAAATAATATTCTCTAATTATTTTATTAATTGCTTGCGGAAATTTTACAAATCCTAAATTATTAATAATATTTTGAAAATTATATAAACAAAACTATTAATATAATATTTAATTCTTGTGGGATTTTATAATTTTTAGTATAATATTTATAAATATTTGTGTATAAATTTTAAATTTATTATAATCATATATAAAACTATACGATAATATTCCAACAAAAAATGTTGCAATTTATATTAAGTATTATCATAAATTTTTTAGGTTGTAGATTTGTAAATATTTTGAATAAGTTTAAAGTATATGGTATAGTAACAACAACGAAAAATCATTATGTGGAATGGTATATCATGCATAATAAATTAATAAATTAAACTAATAATTTTATATTTTTTATTATTAATAATATATAGAATTTTGTTAACAAAAATTGTATATAAACATAATCTATAATTTGAATAATGATGTTATTGCAATAATATTCTATACATAAATATTTTACATTATTTTCATAAATAATTTTGAGATATATATTTATTGGTTGGATTATAGACAAATTAGACAAATTATAAAAAGTTAAGTAATTATTATTTTATAATTATTAATTTACGAATATTTTTTTTTTTAGTATTTTGATTGAATTTGAGTTAATTATAAATGTGTATAAAAATTAATGAAAAATTTTTAGGTATAAATTTTACAAAAGTAATAATTAATTTATGAATTATTTTATTTATATCTTGGTTGTTTGAAAATTGGTATTTAAATGGAATTGGCTAAATAATATTAAATTAAATTTATTTCTAAACATCAACAAAAGAAATAGCAGAATGATTATGCGGAGTTCCGGAGAAATACATTAAAACTAGAATATTGGCAATTACACATACACTTAAAATATAAATATTAACCGGAAACTTTATGGAATAAATTTAAAGTATAAATTTTTATTATTATTATAAAAAAAATTTAAACAATATAAAATTCTTATTTTTAACACCTGCAAAAACCTAAAAAAAAAGGAAGTAAATTAAAATTGAAAACTATATTTTCAAAACACAAAGAAAATACTTTTCAAAGGATGAAAACGGAAAAAAAAAGTTTACTGCATTAATACTGCAATACTTTTTCTATTCTACTTTTTTTTACAAAGCTTTTTTCGTTCAAAAACTATTAGTACAAACCGTTCCACATAATTTTCATAATAAAATACATAATAATATTTCTTTTATATTACTTTAATTTAATGAGAATTTTATCATATAATTTTTTTAAATACAAAAATAATGAGTTTTTCAGGTTTTATAGGTTTTACGTTATTCGACAGGATTTCCTCTGAAAAAAAAGTACCTACAGTTAAAGTACCTAAATATTTCTGGCAGAAGCTAATTTAAGTAATTAGAATAATAAATTCTATAGTAGAAATTTTGAATGTTAGTAGTACAGCATAAAAAGTGTAAGAATTAACTAACAAGTGTTCAATTAGGTATTAGGAGGTAATACACGCTCACTATCATTACTTGTTGCTGTCATTCCTTTTAAATTAACCAAAAAATTCAAATCATTTTCAATATTTTAATGTATAAACAGAAAATAAAATTAAATTCCAGAAGTTCAATGACATTTTGTTGGTGAACATACTTTAAATCCGGAAATGCCGATTTTTATTTATAAAATGATCTCAATTATACCAAACAAAAAAAAATTAATAATATTTAACAAGTTTTTTTTTTTGAAATATTGAAAATATAAAAGCAAGTTTTTTATGACATAATCATAAATTTTTGCAATTGTAATTTTCGAACAAATATAATTTTATATTTAAAAAGTTTGGTTAAATACTTATTTTTATGCTAACGATATTTTGTTACCTCTAAAAGTAAATAAATGTGACTCGTTTATTATTTGGTAATAATAACAACAAATTTATTTACATTTTTTAAATTTACAATGAAATTCTCGAAAAAAATCGAATTTTGTAAAAAATAAAATTCCGAAAAAAAAAAAGATTTTTTTATTAAATAAGAAATTTTTACGAATTTCTCTGAACTCATCATCAGCTTAAAAATAAATAAATTACCAAAAAAAATTTCATTCAGAATATTTTGCTAAAAATGAGCAAAACAAATTTCTTTAATGCACCTCTTTTTATTTAAACAACAAGCTTCGTCATGCCCAGCGGCGGCTGATTGCACTTGACCAATATTTTTAAGAATTAACTGTAAAATGCTTATATATATTATTTAAAATATGACAACAAAAATTTTGTAGCTTTTAAAATTATGAATTTAATGGTAATATTTTGGTGGTTTATAATTGAATGGGGAGCTACAAAAAAATATGATTTGTGTTCCACAAAAAAAAACATATATTAACAAACACTTATCGTCATTAAAAACCACAATTTTTATTTTAGTTTCCAATTGATTCTTGTGATAACACATAATATTTTTTACAAAATCTTTCTGTCGTAAATGGCATCTTAAATTTCTGCGTACAGATTTTTGTTTTTGATATAAAAACCATCTTGAATTTTGATCATTTTACTACCTCCTTTACTACCATCTATGTAGAGAAATTTACCATCCAATAATTGCTGTACATATTTAAATTTATTTCATTTAAATTTGTTCATATATACATACATTATGTATGTGTTTTAATTTGAAAAACTTAATTATAGTATTTTTAACAAAACTATTTGACAGAAAAGTTTTTTTTTCAATGTTATTCCTGATAATTTCACATATGTAAATGTTCCCATTACAAAATAAGTAATGAAACAAAAAAAAAAAATTATAGTAAAAAAATACATAATTTTAAATATTCTGAATTTATTAAACCAAAAGTTCTATCAAAAAAAAAATTATTAGCTTTATAACATTGTATTAATTCAAAATTTCCGCTTAATTTGAGTTATTGCTAATTTACACATTAAATCCTGGAAATAATTAATAATTTATCATCAGAATTTTTTATGTTGTAATAATCTCATTAGGGTGTTAACAAAATAACAGTACTATTATGGTTTATTGTTAATTCAAAGTACATATATTATGTTTGACAACATAACGAAAAATCAAAAAAAGAATAATTAACGAAAGTAGGACAAACCAATTTAAGTGGTTACCAAAAAAAAAATGCTCAGAGCAAAGGATTATAAGGAAATAAATTTTTACACACATATTGTACACTTAATAAGTTCTAATTGGAGAAATTCATCAAATTTCCATTAATATGAATGATCCAGCAATTTTTCTACAATCAGTACACTATAATTTTCACAAAAAAAAACCTATACACAACACTAATTTGTGCCAAAAATTGAGATAAAATGTAATATTCGGCACTGCAATTTCTTTTTTTCGCAAATACATATGTAAACCAAATAAAATTTCCCACATAATTTATTTTTTATTTATAAATAAATGAAAATTAATTTTATTTTTATAATAATTTATGTATTTTTTATACCATTATATAATTTACATAATTTATTTATTATTAAAAATATGTTAAAATATTAATAAATTAATATGAAAAAATAAAGTTTTAATTAACATTTTTCATATTAAATAATTGTAATTATTAGTGTAGTCAATCATATTATTTAATTATATAAATTTTAAAATAATTCTTAATTATATAAGTTTAATTATAATTGCATCCATATCAAGCTATGAAAAATTTTTAATAAATATTATTCAAGATAAATATATTTGTTCAATATTTAATTTCTGTATAGGTATACATAAAAATTTATTAACCTGAAAATAAACAAGATTTAATGATATTAACAGTATTACTTATTGGGGTAAATATATATATGACACCAAAATAAATCATTTTTTTTACCATTTTCTAATTCATCTTAATTGCATTATAATGGATTTAGAAGTAATCAACAATGACTAAAATATTATAAAGACATAAGCTCCAGCTCCATACGAAAATTAATTTAGAAAAGGGTATATATAGAAATATTTGCGGATAGCCAAACAAAAAAGAATTTCATCTAACCACCAAAAAATTCTATATAATATAACCATTTACTGTTTGAGAACAATTAATCTTGATTTTATTTTAACCAGATGGTGCCAGCCAGAGAGAATAAAAACAAAATCCCATCATCATATAAAGGAAATTTTATGAATAAATGTGAAAATATAATATAAAGGTGTTTTATATTTCTTTTTTTTTTTTTGTTAGGGTGGGTAAAGGGTGCTAATTATTTTCGTCTTTTTACCTTTATAAAATATCCTTTAACAATTAAGATTAATGTTTTATTATTTTAGATTGTGTTTATATTATTTTCTCGACATTTTATACATTTGCCTTGTATATAAGCGGACATATTTATTTAAATAAGGACATAATTAATTGACTATAGGTTTTTTCTTTATTATTAGGTATACTGCTGGCGACTAATTTAATATTTTTTTGTAATTTGAATATTATTAGAGTTTATTTATGTGCTAATTAATGACAATACAATGTACATAAAATTAATTTTTCGAAATATATACAGAGAAAAGTTTCCATTAAATTATGAAGTGATTTCGTTTATAAAAAAAAATATTATAAAATGGCAATAAAATTTCTTTTCTAAAATATGTAAGTCGTTATATTATAACCATATATTTATGTACATAAATCCAATATTCTATAAAATTTAACTCTAAAATTAAATTATAAATGTTTCTGATAATTAAAGATCACATTCCACAATTAGTCGAAAGATTATTATATGCAAAAACACACATCATATCAATTTATAGTGAAATGTATAATATGGTAATTTCATTTTCATTTTCTGTAATTGCATTTCTCTCTTTACTTTCTAATGATAATTTAATAAATAGACATTTTCTGATGTAAAACAAACTAAAAATGTCCTCTTCCTTATGTTCATGCATATTATAGTTATTTTACAGACATTTTAACATACCATTTTATGGATGTATACCAAAAGATCCTTGAATATTTACAATATAATTTTTATATATAGTAATATTCCTTCATTTTGACAATTACCAGATCGTTATGTAATTCGCCAGATAAAATATACTTCATATATAAAAACATATAATATAATATTCCACAAATAGTGTAAATGACAAAAATAATGTAATGGTAACTACTTTTTTGTCAATTCACACTTTAATAGTATTGTTATATTCTGTAAATGGCGACTGATTTTGTCTAGGTATTTTTTTAATAAATATATGAATAAAGGATAATATTGAATGGATATCAGGCATATGAATGAGGATATTATATTTTGATATTAACATTGATTTTGATACCCCAAGAGTTCACAAAAATAATATTAATTCAATATTAAATAATTGTCTACTACATATTCTATATTTAATTTTCAAAGTAATATTCATGGGTCACATTTTACATTAGTATTTAAGGCACAAAAAGTCATTGTAAAATACTCCAAAATAAATAATATTATAATATTTTCCATAAAAAAATTGTTGAAATATAAATATGTCTGCATTAGTTATTATTTATAAGAAAATTATTTATATGCATGTTGTATATAAAAATAAATGTATTTGAAATATTTTCAATAATTCTTAAAAATCCAAAAGAGGGCAAAATTGCTATCGGGGTTACAACAAATTTCTTTAATAATTTATTTACAAAAAGGTAACAATTATTTTGTATTCAAATAAATTACTCCCCCGAACAATATAATAATTGTGAATTCTTTTGAATATAGGACTCAGGAGTATTAAACAAATTCAATTCGTATCATGAATACAAAAATACTATTATACATTTATGTATGTACATAAAACTGGTAACAACTAAAAGAGAGAAAAAATAACTATATATAATATAGTCGCCTCAATTACTATCATATAATCCTTATATTTCTTAACATATGAGTTTGAATCGTTAGCCTATATTCAATAAGAATTCAATTGTATTTATTATATTGAAGGATATTTCAATTTCTACCTTATAAGTACTGTCAAGGATCAATTGTATAGAATATAAAAAAAATATGTATAAAGTAAATAAATTTTCAATTATTCATATAATGGGGAAGACTAAAAGGTTACAATATATTTTATATAGATTTTCAATTTGGTAAACTGTTTTCGTTATATTCAGAAATTCCTTTTATAAAACGATTTAATTTGACACTGAAATAAATTAATTACAATACGTATATTAAACAAAATATTGAATAAACATTTTTTAATTATACATTATACATACGAGTACGTACATAAATTTTGAAATAATTTTCATACTTTTATATTTTCTTTGTACATTTATATCTTTTCAATGTTCAAAAGCTATTAATTTCAATATTTTATTCTTATACAATCTCTTTACACCCCTAAGTCTTAAAAATTTATATTTTCTGAAACAACAACAACGATGTATTACAAATGAAACATTTTGTCCTTGATTTTTAAATATTTGATTTTTTTTTTCTTAAATTGTTTATCAATAAAGGAAAATGTTTCAATTTCTTCAGAGAGTTTCATAATATAATACATAAAACCTAAACTTCCAATTGAATAACAAATTAGCATATTAACGTAAATAATATATTTACAAGCAATATACATATATACACGTATGTGCGTATTACACGTATCAGATATGAAATTGTTTTATTGAAAAGTTTCAAAACAAAATGAAGAAAATAATAATAATTGTTTTTCTTTGAAGAAATGTAAATTTTATGCGACGTGAAAAAATTTATCGATAATATACAATAAATTTTTATATGTATAATATGATTTTATATTCAAATTTATATTGAAAAATTTTGTAAAAAATTAATATACGCGTGCCAAATTGAATTAAATTAGTATATTATTTAATTTATAATTTATTGATTTTAAAAAATATAATTGATTTTAAATATTTTTTTTGTTATTATGTAATTTAGAGTAAATTTCTAAACATATAACTATTTTTTATTAAAATGAAGAGAATTATTTTAATCATGCTATTTAAGTCAATTATGATAGTGGAATCGTTTAGTATGATTAAAACATTTTGAATTAATTAAATTACAGTAAACTGATTTTATTTGGTCAATATTGATTAAATATTCAAATATATAGCACCAAAAGGATATTTAATATACATTAAATATTACATGAATTTTTTACATTTTATAACAATAATTGTTAATCGTTTTAAGAATATATTATAGTACCATGTTACCACCACAGCATCAAACATCAGGAAAACACATTTTTTAAATCAAATTACATTTCTTTGAGAATTCCTTTCTTTTACTCATAAATATATAGTAATATCCCTTGTTGATATATTTACTATACGCAGACAAAATCATCAAAACAATACGACTATAATAAAAATTAAAATCCTGCACACAACAATCCCTTTTATACTGTTCAATATTTTTTTCTTAACCAAATATTTAGAAAAATTGTATATATGTATATATTTTTTACATAAATTGTCATCCACTATTTATAAGTTATTGGTTTTCATTTTTATTTCGTCCTTATTATCTTTTACATATGTATTATTACAAAACAAACAAAATACTATACTGCATACTGGGTAACCTATATTTATTTAATGAAGAAGTTATTCATTAAAAAAGTATTACAGAATAATGAAATTCCATGTGATACTACAAAATAAAACCAAAGTATAATATGCGTGCAGTAATTTATGGAAAACTACAAAGGCTTCGTTTATACAAAATCAAAAATATATTATCAACATAATTCCATCATGTATTAATCAACATGTAACTTTAGAAAGTTATTATATTCTTTATAACTTTAATGTTAAAAATATTTTCTTATATGTATAATATTTTTATACCAATAATATTACGTATATTTATTAAATTTTCATTTTATTTGACAAAAAGACAAATTCATTAATTTGAATTTTGTTTAATTTATTAATTTAAAGTGTGCATGCCTTAATTAAAGAAGATTATTTATATAACAAACTTCAATATTAAATATATATAATATAATAAAATGAAATTTTCATTTTAAATGTTAAGCTGTTAAAAAAGCTTACATTGCAACAAATTTATATTAAAGAAATTGTAACACAACATATTTTTTTATAAATGGAAAGATGTTATAAATTTATGTTTGGTATATGAGTATTATATATAATAGTATTCAATAATTTACAAGAAAAACTTTATTGAAAGCTTTATATTTTTATCATAAAATTTCAATAAAAACCTTAATAATTTTTTATAAGAAAAATGTGCAATGCATATAAATTTATATTTATATAAATATATATATAACATAAAGATTTTATCTTATAAATTCAAATTGTTAAAAAATTTCTAAAGTTAATATTGATGCAATTTTATATAAATATTCTTATAGTTATATAGAAATTTATGTTCAATTTTTTCAATATTATATAACTGGCCTAGAGGAATATTAACTTGTATCACAAAAAGGTATTAAATATACATTAAATAACTATCAGGAAAATTCAATTTTCTATTCTTGGTAATATTTATATTTTCACATACCGAATATTGTATAATAATATTAAAAAAAAAAAAAAAACTTGTAACTATAATATTATTCAAATAGATGAAAAATTTCTTAGAATCAATGTTAATATAATTTTGTAAATTCAGAAAATTTTACAATAAATTAAAATGTAAATATTTATGGCAATTTTTTGAAAATGTAAAATAATATTGTTATTTCTGTATAATATCCTATTAATAGGATAATATAGAGTTATATTTAAATTTAAATTAAAACAATTTAATTGGAAATATATTAATCAATTTTTTTCATATATAATTATTGTTAATCAAATTACGAAGATGTAATAATATGGTTATGGTTAGAGTATATGAAATTAAATTAAATGAATTTTCGTTGAACTAACAAAATTTATTAACCATTAACAGATTATATTAATTTTAATGGAAATTATTTCATAATTTAAAAGATAAAGTAATTATTTATCATTTCGCAATTATTTTTCGTTGTCGTATATACTAAGTGTGCCGTTTTAATGAATCAATAAATTTTATATCGCAAAATTTTATACTCCAAAAATAATAATTTATATTGAATTTAATTTTTTTACCTTTACCGTCAATTTAAATTCCAATCTTCGAAATTTCTGAAATAAATAAATTATATTAGTATAAAATACAATACATATAACAGAAATAAACTTTTTATTCATTTAATAATTTTTGGCAAATTTATTTGCGTTTTTTATTACGTAGACTTGTACAAAATTCGGTCAATAGTACATTAAAATTATTCTACATTATAATATATTAGAAATTTATTCACATGTATAGTTCTTTTAGACCGTCTTTTAGAGTCATTTAATTTTACTATACGATAATTTTACTACAGGTAAAATAAGAGAGATATTGTCTGATAAACATAAATAAGAACAGCAAGTGAAATTTTTGTATTTAAATTTAATATAGCTATACATAGTAGTACATATAAATTTAGAATAAAAATTTATTTATGTAAATAATTAAATTTTTATTGTTCGTAACATTAAAAAAAAAAAAATCAAATCGTTTTGGGAATTATTAATTGATTTAATTTAGATATCTTCATTTTATTTTTGTTTGCTTAAATTTACATAATATTAATAATATATATGCTATGTTTTATTTGCCTTTTTTTAATATATACCAGGTTAATGGCCATTATAGCGTTAAATTGAATGAGTTTTTGTTTTGATTATAAATAATATTTTAACATATACAAAAAATTTTTATATGTTTTATGTTTTATTGTTTTATATTGGAAATTTTTTTTGTTTTTTGGAAATATATATAGGTCGAATAAAATTATTTAATTAATTAATAGAACTAGATAAATATTTAATTTTTAAAATAATATATTATGAATATTTATAATTTAATATTAAATTTTTTTCCAAATGGACATTCATTACATAATGTAACACCATATGTAACAAAAATTAATTTTGGTAACATTATGAATATTTTGTCTAATTCTAATATATCAAAATACTATAAGTGATAGTTCGGTCTAATATCGTTGTCTGCAGAAATATTCAACAATCAATATATATTTTTATAGATTTTAAATATTGAAAAATTATTAATCATATTTCAAATTTTCACCTTAAATTTTTTTCTTTTTTTGTTATTTACATTTGTCGAAAATAAATCGTTTTAAATATTAAAGTCACACGGAAATTTTTCATCGCGTTTATATTGATAAATTGGTATATATGCAAATTAAATGTTATTTTTTGTTTCGCATTATAAATTTTTGCTTTATGTATAAAATGTATATTCTTTAATAGTATCAATTAAATTCTTGAATCAGTTTTGTATTTTTTTTAAAGAAAGTTATTTATGTTGTAAATGCGAATAAAATTATTTAAACTTTCAAAAAATTCGCAAAGAATTTTAAATTGAATTGGAAAATAAAATCACATTAATGCAAATTATACTGATTAATTTAATTAAAAACATAATATATATACGTTTAAGTTTCTTCCTGGTTTTAAGAGATATTCAAATAATTATCAACAAAAGAAAACATGTTTCTTAACTTTAGTTTGTTTTTTTTCTTCTTTGATTGCACAACATAAAAGTTCAATTAATTTTAATATTGTCTGAAAGAACATTAAATTTCTTAATCGATAATAATTAATTAGATGCAATTTTGTAAAATAAACAATGAGAAATGAGATTAACTAAAAATATTATTGATAGAAAATAAATTCTTATATAATAAAAAAAATCTTAAAATATATTTTACTTTTACACAATTTTATATTCAATTTTTGTATTATAGAATATTTTAATACACCAAAAATACAAGAAATGTTCAAATTAACTTGTCCTTAATTTTGTCATTAAATTATATATAGAAACAATTTTAAAAACGAATCCGTCTTATTTCTTCTATATTTCCTTAATTATTTGAAACGTCGTAGGTGCAAAACATACAAAAAATTTACGAATTAGCTCAATAATAAATCTTTAATTTAAACCACGCTCTTTGATATTGTCAAATAAATTGAAGAATTTTTTTTTTATTCCATAATAAAAATAAATCAGTTAAATTTTTACTATATAAACTAATTTGCATAACTTTTTAATATAGACCAAAAATATCATAACCTCAACAAGATATAAAATATATATTTATATATAAAATTATCTTAAAACATGCCGAGATATAAACAAAAATAACAACATAACTTTCTTATCCAAAAATTATGACACAAGTACATAAAAAAACAAAAACAATTTTATTTATAAAGAAAACACAGAAAAAATGCCTATAAAAAATTTAAATACATTTTTTTTTTTTTAAATTTTATGACATTTTAATTAGTTCTTTGACTTTTAAATACACTCTCCAAGTTTATCTTATACTCGTATCTATACTAAAAATGGAAATTTCTTAATTGCTCCTACATTTCTTGTTTCTTCTTCAAAATTTTGTATATAAAAAAAATTTATTACTAGAAATTATAGCAGGCAAAAATGAATTGAATTATTTTTGTACAAGTAAAAATTGTTTATTTATTTAAAAAAAAAAAAAACAAGTGTAACTTTTAACACTAATATTATTAATATGTATATACCTTTACAATCCGCTTAGGAAAAACCTTGACCCTGACCGCTAATAAAACATAAACAAGTACAGAGTTGAAAAATCTTCATATTCAGCAATACATAATAATAATGTTTGCCAAGAAGTTTATTATAATATTTTAGGTCGATTTCTATATACGATAACTTTATACATATATTTTAACAAGTGCAATGTTCGCTTTATGGATTTTTCTTGTTTGGTGTCGTTGAAAATAATATATGTATATAGAAAATATCACCACCCACTGATATTTAAAAAAAAAAAAACTACACATTTTTCATTTGTAAATAATATTAATACAAGAAAATAATAATATTATAGTCAGTAGACTGCAACAAACTGCATGTTGGCAATATTACAAATTATCTTAATGCTTATTTAAAACATTAAAACTTTTATTATGTACATAATTTGAAAGCTTTGTCTATTAAACGGATATCATATTACTTATATTAATTATCAACCATTATAAGTATACTTTTAATTAGTATAAGTAAATTTGAAGCTTCGTTACTTATACACATAATTTTATGATTCATATAATTAATTAAAAATATTAATTTATAATTTTATGAATATTTTTTTATAATTTACAAATCATAAATGTCTTCTGTTTTATTGTGGAAATTACAAATGAATCATAAATATAATTTAATTTATTAAATTTAAAATATGTACATTAACAATTTTATACTTTAATTATAGAAAACGATTCCAGGGAATATAAATAATTATGTAGCTACACTAATTAACATTTATTTAGATTCTACAAGCTATGCACTTGCAATAAAGAGATCAAAAAATTTATAAAGATCAAGGCATTTGTTGGTAAAGTTCAAATCTGGACGATATTAAATACAATTTTATATAATATGACACAAATACTAGAATATGAGAGTATGGGAATGTCTGATATTAATAGATTTAATAATAAATATTTCCGCAGAAAATTTTGTTAAAAGTTTTCAATTTACATTATTTAAATATAAATAAAGTTTTTTCGAATCAAATTTAATTTAAAAAACAAATAGTTTTTTCATCAAAACCATAAAAAGTTTTAATCAAACCGTTTTATATATAAGTATTTCAAAGAATATATTTAAAAATTTAATTTAGTAAGTAAATATAAGGTAAATCATACAAATAAAGTAATTTTTATTTCTTACTTTATATACTTTTGTAAAGCATCTTTTTTTTAAACTTTATTTTTAATACTTATATTTCAAATTTAAAAATAAAATAAAATTTACAAAAGAAATAATTAATTTACAATTGCAAAAGTTTAATTGAAAAACTAAAATTGTATTTTATTCTATTGAAAAAGAGTTAAAACCTAAAGAAAATAAAAATATACTTAATTAATTTCTACCATTAATTTAACATTAAATTATATTTTAAAAAAAAATATTGCTTTAAGTTTATATAAAAAAATAAAAACATTTTATCACTTTAGCAAATAAAACTATAAAAAAACCCGAAATTACCCACTTTGCACAACCAACAATTTAAAAAAAGAAACTAAAATTTAAGCAAAACTATAATTATATAAAAGTGACCTATAAAATTGTGAACAAACCATTGACCTTTTCACTATATGTACATATATATGTTTAAAAACATTTATAATAAATACCTTTTACCTTATATATGTATGTTGTATGTATATACTAAAATATTACGGATGATTTTCAAAAGATTCTGTCAGACTTGCTTTTCACTTAACTGCCAAAATGATTTAATGTTTAAAATGTATACCCTTTTTTTATGACTTACTAAAAATATAAAAATATAAAAATGAGAATTTGTACTCTGATCCTTTTCCTATTTATAAACAAAACCGAATATTATTTCATTTTACATTTAGAATGAAAATCAGACCTAATTTTTAACTAACTATTATATATGTACATATAGTAATAATATTTATCTATTAAAGGGAAATTTACAGTGATGACACAAGTCAAGATGCCACAAGGACAAATTATGACAATAATTTCTTGTTTTTAGATTTATATATAATATACATAAATGCAAAATGTAAATAAATTGCCTATAAAAACGTTCTATATATACCAACCAGAAGCTTAAAATTTATTTTAGATTTATTTTAATATAAAATTTATTTTATGAATTTCACAAAAGATTGTAAATTTCAGATACTATCATCACAGAAAATATTATTAAAACCTAATTTAATTTCATATTTCGTTTGCAGTTGTTTAACATATAAATAAATTTTCAATAAAAAAATATAGTCTATAAATATTTACATATAAATAATTTAAATACCAAGAATTTCTTATTTTAATGAAAAAAAAAAAAAAAAACATTTTTGTTTCCCATGATTTAAATAAAAATTGGCAAACCCCTAAAAACTTTCTTTCCTAGTTCCATAATAATTTTTAATAAAATACCAACCAAAATGCATACATATATGTATATGTACTTTATATAAAAATCCAAATTTTTGTCCTCAGTTACAACAAAACACAATTACACCATCAAAATTTCAAATTAGCGCGACTTTTGTGAACTGGTTCGCAATAATAAATTATGAATTTAATGTAGATTTTTTTATATATACCTGCGTTATAATTGGCGAATTTTATATTTTTGTTGTTTGATACGTGTTTACATTAAAATCAAATTCAAATTGATGATACATATATAAAAAACATATTATTTGATATACATTTAACGTTGTGCCAGGTTACAGCAATTATTGTCAAAATGACAAATGATCATGTTCATCAAGGTAAATTTTATTTGTAATATAAAAAAAAAAAAGAATCACTTGATTTGAATCTAAAAACAAAAAAAAAATTGCGTACAAAATAAAATTATATCTATACATAAATATATAAAGTACATCTATAAACATAATCATAAATATTTTTATGCTTCTTTTTTTATGTGTATGTACAACTGGAATTTATGAAGACGTTTTCTTTTTTTGGTTTGTTGTTCTTTCTTTTATTTTTTTGGCAAATTAATTGAACGCGATTTTGGTGAAACTGAAAAGAATCAATCTGATAATAATTTTTATAGTCTTTTTTGTTGTTGTTGTTTTCTATCAGTATAAAATCTGGAGCAACCTACTTTGCAAAAAGAACGATCCGTCACCTAAATTCATAATATCCCAATTTGGTATTCAAGGCGCATTGATAAATAATTTTTTTTTTTGTTTTTTGTTTGCAATGTAATGTAATTTGTCTTCTTTTATTTTTTGTGTAAAACAGGTAAAAGTTGGTAAGAATATAAGCAGGAAAAAAAAAATTGATGAGAAATTTGAAACACCAGAATATTGCAAACAAAAAAAGTATGTAATAAAGTGTATTAAAAGCGCATTCACCTTCATTGAAAAATTGTGTACACAATCAAAATATATTCAGTAACTGAAAATGTAATTGAAATTGAATTGAGGAGTTTTACACATTGAATATCTGCAAAAAAATAAAATTGACCTACACAAAAATTAATAATATTTATATTCTTGGAAATATAAGGAAACAAAATTTATTTCTGTCCTTAAAAATAGGTCAAGTTTGAATTTGTATACAAGTAATTTTATTAATGATTATTTCATTTTCACTCCTTGTCGTTTTATGGAACATTACAATTTAGTATTTATGAATAATTCGTGTCCTGTTTAGTGTTTAAAACTAATTCATAAACAAATTCAAATGTTAATCTATTTTTTTTTTTATAAATATACAAAATAATAATTTTTCCACATTAATTCTTTTATATTCTTTGAACACTATACTTATATATAATTTTCATAATCTGAAGAAATTATTTTACTTATATATATTAATACAAACATTTATAAATAAATTTCATTTTCAAATTGTAATAAAGTGAAAATTTTCATAAAAAAGTTTAATTTCAAAGAAAATTCAACAAATTTGACATAGAAATTAATTGTGGGTGATTTAAGATATAGAACTTTTAATTTATATTTTAAAATTTCATTTTTTTTATTACCATTTAACTCTCATTAAGTTATTCACATTTCAAAAAGATATCATCATCATTTTTCCATCTTTTTCTCTTTTTGACAGAGTTCAGAAAACCCGACACAAAAAGGTGTGTCATTTGGAAAATTTCCAACTAAATAATATTACTTTTTTTATATACATACATAAAATAGCAAAAGAGAGAAAGAAAAAAGAAATGAAATTAAATTAATTTTTCTTACCATTTTCAGGTCAAAACTATTACAGAAACGGACCTGCTAAAAGAACTGAAAACCGGCAAATGATGACAACAAAACAATTATTATGAGATGCTACTGTAAAATTTATGAGGGTGGCACGCGGAAAATAACACAAAATGAAAGAAAAGAAACTGATAAGAATCATTGAGAAATTATATACATTCAAAATAGAATGAAAGTTAAAGGAAAAAATTTATATATAGACTAAGTGTAAAAGGCTGAAAGTCAATGAGTAATTCCTTCCAAGGATAAACTACTATAATAAAAATAAAATTTTAAGGATATATTTTTTATTTCTATATTACAAAATCTTTCGTATAGAGATTTTAATTCGTATTTTTATGTCCTTGAATTATTCTTTTGATCTATCTTATATAATATACTTTACTTATATAGTAGACCAGAAATTTTCATGAATAATTCTTTAATGCTTTATAAAAAAAATTACTACATAAAATAAAAATCAAGTAATTTTAATTAAAGTTTTTAAAATATTATTAAAATGCATTGAAAAAATGTAAATATAAAATTTCATTAAATTCTTTAACATATAGAAACAGTTTTTTTGTTTGTTTGATTTAATTATGTAAAATTTACAATTATACTCTTTGAATTTAATGAACTCTTTATTTAAATATACATATATCAACTAAGAATTAAACTGATTACATACAACATACAACATTCATATATGTATATACAATATTTTACCCTAAAATATCAACTAAATTAAAATATTTCGTAAAATATAGGAGTGGAGGTATGAGTTGATAATTAGTCAGAAATATATTTTATTTAAAGTATATTAGGCTTTGACTAATTAGTAAAAATTCCGTTCATGAACGAACAATTATTTATAAAATAATATATAAATAAATATTATGTTACTGTATATATAATGTAAATGGATTTGGAGCATTAATTGGAAAAATATTTTGGATTAAAAATTAATACTAGGAATAAATTAATTAAGTACCTAGTTTAAATTATAATAATTTAAATTTAAATAATTTTTATATATGTTAGGTACATATTTATATTATTTAATGTTTAACTTATTTGTTGTTTTTTTTTTTTCAAGCTTTACGGAGGAATTAAAATTACAAATATTATTATTAGTATTTATGTAATACATAGTACATAAAACAAACTGTATGTTAATAAGTTGGAAAAAGAAATATATTTAAGTTGTACGTCTACTATATTTATCCAGGACATATCTGATACTTAATTCGTACGGTCATTTTGTTTGAACCTCTTTTTCCAAAATATTCCAAAAATTCAAATTTAATTTTTCTAATTGATTATTTTATAATACGTAATTGATAATTCTTTTAGAATGATAATTGGCAATGTTTTCACATTAAATTGTTATAAATAAGCCAATTAATTTTTAAATAAATATTGTTCACAAAAAAAAAATCTACTTAAAACATAAAAATCATTACACAAACAAAAGCAAATAATTATAAAAAAGACCAATTTAATCCCACATCATCAAAACATTATGTCCATATTATGTATACATAATATACCAATAAGTAAAATAATTAATTTTTGCTGGAGAATTTATTGCCCAAATGTTTAAACATACCCAAATCTAAATATACATAATCTAATACATATTATTATATGTAGCTTCTAATAAAATATAAAATTTACGTGTCATCATTCATGTTATTCGATCGAAAATCAATTTTTTTTTTTAAAATGCTTTAAAACGAACCACAAAGCTTTTAATTCAGGGATTAATTTATCCATACCATTAATTATGAAATTAAAACTATATACATAAGAATTCTTTGTTGTTTTTCCATGTTGTATACCATTTTTTTTTTAAATTATAAATTATAATTATAATTATAATTTTTTTTTGTCATATAATTATTATTAAAATATTAAATAATAATAATCAACAACTATTTAAGCTGCTTTTAAACAATTATTGTCAATTGATACATAGCTATTATAAAGCATATAATAATAATAAAAAACTAATTGATTTTTAAGTAATAAAAAAAAAATAGTCATGTGTGTCTGGGGAAAAAAAGAGGCAAAAACATTAACAACAACAAAAATTCAAAAAAATAGCTCCGTAATTCATGGAGTAAACTAAAACATTATTGGTAAAAAAAAAACTGGTTTCAAGTTCAATAGCAGCAGCAGCAGCAAATATACGTAAGACAAAAAAAAAATAGTTTAGTTCGTTGTGAACATTAAAAATACACCTGAGTGTTAACCTAGGGCAACAAAAAATATATTGTTTTGATTATCAACAAAACAAAAATAGCAAGCAACAAAAATGTTATATTATGATCAATATCAGTTGAATTTGTTTTTTTTTAGGTAAAGTCAATGTTTAAATAAAAATGTTTATACCTTCTAGGTATAGAGCTCTATTTGGCTAAGCATTAAATATCTGTTTATATACTATATTGAAGAGAGCATTGAAAAAAATAATTGGAAGAATCTTCGCAGATGTTAAAGAATTTTTGATTGATGACAGCATTTTACAAAATTTTTTCAATTCAATTTTTTTACTATAAATTCAAAATTTAACTGACAGTTTAAATAAAATATTATTTTTTTGATAGAATTTACGATTATTAGTTTTATTGATAATTCATTCAATTTGCTAAATTTTTTAGATGGTATCTTTATCTTAGTATACATAGAAATCTTTGCAAAAGTTTGTTTTGAAATTTCGTTAAAATCAAAGATGTGGAAATATAGATAAATCACAGATATCTCTTGGAGCACTAATAACATTTAAAATATTAAAAAATCGATTATTACAATAAAATTTTATTTCAATTTTAATATGATAATAGTTCAAAAACGCGAGATTGCAACACTCTTTCATTATATTGCATTTTGCATTGTATACTCGGTAATTTTGTGAATGAATTCTTAACCAATTCTGTTCTATGAGGAAAGAAATTTAGAAGACTTGCCCAGCTACTCGTATTTTATAATCTGACATATTGTAAATTTAAATACATAATACAATTATTAAAGAATTGGATTTAGAATAAGAAATTTAACCAATGATTTCTTAATAGAAATATATACATATAAATTTATTATGATATTCAAATTAATTTACACTAATTTCTAAATAAATGAATCAATAAAATATTTAATTTACATACATATAAATTTAATAAAAATATTAAATGCCATCCACTGTCATATAAATAAAATAAAATCCCATTAATAAGTAACATAAATAAAAAAAATAAAACTACTGGCAATTAAAAACAAATCTAAAATTCCAAAGCTAAGTAATAAAGTCTTTCCCGAAAACTTTAATTATAATGTTATTTTTTGAAAGACAAAGCAAAAAACACCAAAATCTACACAAATCTCAATAAATTGTAATGGCCCATTAACAGGAATTCTTCAAAAAAAAAAAATTAATTATGATAAAAAAAAAACTCCGTTTAAGTTTTTATATCATTTGCCAAAATATACTCATCACTACCTATATTTACATTAATCATAAAGTAGTGGGACTAAAGAAACAAAAAAAAAACAACTCTAGAATACAAAAACAAACCAAGAACAAAAAAACTATCATAAAGAATTTGGTTAACATAAATAAAGAATCACAAAAATTATAGCAAATTAAATATTAATTCCATCCACCAACAAAAACGAAGATACCAAAATCAAAATTAACCTGCAACATTGTTACTTGCAACAAAAATCTTCAACATTATAACAAAAAAAATAACTCAAACTTCTTTCAAATTTTCGTAGAATTCGACGGAAAATTTAAAAATAAAAAGCTTAATATTTTCACTCATGACTCAATTCGAGATTGGAGCAGCATAATTCATGTATATCTCTAGTCTAGTAGCTAGTATTACTACAGAAAACTTGAAATTCCTAAATGATTTTCTCAATATACAAATTTTATATTCTTTTGTATTTTGTATTTTAAAGTTTCAAACAGAACTTTATTTATCTCACAAAAAGTAGAAGAAATCAAAGTAGACTCAAAAAATTATAAATAACAAAAAATTCAATTGCTAAAAATACCAAAAAGAAAAAAATTTGTACTTAAGAGAAGCGCAAATAATAATAATAATAAAAAAAAAAAAGCAGAACAGCATAAAAAAAAAAAGATATTTAACAATTATTCTTATACCACACAATTTTCTTATACATAAAATTTTTTTTTAAGAAGTGAAAAATATAAAGAAGTTTTTTAACTTCACCTGTAGTAAAACTACGTCATTAATATTGGACACAGTAAATATATATTTATATACAGCAGTATAAAATGAAGGTATATAAGAACCTGGCGCAATCATCGATTGAGCAATACTTCTGACCGAACAGTGCCGCGATGTAGAAGAAGTTTAATTTCTTTTCTTTTTTTTTTTTTATTTATATAAGAAAAATTATTCTCCTGATTGGAAAGTTTCCTTAAAAATATAATAAAAAAATTATAAAAAAAAGTTTTAAAATATATTTTAATAAAGAAAAAAATATAAATTTTTAGTAAACTTAAAAAAAAAAAATAATCTTTAAGGAAAAGGGATTATAAATATCCTTGCAAAAACATAAAGTGAAAACATTGTTCCTAGACGGAGAAAAAAAAAAAGAATATTTCTTTTTCTGTATAGAAAATTTGTGCCATAAATAAAATATACAAGGATTAAAGTGCAAAAAACAAAAATAGTTTTTCTGTTTGTATTATATAGTACAGAAAGAAATTAATGTTTTCCATATGTCCTTGCTAAATTAAGTGATTTATGATATTTTTCGCATATTTATAAAATGTTAAACGTGTAAAATTGACTTTAATTCTTATGGATTCTAAATATAGTACATTTTTTAAAATAATTTACATTTAGTTAAATTGAAATTTAATATTGTGTCCTATAAACAATTTACTTATTAGTAATAAAGTACAGTTAAAGGTATGTGAAATCTGAAATTTATATAAAAAAAATTTAATTTTTTTTTTTTAAATTATATAAGTAAATAAATATGAAACCAACTTGTTTCCAACATAAAATTAAATGTAGGAATTATTATTCTTAAACATTTTTTGTTCGGTTTAGAATTTTATTTAAATTTTCTTTAGAAGACGAAAAAATAAAAAATTGTGCTAAAATCACCACAATTCTCCTTGTGCACAAATTGCAAAATAACAACAAGAATAAATTTTTTACTTATTTTAATTTTTATGTCACCAAAATTGTTAAATATTTTATATAAATTTTCTGGGATTTTTTTTTTTTATAAATAATTTAAAAGATTTTTGTAGTGAATATTTAAAACTTAGAAAAAGAATATCCTTTATTTTTTATTAAAGAAATGTTGTAAAAACGTTAATAATTTATGAAATGAAATAAATTTTATAAATACATAATTTTCTTTCGAGTAAAATTCAAAAAAAAAAAAAAAATATTTAAAATTTATTAATTTAATCAAATAAAATTTATTTTACATTTTATATTTTTATCATTAATTTTCATCGATTAAAACTACACTTTTTAAAGACATATTATTTATATTATTTATTTATTAATTTTTAACTTTTAAAATCACGATTATTATTTTTTTAGAATCACGAATAAATTTTTATTTAATCATAAAAAGAAATTTAGGGTTTTGTTAAATTTCCTTAAACATATTGCAAGATAAATATTTTACATATTTTAATGGTCGGAACTACATTATGTAGAGTAGACAGTAGATAACGATATTATGGTTTGTAGACTGTGAAAAAATATTTTATTTAAATTATTATAATTTAAAAATGTATCCAATTAATTTGCATCTCATAAATAACACATTGAAAACTTGATATTTATTAAAACATTATTTTTCCATACAAAAAAAAAATAGAACTTGTTTCTATGCGTATAAAGGATTTATATCACAGATTTTTTTCTTAACATAGGTATAATAATTTATTAGTTCTATCGGTTATGTTTTGATCCTGGTATATAGCTATTTAGTTCTCGTGTTAATATTAAGATTTATGTTTTAAAAACATGCAATAACTTTTTTTTTTGAAAAAAAAGAAGAAGATTTTGTTATTTGATACTATATGTTTAAAATTTAACATAACAAATTATAATAATAATTAAATTGCAAATAAAAATTCATAGTTAATTATAAAAAAAAAAAAAACCATTGAAAAATAGTAAATTTTTTAATGCTATTAAAATAATTATAGTTTTATAGAAATATTGCATATATAGCAATGAATTATACCGGGACGATAATTAATTAAGAATAATTTTTAAATAAATTTTGTATAGAAAAATTTATTATATATATTTTTTTCGATAACAAGAAATTAATACATAATTATATGTCCATAAATAAAATTAAACTTATTACACTTCATTTTATTTATACATTTTTCATTTTTTTTTTTTTTTTGGTTGATAAAATTTTCTGTAATTTAATTTATTTATATATATTTTTCGATTAATAAATCTTTTAATTTTTGTGATGATTTTTATTTGCAGTTTTATTTGACTGCCATTAATTTAATAAATCATATTTAAAAATATAAAATTAAATAAGATAGAATGTTGTAGGGCATATAATATAATTATGCTTTTTAACATCCAGACAGAATAAATTCAGAAAAATATAAAAACATTAATTTTATATTTTTCATTTAAAAATATTTAATATATATTTTCGTTAACATAAACGTTTACATTATATACTTATTTATTTTAAATATTTATATATATACAATAAATTTATTTTTTAATTATTATTTTTTTTTTCAACATTTTCATTAAATTAAAATTATGTATAGTGTTTTAAATATACAAATTTTATTACGTATGACTAATCGACTTAATACTTTACTATTTTGAATTTATAATAAAACGTTAAAATAAATTATTCAATAAAATTATATTTATATATATACAAATAGTTAATGAACAAATTATAATGATATTTATTGAACCATTATACAACATTAAAAATGCGTAAAAAAAAAATGAAAAATTATCAATATTGATGAAAAAAAAATGATATTCATTTATATTTTAAATCATCTGAATAATTAATATATATATAACAAAATAATATACTTAAATTATAGTTAAATATACAGAAATTATGTTATAGTAACAAAATATCACAAATATTTACAAAAAAAAAATTACATTTCGGATATTCTTCAACTGGTTCAGTTATTTTTCTGAAATTACACAGTTTGTAAACTGATTTTGTCAAAAAAAAACAAACAACATAAAACATATTCAAACTATATAGCTAAAAGCCATCTGTATATTATGTATACTCTTCTCTTCATAATAATGTATACCAAACCAGGCAACCTCATTGAGCATTCTAAAAACTGGAAAAAAATCTCTTAAAATATTATTATAACAAAAAAAAAAAATTTAACTAAAAAAAAGAATAGTCTATACTAAACATTATTCTAAGAAAAGAAAAATAGATATTGCATAATATCTAACCGTCAAAATAGATAAAGAAGTACCTATTTCCGTTTATATTTTATCAAAATATACAATTTTAACTTATAGGTAAACAACAACCATTATTTTATGAACTGAATTCTATCAAAAAAACATAAACAAAAAATGCAAAAATGCAAAACAAACAAATATGCAGAATAAAATATAGTAAGGGAATAAGAAAATTTACAACCATAATAGTTAGTAGCATTTTTATTATTTATCTATACTGATCCAATCTTATTTTTCTTTTTTTTTTTTCAAAAAATATTCAAACTGTATATAAATATTTTATGCATAAGAAATTATTTATAAGAAATTTTTGAAATTTTTCAACTCCTATATGTAATAACAAATCGTTTTATTAAGATAATTTCGTCGTGAAAATTTTATAGATGAATATATTTCAATTATAATTGATTTGAAAATTAATATTTTCTATAATGCATAATTGGGAAACTACATATAAAAATTGGCTATTAAAATTTATATAATTTAATAATGGTCAATTTAAACAAGCCACTCACAAATCAAGATGGTTCTTCAAATAAATATGTTACAAATAAAGATCATATTTTCAAAATTATCTGAAAATAAAATAAATTACTCAACATTACCACACTGATTTTTATATTTGTCACAAATTGTTACCAAGAAAATTACATGCTATATAACAAACCCAATCTAATGTATTAATCAAAATTTTACCATAATTTTTATATCAATAATAATTTTTATCATTATTTTAACCAAAAAAATTAAATAATGAATTTCACAAGTTCAATATACCAAAAACCATTTACGAACATTTTTTTAAGCATAAGAAAATGTTTGAATACATTATATCTAACCATAAATAGAGAATTGAATAATTTTATGCCAATATCTTTATGCTATTATCTATTAAAAAGATATTTAAAACAAGAGGGAAAAAAAGCTCATTTACCGTTTAGCCGTTGGTTTTTATTTCGTTTGTTTTTAATCACAAATTCTTTTTTATTTTATTTCAATTTTTAAACTACCAAAACTATATTATTTTTTTATTATTAAAAGTGGACCAAACAAATTGAAATCATCTCAAAATTTGCATATTTCACATGTTCACAGAACAACAAATAAATAATATCGATACACCCAACATAAAAAATAAAAAACTTGAAATTTCTTTTTAAAAAAAATGGTTCATTATAACAAAAATTCCAATTCTACCCTTGCACTTTAAGAATCTAAAAAAAAAATATCTGAAAAATATATTTTCATTACAAAATTTATTCACTAATTAATTTATTTTGTTATTTTTTTTTTGGTAGTTTCAGCGAAAAAACAAATTAACCACTTTTAGATATTCAACCACAAAAAAAGGCCAGTCATTTAACTCTTTAAAAAATTAAAAAATAAGATATGATTTTGTATATTTTTTATTAAACCGTTAAAGAACGTATACCTATAATCATTTTTGTCTTCTTAAGTACATTTTTTGGGTAATTTTCACCTGAGATATAATAACTGGAAATCATAATATGCAAAATATTAAGGCACACCTTGACATTTTGCGTGTGACATAAAATTAACTGAAGAATTGCCATATAATATTCTTTTATATTTTTTGTGAAATTCCTTTTAGGATAATAACAAATCGAGAAAAAAAAAATGTTTATGGTAATAAAAATTGTTTTTTTTTTAAGGATTTTTGTTATTTTTCTGTAGCTTGGCCCATGCACTGAAGATTCTACATTAAACCAAAAATCATATTTAACAGAATATAATAACGAAAATAAATATCAATAATAAAAAAAATTACATTTCAGATTTTTGATCAAAAGGAATTTTAATTGTATAACATTTTTTAATCATTTTCAAATTGTAATCAGTTTATTTTTGTTCTTTTTGGCATTTTTTTTTAAAACATTTTAATATAATATTTAAATAATTGAATTTTGATGATTTTTCTTTTACCTGATTTAACTTTGAATTTGAAATTTTTCATGTAATTTCTGTAAAGTCAAAAGGAATAATATTACAAAAAAAAAAAACAATTAATTTAGTAAAATATTTAAATTGATTTTTGTCTTTTTCGATTTAAATCTGCTTTTGATGTCAATTATAAAAATTGAAAAATCATATTTTTTTATATTACATATTAATATTTGATTGAAGAATATCAAAATTATTTTACCCCCCATTGGTATGAGAAGTTTCCCATTTAGTTTAATGCTTCCGGCATTTTTATATACGAAATCAATAAATTCAATATTTTGGCGGCGCCATCTTCTCTCAAATATGAACAGTAATAAATCAAATTTTTTTCAAAATTTTTCTTTTTTTTTGTGATTCCCAATTAAAAATATTAAAAATCAATAAAAAACTTAATTTATAAAATCTGTTTTTGCACAAAATATGTATTAAAAATTTTGTGTATATACGTAAAGTCAATGACATTTTAAATAGAACTATATTCAACATTTAAATTATAATGTAATTTTATTTATAATAATAACAAAAAAAAACACTTAATTGAACGTAGGAGCAAAAATATATATTAAAGATAAATATCACAAATGATCAGAGGGTATTGAAATTTCAAAAAGATAATACATAATATGTATTTCGTATATGTAATTCCATCCACAAAAAAATATCCATGTATTTAAAAAAAAATTCTTTCTATTTATTTTTGTTCTTCCAGATTTTTAATTTTAATTAGTATACACGCGTGGTCACAATTTTTATAATCATTGCCTAAGGCTTAGGCAAACCCTAAGGCATCATAATGACATCCGTATAATGATATGAAATATATATATATACGTAATAATGTTTCCAATCAATACATTTTAATGGATTCTCTTCTACTGTAATGTCGGTAAAGAAATTTATTCATCATAGTCTTTTTTGCTATACATTTTATGTACACATCATAAATCACAAAAAAATATTATTATTATTATTTTCGTACTAATCTCCTTTAAGAAGATTTCAATATGAGTAAATATAATTGTGTATATATAAGGTTATCTCAGGATAATAATTGGAATATATTATGTATATTCGTTTATGTATCTATAACGATAATAACCTTTTAATGGTCTTATATTTATGCACACCCATAATTTATATACAAAAAAAAAAAAAAAATTCTGTTGGGCTTTTGAAATTACATTATACACATAGAGAAGCTTAAATACCTCGTAACAATTTCATTTTTTTTATATTTATTTATTTTTTGCATGAAAACGACTACATTGAATAAAAACAAAAATTGTATATACACGTTATAATGCTTTTTGGCCAGGTCAGGTGAACACGAAACAAAACAACAACAAAAAAATACTTAAAAGGATTCCAATATACAAAATAAAAAAGTGCTAAAATGAAATTCCTAATAAATAATAATAATAAAATGAAATCTAATAGATTTATCCGTCATTCTTTCATTTTTATGATTGAAAAAATTTCTTTGTAAAAACACCTGAATTGAAAAATTAACTACTATACTATATCAAAATGTTATTTCAATATATTATTGAAGCTTATTGCCGCAAGTTAAGATTAAGAGAGAGGTTATATGGAATGGAATATAAATGATAAGCTTTCTTATGCGGTTGGGAAGGTCATAACTTCAAATCGGGTCAATGAACTTTATATTATATAAATAATATTTGTCATTCGATTAAAAGTTTATGTCCTTTTATCATAAGAATTTTGGGGATATTAAAAATGATTTTAATCAAAAAATTATTCCTAATCCTATTTCAAATTTTAGGATGACAGATTTAATTGCGACTATAGATTATATGTAACTAATTAAATATGAAATTTAAATTGATTTTTGACAAATATTCAATTATTATTATTAATTAACTGATAACAACAATACAATTGTACATTTCACCTAAAGGTAATCCTAATTTCACGTGATACAATTATGATTTGAATTTCATACCACACAATCTACTATATAAATTATCTTATAATTCATTATTTACAATAAATCACAAAATTAATAAAGACACAAAAAAAAAATTCCGAATGATAAAATATTTTCAAAAATTAAATGACCAATTTTCAAATAAGTCTTATTACAGTTCGAGAATTTATTTATGAATAATTGTTAAGGGTAGTTGAACTTAAAAGTTACATATATATATATATAATAATTAAATAATTAATAGCTATTTATTTACCTACGTTATAATATAATTAATAGTAGTGCGTGACAACCTATCGGTCAATTTAAATTAATCAAAAATATTTTTACAAGAATTTAAAAAAATTTAAGCTGAAATAATTTATCTTCCATTAATTTATTTATGTAAATTAACATAATTATTTCATTAATAAGTCGACAATTATAAAATATATTTTCAGAATAGAATTAATTATCTTTGCTATTGTCTACGAAATTATCTTACCTATCCAGGTAGATAATCGATTTTTATATATTTATAAAAAAAAAAAAATATATTTAAAAATTAAATATATGAGGAAGATGTGTAATTACAATTATCATAAAATGATTACTCATTCAATTGTGTTTTTTATATTTTCTAATTTTGTAATAAAATTGTCAGATTCCTCAAATCGTTTTTTGGAACATTAAAAACCGGATTTATTAAATAATTTTTTCGAAATAAAATTTTCCTAAAGTTAGTTTTTTCTATAAATACATATATTAATCACTTGACTAAATATTACATAGTCATTATGTAAAAACAATTTTTTTTTTGTCTGACTGAAAATAATTTAAGATTATTATAAATTTTCGTCTTTTTCCTATAAATTTGGAATTTATAAAAAAGGAACAAAAAAATATTATATAAATTTTCTGTATTTACTACAAAAAAAAAATGTCTACCAAAATTTTTTTTTCGATTCAATTTTGAAAACTATTTCTATATTTTTATTACCATTTTTGATTTAGTTCATTTTTATTCATAATATCAATTTTAATATATCATAAAAATGTTTTTTTTTTATCATAATCTTTTTTATAGAAAAATTATTGATACCAAAATATATATATGTATATATATATATATATATATATATATATATATCAAAATTATATTTAGACCAGAAATAATTTTCCAACTTTTCAACACAAAAAAAAATCCTTTTGATTATGATATTAAAATCATCAAATATATTATGTATCATTTTTCTAATGTGGAATATTTGTTTGAATTTTTCATGTCTCCAATAATTTTCAATTTTCTCTATAACAAGATTTTGATCATAAAAATTTGACAAATTGTAAGGAATTTGTCAACGAATTATTGAAATGGATCAAAAAATTATTGAAATAGAAAATGTTAAATTAATCATTTTTTTAAATTGAAATAGATTTGAATTTTATCGAAAATTTGAATGGAAATCGTTTTAATATTTGAAAAAATTGTAATTGCAAATATTAATAACAATTTATAAGCTGATTTTATAGCTATGCGAAATAATTTCGCAATAAATTATAATATGAAGAAAATAGTGAACCAGAAATATTCAAATCTCTTATCCTCATTTCTATACGTTAATTAAATTTTGTTGGTTAGAAATTTCTTGTATAATTATTCCAGACTTTTACTAAAAAAGCAATAAAAACGATTTCTTTGATTTATTTTACTTGGCCTAGAAACGTAACATATCTTTTTTTACCATATGTATAATTTTGTATTTATAAGAAGACTTTTTGACCATTCAATATAATCAAAAACACATGTTCTCAGGTGTTCTCATTTTTATGTTATAATTCCTAAGGAATTTTATGTATTATCTTGGAAAAAAAACACAGGATACATACAACTAAATATAACCAAAACTATATAATACAACCAAAAATGGTCCACAAAAGGGATACAAATAAAAAAATATTATTCTCAGACAATTTTTTAAGATATATTTATACATTCTTATGCCACCCACTTAACCTTCTCATCAATTTTTGTTTTTTTTTTTTTGTGGACCATAAACCAAACCAAATACTCATGTAGGTCAGAGTTGGAGAAGAAACGAGGACAATATTCGAAATTGTACTTCCGTGACATACACCCAAAAATAACATACATAAAATAAAAAAATGAAAATATATTAAAGTAAAATATGTATGCATTTATGAGTATTTGTTTGTTACCGAATTAGGATACGTAATGGAACTTGTACAGGTACGTGGTAAATTCCTTTTACTGTTTTTCATATATACATAATGTTGGTATATTTTGTTTTTAGTTTTCTGCTTGAATTTTCTTCATATCATCTTTTTTGTTTGGTATACTAAAAAAAAAATATTGTATGTACATTTTATATATAAAATCTTCTATCTTCTTTCGTTTTTGTCAGATTCATGGTAGATTGAATTGAATGGGTTTGTTTTTTTTTTTATATATATTATTTTGAGGGGCTAAATATCTCATGAAGTTTGGTCACGTAATGACATAAAAAACGGCACACAAATATTAAATTAAGTTTATTTTTTTTTTTGTGCTATATATATGTATATTTTTTTTTTATTCATTTTATATTTGTGATACTTTTATAGCTTTTATTTTGTTCTTTTTTTTCTGTTTAATCCGCATTCTGCAATCATCTGCCCAAATAATATCAGTATTATTTTATTTGCAATTGTTTGTTGATGGGTAGGGAAAGTCAACAAAATATTAAATGCGAATATGTAATATGTATTTAAAAAAAAAAACTTTATTTGTATATAAAGAATATTGAATATATATATTCAAGTTTTTATAATTGAGAAGGCTTTATTGGATATTTGAACTATTTCTTTAGGTTAACTAAATAGGGAATAGTTCAAAATTTTAGAGAAAAATATTCATTGAAATAAAATTTTAATCAAAATGCGGTTTTTTTCGTGAAAGAAAATTATAATGAAATAAATATTCAATAGAACATTTTTCATGTTTTTCCATTTCATATTTTCAATTATTTAACAATTTTTTAAATTGATTTACTTGTATAACTTGTAATTTTTTAATTTATTTACTTTTAACATTTTTTTTTTATATTTCATGATATAACTTATAATTACTTTATATTTTAAATATATATTTGCCATGGGTAAAAAATTATATCAATTTCGTTCACCATATCAATCTTATTTGATTAATTATTGTTGCCAGATTTAATTTTACAAAAATATAAATAGTAAAATGAAAATACAGCAACAATTAAAAAAATTCATATTTTTTTGAGTACTACATAATGTTATAGACATTGTTAGATCATCCTGTACCTGTAAATATCGCAATGATATCACAATTTGTTGTTGTCGCTCAAACAAGAAGAAGTTTTAATACTAAATCAGGTATCACAATCGGTCATTCTTGTAATTTGTAATACTTATTATGTTGGGGTGGATAGAGTATTCCACATGTGTATTATTTTTTAGATATTATACTTGTTGATGACCACCTGTAAGTTCTCTTTCGATAGTCGAATATTAATCAATTAAATAAAATACTGATAATTGTGGAAAAAATAAAAATTAACTCATTCAATTAATTGAAATAATATTAATATTTTTGCATATCAATTATGAGCCCCTATTTATTAAATTCAAAAATTTCATAGGGATTGGTAAAAATATTAAATTATTATATATATAATAATTATGTACATAATATTTGTACAGAAAATTATTAAAAATACATATTTATATTCCATATATTTGTTAAACAAATTATATACAGATAAAACCAATTTGTTTATATGCATAATATCATCAGTAACATCAAATAGATAAAGAACATATTGTACATTGTACAATATAATATTAAAATCATCTAAATATTATACACGTGATTCGCAGTAGGACTTAAGTACTATTATTATAATGTAAAAGGATATAAAGTACATATACAACAATGACACAAAAATTGAACAGAAATGTTTTGGGAATAACAAAAACCAGAACCCCTGGGTGGTAAAATATATAATACTTACTTATTATTGTATCAATGGTCATCTCGTAGTAAACAAAATCCTAAAATTATAAAATACAACAACAAGTTACAATTTATATAAATACATAAATACTTTTACATTTATATACATATATGTACTTGTAATGTTATTAAATGTAATCAGGGATGTATATTAAATGTTCACATAAATGTTTTTCTAACATCAGATAAACATATTACATAACTATTAAAAATCTTTAAGCTTTTTAAAACACATAATGAATACTGGGTTAAAACATACTTATTGTAAATAAACAGAAAGGATACAATATGGAAATGATGTTAAATGTAAAAGTAGAAAAGGTTTATTTACCACAGTTATGTGAGAATTCTATTTGCCTGAAATTTGAATAGAGCTTAAAATAAAGTAAAAATATTAATTTTATTTAATTTTATTTTAAACACAAAATTTATATTAATCATAACTATTAACTACAACAATATTTTCAAATATTATCATATATAAACCTTTAAAATTGTAGATGCAACCTGCATCACAATATGCTTTTTTGCATTTTATATATCATTAAGTATAGGTATTTTATAACTGCCTTATAAGTAACGAATTTATTTTTATTTCGATTGAAAATTGTTTTATCCTGACTATATACATTATATCCCAAATCGTTTTATGCTCAATTAGCATTTTATTGAATCATCAAGAACCAAAAACATTAACTCTATATGAATCGTTAACAAAATATAGCAATTTACATATACATAATTGGAAATTCTCCGATGATTGTTAATAAATATCAAATAAATTGACGAAATTTATCGATTTATTAATTGTTTTCTGTTTATAAATGGTACAAGAATAAATTTAGATCAAGTTAATTTATAATGTATTTTTATAAATGAATGATTTGTTGAATAAATCTAGTTGATTATTTTAAATAATTAGAAATTACAGAGAAATTTAGATACATATTATAAAATTAATTAATTAGTTGAAAATTATTGATTCATATAGTTAAAAAATTGAATATGATTACCAAAAGACGGTTTTTTTTTTAAGTCAAACATTTATAATTTCATAATTTCAATTAGTTTTGGATTTCAGAAAATTTGAATAAAAATATAATTAATTGCAAAAACATTTCTATAAGTTTTTAAAAAGTTGGATAACATTTGTGTTCATATTTCATATTTATACGTTAATGTCTTCCTTATGCCCGGAATTTAATTCAATTCAATTCAATTCTAAAACTAGTTTTTTTTAAAAAAACAAATTAATTTTATAAATTAAAATTAAATTCATAAATTTTTAACAAATATTTTATATAGAATTCTTATTTAAAAACGAAATTTAATATTACCAATAGACAAGCTTGCAATAAAGATATATCAATCCTACACAAAAAAGAAAAATATTTTAAAATAAAGTTGTGTTGCTGTTTCGCCTTCTGATCATAATATAAAATATAAACTAGATGCTTGTTAACTAACCGAAGCATCACCAACAAAGATTTTCATTTCATTTTATTACCATATAATTTGCCTATTTTTCTATACACATATACAAGTATGTTACAGCTTTTAACTATCAATTTTATTATTCAGGTGTAAATTGTGCGGAACATTTGTATTTACTGATTTCTTATTATAATCATGTTTTATTTTTATTCATCTTCTTTTTTATTTTAAACACTTGTTCCTTTTATCGTAAAATTGTATATATAACTATTAAATTACCATTTACACAAATCCAGTAACGAGAAACGATTTTTCTTTGAAAATATGTACACAAAAATTTACAATCATTCTATGTTCTGTTTAACTTATTTGACTTAAAAATTACAGAGTTTGGAAGTTAGAGATACAAATATAAAATGAGAAAAGTTATTCGCTATAGTCACTAAACCAGTAAAATTCTTTAGTTATTTTATAGAAAAAAGTGTGAAAATTGAATATATCAATTCAATTAATTTCGAACTTTGATATTATTTTTATCTTATAAAATTTATCTAATATACAAACAGTTGGTATAATGGTTTTGACATTAAATGAATGCTCATGGTTGCAAAATTATCGTCACATAATTTTTTCTTCTCTATGTGGGGAAATAAATCGAAATCTTGTCTAAAAAAAAGGTTAGCAAAAAGAATACAAACTGAATTATAAAAAAGAGTATACACAAGTTGACATTCACTGTGCATGTTATTTATATAATGTACAGGAGTACAGGAAGAGTTAGCCACTTCATATATATACATACCTATGTTAACCAACCGGTAACAAACACTGCACGTAATTTCCTATATTCTTATGGATAGAATTGTATTTATTTAAATTAATTTAGAATAAGAAATATTAAAATACTTGTTTCAATCAAAGGTCAATGAAACAATTTTGTTTTAAAGATATTATAAAAAAGTATTGAAAGTCAATTATACTTTTTTGTTTTTTATTATAAAAATATAATTATTTCGAAATATTTATCTAAAGAAATTTTACTATAATTACAAAAGTAAATATGTAAATATAAGGAAAGTCTTTAGTACATATAAAATTTGTCTCTTTATTGTAATTTATAAAATTTTTATAGTAAGAAAATAATATTATTTATGTATTAAAAACTAATTTTATATTTTATAATACATATTTATTGAATAATGTGGAAAATATTAAAGAATTACGTAAAATCTATAATAAAATATATTCAAAAATTAAATATTTATAATCTTTCAAATTAACATTTCATATGAATAAACAAAATTTTGATTACATTATATTTATTTTGAATATTTTGATATACTTTTCATAATATCAATTAGAAATTTGGATTAAATAATTTCGTTTTTGAAAATTTTATTATTTATTATTTAATTAAATAATTTATAAAAAAAATATATATCCTAATAACGTATAATAACGTAAATTTTATCAATTCATTAAATTATACGTTATTAGTTTAAATTTGAAAAAATTTCCCCCGGTACATAACAACAAAAACATTTCATTTTCCCGAAAAATATACAATTTTTTGCCATTGCGGCTGATATGATATACTCGTATTAAGTTTATATTGGTTTTACAGAAAAATTCAATTAACAGAAATAAAGTATAAAATGTAGAACGTATACTTACTGTGACAGAAAATAACATATCGTTGATATATATTCTTGTTTTTACTGTTCAATAAGTTTTTGTCTATTTGACCATAAAAACAAAGAGACTTAATCAAAAATCAATTTTACCCAAAAAAAAAAAATGTTATTTGAATCGAATTTAAATGAGATGGATAATCATTACTGCATATACATATGTCCCAATAGATTTCAAATAACAAATATATTATATACATATATATTTTATCTTATATCTATTATAAAGTCAGTCAATACACAAAATTTACAAAATGAATTTAATCGAGTCTCACAAATCCAGTGCGTACTATAATAAGTATATAGCATAGATTTTTCACAAAATAATCAAAATAAATGATATAATATTATAGATAACAGAATCAGAATCAAAATAAGAAATGAATTTTATTTGTTAGAAATATTTCAAATAATTTTTCCGGTCCTCTCCGATTGAAGCTTAAAAATGTATACAAATATTTGAAAATTAATTTTTATTTTATATTTTGACAAAATATCTAGAAAGCTAGACAGAAATTATAAAAAAAATTTTAATAAAACAATAATATCTTTCTTACAATTACAAATATTAAAAATATTTATAATAAATCTAGACTTGTTTAAAGTCCTGAAAATACCAATTTAAATGAAATATAATACAAATAACATCTTACCAATTTTAAATTAAATTTGTCTTAAATATATGAAAGTCTTAAAGTTAAATCATATTACTTAGAAATACAAAAATTCAATATTTTTATAGAAAAAATATTGTCTAGACTCTATTTGCTATTAGATTACCAAATAATAAACATACATATGTAGTATATGCTATGTATATATGTACAAATATTAAACAAACTGATTTAATCACATTTAGTATGCATGAAATATTGAGCTATTTGTTTATTTTAATAACAAAGAAAATTGACAAAATTTAATTTTTCAGATTATCAGATTTTCAGATTTTCTATAAAAATATAAATAATTATTCAAAATATTAAATTTTGCCAACCCATTTATTTCGGTTTAAATTTTATATTTTATATTAAATAATTCAATAATTTAATATAAATCTCAATTAAAATTCAAAATCATAAAATTTTTAAGTAAAGATTAAATATTATTAATAATAAATAAGATAAATTGACAATTTAAAATTTAAGAAAAATTTTTATTGCATAAAAAAACCATTATTATTCCTTTTCACTTCAACAATCAAATAATAAAAAAACAAAAGAAAATTGGTTATGGTTTAACATTTAAGCTACAAATATTTTTTTAATAAAATCCTCTTGTCCCTTTATATTTACAATTTTTTTATCACAATCTTTTGAGGCCTTTTTTTATGTACTAGTAGCGTATAAAAATATATAATAATTTTGTTGTTTGCAAACATTTAAATATCCTTTTATAAATTTTTTCAAATAAAAATTTTATATTTAATAAGAAAAAAAAAGAATCTTCTATCAGTAATACGATGATTATTTTTTTAGACAAAGATCATCATAATATCAAACAAAGAATATTTAAATAAAAAATATATATACATATACATATATTAATAATTATAAATCTTTTGAAGAAGAATTCAATAATCATCAACAGTCTTTTATAGAGCAGCTACTATTTTCAAGTTGTTTACCTTACAGACTGAACACTCCTTGCACATTATTCTTATCATTATTAGTATTCTGTGGAAATTATTTCCTATAAATTCAACATACTTTTATTACATCGTAATAGCTACAAGTTGTAAGGTTCAAAATAGAAATAATGATAATAATAATAATAATAATGAAAATGGAAAAACAATAACGCTGATATTAAGGATAGGAAAATATATTTGAAAATCTATTTTTATAAAATTGGGATTTTTTTTTTTTAGGCTGTACAATTTTGGACATGCCCCTTGGTATATTATATAAACTGAAAAATAAAAACCAATTCCAAAAGGGATTTAAATGTAATAATGTTTTTTTTTTGTCGAAAATATAAACCATTTTGGGATTAACCATATTAAATTTTATGAGAGAGAAAAAAAATGTTTGTATACTTTTTGTAAATCTATACGTAAACAATATTTTTGTTTTATAAATTAATAATAAATTTTCATTTAAAAATAAATTTGGGAATAAATTAATAAAAAATTTGTTTTGTAAACGATAATACCTATATACATATTTAAGATGAGATTTGTATTTTTGCTTCATATATTATAAATATATGATGGCCGGCGCATAATTGCAGCCTTAATCGATAGTGTCAATGTAAGCGAACACAATACCAGCAGTTAACGCCATCCAAAAAGTACGCTACCGCTGACTTTCAACAATGTTGAAAAATGTTGAAATATTGGGAGGCAAAAAATTAGTGAAAAATCTTTTTTTTGGGACTCTAAAAATTGGTAAAAAACTAATTTTCACACTGGGAGGCAAAAATTTGGTGGATAATCATACAAAAATTATGAAAAATAGACAAATATGAAAAAAAATCTAAGCTGCAATTGTGCGAAGTCTGGGTTTTCCCGCAAGCGTTAATAAAAGTTAAAGATTAAAAGCCCCAATTGTGCGCCGGCCTTGAAGCTTTGTGGCGCGGGTAATATAAGCATTTTTTTTGCGTTTGCAATATGTTGTTTTCAATTATTATAATTTTAATTAATAGGTAAATTATATTAAAATACTTTATTTGCCAAGTTAATTCCATATTTGAATATATGTATTAATTTTTAGAAAAGTCAATAAAATAATAATTAAAATTAAAAAATAATTCTACTAATTTTTTTTTTAAATTAAATTTTTTCTGTTTCATCATATCTGGAAAACCGAAAACGACAAAAATTACTATAAAAATAACAAATACAAAGGCAAATAAATTGTAATATATATTCACAAATAATCTCTACAAAGAAATAACCAAAATATTTTATATACGAAATTATTTAACATAGTTTTATACTTCTGTGTACATACTATACGTTCTTATTGTCTTTGATATACATAATATAAATGTAGTTTTATATATAATTCTTATGCCTTTAAAAGAAAATTATTATAGAAAATTGAAGAAATTTTAGAACTTTATATTTAATGCAAGTTAAAGTAGCTGTGTAGCATCTGCAACAATAGAATAAAATATAACTACATATATACACATACATAAGAGTAAAAATATTATATATAGAAAATAACACTTTATCTCAAACATAATGTTGATGTTGCGGCAGCATTGGTTTTTATGAACTCTTACTGACTTACTTATAAATTATAGTAACTATTTTTTTTTTTTTGAATAATTTAAATAAAAGCTTCCATTGGGATTTGTTATATTAATGATTGTTTCAAACAATATTTTATTATTATAGTCTATAGTGAATTATTCAAATATTTTGTTTATATATACAAAAGTATAATAAAAATTACAAGATTTAGAAAATAATTTTATTTCCGAATGAATTCATTTCTATATTACCAAAAATATGTATTTATATAACTTTAGATATTAATATATAAGTTATGTAATTGTTTTTCAAAACTTATTATTCAAAAACTTCAATTTAAATTTGTTATTGATCATACAGTTTGATTATATATATACATTATGTTGCTTTTTATCATGTATACCTAATTTATAGAAAAATACCACAATAATTACATATTTGCATATAAAATAAAATTTATTATCATCATGGTACTTTATTGCTCATTCATAACTTTTGTATTTCTATTTACAGCAATAATCGAAAAAAGAATTGTAATAAATACAATTTATTAAATAATTTTGTAGTTATGTATTTGTCGAATATTTACCATAATTTGCTAATATTTTCTAATAATATTTTCTATAATATTATATTATAAAATAATTAATTTGAATAAAATTATTTACAATTATTATCGATTTTAATTTTCCCAAAATTTAATTTCTATAATTATGTTAATTTATGTACTTTAATAAAAATAACGAAATTGGACTCATCAAGTACCAATTTATAGACATAATTATGGAAGTGATTGTTTATAAGTGTTTCTCAAATACTTTAAGTATATTGTCTCTTAACAAATAATCTAATTAAATCATAAGTGTCAATTTCAAAATATTATATTAACTAAATTTTCCCTAAATTTTAATTATTCAATTTCCTTCTAAGTAAATATGAGAAATATTTTCAAATTTTTATAACTAAGTAAATATACCATTAAATCATTTTTACTCTCCCCTTCACTTCAAAAATATACACATCTGTTTTTTTTTTCGTTATCGCTTAAGATATTTTTCATCTCCCCAATATACATATATAGTATCTAAAATTATTCATTTAGAAAATTCATTTTATGTATAAATAAGTATATGTATGTATTATGTATATTCATAGTTCGAGAAATTTTCTTGCCTTCCTATTACAAATTTTATAACATCAGAGTATTACTTACTTAAAGAATATTACAATAAATTTTAATAGGTTTCATTTTAGCCACATTTTACGCCTTATCATCCATTGCACATCAAAATAAGGAAATTTCTGTTTGCTTTACTACCAATTTTATGCTGATTTATGCCACCATAAAAAAAAAAAAAACATTTTAATTGATTCTTTTTACCATTACTTTATTTGGTAATGTGAAATATCTTTACCACCTAAAACTCTCTGTCCTTTACACCACCTGAATTTAAATACGGATGTATATTTATGTATATAAAAAAAACAGAACTCTTTCAAAATAAATCCTTAAAAAAATTATTTTTTTGATTACAATAAAAAAAACCACTTAACAGGTTCTTAAAAATGTAATTTTCTTTACATTTATTTATGTTAATTCAGTGGATTCAGTGAAAAGAATGTACATATTTGCAAAAGTTTTGAATTTTCGTTTTAGATTATTTTTTTTTATATTTTCATTCAATTTTAAGATTTCTTACAAATATTGTTTTTTTCCGAAATTTTCATTTATCAAAATCTTTCAATTAAATTAAAGTTAACAGAATGTTTTCAAAAAATGCAATAAGTAATAATAATTTTAAATAACATTATATGTACACTGATTATACTGACTTTATTTTTTGATTTATTTTAAACTAAATGCAAAAAAAAAATGAAGATAATATTAAAAATATCCTTTCTTAAATCTTTAATTTCGTTCTAAAGAAAATGTAAATAATTATTTTTGGAATCATTGAATGATTCTATTTCAAATTCTGAAGTTTAGTTTAATTTTCGTATTATTATAACAAATCCTAAATGTAAGCAATAATCTTTAACTAAAATTTGCAATGCCCATAAGTTTTTTATTAATATCTTAATATCAATCATTGAATTTGAATTTAAATTAATTTTAGGATTATTGGTAAACAAAAATGAGTTTAATCTTTGAAATTTTTTAATTTATTCTGTATAATAAGAATTATATTAATATATTATATTCTGGGTGTAATATGTATTTGAATTTTTAGTTGTAAAGGATAGTAATCCTAATCTCTAGTCTAAGTTTTTTTTGTTAACTATATTGTTATAGTATAATAAATTGGTAAATAAATAATAATAATAATATTCTGTATATAATTGGATTTGAAATGAAAGTTTTTATATATAAATCAATAAATCTATTACCAAAATCTGTAACTTGAGAATGCATTCATAGTTATGAGATTAACATTGTATTTTAGAATTATTGGCAAGTAAATTGGATTGAATTAATTTAAAATCTTAAAAATTGAACTTAAAGATGTATACAGAAATCAAATTGGAAAATAATATAAAATCAAATTTGGAAATAATATATAATATTTAAATTTTTATCTTTATATTTAATTTTAAAATTCCATAAATTTTACGTGATATTTTTATGTTTACGAAAAAAATTTTAAGTTTTTTGAACTTCAATTTAGCCAAAAGAAAAATTACCATAAAATTTAAGATGATAATAAAAATTCATTTTTATACCATTTCCATGAAAATATTGGTAATTATAATAATATTAAGAATGATGATGATTCATTCAGTAACGAATTATTTAAATTAAGAATATATTTCTAAAAATCAAGAAATTCATTCGTAAATTATATTTTGCTTGGGTTATTTCTTTTCAGTTGAAACAGTTTTGAAATATTTACCATAAAACATTACTTTTTCATAAAAATATTTTCCAATATTCAATTATATTTTTTATCTAATAATAATGAAATTATGATTCTGTCAAGTGCATATTTGAAATTGATTTAGTTTTAAGTAGTTCATGCTGCAAGGGCACTTTTAACAAAATTTCATTTTGAACTTTACTGTGATTTATATATGTATACGTAACTTATATTCATTGATGCAAACTCAAATTTATTTAGATCAAAAAATTTTAACTCTAAAAAAAATCTATTTCATATTGTAAATGTCAAAAAGTATTAGCCTGCAATTTTTTTTTTTTTGCTGAAAGTTTTATTAACGCTTGTGTAAGCAGGCTTTACACATATACCAATAAAAAAATTAAATTTGCAGGCCTGAACAAGTCTTGATGGTTTGTTAAATTTGATATAAAAAAAATGAGAAATAAACCCTGAGTTTGTGAAAAATGCATTTCTTCAAAGTCTCCTTGTGTATAGTACTATGAGCATAACCCAAATACCTTAGGCTTAGGCTTCCCATACGAAGAAAATATATTTAAATATAAAAATGTTTATTCAATTATTCAATATTTTTTTTAAAATAAAATTCGTTGCAAAATTATAAGAAAATTAAAATTATATTTTTTTGATTTTCGAAGGACCTCAACGGAACGGAAAACTGACATACAAAGAAAATTTCTGCAAAAACTCTAGTTATTTTTAAGATAAATCTATATCTTCTTGTTATATAAATTTCAGACTAGTTTAGGTAGTGAAATTAATATGCACATTTTTTCCCACTTTTATTGGAAATATGCTTAAAATGTGCAATATGGTATAATACATTTAATATGAGTTAGTTGACTCATCGAAATACATATCTAGGTAGTTCATTTTTTTATTAGCTAAAAATCAGTTTGCTGTCGGATAAATTTCCAATTCCAACTATATGTAGTATATATCTAGCCATTTTTTATATGTAACTTAACTATAATAATTTTTGGTTACATCATAATTTTTTTTAAAAGATTTATGATATTTCACCATTTAATAAAATTATAAATAAAAAATAATATCAAAAAATTTTTTTTGTAAAAATATCCAATGATATACAGAAAAAAATGGCAGGATGTCCTTAGTGACAAAAAAATTATAGTACATGAAAAAAAACAAAGTATAAATTTAATTGACATATTTTTTTTAGGATTTCATATAGGTGAATTTTGAGTGACAAATTAGATATAAATTCATATCTACTTTTTTTCTGGACTAATACATTAAGTTAGTTTTATAGGTATATTGCTATATGTTTCAGAATATTAGCTATAACACACTTTTCACTAAAAGTTTCAATAAAAAATTAATTGACTTTAATCTTAGTTGGTTACAAGAGTTTCATTTTATAGGATTTAAAAGAGAAAAATGCATTATTTAGTTTTACTGTAGAAAGCTTTTAAAAAGATCAATTGAAAATATGTAATTTCATATTATTATACATAAACCGAAAAGCGTATTTCAAATATTCCTATTTGAGTAACAATAGTAAACAATAATTGTTAGTAATATTTTAAATAAACTTTTTGTTGTTTTTTATAATATAAAGTCTAATGCGCCTAATCGAAATTTAATATTTTTCTGAATTATATCAATTAAATAATTTAATTTAATATTTCTTTAAATAAATTATTATAAATTTACATGCAATCTAATATCATTTTATTAATAACGAAAAAATTAACCGCCACAATTCATTCATTGAATATTAATGATTTGTGACGACAATTCATTGATGTCTTAAGTGTCAATTTATTATCTAATTAATTTCAATATATACATTATAAGTATACTTTATATATATTTCAAATAATTATGTTGTTTAAAATGTGCATAAAAGTATAATTTACATAAATTCATGATGACATTTTAAACGTTTCGCGCATAATCAATTACAGAACCTCAGGGCTATGAAATTTTTATAATTTCATCACGCCCACATGTAACAATTTTAAATACAACACGGTTTCCTATATATACTCATCATAAATGTACATGTTCATAAATCGGAATGCATAAAGTTCGATAATGTCAAAGTCAAGGCTATTTTCGTTTCTGAAATGCTTAAACAATGAAAGTAAATATTTACTATAATATTAACATACATTTTATTTTATTTTTTCATTTATTTTAATTTAATTTTTTTTTTGCAAAAATTTATGAATGGTTTTGTTAAAATTTATGTTCAGTTGAACAAAAATTCTTTTTAACCTGTTTTATTAGCCACTAATTTATTACTTAACTGGCTCATTACACAGCATAATTCAATTTGCAGGCTAAAGTAATAATATACATTTATATTATATTGTATATATTTGCATTATGATTATCTCACACGGTGGATTATATACTAGTACCATTAACAAATTGTTGGTTTACATAAATATACTAATTTATTTGTAAAATTATATAAGAAAATCGTATATAACTTTGATATAACTGCAGATTGGATCAAATGCTCAAATTCCATAGAAATCTTGAACGCCCAGTTAAATTTTGCATAATAATAAAAACCATAGATCGAAAATGCACTAAATACAAAGAACTACTAATGATCAATTTGGATCATATATCAATCATATTAATTTTTGAAGACAACAATTTTAATTTAATATTAAAATCAATTAATATTTTTTTGAAATCACAAAAACAATAAGAAAGTCCATTACTTTAACCTGGGGCTCGTGAATTATTTAAATGAGATATATTATGAAATGTAAATGTACCTTATGCTGACACTTTACGATTATGTGAATGAATAATATTTTGTGATGAAGATTATTTTTATAATCATTATATTATACATATATGTATATATACGAGTATAATAAATACAATATTTATACACTTGAGAGAAATTAAATTTAAATATATTTATATTAATGTATACACCGTTATGACATATTATTTAATGGTTAATAAACATAATATATACATTCATAAAATTTTTAGATATAAATGTGTATAGATAATATATTATTTTGTTATATCACGGTTCATTTATATAATATGGAAATTATATAATGTATTTTATTTTATTTTACCTATATGTATATACTTATATATATGTAATATTATATTTTATAAACAGTGTTAGTTTATTCATACATAATTATACTACATTGTAGATGTAAAATTATGCGTATGGTGAGATTTATAAACCAAAATTGAATGTCATATTGGGACACCTCGAATTTAATATATATACGGATATAAATTAATGTATGGATTTATATTTTATGTGCATGACGTGCATTTATTTATACTTTATGTATATTTAAAATATTATATAAATAAATAAGTAAAAATAATAATATTAAATTTCTAGACCATCATAAAGATGTATAATATAATTGTTAATCAACATTTACTTTAACTCTAAACACCAGAACATAATATTTACATATAAAAAAAATATAGGTTTGGACGACTATATGTCAATATTAGGATAGGTTAGACGTTAGACAGTATATAAGAGTTAATTTTTTAATATATAATTAATATAAGAAATTTTATATTGAATAAAAATAAAAATTTCATTATTTTTAATCATAAAATGTTAAAAATTTAAATTTAATCTTTGATAACTAATTTAAAATAAATTCAATTACAAAAAACATATATTACTAATTACAATTAATTCTTATTAAATTAAATACATATATATATGTGGTATATAAAATAATGTTATGTTTATGGTATAAGTTTTGCTATTTTGTACGTTCATTATCATAGACATGAACATTATATGTATATAGAACAATGATTTACCATAAAATTAATATAAATTTTTTTTTTATGTATGGATTAAATTTCTAATAAATATTTTATTTACTATATACAAAGTACATCTACATACCTACATTTATTTAGTGTTCAATGTGCATATTTATGGGCTGTAACAATAAAATGTTTTAAATTTTGACATGAGCAATAAATTTTATTTCAATACTAATTATAATTATAGTATGTATTTATATATATTATATTATAATGATTTTCAATATTAACTATATAATTAAAATTAACAAATTTAGAATATAATTGTTGGCAACAAAATTACATTAAAAATATAGATTTAATCTAAATTTCTAAATTGTTTTAATTATAATAATAATGTATATAAATATTAATCTATAATATCCTTAAAACATCATTTATACAAAAATTTCAAAATAAGTATTATATTACTAACAATTTGTGGGCATGATTATACTTAATTGACAATTATTATGGGGTTTTTATTATAAACAATTTGATTTTATGAAATTTATTACAAACAAATTGTTTAAGTTGTAAATAATTTTGATATTTGTTTTTCATTTTTTTTTGGTTATATATAAAAAATTTATACATAATTACATAGATGTACACAATTGTATAATTTTTTTTACCATTATTTGGAGATAAAATGCAATAAATTTAAAATAAAGTTGTTATTCGTGGATTTTATCAATTAATTTATTTCTAAAATATACAAATTTCAATTCAATATCTAAAATTTATTATGGATACATTTATACTCTTATATATTAAGTTAAATCATTTTTAATTCTAAAATATATATTTTTTAACTTTGTTAGTATCATAATACTAATTTAATGAACGGAGTATAAATATTATTAAAACAGCAAATAATTTTTCAACTTTAAAAAAATTTAATATAAATTTTCTTAATCTCATAATTTTGTATACGAATAAAAAATACTTATTTATTCCATAAATTATTAAAATTTAATAAACTTAAATTACTTTTAACAAATTAATAATGATCAATAATCAATAAATCATTTAATATATTATTATCTTTGACTATGGTTTTATGATAACCACAACTAATAAAATTATAAGAAAAATCGCCTTTAATAACTTTTATATAGCCAGTTTATTATAAATTTAAAGTTTACTTTTCAGTAGCATTGAAAAGTCGCAAGAAAAAATATCAACAACAAACTTTATTATCATTATATATATTTTTTTTTTGTGCTTCTTACAAAAAACATGACACTAAAGACTATTATCAAAAGAATATGAGTATAAGAGAGCATAGCAGAAAAAAAAAACCAAAGAATTCTTGTAAACAAAGTCATTATCAAATTTAATGTATTCACATCAAAAAGTCGACAAAACAACTTAATAGTTTTTCTCCTCCTTGATGATACAAGTATATAAAGAAGAAAAAAAAGAATACCCCATCATCAGTTTTTTTTTTCTCTTCATATCCTTCAGGGAATTTTCACTTGTTTCTTGTTTTGGTTGTTTTTGCTTTAAAAAAAAAATTAAATTAAATTTTCAGTTTTTGTTGCAAAGGACACGATTTTTTTTTTTTAAATATAACAACAACTAAAATCAAATTGAAGCTACCACATCTTTTTATAACATAGTATAAAAGTTGCATTATAATTTTTATCAATTTTTACTTTTTTTCTATGTATACTTATACAAATTTTATCGTTAAGAGTTTATTTTGTAAGTGATAAAAATAAAAAAACTACAATATAACATCTTATAGTTACGGAGTACGTCGTACACTCTTGTATTTCTTTACAATATCAATGATTAAGTATTATTTGTTATATGTATACTAAAATCATAAACTATTTTCCTACCCATCCCAGATCGTTAAAAATACGGTTGAACAGTATATTTAAAATATTGAATGAAGTAAATAATAACAAGCATTAAAAAAAAATCAATTTTCTTTAATGATGAAATTATTGGTTATAGAAATTTTTTAAATAAAATTATATAGAATTATTTTATAATTGGATAATATTTAAATATGGCAAAGAATTTAATAAATTTACTATTTATAAACATATTATTTTTTATCTAGTTTTAATATATAAAAAAAAATAATAATTTATATAGAACTCTGGTAAGAAAATAAGTATGTTATGTGCACGTGCTGAATTGTTGATAATATCATCAAAATCATGAACATTGTAAATGCTCAATTATTTTCTTTAAAAAAATTACTTAATTTACTTACAAATATTTCTGAAATATTTTAAATATTGTAAATTTTGTACAGTACTTACTTGTTTCATTAAAATTAGCTTATGGTTCATCAAATATCTTGAAAGTTAATTTAAAAATAAAAATTCTATTTAAAAAATTATATTTGTAGCAAAAAAAAAATGTCTTGACACCAAAAATTAATTTTAATGCATTTAGTTTTTTTTTTAAAAAACTTTTTTTTAGTAAAATTGTAGTAGTAAAATTTAAATTTAATAAGAAAAATTGTATATAATTATAATAAAATTTTAATAAAGGACATAAGAAACCAAACAAAAAAATGAACTTCATTTTTGTACCAAAAAATAAAGAAAAAAACTATGAAAATGAAAAGTTTTTGGTAGGAAATGATAACTAAATTAAAGTAAATTGATACAATAGTCAAGTGGAAGAACAAAAGCCAACAAGAAGAGAAAATTATACATTCTTTTTTTTTTTTTTGTTATATTTAATTTCGTTCTAGTAAAATTGGATATTTTCTTTTTAATTACGTGTCCTTGTTAACTTTAATTCTTTTTAGTCCTCTTGCATTGTGTCTTTCTTTTTGTATAAGAAACAAAAAAAAAAAAAAAAATCTTGTTAAATATTTTTTTCCACATCCTTAACAGACAGATGAAAATTTTTCAGTATTTCATAAAAATTCTGTTGAATTTTTATTTTAAAATGAAAATTATGATAAAAATATTATATATAGAAATGAATAAGAAAAATTATAGATAAAATATGGTTTCCTTCCTTTTTAATAAATATGATTTCAAAATTATATTTTTTACTTAAATTATAATTTGACAAAGTCAGATTGAAATATGAAAGAATGAAAATATTATTAATGCTATTGTAATTTTTCATTATTTTTTAAGTATATATTTATAATAAAATAAACTTTCAATGTTTTTCAACTATGCACAAATTGTTATGCGTATTATATAATATTCGTTTTACTCAATTATAATTATTTGATGACAATTATTTATATATAAAGTTTAAAAAAAAAAGCTGAAATTTTCTGTAAACTTTGTATACGACATACAAAATTATTTGAATTTATATTGTAATAATTTTTTTACTTAATAATTATAAATAATTTTAACTATTTATCTTAAATAAATATTTTAAATAAGTAAATTATATTCATAGAGTTATAAAACTATAATTAATTTTTATTTTCTCTTTTTATTTTTCAGAAAAAACTTTTCCATTATTTTGAAAATTTTGCACATCACACAATACATTTATAAAGGATTCAAATTAAGAATCCTTAATATACATATTGTCTTACACTTTACTCTTAAATAAATTGTGCTTAGCAAAAAGGAAAAAATTTTTTAAATATGTCACGGTTTAAAATGCTGATATTAAATTCTATTCTATTACAAACATTGTTAATAGTTTCAACTTTAACACCTGAAATCAAAGCTCAAGGTAAATTTAAACAAAAAAACTGGAAAATTTTCTATAAAAATTATATGTTTTTTTAGTGAAGATAACAATAGTGAAATATGGTATCTAAAGAATAAATTACTTTTATATGTGCATTAAAATATACTTTTAAGTTTTTTTTTTAAATATATAATGTTTCTTTACTTTTTAAATTTTACAAAATAGAAAGGATAATTGAATTGAAAATGTTTTAAAAGAAAAATTTCATAAACTATACATATATTCAATATTTCCTCAATTTAATATTCATATTATAACATAGATTTTAATCAAAAAGGAACTACATGTTTAGTTATACATTAAACTAATGACATATTGCGGAAATTGATTTTGTTATAACACCTTTTATATTTCATTTATTTGTCATTCAAATATCCGTCAAGGTAATAATAATTTTATATATATAGTTTCAAGAGAGGATAATTTAATATTCAATTGAAAGTTAAAAATTGAATATAAAGTAATATAAAATTTATAGTACCTACTAATAATAAAAATTTCTTTTATTTTATTTTATTTTAAAAATTATATTCTTAATTTACTTATGAATTAAAATAAGAACATAATATACTCGTTCGTATATGTATATTATAAAAAAATGGCAAAATCTAAAAAGTTAAAAGATGGTGATATATAATTTCTAATTTATTTTATTTGTAAATAAGTCCTTTCATTATGTATAACACTAAAAAATACTTACAAAATATAAATTCTATAGATTTTTTATGGTGTATAGAAATTATTTGAAATAGATTCGAGGGAATTACAAATTTATTGTATATAATAAATTTGGGGATTTATTTATTTTAGTTAAATTTAGATTGCAAAGTATAACTAACACACATTAAACTGTTTTTTTTTCTATTTTAAAAACAATATTATATCATTTTCACATTGAATTACACAGTGTCGGCGTTTCAAATTCGATTCTGTCGAATTTTCATGAATTTCTCCAAACTAAATATATTTTAATTAATAATTTTTTCACCATACTAATACTTGAACTATTTTTCAAATTAAATTAAGAAGTTTAATGGTGTAATCTAATTTGAAAATGTTTTGACTAATTTAATCAGAAAATATATTATTATTTGACATCATTAATTTTAAATTACATTTTGAACAACATATATTATACTTTATTTTTTTTGATATAATTGTAATAATAAAACTGAAATCTAATTTGAGAATTATTTCGAATGAAATTTACGATTTAAAGATTTAATTTCTTTGATTAAAATTATATAAAATTTAAAATAAATAATAATACATCATTAAATTCCATTTAATTCTTTTAATTATATTACATAATGTATATGTACATATATTTAATTAAATATTTTGTAAATTAAAATAATTTGAAAACAAATTCTTTTTTTTTTTTAAATTATAATTTTAGAAATAATTTTAAAATCTATTTCTATAGTGAAAATTATATTTCAAATTTAATTGATAATTCTTGATGATATATTTTTGCACAAATGACCTTGGAATTGTATAGATAATTATTATTGCTCAGATTTGTAATAAAAGGTTTACCATTACGGAAAAATATATCTTATTTCAATTTAATGAAATTAGAATTAAATTCTGCTTCAATGGCTTAAGACACAGATGAAAAATATAAAAACAATATAAAAAGAAAATAATTTCTTATAATTTTTTTTTTGTTAAATCTTTATAGTTTATAAAATGCCAACAGGCGTTATAAATCTTTTCAATTCCTTTTCATGTGGAATTTTTTTATATATTTCATTACAATTTATGTTACTTTTTATTTTATTTTAAAAATAGTTTTATTTTAGACATTTCAGTTCAGCTACCACCATCTAGAAAAATAAAAATAAGAATAAGAAAATAAAATAATAGGTAAAGGAAAAACTTGGATATTTTATATATATTATATTATATATTTTTATATCCTGATTTCATTCGTACGAAATATAAAAATAAATTCTTTTATCTTAATTTGTGTAAAAGAGTATCAGACAATTTGATGTTGATGATGCATTTATGTTTTCTTATTTATGAAGCGTAAACCTGAATTTTATAACAATACAGTATTGTCTGAACTAGAATATTATAATGTACTTTTATATTTTGTTAAAACCGATTAGTAATACAAAAATTTCGTAAAGTTTAAGTCGACTTGATTTATGATAAAAAAAATCAGCAAGAAAATGTCTGACAAATTTGTATTTTTTCAAAATATCATAAATGAATTTTATGTAAATTACATTTGTAAAATATTTTCAAATTGATTTCTTAAATTCTATTAATTTGGAAGTATAATTTTTAGTTGTTAATGACAATTTATTAAAAAAATCTTTCAAAATTAGTCTTATATGAAATTTGAAATTACTATTAACAATTTGAATTATTTAGAGATACTGGAATTTTGTTATCGTGCAGTTTTTATTTAAAACAATATTTATTCCCCTAGGGAACGCTTCGATCACATCAAAACATGTTCTATCCTTCAATATAGAAAAATTAAAAATACCGAAAATACCAATTGCAAATTGCAATCTTGTAAAAAGTATAAGAATATTTGCGGTTTCTCTTTTATCCGACTTATAGGTCTCTTTTATAATATATTCTTTTAATTTTTTATATATATTTACACTTACTACGGAGCTGTATCAGATTAAAATCTTATCCAAAACTTGTTTTTTAAATCACCAATAGTTTGGACAATGTAGGCAGTTAATTTTTTTCTCGATTAAAAATAGTATAAATTCTAAGAATAATTAAATATATATCACATTTAAATATTCGTTTGGTATAAAACCAAATTAAGTATTTGGAAAATTTTCAACGAATGGCTCAAATTATTCTTTTTTAATCAGCTTTAATGTCACTGAAACAATTTATATATTTTAAATTTAATTAGAATTTGGAAATTTCCTATGACCAAATAATTATGTTTTTGAAGTTACTTTTGTTAATGTACACAAAGTAAAAGAAGTAATTTCCTGCTAAAATATTGCAATATTCTTTTAAATTGCTGTTAAGGCACATGTCTAATATTTTCTGCTAAAAAAAGACAATAATATGCTTTATAATTTCTGTTAAGACAGTAAATATGCTTTATAATAAACAATGATTTCAATGACAATGTAATAGATTTATTTTTACTATATTATATAATCAAAGCTGTATATAATATACGGCTTTGATATAATTTTATCATCATAAATAGAGTGATAATGACATAATCATTTTTAATAATAATTTTAAAATTATAAACTTATTTATATATACATATTAAACAATGTTGTTGCCAGTGATTTAGAAAATTTATTTTTCTTACCATTTTATGATATTTCAGTTGATTTACCATCATAAAACATTTTAGCTTCATTCATGTTTAAAGATATTGTTATAAAGCAAAATAATTCGGGAAAAAAACATTTTTTTTTTATAAAACTTATCAAAGTCAACGAACTTGATTATCATATAAATTTAATCTAAGTAAAAGCATTATATAAAAAAATGTACTAAAACGCAACAATGCTGCCAAAACAAAAATTATATGAACTAACAGCGAAAATAGCAAAACTATACAATGTGCTATCTTTTATTTGAATTTATATGTTAAATATTATATTTATGTTTACATTATTAATTTTTAATCAATTTATCAATTCTTTTTGTATATACATATATGCAAATTTTATATGATAATTGATAATATTTAAATTGGAAATATTTATAACAATTTAAAATTTCTTTAAATTAAATATTTTAAGATGTAAAAGTCTAAATTATTTATTAATAATTTTCTTTATGGACATATTCAAAAGTTTAAAGTAAATAAATTAAATGTTGATAAATGTTCTTTTAGAGAAAACTATATTAAATGATTCCCATTTAAAGTATTTATTGATATAAACTTTTATGGAGCTATTTACAAATTGACTAAATATATACTTCAACATTATAAAGTAAACTTAAGTAATATTATTAAGTTTATTTAATGTGTTTGAAAACATATACAAATACAGATTAGATGAAACATTAACCTTAAAATGGATGGTAAGAGAACATGTCTGTATACTATAAGGATGTTGTTTTTATTTTTATTCAAAAAAATCTTGAAATTTCTTTAATACTATTTTCAAAAAAATTCCTTTTGTAATAGAAAATATTCTTAAATATTTTAATATTATATTTTTAAATATTTACATTGCAAAAACTTATAATTAAGCTATATTATACAACTTATTAATTAATATTATACGGCTTTTATAGTAATCTACAATTAAGTACTGAAGTAGAGAACACCTGGTTCTATATAAATGTGAAGTAAATTTTTAATTGAAAATATGTGCTATTTAAATTTTACTTAATTAATTATATATATTAACAAATTAAATATAATTGTTATATGCTTATAAACAATATAATAATATAATCTACTTAATTAATCATAAATTGTGTTTAACTCAGACATTCTTTTATTCATATTTCTATACTTAAACTTTACAATAGTTTCATAAACAATTATATGGTTTTATGTTTATTACTAAATATTTTTTACATTTAAATTCAGAACATAAATTTATATTTTTATTTTTTGTTGAAATTATTTCATTTTTTTTTTTATAAATTTTTCTTTTGAAGTTTATTTATATTCAAAGTTTAATATATTTCAATATTATTAGTAAATTGTTAAATAATACTATAAATTTATTTAACAAAACTTTTAAATAAATTTTTCATCTTATAATATTTTACTATGTACATCGACAGAATCTTTTTGTATTTAATTTTCTATATTGAAGAAGTCATGACGTTCCTTTTTCCAAAAAAATTATAAAATATTTCTCTAAATAACAAAAATGTTATATACATATATATATATAAGATTTAATTAAACTTTAAAGTTAAAATAAAGTTGTAATAGTTTTATTTATGTGTACCAAAAAAGTTTTAAGTTTTTTGGTCGAAATTATCTCAATAAACTTTTGCATAAAGTCCAAAATTGTTAGTTTTACAAAACCCAAAATGAACAATTTTAAATTTAAAAGAAAATGAATGCAATCAACTTAATCCAGATGACAATTTTCCATTTCATTTTTATATTGCATAAAGTTTTCTAATATTACTCACCACTTGTTCATTTTCTAGTAAAAATAGAAAATACAAAATAGAAAAATTAAAATAAAACTTAAAATATTATAGAAGATAAAGTAATACTTAATAGAAAACGAAGAAAATTTAAATTTTTGATAAGAAAAAAGCTGAAAAATATTCTAATATTGAAATTTTCAATGAAATTCTAATTATAATTATTATATATGTATATATGTATATATATTTCAAAGCAATTGAAAGTTATGTTATAAAGTACATTTACGTTCTTAAAAGATTTTAATCGAAATATTTTTTATGATAATTTTTTACACAAGAATTCACTACATTGCATCCTGTGAATATTCTGATTGAATAATATTCAAATTTTATTTGGCATACTTACTGATTTTAGAACACTTTCATGATCAAATTTTGATATATAGTTTGCATTTTTGGTTGAATAACTTTTATTAGCAAGTCATAGTTCAATATAAATTATGATTTCAAATTGACATAATAATTTTCCAATAAAAAAATTTCAATATTTTAAATATAAAGCATTTTTTAAAAAATTATTTAAATATACTTATAAAAAACTATACTTTTTTTTTTATTAATGTCGAAAATTGTGGTAAATAAATTATCAATTTTTATTGGCGACATATTACATTTTCTTTTATAATTTTTTATTACATACTCGCATATATGTATTCCTATTTTATTTTCACATTTATTCAATTTTTTAATTTTACATTTATGCAATTTAATTTTAGATTAATGTTAAAACATAGAGATACTTTTTTTTAAAAATATTGGTTGTTTTAAATTATACGATTTTTTGGCGGCAGTTAATGTAATATGCCGCCTCATATTGATTCTTTTTTTTTTAATATTCTTTTTTTTTAATAAAAAAACAAATTCAAATTCACAGTTAAATTGATTTATAGTGTAAAAAATATCAAATTATTGGAAAATAATCAATTTATTCAAAAATATAAATGTATAAAAAAAATTTTTTAGAGTATAAAAAAACTAGTTGAATAATTGGATTATGGTAGAAACGGAATGAATATACCACATTAAATTTTTATATTACCAAAGTAAAAAAAAAATATAACAGTAGATTAAATTATTGTTGACTTCGGCTCCAAATTAAATTAGTGCGATTTTATTTTATAAATACATATATAAATTTAAAATAACATTTTGTAATATAATAGTAAATATCAAAATATCTGCGAAAAAGGACATAATTGTAAATTAACAATAACTTCTTTATCGTTTATTGGAAAGCAATAATTGTGCCAAAAAAGCAATAATCATTGCAATAAGCCATTGTCGTATTAACCACAAAAATATTATTTTCTGTCAATATTATATTTACTCGTTATCATTATAAAATTTCATATCATATTATTTAAAAGTACAAACCTTCAATTTTCGTAATGTATTAATTTACCAGCTATCAAAAATGAAATTGGTTGTGAATTTTTTTTTAATTTTAAAATAATTAAAACTGACACTTTTTTTGCTGAATTATTTATTTTATGTTTTCATTTATTTTGTGTGTTTTTTAAAATGTTAAAGCATACACCAAACTATACCAAATTTAAATTAACAACAAAGAAATAGTTATTAAAGTACCATAAAGGCAAAAAGTAAAATTAAGATTTCTTAAAATTTACATTTTTGAAAATTGTTTTGTCGTACTTATGAAATTTTTAATAAAAAACGCATAAATCTTCAAAAATTTCTTCAAAAATTTACGATATTTAACCAACAAATTTGTCAATTCAGTATTTATTTAATATAAAATAATTCATTTATGGAATTTTATTAATGATTTCGTACATTTTTATACTTTAAAAAATACATCATAAAAATTTACTTTATAATTTTACAAATGTTTAGAGAAATATTTTTACTTACGCCCGTTTTCACTAACTGACCCTTAGGAGATAAATAATTTATAGGTTCTTTAATTTATCAATTATCTATAATTAAGAGCTATTAAAATAAACAGAATAAAATAATCTTGAAGTTTATAAATTCTGCGAAAACATTGAACTACCACAGATATTTCTATAAATCGCTCATTAATTCCAATAAGCAATAATTTAAATATTTACTTAATTTATGAAATTTGAAGTGATAAAGAATATATTTTGTGATACCAATAAAATTATGTATTGCAAATAACAAAATAAGTGTCTGGGCTTTTCCGTCAGTATAAAATTAATATTATAGAAAATTATGACTTATCTTATAACTTACATTGTAAGAATCGTTTTAAATTATATATACTATAATATCTGAAAATATATATGAGAAAAGGATGTAATAATAAGGTTTGTAATATAAAAGCATTACATACCGGTTTCACGCATTAATAAAAGAAACTAATAAAAGATATACTATACGTCTGAATTATTTATTGAAAGGGAAATTATTTCAAAACCTGTTTTTATGCGAATACTCACTTAGTCTTTGAAAATAACATATACACGAATTTTTCAGTGTTCATAATTTATAAAATTGATGTTGTCTGTGGTCATGCTGACTATATAATAAATATTACAGCATTTATTCGTCAATGAATGAAATTAAAAATTATTATTATTTTTATCTTAGATCTAGCAAGAATTTCGAAGAATAAACTATAAATTTAAAAATTTAAAATTATGTTTTTCAAAATAAATATTACATTTTACAATTATAAAGTTGTTGTTTAATATAAAATGAATTAAAAATAGAACGAGATAAATTAAAATATGTATGTATATATATTATATATATATATAGGAAATTGTAATGGTAATATTACCTTAAAATGAGTTCTTATCTATAAATTATATATTTTCTCCTATCAATTGAAACTTGACAAACATATGTAAATCGAGTGTTTAATTTATAATTACCATAGACAAAGCCCAAAGAAAAATAAAGCATACATAATTAATATAGGAATCCTTCGATGTTTAAAAAATACTTTTCGATAATATTCTAATTAAATCCATTGGAACAAAAACATTATTAGTGGATTTAACAATATCTGCATTTTAGTTTAATAAAATTATTATACAGTTCTTTACACACACAGACATCTTTAGTCACACAGTGTTATTTTCTTGGTATATCTTTTTGTTCTTGCGTTATTTTCTTGGTATATTTATTCATAATTAAAATAGTATTGATATTTAATATTGAAATATAATTGAGATACGCTACAAAAAAGTTTTTCATAAGATACAATCTTTAGAATTTTGTAAAATATTGTATCTAATAATGTTCAATTCTTTTACAGATCTAAAAGTTTTTGAGTGTCCAGATGAAGGTCTTTATTCTGACAATGAGAATTGTCAAACATTTTATCGCTGTGAATATAAATTAAGTGGCAAACTAAAAGCATATCAATTTACTTGCCGTGATAATTTAGTTTTTTCTAAAGAGTTAAGAATTTGTGTCCCACCAATGATATCTGGTCGTGAAGAATGCATCGAATTAATGAATGAAATCGATAGTAAATTAGATGATCCGAATGCATTAGCAGGAGGAATATATGCCGATAAAATGCATGCAGGTAAAGCTGGTTTAGGGTTAACAGGTGTTCGTTTTATATCTTACTCAACATCACCATCATTACGAGCTCTAAATCATGATAATGAATCTGGAGGTGAATGCAAAGAAGAGGGTTTTATTAAAGATCCAAACAATTGTCAACAATTTAGCAGATGTATATCAAATACAAGAAATGGTTTTACAAAAATTACTTTCCAATGTGGCAATGGCACTGCTTGGGATGAATCGATTACAGCCTGTAATCATGAATGGGCGGTGGAGGGTTGTAATAATAAGATTTCATATGACGATAGCAGTGCAGCAACAGTAACAAATTCATCAAGTTTATCTTCTACAGAAAGTTCTTCTACTAGCAACAGCACAATGTCGTCAAGTCATAGCACCACGTCATCCAGCACAAGCAGTTCTAGTCAGCAAAGTTCATCACAGTCTTCATCATCTAATTCAACTTCAAGTAACTCAAATCAATCAAATGGATCAAATCAAAGTTCAAATAATCAAAACTCATCCAGTAATAATAACAATTCGTCAAATCAGAATACTTCTACAAATAACTCCTCAAATCAGTCAGGATCTAGTTCAAATCAATCTTCTAGCACTAACTCGAATCAAGCTAATAATTCTAATCAAAATACATCAAACAACAATAATATTGAATCAGCTCCTTCGACAAATAATTCATCTAATCAGTCTAGTGCTGCAAGTTGTGATCGGGGATTTGCAGAACATGATGATTGTAACAAATTTTATAGATGTGTAGAACAAGATGGTGGCTCTATTAAGAAAGTAGAATTTTCGTGTGGTGAAGGAACTGTATGGGATCAAAAATCTCTTACTTGTAACCATCCATGGGCAGTAGAGAATCCAAAATGTCGTTCTGCAGGTTATTCGAATAGTTCATCTAATAACCAAGGATCTTCAAGCAACCAAGGATCATCTAATAACCAAGGATCTTCCACCAACCAAGGCTCTTCTGGCAACCAAGGTTCGTCTAGTAACCAAGGTTCATCAACTAACCAAGGGTCTTCTAATAATCAAGGTTCTTCTAATAATCAAGGTTCCTCAAGCAACCAAGGTTCATCTAGTAACCAAGGTTCATCAAGTAACCAAGGATCTTCTAATAACCAAGGATCAAGCAATCAAGGGTCTTCCAACAACCAAAGTTCTTCCAACAACCAAAGTTCTTCAAACAACCAAGGTTCTTCGAACAACCAAGGTTCTTCTAGCAACCAAGGTTCTTCCAGTAACCAAAGTTCATCCAGCAATCAGGGATCATCCAATAGCCAGGGTTCTTCAAATAATCAAGGTTCTTCTAATAATCAGGGATCGTCAAGCAACCAAGGCTCTTCAATTAATAATCAAGGTTCCTCAAATAATCAAGGTTCCTCAAATAATCAAGGTTCCTCAAATAATCAGGGGGTATCTAATAATCAAGGTTCCTCAAATAATCAAGGTTCCTCCAGCAATCAGGGATCGTCAAATAATCAAGGTTCCTCCAATAATCAAGGTTCTTCTAATAATCAAGGTTCTTCTAATAATCAAGGCTCTTCAAGCAACCAAGGTTCTTCCAATAATCATGGTTCCTCTAGCAATCAGGGATCCTCTAGTAATCAAGGTTCTTCAAATAATCAAGGTTCCTCAAATAATCAAGGTTCCTCAAATAATCAGGGGGCATCTAATAATCAAGGTTCCTCCAGCAATCAGGGATCGTCAAATAATCAAGGTTCTTCTAATAATCAGGGATCTTCAAGCAACCAAGGTTCTTCCAATAATCATGGTTCCTCCAGCAATCAGGGATCCTCTAGTAATCAAGGTTCTTCAAATAATCAAGGTTCCTCAAATAATCAAGGTTCCTCCAGCAATCAGGGATCGTCAAATAATCAAGGTTCTTCTAATAATCAGGGATCTTCAAGCAACCAAGGTTCTTCCAATAATCATGGTTCCTCGAGCAATCAGGGATCCTCTAGCAATCAAAGTTCTTCAAATAATCAAGGTTCTTCTAATAATCAAGGTTCTTCTAATAATCAGGGATCTTCAAGCAACCAAGGTTCTTCCAGTAACCAAGGTTCTGCTACTGGTCAAGGTTCCTCAACTAATCAGGGATCGTCCAATAATCAAGGTTCGTCAAATAATCAAGGATCGTCAAGTACGCAAGGTTCCTCCAACAGTCAGGGCTCGTCCACTAATCAAGGATCCTCCAACAACCAAGGTTCTTCTAGTAATCACGGGTCTTCAAGTAACCAAGGTTCATCTACTAATCAAACTTCAGCCAGCAATCAAGGTTCTTCAAATAATGGAGTCGTCGAAGGTTGCAACCAAGGTTTTGCAGAGCATGCAGATTGTAAAAAATTTTATAGATGTGTTGAACAAGATGGTGGCGCAATTAAGAAAGTAGAATTTACCTGTGGTGAGGGAACAGTATGGGATCAGAAATCTCTTACTTGTAATCATCCATGGGCAGTAGATAATCCTAAATGCCATTCAGCAAATGCCGGCACAACGAATTCAAGTAATCCAGCAACTGGTTCTTCCAGTAACCAAAGCTCCTCCAACAACCAAGGTGCTTCCAGTAACCAAGGTTCCTCTAGTAATCAAGGCTCTTCCAACAATCAGGGATCTTCCGGCAATCAAGGATCTTCCAGCAATCAAGGAACTACGAGCAATCAAGGGTCTTCCAATAATCAGGGATCATCGAATAACCAAGGATCTTCCAGCAACCAAGGTTCTTCAAGTAACCAAGGTTCTTCCAGCAATCAGGGATCGTCCAATAATCAAGGTTCTTCTAATAATCAAGGATCATCCAGCAATCAAGGATCTTCCAGCAATCAAGGGTCTTCTAATAATCAGGGATCATCGAATAACCAAGGATCTTCAAGCAACCAAGGTTCGTCCAGTAACCAGGGATCATCCAGCAATCAAGGATCTTCTAATAATCAAGGTTCTTCTAATAATCAAGGATCTTCAAGCAACCAAGGTTCGTCCGGTAACCAAGGATCTTCTAATAATCAGGGATCATCTAATAACCAAGGATCTTCAAGCAATCAAGGTTCTTCCAGCAATCAGGGATCGTCCAATAATCAAGGTTCTTCTAATAATCAAGGATCTTCAAGCAACCAAGGTTCGTCCGGTAACCAAGGATCTTCTAATAATCAGGGATCATCTAATAACCAAGGATCTTCAAGCAACCAAGGTTCATCCAACAACCAAGGATCTTCAAGTAACCAAGGATCTTCCAGCAACCAAGGTTCGTCCGGTAACCAAGGAGCTTCTAATAATCAGGGATCATCTAATAACCAAGGATCTTCAACCAATCAAGGTTCTTCCAACAACCAAGGTTCTTCAAGCAACCAAGGCTCTTCCAGCAATCAGGGATCGTCCAATAATCAAGGTTCTTCTAATAATCAAGGATCTTCAAGCAACCAAGGTTCGTCCGGTAACCAAGAATCTTCTAATAATCAGGGATCATCTAATAACCAAGGATCTTCAAGCAACCAAGGTTCATCCAACAACCAAGGTTCTTCAAGTAACCAAGGTTCTTCCAGCAACCAAGGATCGATCAATAATCAAGGTTCTTCTAATAACCAAGGTTCAAACAACCAAGGTTCGTCCAGTAACCAAGGATCTTCCAGCAATCAAGGATCTTCTAATAATCAGGGATCGTCGAATAATCAAAGTTCATCTAACAATCAGGGTTCGTCTAATCAAGGAGTAATTATTAATAATAACTGTGTCACGGATGGATTTTCCGGAGATGAGAAAGATTGCCAAAAGTTTTACCGTTGTGTTGACAATGGCAAAGGTGGTTTCGACCGTTTCAATTTTACATGCGGTACTGATACTGTTTGGGATCAGCAAATTCAAGCTTGTAATCATGAATGGGCTGTTGAAAATCTTAATTGCACAAAATCTGTAAATGGATCTGGTCCATCAACAGTTCAATCACCAACGGATGTGACTGTAGTAGCGTCAACAGATATTCCTACTCCAACAACTACACCATCTACAACTACAGCGTCTCAAATTAATTCTAAGCCCACGAATATGCCCTCCGGATTAAGTAATAAATGCGAACGAGAAGGTTATATGCCTGATGAAAATGACTGTCATAAATTTTATCGTTGCGTAAGCAATGAAAAGGGTGGATATTCAAAATATGACTTTAAATGTGGTGATGGAACTATATGGGATAATGATATTTTAGGATGTAATCATCCAAATGATGTCAAAACTGGTAAATGTAAATCAGAAACAAGTTCTACTGCAGAAATAAGTACAATTAAGGATCCATCTACAACTGCTGCCCCAATTGCTTCAACGCAACCAACATCTACAACAACATTAAAACCAACTACCAGTGCGCCACATTCATCACAACAGGCTAATCAAACCCAACCAGCTGGTGTTAATGGAAAATGTGAACGTGAAGGTTTTATGGGGTCTGAGTCTAACTGCCAAATATTCTACAGATGCGTCAGTGATGGTAAAAATGGATTTATACGCTATGAATTTAAATGCGGTGATGGTACCGCGTGGGATGATAGTATTCAAGGATGTAATCATCTATATGCCATAAACTCTACTACATGTGGTACCTCGACGTCGCCATCAGTAGCACCAACAGAAGCCACAACAATAGCACCACCTATAGGTACAACATCACCGGTAACAACCACCACTATTAGTTCATCTACAATATCTAATACTGCTACACCATCTAGTACTTCTACCACGTCTTCCACTGCAAATCCAACCACACCCACTTCTGCTAGTCCATCAACGTCTTCTACGGCTAGTTCATCTACGTCTTCCGTTACTAGTTCATCTAACTCAGGTAACACGACAACTACTTCGACATCTACGACTACAACGGAACCACCGAACCCAGCAGGAAAAATATGTAAGAAGGAAGGTTTTATGGCTGATCCAGACAACTGCCGTAAATTTTATCGCTGTGTTAAAGATGATAAAGGTTTAAAATTAGTTGAATTTATGTGCCCAGAAAAAACTGGTTGGGATGAAACCATTAGCACATGTAATCACGCAAATATGGTGCCCCGATGTGGGGAAGAAGGTTCTACCGTGACAGAAGCCAGCATTGCTAATCAACAATCGACGTCTTCAGTTTCTCCATCAACACATCATCCGACTACAAATATAAGTTCTACAACGGGAATTCCACCAACAACAACAATTGCAACAACATCAACAGAAGTACCAACGACACAGCCATCTACAATTGCACCAACATCAATAAATCCTACTACAGAAGTACAAACAACTGCTCAAACTACGACATCTGTATCATCTACAATTCAACCTCCAACTACTGTGGTATCCATAACTGAGCCAACTACATCAAGTAAACCGTCTACAAATTCTCCTACAACACCTGAATCATCTACAATTCTGCCTTCCACCTCAAATCCCAGTACAGAACCCAATACTGGACCAACTACATCAAGCCAATCCTCAACAAATTCTCCTACAACGACTGAACAATCTACAGCTCCACCTTCAACTACAAATCCAACTACAGAATTATCTACAGCTGTCCCAACAACGTCAATTCAACCTTCAACAAATCCTACAACTTCTGAATCATCTACAAATCAACCTACTACAGTAATACCTACAAATCAACCAACCACAAATCCTGACACAACATCCATACCTCCGTCAACAATTGCGACAACTACAATTGAAACAACAACTGTTCAAGCAAGTACTACAACAAATCCACCTGAATCTACTACAAATATACCGTCAAATCCAGCTGGGAAAAAATGTAGCAAGGAAGGTTTTATGGCGGATCCCGATGACTGCACTAAATTTTATCGATGTGTACAAAACGGTAATAAATTAGATCGCCATGATTTTAATTGTTCTGAGGGAACTGGATGGGATGAAAATTTAAATACTTGTAATCATGCAAATACCATACCAAGATGTGCTGGGCAAATAAGCACTACAACAGGCATACCAACAACTGACAATCCAACCCAAAATCCAATTGATACTACAACAGTACCCTCCAGTACAGGTATGAAAATAAATCATCATTTATTTACCATCAAATAACATACTTATATACATTTAAAACGCATTTTAAACTTATGTAAAAATAAACTTACTATTTTTTTTATTATTTTATTGTAATGTAATTTACTTAGAAGGCCAATTATCTACTACACAAACTCCAACAGTCGATACAACAACTCATATTTCTCTAGAATCAACGACACATTCTTCAACTACACTTCCTTCAGAATCTACAATAAATCCAACAACTGACAATCCTACGACAACTACTCAAACTGCTCTAGAATCAACAACACATTCTTCAACTACACTTCCTTCAGAATCTACAATAAATCCAACAACTGACAATCCTACGACAACTACTCAAACTGCTCTAGAATCAACAACACATTCTTCAACTACACTTCCTTCAGAATCTACAATAAATCCAACAACTGACAATCCTACGACAACCGGCGAATTAACAACTAATGTTCCATCAACTACTGGTTCGAATCCTTGTCCACCAACATCAGGAAATCAAGCACTTTTTATTTGCCCAACGGGTTTCAAAAGACATCCTAAAGATTGTAATATGTTCTATCAATGTACAAATCGAGCCGATAGCAACGATTTCAGTATAGTCACTTTCAAATGTCCTAATGGTACTGTATACAATGAAAAAGAAACAAGTTGTACAGAGTCATCAAAGAGTGATAATTGTCCTAAATCGTTACTACGATCCTCATTGGATTTATATTCTAAAAGAAAGAACATTGTAAGATAGTATTAAATTTATAAATTTATATTATATTAAGTTTAATATTTTATAGATTGAAATTAGATCATCAGGATCAACGATGTGTCCAGGAGAGGGACATTTTCCATTAGATGATGCATTCTGCGGTCCTATGTTTATTAAATGCATAAAATCTATAGAGACTGATAGTATCGAAGGACAGATATATCGTTGTCCTAGAGGATTCTCTTATTGGTCTGTTAGTAGACGATGTGAAAAAACTGAAAAATTACCAAATTGTCAAGCAACTGCATTCGATACAAACAGTTCTGTTCCAGTTGAATGGATAAATATAGGAAAAAGACGTAGCCTTAGAATATAATTTTGTATCAAAGTCAAAAAATATGTTTAAAGGAAATTAATAAATTTTTAATATTAGTTAAATTATAAGTTAAATTCTAATTAAATTTAAGAAGTCATAGTTTTGCGATAATAAGTGTATTCATTAATTTATATCGCATACTAGAACATTCTGGGGAACTTGGTGGTGGACTATGATTATATATAATCATAATAATATTTCATAATTATTATTGAAATTAGAAGTGTGAAATATATTGTTAATGAAAATCAAAATTATAATTAAAAGCAATGGTGGTGCTTTAATTTTCAAAATTTTGTTTTAAAAATATTTCTTAAACTAAATAACATTAATTTATAAAATTTAAGTATTATATATTATATAAAAAAAAAACATAAAATCATTAATTCACATAATTCAATTTCATTCAATTATTTTTAAGATAAAAACCGCCATAAAGTGTTAGTTATAATTTTAAAATAAAAACTAGAACTTATAGTTATTTAAGTTAATTTTGTAACAATATAATAATATAATCAATAAATGAGAAATAATTGAAATTAATTATAGCTGCAATTTTTTCATTATGTAAATCATTCAATATAATTATACAAATGAAGAAATTAAAATAGTAAGTAAAACAATTTAATGAAATTTATCGTATAATTTATAATACACAATCTGTCAAAATATGAAATCTAATCTTTACAATCTAAATAATTAAATAAGAAACTTTCTTGAAGTAATTTAATTTTAGAGAAATTTAAACTTGGTTTGAAATATATACCTATTATGTATAAAGATTAAAAACTTTATATTGATATTATTATATACTTAGCGTACCAAAAATACCATATACAGATAAAGTTATATACATATAATTATTATTCAACTAATTTATGAGTAAAATTTATACTATCCACGAAATTGTTTAGAAATAATTATTAAAAAAAGAATTTGCACACAAAGGATTTATTTTTTCTTAAAAAATTTAATTCTCTCTCTATTATCCCTCCATTTTTTTGTTTATAAAAGTTGTAACATCTTCTATTATTATTATTATTATTATTATATATATATTATGCTAAATATCAAATATGATTTTGTTAACCTCCTTAACCACAATTATGATTCCTCATCATACAATTAAAATTTCTAATAATTATAAACATTATTAAGTTTATAATTACACTTTCTTCCAATTTTGTTATTTTATATAGTATAAATAAATTTAAACCATAAAACTATTGTTGAACATAAAATTTAATTTAGTTTCATTCAGTATTGGGTTAAGAACTAGTGCATTTAAATAAAACATTATGTAAAGAATGCAAAAAAGTTATGAAATAAACCCTCGTACAACCGTGAAATTGAAATAACAAACATTATAATTGAAATATTTAATTAGTATATTTCTTTTATAATTTCATATATACTATAAATTTATATCTATTATATATATAATAAATGTTTTCTAATAAAAAAATTGACTAAAAAAAATATGCTCATGTTTATTTCATGGTCGTTCCTTTGATTCACTCAATTATTATACTTCATGTGTAAAATCAAAGACAATATAAAATTAACATTTCCAATAGAATTACTTTGATATATCAATCATTAAAGAAAATTGTCTGATGATACAATTTGTTTAATGTTGTAAAGGTGTCACTATAACAACAAAATGTCAATTTATAAGTTGTTATTCTTTATTTTTATACAAACATTAAAAGAAAATTTAATAGAAAGAAAAAATGTTAAACATCCTTAATTATCAAAAAAGATAACTAAATTACGAGACAAATTATATTTTTTTGAAAGTTTTTTCTCTCTCTTTTTTTTTTTTCTTATTTAACATTTAACTATAATCAATTGACTGAAATGTGTAAACAGTTCTTATTCCCATACCAACCAACCAACAACAAAAAAAAAATCATTGAAATCATTTAATTTGATATTTTGTTTTTATTATTATTATGCTAAATACTTTAATGATTTTTTTTTTCGTATTAAGGAGTGGAGTAGTAGGTTTATATTATTTAACATTTTATATTTGTAAACAATAAACATCCCTTTTTCTTTTATGTTGAGAAAAAGAAATTTTTACCTGTGTGTTGAAACGATAAAAAAAAACCAGAGCAGAAAACGACAAAAAAAGAAGAACAAGTAATTATTTAATTGAAGGTGGTTATAGCCAAATTTAGCGTAGGTAAAAAATGTTCAATTTTCTCTGTATAATTGTACAATGCCATTTAAGAAAAATAAATATATAAGGTGGGTAGATTGAATATATATATACTTGAAATACAATATTTGTTAGGAGGTATATTTGTAAAAGAATCCTTTTCGAAATTTCTTTTCTTTTATATTTTTTGCCCTTCGACTATACACACATACAACAGAAATGTTTTAAACAAAGTCACAAAAAAAAAATTTTTTCAATGGAAATAAAAATTTATTTTACCAAAAACGAAATTTCTAAAAAAAAATGAACATTCACAAAACTGGAAAAAAAAATTTTACAGAGAAAGAAAAACCATTTACAAAAAATTATTTCGTTGAAAACTGTTTTGGATTTTATAGTGAATTTAGAATGAAGGGATGAAATTGTTTAAGGATGAATTTACACGATTTTTTTTTATTTTAAATATTAGTCGTAATTAAAAAACCAAATTTTATAAAATTAATTTACATAATGTATAGTTATGTGTTTTTACCAAAAAGGATACATAAGGGCAAACGACAGTCGCCTAGTGTAATTTATTATCCATTTCTGCTGATATCACCCTTACTAAACTAACTAACTATAAATTCCATTAAAATTATGGATATTTTTATATAATTTTAATTTAATAATAATGTCCTTCCAATACAATTCTTTATATAGTGTAATATATGCTTTATTTATATTATGAAAATCTTATATGTGTAGGTACATATGTATGTATGTATCCTGTTTTAGAAAAGTTTTTATCAAAGGAACAAAAGGTTAAATAAGTTTAATTGAAAATAAAATGAAAAAAATAAGGAAGAATGTTAATTGGAAATAAACAAAACAATAGGAAAAAAACCAAATTTTGTTGTGAAAATATCCTAATCAATAATTTTATATTGTTTTATTTTATTCTTATGTTTTTTTATGGAAAATTTTATTTAGTTTTTGCGTCAAAACATAACAAGTTTATGTTTTGCTAGAATTTAAAAGTATATAGTATGCAATTCTTAAAATAAAAATAACATTTTTCTACAGTAATTAAAGCTTCACATACAATTCTAACAAAACAAAAAATGGTTAATTGATAATTTTCTGCTTTATATTTATCACATTTTACTTATATATAATAAAATTTGAAGAATTTATTAACATTTGAATTGAAGAGATACTATTTATACCAAATATAATTTCTTTTATTTGATAACATTTCAATTCATTTGTTTTTTATTACAGTTCACAGGATAACAAGAGAAAAAATTACAAAATTTTTTAAAAGATTAAGATAATTCCAATACATTGCGCTTAAAATGAAATTATATCTATACCAATATAATAAATTAATTGTTAGAATGTATATAATATCTACATATACATAAATACATATATGTATGTACACATACACATTATTAAAGAAAATAAGGAAAATTTTAATTAATGAAATCGTGTTAGTATACATTTTTTTTAATGACTAACCTATATCAAAGAAATTTTTTTTAAGGTGATCCTTTACCTTTAACAAAAATTATATAAGATTAGAGTTGGAAACTGTTCAAAATAATTTTTTTTTTATTACTAATGAAATATTGGCAACATAAAATCTAATTTTTATTATAATAATCCGAACATGATGACCAAATGTACGTCGATATTATATGTATCTTGTAAAAAAATCAAAATCTAAATTCAATGATGAAAGTTATACGTTTAAAATTAAAATTACTTTTTATAAAAATGATTTTAATAATGATTACTCTCACCATTAATTTGAATTTATTACAAATTTTTTTCTATGTATACATATAATTTTCTTCGAAAATTCGAAATAATATTGCATATATATGTAAACTGATTTTGCTTTTCAATGAAAATTCATTTATTTAAAAAAAAAAATCATTTTGCAAAAATATAAAAATAAAAATCAAAACGGAAATCTGGATATAAAATAATGACATTTTCAAGGAAATCGTTCTAAAAAAAATGGATCAGAAATGCATGATTATAATTTTGATTTAAAAAATTATGTTTGTAAAAAATCGCATACTCTTCATTTAAGAATATAAAAAATTAATATTAAATATTATATATATCTAAAAAAAGAAATGTATTCTATATACATATGTATGTATTTATTTATGTCGAGTTAAATTTATGACCATATCCTGTGTCAAAATTATGTTTTAGTGATGTTGTAGAGAACATAGATTATATTTATAAAACATTTCTGTTCACCAAAATATACAAATTTATCGTGAATTGTTATTTGTTTATGAATTTTCCAAGTTATATAATTCATATTTATATAGAAATTTTATAAATTTACATTTTTTGATACAATATAAAATATAAACTATAACGAAAAGATATATATAAAATATTTGTAGACAAAATTTCCACAAAATTATTTAGTTAGCTGTATTTTGATAGTAGGATAGACCTGATGTTCTAATGTTAAATTTAAATACAAACAAAAATCAACATTGTTATAGAGATGATAGGGACAGCGTTAAATAAAATATATATTCCAAAAAAAAGAAATGAAAAATAAACTATGTATATAATATCAAAAATACTATTTTCATTTGAAATACATATACATAGTTTGAAATCAAGAGAATGCTCCAAAATTGGATTTTATCCATATGTATAATAAAATGAGAAAATATCAAATTTGTATAGTAAAAATTTAAATAAATATATAAATAGATTAGAGGATAAATTTGTTGAAGCAAAACAGGATTAAAGGATCATTTATATATTTCTACCGATGAAGATATTAAAATGTTTAAATCTTTTTCGTTGAAATTTCTGTATATAAAATATTAATTTTTCAAAGAACTAAAAATCATATATAGTGGACTGATAAGGATCATTTACTACAGGGTACTGTAAGTGTAAGCTAAATAAAATAGAGTGGCGTTTTAGTTTGTGAAATTGGTAACAAATATACATGCTTTAATGTTCAAGCATGTGTTAGTTAATTTGTATAGGATTTGTAAAATAATTTCATGAAAAAGCTACACTCTAATTTTAATATGTTCAATTCATACAAAATATTGATAGTAAAAGAAATTTGAATAAATATACATACTCATAATATCATTTTTCAACGAATAACATCCCATTAAAAAATTCTAATATAACCATAGTTAAAGTTTGAATGCTGTGTGAATCAAAATATTTTGTATGAATTACGATTGTGTATAAAGCGACAGATGTTAAATGGAAATCATAAACAAGTCACATAAAAAACAACAATATTTACTATATATAAAACATATTTGATAGATTATAAATGTGTTAAAGTCCTCTAATCTTTTAGTAACATATATCAACCAAAAATGTTGTTGTTTTTTTTCATGTTATAAATAGACTTTATCCTTAACCAGTTTTTTTTTATTATGTATATGTATTTTTTATTCAAATTGATTTTATTTTTGAATTTTTGAATCAACCAAAACGTGAGTATTTTAAAATACAATTTATTAAAAATAACAACATATTGTTGTATGTTTTATGCTTTAATACCAATACAAGACTTAAAATAATATCCCTAAATGTTGCATTTTTATTCTGTTTTTTTTTTTGGTAAACAAATATTATCGTATCATGTTTTGATTAGTAATCATTTTCGAAACTATAAAATTTTTATTACCAACGGAGAGAAACATTTTCTATACGAGTCAAAATTGAAATTGCATAAAATTATTGCAAAAATTACTTTAACGAAAATTTAAATTTCTATTTGTGGTTAAGGATCATTTTTATTATCGTGTTTATAAAACAGTCAAAATATTTTTATATCAAAGTTTATATTAAAAAGACCCAATTGAAATCAAAGAAAATTGTCTACTTTCTTTTTAAAACTTTCAATATTTTTGTTAAATTTTATAATATTACAAAAAAAAAAAAAAACCCTAAGAAATAATAAATTATATACAATTTTTCGATGCAAACAAATCACTCCGATGTAAATCATGTACAACACATAAAACTTTCAAGACTTTCAAGAACTTTTCCCTTATATAAATATACAAAAGAAAAAAAAAATATACACACAGGAAGAAAAGTAATAACATTTTTATACAACAGTCTCCAAAAATATATATACATAGTATGTAAAAAGGAAAATGAATTTTATTTTATTTTTTCTATATTTTGAAAAATATAATAAAAAGAAATTGATGACCAAAAAGCTCTAAAGAAGCGGGTTAGTAGATTTTTTTTTTAAAAAAAAATTTTATTCTAAATATAATTTTAAATATACATACACAAAAAAATAAATAAAAAAAATGTCACCAAAGAATGCACAGGAAATTACATAGTTATATTTTATATAGTGTTGTTATAGTATACGCGAGTTGTATAGAGAATTCCATTTGTATACCATTTTAATGCCGGTTAGTTCTTAATCTTAATTTCTTTTCGTTCTCTTAAGTTTTCGTTGTAGGAGTCAAAAAGGTTTTGTATTTAACTTTGCAGAGGCGCATATATATATACGTTACGTATATTATATATATATATATATATTTTTAATTCTTAAATATAAAACTTTTTTCAAACAAATGTTGTGAAAACTATTTTCCTGCACACTGAAGTAAAAAAAAAAAAAAAAACTTTCAAACCTCGAAATTTTTGTGCTTACTTACCATCTGAAAATAGAAATTTCACATTTATGAAGGATAATAATTTTTTTTTTGTAATTTTACTTTTATTATTTGTATAAAATTTATCTCATATAACAAGTTAGGATATTAAAAAATTAAAAAGTTTATAACTGAGAATTGAGCGTGTAAAATAAATCATAAAATAGCTATTAAAAAATCTTTTTCAAACTTCCTATATATACATATATGTATATAAATGTATGTACTTTATATGTATATAAAGTACATAAATTCCTTTTTTTGATTTTTTAGTTTTGAAGAATTTTACGTCAATAACAAATGTGAAAATTTTATTTCAAATAATCTCATAATTTTTGACTTATATAAGAAAACTTAAATTGTGTTCATTAACTTAATAATTATAACTGATTTTATAAAAGTTTTAATATATATATATATATATTTTTTTTTTTTTTTCAAATTTAAAACTTTTAATTCAAGTGAAGTTCATTAAAGACAAATATAAAAGATAATGTAATTAGATTTCAACGTATTTTTATTAAATATTATTAATATATGTTTTGACCTATATATTATATGAAAATATTAAATTTAATTATTATTTTATTTATTATTGAATTCGTATTCAATATGGAGGTATAAATAAATACTAGTTAATTCTTAAAAACCATTAATTATTAAAATTACTTCAATAATTTATTTTCAGAAAATTTACATTATTAAATAAATTTTATAAATTTTTATTACTTAACTATCTCTAAATTATTTATTTATTTTCTTTTAAACATTGCAAATTTGTAATTCGTTGTCGCTACCAAAATAAAAGATTTATTCATATTATATTATATATTGCATAATTTTAGGCGTAATATTATTTAGCCAATATCCAAACCAAAATATATATGTAAAAATTTAATAAGCACATATTCGTTTCGTATTCGAGCATTTTAATGACATTTTTAAAAATATCATTTTCCGAAAATATCTCGTGTTAATTTTTTGCAGACTATATAAATTGCAATTTAAGTTCGAAATTGCATTTTGAGTTTCTGGATTTGGGGAAAATTCTCTAATAGTCGGTGACCTCATCTCATCTCTATCTACATTAAAGTTTTCTACATAGAGAGAAAATTGTTTGATTTACAATACATATACTAATTTAGTGCTGAAACAATAGTGGCTACATAGAATAATATAATTATTCAAATAATATTGAGATATTCTTCAGTACAGTAGAGATATTGACAAACTTTATTGACAAACTATCAGTTTAAAATTAAATTTAAAACCACTTTTTTTTAAACATATTTGAAAACACGGTAAAAACAAATCGTCAGCAGTTTGTCGACAAAAACATAATGTAGGTATATTAAGTAGCTAAGAGATTCTTGTGGGAAATGTAATGTTGAAAAATGATATATGGAAAAATTTTGATGTATAGAAAATAGTAAATAAATATTGGAAACACAATAATGTAAAGAGAATTTTTAAATTGAAATAAAAATAATGGTAAAATTGATATAATGTTAATAAATTAGCTAAGCGTGTTAATAAATTAATAAAAATTTGCACTAACCTATAACGTTTTGTGAGTTAATTGCATCGTTTCATCATTTATCAACATTTACTATTCTGTCCGAGCATTCAAGCTATTTAAAATTTAATAAATAGATACAATGTATTGTACAAAATTATAACACATATATTTATTTCCACATTTCTCGATATGCAAATTGAAATAAAAAGCACAATATTTAATAAATAAGAATACACAAATTTTGTAATCAATTAATTTTGATTTTCACTTCTACTTTACAATTTCTCACTTTTTTCACATATTTTGATTTTTTTTTTCACTTTTTTCACATATTATGATTATTATTATAACAAGAGTTATACCACAACTTATAATAAATTAAGTTTTTATAACCATAATGCAATCCCGATTAAATTTAGTTAAATTGAAAATCCGAAAATTCAATATGGTGAAAAAATTTCTTTTTATCAATACTCTATGTCAACAAATTTCCATTCCAAACCGACTAATTTACTTTTAAAATATGAAAAATCTATTTAAACCGCAAGAATAAACACGATTTTAAATTTAATTAATTATTAATTTAAATGGAAAATTATTTTTATATAACAACATTTCTAAAGAACTCGCAAATGCACCACGTTTAATTATTATGTCAAATTACAAATTGTCAATTATTGTCGTTGTATTGAAAATTTTCGCGCCAAAAATAACAATAAAAAAATAGTAAAGTATATGTATGCAATAACGATTTGACAGAATGTTATAAAATAATATTCGTGCAGATTTTTGTATAATCTCCTCGGGTTTTTTATAAATTAATTAAATTACGGTACGGGTAATAAATAAATTTAAATTAATGGAAATTTATGTTTAATTTTATATAATTCATGGATATTTTTTCAGTAAAAAGAAATTTTATAAGTGAAAAAAGTGATTTAATTTAGTAATTTAGTTGCATTTTTATTTGACAATATAATTTTTTTTTTCGCTGTCAAGATGAAAAGTTCTTATTAAAATTTTTTCAACTCTTATTTAACTACAGTGATTTTGTGATTTTGTGAAATTGATTTTGTAGAAATTATTTAATCTTAAATTACATAATTTTAATTATTTTAATGTCGGTCCATATAACCTCTTGTGCTTGTGGTGATGATAATCATTTTATGATAATGTGTTGATGATAAATGTGGTGATGATAATCATTTTATGATAATGATTATCATCACAACTATATAATTTACAAAAGTGTTTTAATTTTAAATTTGTTTTGAAAAAAGTGAAAAATTATGAATAAATATTTTTAAAAATGATAATTGCTTTTAAGAATGTGGCAATTTATTAAAATAATTTACGAAATGTGTTTAATTGGTTATAATATTAAATATCAGTGTTTAGTGTATTGGTACATCCTGAATTACTAATTAGCAGCAGTTAAGTTTCCTAACCTAATATAGTAGAAATCAAAGGTTAGTGCAAACTTTTCATTAATTTATTATTAATTACAATTTCTATTAATTCTGAAATGGATTACTCTAATAATGAATAATATTTATATTTTCGCATATATTTATGTGATTAGTTTTCAAACCAGTATAACTTTTAGAAGACATGTTGTCCATCAATTATAAAAAACGTTGACAAATATTATCAATTTCTTCCTATAAGAATCCTACTTTTCTAACCATCAATTCTTTCCAGATTTTCAAAATTAATTTAATATGAAGATATATATTTTTTTTACTATAATTTTATAATAAGAAAAACAGAATTTATTAACATTACATAAAAATATAATTATTATATTATATTAAATAGGTAAATAATATTTTACCAAATAATTTCCAAAAATTATATACAGAAAAAAATATTATTATTATATATAAGAAATAAGAAATATTACAAATTTATGAAATTAAAATTTATTTTAATTTAATATTTTAATTAAAATAAATTCGTTACTTTCAATATTTGATGTTAAATATTTCTTTCCTAAGCACACAAAAATATATAAGTAATTCGAAAAAAAAAAATAATTAATTTAATAATATTAAAATTTATAAATAATATAAATTTTATGTTCAGATTAAAAATTACTAAAATTCTAATTAATATATTTTCCGTTTTCCTTTAGTATAAGTTAAAGAAATCGGAAAATATTTAAAAAAAATGTTTTATTTTTATATATACTAAATTCTCGAATAAAATCTATTTTATATTTTTTTTTAATTTTAAAAATAAATTTTGTATTTTTTGTTTTTCCTCCTTTTAAAAAATAATTTCGCAAAAATTTTATAAATGAATTTTTTTTTTTTCATATTTGCTTATTTTTGGAAAGTAAAACGAGGACAATTCTAAATTAAAATATATTAATTTTACCCATAAACTCGATTTTATTTTTATGTTATCTAAAAAGTTTAATTACGAAATTTGCATCATTTTTTTTTTTTTTTGTAAATATCACAAGTTTTTTTAATTTATGAATATTTTTTTTTTTTAATATTTTTTTTTATACCGAGATTTAAGGGTAAAAAAAAATAATATAGTTTAGCTTTAGAGCAATAATGATGTTCAAAATGTATGTAAAAATATAATGCTTAACAAAGCATAATTATAAAATGATTAAAATATGTTTTATTAAAAAAAAAATTAACTTTATTACCACAATTTTTAATTTTACTTTATTTTATTTTAAATCTATGTTGTTGTTGTTTTTTGAATTCATTATAATGTTATTTTGTCCATTTCTTAAATTACATATTTTAATTTTTCAATATTATTACATATTTAGTAATTTGTTTTTTTTTTTTTGAATATTTTGTTGCAATTAAATTATATAATTTTTAATATTCAAAAAAAAAAATTTTAAAAATCGAAAACAAAAAAATAACTACATTTCAATAAATGAGAGTAGCTCGAATAAGAAAAACTGCAACTTTAAAACAAGTAGCAAAATTTTGTAATATTAACATAATTTTTTTTTAATAGAAATCGTTCTTTAAAATATTTATATATAAAAATATTTTTTTTTTTATATAATATATTTTTAAATTAAATCAGTCATACACCATTTTTGACAATTTAATACTAAAAAAAAAAAAATTACAAATTAGTAAAATTTACTAATAAAAAAAAAAAGTTTTTTAAGTTTTAAATTTCACAAACATTCACAAAATTTTTGTATATAAATGTAAAAATGAAATATAGTTAAGTTATTTTTTGGTAAAGAAATATTCAAAACAAATCAAATTCAATCAATGCTTATATGATTTTGACTAGAAATAGTTAGAAAAATTGATTTTTAAATAAAAAAATGTGATGTTTTAAAAAAATTTGTTCAATAAATAAAGATTTAAAAAAAAAAAAACATTTATACTTTTATATCATCTTGAAATATTAAAGAATTGTTAAATTAATATTACGATTTTTTTGTTTGTTTCAATATTTAAACAATTTTTTTTTAATAATGTTATTTAATTAATAATAATAATAATAATAATAAAAAAAAACGATTTCATAATAATTAAAATTTATTCGATTGATCCATTAAGTGTTGGTTCATCATGATCAGATCCATTATTTCCATTATGCTGACTATATTGATTATTTTCAATAACATCAGTATGACCATTTTCAGTTGGTGAATATGGTACACTATATTCACTAACACTAGATGAATGCGATGAACTGCTACTACTACTTGAGCTACTATCACTTTCACTATCCTCACTACTGCAATCACTTGCACACATTGGTTCCGGTTTACTATTATTATAATTACCAGTACTATCATTATTATGGGATGATGATGATGATGTTGTTGGTGGATTTACAGAAAAATTATCAACTTTTCGACGTAACTCTATTTAAAAAAAAATATATATAAAAAATTTCAATATTAATATTTATATATATTTATTTATATAAATTAAATTTTATTTAATTACCCAAATTTTCTTTGTTTAATTCACGAACCCGTTCCTCCAGGAAACGTATTTTATTTAAAAAATCAGTTGAATATTTTTGTTGTTGTTTAACATCAAATTGTGAATATCTATCTTCAATTTGTAAACATTCTTCAATTAATTGTTGTTTATTCATATTTTCTAAACGTTCAATTCGTGCTCTTTCATAAACATTTGAAAATTCTTTTGTTAAAAATTCTTCTTCATCTTCTGGTAATGAAAAGAAATAATTATCTTCAGAATCAACTGAAAAACTTGAATCTCTTGTACGACCAGATGGTGTTAATAATGCATTTGGCACTTCAGCCATATGTTCTTCCATCAAAAATTTATTTGTATTATATGGTACAATTGAATTACTCCTTTCTAATTTTGGTCTAGTGATACCACCAATACCATTATTATTACCACTCCCACCAGCACCACTCATATTTCGATATCTTTGTGGCATTTGAAATTTCCAATTTGATTTTTTAAATGGTTTTGTATTATTTTTTGGTTTACCACGTCGTCGTTTTCTTTTTATCTTCATTTGGTTGACATCAATTTTTTGATTTACTTTACCTAATATAAAATTGAATTACAAATTAACATAAAAAATCTAATATCTACAAAAAAAAAATTAATTTACCTTGTATTGTTGATTGTTGTTGAACATTTGAATTCCCCGCTTCAGCAATATCGCTATCTGGTGGTGTTGAAGTTGAACTATTAGGCGTGATTTTAGACAGTACTTCAGTCACTTCTGAATTTATATTAGGCGAATTATTTTTCATGCCATTTAAATTAATATTTTCTTCTGTTATTAGCGATATTTCATTTTCCATTTTATATTTAATTAATTTTTAAAACACTTTATCACTTAATTAACAACTGTTCATTAATTAATTCAATTATTTTTTCGTAATATTTTATTAAAAAACTTGAGCACAGAAAAAAAATGTACGCGATGGGTAGGAAAAAATATTTTTTCTATATATATTAAATGAAAAAAAAAATTTAGTTATTAAATTGGCCGCTGAGTTGCGCTAGAGATAACATTTTGTGTTATAAATTTTTTTTATATATAATTTTGTTGTTGTCATTAAGGTTGCCACTAGTATTAAATTTATAAATTATAAAATTCGAGTTCAATATTGAATTTATTATTATTTTTATAAACGTTTTCCATTAGTACCATTTACACGATCAAATAAAATCAAAATTTTATTTGATGAAAAAAGCTGTCAAATGAAGCTGTCAAACATTTTGCATTTACACTATCAAATAAAATCAAAATTTTATTTGATGAAAAATCTGTCAAAATACAAGCGAAAAGCATTTACACGATCAAATCTATTTGACGTGACGTCATATTTGACAAATTTATTTGAAATAAACAAAATATATTTTGATTTGAGATTTTATTTGATAGGATATTGGATGGACCATTTACACGTTCAAATTTATTTGATGGATGAGTCATTCAAATAAAATATTGATTTTATTTGATCGTGTAAATGGTACTATTCGCATTATTTTTAATTATGATAATTTCATTTACACACTATTTATATAAAAAAAAATTATATATAGTATTTAATTTTCAATTTTAAAGAATTTTTTCGATAGTTCAAATTAATTTATTTAATTAAGAAAAATTAATTTTGATTATGTAGTCAGAAAATAAATTTAATTTCAAAAATTACATAAAATTAAGAAATTGTCATACAATAATTTTGTAACGATTAATAAACGTTTTTAAATTGTGTTGCTGATAAAAACGAGATTGAAATTTTGAAGACTCAACTGGTTTCGAAGTTTTTGATTACATTTTTTTTTTTAATTTATTGAGTTCAATTTAAAAATTACATTTCACAGCCGCGAAATTATTTATTCCTATTTTATTGCAGTTATATTATCTTATATGTACATATAAAATTTTATATTATTAAACTTTTCCGTAAATTATTTTTTTTTTACTCTCCGCACGCAGCAGAACTGAACAAATCAAAATAATAAATTTAAATAAAAAAATATTGTGTTGTATACAATCGTTAAGTAGTAACTTTTTCTGAATAAACGGAAAAATTATACATATAGTAAAATAACAAAATAGAGAACTCTAATTTAAAAGCTAAAAAAAAAAAAATTAAACAATTTTTCTTTTATTAATAAATCGTAATTATTGTAAAGCTTAAGATTGGTTTTTGAGTAAAAGAAGCTTTTAAATTAAGCTCTGTATTCCCAAAAAAATAAATAAATTAACATTAGTCAAAAAAAAATTTATAATTCCATACATCAAAAAGGTAAAATAACGTTTATAATAATATTAATTAATATCAATCTAATTAATTATAACTTGTATAACCAACCACACATATGTTCACTCTATAACAGATTATTATGTAAATATTTATGATGATAAGAAAAATATATGATGATGTCAAAGTATAATATAATAATGTTAATTAATAATATTTCAGGTGACTTCGCTTATATGTTCTACTATTAAATAATAATGACATCACACTAAAAAGTTGAAGAACCAAATTTTATATTTTGTTGTCATTCAATATATATTTGAAACCTCCCATAAAAAGAAAAACATTTAATAATATTTTTTTTTGTTTTAAATTGGGAAAAACAAAAATATTTATAAAAAAAAAAACTAAACGACAAAAAAAATATACTATGATTATTATGTATGTACACATTACATATATACTCTAAATTCCAAAATTATTATCGTAAAATATACATATATATTATATATTTTATTTTTTTCCGTAGCCCCATACATAAAACTCACAAAAACAATATTTTATAATGGGGCCTATGTGATATTATCATACTCTTTTATAGAAAAATATTCAAACTGGTTCTATAAAAATGATTGTATGTACTAAATAATATATTTTTTTATTTATTCAATTGTAGAAAAATATTGTATAAATAATTGATATTAATATTTTTATGATTTAATTTTTTTTATACTGCTGATTTATAAAAAATAAAAAGGTTTTTTTTTTACGCACTGGAAACTACATATTTGCCAGTAATTTTTTTTTGTATATAAATTTAAAGAATCGTTTTGAAATCTAAATAAACAAAGCTACCAAATATGTTCAAGTATATAATATTATATCTATATGCCTATGCCTATATAATACACATTAAATGAGATATAGCTAACTAAACTATATATGTTTTTTATTACGAAAGAAAATAAAAAATACGTTGTTGATGTTGACTCTCTATTATTAATATGATCACAATAACACTGGGAGAAATATTTGTTACAAATAATAATATAAAATCATAAAATTAAATAATATATTATATATTATGTATTAAATATCGTATAAAAAGCAACATATGTATGTATGTTTTGTAATTGTTTTCCAAGCTAAAATCATAAAATTAGTGTTCTAACAGTGGTGTTACACTAAGGCCCGCGGCCAAATCTGGCCCAACAGCCTCAATTCGTTGGCCCCCGAAACGTTTAATATATCGTTCAGTTTTTTTCTTAAAATTTCCTAAATGAATTCTGAATTTTGCGTCGTACTTAGAAGAAAACTCTCAAAAAAAATTTCTCTATGATTGTAAAAAAAAAAGAAGAAAAATTGGCCCGCCGAATTCTTCAAATTTCAGTTTTTGGTCGAAGTTTAAATAAGTTTAGGCATCGCTGTGACCTAAAATATATAATATACTCGTAGGAAATATAGAAATATAATTATGATGAAATATCCTAGGTGAGGAACTGTCTCTCCAAGTGTCCAATCCAAGCTGGCTTTTGTGCGAGTCAAGTAGCCAAAGGAAAAATTAGTAGATAAGGTGTAGTTTTTCATTTGTGAAAGTTATAGTTATAAATATTTAGTTATAAATATTTATCTGATGATTATTTTAACATTTTATAATCTGACAATTATAAATCAGTTTTTCTGTTCTATTTAAATATTAATACATATATGTAATAATTCAAATTTTATATTCCATATTATTTATTAGCACAATATACTAATTAAAAAGTTTTAATCAAAAATTCTTATAAATATTTTTCTGTAGTGTAGAAATAATTTTAATTATCAAAATAAATTCTATAAATATAAATTGTCTCCTGTCCTACAATATATTTGGATTTAAAAACAATATTTTCATAATTTTCTGCATAATTCATGTACATATATATGTATATACTTACATATTTGTATTGTATAATGTTTATAAAGTGACATGGAAATATAAAATCAAAAAAATACAAAATTCATTAAATTTTGATTATCAACTAATTTAATTCAAATTATTAAACATTTTACTCATGATTAAATTAATTAAAAAATGAAAATGTAAATGTAATTTACTTGAAAATTCTGAAGGTAATAATTTGATTTATACCATAAATTTTTTTTTGATTTCTATATGTAAAGCTTTTGATAAAAGGATTTAAATTTTAAAATACATATTGCAATTAAAAAATTAAAATCAAACAAATATTATGTACATATTAAGCTTTTTTTTTGTTGTTTGGGGCCATTTCAAAACGAACCTTTCCTTTTCAAATGTTTTGTAAGCTTAATTTTTAATTTTTGTCTATTATTCATTTTGCTTTCATATGTTCTTCGACAAGGTCAATAAAATACAAGAAAACATACATACATATATACCATAATAAACATATACTTCATATTTTCAAAAAATGATATCTGAAATAATAATAACAAAAAAACTGTGGAGCTTTATTGTCTCAGATAAACTTTTGTCGTGCAAAAATATCTCAAAAATTTATAATTATACTCTTGCTACTTGCTATAATATGTAGGTTATTTTTAAAGATTTCTGTATAATATGGTATTTAAAAATTATGTGAAACTTGTATAGTACATATAATATTATTCAAAAAAAATACACTAAATTTAAATTATTAATAAATTCACAATACATATACTATTTTTAGTTTTGTTTTGATTCTAGTATTTGAAATTTAAATATAATGTTTTTCTCTTATGAAAATTTATTTTTTATTATAAATTCTACACGTACGAAAAAAAACTAAAACGAATAAATATATAAATATTTTAATTAAATTTTACTGCCACTTTCAAATTTTATTTGAAAATTTTAAATAACAGTAGGAAATGATATTGTATTAAGTCACATGATCAATATTTAAAGAGATTCTCGAGATGGATTTAAATAATTTTATTTAATAAATAAGCAAATGAATCTTCGTCGATTTAATTTGCATAATAAAAAATGTAATTATCGCTACATCAGTGTTATATGTTATAAGCGTTAAAGGTTATATTTATATACCATCTTCAATTGATAACCGTGTAGACCTATACATGACTTCCCTGAGACCAGCAATTTTTTATTAATTTGACTATCTAAGAATTTTTTTTACTACTTGCTACTGTAGTAACAGGTAAACTTAAAAATATCTTAACGATGGAGATAATTTTTAGCATTGTTGCATATTACTTTCACCAAATGTATGTTATGTATATATCCATATTATATACAATCTATTTTTTCGGATGCCTTTATCAACTTTTCTGATCTATGCAGAAGACCAGGTCGCTAATTGGGTAAAGCCACCACCACAACACTACAAGCGTGAGAATGAAATTCTCCTATTTGGAATATTTCTATTTTGTATATTTTGTATTATGATTATTCAAACCAAATTCGAATTTAAACAATTTTGATATTTTTTCTTTTTCGTTATTTTGTACAACAGAAAACGTTTTTATTTTTAAATATACATACTATGTAGCTTTACCCTCCATCCATCATTCCGATTTACTTACTTTACTGCCCTTCCATTATTATTATTTACCTATTTCAAAATAATTATTAATAATAATTTGATTGCACAACAGTAATTTCGAAACATATCATCTATCCTCCTGTTACAACAATTAACCATTAGCTCCATCTAGTGTTGGCCATTATATAACAAAATCATAATTTTTTTATAATAATCAATAATGGCATAACTGGTCATATAAAAAAAAAATATAGCCGCCATTTTAGTTGCGTGCTGTCACTTAAATTAATGACAAAACTAATGATAGAATTTCTCGGTATTATTTAAAATATTCTTTATCAGAACTTTATAAAAATATCGAATAAAGTTTATAAAAATAATATTTAATAATAATTTTTAACAAAAATATAATTTAAAGTAAGATATTTTTGTAAAAAAACACTTTTTTCCTAAGTCGCAATTAGCTTGGAAAACTTTTCATTTCGAGAAAAAATTAAGTGCATATGTGTGTGTGTTTGTGTGTACAAGCGTTTTGTGTGTGAAAAAGTAAAAAAGAAAAAAAAAGGGTGTATAAGAGTGTGTAGGTTTTTGTTTAATAAATAAAATACAAAACTACAGAAAAAAAAAATGTTCCGAATTGAAAAAAAAATGTTTATATACATACATCGGCGTTTATAAAATTTTGACATATAAACTTTTTTTTTTCTTCTATAGCGCCAAAAGTTTATTTGTTTAGGAATCAAATTCATTTAAATTTATTTATTAAAAATTTTGAAATATTCAATTTAAATTATTTCTGAAAAAAAGAAATATACAAGAATAAAATTTATTTTTTGTTTATTAATATTTATCATTTATGTGACCTTCTCAATGACATTATTTTGTTTTTTTTTTTTTGAAAATTTCTATGAAGAGTTCCGTTGTGGTACTTGCATGCAATTTTTGCATTAATTTCATTTCAGCAACTATTATAGAAAAAAAACTGATTATAATATTTTAAAACAAAAGAATGAATATATCTTCTTTTTTATGGAAATTGAGGAAAAACAACGCCTACAAATGTTTGAATCTCACGTACACAGAGCATACCAATATAATGTAAATAAAAAAAAATATAATACATTTTTTTCCCAAAACACTTTCTCATTCTCTTGTGGGGTCAGCAGCAGTAGCAGAATTTTCCAAATGTCATAATGACATTTTTCATTTGACAGTTCACAAAAAATATCTTAGATATTTTTTTTTATTAATTTTATAAAATTAATAAATATTAATTTTTTGATTATAATTTATATAACCAAAACAATCAAACCGATCAAATTAATCATATTTTAATTGATATTCCTATAAAGAAATTGGGAAAAAAGACGAGCCTGAGAAATATTTGTTATTGTAAGATTTTTGTTTATTTATTATTGTGTGTCTTATATACAAAAAAAAAATATATGTAACTATAGTGAGAATATCCATAAATCCAACGCCGAATATAATTTTTGGTTTTCTTGGACAATCAAAGTTCAATGTTGTATTTTATTTTATTTTCTTCTTTGAAGTTATTCTTTGCCTCTAAAATGACTATCACAATAATTAAATTTCATTCTTTTTTTTTTTGGGATTTAAAAATTACAAACAACTCACATGATAAAAAGAACTACAAAATTTGTACCTACACAAAAAAATTCCAGGTACCTACATACATACCTATGTATATATACTTATTTTGTAAAAATTTCAAAATGAATTATTCTAGGCCTTTTAAAGAATATCAAAACAATAAAAGAAAACATCGAACTTAAGATATTAAACCTAAGTTTCTTTTATATGTATTTTATTATGAGTAGACCACCGAAACGAATTTTAGAATTTAACACTAAATACTTAGTATTTTACGGAATTTATAGACAACATTACATTTATTCATGAATAAAATAAAATATTTATAAAAGTATATAAATATTAAGCTTGTTAAGTATTTAAAATAATTTTAATCAAATCTGTGAAGTATAATAAATAATATGTAATATCTTTCAATTGAGAACGGTGGTGGGTTGTATTGTGTTACATGGTCTAGTATTCTAGTAAAATTGAAATACATAATATAGTCTTTGAGCTAATGAGATCATGAGTTAGATGTACGTCTTAGGTATCATATTGTTCTAAATTTTCTCTACATTGAAGGTCTCTATCCAAACTGGAAGTTTTGGAAGAACAATTTTTTTAAATTATACATATTTAAGTTCTTCTAATGTGTTTTTTTAATGCAATGATAAAGAATTCTGCTAACACATAAACCAAAATAACTACATTATATATATTATATTTACATATATGTACTTATAATTTAATATTACGAGAATAATATTTCTTTGAAAAATCTCAATATGATTACAATATTTTGTTGATAAAATTAATTTCAAAAAGTTTTATATCTACTTTAAAGTCATGGGATAAATTTAAATAAAAAATATGTTTTGCAAAACTCCAAATAAGACTTATACGTATATAATTAAATATATAATAGAAAAAATGAAATTTTAGAATTTTTTATTTTATATTTCATTTTTTTTTTCTAATTCTTTTGTACATCACATGAAGATCATGAACTCTTTTAAACTGTTGGTTTTTTTTCCTTTATATTTTCCTAATATTATATATTTTTTTCTTTACTATTATGATGGTAATATGCTCTGAACTGGTTTATGATTATATATTTTGTTCCCCTCTGTTGGTTTTTTTTTTTTGTTTGTTAAATAAATTATATAGAAAAAAGCTAAAAAAAATTTTAAGCTAAATTTAATTGTGGCAAAGGGTCATTAAATTCAGCTTTTACGAAAAAATAAACATTTCACCATATCAAGATTGATCACATTTAACATTTTTTGGCTATTTACTTATACCTGAATATTTATTATTATCCTTACAAAATGTTAGGCGAATGAAGTAAGAAAAGGTCCATAAATAAATCTGAAATATTGTTAAATTGAAATATAAGGCACAACATTTTCATTTAAATAATAAATTCATAATTTAATAATATATATATATATATATATATAAATTGAAATTTTTCCAATAGAAAAAATATATTTCTTCTCAAATGAATTATTTTTGAATTTTCTTTAATATATTTATAATATTGGAAAAATATAATAATAATAATAGATAACGTAACATTATTCAAATTATTTTATTTTGTGCAATCATGCAAAAATATAAATGTATTCGGGTGAATATTTGAAAAGGCCGATATTCTGTGTTTAGGCAATTTTGTCATATACAGAATACAAAAAAATTTAATTTTCTTATTGAAATTGTTAGTTAAGTATGTGTTTTAATTAGCACCAGTTAGAATATTAAAAAATTTTCGCAGATTTAAAGAGAAAAAATATCTTAAATTCGAAAATGTCATTACCATGTCGTGTCTCCATACGTACTTACCTATAAATAATTACGATTATTTCAAAAATAGAAAAAAAATCCATAAATCTAAGGATACAGCACTGTAAAGGAAGGTTGTTCCATTATTTTGCACATATTAAATTTTAAAAAAATAAATAAATATTGCATATTTTATGTCAAATTTTGAGTGTCGCATCATTTTTTGTCATTTCCGTGACCAAAATGAAAAAGTAAAAAATAATAATTTGGGAAACGAAACATGGTCAATCGTGTTTACAGTTGTAATAGGATTTTAAAAATTTTCCATGACAATTTGTTCTAAAAAGTAAAAACAGTTAGGTTTGCGAAATATTTCCAAGTGAGTAGTTGTTTAAAGATTTCGTTCAATGAATTTGTAATTACCATGGTAAGTATTATTTATTTATTTATTTATAATAAAATTAAATTAAATATCAATTCTAAGAATATTATGTGGTGTAGTATATGTAAAACCAATTTTAGATTATTCTAATATTTTATTAACATTTTATGCCAAAAATACTGCTTTATTTGTAATTTCCGTGTTGTAATTTCCATGTTTTCCCGTGCGTACACGGTAATTACACAAGACCACGGAAATTACTTTCTCATATAAGTTTTCACTTATAAACTATTTTTCATCTATTTTGTAGGTTTGCGTATATGTACTTTCATTAGCGCCTTCAAGGATTAAAAAAGAATTTTAAAAAATGTAATAAAGAAAAGGAGCACCAGCTTTTTAGTTTGAATCAAGAAGATACCTCTTATGTCAATTTTAACCAAATTGAAGGAATATTACATCTTCAAATATTGAACAGCATGAACATCGTGTCTTTTATAAATTCCCAAAGATTCTTTCGTGTCATAAATTACATTTTATATTTGGAAATTAATGTATAAGTACTACATATGTATTGCATTTTCGAGTCAAATTAGGCTTTTTACACGTAAAGATAGGCTTTTAAAAAATCAAGATAGTCTTTTAAAAAGTCAAACTAGTATTTAACATTTTAAGGTAATCTTTTTACTTCTCAAATTGGTCTTTATATTTCAAATTAGTTTTTCTACACTTAAAAAATATAAAAAGACTATTTTGAAGTTAAAAACACTATATTTAAGTGTAGAAAGACTAATTTGAAATATAAAGACCGATTTGAGAAGTAAAAAGACTACCTTAAAATGTTAAAATACTAGTTTGACTTTTTAAAAGACTATCTTGATTTTTTAAGACTATCTTTACGTGCAAAAAGCCTAATTTGACTCGAAAATGCAATAGGTATATTGAATTGTATAGTTTTTTAAAAGAAATTAATTTATTTTTTGTTATTTTTTTAAATAAAATTATTTTTCTATAAAGTTTTGTAATGTTTTGTGTGGCAAACAAGGAAAAAAATATAATTCCCCTAAAAAAATCTAAAAAAGTAGGTATATTTGTCATTTCCGTGGCTACCTGTCATTCCCGTGAATAAAAAAAATCCTTAAAAATGATAAAATTAATTGGACGTTTGTAGTAACTTATTAATTTAATAGTTATTAACCCAAATGAACAAAAAAAATAAATAATTTAAACAATTTAGCTACTTGCCATTTTGATATATAAAATATCGGCCTTTTGAAATATTCACCCATTCATAAATATATATATATATATATATGTATATATAAAAAGAAAAGAATAAGTATTAATGTAAATATTATTATTAAAAAATTGCACAATCATTTTTTTTTAATTTGAATTTAAATTTGTATACCTGTATATAGTTTAGTAATTAAATTTGATTTATTTATTTAAACATTTTTGCTGCAAATACTCATATACTTACTTATAATATTTTTAATTTTATTGATAATTTTATTTACAGGTTTATTATATAAACATTAAAAAGAACCATACAGGAAAAGTCTATTGTAAACGTTTTTTTAGTGCCAACATTTTTTTTTTATTATTCTGTATACTTTTCTAATTATTTAAGTGCATTTAACAAAAAAAAAATACAAGAACCAAAAAAAAATAATTAATTTAAAGTTTCTCGAAACACACAAAAAAAAAACCCCAAAACTTTTTAAATATAAAATTGGACATGTCATGTCAGCAAGCTCCCCGATTAACTGAAGATCCGTATACATTTACGGATACAGCTCCAACTACAGCAACATTATTTAATCCACAGGTAAAATGATATTTTTTAATAAAAGAAAAGCAAATTTAAATAAAGCTAGTTTTTGTTTTTAACAGATACATAAATTATCCCCAATATCGATTAATCAACAAAACGATACAATATTATCACCACAAAAGGCTCAAATAACACAAAATCAAAGAATATTTAGTAATCAACAAGTTCAATCACAATTTGTAAAACAACAGCCAACAGTTTTAGGGACACGTATAAATGGTACAACAAATTTTTTAAATGGTATTCATATTCAGCAACAACAGAAAAATGTTATCAATACTACAACAGGAACAACATCATTATCTGTTAGCCCGAATTCAACATTGTCTACTAAACAAAAACTTTATCATTTCAATAATAATCAACAATCAAATTCGACTAAGTTAATAAATAATTTAAATACAAGTCAATCAAATTCTGTTTCACAAATTATCTCAACAACACCAACTCGGAAATTTGTATCAATACCTTTCCCGCCGTCTAAACAACAACAGAATCAGCAATTACCTCAAATTGTATCATTACATCAATCTCACCCATTATATTCAGTAGCTAAACAAACACAAATTTTAACAACATGTGCAGTAACAACATCAACTACAATTAGTGCACCAATTGTAACAACATCAACTATACAAAAATTAACAAATCAATCAACGACGACGCTTCCCCCACCGCTTTATCAAAGGAATAATAATAATAATTCCTTAATAAATAATTATCAACAATTTTCTTCTGTACCAACAACATCAGCAGTAACAACAACAATAAATTCTGTAAATGTACAACAAATCCGAAATCATTCCAATTTTATTAATAATATTAATAATCAAACATCAATAACACCTGCACTATCTTATCCTACATTGACTGTGGTAAATTCAGCAGGACAACAGCAACAAAATGCATCAATTTTAATTGGTCAATCAACAACATTATCAACATCATCAGTAAATAATTTAACTACAAATAGTCAACCACTCCCGGTATCAAATTTTGCTCAACCTCAACAAATAAAACAACTTTCATTATCATCATCACCATCACCTGTACAACAAACATCTCCAGTTATTAATGTCGCTGGTATAATTCCAAACTATAAAAATGTAAATAAAAAATTATCAAACTCATCAGTAATGAAATTACCCGCAAAAGATAAAGAACCAAAATTGAAAAAACGTAAAATTTGTACAGAAAATTTACTAAATAGTAATACTGTTAGTGGTAGAAATGAAAATCGTAATAATAAATCAATATTTGTAGCACCAACACCAACAGCTAAAATGCGTGATACTAGAGTATTTTCAACTGGATCTGTTGCTGTTGGTAAATTAAAATCAACTAATAAATCTCAATTGTCTAGTGCTGCTCGAACACGTCGAGCGTACAGTCAAACATCTCATCATGAGGCTTTACAACGGATATCATCTATTATTAAAACAGAATGGCATGCACCAGAATCATATGCTTTTGATTTACTAGGACCATTTACAAGAACTGAAAACATTGGATATAATAATAATAATAATATTGATGAAAACTGTAATAACAATACTAATTATTTTTATGAACAAGATTCATCAAAATGTGATAATGATTTGGAATCAATTTGCGTACAAACGCATTGGTTACAAGTTGAAGATATTAGAAATTCTATATCATCATGGTCACAAGGCAGAGAAAAAAGAATTGAATTACGTAAAGCTAATTTGCGTAGGCAAGCAATGCAATATATATTTGCTCGTAAATTTATGTCACCGTTGAGTGCCCGAAAACGATTAGTAGTTGTATCGAAAGCACTAAAAAAACTGAAAAATATAAATGGAAATATGTAAGTAATAATGTTTTTTTTTTTATAAATATAATGCAGTTATTTATATCGTTAATTTATAGTGTAGAGAGAGTTCAATTTGCCAATGCTATTAAATTATTATGTACACAATATTGTTTGTTGTAGTAGTTTAAATTAAATTTCCGAATAATTATGAAAAGTTTGACATGCTTTTAAAAATATTACATTACATCCAGTTCATAATTTTAGTTTCCAAATTTACCAAAAATTTTCATTATTGTTTCAATTAATAAATTTTCAATTAATAAATTTTTCTATTATTATCAGTTATAAATTTTATAGTTTCAAAGCAATTAATTTTATGTCAATTTGTAAAGAAATAATTATTAATTTTACTAATTTGATAATAACTATATTAATCTATATTATTTATGTTTTAAGGTCACCACCAAAAAAATGTTGTATACCATCATGTCAAAATCCAGCACTTGCTTTAACAACATATTGTAATTTACATATAACAAAAAATACAAATCAACATTTATTCCTTCCATGTACAGCAAAATTTGCTGATAATACACAATGTCGTATACCTGTTTTTGATATAAGTCATGAGCTACCTCTTTGTCGTGAACATGCCTGGAAACGTGACAATTATCAACGTATTGTTCAAGAACAAAAACCAAAGAAAACAAATGTTATTACGACAACAGCTACGGCTAAAAAACGTTTAAAATCTGGTATTACAACACAAACAATATCAACTAATAATCGTTCACCACCAAAACGTAGTAAAAAGAAACGTAAACCATTATTAGCTTCGGATTCTGGTTTAGGTGGTATGGAAAATTTTAATGGTGATGATTCTGGTAGTAGTATTATTGGTGTTTCGACATCACATGGAAATAATAGTATTATAAATCGAATGACACCATTGCCATCACCACAATTTATACATCAACAAAATAATCAAATTACAAACAGTATTGGTTACCAAATTAGTGGTTACGAAATGACACCAAATGATTATAAAAATTTAGTTTCACATGTAAATCATCAAATAACATTACCATCATCTAATATTATAACAACATCAATAGCTGGTTTTCCACAATCTATAAATCGAATTGGTCTAAATAATTATATTAGTGGTAATGTTACAGAATTAACAACACAAGAAATGCTTAATATTTGTGAAAATAGTTCAACATATGAAAGTTCCGAAGATACTGGTGTCGGTGGTTTAAGTGAATCGGAATTAATTAGCGGAGCAAATGATGTTATAGGTAAAAAAAATAAAATTCTTATATTGTATAAAAATATTATTTTGAATATTTTTATGTTTTGTAGAAGAAATCCCATTGGGTGATACAAGACTGTTGGAAGAACATGATTTAACAAATGTTTTAAATCAATTACCTGTTGATGCATTTAATGAACTATTTACCACCGGTAAGTTATATAATTTGAATTTGTATTAATTAAATTATTTGAAAAAATATACATATAATTAAATTATTATATAAATTGTAGTTGAACAAAATGGACCACTTGAACCAACACAAGAGGAACAAGAATATTTAGAAAGAGCATTAGAATTGGTTAATAAACAAGTGAAATCATTAGAACAAATGACTAGTGGTGATCAATTAGAAACAAATTTTCTAGAAAGTTTTTTAGATGTTGATGAATGCCAAATGCTTGATGATTCTGATATATGTACAGAAGATGTATTACATTCACCAGATACAAGTGGTATTGATACCAGTACATTATTAGTAGATGCTGGTAGTAATAGTGTTGGTAGTTGTAGTAATTCAAGAACAACAAATAATACACCAACAGAAATACGAAATCTTGTGCATATAAAATAATTAAATTTAAAAAAAAAAACAAAAAAACATTGGAAATTAATTATATATTTTAAAATATATATATATATAAAAAAAACAAAAATGTATTATTAATTGTGTATAGAAACCAAAATAAAAAAAAAAAAGGAAAAAAAAAATAATTAAAAATATTTAATCTGTGAATTTGTTTCTCATTTAAATGTGTTTTTAAACTTTCAAATATCTTTAATATTTTTTAATTGAAATTGAATGTAAATTTAAATTAATTTCAAAAATTTAAATAAGAACAATAATAATTTTTTTTTTATTTTAAATTTAAATTTATTAAAAAAAAATATATATATGATATACAGAAAATATTTTGTACAAGGGATAATTTAGTTTAGTAATCTTATTTATATTTAAAGAAAGATTTTTTTTTTTTTTTAATTTTCCTTAATTATATTTTAAATATATAAATAAAACAGAACTAATTTAAAAAAAAAAAATTCACTTTAACGAATTTTATTTTTTTTTTATTATAAATAAAAAAATTTTCTCTTCTTTTTTTTTTTTTGGTGTAAAATATATTTTTTTTTAATTCTCTTTTATTATTTTTTAAATTAATTTCATAAAAAAATAATAATAATATTAAGATATTTTAGATGTGTAAGCAACTAGGAAAATTAAAATTTTGATATATTTTACTTTCTTCAAATTTTTTTTAATGCATTTTTGTGATTTAAAAAACTTTTTTTTTTTATTATTACATATTAATTTTCTATTTATAAAAAAGAAAATATATAAAACGCTTTTTTTTCAATTGCATGTTGTTCACTTGAAGTGATAATTTTCCCATGAATCAAAAGAGATTTATTTAATAATTCTTTATTTTACATATTAGTTTAAAAAACAATTTTTTACTTGGCTTCATTGATTTTTTTTTATTTAAATTTAAAGAAAAGAAAATGCTTTAAATTTATATTTTTAGTGTTTTATTTTTTTTTTTTTAAGTTTACCTCCTAGATCCTAATAAATTTTAAAAATAAAATATAGATTAAAAAAAAATATGTAATAAATATTTAAAAAAGATTATACGGTTTATTATATTTAAAAAAAACTTCTTCTTGATTAATAATGGAATTAGGAAAAAATATTTATTAAAATTCATTTTAAATTTGTTTGCATTTGTGTTCAGTTTAAAAATAAAATTCCTTGTAATTTTTATTATTTGTTTGACTAAATTAGTAAATAATAATAAATAAATAAAAAAAAAAAACAAAAAGCCAACAAATTTAAGAACAAAATATAAAAATTTAAATAAATATTCAGTAAATATAAACTTATTAATAATTCAATAAAAATGGTTTATATTATTTACAAAAACATAATATTTTTTTAGTTTAAAGTAATTTTCAAAGCTATATTTCTGGTTGGTGTTATATAGAATATACAATCTAATGCTAACGTGTATCGTAACAATGAGAAAAAAATAATTCAAAAATATCTACGAGCCGTTTTACATAACGCCATAAAATTCATGGTTAGTTTTTTAGTGAAAAAGAAAAAAAGAAGTAAATTTCAACCAATAATAGTCCCAAATAGTTAATTTGTTTTAAATATTTAATCTATAAAAAGGATGTTAATTTGTAATTTCATAAACCCGGTTTTCAGTACAGGTTCAGGATAGATTTTTCAACCACTATAATACTGTAAAAAATGTTGTTAACAATAGCCTGTAATATGGTTTTTACTTAACGCTGATTTGCAGCATATAGGTGCCGGAATACGAGTTATAAGTCATTAGCGCGGTTCCTGCACCTATGCTGAAAATCAGCTTTAAATAATATTAGCTGCAGCTTGATGTCAGTCACGGCTTCAGGTTATGTAGTTGCGTTTTGCTTTCAGCTGCGGTGTAATTGTTGTGTCGACTTCATTTCGGCCTTGATTTAAAATAAGCTACAGCTTGAGGTAATAACAAAAGCTTATGTTATATACGGCTTTGGTAATACCGTCGTATAGGGTCGTCTCCCCAGTGGCCGAATACTTAGCGACAATTCGTATTCGAACTTGAATTGATTTTTAAAGATCGTATGGAATGATGTGACGTTTAATGAATCTAAACCGAAATTTTCTGAATTTGTGAATCTAAACCGAAATTCTCTGAAGCTGTTAAAATTAATACAAATTGTTTTTTTTTTTGAAAATCATTGCGCTAGAGTAGATTGAGAAATAACATTCCCTTATTTCCGCGATGCAAAGAGATCTATATTATGATCATTGCTTCTAACTTATACGATTATTTTTTCTATTTATTTTAGTTTCCAGAGATTTTGAAACAAACTTTAATATTAAAAAGAAAAAAGATTTTAGTTTAATTAAAAAACTAATTTTTATTTATTAAAATCGCTTATACAAAAAAAAAATACTCCAAAAACAAACAAAAATAATAAAAAAATTTCCAAAATTATAAAAATATAAAAATATTTTTTTTCTTAAGTAATTTTTAATTTAAAAAAAAAAAGACTTATTTTCCATATAAAGTTTCATAATTACTTACTACTAAATATTATTAAATATATTGAAAAAGTAGTAAAAAAAAAATATGAAATATTTTGTTTTCTATTGCAAATCACGAATATTTTTTTATAATTAATTAAATTAATTAAATTTTGTTTTTTCCTGTTACCATTTCCCCATAACAACAATTGGTCCAACAAATAAACTATTTTCATTATCATATTGTTTAAGTAAAATAAAATTAATTGCACGTATTAAATTATCACATCGTATTAAACATGAAAATTCATTTCTAATTTCATCTATAAATTTTTCATTACTACCTGGATAATATATATAACATATTGTATCTTGTAGCATTAATGCTAAACAAAATCTTTCTGGAAATATTAAATATGCTGTACGATGTTTACGTAATATATATGTTAATACTGTAACTAAATTATCAATTTCAGCTAATTCTTGTGTTGGTGGTAATGCAATAATTTGTATTGTAACATTATATAAATTAAATGATTGTTCAATATTTGTAATATCTAAATTATTTGTTCTACTCACTAAAATTAGAAAAATAAAAATTTATCATTTCAATTTAATAGTAAAAAAAAAAAAACGTAATAGTAATTGTATGTACATACTTGCAACAGAATTCATAAATAATTCATTTCCAGATGATGTTATTTTACATAATGTTTTCTTTGTCCAATTTGCTGGACTCTTAATATAAGACATACCAGCAGCTACAATACAAGTAGCTTTTAAATTCTATATGATTTATATATTTTTTTGTGGAAGAAAATAAAAAAAAAAATTTATATTATAAATTTTATTTTTATTTAAAAAAAATGAATTATTATTTACCGGAAAATAATTTTCAGTTCGATAAAATTTATGTTTTTTTAATGGTATATTTGAATATAATATATCAATTCCTTGTCTTAATGGTGCAAAATAACTATTATGTCTTGCATCATATTTTTCTATTTTATTTGTCATAGTTTGGAAATCATTAAAATTACAATCACGACATATATCTGTTAATGGATCAACAAGACATGGACATTTTTGTCTAACAATTTCTTTACATACATTCCATATTCTTATATTTGATATTTGTACATATTTAATTTGATATGCTGTTGTTGATTCAATATCAGATTCACTTACAATTATATTAAAAAATATCATCCAATCTTTAGAACGTTGTACCATTATTTTACCAATTTGTTCATTTGTCCAAAACATATAATAATATGGTTCATCTTTCCATAATGCATAACTTTTATTTGTACCAGTTATTATTGCATATGTTTTATCTGCAAAACAACTTTGCATACCATGTTTTAAATATAAATTTTCTGATTTAAATTCAGGTCTAACAGATGTTTGTATTACATGATTAATAACTATTTTACATAATATACTATCAATTTTAATACTATAATTAATTTCTTCAAGATGCTTTTCATTATCATCACACATATTGACTGATTTACATTTTAATTGTTGAAATAAATAATAACCCATAAGTGCTATCTATTAATAAAAATTAATAAAAAAAAAATTAATAAAAAAAATTAAAAAATTAAAATTAAATTATTTAAAAAAAATATATATATATTTACTCTTTTAAATACTGATGCATTCCAAAGTTCAATATATAATAGTGTACTATTAACAAGTGCTGCTAAACATAAATAATCTTTTGGTACACAAATTTCACTTGGTTCTAAAGTCTTTTTTAATACTTTCATATCATTACCAATATCAACAAATACCACTTGATTTGATGGTAATTTAATTGAAAAATTAAATTTCTCTAAACCAATTTCAGGTAATGCTACTGGTAATATTTTTTCAATTTCATATGTTAATAATTCAAAATTATTACCACCTGGTTTACATAAAAATTTCTTTAATAATAATTCTAATAATGGATCAACTTTTGCTAATCTCATTAAACATGCAGTACCTTCAATTGATATATTACCATCTGGATCTGTTTTAACTGGATCATATAAAAAGAAATTTGGTCCACTACGCCATATTGCATTTGTATAACCTTTTATACGTAATATAGCACCCATACCAGTATCAACTTGTTTCAATGCATTTATATATTTTTTTAATTCTTTATTATCAACATTTAATACAAAACAATTTGTAAATTTTGTTTTAAATTTAATACGAAATTTAATTCGATTTATATACATTTCAGTTAATATTTCTTCTAATGTTAATTTATCATCGGAACAACCTCTTACTGGATTTTTCAATTTTAAATCTTCTAAACTTTTAATATATAATCTATCACCATATTGTAATATTTTATCTAATAAACTAATTGACCACTTATTTGCAGCTGTCATAGATGCTATTATTAATGCAACTAAACAATTAGAAGCTTCTTGTTTATTTTGATTTATAAATTTTGGATGATCTTGTGATAATGAACCACGTATTATAGCTGTATTTGGTGATAATGATGTAAATGGTACATTATCTGGTTTTTTAAAATCTAATTCAGCTATTGGTACTGGTAAACTATTTATAGTAATTTTATTAAATATAATTTGTTCATTTGTATGTTCTTGTGGTACTTTTGATAAAATATGACTTTTTAATGATTCTTTATCATAAAAATATGCAACATATGCTGAACCAGCATGTGGTATATCTGGTGTTTCATTACCATCACCAGCACCTTCAAGTTTTTTTAATGCTTTTGCCATACGATTTTCATCTAATTTACCTTCAGCATCACTTGCTTTTGGATCAAATATAAAATATACAAGATCCTTTTTCCATAATGCAACAGTAAAAAATTTTGAATCTAATATTATAAATTCTAATTCAGCAGAATCCATTTGTTCTAAAAAATATGATAAATCATTTGTACGCATTGGATCAAAATTTGGTTCTGCAAATGTTGTATCAGCATCTTCTGCATCTTCATCACCATCTTCTTCAACAACACCTTCTTCTTCCATTTCTGGTGGTATATATTTAAATATACCAATTGCTGGATTTTCTTCAAATGTAAATTTATTATGACCAATTCTTGGTACAATTAAACTTAATTTTCTATCACCCGTTTGATTTGTATCAAAAAAATATAATTCTTTACAATTTTCTAAACTAGCTACTAATCGACAATATATTTCATCGCCAATTTTTAATATATCAAGTACATCATCTTTACTCCATTCAAGTGGTCTAGTTATTAATGCATAACATAAAGCTGTTAATACATTTGCATTTGTTTGTTTATCTTTACGTACATTAAATAATTCATGTCCTTCATGCATATCATCATATGGACGTAACATAGCACCATTATCACCAAATTGTTCATAATTTAAAAGTGGTGGACGATCTTTACCTTCAATACTATATAATGCATACTATCAAATAAAAAATATATTTTCAAATTAAGATTAAAGAAATAAATTTAAAATTAATAATATAAATAATAAATACTCTATCCTGATCTTCCATATTAAGTGAGTTTAATAATTCCTTATACATATCACGTAAATTCTTAAATCTTAAAACATATGCATGTCCATATACTTTTGAATAAATTGTTTCAGGTCCTAAATAAAAAATAATAAATGTAATTTATCATAAATTTTCAATTTTTAAAAACAAAAAAAAAATTAAATATTTACCACAAATACATTCATTTGTTTTGCCTAATACTTTATCATAAGGATATAACATGAAAAAATATCCATTTATACTCCAAATTGGTATAGTTATATCACGTACTAGAAATACTCCATACATATAATCTTCAAAAAATAATCTTAAACCTAATATTTTGAGAAAATTTTATATTTTCATTAATTAATTAATTAAATAGTTAAATATTTATAAATATATACCAGCAAATAATTCTAATGAATTTCCTTTACTATAAAATACTAAACCAGTTACTGTATTTGGTATAATTAAAACTTGAAATCTTTTTTCACGCATCAAAAATGTTTTCTTTAAATCTTTATAATGAAAATCTTTACCTAAATTTGGTTTTAATTCAACAGATTCTAAATAATATTGATTGCCAAAATCTAATATATCATCAATATCTTGATATGTCCATTCATTACAATCAGTAATTAAATTATATAATGAATTCATAGCAGCAATACAGAATCCTTTTAAATATTTTAAATCAATTTCATGTTCTAATAAATAATTACATATTGTTTTATCGCCAATAATACGCCATACATTTTGACCAATTGCTTTCCAATTATTAAAATCTTGTGATATTGGATGTATTTCTTGGATTTTTAATTTAACAATACGAAATGGATCTTTACGATGTTTTAATGGTATATTAGCAATAAAACCTTCAGCTAATAATGTTGGTGTTTTAAACCATGATACACATGCAGCACCTTCCATTTGATTTGGATTTAATTTACTTGATAATAATCTTGTCCATTTTCTACCAACATCATCTCTTTCCTTTGGACTAAATGTAAAATAATAATTACTTTCGGTCCATATTAATTGTGTTTGAGGTCCCCAAACTAAACCTAAATCATTTTCTTTAAAAAATGCTTGTATACCACGTCGTAATGTATATATATGTGGTTCCTCTGATGTTATTTCACCATATATTTTTTTATCAAAAACAATATTATATGATTTATTAGCAAATTCAATTGGCATTGCTATTCTTTGTGTCCATATTGGATGATCTAATAATTTATTTTTAGCACTATTTCTATATAATTTATTACCAAATTCTAATATATCTTTAATACCTTGTTTTGTCCATATCATTGCTTTAATACTATTTAAAAATATTGCACATGCAATATTTGTATGTAATATTTTATCGGGTATTTTAACAAAACCAACACCAGATAAAAAACCACGATCATCATAATATTTATTTTTATAATCTTTACTAAATACTCTTTCCGGTAATTCAGCTTTATCTGGTCCTTTTCTCTCTGTTTCTGGATTACCTGTTGTTGTTGGTTCAATATATGGTGGTTTTTCACAAATAATATCTTTTTCATCTTTTTTAACAATACTTTTTAATATTTTTTTACGTTCATGTATAATTTTTGTTAAATCTAATTGTATATCACTAATACTTAATATTTTTAAACTATATAATGTAAATGCACCTTTTAATTGTAAATAATCTCTTAAATATTCAGCAATTATTTGTAATTTTTTCGCTTTTAATATAAATGATATATCATTTAATTTGCCCTTTTTTTGTGCCTCCGGACAATAACAATAAAAACTTTTATTATCATACCAAAATGATGCAAATTTACAATTACAATTAAATATAATACCATTATTTGATCTTACTAAATGTTCAAATTCACTATATAAATTATCTTCTGGTATTGTTAAATTACCATTTAAACATGGATTACCAATTAATAAACTAACATCATTATTTTCAATTAAAAATGATGGATATATACAATTTGGTCTAATACGATTATCATCACCATTTTTTATTTTTAATATAATACGTGTTTTTGAATGTATATAACAACCATTTAATTTAATTCTTGTTAAATCCTTTGGTACCCATTTAATTTTTTTATTTCTTAAATGAGCATATACAGGTGCAACAATTGCCATTGCTGGTGTCTAAATTATAAGAAATCCAATTAATATTTAAAAAGGATATAAAAATGTTGTTTTTTTTTTTTTTTAATTATATAATAAATTCCATTATTTACCCTTTTACTAAGTACTTCATTCCGAACAACTGTTAATCGTGATGGAGCATATTCACCAAATAAAATTTTAATATCTGGTGTTAATTTACGCCAGTATGTAATTTTTCTTGGTTTTGGAGGTGGTTGAAGCTTACGACTTTATAAATAATATAATAAAAATAAAATTAAAATTTCCTAAAAATTAATAAGTAGAAAAAAATTACGTTATATTTTTTTTTCCTTTTTTCTGGCGAACTGGTGGTGGTTTTTTCCTCGCCATTATTTAAAAAAAAAAAAAGTTTTTAATCACTATAAATTTTTATTCCTATTCGAAAATTTTAATTTAAATTTAGTTGATTTTTTTTTTAAATAATTATTTTCAACTTTTATTTACTGATTAAATTTTTTTTTGTAAATAATATTTTGAATTTAATTGCAAGGATATTTTAATTTTAATAATTTAATTAAAAATTATTTTAAAAAATTGTTTTTTAAAGGTATATTTTTTCTATTGAAATCCAAAGTAGAAAACTGAGAGAAATATTATTATTATTATATCCTATATAAGAATTATATTATACTCCTAGCTAGCTAATAATTTTAATTGGAGGCACTGTTTTTGGAATTGTACCTACACAAAATTCATAGGGTAAATTACTTTTTGATAAACTCTCAACTAGTAATTATGAATATATATTGCTAATATTACCCTCCACCATCGATCTGGTTCTTAACTAATTGCTCGTGAAATATTTGTTCATTGAATGTTTTACAAAAACTTAATTCCGACCACTTACCAATTCAATTTGAAGTCAATAACCAGTTCTTATTCAATCCACCTAGCTATCGTTTTATGTACAAGAAAGCTAAGTGGTCAAATTATTAAAAAAAAATAATGAGTTGAGTTTTTGTACACATTATAATATTGACCGTGGTATTGAACATTTGTCACCTATTATTGAAGAAGCAAAACAATTTGCTATTCCAAAAAAAATATAATTAATTTCACAACCTCACAAACCCTTTGTTGAAACGTGTTATAAATTATTAGTAAACTTATTTCTGATTAGATTACATTACTAATTTGTCTAATGAGAAATGGTCATCAAAACTTCAATCTCTGGAAAAATGTAGTAGACCATTTTGGAATTTAGCCAAAATTTAAAAAAAAAATAGGAATAAAAAAATATTCCACCTATTCAATCTGCCAATGGTGAATGGTGACCTTCTTACCAATCAAGAAAAAGCTGATGAGCTAAATTGTCTCATCATCATAACTATTCTTCTTCGGATGTTACAGAAAATAGTGTTAAATAGTTTTGACAAATAGTATTACCAACGGAAATGCAACTAATTTCACAAATTTCAAATTATTTAGTCCTATGGAAATCAAAAGTATCCTTCGCGGTAGTAAAAATACTTCTGCTCCTGGTCCAAACACAATTCCAAACATATTACTTAAAAGTAACTCATTTGTTTAACGCTTGCTTAAAAGTTAGTTACTTTCCGGAATCTTGGAAAATTACTAACCTATATTAAAACTAAAGTTTACTAATATATAATTTATAACACGTTTCAACAAAGGGTTGTGAGGACGTACTATATGAGCTATTATTAGCATATCCTATTCCAATATATGCATAATTATAATTATAAAAAAAATTCATATCTAGTAAAATCCTAAATAACTTTTTAAAAATTTAAAATTAAACCACATTTTCCTTCTTTTAAAACATTTCAATAATTTATTATTTGATTTTTTGTTGTTAAAGCTTGTCGCGGCGGCAGGGTAGATAGTGGCTGTGATCATTTTAACTACACAACCAGCTAACCACACTGCCAAAGCGCTGAGCCAATTTTAAATTGTAAAATATATTTTTAAAATAATTTGGTTGGCATAATAAAAACTTAAATAAAATTAATTATTATATACTTACTTAAATTTTTCTAAATGCTTAATTTTTAACTTTACCTTGTTACTTGTTACAGCACTGGTTTGTTTATATATTATGTTTATGTTGTCTTAATCAATGTTTCATTTATATAGAATTGAGCATAACTTTTGGTGTTTAAATTATATAAATTTTAGATGTTTAATTATTCCACTAGAAGAAACAATAATATAACCACCACAAAGTCAACATAAAAAGCTCTTATTTTATGGTATACTTAGTCTGAAATGTCAATAAAAAAAATAAGCAAATTATATATACAAAATTCGAGCTCATTTATTTGTAATATAGTATTTTTCTACATCTACATACCACAAACAAATATATTTGCAATTGGAATTTGAATAAAAAGCTTATTATAAATATAACTATTAAAATTTTGATTATTAGAAAATTTCTGTTGCGAAATTTTATTCATGTTATAATTTTATGAAAATATCTTAATGATGTACATATATATTTTAATAAGCACCTTATTATTTTGTACCTGTGCTGGGGAGTTTCTAAAATTAATTTCTCTTTATAGATTAAGAATTTTTCGCCAAAACGTTCAAATGTCTCTCCAATATATTATTATGATGATTTTTAATGTAGAAAAACATGTGTAAAATAATATTCCAAAAATCTAAAAAATGTAATAATCTCTGTTCTAAAGACAAAAAAATCGATTAGCAATTTCAGTTGAAATCTAAATTTATATCTGGAAAATAACTTAAAAGCTTACGTAGAAAAAACAAAAAAAAAAAACAAAATAAAAACGATAATTTTAATAATTTTTCAATAAATATTTTTTGTTTATTTTTATTAATTTTTTTTTTTTTTTTACAATATTTCACTTAAATTATTTTTAACAATATAATTTTAATTACAAATATAAATTTCCTTAATTATAATAATTATATTAATATTATACTAATTTCATATTTATTACTCCTATATGATTTTATTGATATAAGAAAAAAGTTTAATTTTATTGTAAAGAGAAGATCGTATGTAATGGAATGTCGTACCAGATAGTGCATTTACAACCAAATTAATATAAATAATGTAAATGCACTCCTGACACGCACTCCAAAACTTAAAAAAAGTAGATAAGTATGTATGTAAATTGTTTTTTTTTTGCGTAACGAAAAAAAAATATGGTTAAAGATAATTTTTTTTGGCAACATCGACGACGACGACGACAAACAGTCACTATTTTATCACACACCGCACACATCAAAATATTTTGGTTTGAATCAACAACGCATTCTTTTCAGCATCTCAGCAATAGTGTGTATGATATGTTAAGAAAAATATTTCATATAATATCGAAGATTTTTTTATTAAGACTAAAATAAACCCCACCGCCCACAAAAAAAAACAATGTTTTGTATTTACGATAGATATAATTTTATAAATGAAAATGTAATAAAAATTTAATTAAGTATTTGCAATTAATTAAACATGCAATTTATTATTGCCGTGCTCTAATTGCATTAAAAATAAGAGATAAAGAAAATTTGCAGTGATTTAAATTTATTTGCGTTTTACTATATAAATTATTGAACATTTTACACAACGTTCTATATATAGTGAAAATAGATATAATACTGTGTATAAACATATTTTTGGACACAAAATATTACTGGGCGTTAGTAAAAAAAAGTAGCTTGAAAATATTATGAACGATTAAACAAGTGTATATCATTATCACTTAATGTCACTAAATTCTAATCATCATTAATGGATACCTTCTTTTTGTACTAATCATCACTAATGAATACCTTTTGTAAATTGGACATGTTTTGTCTAAAAAGTAATAAGTTTATAATAAGGACATGGTAAATCTAATAGTCACGGAACACGGAAGGGTTTACAGTTTACACTGTAATTATTGTAGCTATAAATTATTATATTTCTCGCCAAATTACACACGTGATTAGCGTATATAAAGAAAAATAGTATCAGCAGTTTTGGCCACTATAAATTAAATAAATATTATAGTTAATTATTAATTATTATTTTTTTTTATAAGAAAATGTATCAAATTATATTTTATAAAATTTAATAAATAGTTCTATAATTTAAAAATACTTTAATTTAACAAAGAATTTTTAAAAGCTAATTTTTATTCGTTCAAATTTAACCAAAAATTCAAATACGAAATATCAAATAAAATACATAATTTAATTATATATTATATATTATTTATTTTTAAAATGAATTCTAAATTATCATGAATAAATTATTCAAATATTTATAATATAATAAATTGTTATAAATCAGAACATCTGGGATTTATTTGTACAGAATGTTGCATAAGTTTGTATACTCAATAATGTTTAAAAACTTTAAAAATACATTTTTGTTTTTAAATTAAAATAAAAAGTTTTTGGTAGTGTAAATAGGTAGTGTAATTATTAAAAACTAAAAACAAATTAAGAAAATCTCATTTTGAAAAAAATTATCTTGAAAATTATTAAAGAATATTTAATTAAATATTTTTATAATAACGAAAAAAGATTTCAAGTAAAACAACAAATGTAAACAAAACTTATAGGCCATCCTTTATTAAAAATTATAATATTTTTATAATATGAAATCATATTTTTAATCTTTTTCTCAGTTAATAAACTTTTTTATATATAATAAAAATCAGATTATTTATTATTTGAAAGATTTAAATATTTTTTTATAATAATTTTTCTATTCTGTTGCGGGCACGCGTACAGAATTTTCTTTAAAATTTTATTTAGAAATTAATTTGTTTATAAATATTTTTTATATTTTATATTATTATGTTTATGTATATTTGATTTATGTGGGATGTATAAAATGTTTCATTTCCAAAAGAAATAATAAAATGCATACACGAGGGTAGTTAAAAAATTAATTAAATTCTAATAAACTTTTTTTTTTATCGAATTACACAATATATTATTGCTTCATCGATATATAATGGAATAGTCATAGTGAATATAAAACTATTTTAATGCATGTAATTTATCATATGTTGTCAATATAAGATATATAGATATATGTACATAATTCCACCTACTATGATTTTTTTTGCATTACACAAACGATAGCACAAAAACTAGATATAAAATGAAATGTATACTTTATATACTACCATAATATACATATAACTAAATTTGACCTTAAACTTTGTATAAATGTAATAGAGATGTACAGAAAAATCTCAAATACAATGAAAATATAAAAAATAATTTCTGCAGTTTTATATTAAAAAAAAATATAAAGGTTTTTTTTGCATAATAAAAAAAATCATAAAAGGAATATAATTTTAAAAAAGGATAAAAAAAATGGTATACATAAAAAATATAAATGGAAAACAGGACAAAGATATATTCCTCGCAATTGCTGCTAATTACTAATTTGAAATATTTATTTTATAGATGATATGAAAGAATTGTGTATATATTTATCTTTTAATGTCACTAATTTTCTAATCATCATACACATACATAATGGCTATAATGAATATCTTTTTGTATCACCTAGAATTGGCCATGTTTTGTGTCTATAAAGTGATAAGTGTAACTGCAAAATTGGCACGTTAGGGAAAAAAACTGATATAAAATTTAATATATATAGAGTACTTCTTTTAAACAATTATACTACATACAATTATGTTTTTTTTTATGTTCTGTTCGTTTAATTAGTTTTTTTTTTAAATGACCATTACAAGCATATATGCAATTGTACATACTTAAAACTAGATAATTGTCCTTTAAAAGTATTAAAGTAATTTTTTTTTTAAATAAAATTTATAATGTTTTGTTTTGCTTAAATGTCACCTTGTGACAAAAATATTTATGTATAACACACACTATAATATATTGTAAAACTTTTATGTAGTTAGACTTTAGAATTAGTAAGAAATAAAAACCAGTTAAAAACTACTTGCAGCTATTTTCATAACCTTAACCTAATTTTAATATTTCCTACGCTAGAGCTTTAATATTTATATTTCACTTTTAAATTTAACAAATTTTTATCACAAATATTTTTATAAAAGTATAGCAAATTTTAAAAATTTTTGTTAACGTTCTATATAATTCGCTTCTAATTGCAATTAGAAAAAAATATACAAAAATTATTTCCAGAATGTATCGAAATTATTTCTAAACTATTAAAAATTCGATTCTTAGATTGTTTTAAAAAAAAAAAAATTATAATAATATTTCTGATAAATTATGGTAGGGGGGGTGGGTCTACGGCTCTTTAGTCTTTACCCATTAAGTATAAACATTTAAAATTTAGGTGACACCACTTCACCACATATATTAAATATATGTATGTATGATTTTCTTAGACATTACAGAAAATCTTTTGACATTTTTTTTATAGATAAGCGTATATAGTTTCCCAATTAAACGATTAACTTTGTGGGTTTGTATTATTTTCATTTGAAAATATATTATCAATTTTATTATAAGTAAATATTTTAAATCCCAAAAAAAAAATAAAATATTTTTTGGTAGGCATTTAGCAATAATAAGTTAATTGCTTCGACCTCCCCCTTATTTATTTCTGTTTTTGGTATTATTATCGTGACTAATTTTTACGCATATAACACGATTCTGTCATATATTTTTTTAAATTTCTATTATAAGTTTTAAATATTTTTTTAACAGAATATTGTAAATGATTTGAACACGCTTTAAAAAAAAAAGCTACAACTTCTATAAATCATAATTTTAGGTAAATAAAAAAAAAACAATTATTTAAATAAAAATGTCTGGGTTGGGGAAATAAATTTTATTACATATATTTTCCATGTTTTTTTTAGGGTCTTAACAATATCATTTAATATTTATGATGACCAAAAAATTTTTTTGGATTTTATTATCAAAAATAATATGATAAGAGAAATTGTGTTAGTAATTTTGTTTGTAAATTAAATAATCAAGAAAAAACAATATCATTTTAAAGGAAATAACAAATGTATGTGCCTGCCTATTTGTTAGTTTATAGAAATTGGAATAAAAGTTTAAAATTTCATTCTAATTGTTTTTTTTATATTAAAGATTAAATGTAAATTTAATTTTTATCTACAAAGCTAACAAAAATCTTTTAGATTGCATCACACATTTAATGATTTTTAATTTTAGTTAGCCCTAAATACCGAGAAAAATAAAATTGAATTTTTTTTTCACCATCTAATTTTAGTTTTTTGCATTTTTTTGATATTTTCTTTTTTTCATTTTAAGGTGGAAAATATTCTATTTTTGTAATTTAGACAGAAGATCATCACACATCAATACATATATATTAAAAAAGAACAGAATGAAAAAGCTTAACAAATTTAAAAAGAGAATTGAAAATTAAAATTTATATTTTCCGCAGTTTTTCTTTTGATAAATTTTATTGTTTGCCAAAAACAAAAACAAAGTTTGTATTAATATAAAAACAAAAAGTTTCAATGTATTTTTTTCATGTTTCAGAACATTGTACATAAAAAGTATGTTGAAAAAGATACAAAAAAAAATGTACTCATTCATATAATAATTAAGGTAAATTACATAATTACATGGTTAAAAATATAATTTTTATTTTTTTGAATGAGAAGAAAAATTTAATAAATAAAATTTGTTTAATTTCGAAATATTTTGCTTTTCAAAAATCAGTAAAAATAAATTTAAATGTCGCAGAAAAATATTAATATATAATTGGAAATTAATATAATGAAATACCCCACTAAAATTTTTTTTGACAAATTATAAAATTCAGAAGAAAATTTAAGAGATAAAATTTAAATTTTTTCCAGATAAAAAATTGTATAATATGTATTTTGTTTGACCTTTTTTATTATTTTTGTGAAAAAATTCAATTTGAAAAATTATGCAGTACAGAGTAAAATAAAATTGCATAATATGATGTGAAAAAAACTATATATGTATACATACATAAATAATTAGACCGAAAATTTAAAAAATTTTCCATTTGAATTTTTTTCTTTAATAATGTACTTTATTTTATATATAAAAAAAAGTAGTTCATTTATAATAAGAATTTTATTTATATGTTAATCCTTTTTTTTATATAATACATAAAAAACACATTTTTATTAGTTAATATATTTAAAGCGTAGAGCACAATATTATCTTTGTATGTTTGTCAATTTAATTTGGCAAATTTTCAATTTCTACTGCAATATATAAACACAGTGAAAACAGACAAAAAGAAAATTAAAAAAAAAAACATTCATTTTTGGGGAAAAATTCCTTGGCAGCAAACATAAAACCAAAATGGTTGTTTTTAAAGAAAAATATAATATTTATTTTTGTTTTATTTTAAATTAATGCAGTAGAGTTCAAATTAAATTTAGGTATTGAAAATGAAAAACAAATTAAATTTTGAATTAATTTTACTTAAAAAATAAATTCTTCATTGAAAATTTGAAAATGAATAAATTAATTAATCATTAAAAATATTAGAAGTTCTTGTATAATTTTTTAAAATTTTATTCCTTACATTCAATTACCTAATTGAAAAAAATATTTTAATAAAATTATCACCTAATTTAATTTGTAATTAATTAAAAAATAAATTTAAAAAAAATTAGGGAAAATTTCAAAAGAAAATATATATTTAAATTTCAATGAAAATAAAAAATTGCATTTGAAAATCTATATTTGTATGCACATGTAATTTTTGCGGTCACCTCGACTTTTTAAATATAGATATAATACAATAATATTATAAATGCAATTTTTACATGGTGTAGGTACACAAAATACAACTGAACGTCACTACTACTACACTACCAAAACACACAACCAACAAATGCAGAAAATTTATATATAAAATATTTTATAAAAATAAATTTTTAAATATACAATATTGCAAATTTTTGTTGTTGTTAATTTTGGTGCAAGGTTATTTGTGACAATATTGACCTGTTTATATTTATTATTACATCTACACTGCAGTAAAATACTTAAAATAGTTGTTGTTGTTGAATTTTATAATTAGATATCCAAGGACAATTATTATTCTAATAGAAATTTATAAAGCTTGAAAAAAATGGTTAAATTTTAAGTTATGAAAAAGTTTGTCATTTATTTTAGTAACTAATAATTTAAATTTCAAGAAGTTAATATTAAATCTTTTTGATAGATCCAATATTAACGACAGCTACCCTACAAAAAGTCACGATTATAAAACAAAAATTTACACTTTCCTCGTGTTAAAATATATATTAAATAATGACTTGTTTTTCTGTGGTTTATGAACAAATTTTGTATATTGTTTTTTTTGTGTTATTAAAAATAGATTCAAATTACAAAAATAAATATTTTATTTTTAAGAATATGTTTAAAAAAAAAAATTAAGTAATATTTTTCATAAAAATTCTAGACTTAATTTGAATAGGTAATAACAATTATAATGGACAGATTTATGTGGAAAAACTATATTTCCCATGTGTTGAAAGATTCAACTAAATTGTAACAAGAAAATTGTCGAAAAATTATCATTTAAAAAAAAAAAACAGAAAAAAACGTGATATTCATTTTTTTATAATGTTAGCATTAAAAAAAAATTGTATCTAATAAAATTTTAAATAGCTTAAAAAAAAAAATTGTATTTATATAATTGCAACGAATACCGATTTTACACACCACGCCACTTTTTTTTTTCATTATTGTGGATTTTTTAAAGTTGCATAATTGCATACCAATAGTTTTTTTTTTTTATTATTATTTGAAATTGTTGTGTGTAAATTTTCAAAGTAGGCAGAAATTTTTATGGGTAGGGTAATCTAATATTTCAAACCCGACAATTAATATATAAATACATAAAACTATATCTTATAGATATATATTATTTTATTGTTTATATGTAGTTATAATTCTGCATTAATTTTCTTAATGTTTGCCTTGAAATTAATTTACTAGAATTTAAATAATAAAACTTGTCAAGGACTAAGTGAAAAAAAAAATTCAGTTTTCTAGGTAAACTTATTAAGTAATTAAACTACAGAGAAAATATTTTCAACTATATACATTTTTTTCTATAGATTAACGAAATTTGTCGACCAAAAATAGGCTTTTTAAAAGTATTTTTTACTTATTTTTTTTATGGGATTATGTCACACAAAATTAAAAAAATTTTTAAATCACTTTTTTTTTCTTTAAATTAATTCTCTTTCGTTGTTACATATGAAATATTTTTCTTTTCACACACTTTAAAAATCTGATAAATCCTTATTTGCAGTGATATTTCCAATCATTTTTTTTTTTTTTTTTTCAAAAAAAAGGATATTTGATATTTTTTAATCCTCCTTTTTGTTGTCGTAGTATAAAAAAAAACGTATAAAATAAAATTTCACATAAAAAATTATATAAAATTTTTTCAGTTTTAATGCGATGATAAAAAAGCAATGGAAAAATTAATTTAAATTTTAAAATTTTTATCGTCTTTGAGAGCTTGAAGTATAAAAATAAAGTTGTTGATTCGTTGATGAATAAATTAACACTGATGTGTGATGTGAGTTAAATTTTCTAAGTTGTTTTTATAAGAAATTATTTTTTTTTTCTATTACAATTACAATATATTTTTTTTTTTTTATTTTATAATTTAAAAACGGCCGCTGCTGTGAGACACAAACTGTCGATTGCACTTTTTTTCCGTGAGATATTTTTTAATGCTTTTTGTAATAATAATGTAAAAAAAAAAAATGCGCTTTCGGTTAATCGTAAGTTCAGTTCGATTGGCGGTCAAAACTTTGTTATATGGAAAGCTTTTTATAACACTATCAAATCCAAGCCAAAAAAATAATAAACTAACAAACAAAAGTAGACACAACCACACAACTCTATAATAATTTCTATGAACAAACATTAGAGTGATGAATACACATATGTATATGTATACCACCAAATACCACATTTACTCGTATATAAAAAAAAAAATAGTGATATGTTTTTATATATATAAAATAGCTTAAAAAGTTTTCTCAAGTTTTGATAAAGTTTTTTGATTTGCAAAAATGCAAAAATCAAAAAAAAGCTCAGTACGATGATTTTGTTTTTGTAATAGGAAATGCATCATAATAAACAGCAACAACAAAATTTATGCATTTATGTATTGGTAGAAAATATGTGACTGACTAACAAAGGGGAGAAATTATGTAACTTATATAAATGCCATTACTGAAAATGCATAATTATGATAAAAATAATTTTATTTTTGATAAATATTAAATAATTTCTTTGCAGAGACAATTGACAATATATTATTTTTCCCATGTTTAATCCCCTTCAAAGTGTTTGTTAATATAAAGGGATGTAAATTAATTATACACACATGCATAAATGTACATTCATATTTAAGAATAAGTATGTAAAGAAAACTTATAATTTTTTTTACATAAATACTTTAAAAATACAAAAAAAAAATGGACTTTGAAATAATATTTAACTAATAAATTATTAAATATTTTTATACTGTATAAACTATCCAAGAAAATATTTTAGCATAAGAAAAGATTATACACATAAATAATTATTTAATTATGTAGGTATATATAGATTTTATAGATATATTATTATTTGTATATAATATACTTTTACACAGTTAAACAGGCTTTCATGATATAAATTTGCAAATTTTCGTATAATATAAGTACATACATACTTTTATAGTACACAACACAAAATTTATAATGTAAATTTTTGTAATTATTTTGTATGCCAACAAAATCAAGAATTTCACAAATATACATATGAAAAGCTTAGAAAGCAAATAAATATAAAATGGGTAGAGTCTATAAAAAATAATTGAAATATAGTTTAAATTAAATATAAATAGTTATAAATTTTTAGTAAATTATCAAATTTTATCTATATGTAGTAAACATATGAAATTTTAAAGGTTAAAGAAATTGAATTTGGATTGGATCAGGCGATGATAATATTTTGGTTACTTAATATTATTATGTACCTAATGTATTTTTATGTTTAATAATATAAGAAACTTTTAATAGTTTATATAAATTTGAGCTTAAAAGCTATATGCAAAATAATTTAATGTAATTATATGAAGCAGGAACCTCTCTCGAACACAAAATTACTCCTTTAACTACTACTTTTTCATTTTGCGCGCCCTTTGATTACCAGTGTTAGCTATTAGATTATGATATTTGATTGGTGCATTGAATTAAGGTCATATAAATGATGTTACTCTAATTTCTCAACTAGAAACGTTTTATGAAAAAAATTATAATCTGATTTTGTAATGTTTCCAAAATTAAATTTGCCAAAAAAAATATAAGTATATCTATTTTTATATTGTGACCTTCTTTTAAATTAACCTTGACCAAAATATCCTACATAATTTTAGGATAACTTCTATAGCCTTTTTTTCTTGTAGAATAAACGATATTAGCTTTTGCTTTAACAAAAAAATATAGCATTAAGAAAAATGGTATACAATGAAAAATTTTCTAATTTATTTTCATAATTTCTTCTGGGTTTTTTGTTTATACATTTTTAATATTTAGGTGAGTCACTATTTGACAAATTTATGACATTAAAAACTAATAAAATTTATTTTTGTACATAAATTCTATACAAACAAAAGATTATTAAATGTAAGCTTTTTAAAAAATATGGAAGAAAATTCGTTCTAATTTGTGAAATTTATGTATAATTGATAATTGTGAAATTTTTTTTTTCTAGATTATGGGCATAGAATTTTAGTTTAGTTTGAGGCAATTACGTAGGCTGAGCTTATTACGTAGGTTTATTGATATGTAGAAAATAATGAATACAACAATTTTTTAGCACAATTATTAAAAGTTTGGCATTGAATTTTTTCTAGTAAAATATAATAATTTGAAATCAATCTTTAGTACATAATGTAAGTATGTATGTATTTACGTATCTTAAATTTACAGTATAACTGCATAAACTAAAATATCTAATAATAAAATTATATCATTCTTTCATTTTTACAAAAATTGCAAAGAAAAAAAAGTGCATTTATAATTATTGAACATTTTTTTTGTGTCACAAATAATAGGCTGTCGGTCACCCTCGAAATTTTCATAAAAAAGAATAAGTAAGAATATTTCCTAATGCATAATATTTATTATTCTATAAATAATCATAATTAATCGCGATTTAATTAACTTTATTAGTGTCTGAAATTTATGTCATCCTAAATTATACTTGAAACAATTCTAAATAAAATATATTTGAAGTTTTTGGTTTATCGCCAATGCAAATCATTAAAAATAGAAGAAAAAAATTAGATCGAGACATTTTATACACAAACAAGCATTCAAAAATTTACATAAAATAAATTTACAAAAATAAACATTGAATTTTATATTTTACCCCAAAAAATTGAAAATACATAATGTTTTTCGTTCCCAAAGTCTCTACAAATATTCCTCAAATAATTATTTACCCTTATTGTCTCTTAAAATGTTATATCATAATAAATACTAGTATTAAATAAAATAAATCTAATGACATTAAAAAAAATATATATGAAATTTATAATCGAGGTCAATTAAATGTTAATTTAATTAGCGCATATACCTTGCTAGCTATTGTAACTGAATTTTTTATGTATAAAGAAAGTGCATCAACCAAAAACAAAGATTAAGATACAAATTAACTATAGTATAAATAAATTAAATTGCTTTATGGATGTATCACACGCTAAACAATTTAATAATGCAGTTTTAGCAAATTTTAGAAATTTTAGTATAATTTCTTTTACACAATCTTTACAAATAATTCCTTAATCTTATGATGTTTTTTAGTTACACTCTGAATGATTTAACATTAAATCAGGTAAAAGATTATTTTTTATTAAAATTTACAGAGTGGAAATTGTTTTTATTGTTTAAATTATCTTTTAAATGTTTTTATAATTAAAGAAAATTTATTGCATCCCAAAAACATATTATTAAAAACATATTAAAAATAAGTGTAAAAAATATTTAATGCAAATGCAAACCCTAGAGCTAGACACTAGAACCCTAGAGCTAATCGTACTATTTCAATAGATATTGAAATTTCTAAATTTAAATTTAGAATTACACTTTTATACCATTCGTGCGCCTCTAAACTTTAATTTGTAATCAGTAAAAATTTATCATATAACATGTCAAAAAATTTGTTTCATTCATTTAATTTAAATTATGGTAAATATTTAATGGTCTAAACTAAAAGCCTTATTTGCGATAGAATTATCTTTTTATTCCATTGCTAGTCCATATAAAACAGTCAGTGACATTCTTGACTTAGACCACTTTCATAATCCCCGGCACATAGTACATGTACTCGTATATGTATGTCAGTTTGTCCAATAAAATTTGAACGTTTAAATATTTAAAAATACTAGTTTTTAGAACAAGATTGTAAGTGCAGAAGAAAATATTAGCTGGAAATATAATAAGGAAGTACGTAACGAACGAATTTTACATTTTCTACCAGAGGGGGGATCAGAGGATCGAATTCTTGCAATTTCGATCCAGAGGATCGATCGAATTCTTGCAATTGCAGATTGATCATGTAATCTTTTCTTTCCTTTCAGTTAATCCCGAATCACCTGATGTTTTGTCCGCCACGCCAACGTGTAACTAACTTAAAAAATATCTATTTTTTTCTTAATATAATTTAAAATTCTTATATAATAATAAAGAATGAAATAGAGAGCTAAGTAAAAAATAAATAAATAAAAAAAGCTTAATATTAAAATTCCTAGAAAGCTGGCTTTAATATCTTTAACAAAAAAGCTCTTGGTGTAATTCTATTTTTTTTTTTTTTGACATCCTTTTTTTTTGAATTTTTCCGACTTTCGATTTTCATCAATTTTTATTTCAGATATATTTCTTTTTCTTCTAAAAATAGAAAATTTTCTACTGTGGGGTTTGAGTTTTTTTTTTTTTTTAAAATCATTTTAATTTTAATTGCATAAATTTAGGAACTACATAAATAAAACAAATAGAAAATGTTCAAACTTACCTGAAATAAACGACACAATATTTTCTTGAACTATTTTTATTTTAGAAATCTTATAACTTCTTTCACTTTGAATTTTCTGATTGGATATTTTTTTTTTTTTTTCCCAAGACACAGAGTTGTTTTTTACATAACTGCGACTGAGATACCACCAGCTGTGTTCACTCACTATTAAAAAAAACAAAGCGAGCACAGAGTGTATCCCGGTCTCAGAAACATAGAAATTTTATTGGATATAAATTTTTCTGTGTTGATGCAAAAACGTAATTTCCGTTTTCATTTTTTTTTGCATTATGTACTGAAAAATATGGGAAGAAAAAGCTTTTCCCTTTTATTGCATTTTCCCTAATTGATATATAATTCTTTATGTGGAAATTTTGAACTTTTGAAAGTGAAATTGTCAAGTGAAATTTTCTTTTATGTATTATAGGCTATATTGATTTTGTTTCACTTTTACTAGGGTATTTTATTGGACTTAAAAAACGACAACTATAATTGTTTTTTACATTTGGTATTATTGTAGTCGAAGAAGATGTGATAGTTGTCGAAAATGTGATACTTTGCTGTTTAGACAAAACATATTTTACGGTAATTATCAATTTTTTTTTGTTTTTATTTTATTTGTGAAAGAGTGAATTGCAATTAAAATTTTGTAAGTACAGCCAGTGTAACATAATTATCGTTTCACAAATCTTATATAATACAAAGTTCACTTTTTTGTAATACGATAATTATCATTCGATTACATAGTCTTAATTTCAAGATCAGAAAGATTCGATTTGAAACTTTCTTGTAATTTTAAAATTTTTCTTATGCAAAATTACATAATTTCATAAACAAAATTTACCAATTTAAATTTTTTTTGATTTTAGGCATTTTCTTTTTACATTTTTAGCACTTTATACTATATATTACTAAAATTCACTGAATTTAAAAACGAAAATCTATCTTTTAGAGAGTACCAGTACACACAATTCTGCAATATGTTGAAAATATTATTAAAATGACTTCATAAAAAAATCGTACCGACATTTACGTAGTAGATTTTAAATCTGCACCCATCATCATCATCCTTATTTATCTTTATCACACACTTCATGCGAGATTTTCTCATTTCATTACTACGTGTGCACTTTTAATACTTCAATTAAATAATATCCTTATTTGCACACATATACACACAACACTAATAGCTCTGATGTCGTTACAATAATATTTTATAAAATTTGTTTCCTTAACGATTTGATAATTATAACTGGAAGTTTCATATTTTAGTTCTATAATTACGAACTATAAATCCTGACAACCAAAGATAAATAACAAAAAATCCACATTAAAATTGTACATAAATTCAAAAAATTATATTATATTGTAGGTATATAAATATAGTACACAAAAAAACCCCAATTCGAGCTTTTTTAATCTATAAACCAATACAAAAAAAAAACCTTTTCTCGTTATTTTTACTGAGAGATTAAACCTCCTCCGCAAATATTTATTTGTATATATAAAAAAAATTTTTTACCTTACCAATCCATTCATATTTAATAAATTTAATCATTACCAATGTATGTAGTATATACGACGTGTTTATATAAAGTTTTAAAAAATATCATGCTATAAATATATAAAAAGAGATATAATATTTTTGTTTATGTATTCAAAAATATAAACAAAAACAACACATTTTTATTGATTCGCTTTTCAAAAGACTCACCAGTTTTTATTATTATTCATATACTTTTTTTTTTCAAGTTCAAGTTTGACTCAAGGTGCGCATGATCCATAATTGTAGAACCACAAAAAAAAAAAAAAAAAAAACGCTGAAACTTTAATGTGGAATTGTCGTGTTGTTAGTTGTCTTCAGAATCACTTACTCACTGCTTGCTTTGCTATCAACCCCCTTTTTTTTTTATTATGTACATTTCATATTATTAATATCTCCTGATATATAAATTTTTATAGAATGAATGGAAAATTTTAGTTTCGACGTCGTCGTACACACAACAAACAATAAAAATAAAATTTCTGATGATGCATTATTACGACGTATTTTTGTTTTGTGTAAATATATAACAACACAATATATTTCACTCAGATTTTCCAGAACAATTTGGATGATTATCTTTTTGTGCTATATAGGGGTTACTTTTTCCTTCACGCTAAGAAAATGCTTTGGTACAAACAAAATACACTTTGATTATGTATACAAGTTCGGTGTGTAGGGGCCTTGCATGTTAGAGAGTGGACCAACATCGAAATTGAACATTATCGTTGATAGCTGCTGCTTAGTCACACACATATTAAGTTTTTCTGCAATAAAATTTAAAATAATTTTAATTTAAATTTTATTCGTGGAAAATTTAATTGAACAATTTAACGTTCAACAAATATAATAATAACAACGAACACACAAAAAAAGCTGATGTAATTTTTAATGTTTGCGATTGCTATAGAAAATTAATTAAAAAAAAAATATTTTGTTTTTGTTTATTAAAAAAAAAAATTATCAGATTTTAATTTTCTGTATGATTCATAAGAGATTATGTAATTTTTTTTTGTATTTTCCCTGTTTGAAGGGGGTATTAAACATAAAAATTATTTACATAACGAGAATAGTTTGCACATTAATTCAAAATCCATGTGATGTTAATGGGAGGGAGGTTGGTTTGTGGCGCGAATCGTGGAAATGTAATATTATATTATTATGTAATCCATATATAATTTTTATTTACTTTATTTATTAAATATTTATATTTTAATGATCGCAAGAATTGAATTTGACAAGAAAATAGTATACAAGCGTACCTAAGTTAATTTTTGTAAAGAAATTCTAAATAATCTATTCTAATGTCTTCTCTAATCTACGAAATTTTATATATATTAAAAAAATTAAACACAGGTTTCTTCTTATTGGTTCTTGGTTAAATTAATATGAATGTAATGATTTTGAATTACCAACTAACAACAATTTCTTTCTAAACAAAACCATACAAACTATTCTAAAAAATATAATTACAAATATTCTAATAAAGTGCACAACAAAAATTTCCAATATCCGTTTTTCTTATTTATTTATTTAATTTTCTTATTTATAGACAAAAAAATTTCTATTAAATTTAATTTCCATTTTTTTTTTCTGGAAAAATTCCAAGAAAATTTCTCTCTATAATAAATAAATTTATTATTGGTCAAAAAATCTATTAGAAAAATAATATATAATTTTAAGAAATTAGTTATTTTTTATATCGAGTGACAACGAAGGAGTTAAAATCAACTTTGATTCTGAGTTTTCTATTTAGTTTTATACATTCAAAATGAATTAATTAAAAATCAATAATCACTCTTTTATTATTAATTTATTTTCTAATAAATTAATAAAAATATGTATAAAAAAAATCTTGGCGGGAGATTTTTTTTATATACCTACCTACAAATTTTATTAATTTATTAGAAAATAAACAATAAAATAAATAAATAATAAGTATATAATTTTATTTTTTCTAAATCTTTTAAAGTGTGAATGACTCTTTTTTTATTGTTCGTCCAATTTCACTGCTAAAATAAAAACATAATATTTATAAAAAACATAAAATTTACTTACTACAGCAAATTTTTTCTGAAATATTTCTGTAGTCATTTATAATATTATAACACAAGTAGCAGAGTAGTAGGTATATGTTTATTTTAAAAATGAAAATGTTATCAATTTTTCCACTTATAAAAAATACTAAAAATAGTATTTTAAATATGATTTTTAAATTATAAAATTTAGAATTTGTTAAATTAGAATGTGAATAACCTTGCATATTCAAAAAAAAAAAAAAATATATTTTGAAAATTATTTATTAGCAAAATTTTGAAATATATTCTCAGCATTTAAGTAAAATAAAATTTACGATCATTAAAATGCGATCACGTTTCTTAATAAACTTTAATTTCCATATGGTTTAAAAAAATGTTTTAATATTGAAATGGAAGTTATGGCAAAATGTGATATCACGTGATTTTGTTTTTAAATTTAATAATATGAAAATTATAAACATTTAACTATTTTTTTTTATACATTATGTACAACCAACATATATATGTACATATTTAAATTATATAATTATACCAAAGCCGTATTATATGTATAATTTATTATATACGACACAAAACTTTGATTATACTTTTTATATTTGAAACGATTTTAGTTATTATAATGATATTAATTACATTAACACTATAACGACCGATTTGTACTTTCAAAGTAACATATTTTGTTCTTTTGTATAATAATTGAGAAAAATTTGTTAAATAATTAAATTTAATTTTCTTGGAACATATGATGAACCAATATATACTCAGAATAAAACTTTTCTAATTGGTATAAATTCTTTAATGTTATCTGTCAATTCTAATGAAAATGTACATATGTACATATTTTAATATTACATTATTTAACCTAAAAAATTGTTAGAAAAATTGTTTAGACCACAACTTACTATGTACGGTTCATAAATAGTATATGTAATTACTAATTATATTTATTGTTTATCGAATGTTGAGAAGATTATGTCATTTTTGTGAGATATTTATTTGTTTTGTAGCACAAAACATTTTTTAATACTATTTGACGACAATGAAAATGTAATATTTTATATTGGTATGGTATTGTAAATTGCAGGTGTTAGCAAAAAAAATGTTTTACACAACAGATGATGGTAATTGAATTATATTGATTTTTAAAAGGCTTCTTTTTTTTTTTAAAGAAATTGTAAATTTATGTAAAAATAGAAATATTCTTATTATTTCCGTTGTTATGTGAGATTATTTAGGGACAATAAATTTCAATTGTATAAAAATCGTAACGAAAATTGTTCTGTTATTAAAAATTTATTGTAAAGCATCATAATATGTATAAAAAATTTTAATAACACAAATAATAATTAATTTGAAAAATATTGTAGTATTAGGTATTTATAGTAATATTTTTTTTTAATTTAAAAATGAGATAATCAAAATAAAATTTAATTTAAGAAAGATATTTTTGTAAACAAAAACACGAAAATATTAAAAAAAATATATATTTTTTTCGTGACTGAAAAAGAATAATATAATTACATACTTCCAGAACTTTGAGCTTTTACAATAATTTCTCTATTGAAAACCAAAAAAAAATAAATCTAATCTGTCTATTTTAAAATGTTGATTATATATTTTATATTGTAAATAAAATATACCAAAAAAAAAAAATATAATTGGATCTTCTAAATCCTTTCTTTCAAAAATATCTATAAAAATTACTTTTTACAATTCGATTAAATTTTATTTTCGAAAAGCATGGGGTTATAAACATATATTTCTCCCCATTGTCTTATGACGAGAATAGTAAACCCAAATATGAAAAAAAAAGCAAAAGAAATGATTATAGCTATACTATTAATGACAAAAATGAGGAGTATACATAAAATTTATGAAGGGGGGGGGTTCTTTTTCGTATTAAATCTTAAAATAAAGTCATACAAAAAACACAGCGTGTACAAAAGAAGAAAATATATATATAATAAAAAAATATTATATACATAGAGAAACTAAAAAAATTTCTTAACCTTGAACTTGAAATTATTTTATTATTATATAAATAAACGAGTTTTGACGCTTCGATGGTGTGCGCAAGTAGAAAAATTAATGAAACATACTATACAATAATACTTTATTATAGTCAAGGAATATAATCAACCATCAAACCAGCAACACTAAGAAACAACAATTTTGTTGGTTGTGTATTAACAAACATACAGTAGAACTAAAATGTATCTCAAAAGTTTTGTACAAATCGCAATAAAATCGTGAAAAACAAAAACTACTACACAAAGCAAAATTTAACACAATAAATGTACAAAAGCTATACAAGAATTTTGATGGTAGTGTAGAGTAGAGTCAAAAGTACGTACACACAATAATATAATTGACGTGTGCTGCTCTGTGAAAATATGAAATTTGAAGAGCCAAGCTTGATAAATAAATATTTTGCAAAAAAAAAAAAAATGCTTTTTTTTTTCTTTAAATGTTTATCTAAAACTTGTTTGAATCCATTTATAGATTTACCACATGGTAGAGAATAAATTTTCAAATACATTGTATACCTACAATTACTTATAATAATGGACTTTACATTTCAGATGCCAATTATTCTAACAGCTTTAGAAAAAATTGTATATTAAACATAATTTTTATAATTTATTAATGTTACAACAATGTTGCTTGGTTATTTTACTTCGCCATTATAATTTGGTGGAAAAATTTATTATATAGTTTATAACTTGAATATAAATCTCTATATTGTTTAACCAAGTAATTTGCAATCATCAAAACTTATAAATTTATATGTACTAAAATATTGAAGTATTAAAAAAAATTATATAAATACATAAATGTAGTTAGACCCTTTGGTATTTAATCATTTTTCTATCATCATATTCATTATTCAAACGAGAAATTATTTTTTTTATCGTTTAAAATTTGATTGAAACTTCCTTTGAATAAAAAAAAAAAAAAAAGCTATGAAAATCAAGTCATTTGCAATTTTATAATTAAGTGCTAGCATTTTTTAAAAATATTATTGTTATTAATTAGTTATGAATAAAGTATAATTGTGTTTATTTGAGAGCACACACAGCCAACAACAGCATACAACAAAATATAAATTTAATATTTAATGGTCACGGCTAAAATATTTAAAAAAACAAATAGGAAAATATAACTTTGGGACTTTACGAAACATATTAAGACATCGTTTCTAATTGGCGGCTCGGCACTGTATGTAAAATGATAGGATACAAAACAAAAGTTAAATGTTTGGCGCTATTTCAACTAAATGGTTCATAAAAATATTAAGTAGAGATGTGTCCATTAATATTGATTATCTTTCTCACAATGACTGGAAACACCATCTCCCCATTTCTCATATTTTATTTGCCTAATAATGTATACTTTTTAAAATCCTATTTTAAGTGAAGTGAAGTTCGTCGCAGTAAGTGAATAAGTGAAGTTCGTCGCAGTAAGTCTTTATAGCCTGAAAAACTTAATAAACTCACTAATTTCACAATTTATTTCGTAAGACTTTGTAATATTTTTAAAATTTATCAAAAATTTTATTATTCCAAACAAATTTGTTGGGTAGAATGATAATTAATTTAAAATTCTATTCATTTTTTATAAATATACAGAAGATAGAAAAAACCTTAATTTTTACGGACCTGAATCACTCCTACCAAAAACAAATTTTTTATGCTTGAGCTGGCAAAATTCCCCATAAAATATCTATAAATAGGAAATAACTTGACACACACAATTTCTTACTTTTTTATGGAATTCTGGATGGAAAAACTTGGAAAAATCAACAACTAAATTTAATTAGTAAGATTTTATTTTATTTCCAACTCCACTAACCAAAAAAAAATTAGCAGAAATTACGTCGTAATAAAAGTCGATATTTTTTTTCATATTGGTAAACAGAAAAAAAAAATTAGAGAGGCTAAAAAATGGGGGAACCTAACACTTTTTTTAAATTTTAAATACTAATTTATAATAAATAACGATAATTTTGTAAAGTAATCTTTAATCCATAAGCTATCAATGCAAACTTAAATATTAATTTTTTTTAATTAATTTTTATGTAATAAAAAATTGAATCGTCATTCTTCCCTCTCAAATTTTGCCCACCCCCTTTTCCATTTAAACGTTGTTTTGTTATGGCTTTTTTTTTTTTATTTGTTTACAATTAAAAACAATTTTTTGTTATTTTCAAAAATTTAAAAAAGCTTAAATTTTTATTTACAAAATTTTCAAATTGTAATTTCCGACTTTGAAATTTTTCGGAAAAATTAAAATATCTCTCCAATAAAAAAAAAAGTTTAGTCAAGGTCGAAGAAATTTTGTTGTTATTTTCTAGTTTAATAAATTTTTTTTTTTAATTAGGGAAAATTTTTCATTTTCTATACAGTTTTTTTTATTAATTAATTTACAAAACTGAAAATGTTGGATGGATAATAATAATAAATAAATTTATTGATTTTTTTTTTCATTTTCATAATATTTATAAAAAAATCTATATCAGCTGATGTTGATTGTTATCGATTATTAGATATGAAAATGTGTATATACAAAATTGTTAGTGGGTAAAGAGAAAGGGTGGTCTTTGTATATAAACATTTTAGTCGGGAAAAAAGCAGACGTGGTGGGCCTACACTAAAAAGGAGGTTCCAAAAATTTAATATAAACACACACATACATATAGAAATTCGAATAAAACACACACTCTTGTAAGGATATAAAAAATTCAAGGACAATGTTTATATGTAGGTACTTTTTTTTTTATGAATTTACGTCTTAAGATTTTATCTTCAAAAAACTTTCTTCTTCCTGTGATGATTCAATAATACAAAAAAAAAAAAAATTACGCAATTTACAATTTTTAATAAATTTTCCCCATTTTACATAATTTTTCCTGATCACATTTTTTTTTTTAATTAATAACGAATCGTGTTATGCCTTTAAGGATTAACGATTTTAATGAAATTCCTTAAATTTTTTTTAGACGAAATTTGAAATTTTTCATATGAAACTTTTTTTATATTATTGAAATAAAAAAAAAAAACTGGTGCCATCATGTTTTTTTTTATAAATAATATCTTTCCAATTTATCTTTGTAGTATGTATTAGTGTATATATATCCTATAATAGCCTCAAATACCTACAAAACAAATCCAAAATATATACATACCAAAAAAAGTTCTTTGTTTCTCTAATTTTCGTATGAAGCCAGAATATAACAACGCGACAATGATTAACATATGACGCAAAAACGTGGACTCACACCTCAAAAATTTATTTGTTGTTTTAAGGCTTTTTTTTTTTATATAATCGCAGTTTTAATAGATACAATTTTTATATAATGTAATTTAATTTTTTTTTTTGTAATTTCACAAGAATGACTCAAATTATTCTTTTATGTAATAGGTTTCACATATAGTAAGCTAAATCGTTATAGAATGAAAAATGTCCTTTTATAAAAGGACAGAATTTTTAATAATTGCGAATTTTACTACATATACGAACAAACGAAAAGAAATGAAAATTTTGTATGTTCAAAAAACAAAATTGCATTTAACATACCTTTTTTTTCTGTTGTTTGAAATTATCAGCAGCATCATAACTTTTGTTTTATATAAATGTCCACCAAAAAAATTCTAATTTGGTTTTTTATTTTTTTCTATTCATTTTCAGAGTAAATATTTTTGCGTTTAAATTTAATTATTAAATATTTCAAAATAAATTATTTTTTCATATATTTTGCAATATGCGCAGCACTTTTTTTTTTTTTATATTGTATTATTTATTATTACCTACATACAAAATATTTTGTTTTTGTGCACAGTTAAAAAAAAAAAGATTCAAATGTATATTTTTACTCATAAATATATATATACTTTAGTATATTATTTTTATAGTCACAAAAAATATATAAAATTGTAAATATTTTTGTAAATAACCATGTTCAAATTTTTTTTTTTTTTTTTTCACAAAGACGCAATTTCAAGAAAAAAAATTTTCTCTTCAAAGTTTAATTGCAATTTAAATTTAATATTGTATACCAAATAATTTCTATTAAAAATTTTCAAATAATTTTTCAATTTAAAAAAAAAAAAAAAAATTAAAAATCATAAATTTTAAATTAAAAAATTAAAATTATAATGTTTTTTTTAATTAACAACAATTTTTTCTATTTAAAAACAAAAAATCATTTAAATATTTTAATTATTTCATAAAAGTTCAATTATAAAATATAAAAAAAAATAAATTATATAATTTTTTTTTTTAAAAAAATTTTAATTTAAAAAATAAAAATTAAATTTATAAAAAAAAAAAAAAAAAAATATGGACACAATTTTATTTTGGCGTCTTTACTTAACTAACAAATCTTATTGAATAAATTTATATTACGAACTAACGAAACGGCCGACCGACACACAACACACAAAAAAAAAAACCAATTTATATACAAAAATTTCTCTAATGTTCTTTTTAGGTATAAAAAGGAATTTTTTTTTATTATTATTATTTAAAAGTTTTTATGTACATAATTTTGCACCCCTTGTGAAATATATTTATATGTGTGTGTGTGTGTGTGATAGAGTATATAAACAAAAAAAAAATTGTTGTCATTTTATTATTATTTTATGCGCACCACGATTTTTGAAAAATAAAAATTCAACGGCTCGTTTTTTGTTTTGGTTTATGTTCAAAATAAAAAAATACGTTTTTAAAATCTGTTTTTTTTTTTGCTGCTGCTGCTGGTGCTGCTATAATGTCGGCGAGTGGCGGCATGGCTTTAATTTTCTTTTTACGAAGCTTTTATTGTATGCGGGTTAGCCTATTCCAGAACAGAATAGAATAATTATAATTTTGAATGGCTCTCTCGCCTGTGTTCTTTTAATTTGTATAGATATGTATTTAGTTTTTTTTTTGAAAAATTTGTGTGCGTTTGTAAATCAACACATATGCATAATAATATTTATATTTTTTTTCTAAAATGAGTAATACAAAAATAAATAAGTAAATAAATAAAAAAAAAGAGAAAATTCTAATTAGAAATTGATTCGATTTTGGAAAGTTATGAGTTACAAATATTTTTTTGGGTAGTTTTATTAGGGGTGGTTTTTATTTTCTTCTTTTTCTTATGTACAAAATTATATTTTTTCCAATTAGATAATGTGTTTTTAAGCGATTATTTAATTAAAATAATTTAATATTATAACAAAATTTTTTAATGCTTTTTATAAATTAAGTATAAATTTTTATTAATGATATTGTTTTTTTCCACATTTTTGTTATTAAATGGTGTAAAAGTTTTATTATATAAAGCTCGGAAATTTAAATTAAAGATTAAATTACAAAATGTATCAAAATACAATAATTAATAAGAGATTTTATGTTATGCAATCTTTCATACTTTTATAATATGATATTTTATTTAGGTGTATACTATGTAAAAAAAGCTATTTTTTTTTACAAAAAAAACATTTTTTTTTAATTTAAATTCACAAATACAGACATAACATCCTATACAAAAAAATTGTATGTTAATAAAAATATTTCCTGACAACAAAAAAACTAAAAAAAAAAAAAAATTTTACATAATTTTTCCAGAATTAATTTTGGCTCTGTTTTGTTTGAAATTTGTTTGTTTGTGGTTGTGTGTATCTTAAACATAAAAAATTAACAAACATTTTGAAAGAAAAATGAAATTCATCATCATCGTCATCATCATACCTCGATATTGAACTTGATGTACGTGTTAAACATTTTTTATAGGTTTTTTTTTTGTGTTGTGAAAAACAAGCACTATAATTTTTGCACAACATCATCAAACTATCTTTTTATGCATACATGTACATCTTATTTATGTTTATAGATAAAATAACAAAAATTACAAGTTCAGGGTTTTGTTTTTTCAATGATTTATTTATAAAATTTATTGAAAATAAATAAAAGTTTTCTATTAATTACATAAATTTAATTAGAATAATTTTCGATTGAAATTTGAATTTAAAAAAAATTAAAGACAAACTTGTAACTTTTTAGAAAATTTTAAGGTGTAAATAAATTGAAAGAAATAATATTTTTAGGTTTTTTTTTTTTTTAAATAATAAAAAAAACTATTAATAAATAATAATTAATATATTTACATTATGTTAAATTTATCTTATATAATTATAATTATAATTTTTTAGTATATTGCGTCGTTGTCAAGTTTCGTATTAATACAATATACTGTTTAGAGTAATAGTAGGTAACTTAATTTTTTAACTATATTATAATATTTATAAAAAGTAATTTATAATTTTGTAATAATGATTTAGAACACTTTTCATAACCCATTTTTTACCACGTTTTATAGACTATGAGGCAACATAATCAACTGTCCGCCACAAACAAATGCACAACATAAAACAAAATGAAAATTATATAAAATTTATTACTTATATAGTATATGTACATAATATTCTAAAATATAAAATGTAATGTGCTAAATATAATAATATAACTTTTATTTTTATTCTGGCTCATTTTATTTACCTTACATCCTCTTTTTTTGGAATAATACAGCAGAAATTTTGTTTTGCAAATGAGGGTTAAAAACGAACGCGAAAACCTTTTTTCATGTATTTTTGTAAACAATATATAATTTTTGTATATATATATGGTTTGTTCGACGTTCGTGGTACATAATGTACATATACATAAAAAAAATAGAAAGAAAAATTTCATCATATGGAAATATAACAAAACCTTGTGCAGGAAAAATATAATTTCTATAACCAAAAATAAAAATGTATCTACTATATAATGTATGTATACAATAAAAATTCTTTAGAACTTTATATACAGAATCATTTTCAATTTTATTTAGACTTGGTATATAAATGGCATAACTAGAAAAGCTGCCTATGTATAGTTAGTACCAACATTATTTTATAGTACAGAACTTTTATATACATATTTAAAAGTACCTGTATATCATCTAACTTGTATATAAATATATTCAATTATATTTATATAATAACATGTTATATAGAATATATATACTCTGTCATTTTTTCAAATGATATCATGCCATTAATAAGGCAAAAAGAGGACTTCATTTGAATTGAAAGAAAAAAAAAATTATTTGCTAATAAATATAAAAATTATAATTTATATTTTATTATTGATTTTAATATAAAATGTATATGAATTAAGTATAATTTCGTAATTTATGTCTTTTAGAAACCCATTTTAATTACATATTTTACTTTATTAATGTGCAGTATAAAATTATAGTTAATTAAAATTATAAATATTTCAATATAATTGTAATATTTGTGTTTTTGTACGAGCTTTTTTTGGCACATTTCGAGAGTAATCTTATTATTTGGTCAAAAAATTTGCTTAATTTTTAGAATTTGTACATAGTATAAATTTAGCATAAAAAATATGGTAGGTACCTATATCATAAATAGTTCCATGTAGAACTTAGTTATCAAATTATCCATATTTTATTTTCATTAATTAATTTCACATTAAAATAATGAGATTCGTTAAAATAATATACATAAGTATACATAAGTACCCCAATGCCCCATCTTACCTTATTATTATGAAATTTAAAAATAAAAACAACCTGTGCTCCTCTAATGACACTTTTTTCATATACATACATTATATAAAAATTAAAATTTTCTTTTGTTTTCAATAAATTTATAATTAAAATATATTTAATTTTTTTTAAATTAAAAAAAACAAACAAAAAATCAAATGAACAATTTAAAAGATTTTATTTATTTATTTATTATTTTTATATAGAATTTTTTTTAATAAATTGAAAAAAAAAAATTATTATAAATAAAATAAATAAGAAAAAAAAAAGAAACAAAATTATCATTTCTGCATTGCAGGCCATGCGCATGCCAACTATTTACGACCTTGACAGTGAACTTGAAATTTTTCACAAGGATTTTATAACTACATACATATGTATGTATATATATGTATGTACATAAATTTTTCCAATAAAGAAAATGAAAATGTTTTTAAATGTATTATGACGAATACAATTACAATATTGTCATAAGTAAAAGAAGTGTTTGTTCAAATGTTCATGTGCAAAAATTTTAAATGCATTTTTATGAGTTTTTTTGCACCAAAAATCCCACACAAATAAATACAAAACACAAACAAACACTGAAATAAAAGTGAAGATATTATGTGTACATATACAAAGAATCTGTTAAAAAATTATTATGATTATAGCTTATGTATATCAGTTTTTGCATTATTGTTTATTATGCATTTTTTACCACTACAAATAAAATTATAAAAGAAAAATGTAAAAATAAATTATTTTATTGATTATTATGTACACGTGTGTAAAATTTTGAAAGAGAAAAAAAAAACCTTATAAAATGTTTTATCATTTATATTTATAATGTACTATACATAAGGTGTTTAATAGATTTAGGTTTAGTTCATCATCATTATTTATTTTTTATTAAGTTGATTTAGTTTACTTTAGTTGAAAAATGGGGAGATTTTATGAGTAAAATGTATGTTGATGACTTAAAATAAAACATGTTAATTTAATCATTGTTATTTATTAGTATATGTATTATAATGAATATATAAATATACAATATTAACTGTAGTCCACGAAGTTGTGGTCCAATCGTCACTGTAATATATTGTCTTAACAGTATAATGCGAAAGCAATGCAATTATAAGAGATTTCTGCACTAAAAGTTCAAAACACTTACAGATTTAGTGATGCACATATGTATATTAATTGCTATTTCAAATTAATCAATTATGATACTAAGCAATGACCAAACAATATCAAAGCAAATAACTGTCTATGAATGTATTTTATAATTAGTTTAAATTATTAATTTTATATTTATAGGTTATTAATTTCCCAAAGTCAAAATTAAAATATAGTCCATTAACATTTTCGTTAAACATTATTCAATTTCAATTAATATTTTTTTCGTCAGTTTTGTCAGTACACATACTAACTTTAAAAACTACTCTTCATTGGATAAACAATATTGCAAATACATATTTAATAAAAAGGAAATATACATGCTAATTTATTATACACCCTGTTTAAGATACCTACCCTTTAATTTCAAATATAAACTGAAGCCTCTAAAAATCAATTTTCATTGTATGTTCTTATTATGTACATGTACATATATATTACTTATATATATATCCTATTTGACCATATATGTAAATATGTATACTTGTATACTGTATATTTATTTTTGAGCTTGAATTTCTTCTATGACCTTGAATAAGAAAATAATATAAAATATACTATAAAAATATCATGCATAATACAGATGCAATTTTGGAGCCTGCGTCAAACTTGGGAAAAAAAAAACATTTTCTGTTTTTTGCGATGTAAATAAAAGATATTTGGAGCCCCAGAATTCCAAAAAACCTTCAAAAGCAATAAAGAACAACAAAAAAAAGTGATGGTAAAAAAGGCACAAAAAAGGGATAGAAAAGGACATTTTTTATAGTAAAATTATAATGAAAATTTAACTAACTGCGTATTCATTTATAGATAAAAAAAAATTCTAGAAACTTCTAAATAATTTATGTTTTAGAACTTTTGTTTGTCAATAATAACCGTCGATTAATTTCATAATTTTAATAATAATTGTTGAAAATTTAAAACCTTTTAAAAAATAGTTTTACCAATTGCAATAATAATTAATAATTGTGTTTTCCTTTCCGGTATATAGTACATAGTACAATCTATATTTACCTGTCATTATCTTTACAAATTTGTAGCTCGGTCTAGTCTAGAAAGTCTTTAATCTTCCAAAAATTCTTATCATTAAATTTATTTTATAATTTCCTTATGGTAAAGTATTTAAATTTAAATTCTTTATTTTTATTTTTAATTATTTTTCTATTTTCACAAGATTTTATATTAACATTTATAAATAGCAGAAATAAATACATCCTAACTGATATTTTTAGATATTTTTTTTCTTTATGGAATTAAATCTAGAAAATTAGAAATTTTCAATTTTAAAATGCGAAGAAAATTTATATAACGTATATACATATGTACATACAATGTATAATGTATGTACGTAGTATTTTATATATCGTAATTACAATATGTATTATTTTCATTTAAAGCGCTTGCGTATTGAAAATTATAATGCATTTTTCTAATTTCATTATCTATTACATATAAATTACATTATTTACTATTTCAGTTAAAATTATATACATATGGAAATTTTCCAAAATTGAATTTATTTTTCAAAGAATATTTTGTTAATTTAAAAATAGAATCAAAAAATTTAATATTTATAAATTATTTTAGATAAAAAAAAAATTAGATAAAAAATAATTATTAATTAATTTTTTTTTGCTATGAGAATATTTAAGTTTAGGGATTGACATTAATTATATTCATTGGCGAAAAAATATGAAATATTGTAGAACAAAATTATATCAAAATTTCAATAAAATTATGATGCATTCTATCAATAATTTATATTTATACATTATCTAAACAAAATTGTATAATTTAGATGACGATCAAATATGACAACATATTCTTATAACAGCTTTAATAATTATAATGGATAAGACATTGAAATAAAATTATATAAATTATATTAGTTTTTCAAATTACGTCAGCAAGTTTTCTATTTTTACTTCATTACCATTTTTTTTTCTTCAATAAATTAAAATTATTTATGGATGCAATTTTAAGATAAATAAAACAGAATTGTAAATAATTATTGATAGATATATGCATGTTGTATATTATTTATTATACGTATAAATAAAATAATTTGAAAAATTTTAAATTATAAATATGTTTGTTATATTACATTATATGGAATCATTGTATAAATTAATTAACAAAATTTAATGTTTTCATTATTTAATAGTTTTATACATATATTTATGTATTCATGTATATTAAAGTAGTTATATTTATTGTTAAATTTTCATTTAATATATTATTTTGTTGTCAAATTGTCATTTATAAGTTAAATAAAATCATAATTACCAATTAATGTTTTTATAATTGAATTGAACTTTATACTTAAAAGGGGAAATTATAAAAAAAAAATTGCACTTTAATCTTTGAAATTAATAATAAAAATATTATTTAACTTTAAATTGAACTTACCATAATTTTTTTTTTAAATTAAATTTCTCAAATTTATTAAACTTTTACACAACATAAATTTTTTATTTTTATTTTTTTGCAAAATTCTATTTTAAATTTTACTATATATGTATACAAATATTAATTTATTGAAAATTAATAAAAAAAAATTTACTTTCATACTTTTTGAAGAATCAAATCTTAAAGGCAATATTTTTCATTTATTGTTAGGCAAAATAAAAATGTATAATAAATAACGTAATGTAATACAAAATAGCAAAATGCACAGATGCATCACAATTGCACTGCAATATTTTAGTATATGTAGGGATATGTGTAGGAGTATGTAATCATATACATATAAAATTAAAATAGTGAGTAACAGGTAATTTTGAGAGAGATGAGAGAATATAATTTATTTTTCTATATAAAAATAAGCTTTTATATAATTTTAATTTAAGCTTTTTCAAGTGAAATTGAATTTACATTTCAAATTTCTATCAAAATTTCTTTTAAGCTTTTTATTTTGTATTTTCATGGTCAAATTTTTCTGTATTTTTTTTTCTTCTCTTTTTAAACTGATTAAATTAATGAATGTATGTTTATAATAATTAATGATGTTACAAATTAGTATTTTTGGATGATTAAATAAATTTATTCAAACAAATAATATTCTTTAAATAAAATTCTGTTTTTTTTTTGTGTTTGAAAATTGAAATACAGAGGGTAATGGCACAAAACAGGTCAACAAGATCGATTTCAAAAAAGTTAGGCTCTATCCAAATTTCTATTCTTATGTAGATTAAATAATCTGATGGAAATTAGAAAGTTTTCCAGTATTATAAATGGAAATGCTATACTATAACTTATGTTAATTTTGTTGCACTAAAATCTAAAGAACAATTTTAGAAACATTAGATTCCCATAAAATGCTGGTTTTTAAAGCTTCATAATGGGATCTAAAACTTAAATTTAAAAAAAAGTTACATAAAAAAGGTGCTTGTGTTCAAGATAGCAACCCCACCATATAAATATCTGTACTACATTAATTTGAAATACCCTATAATTTTGGACTAATTAAAGACTCTCGAACGGCATCAAAAAATGTCAAAAATTCAACAACTAACTGAAATTTTACCCTTATAACAGTTTATTGGCAAGTAAATTTCATACATTTAGGAAAAATTTATCACAATGACATAATTACTAGAACTAAAAATTAAAATTATTTGAAAAAAATTAAAATCCTTAAATATAATTATGAACTCGTGATTGGCATTCCAAGAAAATTTTGGATCTTCCCCTTAAAAAAATCTAATTACCTAATTACCAAAAATTCAACATAGTAAACGTGGCTATGCGACACTCGTAGTCCATACCCAGTAGTCCACACTTGTAGTCCATACCCAGTTAATTTAATTAAAAAATTATAAAAAAACATTGAAATCATTCAATAAAACCATTCAGGTTTGTAAATTGATAGTCAATTTCTGAAGTTTATTTTTTTTTGATAAATAATAAATCATATAAAAAAGGATTAAATTTTATTTATTCCATTTTTAATAATAATGTTTTAACGTTTTTAATTTTAAAATAAATATATAAATACATATGATTGTATAAAAAACGTTGACTTGAAAGTTTTACTTGAAATTTCAAAGTTTACTTGAAATTTTAGATTTTAGTAGAAATAAAGCTTTTTTTATAGATTAAAACCTAAAAATTAATTTGATATCAGAAATGGAAAGGATTATTTCTGTCTCTAGTATACGAAAATGCTAACAGATGGCGTATATATTATAATATTTTTCGTTCAGTTTTAAAATTTCACCCCATGTTATATTTATTATACTGTGATTTTTTTATTAGGGATGTATTAATTTAATTGACTAAATTTTTTGATATTTTTTAATTTAATTCAATATTATACTTCATAATTTAGTTTAATAAACCAAATTTTAGTATACGTATAGTTAAATATGAAATATTAAATAAAGTTTTAAAATTTCTTTTTGAAAAATCAATTCAAAAATATTTATATTATTTACAATATTATTATTATTGCAATTTTATTAAAAAAAAATGCTTTGCTAACAAACCTACATTTGAAAATTTTCCCAAACAATTAAAATATAAAACGACTAATAATTAAAAAAAAATCATAATATCAATATTTAATTGTACAATAAATAATTATCGAATGTTTTAATAATGTGCGTATATCTTCTACATGTTTCTATTAATTTGCAATAAATACCTTTCTGTTAACAAATAAAATATGCATTTATAGATACTTCTATAAATTAATATATGTACATATATGTAAGTAATAACACATTTTCACATATTAATTAAATTCCAGGATATTGTGTACAATATATATATGTATCTATATTTAATATTTTTTTGAAATACATGAGATTATTTTGTTTATAACTTGTTAATAAAATAGGGGATAAATTATATTGCATATTTTTTTTTCATTTTTTTTCAAATAAATTTACTCATAATATTTTTTTTTTTTCAAATTTGAAAAGGACTAAAATAATGTCACATCCATACATAATAAATGATTGCTAACTATACATTCAAGATATAAAAATTAATATAGTTAAATGATTAGGTTTGTAAATTGATAGTCAATTTCTGAAGTTTCATTTTTTTTTATGATAACTTAAGAAAACTAATATTTAACTTTGATGTCAACTTATTTTTTATAACATGTTACAACAAAAAAATGTTGATAAGGGTTTTTTTTCCTATATTAAATGTTTTTTTAAAAAGCATAATACCATAAGAAAAAAAAATTATTCAAAAAAATTGATATGACATGCAATCATTATGTGGTTTAGAAAAAAAAAAAAGAAATCAGTACTATAATTTTTTTTTTATTAAATTTCTTTAAAATAACATAAAAATAGAATAATTACATAATAAAAAATTTAAATTGTTAAACTTGTATGCAAAAAAATGGATAGTACAAGTAGTAGTAGTATGTAATAACAAAAGTCTAAAATTATCAATAATGTTACATGATTTCATTGTAATTGTATGTTGAGAACAATTTTTTTAAAACTATTATGTGGTATATATATTTTTTTTTGTAATATGCAACCGATGTTATGGTTTAACATTTTTTTTATATCCATTAAGTCTGACAATATCTAAATTGGAAAATTATTGGTAAACCTGAGCTGGTAGTAATATTCTAAAAGTGCTTCTGTAACTAGTAAGAATTTATATTTATACCAGAATATAATATTTAAACATAAACTTGTATCCTTGTATGTAATTAAAATTGAGAATGTAACTTCTTATTTATTTAAATTTGTTACAGTATATTAACTTTGCTATTAATTTATTAGGAAGAATTTGGCCTGCAATATCTCCCGTATTTTCTAAGTGGTATACAAAAGTATACAAAAATACTTACCAACTGTTATCAATGACTACCTGTTGCTTAATTGTTAACTATAATTTTAATTTATTCTAATGGAATCTAAATAATATTTACGCATACGAATATCGTTATGGTACGTGGAAATTTCAATCAACGAGACATTGTGGTTTAACGGTTTAACCTATAGCAGAATACTTGAAGAATACTACTATTAACTACTAATCTATAACAGAGTACTATTTAAAATTTTAAAATACTTACCAAATGTATTCAATGACTACCTGTTACTTAATTGTTAACTATAATTTTAATTTATTATTGACATTTATTCGACTTTTAAATTGCTTGTTAAAATCACGCAACTGTTATTAAACTATTAAACTAGTATCTGTTTATACTATTTTCCAAATAAAATTTATTTCCTAAAGTTTTTATAATAGCAGTACTATAACTATTTAACAACACTATAGTACAATTCTTCATATATCCTTAAAATTCTATACGAAATATTCTATAAGTGAATTATATAATAAGATAAACCTATAAATTAAATTAAAACTCTGTTAATAAATATTAACAATTTATTTTATTTTATTTTAATTAATGAATAATTAATTTACAATATCCTTAATGTTATATAACTACATACATAATTAATATATTTGTTGGATTTAATAATATTTTTTGTGGTGGCTCATAGTTGACTAATTTTAATTAAATTATATTTTTAGGTACATTTAGGTAAATTTTTCTAATATTAAATTTATATTTAAAGATTTTCAAATTTCTTATTTCTATCTGTCCAATTGTCTATAGAAATTGATGTTGAAATTGTTGATGATGTTTGAATATTACCAGATTGTTGATTTAATAAACCATTTGCTATTCTTGGTACTGGTCGTAAAATTTTTTGTCATTTAACTGACAATTGTGGTATTTGTTGAATAACACCATTTGAATTAAGATTACGTAAATGCTGTTGATTATGAACATATTGAAAAGCTGAATTACGATCCCAATTTGATGGAAAATAAAATTCACTAAGTGGATGAATAGTCCTTTGATCGAAATTTTGAAAGAATGGTGGAAATTTAATTGTACCAGAATATAATCTGTGATTTGAATGATGTGAGTTTGTTGGAATTATATTTGGGTTATTTGATGATTGATATAAATTTGTATTATTGAGATTTGGTTGTGAATAAGACATTGAATTTGTATAATTTGCTGTTGGATTTTTAAATGATTCCATAGATTTAAAATCATTTAAAATCTGATGAGATGTTAAGTGTTTCTTAAGATATGCTTGCCTAAAATAATAGATTTAATTTGAGATTTTAGGTATTAAAAACAAATAATGAATATTACCTGCGAAATCCTTTACCACATTCTTGACAATTAAAAGAACCATCTAAATTAGTATCGTTATCTTGATGAGAATTATTAACTGCTGATGTTATAACCTTAGTCAACTTTTCAGATGATTTTTTATTTTGACTTGCTAGAACTTCTGATTTTGGTTTATGCCAACGACGATGAGACGCTAAATTTGCTGGACAGTTAAAAACCTAGAATAAATTTTATATGATTAAAATAACAAGCAAAATCATAAATTTATCTAAAAAAATTTTTTTTCTTAAAATTACTTTATCACATTCTGAACATCTATACTCAATGTGAACAATTCTTGTGCATCGATGCTGTGCTAATTGAAAAGCATCATCATAAAATGTTCTGCACAATTGACAAATATATGATCCGATTTTATTATCAATGCTAGCTAAAATCGATTTAGCTTCTTCAGTGATTTCAACAACATTAAAAGCCGGATCAATATCACCTTTAGTCACTACTAATTCTTCATCATCCCTAAGCTTTCTAATAATTGTACCAGATACAGGACTACTATTATCTTCATCAATTAATTGTTTTCTATTTTTAAATTTTCTTTTTTCATATTTACTTTTCATTAATTGCCGGAAAACATTTTGAGATGATGTTTCCGTCACTGGATTTGTTCCCAGATCATTTTTCGATTTTTCACTTTTATTATTATAAAAATTTATAAAGTTATTATCAAATAATTTTGCAAATCCTTCAACTGCCTGATTATGTAATGCTGGATCTTCATAAACTAATTTCTCTTTAGATAGTACACCTGTATAATTAATTTCTTCAATTGATGTATTTGTAGATTTTATTATTACTGGTATATCATCATCATCATTACTTAATATATCAACAAATTCCTCATCATCATCATCATCGCCATCTTCACTAGATTCATCATTTTCACCCTCATCCTCAGTTAAAACAATTGTTTCACAATCATTAATAATTTTATTATGTACGTGTGTATGATTGTTATCTGATTTATTATTATTATTTCTTTCATCAAATTTTTCTGAAATCTTCTTAATTTCATTGGTATGATTATTCCATGATAAAAAGGGAGATCTATCAAAATAACCAAAAGAATGTGGTCGCCATAAATTTATATATTCGTCGGTATTTCGTAAACGTTTTTTTGGTGGAGATGGGGTAGTTGGTGGTGTTATTGGTATGAGAGATGTACGCAATGAAAGGTCTAGTGGTGATATAATAGAAATTGGTCGATTAAATTGAGGAAATGTATTAATATTAGGTAAACGATTATATTCAAGAATTCCATCCATTATTTGTTGTAACTGTAAGTAAATAAAGTAAAATTTTGTTGATGGAATCATTTAAATAGAAAAAATAATTTGACTGGAAAAATTAGTATAATTCAAATAATTTATATAATTCAAAGAAATTCTTCAAATTAAATATAATTCTTTAATTATTAATTATGTATAGTTTGTTTGGTATATAAATTTATTATAAATTTAATTATGTGTAAATGGTTAAATACTGCCAAATTTATATTCATGGAAAAGGGTAATGATAATGAATTTAATGAATGATCTAATAACATTTCCTAACAATTTCAAAGTTCTACTTTTACTCACTTTCTGTATAATAGTATATCAGTAATTTTAATATTTTACTAAATAGTACTAATATTAATTTTAATATTTCGAAGCCGGACACAATGTACTGGAGTCTCTTATCTTCTTCAATTATTAAAATTATTATTTTGATATTTTTGTTGAAAAATATCAAATATATATTTGCGCCGGAGATAATTTCCTACACATTGTTTTTATAATAAGAATAACACTTCTATCTCTTTATTATTTATATGAACTAACAAAATAAATTAGTTATTAGATTAAAAATAATTAATTAATTTTACTTTTCTCTTAACACCGAAATTAAAATATTCAATTTTTTTCTTGAGAAAAAAACATTTTTAAAAACATATTTTTAATTTTCATTATTATTCCACTGAAATTTATATTTTAGATTTGTTTTGAATTTTGATTTTATTTCAGACAATTTAAAAGATTTGAGTTAATATTCAAAAATAAATTATGTTTTTAGGAAATTTCTTTTTAGAAACATGATTTTGATTATATTAATCAAAACAAATATTATTATTATTTTTTTTTAATTTGTGTTGTGCAAAACAAAAATATGATTTTCCATTTAATTTAAAGAGAAAATTAATAAATTTTGTAGAAATCATGTAAATTTAAATTAGCAATAAATCAAAAAAATTAAGTTGTAATCCAAGTTCTTTAGTTTATAAATATATATGTATAATTAAACCATTATTTCATTAAAACCAAAATATATGTAAGTATTTCTTTTAAATATTTTAAAACTAATTTATATGCTAATTATTATATTTTTGGAAATTATTTTTTAATAACTAAGATTTTATTAATTTTCTTAAAATAATTTCACTTTAAAACACTTTTAACTATAATTATAACACTTCAATAAAATAATTGATATTTTAATATTGTATCATTTTGAAAATTAATTATGCTGCAACTTTGAAATGAAATATATTTTTTTTTAACGAAAAATAATAAATAATTTGTACCAGAAATTTTAAAAGTTAAAAGAAATTCTCCAATTTTTAGTTATAAAATTTAACTATTTATATTTATATTTTAAATTATAGCCAAAAAATCACATTTTATTTTTTAAACATTTAAAGTTACATTTAGTACTAATATTAATTTATGAATAAAAAAATGTTTAATATCCTTTTTCTAAATCAAATCCGGTATTTTACATATGTACTTAATAGTACACTTGCCCTAAACATACTGATATTATTCACCTGTCGGATTGCTAAAAAAACTTATTCCCATCTATACTGAATACACAAACAAACGAATAAAACGTAAGAAACACAAAATTTCTATGTATTTGTGTTTGAGCTTTTTTTTCTTAAAATATTCAAACCCAAAAAAAAAAAATGTTTGGATTATCCTTTATATTCTTTTTTACTCATTCACATATACATATAAATATAAAATATGGATAAAAGGATTGGACAAAAGATTCAAAAATAAAGTTTTATGTAGTTTTTTTTATCTATATGTTGGAATGAATTTAATTGCATAACTTTATCTCTATGATAAAAATTAAAAGAAAAAAATTGTTTCTTGTTTGACTATATGAAATAAAAAATAATTTTATGTAATTTTTATGCGCAGATTCGTCTCCGCCTACAAAAATTCATATACATGATTTAAAATACCAACTGGGATTGAAAATCCGACGGGCTATATTCAGCAACAAGTCATCGTACTGGAATACCTTTAGAAACGCCTTTTTTTTTACATATTATTTGTTTTTGTGGTATATAAACTGTGAAATATCCTTAACATATTTTTGGGGGGCCAGATATTACAATATATGTATATTAATATGAATTTGAAAGAATTTATTGAATATAAAATCAAAGGATTCCAATATTTAGTTTATTGTTATGTTGTGGATGACTTTGTATATGTATCTAAAAATATTTTCCCATAAGCATAACATTTATGTGGAATTCATTGACTATTTATGAATATGTAAACTTTTTTGTTATAGATATATTTTAATATATACGAAATATGTTGGAATGAATTTTATATTTAATATTTATATTCCAAAATTATTAAAATTAAAATTTCCATTATTTCCCATTTAATACATTATCCTTTTTAATATATATACAAGTATTCATTTCGATTGAATTGTATTTGTTTTGTTGCAAAAATAAAATAATTGAACCTAATTAACCTTCATTTAATTGAGTCCACTATACATTTGAATAAAATTATATATATAGATTAAATTGGGATTTCAGTAATTTCAATTTTATTAATTTATGACGAAATAAATTTTTAACTATATGTAATTTTTATCGCAATAATATTTAATTTTAATTTAAATTTTTTTTTTTGTTTAAATACCTTTTTTATTTCATTCTGTTTAAAATTTTTACATTGAACATTAAATTTTTGTTAATTTAATAATTTCTTACTATGTATAAGGTATAATAAAGAAAAAGTAACTTTAATTTTAAAATTAATTTTGATAATCATCTTTATGGAATATCATTGTATCGTAATAATACATATTTGGTGTATACCATTCTAATTCATCAATTTTACGATCAAATGGATAACCAAATGATAATGCATCAATATGTCGAGATCCAGATCCAATTCCGCAAGCAATAACTTCATCATATGTTGAATATTGTTCAAATTTTGGTGCAACATATGGTGTTATTATAAAGAAGAATTGGAATGGCATACCACCTTTACTGCCTTTCGGTAACATTAAACGATCTGGGAAACCGCAATGTGTTTGATCTGAATTCATATTAAATGGCATCAATTTAGCATTACCACCACCTAATGAATCAATTACTTCTTCACGCATTATATTTAAATTAAGACGATCAGGAACAAACCATGGAAAATCTTTAGATTTTCGATCAATTATATTTTCACCTGATTTTAAATCATGCATAAAAGTATCCATAAGCCAGAAATTTTCACGATTATTATTAAGATCAATTAAATGTCCATTTTCATCATATTTTGGTCCTAAAAATACACGAACTACAGATTTCGATGCAGCTTTCGAACTTACTTTAATTTTAAATGTAAATGGAATATTATTTAATCGAATTTGACGTGCTTTAATTAAATAGTTTTCTTGGTAATATTCTTCTTTAGTAACAGATCCAATTTTTACAGCATTTGTAATATCAACGTCATGAGCATTAAAATAGGTAACTAATTTGTCCATTTCAACTGATTCAATTTTGACATTCTCGTAACCGAGTTCATTTTCTGTATATGGTGATAGTTCATCTTTGAATTGCCAATAAGTTTTCATTAATCTTTTATATAACATATAAAATAATGGATCACTCATAGCAGTTTCATAATGTTCCAAAACACTTGGAGCATATTTTTCATCGTTATGTTCCATAGTTGATCCGAGCAATATTTGCGCGTAAACTGGTAAATATTTACTTAATTTCAAATATGGCCAATCTTCGTTACCTTGCATAAAATTGCCAAGATTGTCAATTGACTCTGGTTTTGAAAGATTTATTTGACTACCATCAGGAAATGTAATATATCCATAATCAATAGCTTGCTGAATATTCATTTCGTAACGTGAAAATTGCATAAAATCATGAGTATCATACTCATACATATTTGGACGAGCTGGAAAATACCTACCATTATAATAACGAAGATGTGGATTATATCCTTCTTCAACTGGTTTCGAAGAAAATTCTGGAATTTCACCTAAACCATTCGATAAACGTTCCAAGTAATAACGTGCCAAAAATTGTTGATGTTCAAAAAGATATAATTCACCACGACGATCTTCAAACAATTTGAATTCATAACCGCCCATCCAGAATGGATAATCGGTATGAAAATAATAATAATAACTGTTTAAACCGACATCCTTAGTAAAATACGATAATTTATTGCCATTAGTTATTTCATTAGTATAATTTGTTGGTATTATAACTTCATATGGTTCATTAAAAACACGTTTTGTCTTACGAACTCCTTCAAATTTATTTAATTTATTCCAACGTGCTTCTTCAATTACTTCCGAATTAAAGAAATAATATGGATTAATTTCGTATGGTGCTGGCAATTCAATTCCATACATATCTTTTCGATGTATAACTGCAACAGTTAATGCATATATAATCATATCACGATTAATTTTATTATACACAGACCAAATAAGTGATTTATAGAATGTATCCCAATCTTTAGCATAATAATATACATTAAATAGACATATAGCTTGATTACGATGTTTCTCATACATAATAGAAAAAACTTCATCATTTCTCAGCATTCCTACTCGATATTGATTCATAAATTGCCTAAGAGCATCTACTTTTGTAAATTTGTCATAATTTTCGTCAAAATTCCAATTCGAGGCATCTTTATAATATTCTGTATCTTTATCTGTTGTATAAATATTACGTAGAACATCAAACAATACTTTTTGCTTTAATACAAATTCTCTATCCACATATTTTTTATCACTTTTTATTCTAGGTGCAACATAACCAGCAGTAAATACTGCTAACCCAAGTATAAATACCAGAGTTAAACTAGATTTCATGTTGACTGATGCAAAATTCTATGTTGACTAAAATGTTAAACTAAATTAATATTTGAATTTATTTATTTTTTTCTTATAAAATGAAAATTATACTATTTTTGCGCAATTGATTAAAACAGACAACCTTTAACTCGAAACAATTAATATTAATTTAATCAGTAGCTATAGCTTCGGCAATATATATGTATATTTGATATTTCATAATATTATTTTGAATAACATATGAGTAATTTGTTATAGAAAGTACAGAGGCGACGAATTTAATATTGAGATTTGAAAAGAAATTTCGTATTTATTTATTATTATACCAAATTAATTACTTTCTATCTTATTATTATTTCTATTTTTATATACAAATAATATTTTAGAACTTAATTATTTAATATAGATTTTTTTTTACTTATATGTAAATTATTTAATTTTTTATTCAATCAAAAAATCTTCTGAAAATATGACACCAAATAACCCCACTATGGTATACCTTTTGTTGTTTAATATTATAATGAAATCTTTAACCCGAAATGATATGCCATCAAAAATATAACACTTATACTATCTAAGGTTAGTTTTCGAGCGAATTTTGTTAATAATTCTTTAAATAATAAGTGAATTTTTTTTTTATTTAATTTTTATGGAAATTATAATCTATATTTTTTTGTGGCAGTATATTCAAATTGAAAATTCTATTTTGGTTAAATAAGAGATTAAAAAGAAAAATGTTTAGTAATTTTGTTCTTATTTTGACCTTTTTGATAATCTATCAAAGTTAATTTAAAATGTAAAATATATTAAAAATTAAATTTCCATTCAATATTCTGAAATATGTAACAATTTTATGTGGGAATATTTAAGATATAATGTATATTTATGAAAATTTTGATATATATTATTATTTACATTACCTATAGTATGTAAGTATACATAATGTTTATCCATAACCAAAATATATATTTTTTTTATTCAAAAAGTTTCATATTTTCTGTTGTGGTTTGTCTATTAAAATAAAAAACTAAAGGGGTGGATTTTTCTAACCCTATATAAACATCCCCCATTTACAAAACAAATATGTTAATCATTCTTGAGGCCACGCCTTGGGTAAGTATTTAGTGCTTTATAATAAAAGCTTTATTTTATACAAATATAAATGAAAGTTTAAAGAATTCGAACTTTGATATTAATCTACTATGTATATATGTATAGGATAAGGTAATCATATTTTATATATAGGATACGCTATAAAATATTTATTAAGTTTTACATAGTATCTGTTAATTTAGAAAAAAAAAATTATTATATTATTTTATCATGAAAAATTTATATAAAAATTTTAACATCGATTTATTTACTTTTTTTTCCCTAGAAATCCTTTTTGGAATTGTTATAAAAATGAAATAAAATGACTTTTTTATATTTTCAATAAATTTATATAATTTACAATGCTTTTAAAATTAACACATTGAAGACGGGTAAGGTGAATTCACGTTTTTTAGAATTTCAACCAACATTGTATAAAAAACTGCAATTATAAGTATGTAAAACATTACAACGCAGAATTGCGGTTATAAACAAACATGTGACGAAAGTGTGTACATTATATTATAGTAATAGTTGAATAATAAAGATTCAATTCAATGTTATATTTACTTTAAAAAGTTATAAAATTTCAAAATCATATGCGGGAATTCAGGCTATATGCTTTTCATCACATACCGTCTTCAATGTGTTAAGTATGTGCAATAATATTATTAGTAACAAAGATTTACTTTTGTAAAAATCCCACAGAAAAATAAATAAATTTTGTACAATAAAAAAAATGGATAATTTTTTTTACCATTAGTATTGCACTTAGGAATTTTTTTTTTTATTTGTTCTTTGTCCCTTATTATTTTTTAAAAGCTTGTGAGTATATCAGTAAGTAAAAGTAAAAATTATAAATCTTCTTTGTCGCAATTTTCATTTTGTATACCGAGAATTAAAAGAAATGAAATAATATTATTATATTTTAAACCAGGTGATATACTTTAATAAATAATATTTAATTTTTCAAAGGCTTCTCCACTTATTTAATCTAAAATGTCAATGATTTTATTAATCTTCAATTTCATGTATACATAATATAATTTCATTTAAAGAAAAATCAAAATTTATTTAACTCAAGTAAAAATTTCCAATAAACTAAAAATATTTATTAGATAATATTATGATTATTTTCCATATTTTCATCTCTTAAATAAGTGAACATTCAATATAATAAACTTCAAAGAATTTCTTGTGAAAACAAAAAAAAATAGATCACATGTCATACAAAATCTTTTCTCGCAAAAATAAAATCTATTTTCTTTTATTATTATATATTTTATGTACAAAAATTTCCCTAATATTCTATATTATTCTTTAATCACCGAAAAGATGATGAAAAATTGTGTCCTTTGTGGATTTCATTTTGCACAAAATTACAAAAAGAAAAAAAAAATCTTTCAATTTGGATTACTTCGGTAAGGATTACGCACATCAAAATCAACCGAAATTCGAAAATAATTGAACACATGTTTAGAGTGTACATAATGAAAATTAAATAAAGAAATTTGTTTTCCAAAAAAAAAAAAAAAAGAATCTTAAATAATTCTCTCCCTCCTATCGTATAAACTGAAACCTAATAGTTGTTGTGACATAATTTTTTTTCTTTTTGGTTTGGTTTGATAATACCTACATATATATGTCACCCCAAAAAAACATATCTAATAAATATATATTAAGTTAAATAACATGGTTTACGGAAATATCTATTGAATTTGATTTAGACATAACATAAAATAAACCTGAAAATCAGAAATTAATTGAAAATTAATAATATGTCGGCAATTAAATGTTCCAAAAATATAACAAATTTGGTGCACGCGACTTTGTGACAGTAAAAATATCCCCTTAAAAAAATGCTCCCAAATAATTATTATTTTATTAGTATTTTTTTTTTTAGTGGGTGACAAATTTATTGTTTTTTTGAAGGATGACCCTTTTTTTCTGATTTAAAAAAAATAAAAATACAATATAAACATTATTATTATTGAAACAATTTGAAATTTTTGTGTTCAATCAACCACCCTTCCTATATAAGTTAATATTTTCTTCTGTTTCAAGGTTTCAACAACATCGTATAATAAAGTTTTAAACGTCTGACACTTGAAATACCATAAGGGATGTGTTCTACTAAATATTTAGTCATCTCAGGTAATATATGAAATAATTTTATCCCCTTTTTGTTCCCTGTCATAATAATAATAAAAAATATTATACTCTATATTAAGGATATCTTATAATATTGCAAGAAAAAAAGGATTCCATTAGGCTTAATTTATATGCATAGCCAATCTGTTCGAGTTTAATAGAATTTTTAACGCTACTTGATTTTAACTTAAACTGTTTCAGTTTACATAATATTATTTACTGTTTACCCGTCATCAATGTAATCAGCGCAACCTGGTATTTGAATATAATATTTCGTACATGGTGATTCAAATGAATTTTATAAATTTAAAATACATTTGTTTATTATACTATTAAATTTTTTTTGATATATTTTCTAAATTTAATATTTTTATTTTTCATGATATAAAAATTTAAGTCACCCTCTCTATATAGTGTTATTTTTTTGGTCCCTGGAATATAAAATTTATTTCAAGTGCTAAATGATTTTCAATATAATATTTTGATTATAAAAATTTTATACCATTTTATATGTAAATTAGCTCACTTAACTTATATTAAATCACTTGAAATTATTCAAAGGATTTCCTGTTTTTGTTTGTAGTGTAAGGATTTAAGGGGTACAAAATTTCTAAAAAAAAAAAAAAGAAATTATACAAAATTGAAACCATTTTACTACTAGAACTTAATAATATTAAGAAATTGTAATTAACATTTAAATCATATTTAAATATTTTATAATATTTATCTATATATAAAAAAATAATAAATTATTTTTCATTTTTGTCATAAAAAGTAAATTCAATTTAGACATAAATAAAAAAAGATAATAAACATGTAGGTAGGTTTAGTATTATGAAATTATCCTGACATAAAATTCTATTGAATATTAACACTTATACTTGAATGACCCATGATCTTCTTGAAAATCTAATTTTCGCAACCAATTTCACTTCAGATATTTTTATTCTATGGAAAAAAAAAAATATATATGTGAAAAATCAATTTTCTTTAAATAAAAATTCTTCTTTTTTTTTTTGCAATTTTCTTTGAATTACATCAGAGTATAGAAACTTTTTTTTTCTGCTAGTTATTTGTAATATGTGAGAATTTTTATATAACCATATAGAAATCTTAAAGCCACTTTATATCAGTAAACTTTATGATGACATGCCTCTATAATATTTCTACAATATACAAATATATAGCAAAAAAAAAAAATATAAAATTATAAGAAATTGAATCAATCAAAATCTATTTTGAACTTTTTCGTCAGTAAATTGAATTTTAATATAATTTCGTATCAGTGTTTGTGATAAAATTGAATTGAAAATTCTAAAAAAAAGAAAGAATTATGAAATTGAACCTTTTTAAGTTCCAAACTTAAAAGAAGTTTAAATATACCAAAACGAGATTTATATTATTTTAAAAATAAAACATTTTCTTAATTTTCATTCCAGAAACAAAAGCTTTGAATTTTCAAGACCTAATAAAAAAAAATTCAAATTAAAATAAACTCCTGGAACATATATACTGATGGTAACAATTACTTCCTTACAGTAGCAATATTTCAAGTCAATTAAAAATTTCTTATGAAATATTTTATAAAGATAATGAAAAATTCCATATTATCTCCATAATATATAAATAATTTACAATATGACTTAACCTCTTCTTAAATTACTTATTAAATAAAATCTGTCTTTAACATGCATCATTAAACAATCTTAACAAAAATATTTGTTAATTTGTTGTCCTTAATTTTAACAACTTATTATTATAACAACACGATTTAATATTATCTCTAGGATATATGAATAATAATGAGTAAAATTTTAAACTCAACCCTCTAGGTATTGTAAATTTCCCAGCACGACCTTAAAATCCACTTTGAACTCATTAGTACACTTATATATAGTATACTTATAAACAGTCCATAATAGATGCAAATTTATAAGTAAAATTTTTCTCTTTAAAAAAGTTTAGAATGAAAAATTAGGGTCGAATGTTTGATTATAGGAAATATAATTACAATAAGGTTATACAATAGGTAATTATATTATAAATATTTCAATTCAAATTCATTATTAAACTAATGTAAATTATGCAAATATTTGTATCGTAGAAAATAGGAGAAATTGCACCAATAAATGAGAAACTTTAAAATGACAAATCTATGTATAATAGTGTTGGCTATTTATTATTTACCCTATTACTAGTTCATTATTATTAACTTTGCTGATAATAACTCTTAAAACTTTTTATAATTTTATTTTTCACTTTTCTATAGAATAGAAAAATATTCATAATAAAAAAAATAATAAATTTACTTTTTAATAATAAATTTTTGTTAATAATGAATTCAAGTAGTATTAAGATAATGAAATGATTTTTCATATTTTCTTCATACAAAATTAAAAAATATATTAAAAATTCGTTAAAAAAAATAACTTAATAAAATGAAATTCTTTATGTTTTCTATCAAATTTAATTGCAATTTAAAATATTTTACAATATATATATATAATATGGATGGCCTTTCATGCGATATTCATTCTTATTAGTCTCTGATGTTATATACCTACATCAGTATAGTATATTCATAAATGGAGTTATTTTTTTGATTTAATTAGTAAATAACTGAATGCCATATTTAATTAAAGTTCGTAATTTAATTTTAGATATAAAAGAAACACATCTCTATATAATATTTAATCAAAAGTCCATTTACCAGTTAATTTTGCTTACATATGTATATAGTAAATATGGAAAAAATATGTATACCAATGAAAAGTTTCGTTTGAAAATAATTTATCAAGAAATTTTATACAATTTATTTGAGAAACTTTGTTGCAAAAGTTTAAGAAAATGTATATCATAAATTCTAATATGAAATTACATTAGATTTAGAAAATCCAGTACATATTTAAGTAATTGTGACATAATTTATGATGATTTTATAACAATTAAAATAAAATTTTCGTTAATTTATGTGTTGGCATACACAGGCTCACTTTATAATAATTAGTTATTGGTTGTTATTATTATTAATTTATCTAAGCATTTGGAAACTGTCATAAAAATGGAATTTAAATTACAATTAAGAATGGAATTTTCATTATCAACCCTTTCAGTAAATAACATCAACATTTCATTTTAATGTTACTATGTAATATGGGTAATATAAAGTAATTGAGTAACATACTATCATTTTTCTATTTAAATTAATTTAAAGTGTAAAATTATTCAGCAAGTCTATTTAAAAAAAGATAAAAATAATCTTTAATGAAGTCCTTTCAACATGAATGTAGAAGCTATCGCATATTGCCGAAATAAATTTGTAACACAGAAAAATTATGTATCGTTTATTCAGATCTATAATATTATTTTTTTTAATAATTTTATTTTATAACCAAAAAAAAAAGAGAAAGAAACGAAATAAATTAATATTTTACCTTAAATTATAAAACTTCATTCAAGTGTTGTGCTTTTAACAATGTGGTTCACTTTGAAAATAACTAAATATTAAATGAAAAATTTTATATTGTGGGACAGTAAAATATTATTTGGTTGAATTCACATCAAAAGAATATGTTGAAGAAAAAAACTTTTCTATATATTTTTATGAAATTCAACTGACCGAATCTTCTATATAATATTTTCTAAAAAAAAAAAAAGGAATTCTAATATACTTGTTTCTTTTCTTTTTTTTTTAATTTCTAGGGAATTTCAAACACTTGTGAAAAAAAAAATTTACTCACCAACAAAAACAGAAATAATATAAATCCATATTTTTAGACTTTTAATAAAATTACTTTACAGAGATTTGTCTCGATTATTTTTAACAATATGAATGTAGTCCTTGAACCGAGTCAGTCTTGTCTATTGTTCCGAATAAGATTCTTTTAATTTTATATATCTAAAAATATTTTAGGGTATGTTATAAAATTTTAATCTTATTGATGTAATCTTATTTTTTTTTCTTGTCTAAAAATATTAAATAAATTTTGTTAAGAATAATAACATAGTTATAATATTTTTTGAAATGAAAATCTACTAGAAAAGTTATTAAATGCTATAGCAATATTAATTTACCTACTTAAATTTTGTTGATAAAACTAAAGATATTTCGTTTAAATTAAATTAGTTACTAGTGATAAATTATTAAATTTTCAAATTTTATTTAAAAATATTAAAAATTTAAGTTAAAAAAAAAAATTAGAGAGTTTAACTTCGTAAAATAGCAAAATTTGATGATATTATTTAATAAAAATTATTATATTTTCATTATTATACACTCAGGTGGATTTAATTTTAAAATATGACTAACTTCTTATTTTAAATACTTTTAAACTATAATCATATTAAAAAATATATATATAATCATTTATGAACATGAATTCTTAAAAAAAAAACCCTCTCTTAAAAATATTTCACTATTTTGTCGACATGATTATTGTATACCACCCCATTTCACATAACCAAAAGTTACGCAACATTATTATTTGCCTGTTAAATTCAAATTCAAAAAAATATATACATATATTTTATGTAAATTTAATACAAATTGTCACTAATTACCCATACGCATAATTTTCTCTTATATACATATACAATCCGTTTTCAATAATGTATACTGTTTTGTTTATATGTACAAAAAAATAATAATTTTTTGTTAATAATTAAAATAAAAATTATTTTAACAACATTATATTAAAAGGTCATGCTAATAAATAATTGAATGGAAAAATTCTTCTAAAAACAAAAATTTACATAATTATAAATGTACTATATGCACCAAAGGACTTTTTCTCTCTTTTGAAATGCGAATTACATACAGGATTTTATGTATTTTTTTTTATATATATAAAATATATTATATAATATATAATTAAAATTATTTGTGTTTAGAAATTTTATTAAATTTGTGTTCGCACTTGACATGCAATTGAATTTTCTTATAATTATAATAAATAATGTATATAAATAAAATAACATTTCAATATAATTTAAAAAAAAACAATATTATATAAATATTATTCAGGTACAATTAAAAATATTATTTTATATTATGACGCCGTCTGTTATTTTTTTTTATATTTAATTTATATCTAACGCACTGAAAGGTTTACACAAAAATTAAATTAATAAATATTATTCAATTTAAAACTGAATATAAGCTAAATTACAATTATTATTAATATTTGTAAAAATTCTTTGTTGATTTTCAAAATCGGATAAAGTAATTTTCTGCATCATTTAATTTAGTCTTTATATTTTTGCCTAATTTTTGTTTTTGTTTCTCAACTATACCAAAAAATAAAAAAACACCCACAATTGGTATAAGGGTATTATATTCGTATTTATGTATAAATGCTATTATTTTATAATAGGATGGGTAATTTAGTTTTCACAGTCATAATCAGATTATCACTCAACTTTTATACACTTCCTTCTTCATATTTTGATTATAGTATATAGTGAAAACATATATGCGAACCAAAATATCATGAAGAGAAATCATGAAATTGTAAACATTTATAGTAAAATTACATAGAACAGAAATAATTTGAATACAAGGTTTACTATAAAATAATATTAATAGATAGGTAATTTCAATTTACCTGTGTTTTTTCAATTCTTCAAAATTTTATAGATTTGTTTGTGTATTTCCAAATAATATCTTTAAAAATTTGATTCATCAGGCGTTTAATCAGAAATACAAAGTTTCAAAAGAAAGATCTACAATTAATGTGATGTAGAGCTTTAATTATACTAGGTATTTTAATTGTCCCCCTGTACTGTATACAAAAATATTCAGGGATAAAGCTAAAGTGTTGTTGATAAAAGTCTACTAATAGAATTTTTCATTGGATAAACATATTATATATATTATTTAAATATATTTTAAAAGGATGTATGTATAGAAAAATATTTTTTAAAGCTTTGCATGTAAATACTAAATGATTTGTTTTGTAGAGTAATGAAAATATACTTTTTGTGTATCCAAATTTAATTAATACCGAACATCATTATTATATTATAATGTATAAATAATTGAATAAATCAATTTTCGCAAAGTAAAACAGAACAAAATGGTATATACATTATTTGTATTTGTTATTTAAATTAATTTATAGTGTAAATATTTGTAAATTATTAATAATAATTATTTATTTATTTCTGCGGTAGATGAGTTAATCTCGTATAAATAATGCAAAATATTATATTAAAGTTTGTTAAATTTTAATTAGTTTATTACTATATATATATATATGTATATGTACATATATCAAATGTGCAATTAAAGGCCAATACCCTAAGAAACAAAATTTTTATTTAACCTAATGCTTTTACTAAGATTATTAGAAAAGTTTTATAGCACTTCGATAAATTCCAAAAATTTAATATATTATAATCCCTGTTAATCAATTTTGTTTTAAGCATGTTAATTATTAACCATTTGATTTACTTTATCATTTAGATTTTGATCTTTTAAAAAAAATAACACCTGGCTGGGGTATATATACAATGTAATTATTTTTAATATTAAAAATACTTATATATGATAAGATATTTTTGGCTATATACAATCTATTAAACGAAATAAAGTATAAAAGTAAATTAATTAATTGAATTATTTACAGTCGCATATAATCAATCAATTTGATCGGTCTCTTACAGTGTAAACACAAATACAAAATTATATACTATTCAAAATAAAAATGTTTCGTTTAATGTTGGTCGCTGTTTTATTAGCAGTTGCAACTGCCACTAATATCAATAAATGTAAGTTAGCAACATAAACCAAATTGAAATATAATACTCGTAGATCAATAATTAATAAATTTTCTCTTGAATTAAAGGTAATTCTGGCGTTTTCCCAAATGGAGTCCGCGTTAAAGGATGTGATACAATGCCATGTGATGTTTTTAAAGGTGATGATGTTGAATTCGAAATTGATTTTAGTACCAAAAATACTTGCACAAAATTGACTACAAAAGTTAGGGCTACTACAATGGGTGTTACTGTACCATATCCATTACCAGGCAAAGTTGCTGATGTTTGTGCTAATTTAAAAGATGGTCAACAATGTCCACTTGATTCTGAAGAAGATGGTACATATCACTTTTTATTACCAGTTGAAAAATATTTTCCAGAAATTGGTGTAACAGTTGAAATTTCTGTTGAAGATCAAGATAAAAATAATGTTGTATGCTTTAAAGCTGATATTAAAGTAAAAAGTAAATAAATGTAAAAATTGATATATGTACGAGTTTGGTTTGGACTGTGATAGTGTTGGAAACAGAAAAAAAATTGAAATTTAATATTCATTAATAATTAAATTATGTTTTATTTATTATAGAATTTTACTGAAAGTTTCCTATATTAAGCTTTATGATTATATTTATAGTGAATTAATCAGACAATTCAACTTTTTCGGCTAAAATACTATTAACATTTCCAATAAGCATATTTACAATCAAAATTAATTAAAAAAAATAGAAGTATTTCACACTTTGTCACACCATCACTATTTAATGTATTTTAACTAACCAATTTTTAAGTGATCTTTGCTCTTGATGCCATACGAAATATAAGCAATTTAATTAAATAAATTGAAATATTTAATTTCTAATTTTAATTAAAATAAAATTAGAATTTCATAAAACGTGTTAATGTTAAATGCAATTTTTTTAATTTTAAATTATGAGTATGGAAATTTAAAATTTATTAAATCAAATGATATTAACTTAAAGTATGAACTATTAGAACCCAATTAAAGTAGTTATATAGATTAAAAGAATTTTTTCCTAAGAAAATCCAATATTAGAATATATGATTTGAAATTTTTTTAAAAATACATTGAAAAACTATATTTAATCTTTAAATTGCATAGTTTTAGGCGTTAATTTTGTAATTGATTTTTTATTAAGTCTAATTTTCGGTTGTTAATCTACAAAAAATATATTCATTATGCAACAGCAAATTCTTCGTTTTAATTGATATGCTGAATTATTTATTTATAGGTAGTTCGTTTTCTTACTGAAGTTTTCGAATAAGCCTTGATTTCAAATTATGTAATATTACAAAAAATTGTTATCTGTAGCAAACAAGATTAATTCATGACAAATTTTATTTTCAAGATAATAATTATAGTGATAATAATTAATTAATCTCATACGGAACTATTATATATTCAAAGTTTTTTTTTGTACAAAATAATTAATTAGAATAAACAAACATTTAATTAAATAAATAATTAAACATTTAACTACAAAGTATTCGGTTACTGATTAATGAAATATTTAATAATTCACTTTTATAACACTTTCCATTTCATTATCTAATTTCCAAAATTCTAAAAAAAAGAATTTTAAATAATCTTTTTTAACAAGTATTAATATTTTTAAGTATGCAACGAAATAATCAAATTTTAATAAATAAAGTTAAAAACGTTTTGATATACCGTACAGGTGTTCATATTTAAAATGCTATTAGACGATTTTGATTTCTTTTATTAATTTATATTATGACTAAATTTTGATTAATTTATCTGATTACGTTTTATAATATTAATTTAAAATTAACGTATCTGAAATATTATATATATACTTCAACGACGGCTCCATTAATAACTAACTATATAAAAAATTAAGCTTATCAGTACAAGAGCGATTAAACGTAAAAATATAAGTTAAAATTTTTTTGATGTCGAAGTTATTAGAATTATTTAAATCAATATTTTATTATTTATAAATTAGAATTTGAAAATAATATACAACTATTTATTTAAATGTATTTTTCCCTCATAATAAAAGGACCGGAAATCAAATTTTCCAAAAAAAAGAGCATTAATATTATAAAAACCGAAAAAAAATTAAACTTTTCCTATTACCCTTATGAATATATACATAGAATTCATATAAGAATTTAATAAATATTACATATCGATTATATATATCTATATGTACATAGTATTGCCTAACAGTTGTCATCCTTGTGAAGGATCAAAAGTATCAGTGGAATCAAGGATATTAAAGTTACTTTATATATTATATTGGATCAACATTTTATTCAAAATGAATAAAAAAAAATATTAGATTTTTACCTTTTCATTGCTAATATAATATTTCAGAGTATAAAGAGAAATATTTAAGGATTAATTTTTACCACATGTGTTTAAGTATATATGTGTGTGTGTAATAATAATATTAAAAATAATAATAATAATACAATTTTACAGTAATGCAACATCAAATATAAAAATTTTATATTATATTATCAATAATACTTTACGTGTATAAATGATAAGAACATTTTTCAATTCTTCATTCTTTTTATTGATATCGACATACCATCTCGATTCAAAACTTACACAAACATTATATATACTTAATAAGAACAAAACCAATAATACAGGGAGTTTTGGGAAATATTTCTTATAATTTATTTGAATTTAAAGAAATTTTGGTTTCATAAAACATCCTGTTTTTTCTGAAAAATATATCCGTCGCATAAAATTGATTTAAGAGAAGAGAAAAAAGATACATGTAAAAAATCTTAAATGGAATTTACCTAATCTTTTTTTCAATATATTTGACATGAAAATTCATAGTGTAAAGAAAAGCAACAGAAGAATATAATGTGTATATAGGAAAAAATATTAAAAGGTGTGGAATAAAAGAAAAATGTAACAAATTACTCATCCTTTCTAAAGGACATATATTTTAATGAAAAAAAAAACATCATTGTGGATCAGGAAAATAATATAAGGTAATTCTTAAAAAAAAGAAGAAAATAGCAAAATTTACAAATTATAAAAAAATCTAATAACTATATTCATTTTCCGACAGTTGTCATACCTGCGATTTACCTTAATTACTAATTGTTTTTCATAAATTTGGTAAAAAAATTATATCACTATATAAATACCTAGTCGATTAGAAAAATATAAATACCCCTAGAAGTATAAAATTTAGTAATCATTATATTACTATTCACCTTAATTTTTCTTCTATAAATTTTTATTCCTTTAATTTGATTTCCTTTTCTTTACAAAAGCTTTTTTTCCCTTATTGGTTAACTTAAGACTTAATCTACTTGTGGCCGACCATAGACAATTTTTCAAAAAAAAAAAAAAAAAATATAAAAGTCCTTGAAAAATTTTCTTTATTTCCCTGACACTTGACTTAATTCTAATTCAATTTATGTTTTTTTTATATATACATATGTATATATTTATGTATGGCCGATTTATTTTCTTGTCAGAAATATTAAGTAAAAAATATTTTTATATAATTTTTAGGGATATAAAAATGCCTGTAAATTCCTTTCTTTTGGTATTTCCACAAAAAAAATTTGTTGTGAAGTATAAATGTAATTTTTATTCTTTTTTTTTTTTGATATAATTTAATTTTAATGAAAATATTTAGCAGTGCTTTAAGGAATTGAAAAGTAATTTCTCAATACACTAATTATATTTTATTTATTTAGAAATTGGATATTTTAATTAAATATGGTTTGTGTTTGATAGATAAATTAGACCAAATTGATAGTAAAAATATCTTAAAATAATAATTTTAAAATGTAAACTTTCTAAACAATTTTGTAATGTTGTTAAAACCACAATATAACCATTAATTAATAGGAATTTCAAAACATAAATGAAAGTATATTGATTAATATTTACTAAAATCCATTATCATCTCAAGTTACATTAGAACGTAAATTTAGCGTATGATAATTTAAAAATTAGGGTTAATAATATTATTAGGGAAAATATTTTTTTTATATATAAATTTTTGATTTTTGTTTTTCTCTAGCTTCCAAACCATAAATAAATTAATTACTGTATTATAACATAAAATTTAGTAATTTATTAAAATATTTTCATAATAAAAAAAAATGTGTCTCAATTTTTTCTTAATATTTTCTATACAATAAAAAATTTAAAATACCAATAAATTGTATCCGTATATAAAGAGAATATAAAATATTTTATATTTTATAAAATTTTTAATGTTATAAATGCCTTTGTCATAAAATGCTTTTACGAAACATTAATAATTTAAATGGTCTCAGGATTACTGATTTATATTTTGCAATATTATAAAATATTTTTGTAAGTTATTATAAATAATACATTCCCAAAAGAGTCTAAAATACATTTTTGTTTTTGCATATAGAGTAATGAATTTTTTTTTTGTTTTAAATCCTTCAAAAGTATTTCCATAAAAGATAAATTTTCTGTAAAAAATTTCCATTAAAATTAGTTATATTAAATAATATTTGCGTGTTACAAGTTATTCATTATTATAATAACTTATAATGTGGTATATAATAGATAGTGAATAAAAATAGAATTATGCAATCCGATTGTGAGCATTCATTCCATTCACATATGACCACATTTATTCGCGTATAATATTTAAGTATAAGAAAACGATTACCAGTAAAACGATTACTTTGTTGTCTATATATTCCCTTGTATAATAGTGAAGCCATCATCACATTAGCCATCAGGTTATTGTATGTTAGGGATAATCTTCTCTAATGAATCCTTATCCTCTAGAGACTTATTGGAAACCTTATATATTCGAAGAAAATATTAGTTTTTATATCATACATATTATTTATAAGTAATTTTGTTTTATTTATAAATTTTTTTGTTAGTATAATTTGGATGGGATAATAGTCATGAAAATAATTACATATATGTATACCGTATATGTATATAAAAATATAAATTAAATAAGTTATATAAAAATATTTTTATCAATAATGTTTTTCTTTTCATTATTATTTATAGAAATTATTAATTTACTAAATTAATTTGTATTTAAATGACAATTAAGTTAATTGATTTCATAAAATTATACATAAATGTATATGTATATTTATTTCTATAGTTTGTTTTTAATCCAATCTAAATATTTTGCAACATCAGTAAACATAACATAATAATCAGGATTACAAATATCCTTTTTTTCATGTGTAACACTTAATGAAACAATACCACGAATCATATAAGTATTATTTTTCTTAAAAAACATACCACCACCACTATCACCATTACAAACACTAGTTCCATTACGAAAACCAGCACAATAATTTCGATCTGATAAAAATATACCATAGAAATCACGATTACTAGCCAGACAATTTAATTGTGATACTACAGGCATTTCAGCTTGTGTCAAAATATTTGTTAGTTCTTCTGTAGAATCATATCCCCAACCAATTACAATACCATTCTGTTCAATAACATTTTCAAGACTATTTTCATTTTCTGGCCATAAACAAATTGGTTGTATATAATTCGTAAAAGTTGCCTCAGTTGATAATTTTAATAGTGCCAAATCATTTGCAAAATTTGTAGTACTGTAATTTTCATGTGGTATAATTTTATATACTTGAAATTCTTGTGTATTTGGACCAGCTATCAATCTATTATGTAATCCTAATTTAACTAGAACACGATCAGCAACAATAAATCTACCACCCTCTATAAAACAATGTGCTGCAGAAAGAATTGTATTTGTGTTTAAAACTGTACCGCCACAACGATAGGCATAGCTTGTTTTTTGAAGATGAAATAATGCTGCATGCCATGGCCAATCACCTTCATTCGATGGATAACCATTTGTAATCAATCCTTGATGTAAAATTTGTCGTTTGCCACAAGTTGGTTCTTGTGGTAGTTGTTCTTCAAATCTTGTAGGAGTATCATCCAAAATTCCAACATTTGTATTTGCTCCTAATATTGAAGGTGTCCACTAAAGCAGAATGAATTAAATAATTTAATATTCAGCAAAATATATAAAATATGATATATTATATACTTACTCTAGGACAAACATCAACTCCATTCAATATTAAATCAATAACATTTGGAAATTTTCCAAATGGTTTACCTTGTACACGAAATTTTAAACTTTTATAACCATCATCTGGTTTAAAATAAGATATGTGATATGCTCCTCCACTAACTATAATTCGTCCTGCTTCCGAATCCTAAAGTTTAATTTTCTAAATTAACGTAGAATTTCAATATTAAATTAAAAAAATAGAAGAAACTCACTACTGAAACATTTGCTGGTGCACTTAATTTCAATGTAAATCTTGCCTCTGTTAAATTTGGATACAATTTTGCAATATTTAATATACCATCCCAATAATTTTCTTTGCTCGGCGGTCCACCAACAATTCTTTCCATTATTAATATACCATTATCGCATGGTTGAGTTCCTTCAATTGCATCACCAATTAAACTCATTTCTTGACAACTGATAAATGTTGATGATAATAATATTACATATAACAATAATATCATTTTGGTAGTTGATGTTTATATATTTCTGCTATAACAAAAGTTCAAATACGACTAAATGCAAATAAATAAAATAACAAATCCAAAAATAGAAATTTTTGATGTTAATTTCTTGTTTAGTATCTAAGAAACTGGTTCTTTAATTTTGAATGTAAATATTAATATTTTTAGTTTCCTTTATGTAATTTACCTGTTCAATACGATTTCACTATATACCACACCACGTAAGTATAAATATATATTTATAATAATAATTTTATTAATAAACTTTAAAATATAAGAAAAAAATATAATATATGAATAAAGCTGTTGTACGGATATTGGAAAGAAACCAACAAATATAGATTATCAGAAAGATAAAAATATTAATTGGAACTTTCTTTTGTCTGAGAGTAAATTAAATGTATAAGCATAATTTTTGTACTGGTGACGTTCTCAAACCTGTTCATAAAATTATGTAAATTCTATTTATTAATAATATGTTGTAGAATGTCTTTTCAATTATAGTTTACTATACAATTAAAATTTACATATATGGGCAAAAACATTAATTTTTTATTTCTACTAGAAATTCTAAGAGGAAAATTGAAAATTGAAATTCTAAGATGAAAACATTGAAATTCCTATGTTGATTTATTTTCAAGGAATTAGGAAAAATTAATGAAGTCCAAGTTAAATATATGTGCATCTGAATTAAAATATATTAATTAAAATCAATAAATTTAAAAATTAATTGATTTACAAAATCATAGAACTAATTATTTAAGAAAATAATTTTGAATTTATTGAAAGTTAATGACACTTTTAACAATGTATAAAAATATTTGCATGTATATTAATTTACAGAATATTCTATTTATTATTTTTCGTCAAAAACACCAAAATTTTGATTACCTAATATTGTAGGCATCACAGCATATGGATCTGGACAAACATCATTATCGTTTAATAGTATCTTAATAATATTTGGAAATTTACCAAATGGCTTTCCTTGTACATGAAATTTTAATGTTTTCAAATTATCGCTTGGTTTAAAATATGATATATTAAAGTCATTATTATTTGATGAAATTACTTTTCCAATTTCTGGATTCTAAAAATAAAATTTCCTATGAAAATGGAGAAAAATTCACATAATGCAAAAAGGATACTGACCACTGAAATATTTACAGGTGAACTTAATTGTAACATAAATCTAGCTTTATCTAAATTTGGATACAAATGCTTAAGATTAAATATTCCATCCCAATAATTTTCTTTACTTGGTGGTCCACCAATTACTCTTTCCATTGTTATTATACCAGTGCTACATGGGCGAAATGCTTCAACAGCATCTCCAATAAGGTTCATTTTCTCATCCTGACATGTGGATGTGATTAGAATTAATAATGATAATAATAATATTACGCATAGCTTTAATAGCATTTTGTATAATGTTTTGTAAAATCCAAATTTATACTAAAATTAAATACATAATTATTAAAATTCTTTAAAAAAAATTAAGCAAAACAAAATTTCTTGTTTCAGAAATTTTAAACTGGTTATTAATTTAAAAACGTCAATAAGATTATAAATTTTATTACGAAAACGTTATAGATTTGAATTGTACATAGTACATTGTACATAGTTTGGAAATATTATATTTCTAATAGGACCGACTGAAAGAAAATGCAGGAGAGCAAATGGAAATAATGCCAATTTTAAAACGAGACCGATTCGTAAGAGTTCTATAGCATTTTCAGGTCAAATTAGTCCTTTTACAACTCAAATTGGTCTTTTTAAATTTCAAATTGGCATTTTAAAACTTCAAATTGGCCCTATTTTATATAATGTTATAGCATATTGTGTAATTTAATATAAACTAAAAAGGGCCAATTTGAAATGTAAAAAGAAAAATACTATATATGGTGGCTAAAAACCACTGGGTATGGACTACGAGTGTGGCATAGACACGTATACTGTCTTGAATTAAAGGTAATTAAAATACCTATTTTGATACAGTATACGCATAGATTAGATGGTAAGAGTTATTTTGATCATTTTCGAAATTAAGTTTTTGATAAGTATATATTCTTTGTTTAAGTAATAAATAATAATTTTCAAAAAAAAAAAATAACGATTCCTTCTAATTATTGGAAAATATTCAAATAAACCGGAAATGATGACATCTTTCGGAAATGATGACGACATCTTTCGGAAATTATCATTAATTCTCAAAGGCGAAAGTAGTACTGCCAATATTATTATTAATAATTTGACAAGTAAATGTTTTTGCGTTTGTTTATGTTTTTTTTGTCTAAGCGGTGGTTCAAAATAATTTGATTAAGTATATTTTAATTTAAAAATAATTATTAAAGTTAAAGAACATAATATTATGAGCATTTTATTATCATTGCAATGACAAATAACAATAATTATGATGAAAATATTTTAAAAAATGTATATAATTTCAAAAATATATTGGAACAAATTTTAGACCTAAGGAATAATAATAATAACATTTGCAAAATTTACACAAATTCATCTTATAATCGAGTTAAATTTGATAATTTTGTCGATTATGATGAACATTTTTTAGAATTGACGATATCAAATGAATTAAAAATTACTGTAGAAAGTCATAGTCTACCAGATAATTTAATAGACAATGATATAGAAGAAAATAGTATTTTTACATCATCTAATACACTTAGTGGTTACTTTATTCAGTTTTGTAAATTATTACAACAATTTGAATTATTTTATAAATACATGAATAATTTAGATGAATTATGTTATATTGTTGAACCAGCTGAAATAACAACAAAACATAATTGGAGATTATTTAAATTAACTGAAAATGTTTTTATTAAAATTACTGTAAATCCATCTTGTCCTAGTTCTGTAATGGTAAATCTTTATGGACCAACAAAAGATGTTGCAATTTATCGTCAAATGTTTAATGATAATGGCAATAAATGGGATATTGAAATAGATATTTATAATAATTTATTGAAAATATTCGATTTAATGTATTTTCCAATGAAAGAAAAAGATGTAAATGAAGATGAACAATATTGCAATATTTGTTATAGTTATTTATTAGATGGCCATGTACCAATTTGTTCCTGTGATAATTCAAAATGTAATTTAATATTTCATGTAGTTTGTTTAAAAGAATGGTTTTCCAGATTAACAATGGATGGTAAAACATTCCTAACTGTAACAATGGGTAGTTGTCCATTTTGTAAAGAAGTATTATTTCAAATTAAATGATTTATTCAATTTAAATTTAATTATATATATTACTTTTCAGAAACTATCAGCATCTTTTATAACTTTACTAGATGATTAATATAGATTTTAAATTTGGAAAATAGTAAATATTAATTAGCCATTTTCTTTTAAATTCACAATAATAAAGTTGATTATAATATATTTTCTTTTAAACATTCATAAAGATTACATTATTTCTCTTAATATCATAAATACTTATGCAAAATAAAACGATTTTATATTTAAAAAATAAATAAAATATTTTTTTTTTTTTGTAGTTTTCTTCTCTATTATAATAAAAAAAAGTAAATAAATTTAATGCATTTAACTGGATACAGATACTGTTTGAAAGTAAAGTGGACTTATTTCACCAGCTCCTAAAACCTTCAGATTTGAACCAGATAGACCATAGAAAATTTTAGGTACCATATTTGATTTTGTAGATGCAAATTTCCAACCCAAATGCATATCACATAAACGGCATAATATTATTTGCCACGAATAACTAAAATATTAAATTAATATTACAATCAATCATAATTACAATCATAAATTGTAGTTTGTATAATTTACCCAGGAAACCAACTAAATTCAGTTGATGGTACACCCGTCGGAAATACAGATTCCTTTATCAAACTATGATTACGAACTGTATTTGTTTCATGAATACAACCACCTAATAAAACATAAATTAAATATTTTATAAGAAAATGATTCAATTATATAAATAAATACAAACCAGGATTGATATAATTTGATTGAACTCCATGTTTAGACATTGCAAATAATAAATTACAATTAGCTATTTTTGTTCTACATCTGGCACAACAAAAGAATTTTTCCTAGAAATAATAAAAATAACAATACTAATAATAATAAAAAATACTAAATCAAATTAAAAAAAATCTTACATTATCCAATGAATTTCCAATTATTTGCATTCGAGTATTTACAGAATTTGTCAAGAAAATTTTATATTTATCTTTTAGATTAAATAATAAATTTCTGCCTAACCAAAATGATAATAATATTGGATCTACTGGCATTGCATTTATTTTATATGTTTCTAAACATATTTTAGCTTTTTCAACAATTTTTTCCATACGATATGGTTCATATATAAATGATGGCCATATTGTTGTAGATGCTTGTAAATTACGTAATTTTTTTTCCATTGATGGTATGCCACGAAAACGATTCATACTACCTAATTGTATTGTTTCAAGTGGATCAGGTAAAAAGATTTCTGGTAGAATTCGTATAAATGCATACGTTTTACTTAAAATGTATAAATAAATTTAAAATTTTAAGAAAAAATCTATCAAAAATAAATATTTTTACTTACAATTCTGGTGGGATTTCATCAAAACTAGAAAAATAAATTGACGATATGTTAGTATAAATTAATAGATAGAATTTCTATGTTAATTACTTTGAATTATCTTTTCTGGTTACTACGAAACGTTGATGTGCCCTTGATTTCAATACAACATTCCCACTTTCATCTGCACCTTTCTCATATATTTGACAAGTAACACCATACATTTTATTATCATTTAATGTTGATGGAAATATCAAACCAAATTGTAAACCGTCTTCCTCAGGATTTAAATTTGAATCAAAAGCATAATCTGGTATTATCATTGGCAATGTTTCACCAGGAAACAATAAATATTTATGAGTAAATAATAACATATGATAAAGTTTTCCAACTTCTAGATAATTAACTCCAGAAACTCGTGACATATTCCCCAAATATGAATGTTCTGCTGGTAAATCCGTATCAAAATCTTCTAAATTTTCTGGATTGGCTTCAGATATATCTGGTTCCTCTTCATCCTCACTAACAGGTTGAGATTGATGATGTATACGAAATTGTCGGGTAATGCGTAATGGATGCCGAAATGCTTGAATAAATATATCACCTAAACGTCGTGTTGTTGATTGATTTGTTCGTGGTGGTGGTTGTTCTGGTTGTGAGGTCTCATCTAGAGCTTCAATATAATTTTCGTCATCTGTTTCATTTTCATAATAAAATTCGGGTAGTAATTGAGGATCATTGTCTAAAAATATTTTATATATATTCTTGTTTTTTTATGCATTAAGCGGGTTACCGTTCGGTGCAGGAATATTTTCTGCAGCTTCATTTTCTGATCCAGAAACACTCATTTCTTCTTCTAAAATATCATTTATAAGTCCATTAATATGACCTGTAAATAAATGTATTAATCTAAAGCAAATATTGACACAACATCGTAGAAAATTGAAGATACAAAAAATAAATGTACATATATAGTCCAAAAAAAATTAATGATAAGAGAATATAATTTGCTTTTCTAGGATATACAATTTTTTAATAACTTTAATAATTACCTTCTGCATTTTCTTCATCCATCGTTTCCACACACTTTTTACTTTATTTTTATGTACAATAAAATTACCTATAATTAAATAAATTCCAAATAATTTTCCTATTCTAGAATTTCGTCGTACTTTATTTATTTTTATTTTTGTTAATTTTCCCAGCTGTCAAAAATACATATGAAACAAATATTAGCGACATCTACTGGATTAAGTCAGAAACATAAATGATAATTAATTTATTTGCGGAATTCCATATTTTTGGATATATTAACAAAAATTTTTAAAGAATCATTTTTTTTCTTCTTTGTAACAAAATGTTTTCTTTTTATAACAAAATTAATAATTTATTTACTAAAATTTCAAAATTTCAATTGTATATTCGAAAAATTATGGAATATTCGATATTTCAGAATGGAAGAAAATAGAGTAGAATTATTTCTGAACGTGTCCTATGTATGTTTTTAAACGTGCGCCGAATTTCGAAGTCCAAAACTTCAATTTGACAATTTGACAAGAAAAACATTGCAGAAACACAAAACCCTTGTATTCATTTTTCTACATATTAATAATTAATTAAATTAATTTACATAAGGGTTTTATAATTATGGAAGGTATATTGGATACAGATTTTGAGACAAATAGCAAAAGTGCAGGAACAAATAGAAGCCTTTCTACATCTACAGAAGATGAGGATCTTCAGTTGTTTGAAGATTCACAATACAACAATTCATCAAGTGATAGAATAAAACGGCTTAGTTTTGTAAATATTTATTGTATTTTTAAATTTTCTTAAATAAATTGTTTTATTATTATAATATTAGGATGGAGAACAGTTTGAACAAACAACCAACAAATCTGATACACATTCCCAAAATGAAAGAGATCGGCAACGTCGCAAGGAACTAAAATCGAAAAAAGAAATAGAAGAAGAAGAAAGAGAAAAAATGCAGTTAATTAAAATAAACATTATTTTTGTTTGTTTTGTTTATTAATTTCATTTCATTTCATATTCAGAGTTTTAGTATCAAATTTTACAGAAGACCAATTAGATAGATATGAAATGTATCGAAGATCAGCATTCCCAAAAGCAGCTGTTAAACGCTTAATGCAAACAATAACAGGCTGTTCCGTATCGCAAAATGTTGTAATAGCTATGGCAGGTATTGCAAAAGTATTTGCTGGAGAAATAGTAGAAGAAGGTATAAAATTTATAAAATTTTCGTTTCTTATTATTTTCTGTAATGTTGTTTTATCAACTTTTGTAGCTTTAGATGTAATGGAACAAATGGATGATACAGGTGCTGTACAACCAAAACATTTACGAGAAGCTGTTAGAAGACTGCGTCTAAGAGGTCAAATACCAATTGGCAAAACAAATAAACAATTTTTTCGATTAAATTAAAATCATTTAAAAAACAAAATAGAATTAAATTAATTATATTAAATTAAAAAAATTTGTGAATTTTATTTTAACAGAAATTAAGATTATTGTAAAAACATTTTATATCCGATTAATATACATTTATTATTATTAAGACATTCTTTTATTTTTTTGGATAAAACTATTTTAAATTATAACAACTTAATTTGAATCATATCAGGTTGCAAGGATTATTAAAGAAAAATTAACCAATACATTTTTAAATTCCAAAATTTCTTTTTCTAGTAGACAAAATACGCAGTTCTACTCGCATAAGCATTAATTACAAATTAATTTTTCTGATAAGCAATTAACTAAATATAACATACATAAACACTGAAGGAAAATGACCTTCGAACTTTTGATGGCTAACAATATTTTGTTCTATAGAAAATATATATGTATAGTTAAGGTTGTATTGTATTTGTGTTCATACGACGTCACAAATGAAAATCAATTAAATTCTTTTACCCCTCATCGACAAAAAACCATTAACTGGCAAGCTTTCATAAATTAGAATTAATTACATTTTAAGAGGAGAAATAAAATTACTTTATAATAAAAAAAACGTCATCTAAAAGTTTCCAAACAATTTTTTATATATATACTATGTACCTAAATTTTCTAACGAGGAAAAAAGGAAAATAAATTTCCCCATCACATTTCAAGTTTATATAAATATATTGACATTTTTTACTATACATATCGAGGGAAAATTAAGCTCGTTTTTTTAACTATTATGTATATATGTGTTAGTACCATTTTCCTAAAGGATATAACCACTTTTCCCATTTTCTTCGATACATAATTATTTCAAAGTATTTGAACTCTAGTTGCTAGTTCACCATTGAGCCTGAGAGGTAGATCGCGGACATAAAAATAAATTAAAAAAAAAATTATAGCGAGCTATCACTATACTAAATATATCTTATATCAATTAATATCATTTAATGCAAATATTTATAGATTAAAATATTTTTTTTTTATTTAACTGAATTTTGTGTACTGTTCTTGTATATTTGAAAACATGTTTATAAAGAATGAATTTTCATCAATTTAAATTAAATTAAAAATTAATATTCCTACGAAAAGCTTAAATAATTTATTACACAAAATATTAATTTACATATTAGTTTGTATACCATTAATATATATACCACCAAATTGTGAAACTAAAATAAAAAAAAATTTCCATGTTTTTTAATAAATATAATAATAATATTTTACTAAATGTAATAAAAAATTTAAATTTATTAAAAAGAGCACATGTGCGGGTTACATTTTAAAACAAGAAATAGTCCGTCACAAAAGACGTCCTTACGCTGGGGCGATAGTTGTTTCGGTATCGAAACTAATATATACTAATACTATTTATTAATTAAATAATTTAAAACAAAACAAAACAAATTGGCATTTAATGTATATAAATTATAACTTTATAAATCAAAAATGTTTTACTCGAAATTTTAATTAAATTATTAAAAATAATTGTTTTTTGATTATAGTGTTTTGTATTTTACTGTTCAATAAAATAGGAAAAAAAAAACATGTGTGAAGAATAGTTTAGAAAAAATTAAATGATAACTTAATACTATATAAATAACCACCAATCAATTATACAGTATTGATGTAATCGGATCAGTTTATCTAAAACTATATTATTACTTTACAATTTTATAACAATTATAAATTACTTGTTTTAATTCAAATTAATTACAAAATTAAATATTAGATTTATTTGGAGAGAAAAAAAAATTGGTTTATTGCCTGTATAAATTTGTTTTTTTTTTTTATTTTAATAATAAACACTAATAATAATTCTTTATATTTGTATATATATGTATATACCTGTGATGTGTTTAATTTAGTTAAAAAGGACAAAATAAAATGCGTACAAAACTTATAATCTAAAAATAAAAAAAAATTAGAAAAAGTAATATTATATATATATTTGAACGCATTTCGAAAAGAAAGAAAATTGGTTTATATATTATTTAAAAATATATATGTTATATATTATATACAACTTACTTAATATCATCCAAAAATAAATAAAAATAAACCATAAAAATTAAGGGCAAAATTATATAAAAAAAAATCCTTTATAAAAAAATTTATTAAGCTTTTCCTTAGGTAAGTTATTTTATTCATTACATATACATATACAATATATAAAATATACCTCAAAAATTAATTGACACTTAAATATTAAATATTTATAAATATTTAAGGAGAAAAACAAATTTCCCATTATTCTATAAATAAGTACTTATGTATGAGGATATATTTACATTTTCATTTCTGATACCTTGAGAAGAAAATTTCGTTAAATAAAATGTTATGTTGATTATTTTTCTGTTACCCCTCTTTGATTGTTATAAAACTGGAAATGATTAAATTGATCGGTAAAAATTAGTTTTTTTTTTGTTAAGGATGAATATTTACAGACAATTTAATATTTATGAAATAAATTGCAATTAATTGCTAAATTAATAAAATACGAAATACGATATAATTTTATTATTACCTGACTTAAATAATTATGTAAATAATTAATTAATAAATACATATATTTGTTTGTGTTTTTCCCTTTTAGTATTTTAAATGTTCTGTAAATAATTTATATTAATATAAAATTGGTTGTTTGTTAAATAAAAGTTTAGTAAACAAATAAATAAGTTGGTATTTTTTTAATGTTTCGAAAAAATTATTAATTAATTAATAGTTAACAATATTAATAATAATATTTAAGTTAATATGAAAATTGTTGCTGTTTTAAATATAAAAAAAAATTAAAAAATTTAAATAATTCAAAAACTAATTCTAAATTATCCACTGGAACGAAAAATAAACACTTAACACCAAATATTTGTCTGCAATTATTATATAATCTTTCACCATTGATTATAACAAAAATAATGAAATATATAAAAATTAACTAATAAAATTATATTTTAATGTTATATCTACTAAATTTCAAATTATAATTTTTATGTAATTTAAGATTAAATACGTAAATTGTAAATATTAAAAATGATTTGTCAAATTTGATATTCGATACATTTTGTTTACCTTGTAAAATATTTGTTAAGATATAGAATTAAACCACGATTTTTAAATTAAAATAATTATTAGGTATACATAAGCATACACTTTCCATTTTCATAATATATTTGTAATAAATATAATTATATTAAAGACATTTTGGATCATTTATGAGTATATTTGATTTAAGTTCATGAATTAACTTTTTATTTGTAATAATTTAATAACATTTTGATATGAGAAAAATATGTATATGTATATAAAGGTAAATTATTGCAATAGCCTCCTATTTTTATATTGTTTACATTTCAATTTGCTATACTATACATACGTAAAAATAATAATAATATTGTAAATATACTTACGTAACAATATACTCTATCTATACTATATAATATACCACCCACTTAAAAGTATAATTTTCGTATAATTCGACCTACTTACTTTAAATATTTATTTTAAGTCTTAAAGGCTCTGTTAAATAATAAAAGAGGAAAAGTAAGGAAATCAAAAAAAAAAAATATTTTTCCTTAATGAATATTTATATACAAATTTAAATATCATTTTACATTATTATTATTATTATTATTTTTTCATACTACTATTACTATATAACAAGAAAATTCACTTACCAAGAACAATAATTTCATTAATTTTGTATGCCTCAAGTAACTAAAAGATATAGTCGTAGTGGAGTTTGATATTGTCACCAGGGAATTGAAATCTTTATTCAATATATTTATCTAAAATGAATTTACTTTTATTATAAATAAATATTTTATATTTTACTTTATTTTAAGGAGCATTATTAACCATTATCAAAAAGAGAGAATAGTTTATTAATCAATAACGAAATTTCATTAAAAAAAACATATATCAAAATGATAAACATAGCAGGAGTTGTTAGCATAATTTTATTTTATATATTGATTTTGGCTGTTGGTATTTGGGCAGGTCGAAAAAAAGAAAGTGGTAATGATTCTGAAGAAGAAGTAATGTTAGCTGGAAGATCAATTGGCCTATTTGTTGGTATATTTACGATGACAGGTAATTAAATGATTGTAATAAAAATTGATTGTTATTTTTATGTAAATAGTAACCGTGGTATAATTAAAGAGATAATACAATAATTAATTTACTTTGTTTTGTTGTTTTTAGCGACGTGGGTCGGTGGTGGATATATAAATGGTACAGCTGAAGCAATATATACAACTGGTTTAGTATGGTGTCAGGCTCCATTTGGATATGCATTGAGTTTGGTATTTGGTTAGTACACATGCATTTATTTGTAATCATATTGAATTAAATTCAAAAACCAAACTTAAAAAAAAATTTCAATATAGGTGGAATTTTTTTTGCAAATCCAATGAGAAAACAAGGTTATATCACAATGTTGGATCCATTACAAGATTCTTTTGGTGAACGAATGGGAGGATTACTATTTCTTCCGGCACTTTGTGGTGAAGTATTTTGGGCAGCTGGAATATTAGCAGCTTTAGGTATATACTTATATTTTTTTGAATATAATTGAACTTTATTCGATATGTAATTTTTTAAATTTATTTTTTAGGTGCAACTCTTTCAGTTATAATTGATATGGATCATCGAACTTCAGTTATTGCTTCATCATGTATTGCAGTATTTTATACACTTTTTGGTGGTTTATATTCAGTTGCATATACAGATGTTATACAATTATTTTGTATATTTATTGGTTTATGGATGTGTATACCATTTGCATTGGCAAATGAACATGTTAAAAGTTTATCATCAATGGATGTTGATTGGATTGGATCAGTTGCACCCGAACAATATTGGTCTTATTTAGATTATGGTTTATTACTTATTTTTGGTGGTATTCCATGGCAGGTTAGAAATTATATTATTATAATATATTTCATATTTAATTTAACAATTTTTTTATTATTAAGGTATATTTCCAACGTGTATTATCAAGTAAAACAGCTGGAAGGGCACAAATTTTGTCATATGTTGCAGCTTTTGGATGTCTGTTAATGGCTATCCCACCGGTTCTTATAGGAGCAATAGCAAAAGCAACTCGTAAATTATAAATATTTCGTTTTAAATAAATTTCAAAATAAAAAATATAGTAAATTTTATAATCTGAATTTTAAGCTTGGAATGAAACTGAATATAAAGGTCCTTATCCATTGACTGTTGATCAAACTAGTATGATTCTTCCAATGGTATTACAATATTTAACACCAGATTTTGTATCATTCTTTGGTTTGGGAGCTGTATCAGCTGCAGTTATGTCATCAGCTGATTCATCTGTATTATCAGCAGCATCAATGTTTGCACGTAATGTATATAGATTGATATTCCGTCAAAATGCATCAGAAATGGAAATTATATGGGTTATGAGAGTATCAATATGTGTTGTAGGTTTACTAGCAACTGTTATGGCACTAACAATACCATCAATTTATGGTTTATGGTAAGTGGGGAATATTTTTGGTTTTGATTTTATTAAAAGATTTTATATATGACTCATGTATTTCCAGGTCAATGTGCTCTGATTTAGTGTATGTAATTCTATTTCCACAGGTTAGTATATATTTAATTAGATATTATGTATACACACATTGTTTAAAATTTATATATATTTTATTTTAAAGCTTTTAATGGTGGTACATTTCAAAAATTTCTGTAATACATATGGCAGCTTATCAGCCTATATAGTTGCATTATTTGTACGATTATCTGGTGGTGAACCATTATTAGGATTACCACCTCTTATTGAATTTCCAGGATATGATGCTGAAAATCAACAGCAATTATTTCCATTCAGAACAATGGCAATGATTATGAGTTTAGTAACATTAATTTTTGTATCATGGTGGACTAAGTATATACATAAATAAATTTAATTAAATAATATTATTTTCAAATCAATATTTATGATTTTTATTTTTATTTAGAATGATGTTTGAATCTGGTAGATTAGCACCAAAATATGATTATTTTAGATGTGTTGTAAATATACCAGAAGATGTACAAAGAGTTGGTGAACCATCTGAAGCTGGAGAACAAGTAATATTTTAATATTATATTAATAAAATTTGAAAATTATGTTTATAATATTTCATTAGTTATCAGTTATGGCTGGTACTATTGGACGAACATATGGTGCAGCAACTATGGTTGGTAAAGATGAACGAAATGGTCGAATAAATCCTGCATTAGAACCAGATGATGATTTACCAGTTGTTGAAGCTACAAAACAACAACAAAAACATCTTCCAAGTAGTGGAGGTGGTGGTCCAGGTATTGCAGTACCAAGTTCAACAGGAAATACTGCCTTCTAATAAATAAAATCTATAAATAAAAAGAGGGTGATTTTAAATTAAGGAAATTAAGTTTTTAAACTATAGAACGTTTTATTTTCTAACAAATCACAATATGTATTATTAAATTTTGATTATTTGATGCTCAGATTTAATAAGAAAAATTATCGAAAAATTAGGCTTTTTATTTAGCCATAAAATAAAAAGTTGGTCTGATTATAATAGTATAATATAATATAGAATAGAGCATTAGGCTGTATTTAAATAAAATTTTGGCCAACTTAATTTTACAAAATATAAATAGTTAAATTTTAGATTGAGTTATTATATAATTTAATTCATCGTAGTGAAATTTTTTTTCTCGTTCTGAAATTATAACGAAACACATTTTAGAGAAAAATGAATTGCCATATTTATTTATATCGGCATATATATAGTAATAAACTAATAGCATATTTAATATTAAGAAAATTAAATATTTAAACAACTGCAACTGAAACATATCATGAAAAAAGTAATGAATTTAATAATATAGAATAAAATTAAGATGTTAAAGTTATAAAATTTCATTTATAGTAAAATTTATTTTTTTGAAAATTTAATATCTAATCATTTTAATATAAAATTATTATTGAATTATGTATAAGAATTATGCTTTATTTTATTTTTTTATCTATAATTTTTATTTTTTATCTAATTTGTTGTGAAAATTGTTTCCTATATAAAATGATATTATTCTAAATTAGTATATATATATTTATTTATGATTAAGAATTTTGGATAAAACTAATTTATTTTTTAATTAGTATGTATATCCAATTTTCTGTTACTATACAATAAACTAGAAATTTATTTTACAATAATTAAATATTTTTATTTATTATTACAGAATACATAATGTTTTTAAATATTTTTGCAATTTTGAATTTTCTTTGCTATAAAACTAAAAACGCTTTGAAAACACTATACAATGACATAAATTTCAGAAACTATTTATATGCTTTAAATATTATATAAACTAACAAAAAAGCAATTAATTAAAATATAAAAAAAATAAATATTTAATTATAAGTGTTATTTTTTATAATAAATTTCATTATATAATTTTTTTTTTTGAAATTATAAACTTTAAAAAACTTAAAATGTAAGTATTATTTTAAAATATTTAAAAAAAATTGTTAAAATTTTGTGCAACCAATATTTACATAAAAATAAATACTATAAATATTTATATTTATATATACATATTATTGTTCAACCTAAAGCAAAGTATACAACATAGAAATTCCTTATTTAACTAGAATAATGTGCCATATAATTTTAAAGATATTTATTAAAATTATATGTAAAATTTAGTAAAAAAAAAAATGTATAGTATGACTTTTTGTCTAGAAGCTGCAAAGATATATACAAAGTTTCTTCAATAACGATATGGTATATAGATTTTCAATATTAACCAATGTCGGATATCCATTAAATGACATTCAAACAAGATACGAGAAACTTTTACAATTTTTCTTTCTTATTTATTGGAAATTATTAAAATTATTAAAATTAAAAAAAAAATAATTAAATAAAAATTTTACAGTATAAAACATTTGTATAGTACGGTTTTAGCGCTCTTAATTTAGGTTGACATATAATAATTATACCAAATATACTTATTTGTGCTTAAAAAAACTAGAACTGAATATCCTAAATATATAAGAACAAAAATTTTTGGATAATTTAAAAAAAAAAAATTATGTTATTTTAAAACTAAAAAATTTAATATAAATATAAAATTATATATATAATAAAAATTAATGAATATAACTAAATATATATATATACATATCAAAAAACATATTGTGTCCTTTCACGACCTTAAAATCTGTATATTATATATATTTAACGTATATATATATATATATATATACAATACGTAAAATTATTTACATAATATATTAATAAAATAAAAACATATATATATATATAATATACCAGAAACGATTACATATCATTTAAAAAGGATAATACAACATATCATAAAAATTATTTAAAATAAATAAATATATATTTATAACTTGTAATATATACTATATAAAAAAATATAAATTTACTCCCAAAAAATTATCTTATATACATAAATATATATTATATGTATATTAAATGTTAAAATTATAAATAATAATATTATACGTATACATATACATATATTTGAAATGTTGAATTTAAATGTTAAATGTATAAAAATGAAATTTAAAAGATATATTATCCTGTTTATTGTGTATAAAATATTGAAAAACGAATATTAAATAAAACAAAAAAATAATAATTTTTTTTCCAAAAACCCGAAACTGCAATAATGAGATTAGAAATTGGAAAATTTATTAGGTATTTGGAATTATAAATTGGGCTTTAAAAGATATTGCAAAAAAAAAAGAGTTACATTATATTAGAAATAAAAATTGTTGTCATTAAATTTATTAATGAAAAATTAATTTAAAATTGGAAATTTGATAAATCAAATACATATATTAAAATTTATGTTAATAAAATTATATTCAATTTATATATTTTGAAATCAAAATAATTTTGAGAAAGATTGAGAAAATAAGGTATTAAGGATTTTAATGAGAAATTCTATAATAAAAAGAATAAACCTCTTTCTCTGATTTTAAAGAAAACTTTGGTTAATTATAGCATAATTCAAATATTGTTTGTAAGATAATCAATTCACTTTAATTAATGAAATATTAATATTATTATTATTTTTTGAAATTCCTCATAATTTGAAAAATACAAATTATTAGATTACATATATCATTATTTTATATTCAATTGCTCTATATATAGTTATTTCCAATATTTAAATCTATAAATATTTTATTTTATACGTTAATTATTTCTAACTATTATTAGTGTGTCTATTTATGAAATGTTTAGTAAAAGAAAAATATGAAAAAAGTTTTGGATATCATCATATATAAATAAATTAACTATAATATTACTTATATAAATGCAAAAATCACAAATTAAAGAAAAATCATATATATAAAACTATAATAAAGTAAATAAAAAACTGAATGAAAATTATAATATTAAATCTTGATGTATTATATTTAAATCTAAATGTTAAATTATTATTATACCATTCAAAAAAATAATTACAAATATATATGAAAAAAAGCAGTATTTACATAATTGTTATTTAACAGATCCAAAAAAAAATAAATTTTTTTTAAACATAATTAATTATAATTTTCAAAATATAGATTAAGTTTTTCTTAAAGATTTATTCACAAATTTATTTTTTAAAATATTATTTTATTATTTTTACTATATAAAATAATCGTTAAAGTAATAGTTGGCCTATTATTAGTTATTATTGTTATTTTATGTAATTATCTTTCTACAAGCTTTATCAGAATTTCCGTGATAAAATAAATCATTAATTAAATATATTTTTTATGTAATCATTTAAATTTTTAAAAACTGTTTTAGCAATCATTAAAAAATCAAAAAAAAAAAATAAATACAGCCACCTATTAAATAAAAATCAATTAAATATATAAATATAAGATAAAATTAATTAATATCAGTTACACAAAAATTATAAAAATAAAATTATATATGTGAAATTAAAAATTGAAAATGATTTAAAATATAACAGAGAAATAAAATAAATTTATTGAAATTGGTTTCCTTGTTGAGAAGAAAATGATTTTTAATAATTTTATTTTGGGTTTTTATTGTGTGTAATATTAAAATGAGTAAAGTGTGTCTATACTTAAAAAATATTTATTCATATACCAAATTCAATGGATCTATCATTCATCTTTCACACAAACGATTCAAATTTATTTGAAATTTTTCGTGAAAATTATTTTTTAAAAACGTACACATTTGTCTGGTCACCATCTCATCTGTTTTTTTTTTTAGATACTTTTATTCAAAAAAAAAATCCATGAAAGTGTATCGTGCCACAGATTTAAATTTAATTTTTTAGTTCCCATAAAAATTGAGTTGTCCATATAAAGGCATACAAATTTAACTATCTTATTACTTTAGAATTGAAAGTGAGCTGTAAAGTATATTTAGTAATATGTAATAGAGGTTTATATAATATACATACAGTATAATTCCGAAAAATCGGAAAGATTTACAAAAATATTAATGTTGGTTACACAAAATCGATGTAGATGGAAACCTATATGATTGGTATTATGAGGAGTTATGAAACAAAAAGGCTTTACAGTCGTCATAGCTGATTGACTGTAATCTGTAATAAAACTTTAATTTAAATTCGTAAGGTTGCAAAATAAATGTACTAACTATACTAATGTGCAATAAAGCATTTAATAACTGGTTTCCTGATGATGATTACCTATTAATTTATTTTAACCGATTTTTTCGCAGTACCATTTATGTCAGATAAAAGACTTTACCATAATTTTTTTCAATCAATATAAATTGTTGTGGTTTTATAATATAAAGCATAATAACAAACAGCACATCTTTTAAACTATTTTATTATCTAAAATTTAGACAAAGTTATATATTTGGTATATTTTTTTTTTACATTTTGTGCAACACACAACCTTGTTAGATTGATGACTATATATATATACATTCAATTTTATTCCAATATCTTAATTTTTAAAATAAATTTTACATGTATTATTTATTTAAAATTTCGAAAGTGATTTTTTCAATAATCAATGAAAAATGAACAACAACAAAAAAAAGAATATTAAATTATTACTAAATATTTTTTTTTCTTTTATGAAATTATAATAAAGTTAAATATCTATATGCACTTGATCTAAATCATAATCACATTCTTTAATAATTCTTAAACGAATAATATAAAAAAAAAATCATAAATTGAAATTAAAATGCAATAATAATAATAATAATAATTATGATCTTTATTCAATTTTCACAGGGTGAATTTCAAATTTAATTTGAATTTTTTTATTACCTTTTAGTTTACAAAAAATATATATTCGCCAATTGCTTATAATAGTAATATGATTGTAAATCAACTTGTTGTTAATTGGATTTTCAGTTGTTGTTTTTTTTGTTGTTGTTGTTAAGAATGAAATCTTTATTAAATATAGTTCAATAGTAAAAAGATGATAAAATAAAGAAGAAAAATAAAATTTATACAATTACTAAATTTTTCGTGATGAATACGAAACACAAAAAAACAAAATTATTATTGCATAATTTTATGCGAACATAAAACGGAAGATCAAATTTTTTATTATTATTATCTCTTGCATAATTTTCATAAATACAAAAAAAAATTAAAACTTTATAATTTATTCATAAATTATACAAAAAAAAAACGAAAAACTCAATCATTTGAAGGCTCATAAAACCAATTTAATAATTATAGTTAAAATACTGATTTAAAAATTTTATGAATACCTATATTTTTTTTTAAAATTATTTTAATTATGATTCGATTAATAAAAAAATTATAATTTTATCTAATCTGCAAATAATATTTTCTCTTTTATTTGTTAAAGTTCTGGAACTAAGCATCAAGGTTTAAATTTTAGTAATTATCTAAAAAGTTAAATGACCTTAAACTTAAACGAAAAACAATTGACAAGGAAGAATTTAAAATTTTCATTGTTATACTTCTTCGTACTTAAAACCTTTAAAAGCTAATAGTATAGTAAAATACTTTGTGCCAAATAATGATTTTTCTACAAAAACTTTAAGAATAATTTATAATATGTACTAAGTTATTCTGATTGATTGATCACAAAATTAATGTGATAAATTTTGTAATACAATTAAAGATATTTAAAGATAAGTAAAATATTAATTTTGCAGTATACATATTTATATCAGCTTAAACGCCCTACCTAGCTTATTAATAAATGTACATATATGCATATAGCATATATCGATATCGACAACAAAATGATGATCGACATTCTACAATGTTCTAATTTGATTAGATTATTGTTTAAAAAGGTTTGGTGTTATTATGTTTAGATTAACATTTAGATAAAAATATTGATATTAATGTAGCAGATTGATTGTTCTGTTTGTCGTAATTTAATTGTTTAGTTTAAAAATATTATTTCGGAATTAAATTCGTAATTGTTTTGTTATCATGTTGTAAAAATCTTGACAAAATATTTATGATACCAAAATTACTAATTCATATTCATAGTTTATTTCCGCAAAGAATTATATAATGAGTAAAAAGTTTTTTTTTATCTATTTTCATTTTTGTAATATAAGAGTTTATGAAATTAAGCATAATCATTAATTTACAACTAAGTCATAACCTCATCAAATTATCTTTTTTTCTTTTAGCAAATTTTTTTTTGAAATTGTTATATACATAAAGTGAAGTACATACATAATTATCATTTATACATAACTAACTATAGCTAACATAACTTTTACAATTTCAATTTTATTTGGCGGTATGTTTTAGTTGTGTTTGTGTTTGTTTTTTGAAAATTACAATCTACTTTTATCAGAACGAGCATCTTCAAAATATTTACGTTAACAGAATTTATTCTGTTTTTAGCGGCAATGAACCTTTGATTACTTTTTCCGCAAATTGTGTATTATGTTCAATTTTTGTTATCAATGAAGATTTGTTGTTCAAATTTTCATTTCCCTAATAAAAAATGTAAATTATTTAAAAACTAAATTTTATCATGGGAAATTAATTAAACATTCGATGTATATAGATGGATATTAGGGGAATTATTTGCAATCTCTATTTAAATACCTGGACTGGACAAAACTAACAAAAGTAACTACATTAACTTTTGTTTTAATGAACAAAATAAAATAAATTCAATTTATTTAATATTAAATTTTATTGGCAGTAATTATTTGTTCAGTATTATTGTTCCATTTTATAATTATAAAAATCTAAAAATTATTAATATACAAAAATATTTACATAAAACTAAATTATTTAAATATACAAATTTATATGTAATTTGAAATTTATAATAATTATTTATATTAAAATAATTATATAAAAAAATTACTTTTTATCGTGTTTCTCCTGGTAAGTACATATGACCAACAAATGAGTATTAAACCTCGGTAATTTTTATTTGAATACATAATTTAAGGCACTTATAATTTGATTTATACGAGATCTTATAATAATTTTATTTCTTTTTATATTTATAGCCACCGTCTTCTGAGTAACCTTGTGGTATTGTATCTGGTACACCACCAAAACCTGTCGGACCAGAAGGACCAGGTGATCCAAATGATGTTGGCGGAGGATATGGTGCTGATATGAATGAATTATCAAAAGGTGTTGGCGCATCAAAGCCAGAAGGTCCTAAAGGAGCAGAGGGTCCACTAAAACCTGACGATGAAGGAGGTGCTCCGTAACCTGAAGATGGTGGTCCTGATGGTGGGGAACTATAACCAAAGGATGGCCCTGATGGTCCTGAAGGTGGAGCTCCATAATTTGAAGACGGTGCTGAAGGTGGGGCTCCATAATTTGTTGAGGGGGGTCCGGACGGTTGTGGGGGACCATAACTGGATGACGGTTGTGATGGTGGTGCTCCGTAACTTGAAGAAGGAGCCGATGGCCTTGAAGCTGTTGGTGGAGCACCGTAACTTGAAGATGGAGGCTTCGCGGATGCAGGTCTTGATGGAGGAGCACCATAACTGGAAGAAGGCGGTCCTGAAGGTGGCGCTCCATAGCTCGAAGATGGGGGACTTGATGGTGGAGCTCCATAATTTGATGGAGGTCGGGCAGGCACAGATGGCCGTGAGGACGGTGGTGCACCATAGCTTGACGAAGGCTTTGAAGCGGGTGGTGACATTTTCGGTGGTCCGTAACTTGACGGTGGAGGTCCAGATGGTGGAGCTCCATAGTTTGAAGATGGCTTTGACGGGACTGATGGACGTGAAGCTGGAGGCGCACCATAATTAGAAGAAGGTGGTCCTGAGGGTGGAGCTCCGTAACTGGATGAGGGTGGAGAAGGGCGTGATGGAGGTGCTCCATAACTTGAAGACGGTGGTCCTGATGGTGGTGCACCATAATTTGAAGAAGGCCTGGCTGGGACTGATGGTTTAGAAGCTGGCGGAGCACCATAGCTCGAAGAAGGTGGTCCTGAGGGTGGAGCTCCGTAAGTGGATGAGGGAGGTGAAGGACGTGATGGAGGTGCTCCATAACTTGAAGACGGTGGCCCTGATGGTGGCGCACCATAATTCGAAGAAGGTCTTGATGGGGAAGGTGGTCTGGAAGCTGGCGGCGCACCATAGCTCGTAGATGGCGGTCCTGAGGGTGGAGCTCCGTAACTGGATGAGGGAGGTGAAGGACGTGATGGAGGTGCTCCATAACTTGAAGACGGTGGCCCTGATGGTGGCGCACCATAATTCGAAGAAGGTCTTGATGGAGAAGGTGGTCTGGAAGCTGGAGGCGCACCATAACTCGAAGAAGGTGGTCCTGAGGGTGGTGCCCCGTAACTGGACGATGGTGGTGACGGACGAGATGGAGGTGCACCGTAACTCGTGGATGGTGGTCCTGAAGGAGGCGCCCCATAGTTGGAAGAAGGTCTTGATGGAACTGATGGTCGTGAGGATGGGGGTGGTCCGTAATTTGAAGAAGGTGGACCAGATGGTGGAGCTCCATAATTCGATGCTGGTGGAGATGGTCTTCGAATTGGAGGAGCTCCGTAGCTTGAAGATGGAGGACCCGATGGAGGTGCTCCGTAATTTGAAGATGGTGGTCCGGCAGGTGGTGCACCATAATTAGAAGATGGTGGTGATGGTTTCCTGGATTGAGGAGGACCATAGCTGGAGGAAGGTGGTCCAGAAGGTGGCGGTCCATAGTTAGTAGCTGGAGGTCCCGAGGGAGGAGCGCCATAACTTGGCGAAGGCCGTGAAGGAGGTGCTCCATAGTTTGAAGATGGCTGCGATGGTCTCTTAGGTTGTTGTGGTGGACCATAACTAGACGATGGCGGTCCAGAAGGAGGAGCTCCATAATTTGAAGATGGCCTAGATGGCGGAGCTCCATAACTCGATGATGGTTTAGACGGCACCATAGCTGGCCCAGCTGGTACACCATAACTGGTTGCAGGTGGAGATAAAGGTTTACTTGGACCGGATGGTGGTGGAAGATATGAATTTGAAGGACTTGATTGTAATGGAGGTATGTAACGATTGGCTGATGGCAAAAGCGGTGCTATTATAAAGAAAAGTTGTTCAGTTGTTCTTAAATAATGATAAATAAAAATATTGTTTTACCTTCTCGTTTTGTTATTCCAGTGGCTAAAGTTATCCCTAAATAGCACAATGTTATAAGGAGTATCTAATATTTAGCAAAAAGAATTGAAATATTAATTATATAATAATTATAATAAGCTAATTTATATTATGTACCATTTTAGACTTCGCCTTCATATTTCGCTCTATATTCTATAAGAAAATTAAATTATAATTATTAAAAAGCTATAACAAATAATTAAAAATATATAGAAGTCTTAAAAATTTGACTTAATTTTAATATTTTTCATATTTATATTATATCAACATTTCCCACCAAAACTGTTATTGAAATATGTTGAAAGCGAAAGCTATTTAACACATAAAAAAATCAATTATGTATTAAAATGCAAACTGGAAAATTATAATAATTTGTACAAATAACAAAACAATGATAGAAAAATATGAAATAATGTTGTAAACTACATAAATTTGAAAGAATTAGTGCTTCCTTGTAATGGAGATGAGCAGAGATGTTTTTATATTTTTTATTGTGTTGTTGGTTTTGTTTTTTTTATAGATTATTCAATTGCTTTCTTTTCGTTTCAGTTTTTTTTATCTCACGATTAACAATAGTTTTTAAAATAACACTTTAATAAAATTTGTATCTTAAAAAAAAAAGAATCTATGTTGATGGTTTTTGTATATTATATATTTTTTAAATATGTTATTTGTTATTATATTTATTATTTCTGTCAATTTATTATGGTTGTAATTTCCTTTTACAACTTCCTCGTCAAATGATTTTTCTTTAATACTTTAATATAATTTTTTATTACATTAATATTCATATTATACAATTATACATAAAATTTATGAAAAATTAGATTATATAAAAATTGAATTTTATTTCAAATTTAATAGACAAAATTATATTAAAGTGTACTTAAAAACTCATTATTAATTTAAACGTATTAAAATGAAGTTACATTTATTTTTCTTGTAATGATCAACAACTTTATTTTTTTAAGATTGTATTAAGTATAACACTAATAAAGTTTGATAAAAGTTTGAATGAAATAATAACCAAAATTTAATATTATTGGAATAAGTTTAAAAAAAAAAATATAGAAATCACGCTTTACTATATTCAAAAGGGATCTCAATATACTTATGTAATATTTTAGAGGTTTTTTATTGACATTTAAAGTGATTTTGCTTATGAAATTTAAAATTTGAAGGTTTTACTTTCAAGTTCATGTGAATATTTTAAATATTTTTCGAAATAAATATTTTTTTTATAAAATTTTGTTTAATTTATATAATATTTTATTAAAGTTATAGTTTTGAACATGGTTATATAATTTTTTTTTATCGAAATTAGTAAATAAAATATATTTTTTTATTTACATCTCATATTTCAATTATATAATATATAATATTGTTAATAATATACATATTTCACATTTCTGGTATGATTTAATTTGAATTTGCAAATCATTAAACATCATTTTTTGTGTTAACTTTTAATACCATTATTTATGGTAGAAAATTATTTGGATATTATAACACATTACCGGTAATTGAGATATTTAAAAATTATGTCGCAAAAACAATAAATATAAATTATGACAAATAGATAATTATTTAAAATAATTTTATCCTTGACGCTAATAGTTAATAACAATAATAATATAATTCCTTTTATAGATATTTTATATTTTCAAACACATAAACTGAATTTTCTTAGGTAAAATGTAACAGAATTTTTTAAGCAAAATTTATAATTTTTAACAATTTGGTTAAAAATCTTAATAAGTTCATTAGTAATTAGTTCATATATTTTTGAATTAATTTAAAATATGAATTATTATTCTAATTTCGATATAAATTTAAATAATCACTATTAAATATTATTATATATGTATATTATTTAATTTTCAAACTGAAATTTAAATTTAATTTAATTAATTTGCAAAACACTTTTTTTATATATTCTAAATCCAAAAATAAGAATTAAGAAATGTGCACTAACCAAATAATATTAATATAGTTATAACGAAAAATTAATCCAAGTTATTATGAATAATCCAAAAGATGGATGTTAACTGAATAATTCATCTCGAAAATTACTTACTTTTATATCTAAAATAATTTTTGAAAAATATATTTCCCCGGATAAATTTTTTTTTTGATACTTCTGAAGTGGATTTGGTAATTAATTCAAAAACAAACAAAAAAATAAGATACAAATTTATGTTTAAGTTTTTCTCACAAAGTTAAAATACTTAAATATTTTATAATTTGTATACATATTGAGAAAAGCTTAAGAATGGGGTAAAAATTGTGGAAATAAAGAGAAGAAACGTTTTAAATATATAAATGTATAATCTTATAAAATATAGGAGAAAAAGAAGATGAGCATAAAAACTAATAGTAATTTCTTAGTATGGCAGCACCTAAGAAAATTTACTTTAAATTTTCAATTTTGTTTATTTACAATTACAAAAATTATTTTCAATTTCAATTTTCCGCAGATAATATTAAATATTTAATATAATTAATTTTAATGAGAACTTAAATTTATTTGATTGAAGTGATTATATTTAAGCTTAGTTAATTTTTTGATTATTTTATTAATAAATTTGATTTAAAAAAATAATTTGATAATATAAATATGTACTTCAAAAATGTTTTAATCCAATTTTAGATATAATTAATCAAAAAATTTGATATTGTGCAGACAAATTATGTTCATTATCATTATATCGTAAATAAATAATTGTATTAAAATGTCATTTAATTTTTATATTTAAATAAATTATTAGTACATATTTAAGTATAAAAATAGATTGTTTAATTCATGTTGGTTTATTATATTTATTTCAATTAACACTACTTTTTGTTATAAAATAAATTTGATAATTATACAATTAATTTGTAATTTTTAATTATTAAAAAATTCTGAAGTTAATATAAGTAAACTTGAAATCCATATTTTATATACTAATTTTTATCCTTGTACGAGTATTAAAACATAATCTTTTTCTAGGAAAACAATAATGAAATGTTCAATTGAATTTTTTAAAAAAATTTTATCATATGTATACTATAAAATTTTTAGATTATAAACTTTCATATTAACTATTATCAGAATATACTTTCTATATTGAATTATTATATAAATTTTGTATAATCATAATTCTTTTATATGATGATTAAATTTGACGGAAAATAATAACGCATTTTATACGAAATTTCTAAAAATTATATATTAGAGATAACAAAAACAAGTATATTTTTAACAAAAAATAACATTACGTCAATAAAAATAATATAAAAATAAAAAATACTTAAAAGAAATAATTGAAATTACAAAACGTAAAGAAGAAACAATAAATGAACAAATAAACCTTACACTATATGGATAAAATTTGTGACAATTATAAAATACTCTATTAAAAATACCTGAAAGAATTTCATTACTTTTAATTTTAACATGTTTTCATTTATGTAAATTTCGTATTATAATAAAATTCTAAGTTACATCAATTATGTTTAACAGATAAATAAAAAAAATGTTGAAAAATATACAAAAACACAATGAGAAATTAAGCTAAAAGATGCAATTGTGGAAACTATGCTAACAATTCGTATTATAGACAATAAATATTTTGTTAAAAGAGAAATAAGAAACTATAAATATACATACATATAAAATGTGCAATATGCAATTTTACTATATATAAAAAAAAAAAAGAAAATGAAATTAATATTTATAGGAAAAAATATATGTATATAAACAAAAATAATATGTCGTGTGATAAAAGCTGTTTTATTATCTATAATGGACAAAGTGTGATACTACAATAAAATTATTACAAAACTAAAAGTAGATTGTATATATATGTTGTTAAATTTATTGAAATTGATATTAGAAGCTAATGTGATATAATTGAAATAAATTGTCATTTAAATATATCTAAAATGTTATCATCAATTAATAAAAATATTAAGAAATCTATTGAACATAATGTTTTGTATTGTTATTTTTTTATTTAACAAATGTTAATTAATTTTGTTAGATTGTATAGTTTTTTTGAAGATAAAAGATAAAAAAAAAAGAACAGAAATTGGTTATATAAAAAGACAAACCTTTTTCGAAAATTGTCTTTGATACGACTATAAGAAAATTATATAGTAAAAATGAAAATAGGTAAATTATTAGAAATTGATTTCAATATAAAAATTTAATTAAATTTTTTTTTTTCAATATAGTTATTATTTTATCCCTAATTGGCGTCATTGGTGTTACTTCTTATCACACAGAAGGACATAATGGACGTCCTGCATGTCAGACAACTGAAGAATTAGAAAAAAAATATTGGAGAAATAATTTTGATTCAACAATATATTGGTCTTGTGTTAAGAAAAATGAACCAGCTGTTTCAATGAACTGTGAACTAGAACATCTTTTTTATCCAATAGAGAGATCGTGTGTGTTAAGTCAATGGAAATATATACCATTAGAGGATCCGCCATCTCTTGCTATAATTAATTAATTAAAATTCTCACACAAACATAAAACTATTACAACACACAATAAATAAAATATGTAATTTTGAATTTATCGTAAATGTTTATTTAATTCTTTTTTTTTTCACATTTAAATATTGAAATGGCACAATTTGAACATCAGTTTTTAAGTATATGTTATTTTTATATTAAAAATGGTTGGTAAATATTATTACCAAGGAAAGCTTGGTGGGTCCTCATTGGGCTCATAGTACCAATCATCAACTGACACGCACTTCAATACGTTAGGTTGGAACATTTGTTGATCTGGACATTTTGTTTCAACACCGCGGACATTGCGTGTAACGCATACGAAATAGTTTAATGGATTGAAATGATTTCTCCAATTTACTTTGTCCATTTCTTCGTTAGTTTTACAACCAGGTTGTCCATTGTGGGTTTCAGTCCAACCCCATGAAAGAGCAATGAAACTAACAAGTAATACCAAAATAGCTAAATAAAAATTAGGAAATGAATAAATATATTAGTTAATAATTTCAAATTTTCTCAATTTAGAAATAATTTTAAAGAATTGTTTAATCACTTTCTTACCAAGCTTCATTTTCAACAAAATATTCACAATTAAAAGATTTTACAATTTGCTTTTATAGTGAATTCTGATTATCAATTTATTATAGAAAATACTGATCGATTTATGATAAGAATTTTAATTTTTTTTTGTATATTAAAATTAATCTCATATTAAGATAGAAAAGTGGTTATAAAAAAAATTAATATGTGTAGTCCTTTTGTTATAGATAATTTAATTAATTAATCTAATCTTGAATATTTTTTTTTTAATTTTTATTTCATCGTTTTATTTATCAAGATCAAGTAATGTATATATATTTCTTGCTGAATTATCAAAAGATTTGATATAATTGCTAATCTATAGGAAAATAAAAATAATACGAATTGAAAATGAAAACAAAAAATGGAGATTAGAAATTATTTTATACTCATAGCTGTTGCATTATTTTTGTGCCATAATATCACAAAAAATATACTAGTATCACAAAAAAGATAATCAAAAATTAAAATATGTAATTTTAATAAGTCGATAATCGTATAGTGTTTGTTTTTGGGGTTTCGTGTAGTTAATGTTCCAATTACGAAAGTGGCGGTACACATTCCTCTTTTAAAAATTGAAAAAGTTGACTTAGTGGACATCTTATCTTAGTTTAGTAGGTACAACTCTTGTGTCGCCTCGCATTTGAAATATTTAATCCAATGGTTTGCAGAATATTCTACTTATTTTTACTTTTTTTAACCGGGCCGAAAATCGGGCCAAAGTCAATCCCAAGAAAGAAGAAACAGTAATGGTATTGGCTATACCATAGCAAATTGACTATATTTCTAATAAAATTTTTAAGTTTCAATTTTTTTTATTTTAAGGTGAAAGTTTAAGCTCCAATAATATAGAGAGTTCGATATATATTTTTATTTATTTAATTATCAATAACTAAGAACTTACTAATAAATAAGTTTGATATACTTTTTAATATAAAATAAGTTTGATATACTTTTTAATATATGTAGTTCTCTAATTATTTCGGAAATATAAAGATTTTGGTTAATATTATATACAAAATATAAGAAAGATAAAAATTATTGCACGAATTTTATAGTCAATAAACAATAAAAATTCGTGAAATAAATTATTACTGCACGAATCAAGTTATTTGCAAAATGATTAATATTTAATTTTAAAATATTATTAAACTATAATTAATTACATATTTATTAAAATCATTTTTATTTCCCAATTTTATATTTCCACTGGATTACAAAGATTTGATATGATGATTATTTTATGTATATATAAAAATTAATGATAACAAATGAGTCATAAATATAATAATTCAATTGAAGTACATATCATTAGAATAAGACGATCTTAAAGGTATTAAAAAATAACTAAAATTTGCAAGATTTTGACAATAAAATAATTTTATTTAAACAATAATTTTTTCACATAATTTAATATCGAATTTTTTAAAAATTTTATCCAAGACTTGGCGGATCAACATTTTCTTCATGATACCAATCGCTGTTTGGTACACATTTTAATTCTGAAGGTTGGAACATATGTTCTCCTGGACATTTAGCCCATGTACCAGGTACACCAAGTTTCTCACATATAAAATATCTTGTTGAATCATAATGATTTCTCCAGTATTTTTTGCTCATTTCTTCATTAGTTTTACAACCAGGACGACCATTATGGCTTTCGGTCCAACCCCAGGAAAGAGCAATAAAACTGACAAGTAATACCAAAATTGCTTAAAATAATAAGTAAAAGATAAAATTCATAATTTAATAAATTCATTTAAAAGTTTTCTTACCAAACTTCATTTTTAAAAGAATATGTTATTATCCCCCAATATATGTTTTTACAATTTGCTTTTATAGTCAGTTGGTAAGTTTTGATAAGATTTTAAAAATTTATATTAAGCTTAAACTTAATCCTCGTCTCAGATAAAATTTTTGTAATAATTTGTCATTTTTATATAAATTATAGATAATTCTCTGAAGTAGTGTAGCATTGAAATAATTAATCAATTTTCTTAAGATCACTGATATACAAAATAATGATTTACGTATTTCGTTTTTGAGTTTAATAAAGAATTAATTAATATACAATGTAGATGATTATAGTCCAAAATTTCTGTGGAATTTTTATAATTTTGTTCGAATTCAATTCTTTAAATTCGAATTCAAAACTCTAGATATTTCGGAAAGAATAAAAATTAAACTTAATTAAAAAATGCAATTAAAATTAATAGATTCAAGATTAGATAACTTAATTTAAGTATCTATAACGCATATTATTAATTAATTTAATAAGAATAAGATTAATTTTCGCACAAGCAAGAATTAAATACGCTTATCAAAATTCGCCAATTTTGTATAAAAGCAAATTGCAAAAACTTTTAGTTATGGACAATAACATAAATTATAAAAAAATGAAGTTAGGTAAGAAAGTGATTAAACAATTTTTTAAAATTATTTCTAAATTAATAAAATTTGAAATTATTAACTAATATATTTTTTAATTTGTATTTCAAGCTATTTTGGTATTACTTGTTAGTTTCATTGCTCTTTCATGGGGTTGGACTGAAACCCACAATGGACAACCTGGTTGTAAAACTAACGAAGAAATGGACAAAGTAAATTGGAGAAATCATTTCAATCCATTAAACTATTTCGTATGCGTTACACGGAATGTCCCCGGTGTTGAAACAAAATGTCCAGATCAACACATGTTCCAACCTAACGTATTGAAGTGCGTGTCAGTTGATGATTGGTACTATGAGCCCAATGAGGACCCACCAAGCTTTCCTTGGTAACAACATTTACTAACCATTTTTAATATAAAAATAACATTTACTTAAAAACTGATGTTCAAATTGTGCCATTTCAATATTTAAATTTGAAAAAAAAAGAATTAAATAAACATTTACGATAAATTCAAAATTATTTTATTTATTGTGGGTTTCTTTTTTAATTTTACCAAGAAAAATTAATAAAACGTTTTTTTTTTATAAATATTTTATTCTAAAAACATTGTCGGTGGATCTATGGGAAATGTCCACTTCCATTCTCGCCATTGTACACATTCCCCTACTTGACTATCGAATCCCATGTTAATTGGACATTGTACTTCTTCGGCTGGAATTGATTTTTTTGAGCAACGCCAAAATCTCGTTGGATCGAAATTATTTCGCCAATTAATTTGTTGTAATTCAATTAGAGTTTCACATTTTGGACGACCATTATGATCATAGGTATAACTATTAACTAATGTTGCAATTATTGAAATTATAGTTAAGAGAGATACTGTAAGATATATTATAATTATTTTAAATATTTACTATATAACAGAGAATTATATACCTTGATTCATTATTACTACTATTTTGCCTATTCTCTCAGTTTAAATGTTAAGTATAGAATTTACTAATTTATAATAAATTTTTTTTTTACATATTTGTAATATTTATAGACAATTTTACGTAAATTATTTTCAATATATTTATAGATTACAAATTTAGCAAATGTTGATATATTTTCCTGTTTGACAATTATTTTGATAAATATTATAGTTCTTTTAAAGGTGTGGTTAACCATAATTATTTAACACCCTTATTTTTTTTTCTAATTATTTGAAAAATTGTATACTATTCCGCTAATTGATTTAAACATGAATAAATAATAATTATAAAAAAATATAATATTTCATACAACAGGAAATAAATATAATTACTTCAGTACAATATTTTTCATTTAATTTTCAATGTTTGGTTGGTACCAACAAATTTCTTCAATTTTTTTTAGATTATTGAAATAAGTCGAAATACTTTTAATTATTAATTTAACTAAAACATATTAGTAACATAATTTGATAATTTAAAGCTTAAATTTGCACAATATTCAAATAAAAAAGTGAATGTTAACATCTTCTTTACAAAATTATCTAAATAAAATAGAGGTAACATTGAAAAATGTATTTGTGACAAAATTGAACATTTCCTATTATAAGATTATACGTCTCTATAAATACACTACAATAGCACAAAATATTTTAAACCCAATCCAAAGAGGTTATGCACTAAAGCAATAATCTATTAAATAAAAAAAATATTTGGAAGAATATCTTTTAGACATATGAAAAATATATTCATTCAAAGCGTTTAGTAAATTGCTTTGAAATTATTTTGAAGACCATATAAAATTTTATCATTTAATGTTTAATAATCTTTTTGTTCATTTTTTAAATTCATATTCTAAATTCTAATAATATTTCCATTATGAAAAGCCTTGATTTGATTAACTATTTTTGTGTACAACTTAAATTAATCATCATATTTGAATAAGGAAAAGTATTTTTATTTTTCTAAAACTATAAATTGATTTATGATTTATTAATATGAAGTGTGAATCCGGTTTTAATACATATATATAAATATTGTAAACCTTAATGTTTAGTAATAATAAAAATGAAATAAACTATTATGAAAATATGATCTTGAGGATAATTATCTTGACAATAAAACTCTACCTCTAAAAACAGTAATATTTAAAACACATAATTTTTATTTGAAAGATTTTTCAAAATTCTTTATTTTCAATTAGAAAATTTTATAATGTGAAATGATTACATATTAATATTCATATTGAAATATACTTGGGGGATCAATTGGACTTTCCCATTGCCATTGTTTCCAAATAACACATTTTTTGGTAGATGACATAAAACCTGTACCTGCTGGACAATCAACAGCTGTAGCTGGCATATTTAAGTTTTGACAAACCCAATATGTTGTAGGATCATTATTATTTCTCCAAAATATTGTATTGATTTCATCATTTGATTTACAATTAGGACGTCCATTATGACCTTTAGTATAAACAGCATTAACTACAAAAATTGCAGCCAAAATAATGACAAAACTGAATACTGTGAAAAATATAGTCAAATTAAGAAAATTAATTATAATATTTTCAAAAATAAAAAAATAAATAAATTATTTACCAACTCTCATAGTTATGATTTAATGATATAGTATGTAATTTCTTTTGAAGTTAGAAAATAGATTTCATAATATTATTATAAAATGTTATCATATTTATAGGAAATTTTCAATTTTGAAATAATTTTTATCTCTGCATCATTACATTAATTTGATAATAAAGAAATTCATGTTAATTGTTTTTTGAAGGTTATAATTTATCTGTAATGCAATAAACAATTTATGTTTAACAAGATACAAAATTTTTGATAATTTATAAAATGACATTTAATTAGATAATTTTTGCATTATAATAAATAATAGAATAGGTAATAAAAGAATTGTTATTATATGTTTATGCAATATGATTACTTTTATCAAATATTTATTGCAGGTTTTCAAATAATTAATTATATATAATTTATTTATATTAATTTATCTAAAATTACAAATTGTAATTATAAAATTGCTTATTGTGTAATTAATTTCAATAGTAATAATGTATGCAATCATATTTGAATTTGCTGATAAACTAGAAGCATATTAGATATTTTTTTATTAAGAATTTCCCTTATAAATTGTAATCATTAATTAATCAAAATTTAAATGGTTTTATATTGTAAAACAGAAAGATTAAGTATAATAAATCATTTAGTATATTAAATAGAGGACTTGAAATTATCTATATTATATACTTTATATATACTTAGTATAAATAATATTTTTTCAAAACATTGAACTAAATTTGTATAACTATAATTTATTTTTTATAATTGATTTTTTTTGATTATACTAATAATAAATCTATGTGAAAATTTAACTTGCTTAGAAATATGTCTGACTAAATAAATATTTTCATTTTAATATTTTAATCTTATTCAGGGTAGTGGCTGATGGTACTTTTATAACTAATTTGAATGAAATTAAGAACCCAATAAATTTTTAAAACAATATCATCAAATCTATAAACATTTGGTTTAAAAGTATACCATAAAAACGAAGCAATAGCACAAAATGCTATGAAGCAATAGTATATTTGTCTATACATTTATGCATAATTCTATATTATTAAACTAAATGAAACCAAGCTTAATGTATTATATTATGTGCTCACAAAAGTGTTAAAAAAATTATTTTCATAATCATAATCTTTAAAAATATTCATTAATATTTCTCCATAACTACAACATATTGAAACTTATGTATACATATATATATATTTTCCTTAAAAAGTTACATAATAATCAAATAACGAATGTTAATTTTTATCAGATAATGATAAAAATCAATTTAATTTTTTAGTATAAATAAAAGAATTTTCTTCATAAATTTAGCAAACAAATTTTTCCAATTCAAGTGAAAAGTTCTTAATATAAAAACTATTTAAAATGAAAGCTGGTAAATTTATATTATATATAAAAAAACTTATTTTTTTTTAAATAATAATAATTTAATTTTTAATTACAGTTCTTAGTCTTCTACTCATTTTGAGTATCGTTTTTGCAATTAATGGTAAATATCTTGAAGGTCATGATGGACGTCCAGGTTGCAAAACGGATGAAGAAATGAAAATTGAATTTTGGAGAAATAATAATGATCCAATTACTTATTGGGTTTGCTCAACATTAAATGTTCCTGCTACTCCAGTTTATTGTCCACCACAAACTGCATTTTTACAATCAGCAAGACAATGTGTTACATGGAATCAATGGCAATGGGAAGAACCAATTAATCCACCAAGTATGATTAATTAAATCAGTTTTGTTATAACAAACAATATACATTTCTTGAGAAAATATAAAATAAAAATTATATTGCAAAATACTAAAATCATGTTTTATGTATTTGAATATTTGAATATCATATCATATTTTTCTAGATTTACCTGGGTAAGATTGAAATTTGTTAAAAAAATAACAGTCTCGTCATAATTTAATTTATTTTTAGTCTGTATCAAAAAGATACTTTAAATTCCAATTAATAAAACTATAATTTCAAACTTCAATATTTTCAACACTTAATATTAATTGATAGCTATTATAATGTATATGATATATTTATACTTGATGACATTGCTCTAATGTGCAATATTTCATGGATTTTTATTTGTTAATTTAACTTCAAAAAAGCTAGGTTAAGGTAACGATGATCAATTTATATAAATATTTACGTGATCAGAATTATATTACTCAAATATAAAAATTGTGAAAGTCCGTATATAGTTTTTCTTTATATAATATAATTATTGGGATGATGATTATGTTGATTTTATTTTTTGTAGTATTTAATGTTAACACAAAATAAATTACAATAAAATTGATTTTTTTTTTCTTAGACTTTTCTAAATTAATAATTATATTTTTATATATTTTTAAATTATATACACGATGAACAAATAATGATCCAGCTTGACACGAGATATTTTATTAATTTCAGTTAGAAAACGTTGTAAATGTTAATGTTTAGTTGAAAAAAGAGTAAATATAAGATTTATTATTTCTCCACGTTATATAACACCATTTAATGTTTACTTTAATATTTACTAAAATTTTATATAATTAAAATAATTCAATATAAGAATTCCAAGAATTTTAAGTAAAACTTTTAAATTTAAATAAAATTTTAAATATTTTAAATATTCAGTTAAAATATATAAATATAAAAATTCTAATATTAATTGTTTTTATATAAATAAATTAAGAAATTAATAAATTTTACGAAAAAATAAAGCTTTTACTATTCCCCATATCATTCACGTCATTGTTTTAGGGGAAATTTCCCATTATTTTCTCCATTTTTCATTATTCATTTTTCTTGTATTTTAAATTGTATATGTGTATATAATAAAGGAAAAATTCTAAATTTCACACAAAAGAAATTTGGGGTATTTTAAGACTCCCTTTAAAAAGTGGAGCATTGATACATAATATGTATTTGTATAATAACTAGGCTTTTCCTTACAAGTATTAGTTGTTTTTTTATTGTTGTAAGTAAAAAAAACTCCGCCTGTTTTATATTAAAACAATTTATTATTATTTGATTTTTTTCTTGTAATTTCAGGATGAAACCACTCCTTCGCAGCCATGTTGATAAAAAGCTACACAATTATGGATGATTTCTTTTTTTTTTTTTACTTTTATTGTTACACTTTTCTTTTTTTAGATTATTTTTTTTTTTAATAGTATTTTCTTTTTTACATTTTGGAGGTCACGAAAATGTCATTCAAAGTTTATTTTTTCTATGTATATAGTAAAATTAATTGATATCTTTAATATTTTATATTTAAAAGAAAATTTTTCAATTCTCCATTGAATATTTGCAAATGTTATTTAGCAAATTATAGTTAAGTTCGGTGATAGTAAATTATTCAAAAAAAAAAGAAATGTCAACCTATTTTTAGACTTACGAAAAAAAGAATTAAGACAAAATGACAGGTAAAAATTTTTCTTTTGCTATGAATTTTTACTATTATACTAATACATATGTAAAATATAAAACAAATACAACTTTGATTATATAAATAAGGGATAGTAGAAATATAATATAATATAAAAATATTATTACTGACATAGGGTGACCCTTTTAAATTTAAATTTTAGTATACTTATACTATACTCAAAACATACTAAAAACTTAGTGAATGAAAAGAAAAAAATTAATTGTTTCAAAAAGAAAAATTCAAATTTTCATGATTTTCTCATATGGAAAATCAATATTATTATTTTTATATTAATATTTCATATTTTATTACATATATAATTTATTTATAAATATTTTTATATAAAGTAAAAAATTTATATGCCATATATTTATTAACTTTTTGTATATAATATTCATTATATCAAATATCCTTTTTTTTATTTCTGAAAAGGACTTAAGTAAAAAATAATTGCTTTGATACTGAATAAAAAAAAGGAAAAGAAAAGAATGATGTTGAATTTTTCTTTTTTTTTTTTATATTTCGCCTACATTAATGTTGAAAGGAAAAAAAAAATTATAATTTATGATTATGAACAAAATTTATACATTTTCTATATAATTTCATATTTTCATTTTTTGGTTTCTATATACATAATAAAATTGTCGATTTTTTTTTACCATTTTTATGAACTCAGTATGTTGTCAGTTTTACATAAATTGCTTTCGAAATATAATTTATGTTTGAATTTAATCACAGGCAAAATTGACTATTTTATTTACATATACGAAAAAGACAAGAAATCCTTATTTCAATTGCGTAAATAATAAAAAAAATTATAGGTAATATTTTTATGTTTTGATGGAGTTTGCTAATAGTGTTATCACTTATTATTTTGTCATCGAAATAAAATTAAGAAATAAAATTTTTTTGAATTTATAACGATGAAATTTTCTCCATAAAATGGAATTTATTGAACGGAACCCAATCATAACGAATTTTCGAGTTATTGTTTTTTATAATTACATAATTCATAATTTATTTGTTATTTAATTTCATTTAAGATTTTTCCATAACTATTTATTAAATTAAATTCTGAATTTGTGAGCTTAAAATTTCCTTATACGAATACCTCAATCATTTTTACATTGTATCTGTAAAATTCAAGTACATATTTGTAAAAAATATTATATTACTTGTTTCAATAATAAAATTATAAAAATTATTTAAAATATCAAAAAATTAATTTTCATTCATGTTTCTTAAAAAAAATAAATATTATATTATTTTTCAACAAAATTTAATTTTATTTTGAAGACAAATAAATCAAATATAATTTACCATAAAAATAAATATTATTTTATTTAAGGCAAAATTATATAATTAATGGTTAAATTAATGAAAATTGATGTTTCCATTAAAATAATCCTTTTGAAAACAAAATAAATTTCTACAAGAAACAAAATGAAATTTAAAAAATAATATAATATATTTTTTCACATTCTATATAAGGATATTCATGTATACCGAAAAAGGATATAATAAATACTTTGTATATTTTGTCTAAAATGTTTCATATTATATTGTGTTAGTATTTTATTACAAAGTTAAGAAAAAAAGTGTAAATGTATTTTTAGTATTTAGTATGTTGTTTATTTTTTTTCCATTTTAGCAACACATTTTCAACCATTTATAAAATTACCAGACGCAGACGGACAAGGCATCAGGTATTAAAAATGTATATATAAAGAAAATAAAATCAATATTTTTCGTACCTTTTTGGTGTTAAAAATAAAATTATAAATAATTTGTACTACATATATATATATATATTTTGTAAGCTTATGTACATATATAAATGACTTATATTTTATTCAAGCAAAATATTTAACCGCAAAATTGTAATTAACAAAATAGAAAATTTTTATTCGCAAACAAAATTTAATAAATATAATTAATTATGAAATTGTCTTTCAATATTTTTTTCAGAATATCACGTCAAATAATAATTATGATTTATAATTTACCAATCCTTTTTCTTTATTATTAATAATTATACAATAATGTTCAAATTCTATTTTAAAATTATGATGCTTTGCTTATGAAAAAACTTTTATGTAGGTATATAAAAAAAAAATCCTTTATCTATTGAAATTTTGATATTTAGGAAAAGACTACAATTTGTCAAAATTTTAAGAGTCACAATTTTATAAATGAAAAAAAAATGTTTCTTTTTTGATAAATTACATGAAAAAATTTGATAAACTTTGTAATAAAGAAAAGACATCAAAATTTAAATTAAAGTAATTTGTCAACGTTTAAATCTTTTATTTAATGAAATTTGTAAAATGTCCTTTTAACATTTTCTAAGTAATATTTAACTTTGTTTTAATATTTTCTGTGTCAATTTATGACCTCTAAAATAAATTTCATTTATTAATATGTATTATAGTTTAATTTCATTTTTTCTTTAATTCAATTTACTTGAAAAAAGTTTTAAATCCGAAAAATTATTTGCCAATTTATATTATTATAGAATATAGATAAAATTTTTTTTTGTACAAATTTAATAACTTAATAAGAAAAGTTTGGTATAAAATAAATTTCAGCATAAAGAAAAAAACTATTAAGACTTATTGGATTTATAAAAATTTATAAAATATTTAAAGATTTAAGTCATTTTTTTATTCATAAATTCTGTGTGTTTAAATTTTTAGTTATTTTTCAAGTTAAATTTATGACATAGTAAGAATTGTCTAACTTTTTAAAAAATATTTACAATAACATTTTTTTTTTAAATACATTTCTAATATTATCATATATTTGTTTAGTAAAACCATTTTACTTATTAAATTCAAGTATTTAGAAAGGGTGAAATATTTTAGATTTATCTGAAAATATTTTATACAAATTTAAATATTTAATTAATACATATATAAATCATTAGTATTAGACGAAAATATACTGAAATTCATTTACACTATTAGTGTTTAATATTATGTAAAATACATTTTTTCAAAATTGGTAATTATATTTTTGACTAAATGCTTAGATTTTTATTAAGTTATTGTATTATATTATTCTTTTTGCACTGTAAATAAGGTTTCATTGAACGAGGTTTACAATAATTTAAAATTTAAAGAGGAGTATTTATTAAGAATTATTTTATTAAATATACAATTTTGTAGGATATCAATTAAAATGAGAATATAAAATTTTCCAGTATATATACTTAAATTAAAATTTTAAATATATATTTATTATAGTTTATTACAAATTACAAATCAATTTATACAAATATATTTGATATAACATTATGATTAAAATATTATTATTAAATCAGATTTATGATTGAGACATGACAATCCTATGAAAAATAGGAAAATATAAAATATTTTTTTAAGAAAATAACGAAATTAATGGGTTTGTTTAGTTATCTTGTTTAGTTTGTTTTACATTTTAAATAAGAATCTTCAATTATTTAACTAAAATTTTCATTAAATCAATAATTTTTTATATGTACATATTATCAATTAAAATCAAAAATTGGTTTATGTCATTTAATATATAATTTGAAAAATATTGTGTAATGTTTTCAGTTCAGAATATTAAACGAAGATTAACTTATTTACAAAATGTGCTATAAAATATCCTGAAAAATATTACATACCTTTAGGCATTCTACAGACAACTTCATAAAAGATTCATAAGGATTTATGCTAAGTGAATGGGTGAATAATAAATGATATTGTACAATATATGTATATGGATTGTGAATGTTTAGCACTATGATTTGAATTATTAATAAGAAACTTTTTTAAACCACAAATCCTTTAAAATATTTATTTTCCTAAGAATTTTTTTTTATATATGTATTTTCTTCAAACAGAAAAATCGATCATTTTTTCCTGTCAGGAATAAAGTGTAAATTTTACCATGTTGATAAAAAATTTCACATTTTCATTGAATAAATAATACTTACATATTATGTAAAGTGACTTTAAAAAGAAAAATACAAAATCTTTTTCGTTTATTTGCCAGTAAAACAAAAATTGATTTTTATTAAAATTCAAAAGTTCAAATACGTAAAAAGGAAATAATTAAAATTTTACATATGTATGTATATGATTTTATGTTATTTTTAATTAACATTGAAAATTATTAGAAAAGTTTTCTTCTTCAGTCATTTTTCTAAAAAATTATATAATAAAATTGTAGAATAACATAATCCCAATTCACATTTTCACATATTCCTCTAGAGACATTTATGTCTAATTAGAAATTTAAATCTGGAAATTAATGAAAATAAGAAACAAAATAAAAATTTCTATTTATTCGTTAATAATTAAAACAAACAAAAACCGTAAATTTAATATTTAATTAATTCGATATAATTTGTACCTGTTTTAATGACATCCTATAAAAAAAATAAGAATGGTGAAAATCATATATAGAATTTTCTTATATGTTTTAGATGAATTAAATTCTAAATTGTTTAAATAAAAACAATTATAATTTTTTTTTTTTGTAAAAAATATTTATATGTATGTATGATACTGATACACATACTAATTCAATCGGAAGGAAGAAAAATATCAAGACGGAAAATATTAATATTATATAAAATTTATATGTATATATGATATAATGACGTAACTACAGGAATTTTCCTATCCAATTGAAAATATCGTTAGTATACTAATAAATGAAGCATGCGCAAATTTACAATACCTGAAAAAATATAAAATATTTAAATAAATTTTATACAAACACATTGAAATATAAAAATATATATGAAATTTTGTTATACAGAAAAAGGGGGTGAAATTTTCCTAGATATTAAACAAATACCTTTATAAAATTGTGCGTCCTTAAATAAAAAATATATACCATAAATGTCTATATATGGATTTATATGTATTTGTGTTTTAAATGTATTTGTGTTAAACGGGTAGTGTAAAAATATAACTTTGATTGCCATTATTAATTTTTGTATTTTTTGGGGGGTTGGATTTGGAGTTAAACTAAAATATCAAGGAACCCAGATAGAAGTTACCTTTTGCTGCGGCCTGGTCGTAGCGGTCGTCATCCGCTATGCAGGAATAATTCAAATTATTTAAAAAAAAAAAGAAAGAAAATTATCATATACATAAATAAATTACATAATTAATTTAATATTTTATTTAAATCAACAAAAAAATGGAAAGCCTTTATCTTCTATAAATTATTTTTGTTTTTAGCCAATACAAAAAGGAAAATTGAAAAAATTAAATAAAAAATTGGCTATTAAATAATTTTTTTATTATTTTTGATAAAAATTCTTCAAATATTTGAAACCAGACGAGAAATTTTTTCTTTTGCAAGTGCATTAATATAATTTTTTTTAGCAAAAAAAAAATATTAACCAATAAATTTCGGGAAAATTATTAAAAGATAATTTTCTATAATATTAAAATTGTGTACCGTATAGTTCAGAAAGAAAAGTGAATATAATTTTATTATTTAATAGTAGACCCATTTAAAAGTATAGAAAAAAAAGGTGTAAAATAATAAAATATAAAAACAAAAAATTGTTTTAACATAAGAAGACAGTGGCGTCTTCAGAGGGTACAAGTAGTAGTGGTGGAGGTACAGGTGCAGAATCCGCCCTGTTCTCAAAATTAAGTGGATCCCTTTTTACGGGACCAAATTCACCACAACGTGTGGTTTCAAATATCCGTGGATTCTTATCAAATCGTATTGGAAGTGTTTCAATACCTGATACAGGTAAGTTTCTATCATTAAATAAAATAATAATTATAATTATAAAATAGTAATTTGTATAGAAAAATATCTTTAATAAAATTTTAAACAGAATAGAATTGGTAAAAGTTTATTTGAACTTTAATCAAAATTCCAAAATTATTACAAATTAATTATTTTTATATTAGTAAATTTGATTATTGAAAATTGATTATTAAAAATTTATCAATTAAAATATATTGGGAAATTTACTTCCGGGTATACAAATAAAATTCACCATTTTACAACATAATCTAAATTTTAAATTAAATTATATTTTCTATTTTCATTACATTTACTAATTTCTTATTACAATTATAAATTTTGACCTTTAACTTTCGACTTTATTTAATTGTATATAATTAAAATGATTCAATTTCTATATAATTAAATATAAATTAATCAATCTATCTTTAAATAGAAATCTAATTATAAAATCTCAATAATTTGATTTTATCAAAAATATACTTAGATATACTAAATTTGTTAATCGAACCCCAAAAATTTATATACGTATACAACACCCAGCAATTGACTTATTGACTATATTGTAAGTAACTTCCAATAGACTTAGTAATTAGAATAATTTGATTTATATTTTATTAAGATATGTTAAAGGCTTCAACCAATCTACCCTTTAATAATATTCTTTGAACTAAAATAAATTTTATAATTTTTTAATTACTTTTAATATAAATTTTAATTTATATTAAATATATTCATTAATAATTGAAAAATTGACATTGATAGATTATAAAGTAAAATTAAAGTTAATCTTGAGACAGTAAATTTTCATTACAATTCTATTTTATGTTACCCCGTCCGTCCTTTTAGAAAAAATTGTATTTTTAAATTTAAATTCATAGTCAAATAGTTTCTATCTATTTATAATTACTATATATATATACATATTTGTTATAATGATCAAGTACATTAACAAATATATAAAAATACTTGACCGATTTTGCAAATGAATCTGCTTTTAATATGTCGAGTATATTACAATTTCAAATTATGCTTTAAGGTAAAAAATTCATCTACTTGTTTATTTTTTGCTATAAAATATATATACATATATGCAATTAATGATGATTTTTATTTAAAATTGAAATATTCAGTATTATATAGAAGATATTGGCATTATTTTGAGTGGTTTTGGTAAAAAAAGTAATTTAAAAGTTATTATATGCACAATATCAATTCAGTAATAATAATATGTATAGTCATAATAGATTATGTAATTCTTTACGCAACATATACGAGTGGAGTGAGTATACATAATACTATATTTGAGATAGTTTTTTTCATATAAATATAGTACAATAAATTCTTTTTAATTTGCTATTGAAGTCCACATTGAAATCTATAAATGTATGAAATAATTTTAGTATCTATTTTTGAGCTTATACAATTGGTATATACATAATTAAAAATATATCTTACAATTATTATTGTTCAGAATAGCATAAATTTTTAATATTCTATATTTTATTTTTAATTGGTATTTTTTTTACAAATATTTTGCTATATTAATTTCGTGTCGAAGTAAATATGTTTCGTTTAATGGTAAATGCAAATAAAGAGAAAATTAAATATGTTATACCAACAAAATGTTTATAAATTACCTTTTATTGATTATATATTCTAATAAATATGAATGTAATATTTGTATATTCCAATTCTGTAGAACTATTGGAAACAATTATACAATATAATCTAAAATTGCAAAATTTTAATTACAATTTTTTTAATTGTTTATTTAGAAATAAATATTCGAAAATTTATACAATTCTTTTCCCTAAATAAAATATGTATACAATTTCTGATAATATAAAATTCATGAAAATTTCCATCCCTTATGCGAAATATGTATCACTCACATCAGGTAAATTGAATATTCTTGTTCACCGGGTAAATATTTAAAAAAAAAAACATTGATGGACATTTACATAGATAGATAATGCCATTTTGTCAGATAGATTTATTTATATGTGTTATATATTACTTTATTATATAATATATTTTAAAGTTAATAAATTCAAAAATTTTTTATTATTCTATTTAAATTTAAACATTTATTCTAATCCAAAAAGAAGAAAAAATATTTTATATAAAATCTTTTCAACCAAAAATTTTTTTTAATCCAATCATAAATATTTTTTATTAATAATTTTTTTTTTGTTATATATTATGCAATTGGCTATTTTTTAGTTACAGCATTAAAAATATTTATAAAAAACACTTTTCTGTTCCCATCACATAAAAATCCAAAAAAAAAAAAATATTTGTTACTTTTTATAAATACAAATTAAAGCTGTGTTGAAACTGAGATACATGAAATATATGTATATGTATATATATTTTTTTGCTGCGTTAATAATTTCATGTTTTCCATCAACATTATATTCACCCCCACTTTTATTATTTTTCTTTATATATTTATTTATTTTTACCCTTGTTAATTTTTTTTTTTTTAAATTTACTTATACATTTTGTATTATGTACATCGTTATCCTTACAATTTATATTTTCTCTTCTAATACCATTAAAGGAAGGATCTTTTGATAAAGCAATGTGGCCATGTAAAACAACCCCTTATCATTTGTATTCATAAAATGAAAAAAATAAATAAATATATATATATAAAACAACCAACCCCAACCCCAAGGCATTATGCGGTTCATCATCAAAACAATAGGAGTTGGGTTTATATATAAAAACAAAAAAGGAAAATTAGGAAAAATTTTGAGGTAGAAAAATTAATGTGAAATAAAAAGAAGGAAATTTATTTTCCATTCAATTTAAACTTTTAGATTGTCAAACGATTTTGATAACAAATGATAATTTTTTATTTCGATTTTGAAAAATATATATAATTTCATTAATTAATGTCATAAATAATTTTTTGAATATCATAATAAATTTCGTCCTTAACTAATTATCCTTATTATCTTAATTTATATTCCATTTCTAAATAAGGTAAAAACATAAAAAAATTTTTAACTTTTTTTGACTATTTTATATCATCGAAGCTTTTCAAGGAATAACATTTTATGTATTATATCAAAGACAAGTAAAAGCAATTATTGTTCGGGATTAAGATTGACATTGTTTTAGCTGTCATTTCTTTGCTGTAAGCAATAAATACCAAAAAAAAAAAATATAAGATAAAATAACAATTTCCAATTTATGTATTCAAAACAGCTAAAAAATCATAAACAATATCCCTGTCAGTGGCATAAACTCAGCTGATGATAACTTTATAAACATATCAAAGTACATTAAATTATTTTTCGCTTTGGTATGAGTAATAAAACGTAGAGGAAAATTGTGTAAATTGATATTATGGTTTAGTATATCCTTTAAAAAATTACATTTTTTTGTTTAAAGCTCTTTAAAAAAAGTAAAAATTATATCAACATAAAAATGTTAAATTTTTCATAAAGTTTGTGAAAAAAATGTGATATTTGAAAGAAAAATTGAGAAAATTGAAAATTAGTTTATCTTTTATAGAAGATTTTTTTGTGATAATATGTATTTTAGTAAATTAGATTCAAATTATAAAGTCCCTAGAGATAAAATTTTATATATATGCTTTATATTTTTATGATAAAAGGAAAATGAAAAAAAAAAACATAAATTTTCTTCTAGTTTTTTATAGATATATTTTATGACTTAAGTTAAAGAATTCATCATATGTGGATATTCGAAAAATTATATATAGTTATACATATTATATTCTATATATTTCGGTTAAAGAATAGAATTCAGATAAATCCTTAGGGTATAGTTATGTGAAAATCCAATTTGAACATGTGCAATAAAAATATATAAAAAGATAAAAACTATTTATAGAATACTAAAAGAAATATGTGAAAATTTCTTTTCTTTTGAATTTATTTCTAAGAGAATTAGAACTCTAGTACTATTTTAAGATTTAGTGCTATAATTCTTATCACTGTTGGACCTGTATATACTTTTTTATTTAAGTAGTTCATGGTTACAATTTGGAAGTCTCTTTTTTTTTTTTTTCAAAAAATTGTAGTAGCTTAAAATCACTGTATTAAATTCCCTAATTGTAAATTGCTTCATATAAGTAAATTTATTATACTATTATTAATTTACAATATATTCAATTGTAAATCACTAATTGACAATTGAATTGAATTTCTCATATTGCAGAAATCCAATTAAATTGCACAACGAAAAATCAATTAAAGTGGAACTATAAAAATCTTCTAAAATATTCCAAAAATCTATATCAATCTTAATTGCTTCAAATTCATTTAATCCATATAGTTCTTTCTTATATTATACATATGTAACATATTTAATTGAACATCAGCATCAGAAATTTAAGAGGAAAATTATCAACAAAAAATTTATAACCTCTACTAAATTGATTTCTATAAAATGTCATATCATAAAAGAAAAATTATATCCACTTTTATTATTATAACATTTTGTTATATTTATATACATAAATAATGCAGCATAATTGAAAAGACTATAGTGACAAATCAATTTACTGAAAAATCCTTGTTTTAAAAAAATATTTGAAAATTTGCCATAAAGTAAAATTTTTTTTATACCTATATAATTTCTTTGAAAATCTAATTGAAAATCCATTATAATTTACCTTTGTATTAGTTCTCCATTAAAATGGATAAAATGTAATTTTGCAAACAAAATTTATACAGGTTTTGCACTCCAAATTCAACCTTTTGCAAACCAAATTCAACTTTTTGCAAATCAAATTCAACTTTTTGTAAATCAAATTCAACTTTTTGCAAATCAAATTCAACCTTTTGCAAATCAAATTCAACCTTTTGCAAATCAAATTCAACCTTTAGCAAAAAACCGAATTAAATGGTTCTATGAAGATTATAAATAATTTTAATTTCAATTAACATCAAATAAATTCAAATTATAAAAATAAATTAATAATTAGAATTTTTTATTTTCTTTGAAATAAATAAATTAATTAATAATTAAGTATAGATAAATCATGATTACAGTGATTCTCCTGCAGCGGCTAATGGCAATTGCATATACATATGTGTATAATAATTATTGCAATTTTCGGGGGTAATAGTTGCCACAGCTTGTTCAATAACTTCTACTAAATTATAAGAATATACACATTCAGCTAATAAATTACGCACATAAAATTTGATTTTAGAAAAAACTTCTTCAATGGGATTCATCATTGGTGAATATGGTGGCAGAAATACAAGAGTATGTCTTGTCCGCGTCACAAGCTCACGAATTTCCAGACTTTTGTGGAGCCGAACATTGTCTTAAATTAACCACGCTTCTACAATCATGTTCTTCTAAATTTTTAAACTACGAAGGAAATCACAAAAAATATTCGAGTTCACATTAGATCGTGCAATTATATCATGAAATATTATTCCCTGAGTATTTATCGCTGCAATCAGGGATACATTCCGTTCTCTAATAGTTGGTACAATTACCCGGGCCGGTGTATTGACTGTAGAACGTGCTTTTGTTCTGCTAAGATGGTAATTAAATCCAGATTCATCAATAAATATTATTTTGCTTACTTGGAATATAAATTATCTAATTATTAATTGTTTAACTTAAGGTAAAAATTAATTTTTCGAATGTTTTTATAAAAGGTTGAATTTGATTTGCAAAAGGTTGAATTTGATTTGCAAAAGGTTGGATTTGATTTGCAAAAGGTTGAATTTGATTTGCAAAAAGTTGAATTTGATTTCGAAAAAGTTGAATTTGGTTTGCAAAAGGTTGAATTTGGAGTGCAAAACCTGTATACATATATACTTTTATCCTGTTTTATAATGAAAATATAAAAACTTTTCCAAACCTGTCAATTCCATCTCAATCACAAAAATTATTTTAATACAGTCATAAAAAAAGACAAATTTTCTTTTTCAATAAGAGAAATATGTGCAGAGGTAGGTGATGCAGAGAGAGGAATGTAAAACAAACATTGTAGATTTGAGGATCGATAAAAGTTGTTATGTTTAAATTTTCTTTATATCCTGAAGATAATCAAATAATATTTTCTATTTTTAATGGTATATAAGTTGGAATTGTAATATGAAACTAAGAAACCTACGTATTTACCTGTTATTTGATAATAATAAAAAAATAGCTTTTGGGCTATTCAAAATATATACATCAAACTTAAAACCCTAATATTCTATATATTTTATCCTTGAAAATATATTATGAAATAAATTAACTTTCATGTTTCAGGTAGAAATGCGTGCTTATATTTTTAATAAATATATTTTTAAGGATATTTAATTTTTTCTTATATGTAATTAAATTTTATATATTATTATTGGTAATTAAGGTCATCATGACCATGTAACTGATAAATAAACTTATGCAAATACATTTTAAACAATTATCATATACTAACACGTGTATATAATGATTTTCGTGGAATATTAGCGAAAACTTAAGATTTCCTAATTTTGTAACATTGATATGAAATTATTAGATATTTAAGTACATTATATACATAATATTATCAAAAACATTTCACATTTCCTTTCCAATTATTTCTTTAAAAATTAATTTTCCTTCTATATATTACTAATAAATAAACCATTAATGCTAACAAAATAATGAATTATTTATTTTAATGCTATATATAGAATACATACAATACGTTTACGGTATATATAAAGGATATGAAAATTTTCTATATATATGTATATAATATATTTGTTCCCTTTTTTTGGATTCAAAATGAAATATTGATGTGAATATTATGTGAATATTTTATAAATATGCCAGATGGAAAATTAACAATTTATTTTTCTTGTGTGTAGGACAAATGTATGTACATATACATAGCATATTTAATAATAATTTCATTTATATACATAATATTTACGGTCTCATATTACTCTTTGGTTTTTATAACTTTCCCCTGATGTAATTTTATATTATATATATATTTTCTTTGTCGAATCTAATTTCTAACATAAACATTGAAATTTAAGTATGAAAAATATTAAATGATAAAAATATAAAAAAATCTTTCAAATATAAAAATTTAATGATTTTCTTTATCATAAATTTTTCTATAACAAATTTTTAAATACATATCAAGAAAATGTATGTATAATTGGAAAATTTCTTATTATATTTTTAAAATTAATTTCATTGAAATTTGATTTAATTTTCATTCTTTTACTGTTAATAATCTATAAAATTTACTTTTATCTAAAACAATTTACTTAAATAGAAGTAAATAATATAAAATTTGTAAGAGAATTTTAAAATTAGAATAATTCTATTTCTAAATATTTACCATACTTTAATTTTAAAATAGAACCAAAAATTTCTATTATTTGATTAAATTTTCTTTGAAATTCTAAAATTGGTTGAAGATTAAGGAATATATAAAAAAATAAACTTTCTTTTCAATTTTCTATAATAAAATTTAGCTAAGATTCTTAAAATTGCGCTTACGTATATATGGCTTCATATCATCAAGAAAATGTCCAAAACAAGTGGGGATTATTGTAACATTTCTGATGACGTATATCCGTTTTAAATATAAATTTCGATTTTATATAAACATTATACATATAAATAGAAAATAAGACTATCGTTTTAGGTTTAGAAATTGCCTATCATAATAATAATAATAATACTAACTATAAAACCGCAAATACAACACGTTAAAAGAAAAGTATTTAATATGTTTGCCGCCTTCTATTTAAGGGCTTATATAGCAAAGTATTCTCAAAATGTAAAAATATAATATAAAAGTATAAAAAAAAAAATGAAGAAAAGAATAGATAAATGAAATTAAAGAAAATTTGTTGGATTTTTTTACATAAGTACTATATATTTTGAAGGGTAGATAAAGGGTGCTTAATGACTTGGAAGCAATTTGCTGATCCATTTACTATTATTTTTTTTTTCGTTTATTCAAGGCATTACAGTGTATAATATAGATTCCGGATAATATCTCAATAAATGGGTTAATATAAAAAGGTCGTTAAAATGTATGATGTCCTTGTAAAATAACAATTATTTTACATTGAGTCTTTATTTTCTATATATATTTATTTATATATATTTTTCGTTGTAATTTTTCCAAAATAGAATAAAATATAAAGTTTTTTTGTTTATTTTGTAAATAGCACGAATTTGATAATATCCTTCTGACTAAATTCCAATTTTACTCATTTGCTTTTTTTTTAGAAATTTTATTTGAATTTCGTCAGAACTAAAAACTATACTTTTTCCACTAATTTAATGACTCTCTAAAAACCATAAACAAATTTTTTACAATTTCGTTCATTGATTGCAATTTAAAATTATGTATAGTAAATTTTACTTATTCCGTAAATTTTATACTACATTATGTATAATGTATATTCTAAAATTATGTATATATCTTTAATTATTATTAATTTTTCTACCCTTAAAAAATTTTCTATTTTTTTGATGTCCTTCCAAACTCTCCCCAATATTTTTATATAAAAATGTGTATATATATAGTCGATAATTGGAGCTACCCTTATATACCTGCTATAAAATAAAAACGTGTCCTTATAATGTTACAAGTATATATTTTCTTTTCATGTGCACATGCACACACATATATGTAATATAGTACATAAACTTGTTTATTTTATAACATTTTACAACATGCATATATACATGAGATATACTTATGGCCCTGGGTGAAGAGGGTTGAGTTGAAGTACTACTTGGCCTATGCAATTCACTTATATAAAATATAAATTTTTTGAAAGACCCCTTTAAGATTTTTTTTTTTTTTAAATAATGAATCTAGGTAAAAAAAATTGTTTATGTCCTGTATATATTATAAATTATTTTTCAATGTATTTCTATATATAAAATAATTATTTTTTGTGTTAATTCAAGTTGAAAAGTGTGCACGAAAAGAGGACAAAATATACTTTTTAAAAATACAAAAAAAAAAAATGAAAATGTAAAGAAAATACTGATCGATTCACATAAAACCATAAAATTTTTTTGAATTGAAAATTCTAGTAAAGGGAAAATATGTACATATATATGCCATTACGAAAAAAAAACTTTCTTTAGCATATTTATGTAATTAAGTCACGCAAGAATAAGAAAACTATATAAATTTTTTCTAATATTTTTATTGATTTTTTGGTATATTTGAAGGGTGTTTTATTAATTATATTTCGTATAAATACTAGAAATTTTTTTTTAGCATATAATTAAATATTACAAAATTTCAATAATTACGTCTAACCCACAAACATAAATGCTTGTTTCCTATTTTTGCTGTAAGAAATATCTAATTAAAACCTTCACTTTTTTTATTTAGTGTTAACGAAAAAATGTTGTTACATAATCGCGAACATTTTACTATAATATAAAAAAAAAAACATTTAGGAAAATAATTAAAACCAAATTTATTCTGTTGAAAATATTTAATAAATTAATTGTTTTCTATATTATTATATAATAATATAATTCTGAAAACTTTTATATGAAATATTTTGAAGTAAGTTCAAAGTTATGATTGAAATGTATATAAAAGAAAAATTAAATTAAATAAATAAATAAATAGAATTTATTTAAAAAAAAAATTATGAAAAATTTTAAATAGATAAATTAAATTTCAAATATCTTAAAAGGTTTTTTAGTTTCTTTTTGATAAAATATTTAATTTTTTTTTTCTTTAAAATATTATTATATGTAATTTTATTTTATATACCATTTTGAAATATGATATAATGTTATATTAATAATTATAATGTTTCGTACAAAAAAGACATCCTTTTTCATCACAGAAACAACATTTCAATCATAAACATTTTTGACTTTCTTCTAAATATTTTGTTATGCAAATAAAATAAAAAAAAAAAAATATTAAAATTAAATAAAAAATTAAATAAATAAAAAATTATTTATTCAAATTTTTGAAAAAAAACAAAATATTATTAAAAAAAAAATTAAAACAACATCAAAATACTAACCGAAATATTGTTTCTGTGTTGTTAAAGGTTGTCTACACGGCCAGTCTTTTGATATCTTGTGCTGGATAAACGACAATTCTACAGGACATATCAGCCCAACGAATTAAAATATATAAAATTGTGCAACTATCAAAGAAAATTTGAATTTTTTTTTATATATAAATATTAACCACAAATGAGTAAGATTGAAATTCAACTAAAAAGTGTTTTTGATCATCGAATTATGGTTGACCATCAGTAAATATTAAAAGTGCAGCCATCATCATTCTATAATAATAATATTAATAATGATATTTAAAAAATTTATTGAAAATTAATTATTTTCTTTTAGTAAAAAATTAAGATTATAATATTTTAAATTTAACATTATAAAATATTTGAATTCGCATTAATTTTATATAATATTTAAAAGAAAACCAAAACAGACAAAATTAAAAAATAAATAAATTATAATATATAAAAATTATTAGGTATCCAAAAAGAAACGTTAAGAAAAATTAATTATTCAAAATGTCATTTAAAATTCCTTTAATTAATCTCGAATTCAATGAGGTGAAAGCAATATTATGGGAGAAAATACAAGAGCCACACAATCAACGAAAGTTGATATTGGTAATAGTATCAATTGCACTATTATTAGATAATATGTTATATATGGTTATAGTGCCTATAATACCAGATTATTTACGTTATGTGGCATCATTAGATGATGATGGTGAACCATTACCAACGCCACCACCACCTAAATATCCAAATGGTACAATAATACCACCAAGTAATATACATAATCATCATGGTCAAGATTCAGCAACTGGTTTATTATTTGCATCAAAAGCAATTGTACAATTAATGGTAAATCCATTTTCTGGTGCTTTAATTGATCGGATTGGATATGATTTACCAATGATGATTGGTTTAACAATTATGTTCTTTTCAACAGCTGTATTTGCTTGTGGACGTAGTTATAGTGTATTATTTTTTGCTAGATCATTACAAGGTGCTGGTTCAGCATTTGCTGATACAGCTGGATTAGCAATGATTGCTGATCGTTTTACTGAAGAAAATGAACGTTCTAAAGCACTAGGAATTGCATTGGCATTTATCAGTTTTGGTTGTTTAGTAGCACCACCATTTGGTGGTGCATTATATCAATTTTGTGGTAAAGAAGTACCATTTTTGATATTAGCATTTGTATGTTTATTAGATGGTTTAATGTTATTATTAGTAATGAAACCAATTAAAGAACAATTAAGTATGAGTCGTGAAATACAACAAGAAACAATACCAATTTGGCGATTATTAATGGATCCATATATTGCTGTTTGTGCTGGTGCATTAACAATGTCAAATGTTGCATTAGCATTTATTGAACCAACTATATCATTATGGATGGAAGATACAATGACTACAGATAATTGGAAAATGGGTATGATATGGTTACCAGCATTTTTTCCGCATGTATTTGGTGTTATAATTACTGTTAAATTAGCTAAACAATATCCACAACATCAATGGTTATTAGCTGCTGGTGGTTTAGCATTAGAAGGAATATGCTGTTTTATAATACCATTTTCTAGTTCATATAAAGTATTAATGATACCAATTTGTGGTATTTGTTTTGGTATTGCATTAATTGATACAGCATTATTACCAACATTAGGTTATTTAGTTGATGTTAGATATGTATCTGTATATGGTAGTATATATGCTATTGCAGATATATCATATTCAATTGCATATGCTGTTGGTCCAATAATAGCTGGTGGTGTTGTTGAAGCAATTGGTTTTACAGCATTAAATTTCCTTATTGCCTTTTCAAATTTATTATATGTACCAGTATTAGCTAAATTACGTAATATTTATGATTTTAAACCATTTGAAAATGAAGCAAATATATTAATGGCTGATCCACCAAATAAAGAATATCAAACATACACAATGCATGATCAACAGCCAATTGATGGTGAATTAAAGAATCATTTAGAATATGGTAAATATCAACAACAAGATGATAGTGGTGGTGCTGTACAAGAAACAAATATTGATCAAGAACAAAATAATGGTTATAGTTATCAACAGCAACAGCAACCATATCAGCCTGGTTATCAAGAACAAGGTGGTGTATATCAACAACAACAACAGCAGCAGCAATATAACCAATCTGGTCAACGTCATCTTCCATCACAACCGCAAGCAAATCCATTCCGACATACTGATCCATCATACCAACAACAGCAATATCAACAGCAACAACAACAACAACCACAGCAACAAGATTCTAGTGGTGGTGGGAAAGTATCAAATCCATTTAGAAGCGGATTTTAAGATGATATCAACATTAAAATTAATTATTATTTATTTATATTTTAATATTATAGATCGTTTAATGTTATTATTTCGATAAATTTATCACAAATTCATAATTAGTTTAGTAGATTGTGTAGTATATTTTTTTAATTAAATCAATTTTTTAGTTATTTGAAAAATAATACATAATATTAATTACAATTTAACAATAGTTTTATCATTAAAAAAAAACTATTTGTGAATATTATCAGAAAATTATATAACGCACTATAAATATTATAATATTATATTATAATACATCATAATTAATTTTTAGCTATTAAATATACTAAAAGAAAAAAATGTGTATATATACATAAATTATATTTAGATATTAGATTTAGGAACTTTGATTAAATCTATTTATTCCGGAAGTTATATCAATATCGCATACATATCAAATTAAGTTTGCACATTAAAAAATTCGGGTATAATGAATGGAATAATTTTTAATCAAAGATTAATTTCAATTATTTATTATTTTTTTTTTTTTTTTTGTAATTTTTTAAACTCTTTATATTAAATATAATTTCAATTTTATTTAAATTATTATTAAAAAAATTTTTTTTAAATAAAATTGTAAATTATATTTGTATATAGATTTAAAGGAAACAAACAAAAAGAAATTTTTTTTAACATAAGACACAACCAAGGTAACGATACATATCAAGAGTCATATCAAAAAATGGCTCGCCTGTTAAAATTACCAAAGTGATATTATATATTTATCATATATATTACTATATTAATTGTAATAAAAATTTTACTTAAATATACAATATATATATGAATAAATTTTATGTATAAATATTTACAAAAATTAATTTAATTATATAAAAACTATATACATACATGAAAATATTAAGGTAATTATTACAAAATGAAAACAAAATTTTTAGAATTAATTGTAAACATTATAGTAATTATATATATATACATATACTAAATACATTTTAAGCAAAATATTAAATTATATACAAAAAAAATTGTATGATATAAAAAAAGCACCCCATAAAATCAATTAAAATTAGATATTAAATTTTAGATACCTGATTTTATTGTAATCAGTTAATTTTTCAAATATGTTATTACATTATATTGACATATTAAGATATCAATTTAATTTTGCTTAATTTATATAATAATTGTCTTCAATTTATAGTCCTCACTTTTTTTAATAATTCTCAATTAAAATTTTTGAAATGTTAATCTAAAAAATCATAAGTTCATATAAAAAGCTTTAGCTCATAATGTACTCAACATTATTTTTTATACTTCTTTTTGCTCAACAAAATTTTAAAATTTTAATTTTTTTTATTGTGTTAATCGCTTATTCGTCGCCTTAAAGTGAATTTATTTGTAATTGTAGACATATTTTACCGAGAAAATATTAAGAACGCATGATTTTATATGCCATTACGTTCTAATTTATAGGTTGAGCAGCTAAATTAATCACAATTCTAATAAAATATTTCAGCAATATTAAAGAATGTCAATTGAAAAACACAATTATTTTTCAAAGAGGATTATAAAATATATAAAATTATTATAATAATCCTTTTTTTAGATTTTACAAAATTTATGATTATTTTCACATATTTCAAAATTTTAAAAATTTATATAAAATTAATATATAAAATAGAAATTATCACACACACACACAAAAAAAAATCATTATCTTTGTAGCTTTAGAGACTCTATGCCATATTCAGAATTCTTCTGTCCAAAATAATATTTATTATTTTTATTAAAAATTAAGCTGACTAATTAACTTAATGCATATCGCAATACCTTTCAATTTAGTGTAAATAAGAAAAAATTAGGTATTTTAAAGTTAATTATCATATATTTACATATATGTATATGTACATAATATATATATATTTAAATAAACTCATTGAAATTGCAATTCAATTAAAATCATAAAATTAAATTAAAATTATATAAAAAAAAATATATATATAACGAAAATCTCATGAAAAAATCTCCCATCAAAACGTATCAATTAAATGAAACCAAAAGCAAAGATATAAATTATTTTATAAGATAATTTTAAACATATTATATTATATATAAATAAATATTTATAATTTTTGTTTTTAACAAATTTAATTTACCCATTAACCATTTAATCAAATTAAATAAAAAAATATTTGTAAAAAAAATTTTTAATTAACAAGAACAAAAAAGGATGTATATAAATTTAAAAAAAAAAGGTAAATTAATTGGGATATTAATATAAAAACGAAAATATATATAGATTTTAAACTAATTAATCACTGTTAATAATACTTTTAAAAACATTTAAAATGTGGTAAAATTTAGAAGCAATAATTTGTTTGAATATATATTAATATATGCGGGCAAAATTAAATTATAAGATTAAAATGGTTTACAAAAATTATCAAACATTTATAACTATCATTAACTTTTATTTTAAATATATTAATATTAATGGTTTCAAATTTGAAAATTATTTTAATTTAAATTTTAAATTATTATAATAATTTTCTTTTTAATCGATGAGAAATCTCAAAAATTTAATTCATTTTTAAATTAATATTTTTTTTAAATTCTAACAAAAAATTTTTTAATTTTTTTTTTGTTAAATTTTTATTAATTTTCAGTTATTAAAAATTTCCATAATTAAAATTTATGTCTGTGATAAACATGTTAAATTCAAAAAATATTAAAATATTTCCATTATATACCCAAAAATCCTTAAAATAATTTTATTGGAAATTAAAAAATCTATAATTTTCAAATTTTTAATTTTATATTAATTGTGATTTTTTTTATTATTATATAATTTTATTGAAATAATATAAAACTTTTTAATATATAGATAGGATTAAAAATTAATTAACTTATATATATTATTAATTTCAAAAAAGAAATTATTTTAATGAATCATAAATTGTACATACATAAAACATTAAAAAAAAATGCTTCTTTTTTTGGAAAAATATATAAAAATTATAATTATATATTTAATGAACGATATTAAAACATTTTGTTGGTTATACGAAAAAATTCGTATATATACTTAGTAGACTTAATGAAATCTTAAAAAAATATGTAAAAATATTAATTAAAAAAATTATACTAAAAAATATAAAATATTATCTTAATTAAATATATAAATAAGATAATTAAATTATTTCACGTAGTTAATTTCATCACAGAAAAAAAAAACCGAAAATATTTCTTTATAAATAATATTTATAATTTCACCTTGAATTATGAATTAACCTAAAATTTCTAATTTGTTTTTAATTCTGTTAAATGTTAAATTAAAAATTATATCAAAAACTATTTAAAAACTCTGTAATTACGAAAATTAATTTATTATTCAATATGAAAAGATTTTAATTTAATTTACAATAAAAAATTAAATTAATATATCGTTTTACTTATATAATTTATACTTTTTTGGTATTATATAATTTTCTTTAAATAATTATTAATACAAAAATTTATAATAATATACAGGAATCTCAAAAATTTCTCATCAAAAATATATTATACATAATTTATATTTATTAATACATTATAATTAATAAAATTAATAAACTTCAATAAAATATAAGGAAAAGAAAACAAATTATATATGTAATGCGAAGAGTAAAATAGTAAATAATATCTACAAATATAGAACAGTATAGAATAATAATTAATGTTAAACCACCTTCAGTAAAATATATATAATAAATTAAATATAAAATATTAATATATATATATATATATATATATACATAATTATAAATAATTAAATAAATAAATTTATAAATAAATAATTAAAAAATAATTAGGACAAAATATTAGAATAAAATTTGAAAGAGATAAAAAATAAAATAAACCCAGTGCCGGCAATGTGTAATATTAAAATAAATATGGTGTAATATAACAACTAACGAAATTAGATGTAATAAATATATATTAAATGATATAATTTAATATTGTTTCTAAAATGTAATAATTAAATTTAAAAATGTGTGAAATAATAGCATATTATTTATGATTACATAGGCAAAATTATATTATATGATTCAAGAAGACGCGAATTCTAATAAAATTATTAAATCATTTGAAAAATCAAAATATGTTTAATAATTTTAAAGTATATAATTATATTAAATTATTATTTTAGTTGTCATTTTATTAAAAATTTAGATAAAATTTCGTATTTAATTCATTTTTATTTTTATATATGACATAATTTGTTTTTTGTTATAACAATTACATAAATATTCATTAATATCTCAAATTATTAAAATTCTGTCAAATTATCTTGATATCGATTTTTTTATTAAAAATTAAAATTATTTTTAACATTTCATGCAATTTATAAAGTATTCTTTTCAAATAAAAAAAAATATTGAAACATAAAATATTATTAAAGAAAATGTAAAATGTCAGTGGCAACTTAAATATATCGAAAAAATAATAATAACATTATATTAATTAATAAATAAAAAAATAATATATAAATATATTGTAGAAAAATATTATAAAATAAAATTATTATACCTTAAAATTTCCAATTCAAATCTTATTAAACTATAATTCTTAAATGCCTATCAGCTCTGTTCATTATTTTGAAAATATTAAATGCAAAAAAATCTTTAAATCTTTACAAACAAAAAATTAAATAAAATTTTCCCCAAAAACGAAAAAAATTGATAATTATTAACTACATATTTTAAATATATTACCCAACATAAATATATATACAAAAAAAATTGAAATTCAAATTATCTCGTTAAATGAAATTTAAATTTTGTGTTCTTACGTTCAAAAATGCAGACCAAATATTTATAAATAAATATAATTAATAATTAAAAAAAAATATTTAATGTTTTAATGTGAAAATTTAAATGTAGAATTTTTTGAATATTATATACATAATTATAATTTTTCAATATTTCATTTGCATTTCATTTATTATTAAAATATTCCCAAATTTAAATTATAAATTAAGAGAATTAAAAAAAAAAAAAGTTATTAAATATAATTATTTAATTAAAATAAACAAAAAAAAAAAACTAATTATTAATTAACTAAATGTTACATTTTTGAATTAATAACCAAATACATAAAATACAAAAATTAAAACAATTTTAAAAATATTTTTAAATTAATGCAAACAAATTTGAATTGTTCTGAATGAAATTAAATTATTTTAATCAATTTTAAAATGAAAAATTAAAAAAATAAAAAATAAATGAAATAATAAATAATGTATTAATATTATTAAAAATAAAATATTATTTATAAAAATATAAACTGAAGATAACGTCAAACCACGGTAAATTAAAGAAAAATAAATAATATTAAAATATTACCTAAAAACAAACTCGATATTATATAAATGAAAATAATTAAACCTGATGTTATATTTAAAAAAAAAACAGTGTATAATGCTATATAAACTATTAAAACTATAATTGTTAACCAAAAATAATTTTCTTTTAATTTTGTAATAAGAATTTTAATAGAATTTTAGAAAAATCTATGCGGAAAAATTCAATTCTTTGGTATTAGAAAGTGTGATCTGAAAAATTAAATACTCCTTAATTTATAGAAAATGAATAATATATATGTATTTTCTCAGTCACCAATTTGAATTTGATACAAAATTGACTAATAATAAAATAATATTGGTATATCCATTCGGAAAAATACTAAATAGAATATTTCCTATTTGAAAGAACGTAGGACATTATCAATTTCATATAGATTTTACTATATTTTTTTTGGTTGTATAATTAATTTTTTTTTCATATTTGATTGAATATGAAAACTATTGCAATAAATTCAATCATTCTGTGTAATATTAAACTTTATTATTTTCTCATTTTTATTAGTTATTCCTGATTGAATCCTTAATGCATATGATGAATAAATGAAGAAGAATATTAAAAAGAAAATACAATTTTCAGATTATTTTATATCAGATTTCATAAGAAGTGATACATACACCCATAATCCTATAAAGATAACTTAGTAAAATTTAATATGAAATCTTTAAAGTTTCTATAAACTTTATGTCTCTTCTTCACAGTATAAAATCAATTTAATTATTTTTTTTACCTTTCATGTGAATAAATATTCCTTTTCGAATATGTAGGAGTAAAAAGAATTCGTTGATGCACATTTTAGCACCTTTATTATAACCTTACATACTAAATATTCTATAAATAACCTATGAGTTTATAAAAATATCACATTGTAAATCCCTATAGTATTTATTTTTTTATAAAATTATAAGTAATTTTTTTTTTATTTTCAACGTAAATTTTCCTCATATTTTTCCTTGATTAGAAAATGTGTTAAAAAAAAAAGTACAATAAATATTTTTATTTTACTATATTCAGCACGCGAAATATTCTTTGCGCTGTTAAATAAATTGTTAAAATATTTCCTGGCCAGCCACCATCCACCACATTTACCCCCCGCCAACCCTGACATCATTTCTATATTTGATTTTTGCCCTCTTTTTTTTATTAGGGTGGTGGTACACAACTAGACTTGTTCCATATTTAATCCATTCGTTTCGGTTATTGTGTTTGTATGATTTTGGATTAGTACTTTGTAGTACCAGAAAATATATTATAACAAGGATATTAAAGGACCTGGTGTGCTTACTATTTTTTATATAATAATAAATATTTACTACCAAAACGAAACAGCAGTTGGTAAACATTTTTTTATATTATACATATTTATATTATTTCTTTTATGAAGGAAATTTATTTTAAGAAAATATTTACGAGGGTGAAATACGATTTTTAAATGTACATATATACATATACATATATTTATATAAGAATTATTTTTTTGTTTATACACTTTAATTTCATATAAATATTTTATTATTTATGTTGCCTAAACCTGAGCTGCGATAGTACATATATGCGCACGAATTTTAGTTAAAATGACAAGATATGATGGGAAAAATGCACTTAAATTTTATTGGATTTTTTTTCCAAGTTTAAAAAAATTATATTAACAAAAATTCTGTAAGATTTTTTTTTTTGGTTATAAAAATGTTTACTTTTCATATCGATTGCATATATTTAGGTGGTATGAATATTAATTAATTTAACTTTAGATTTAGACTTTATTAATTTTAATAATACATTTTTTTTATTGATTTTCGAATAGAAATGATAAAATAAATAATTAATCAAAACTATTAATTTCGGTACAAATTCTACAAAAAAAAAAAATATTAAACGATGACAGGAATTACAAAAATTTAAATATAACAAACGAATTTAAATACCTAATAAATACAAGTCATTTATTAGTCAATAAACAAAAAGTTAAGATTTACTTTTAATAAACACAACAATTTTTAGAGGGTGATTTAAGAAAAATCGACCCTTAAAAGCCATCTATGAAATTTTAATATATGTTAGAATTTTTATAAAGAAAATTTTACAACGATATTTCTAAACGCATATCAAATTCTAATAGACTTGTAATGAGGAAAACAAATCCCTCCTAAATACCAAAACAACCCAAACTAAAGAATGAACATTTTTCTGGTATTTACCAATAAATGGAAAAAAAAAAATAACCAAAATGTTTAATACTGATTTCTAGGGTGATGAAAATTTTGAAAACAAATTAAGTCGTGTTTGAAATTCTTAAGAGTTTTTAAAATGGAATTTTTCAAATTTTAAATGTCTTTGCTATTTCGTGATTTAGTCAATCGTTTTTGGTAATGTAACCAATTAAAATATTTAAAATTTTTGTATAAATTATCCAGACATTAAAATGATTGAACAAAAATTCAAGAAATTACGAATTTATACGAAATGTATAGTACATAATATAAAATTTTATCTGAAAATTTATATCATATTAAAGTTTTTTAAAGTAAAGTTAAAAAGTTTATAAATATAAAATACAACCTCTTGGGATTTGGTATATTAAATTTTTTGGTAAAATAAAATTTATATGTTGATAATGTAATATCTAACTTTATATTATATTTTTATTTTATATATTATATATATATACTTTGTTATTTACATAATAGAATAAAAAATATGTTGGTTCACTAACAAGATATAATAAAAAAGAACCTTAAAAGTTTAGAAACTTTTTAGTATTCTCTTGAAAATTTCATAATTGTTAAAAATATTCCATCATTTATCACAAGTATACATGAAAGATACTTAGATATTATTATATTTAAAGTTTATTTTAAAGATATTTTTTTTCTAGTGAAGATTTTTATTTTCCTAAAACTAAACCATTTCGTATAAATTTTGAAGTCATCTTGAATTACATGATTTTCCATTTACCTAGTAATGTAAAATCTATAATTGTAATTCTTCCCATGGGTAATAAATATGTATACATTTTGAAAGAAAGATTGAATATAAACATTTCTGCATATATAATCAAAGGGAGATAGACAGGATATGATCTGCAATAGCATCACGTCCGGTGTTATATGGTATATACAAAAAAAAGAATATAAAACTTAAAAGCAACACACAAGGTAAAAAGGTTTTTTTTGTTGATTCTTAAAAGGGGGATTGATAATAATGGACGCATGTCTGATTATGTTCATAAGATAGGGCTGATTGTAAATGTTATGCTATTCATCTTCTTCTTTTTTTTTTTTTTTTTATATAGCAGTGAAAATAAACATGATCTCATTAGTTAATCCTCTTCGGATGGACAATTTTTATATCAAATAGCAAATTACGAAATTGGTATAAATATATATATGTATGAAATGATAGGAATGTAACATATATCAATTAATATCGAAATTTGAACTATAGCAGCAATAAATATAAATTTAAATTTACCAAAGTTATAAAAATTAAAAAAATAAATATATTTTCAAAAACTAATTTATTTATTGCATATATTTAGGTGCTTATAATTATTTATAAATAATATTTTATCATTTTTAATTATTAATTATTAATTAATTCAATTGCCAAACCTAATTTTTTACCCTTAGTCAAATATTTACCCCTAATTGAACAATTTTACCATAATCAAATGATTTTTCTTTTCTTTTGTATAATATAGTTTTTTTTTCTTATATTTATTCAAAAGGATATAAAACATTATATACATATATTTATTTCAAGTAAATGAGAAAAGAATGATTGATATTATTGGGGGCATATTAAGGGTAATAAAGTAATTTCAACAATATTATAACAAAATCCAATAAAATTTATTAGACATAATAAACATATTTCATAATTTTATTCTATGGTGTTATTGTTGTTTTTTTAACTGTATATATATATATTTAGAAATGATGAGGGCAATTTAACAATAAAGTCACGTGTCTGTAATTTTTGTTTAAACCCTTCATACTTCCTTATCATTATCACCATCTCTATATAATTTATATTACAATAAAATATTTAAATATTAATGTCGCATTCAAGTATATTTATAACAATAGACTATAACTATACAGACCAATAAGAAAAGAGATAATTACAAAATGAATGGAATGAAAGAAAAGTCAAAAATTAAGTAATTAAGAAATTCCTTTATAATTGTCTTAATTGTCCGGCCAGACGTCCTTTATATTATACACCAAATCTAATTTTATCCTTTATAATATATTTAAAATTTATGAAAACAGAATAAATTTATATTATAATTGACAAAAAAAATATATAATTAATATCATAAAAGTGTAAAGAGGGCATCCGCTAAAATCCTTTAAAAATAATAAAATGTAAACAAAGTTTATATTGAGAGCGTGTATAGCATAAAAATCATTCCAACCAAACAAAATAATTTTTGTGGTGTTGTAAGTTTATTTAAAGATACAAGTAATATAAAATATATAGTATATGAGTTTTTAGTTTCCGATTTAGTTTTTACAGCTTTAGTTTCCGATTTTTTTAATTTCTCTACATAAGGTAAATAATTCATACTATAAATGAAACTGTATACTAACCCCCATGTCTAACTAAATAGTTTAAAATATATTTGATGTCTGGGTAAATTACTTTCACCTATTTTTTTAGGGGAGTTTTTATATCTTATTTTACTCTAATTTCCACTTTCTGCTGAGAATAAGAAAAATTCATAAGAAAAAATATGATGAAAACATTTTACAAAAATATAATTTTTTTTTGAATTACGTAAACCCTTGCAGGTACATAATATATATAATATATTTGTATATGATCGTATACAATTTTGAGCTACCCTATACAATAATTACATTTTTGATTATTTATTTCGTGAACACAAGCGCATATTTACATTTTTTATTAAGAAATTTAAAGAAAATAAAATGCACAAATTTAAAGTGAACAATATTTATATTTTAGGATTTGATTTTGAAATAATTACGTGTATATATAAAAAAGATCTTTGGAAAGAAAATTTAAATCCTTACAACTAAAAAAAAAAGGCAACTAGAAGCATTAAAGCTTAATTTTGGATCCATCAGAAAAGTTGTAAATTGTAAAAATAATTTGAAAATTCAATTAAATTTTGATGTATACTTCAGTAAATTTAATTTCATTGTAAAATACCTTAGAGATTTCAGCAAAATTTCTCTGGAAACATTTCAATGTATTTTAACCAAATTATTAATCTGAAATGAATTTATTTATGTAGTTAGGTTAACTTGAAGATTTTTAAACATGCATGGCAAAATATGGTTTCTTCAGATGAATTTTTTGCGGTGACTATTGCTGATTAATTATGCAAAAAAAATTTGTACATTTTTTACAGTACTAAAATAGAGTACCATTTATTTCAGCTCTTCATACAACCTGGAAAGTTCATCCTTTTAACATTTTTAAATGTTTTGCTAATATATTATCATTTTTTTATAATTTATTTTCCAATGGGTTAAAAACAACCTTAACTATTAACTATTTTTCTAAATTAAACATATAGCTTTAATTTGTCATATATACTAATTATATAGATTCCCAATCATAATTCTATTTGCAGTTAAGTGAAGAAACTGAAGAAACTAAATTTTTTATTCCAATATGAAATAATTATTGTCAGCAAACGTATAGTCATTCTAACATAACCACAATGTGAACCCAAATACCAAAATTAAATTAAAATAAATTATTTCCTATTTTGAAACTCTTTCGGAAGCTCGTTCTATATTTCTAAATTTTTGTAGGTATTGCAATTAGATAGAAAGAGAAAAGTTATGTATAAAACAGGTATTTTATTTAAAAATTTAAAGCTTTTTTGGAAAGTTTTCTTTTTTTTCTTAAGTTAAAAGCATAGTTGCCAACTGCAATAAATAGTCTGATGCGTTATAAATCAATTATTACTACAAAAATCATTTTAAACTTTTATATTTAGGTATGATGAATAAAATTATGTAAAAAATTTAATATTGATTTAGTTAGTAAACAAAAAGGGTATACAAATAATAAAGTGTTTAAATTTATGAGATTACAAGTAAAATTGCTGCAAAATTAAAATTAGTTAATTTTTTATCTCTTTTTCAAATTATAATACCGTATAAACTATTTTTTTAAATCTTGCAAATATTCAAATGCCAAATTCAATAGGTAAAAGGTAAACTAAAATTTTCAATCAATATAAATCTTTTAGTTTAATTATTAATTATTAAAATATTAATTTCGTTACCCTGAAATTTAATAATGTAAATAAGTTTGACTAAAAATGCAATTAATGTGATCTAATTAATACTACACTATTTTTGATAAAAATATTCACTAAAGAATTTAATTTAATCTGTAAATTAATAAATTAATTAATCCCAAATTAATTTTGTTTTAATTCTTTAGTAAAGGATAAATTCATTTGAGTGTTGATTAAAAATTATTTAAAGTAGAACTCTGATAGATTAAAACTTTAACATTATTAGACATTACAGACATTATTTCGTTAAAATAAACTACATTATACGATGCATTTCTTTACTAATAAGAACAAGTAGAAATTCCGAGAAATTACTTAACTTACTTATAATTCCGAGAAATTACTTAACTCGTATTATATTTATCATAGAATTTTAATCTTATATACATAAATCGAAAAATATTTTTACTGTACATATTTTACTACAAACTTGAGGCTAATATGATTATAGTTAAATATAAAACTATATAAATTCATATTAAAGATAAGATTTTTATCATAACAACAATTTTAATATAGAAATTAGTATAATCTAACAAAAATTATATTATATTATTTTATCTGATATGAAAAAGAAAATAGTATTATAGATTTTGTATACTGTCTATCTACAAGATTGATTGTTTTACATGGATTTTTTGCTTTTTTAATGTATGTGTATAGAGAATTTGTAAAAGTCAATGATTATACATATAGAAAACAAAAACATCTTATCAAAAAACATAAAGTTAACATTAATAGATAAGAAATAATTATATCTCTAAATAGTAACAAGAATTTTTCAAATATTTTTTCTATATATGTTTCACTCTTAATCTTTAAACAAAAATTAACTATCATTTTTTTTTTTTACAATTTTTTACAAGATACATGAAGTAAAATATCATTTTATGTTGATTAGATAAGTCATGTTTGATTTTATTACATCCTTGAACAAGCACACTTACTATTAACAAAAACCAATATTATACAAGTCTTTTTTTTTTAACATTTTATTTTGTTCTGTGATAAAAAAAGAAATATTTTTTGTTACACACAATCAATACCATTATAAAGGATTTTTCTTATTATATCAGCTTTAAATAAGTTTTTCTGGACAAATTTTAGACAATTTAGGTTTACACTCAATAGAAAAACTGAAATTGTTTTTTTTTTTTATAATATTACAAAGAATTTAAGATAATCCTTCTAACAAAGGTTCCTTTTATTATATAAATATCATTCACAATTGTCTACAATTTATTTTTATATTACTGTAAGGAAAATGTTAAAGAAAAATCGATATGAAAAAGGAAAATTAAAATAGAAAGGAAATTATACTAACTTTTATGATAGGGAAAACAAAATAAAACAAATCAATATAGATTTTTATTCTTAGATTTTAAAAAAGTTGCCTTTTTCATTTGAAAAATCTTTGTAATTTCTTATAAAAATAAGGAAAATGTCAATAAATTTATTTGTATACAATTTCCTTTTTATAAAAAAAAAACATCAATAAAATCTTCTACTTTTTTTGTGGTTAATAGAGAATCAGAATTTACTTTTATAATTTCTAAAAAGATACTATATAATATATTCTAAAATTTATATCCTTGTTGAATCCTTTAATCCAAAAGAAAAAAATATTATTAAATATTTTTTTTACACAAAAATTACATAAATTTTAATTACAAAATAAAAAAAATATTATAATATATATAAACTTGGTATACTTTAATCCATAAAGGATATTGCACGTGACTCTTATATATAAGTCGGTTGACGAAAAATTTCTTCATAAAAATCCATGTGATTATATATTGCATATTGGGATGAGGAAAATATGTAATGTGGTTTTATTCATTATTTTCTACCCCTAATGTAGTTACAAGCTCGCTACTTTTTTATAACAAAGCTAATATTGACCTAAACGAAAAACTCTAAGCCTAGGCTTACAACACTTTGTTATAATTTTATTATTTATATTCGCTACCCCAAAATATATTTCTTATTTAATTGTTGAGATACTAAAATCCCTTTTTATTATACACAAAATAAAAGTTTACCACATCACCCTTAAATTATTGGCACTCCTTTGCTATATACGTATATAGTTGAATCCCCAATTTTCGTGTTGGTTTATATTTTTAACCAAACAATATGAAATTGTGTAAATTAAAAAAAAAAGAAGGTAAAATATTGATGTATGAATATTGCAGGAAAATAATATATACATCACATTTATACTTATAACAAAGATAATTTTTGTATATCACATCACAATCACATGTTATGATAAAAACATATATGTATATGTAGTAATATGTCATGTACTATAATGTGTATTAAACTTTATTCATTATTATTATGACCATAGTTGTTAAGTAAAATTTTATGGTTAAAGTTTTGAATTTGTATTTCAAATTTCTTGATATACATAAATATATGTTTATATATTTATTTTAACAAAATTATGTTTATTAATTATACTAAAATGTTTAGATATTTCTATTATTTTATATTATTCTATTCAAATGTCTGTCAAACCACAAAAACCAATATAAATTTTATTCCTTGCAGTGAAATATATAGTTTAAATTAAATGAATAAAATTTGAAATAATCATTTAAATATATATATGTATATAAATTGAAATATTGAAAATGTGGTTTAATTTATTTTCGATAACAACAAAATTTTAACGATAACATCAATCAAACAAACTTATTTTATTAAATAAATATATAAGTTAAAATAAATAATCACTAATTAATATACCAAAAGAAATAAGAAAGTTTGAATATCCTTTTTTATTTCAACTTTAACTAAAACAAAACAACAAATTCATTCCTCAACTTCCGCAATATCTTCATATTTAAGAAATATAGTAAATTTATAAACTTTTTTTTTCAATCATTAAACTTTATATCAAAATATTTTATAAGGAAGAAAATTATCCCTCTTTTCCTTATAAAAAAAAATTAAACTATAAGTCCCTACGGGGTTTCTATTTCAAACCAGAACGACTTTACTATTTATCCTAAGATATACGGGAATATTTCAAGGGTTGAAATCTGTTCAAAACAGAATGAAACTGTGAAATCTTTGTGGGTGAAATAATCTTTACTATGGCTGGTATTATTCGGTTGATATTTAATTTCAAATAGATAGAAAAAAAAATTGTTTATTTAGAACCCTGCAGGTTCAATTTTTTTTTTATGTTTTTGACGTGATTTCCAACGCTTTAACCTAAACAAACGTATAATTATTGAATCCATATGTTTGCAACATATTCTAGATTCATTTAAAAATATAAGCAATATTTTCATAAAAATAAATCTGTAATTAATAATTAAACTTTGATCATTCATCTATGAAGAAATATTATAAAATTTCATTCACAATTTAATTACAATTTTAATTATAATTCGAATTATAATTCAAAATACAAATTTCGTTACATTGTGGTTACAATTTCAAAACTAATTCAAACATTTTCCATCAAAATCAATTTATTTGTAATTGTAAAATCTTTAATTGTCCCACATATAAATCTTATACATAAGAACAAAAATGTGGTCATATGATGTGGTTTATTTCCAGGATAGGAAATTTTTTTAATGATTTATTTTCAGTATTTACTGAATTTATTTACCTTAATTAATTTTTGTTATATTTATATACTTAATTACATTTATTATAATTATTATTTAATTGTTTGGTTGAAACCGGAAACGTAAGACATTCTACTGTCACATTCATATACCTAAAGGAAACATATTTTATATTAGAAAAGACCACATAATTTAATATTAATTTTCATCTTATTTCTTATTGGTTTATGTTAAAATCAAAATACAAAATTTATTTTATTTTATTTTATTATTCTAGGATGGAAGGATTCAATAATTTCATTACAAAGGAAATGGCTTTCTACAAGCGGATCACAGGATACAGACGAATTTGGATTTCCTACTGTAAGTATTATTATTCTTTTGAATAACGCGAATGGAATTTTAGTAAAATGAAAATTTCAAAAGAATTTATTGATTTAAGATTTTTTTCAATTAAAATAAAACCGCAGAGTTATGTTTGTTTTACAGAAATTAACTGATAATAATTACATTTAATATTAATGATAAGAAAATATATTTGAATGGTAAATTTATTTTAGGAAGGTGAAAATAATATTTCTTACCACAAAAAAGAAATTATTTTAACTAATTTCAAAAATTATTCAACAAAGTCAACAAAAAAGGGGTAAAATATTTTAAGGTGAAATACAGTGTGGGTTATTATATTTTAACTATCGAAAACTGTCTGAATATGAAAACACCATATAATTCTAAAAATTAAGAACACCAAATTATCCTGTTGTTATCACTTTGAATGCTTTTTTTGTTCCAAGATGTAAAATTGTTATACACTTTGCCTTTTTATATATTTTCAAATTTATTTTTCATTTTTTTGTTTTGTTTAATATTTGGATTTCTCTTGGGAAATTGAAAATGTTTTCGCCTATTTAAAAAAAAGGAAACGTAAATGTTTAACACTAATACAATATAACGAAAAACTTGAAAAAAAGAGAAAAAAAAAAGGTAAAGTAAAGTAAAATAATTTTCATCCCTTTTAAGTTTTCTATCTCATGCAAAAAAAAATGTACATAATAATGATCAAACATATATATATATATATATAATGTCATACAAATATATATATTCATCATATATATATTGGGGGTTGTCGGGACAATTCTGTCAAATCCCAAAAGACAACAAAATGCAATACACTCAAATACATTTACAAATATATACGACGACTATCTGACATACTCTAAATAAACACATATATAAAATATTTTGTTTGTGAAGTTGAAATAAGAATATCGGAATGGGCTAAAAATCATACCCCCTGGAGTAGAAATGCAAAAAAAAAAATAGGGTGAATTCAAGAAAGTTAGGAAAAATATAATAAGATGAAGGTAATTTCTATTTATATTTTGAGTTTGGTGTGGTATTCTTGTACAGATACAAAATGATGATAACATTTGGGGGTTACGTTGATGGGATAATTTTTATTCCAAATAATAGGAAAGTTGCCTTTTTTTTTAAATAAAAGGAAATAAATAAATAAAACATTTTATATTTATTGTAGAATTTCAATGTGTTTTCACTATTTTTTTTTATCTTGAAATTTTGAATATACATTTTTATGTAGATCTTCCATCAAACCCTATTTTGTCGTATTAGTTGAATATACGTTTGAGTAAATAAGAATGTTAAACAAGATTGAAACGAAGTTATGTCAAGATTTGACTTTTTTTTTATTAGATCGATTTCTGATGTTTTAAATTCAAAAAATTCGCTCTTAACTAAGTAGCATATTTGTATTTCTAATTATTATCAATAAGATTATAAGGATTTTATGTCTGGGTGAAAGATTTTTTACTATTTGCATTTAAATTACATAAATTTAAAATATAAATAGAATTTTTAATATATATTTTTCTGGTAATTTGATGAAAAAATTTAATATGTACACACAAAATCCAATTAACGAAATTATATTAAAACTTTGCTTAATTAATTTTTTTTATTTTGTAAATTTAACTTTTTCAATTAGATGATTATGAAAATTATTTTATATTTCAATTGCAATCAAAATATTTTATCATCATTAAAATTTTAATATAAAATTCAAGTTAATTAAAATATTAAATTTCAAAAGAAATGCAAAAAAAAAAAAAACAAGAATATCGTAATTAATGTGGAAAATGAAATTGTTAATTTCTATGGTAATCGCAAATAAATCAATTATGATAATTTTGAATTTTGAATAAGTTTTTTTAATTATTAATTTTTAATTATAATTATTTAATGCAATAACAAAATAGACATACATAATATATTTGATATTATATGTAATTATAAGCTATATTATTGTATCCAATTAGCAAAATTCATTCTAAAGCTATCCTTTTATTAAAATTTTAATATAAATATTTTTTATATTTATATTTAAACATAATATAAATGTATAATTGATTATACATTTACAATTCTAGAAATTTGTAGTAAAATTCATATAAATATGATGAGAATTTAGAAATTTTCTGCAATAAGTATATGGATTTAATTTCTATGACTACAAAATTTTATTATTTACCTTTAAATTTATATTTAAATACATTTTCTTTTGTGCTCATATTAATGCATAACTAAGTATACTTATATACCAATGATGAAAGACAACATCAATATATTTTCATATATTGTTCTACCAAAGAATTTGCCGAAAATTAATAAAAAAAAATTTAAAAATTTATGTTAATCAAAAAAATTTATACTTTCATGTTTCCACGAAAAATATTTGTTTCTCAATTCAATTCATATTGATACAAATATATACAACTTTTAAATTTTTATCAGTGTAAACCCCCAAGAGAACATAATGAACTTTTCTGATAAAAAAAAAGTTGACATTGAGGACATCCGAAAATTTATCATAACAATAACGAAAAAAAAAACAACATAACACAAATCTACATAACAATAATAATATTATTTTTTCGTGAACATGAAAATACCATTGTGCCAGTGAATTGCAAAGGGAAAAAACCAAATGAAAGAACTTGAGTTTTATGACACCCTATTTTATTCTATGTCTTTTCCATCACATGAAAAAACTGGTACGATATAAATACTTTATTTCCATCTATAAACCGGGGAGTAAAATTTCCCTAACAATAGCAATAAAAATATAATATAGAATTGCTCACCTTGCTTATATACAATTGTAGTAAATCCCTTAGCAACATTAAGGAAAATGTTAAGGACATTGTTTTCTTTTGAAAATTATTTTTTGTATTTCCTAAAAGGATTTGTTTTTTTTTTTTTTGTTCTTTTGATGAAACAATATACAAGTTCAAAAGAAATTTTATTACACAAAATTTAAATTTTTCTATAATTAACTTAATAAAATTATAACAGGAATAAACAAACAATAATTAAAAAATGGCGATTAATAAAAATAGTTTTATAGAAACTAAAATAGTTGCAAATGAAAAATTACAAACAACAAAGAGATTAATAAAAAATTTCATAATTTCATTATTTTAGACATTACCTAAAGTACCAGTGCCACCATTAGAACAAACTATGGCTGAATATATACGTGTATTAGAACCAGTTGTAACTTCACAACAACTTGAACGTACAAAAAATATTATTAAACAATTTACTGGTCCAAATGGTTTAGGACCAAGACTTCAGCAATATCTTAACGAGAAACGTGACGCTGAAGATAATTGGGTATAAAAATAATATGAAATATATTTATAATTTTATTTATTTTTATGATAACATATAAATAAAATTAAATTTAAAGGCATACTATTACTGGTTAAATGATATGTATATGGATGTTCGTTTAGCTTTACCAATTAACTCTAATCCCGGTATGGTTTTTCCACCAAGAAAATTTACTACTGTTCATGATGTAGCACGTTTTGCTGCCCGTATTATTGATGGTATAATGTTGCATAAAGAAATGCTCGAAAGGTATATAAAAAAATTATTTTAAATTTATTTCTAACAAAAAAAAAAAAAATTGATTTTTAGTAACAATCTTCCGCAAGAACGTACTGCTTCACGTGAAAAAAATCAACCACTTTGTATGGCTCAATATTATCGTCTTTTGGGTTCTTGTCGTCGTCCTGGCATTGAACGTGACTCACAATATCTACCACCAAGAATTCAAGAAGATCATCATATTATTGTGATTTGTCGTAATCAAATGTACTGTGTTCCATTAAAAGCAACTGATCGTGGTAAATTAACAGAAGATGAAATAGCATCACAAATTTTATTTATATTAAGTGATGCACCATGTTTATCAATAACACCACCACCGATTGGTTATTTAACAGCAGAACCACGTAGTCAATGGGCACGTGACCGTGAAACACTTCTTTTAGAAGATACAAATCAAAGAAATATTGAATTAATTGAACAAGCATTAATTGTAATGTGTTTAGATGAACCAATACCACTTACATTTAATGCTAGAGGTTTTAATGGTGCTACACCAACTGTACATAAAGTTGGTAATCGTGATGAATCAAATATGGCACATGAAATGTTACATGGTGGTGGTACTGAATATAATACCGGAAATCGTTGGTTTGATAAAACAATGCAAATAATTATTTGTAATGATGGTACATGGGGTCTTTGTTATGAACATTCAACATCTGAAGGTATTGCTGTTGTACAATTATTAGAGAAAATTTATAATAAAATTTTAACAATGAATAATGATGATGAGGGTGTACCACAACATCATTTACCACCACCAGAACGTTTAGAATGGGTAATAGCACCGGAAATTAAAAAAAGATTTCTTGAAGCACGCAAAACTGTTGATAAGTAATTTTTTTTTTGTTGATTGTTTTATTATTATTTAGTAATAATATTAATAAATTTTTTTAGACGAATTGATGATTTGGATTTTTATGTATATCGTTACAAGGGATATGGAAAAAGTTTTATAAAATCATGTCAATGTAGTCCAGATGTTTATATTCAATTGTCATTACAATTAGCATATTTTAAGTATACAAAAATTATTTACTATTTATTAATTTTATCTATATAAATTATTTTAATAATTTACAGACTTTATGGTCATCTTGTAACTACCTATGAAAGTGCATCAACTCGAAGATTTCTTTTAGTAAAATCTATAAATAATTTCAAATTATATCCCCCTTTAATTTTTTTTATTAATTAGGGTCGTGTTGATTGTATACGATCAGCAAGTACCGAAGCACTTGAATGGGCAAAAGCTATGTGCCAAGGTGAAGGTGCTAATGTAACACTTGAAAGTGATCGTGAGGATGAAAATGAAAATGAAAAAGAAGAGGATTCAAAAAAAGTTAAATTCAGCATATATAGTGTAAATTTGAAAATAAAAACTTAAAAACAAAAAATTCATTAAATAATTAAAAATATGAATTTATTATTTTTTTTCTATATATATATATAGAAAGATCATTTACGTGAATTATTCCGATGTGCTATTGCTCGTCAAACTGAAGTAATGGTACAAAATATTTTAGGTAATGGAATTGATATACCATTATTAGGATTACGTGAAGCTAGTCGTGAACAAACTGGTGTTGTTCATGATTTATTTAATGATGAAACTTATAGTATTGCAAATTGTTTTCTATTATCAACTAGTCAGGTATATTTTTGTATTTTTAAAATTTCTCTGAATAAAAATATCATTCACAAATGCACTTGCACCAAAAAAAAATTTATATAACATGTTACCCATATATAATATAGTTACAATTCCTAAACAGCAATTTATGCACTTTTTGAAATGCACTTTAATATAATTGGAAATTTATATTAAAAATAAAAATGAAAATGTATAAAGTAAGTTCAATTTTTTTTTGCCTGAATTTGTAAAATTAATAATAATTTTTTTTCTATAAATAAACTAATTATAAATTTATGCATGTATACATAATAATAAGAAGTAAATTAAGATTTAATAAGAAGTATATACAGATAATAAATTTTATTAATGCATTTATATATACTTAGGTTGGATGCAGTACAGATAGCTTTATGGGTTATGGACCAGTTACACCAAAAGGATATGGTTGTTCATATAATCCATATCCAAATGAAATTGTTTTTTGTGTATCAGCATTTTATTCATGCGAAGATACTAGTGCATCAAGATATGCAAAATCTTTACAAGATTCATTAGAAATTATGAAAGATTTATTGGAAAATTAAATTATATCAATATATGCCACACATAATATTATGTATTAAAAAATTTATATTACATATATGTAGTACATATATGTATATAAAAAAATACGAACATATCTGTAGAATTAGAAAAGTTAAAAGCCAAAGCACACTATTATCACAATGCCTTGAAAAAGATAAATATAATATATATATATAATACTAATTTATAAACAAATATTACAACAATATTATATATACATAAAAATTTACTGAAAATCAAAAACATATCATTTTACAGTAAAATTTAATTATAAATTAATTCCTATATATGTAAATTTAATTAATAGAATTTTAAAAATAAATATACATAAATATATAAATGAAACAGATATTAGATATAAAATATTCAAAAAAAAAATTAGGAAATTATTATACAGGAGACTTGTTTTATTACTTATATATAGCACATATTTTATGTTACATAAATGTTATATACTATAGAAGAGAAATATATTCATTATATGATATTAAAATATCTATTCAAATTTTTAAAAATATAAAAAAAAAATAGTTTTTGTTAAAAATGTTATATTTAGAATTGTTTTTGTGAAAAATGAATATATATATATCATTACATTATATATATAATAATAAATTATATATTAACAAAAAAGCGTGTACTATGTAGCAATAAAAATAATATACATATATATATAAATATATAAAACTTGCTTAATAATTAAACTAAATATATTATATACACATAAAATTTGGTTAATTTATTTTTAATATAGAAATTTTTTTTTATTAAGAATAACACATTTATACGTAAAATTATGTTTTATTTAATTAATGTCCTTAGCAAAATATTATATCCAATTTATAATTAATAGATCTTTAATGTTGTGACAAATATCAATATATTTATTAAATGAAAAAAATATATATTAGTATATTATATACATACACAAACGTATATATATTTATTAATAAATAATAATTTTTTCTAATAAAATTTTGCTTTATTATTTTAGTATTTTTTTCAATTATGTAATACATAATATATATTTGTTATTTAATTTTTAGTTTCATTATAATAATGTACTTAAATTATATTCAATTTATAAAATTTTTAAATGTTTCACTTTGAAATTAATATATTTGCATAAAACAATTTGAAAGCATTATCTTGTCAAATTTAATTTGAATAAAATTTGAAATAAATAAAATTTTCCTATTCCAAAAAAAAAAAAAAAATTCATTCTTTTCCAAAATAAAATTTCGCCCTTTTCTAATGATTCGATTTTATTTTGAAGAAATAAACAAATTTAAATTGAAAAAAAAAAAGAATAATTTAAACTTAAAATTATATCAAAATATATGAGGAGGACATTTTTCGAAACTGATCCGATGAAAAATTTTATAATTATAATATTCAACTATATTTTACAAAAATGAATTAATAATAATATGTAACTATAAGTTTTACTTTTGGACATGGACATTTTAAGCTTTTATTAATTTTAAAAACAATTATTAATTTATTTATACACCATTTTCAAATTAAATTAAACAATTTTCAAATAAAAATTCTTTGAAAATAGTTTAATTTGCAATGAAAATGATATAATATAATTTTACATTTGTTTGTAAAGCCCGCACAGTATTTCTTGTCCATTAGATTGTAATTAAATGTTAATAGTAATTAGAGAAAAATAAAATATGTATTTGTTTTATGGTAAAATATTAAAAAAAAAAAATGTGGGAAAATTTAAAAAAAAAAAAATATTAATGTTATAAATACAAAATTTTAAATAAAATCTAAATAATTATATGTGTTAACTTTATATTTAAATCCTGAAAGCATTTTTATCTTCAAAGCAAATTTATGAATGTTATTAAAAAAAATATATATAATTATGTTATTTACTTGAAAAAAATTATTACTTAACGTTAAATAATTCAATTAATTTAATGGTAATCAGAGCACTGTGTAACAAAACAACCCATTTAATATGGATTGAAAAATTATATAAAATTTAAATTTTGGAATTTTAACAAAAATAATTTGAACAATTTAATTAAATTATAGTATATAAAGATTTGTTAGCAACTTTGAAAATGTTGCAAAAAAAATTTTGTTTGCACTATATAAGTTTGTTAATTTGCGTTTAACTTTTAAAAAGAATTTAATATTTATTGACAATATAATTTGAAACATAAAAAAAAATTAAATGTTAATTATCACAACTAAAATTATATTTAAATAAAAAATAGATAAAAAAAACTATTGTTAAATGTTTGTGTTCGTAGTACATATCTATATTACTGTGATAGTTGTAAAATTTATAATTATATCTATTTAGAATCTTAACAAAAAAGTAACATTGATAAAATCAAATGCATATCATTAAAATTTAATAATTTATACATGTATTTTATGTGTAGTAATATATGTATATGTATATATATATGTAAAATGGTGAAGAAACTTATATACATCATTACATAACGTATATATACTAATAATTGTAAAAAGAACATTTTGAAAAAATATGAAATTCAATTAAAGTGATCATACACAATTTCAATTTTTTATTTATAATTTGATTTGCGAAAGCGTCTATTAAAAAAAAAATTATGTTAAAATATGACGTCATTTTACTCAATTAACAATTAAAAATTTACTTTAAAAATTATATCTGAAATGTAGTTTAGTAATTAAATTACTAAAATAAATTCCTTATTCAATTTCTCAAGCCTAAAAAAAATAATTTTTTTTATTATTGGATTTGAAAATGAATTACATATAAAGAAGAAAAATTTCAATAAAAATATTTTATGAGAACATTTTATAGAATAGAATATTAAATAATGAACTATGGTCGTTTATAATAATCTACAACAAAATATAATAAAATTTTATATTACGATTACAAAATTTTATTATTATATATATAAAAGAATATAAAAGAATATATAGATATATTTATAAAAAATAATAATTTGAACAGGTGTACCTAATTAAACCAAATTATAAAATATAAATATTAATTTGAAATATACAAAATATAAAAAATTACCACCAAAAATAAGTTCATTATTATTTCACCCAGAACCAGAACGATAAGAAATATGAAAGAAGAAAACTCTGTGTATTCACTATTCTTACTCATGATATTTATCATAATTATGAATATTGATAAATATGACTTTTAATTCATATATTAATTCATTTATAGACAATCATATTTATTTTTTATTGGTGTTCATTTAAAGCCGGTACAGGGTACAGTATAATTACAATAAAATATTATTTAATTTGTATACATAAATGGTATATTACATAATTATTATCTTACTTTGCAAAATCTAAGAAGATTTGATAGTGACTTATGTATTAATTGATTTTTTTTTTTTTGGTATAGAAAAAAAAGAAATTATAATTTAAGGATTACACTATTTCGATTTATTTTATTAATTCAATTTTATGTATATATAATCAATTTGATATAATAATTTGCAATAGCAGATATTTAAGACTTTATAAATTGGAAATATAAATTATCTACATTGATTAACATCTAACGATTTTCTTTTTCTTTTTGTTATCATTTTCTTATTTCGTCCATCAGCAATATGTATAAACAGGATATAAAATTTGGTTAGCATTATTAGCAATTACTAGTTGCCTCTAGTTGGAATACTTTTAATTTTAAGTTTTCTTTTTTTTGGTACTTTTGGTGTTTCCACATTTGGTTTGACTGGAACTACTTTTTTAGGACTATCATTTGGTTGTGGTGGTTTTGGCGCAAGTGGTTTAGTTGATTTTTCTGGTATTGGTGTTGGACGTTTATTTGGTTTTTCTGGTTGTCGTACTGGAGGTTTATTTGGTTTTGGTGGTTGTGGTGCTGGACGTTTATTTGGTTTTGGTGGTTGTGGTGCTGGAGGTTTATTTGGTTTTACTGTTGGCTTTGGTGTTCCTGGTGTTGGTGGCTTTGGATCTGGAATTGGATTTGGATCTGGTGAAGGTGGTATTGTAGGAGCTGTTGGTGGTGGTGTAGGTGGCTGGGGATGATTAGTTGGTTTAGGTGTTGGTGGACCATCGTATTTTGTTGTTGGTTCAGATGGTGGCAATTGGGTTGGTGGTGGTTTTGTTGGGGGTGCTATTGTCGGTGGTGGTTTTGTTGGTGATTGTGTGGGTTTAATTGTTGTGGTTGGTGGTTTTGTTGATGGTTTGTTTGATGGTGTTGTTGTTGTTGTTGGTTTTAATGTTGTTTGTTCAGGATTTGGTGGTGGTGGTTTCCAATCATCATGTTCTACACATGCTTGATGGTCAAATGAAAACCATGTGTCCTGTGAACAAGGCATTCTGTATGCCCTATCAATACCAATACATTGGTAAAAATATGATTTATCATTGTAGTCGGGCCATAATGTATTTAGATCTCCGTTTTTACATGCTGGTTGAGCATTGACAATTATCAATATTGCAAGGCATCCAATAAGAACTATAACAAAAAATTAGAAAATTAATAAAAATGATAAATAAATTATTTTTTAATTAAAATTTAAAGTATTATGTATAGCAGAAGATCATTTATCAATTCTCATAATAAAAATAGATTCTGTCTGATAGAATATTGTCAATTAAATTGTTGCAAACATATACTACTTTTTGTATCACTTTTTAAATATTCTGTATTGCAAGCATAGTCAACGTATATTATAATTCACTTTAACTATAAAATTTTTTGTTCTATTTTATTTAATTTTATGAATTTTTGAATGAATTTTTTTTCCAAAAAATAAATAATCGAATGCTGCAACAATTTTAAATACTTCCACAAATTTCACTTTATCATTATTCCATTTTCAATTATGATTATTGTTCTTTTATATTAACTCTTACCTTTCATATTGTTAACTCTTCGATTTTAAATTTCGTATTAACAAAAATGTAATGAAATTATAACTTTTATATGAATTTTTCCTTTTATCTATTAGTTAAAATTATATTTTCATAAAAAAAAAATTCCTACTTGTTTAATAAATGTTTTTTTTTATTGATAAAGCATAAATTATTGATTGTCGGTATGTTTTTAATAATTTTGATAAAAAAATAAAAATTTGTGGAACTAAGTATAGGTATATTTAATGTCGCAAATAAATTTAGTTAAAATAATTAAATTTTTTTATCAAGAAAAGAAAAAGGTACTTCCTGCCTACAATCTGGAAAATCAATATGTAATATTTATTAATTGTTATTTTTATATTTTTGGAAACAAATAAGATATATTTTTATGAAAGGTCAAAGTAAGTAAAACAAAATAGACATCCTGTAAAATTAAATTACTACATGAATTTTTATTAATTTTTTAAAATATGTTTTTATTAATTTATAAATATTTATAATAGATATTTTGCTCCATAAAATAATATCGCTTACTTATTTAGTTTTTTATTACATTATTAATATATACTCCTAATTCGTAATTTCGGTCAATATAAAAAATATTTTTGAATTTTGTTTTACTTATTTATTTTCATATTTTTTGCTTATTTATGAATCAGTATCTGATTTTTTAGTTGTTGTTGGGGCTTCTGTGGTTGTTGGGGCTTCTGTTGTTGTTGGTGCAGCAGTAGTTGTTGGGGCTTCTGTGGTTGTTGGAGCTTCTGTGGTTGTTGGTGCAGCAGTAGTTGTTGGAGCTTCTGTGGTTGTTGGTGCAGCAGTAGTTGTTGGGGCTTCTGTTGTTGTTGGAGCTTCTGTGGTTGTTGGTGCAGCAGTAGTTGTTGGGCCTTCTGTGGTTGTTGGAGCTTCTGTGGTTGTTGGACCACTTGTAGTAGACGGACCTTCAGTTGTTGAAGCTCCTGTGGTTGTTGGGCCATTTGTAGTTGTTGGACCTTCAGTTGTTGAAGCTCCTGTGGTTGTTGGGCCATTTGTAGTTGTTGGACCTTCAGTTGTTGAAGCTCCTGTGGTTGTCGGGCCATTTGTAGTTGTTGGACCTTCAGTTGTTGAAGCTCCTGTAGTTGTTGGGCCGCCTATGGTTGTCGTACCACCTATGGGTGGATCAGTTGGTTTGTTTGTTGGTTTTGGAGTAGGAGGTTTCTGTGGTTTAGTTGGTTTAGGATTTGGATCCGGTGTTGGTGGTATAGTGGGTGCTGTTGGTGGTGGTGTAGGTGGTCTAGGGTGATTAGTTGGTTTAGGTGTTGGCGGACCATCATATTTTTCTGTAGTTGTAAGAACTGGTGCATCAGATGCTGTTGTATCTTGTCCGTTTGTAGTTGTTTCTATTGGGTTAATACTTGTAGTTGTTTCTTCTGGCCTAATACTTGTGGTTGTTTCTACTGGCCTTATACTTGTTGTTTCTACTGGACGATTACTTGTTGTTTCTAATGGATTACTTGTGGTTGGTTTTGGTGGTGGTGGTTGCCAACTATTAGGATCCACACATTTCTTAACATTATAATTAAACCATGTTCCTGGTGCACATTTCATTAAATACACTCTTCCCTTTAAACACTGATAATATTGTTCTTTATTTTCATAATCAGGAAATACTGTTGTTGAATCTCCTTCTTCACAAGTTGGTTCAGCATTTACTAGTGCCAACAACGGTAAAATTACCGCAATAACTATTGAATAACAAAAGAAAAATTATTAATCATTTTTAAAAATTACAAAATCATAAAATTATTTGTTTAATTTCACTATTTTATTTTAATCATTTTTTTTTTACAAAAATTATAGTTTCTCTTTATATATTAAATCTACCTTTTAATTTCATCTTTTCACCATAAGCTTAAAAGTTGTAATGGAAATAATCTTATACAAATTCGATCTTTTATACCTATAATCTAATTATTTTAAAATAATCATTTTACATATTGTAAATCAAAAATAACTTCTAGATAATATTTATAACAGTGATTGGTTTTATAAATTATTGTTTTTTCGACATATCTAAAAGAGTTGATTTTTAATTAGATACTTGAAGAATTTTTCAATTTAATTAGCTACTGATTAAAATCGTTTTAAATGTATTTGCGATCCAGTCAACGCCACCATAATATAAATAATCAATTATAATTAAAATCGATTGGTCATTATTTGTCAATCTATATATACCACATATACCATATTATATTAGTGGTTCTATACTGGAAATATATATACATATAAACATAATTTTGAATTTTTGTAATTTTTTTTGTTTTATAAGAAAAATACCGTTTTCATAACTAAAAGTATGAAAGGTCATATATGAAATCATCCGTTTAAAAATATTGAATTTTTTTTAATTCTTTTTCAAAAAGAAAAAAATATGTGTAGGTATATTTAAGTGTGCAACCATTACTCAAAATTTATCATGAATTTTATATGACGTGATTCCTAGTCAGATTAGTCAAAAATTTAATTATAAACAATAATAATATATATATTTAATCTAATCTTTTAATTATATTTCGTATTTAAAAAAAAAATTAGTTTACGTGTTTTTGCTAAGAAATAAATCAAAATTAATTATAATTATGGAGAGACAAAACACATTTATTATTGTCGAAATCATTTTTTGTTTTTTTTTTATTCTCAAATATTTTTGCAGACAAATAATCAACAATATAATATATATACATTAATATTTTTCTAACATAATTAAAATTTTTAATTCCTAAAAAAAAAATGCAGACCGGATTACAATTATATTCGGAAACATATTTAAGAAATTAAATTCTTTCATAAGACTTTCGAATTAACAAATACATTCATTCATAAGTACAATAATTATCATTTGAAATAAATCAAAGAATTTTTTTATTAATTCATATAATAAAAAAAAAATCTTATCTACATATGATTTTGGTTGTGGTAGCAACTAAATTATAAAGTTGGGGAAATAACTTTATTAAAATTATCGAGATAAAAATGATTTACAAATCATGATAAAAAAATATATAATTGAATTTCATACCAAATGTTATCAAATTTACGAAATTGATTTACTATTGCTTTGTCGGTTTTGCATATTTATTTAAATAGTTTAGAAATTACTACTTTTTAATTACTAAATAACTGCTTTTTAATAAATAGATATTAAAAAATACTAATCAGAAATGATGCCAATTAGATTGTATCCATTTTTCTTTACCAAATTTTATTTTCTAAAGTAATTAAAAATTAATTGAATAATGCATTTCAAATAATATACAGAATTAAAATTATATTTCATGTGCTTTTAAGATAATTTTAGTTTAGATATTTTGCTTATTAAATATTAATATTATAATTGCTACATATTAAGTAATTTAATTTTGGTTGATATATAAAACCATTTTTTTTGTTATTTATTTTCAATAAATGTTTAATGTATAACGCATTAAATGATAAATTTTTTTTAATGCATTTAAAGTATACTAAGCCAATGTGGTACATAGTTAAGTAACAATACAATTATAGTGTAATGATAATTTCAAGCACTTTATAATACATAAGTATTAACACTTATTGTATTGTAAAAAAATAATAATTTTATTACTATTTATCAATATCAATAATTATCTTTCTTTTTGTATATCTATTTATTTTGCAAACAAAAATCACACATTTTCTTAAATTAATAATTTTACATTGTTTTTTTTTTTATAAACTAAAATTCTAAAGTAAAATATTTATCTCTAATATTGTTTTAACTCGTCAATATATTTCATATCTCTATCACCTTCTCTGATAGTGTTCTAATTACTTTTTTTTTTTTAACAAATAAAAAATAATTTTTAACAAATTGATAAAATATTTACAAATATTTTTTTTTGGCTATTTTTAAAACCATATAAATGCATAAATTGATACAATTTTCAATTAAATATCTATCGTCTTGTTCTCCGTATCGATCTTCTTCCATGACTCTCATTTTTTACACGAATAAAATCTGTGTTTGATACGTCATCAACTTCTACCTAAAATAATTATTATAAAATATAAATTTATAAGAAATTATTAATATTTAAATTATTATTTTTTTATTATAAATATTACTTTGCAGAAATTATGTTCTAAAAGTTCCATTGCAGTTAAACGTAATTTTGGATCATGTTGTAAACATATTTCAACAAATTCTGTACCTTCTTGTGACAGACTTTTAGGTATTTCAGGTTTTTCTCCCATACCAACTTTAAACATTATTTGAAAATTGGAATCGAATTGTGACCATGGACGCTATTTAAAAAAATTAAATTAAATTATATTATAAATAAATTGAATTTTAATATAAACCTTTCCGGAAACCATTTCAACAACAACACACCCTACAGACCATATATCTGCAGCTCTACCATGACCATCAGAATTAGTTTTTGTAAAAACTTCAGGAGCCATATATGCTAAATGATGAACCAAAATCGTTATTCAAATTATAGAATTCTTATTTAGTACAAAAAATCCTCACCTTGTGTACCAACATATCCCTGTAATTCGCCCGGAATTGTGGTATGTGCTTGAATTTTAACAGCAGAACCAAAATCACCTAATTTTAAACTATTACCACCATCAAATAAAAATATATTTGCTGTTTTAATATCACGATGTACAATTCCATGTTTATGTAATTCAGATACACCAGATAGTAATTGTGCAGTAAACCGTCTTGTTAAACCTTCATGTAATCCATCTGATAATTCAACTAATGATTCTAATGTACCCTCTGAACATAGTTCCATAAATATTAATAACTCTTCTCTATGAATTTCAATTCCATAATATTTAACTAAATTTCTATGATTTATTCCTTCAAGAATTTTTAATTCTTCTGCAACATTTTTAATAGATCTTGTTTCACCAGGTTGAATTGAAATTTCTTTCATTGCCATTAGTTCACCGGTAGTATGATTAACAGCTGTGTAAACTTTACCAAAACGACCTTGTCCAATCTATATAAAGAAAATTTTAATTAAAATATAAAAATAGTTTCTATTTCATTTATATAAGTATAATTAATTTTAATTTACCTTAATTCCTCTATGCCATCTAAAATTTACACTTCTCGCACGAATATGAATTTTGTCACAAGCATTTGTTTTTACTTGTCCAATTAAATTTTTTTCACGTAATTTATTTTCTATTTCCAAATCTAAACTATTTACGGCATCTCTTACACGAATTTGATGTAAAGCTGGTGTCTCAATAATTGAATTCATCCTTGGTACAACTAATGTTATTTGATTGAAATAATTTGTTGAAAAATCTGCTGAATCGACTGAACTATTAGTATCTTCTAATCCATCCGTTTTATCTTCCTTTAAACTAAATTGTGGATGGAGAAACTTTTGATTTGCATTTATTATAACACCGGCAGACATTGGTGATCTAGTAGGTGTTCTAGATCGACTAACTGCTGGTGAAGAAGTTTTACGTGTTCGAGGTGAAGCTTTCTTTTTAGTTTTTTCTGGTTCAGAAACAACTCCAATAACATGTGATATACATAAATCCATTTTCTTTTTTAAATCTTCAAACTGAATTTCATCCAAATGACGACTGATTTGCGGATCACATGCTAATATTAAAAATTCTAAGCCCTGAGTTGCCCAACGTGGTCGGACACCGCGACCTCGTTCACACCTTTCAGACACAAATTGTATCCACATTTTGGCAAAAGTTATTATACCTAAAGATAAATCTAAGTCACATACAATATCTTTGCCGCACATTATTTTATGTTCAAATAAACGAATTACATCTTTATTATACTCAAAACCAAATTTATAGCCTTGATGTAAAATTTCACGTGATCGTGATAAAATAGATAATTTATCCTGTTCATCTAGTTCGAGCATATTTTTTATATTACATCTTTCTTGAACACGTTCAATAATTTTAATAAGTTTATTACGCACATCTAGAATATCCTTACTGAGTAATTTAAATGATTCCTTAATTGTTGGACATACAAAATCATTATCTGCACTATTACTTAAATATTCTTCTTCATGTTCACGATGAAATGTCGATTGTTCGACATCACGACAAAAAGATCTGGCAAAAAATAATAATTTTACAGAACATTCACGTTCAACAGTAAATAATGTTTGAGTTTCACGACAAATTGTCAAAAGTGTCCATTTTTTAGCATCATCATAAACAATTGGATCTTCAATTTTACCATCTATTTCTAATGATTTATTTATCAAACGATCACTAATGCTTCGTAAAAGTTTTCTAATAATTAAACTATAATTATAAAGTTTTTAAATAATTTGTTTAAAAATTAATTTAATTTTTTTTTAATTTACCAAAATTTTGTAGCTGCCACAGTATGCATTCCAGGTATCATAGGACTGATTAATTTTATAAATATCCATTCTTTATCCAATGCTGATTTTTGATGAGTTTCTGGTGCAGCAACTAAAACCCATTGCTCAGTATAGTCTAAATACAACTGAAAATAATAAAATAATTTACTTCTAAGCATTTAAATACAAAATTTATATTTACAAACCTCAAATACTTTTCTAACAGTTGAATCAAATTGATCTAATACTTCATAATATTTATCTAATTCTTTTTCATTATCAGTTAAAGCTGTTGCAATATGTCTATAAAATCTTTCACGATGTGTTAAAGCCAATATCAAACCTTCTTTTAATTCTTTCATTAATTGTTCCAAACTTAATGGATTTGGTTTAGTTGGTCTTGTTTCCATTCGCATTCGCAAAAATTCATGAATAACTTCTAATGGTACAACTGATAAAAATATAAATGTGGGAATATATGATGGTAAACCGATTGATATAGCTTCTGGACTCCAATGTCCGTAACGACGTAATTCATCAATTTGTTCTTGATTAATATATGGTTCAAATTGTGGACAATTATCATCAATTTCTTCTTCATCAAATATATCATTTTCAGAATCATTTTCTTCTGTACCAGGTTTTTCTAATGAAATTTTAGCCTTGTATAATACAATATTATGCAATTGGTGTAAAAATGACAAAGATTTAGCTAATCCACGGGATTTCAAAACATTTTCAATATATTTTCTAAAAAAAAAAACAAAAAAAAACAATTAAATTATTATTTTTTAATAATTTTGAATTAACCAAATTTTACCTATAAAGTTTTGTTGAATGTTCTACATTATCATAAGTAATATGCACAAGTGGTTCAACATTAAATATATTAATATCATTAACACATTTTGTGTATTCACCTATTACAGGACCATCAGATTGATTATCAGAAGATTCTTGAGTGCCTGTGGAACTAAATTAAAATATCAGCGATAATTATAAAGTTTATATGTATTTTTCAAATATGCAGACTTACTCTTCACTACTTAAACTTTCACTTGGACTGTCATGAGGACTTTCTTCAATATCAAATTGTACTTTAGGTGTACCTTTTTTTGATGCGGATATTTGTGGTTCAACAGAACTCTTACCCGAATCGTGACCCGATGATGATGATGAGCTTTCAGTTACTGATGTTTGTACTGGCCAATTAAATTTTTCACCTTGTAATCTAAACAAGAAAAATCAAAAAGATTGTAATTTCCATAATTTTTGTTATTTGTTTATTTCTCCTACCTTGCTAGTAATTTACCCAAAATTATTAACTTGAGTCGATGTTGTCTTGTTATATTATACCACAAACACATAGACTTAACACGACCTACAAATAATTCAGATTTATATATTGGATGAAATACAGCCATTTGCTGGGAAGATGGATATAAAGCTTCTGCAGCTTCTAATCGAGTTAATAACTCTTCAATTTCTCTTAGTGCCCGAGATTGCTGAGCACTACAGTCTTTGCAATACAATGAGAAACAACTTGAACAATGAGTAGCTAAACATTTAATAGTAGGATATTTGGATATTTAAAATATAAATAAAATAAAATAAAAAATTACCTAATGATTCATTATAAATTCCACTATCATTGCTTATAATGCTAGTTTCACTTATGTATTTTGGTCGGAACCTTTAAAAAAACAGAAAAAATAATTTGAAATTTCTCTTATTTTTTTATATATAAAACAAGAATATTACTTGTAATTAAGTATTTGATTTAATAATTCTGGAACCCCTTGACGTGCTGAAAATAAATATTTATCTTGTTGTTCTAGTGTGCGATCGGCTTGCCATGCTTGTAATTCAAGCCATATTAAATCTTTTAATTCAGTTTGCCAATTGTGTTCTTCATTAGAAAGCTTAAAAAATATAATTTTTTTTTTGTATAATTTTAATATTTAAGTAATATAAAAAAAATCAGAATTAACTTTTTCTTGTCTATCAATGCTTCCCAATTTTATTAAATTAGCAAAAGTTTCATGAAATTCCATACGCGATTGTAATTTTGTTGAATCAATATTATCTATTCTCACAGTATTGTGTAAAATAAATGATGTTGGTGGTGCAGAAACACGGCAGCCAATTGGTCGTGACGTAACACTCATATATCGATTACAGGACTCAATTAATGTTGGTACTCCGCTATTTCGATTTCGTAATATGCATGAATTAACAGCTATCTGACCTGATTGATTGGTACTATTGTTATTATTTGTATTATTGTTAGTGTTCCTAAGTATTTGTGCCTCATGAAAACTTGTCACTCGATTTTTATTTAAATTTGTTGTAGTTGGTATAATTGCAGCTGATTGAAGTTTCATGTCTCTTTCTGATTCACGCAATAAAGCTTGGGCCCTTTTATCTGTTCTTTTATTTTCCTCTTCAATAAAAATTTCATTGAGAATTGCACAATCCATTGTATTTCTACGTTGAACACGAGATCTACATAAACGACTAAGTCCTCGTTTTACAACCGATTGATCACCACCAGTACATCCACCCATTTTTTTCACAGTATTCATGCAAGTCTCGCTAAAACGGGGAAAAAAAATTATTGAAATTTCAACATATTCAACTAAATAATATCTATTATACTTTTCTATTACTACTAAGATCATTCAACTATAGTACTAATTTCAAAAGCCTAAAGAAATGGAGTATATATGTAAATGAAAAATGAAGCAAAGTAATGTTGCTAAAATAAATTAATAAGAAAACGAAAACACAAACAAAAACGCTTAAATATAGATGAAATATTTTATAAAACCAAAAATTATAGAATATATATTTTTATAAATAATTCAAAGATCCAGTAACTTAATATTATATATGCATATTCCCCACATAAATCATTATTGACAATATTATAACTAAATAATAGTTTACAAAAGATACGAATAAATTATGAATTAAAATATTGAACATATATAGAGTATTGATTAAAATATGAAAAAAAAAAAATGAAATTAAATGAAAAAATATAATAATAAATAACAGAAAAACTTTGAAACTATTTTTTCATTATATTATTTTGTTGACTCCAAAATTACAGAGATTCAAATTAACAAAACGATAAAGATTTGTGCAAAAAGACACTAATACCCTTAAGTATACATATTTTAATTATGTTTTAATTTTTTTTTTACAATCTTTGTTTACGATCCCAGTCCCGATTTTTTATTTTCATCCTAGTCCTTGGTGGAGTATTTCCATATTCAGCAAATTTTTCAACCAATTCATCAATTTCGTCGTCTTCAATTCCATTAGAATTATGATTGTGATCTAAACAAATAATCGATTTTGATGGTGAAGATTTAATATTGTTATCAACTCTGAAATAAAGAATGTTAAGAAAATTATGATTAAACTAAACTTAGAATTATCAAAAAATGTCATAATAATATATGTATATTTAGTTATACCGTCTTCTCATTATATATTTATTTTTATTTCTCTGAAATATAATAAAATTGATAATATAATTGAATGTTATATTTTTGACGAATAATTATAAACTAATTGCATATAAAATTTATCATTATAATAATGTAACGAAATAATAATATCCTCCAATTCAATGGGTTAGTTAGTTTAGTTAATATAAGAATTTAATACTTTTTGTTTTTATCTAAAATTGAGTATTTATTTAGGTTTGGTTTGATCACATAATAAATATTTTTCTAATTGTAATTTCAAATTTTGAGATAATAAATAATTATATTTTTTTTATATTATGTAAATAAAAGACTCTTTCAAAATTTTGATTAAATTATTGACAAATTTTGTTATATAGCCGAACTGCAAGTTAGATTAAAATTTATTATTCATTATTTCTAAAATATTATTTTTTGTACTATATATTATAATTACTTATAGTAAATATAAATACATATAAAATGCGTATCGAATTACGATAAAATTAGATAATAAAATATAATTTTTTTTTATTAAAATTAAGCATAAAAGTGATAACAAGAAATGTAAAAGTTATACAAAATAATGATATTATTAATATTTAATTTAGTTAAGTAATAAATCGAATATATATCTATATTTAATATATAATTATTTTTGTTATTAATAAATAATTCTCACGAACCATATAAATATAATAAATATATTTATATATGCCAAAATCACTGTTGTTTAAATATAATGTATAACTAATAAGTTATAAATAATTTGTGAGTTTTTAAATAATATTAAGAATCAATTAATAAATTATACTGAAATATATTTTTTTAAATTATGGTGCAATTTTATGGTGGATAATTAAACTTTTCAAGTAGGTTATGTTCTCTTTTTAAAAAATCATTTCAATTCTATAAAAATTATGATTTAAATATATATATCGTAGATAACAGAAACAGTGTAAATTATTATAATCTTTATCTTTGTAGTACTTTTTTTATGTTATCACTTTATCAGATATATAATTAAATATTAGATAATTTATAAATAGATTTTACCTACAAGTTTATTTAATTAAGTACTTACATACATTAGTTTTACATGCTCCAGAATACAACATTTCTTAAAATTTCTTTTTTTTTTTTACAGGAAATTAAAATATGATTTTTTTATTAATATTTTTTTAAATATATACGTTTTCGATATATGTATGTATTATAATTAAAAATATTTATTGCTTTTTTCGATATATGTATGTATTATAATTAAAAATATTTATTACGATTGCTTTTTGTAATTGTAAGTAATTTTGAAATAATTATAATTTACCTATTTAAATTTATAATTATTTATTACTTTTATTATATTTTTTAACACTTCACAGTCGAAAGAACAGAAATTATTATAATCAGTGTCCAATCAGGTTAAATTGACAGTTAATATGACAATGACAAACTCTGGAAATTTAAAGAAAAACAGTGCTACCAGATTAAAAAACTTTGTTTGATAGGGAAATATTTTGGGAAATTTATTTTGGTTTAGTTTAGGGAAGTTTTATGCATAATGGTAAGAAATATTTGAATATTTTACGAGTATGTATAACGAAAATTAAAGAAAAATTAAAAAATTAATTATTCTATTGTCGTTTTGTATAAATTAGTATTAATTAATTGATGTCCTTAATTATATCGGCCTGAAAACCAGTAAACAGAAATATATTATTTTATTAAAATAAAAATTATCGTTCTTCATTCTATTAATATTTTCATAAACAACGAAATTTAAATATAATCTCTTGGCTCAACAGGGTGATGTAGGCCTGGTTGTTCTGAGAGGTTTCGTATTTAGGTAAACCTTCACCATTAGTTTGTATAGATTCTAATCGATAAATTCTTTATATTCTCAGTAAATTACATATATTAATAAACAAAATATTGACCTTCAACTTGTTGGTATTCAGTCAATTGTTGAACTCGAACAAAACATTTGCCAGTCTTAAAATTATATTTCTATAAAATTTACTACTAAGTAAAGTAGTTCCAGTCATTTAGAAGTTTCAGACATACCTCTCAACAAACAGCACAAAACACGAGCACTAAATAACCGTCTTTTTACATTATAGGAAGAAAAATCATACATACATGTGTATATAAAAATAATTTTTTTTTGATTTTATTTAAATTATAAAACAAATTTCAGTCTGTTAAATATTATTCGTCATACATATAAAGTATATACGACATTTACAAAATTGATATATTTTATGCATAAATAGTTTAATCAATTTAAATTTTAGAAGTTGTTCATAAAAAATAAGAAAATTATGAATGAAATTGTTAAATTTGTATATCTGTATTACTATATATACATAAATATATTTCTAGTATACGATAATATCCTTGCGCAAAAAGGCGGAGCTAAAATGAACGCAATATACCATAAATTTATTCAATTACCCCATTTTCATAAAGAAAAAAAAAGGATAAGGATAATTGTAATAAACATTTTTAGCCAATCCGAAAATGAAGACGAAACCTTTTAAAATAATAACAATATAATTTAATTCCAATCTAAAATTTTATTATACAGTATACAAAATAAAAACAATTATTATATTTAAGATAAAAACAAATATTAAAATTTAATATCATCAAATCACAGGCATAATTTTAATTTATATACAAACATCGTAGTAAGCTTTACTACATTACATTAAAAATATTCTTCATCTAACCAGGTGTTAGTATAGTGTACCTGATTTTTTTTTTCATATCATGTGGTAATTTAATACATATATTAACATATTAACAAACAAAAAACGTGTGGTTAATGACTTTAATAAAGTTTGCAGAGTTTGAGGACATCCATAATTTCTGTTTTACTCAAATTCCGGCAAAAAAAAAATCCTGTCAGATAAGAATTTATAGAATACATATATATTATATATATACCTACCCTTTTTTTTATTTATGGATGAAAATTATATCCTATTTAGTCATTAATAATACAACAGTATATCAATAAGGATACAAAATTATTATCTGGTCAGTTTTAAATCGGTAGCCGAATAAAGTGTTTTGCTCTCTTTATATATAAGCAAATTATTATTAAAATATTTTTGTTAAAAGTTTAAATGAAATAATAATAGAAATAAAAATTTAAAAATAAGTTTTATAATATAAATTTGAAATAATATAAAATATCGGTATAAAAAATGAAAAGTATTAGTAGTGTTCATCGTCCACAATCACCCCGGCAATTTTTTGAAAAACTTTATGGTCATTTAGAAAATTCACATACAGTTGTAAATGATGTTAATGAAAAAATTGATAATATTATTGATGTACAAAATGATTTTAATGATAATTCTTCAATACAAAGTGATTTAAGCATATCACCAGGCCAGATAAATGAAAGGTTTTTATAACATAGTTCTTTTTATATTATAATTAATTTATTTAAAAAAAAAAATCTAATTTTATATAAATTTTATTATAAAGACATTGTGATTCGAGTTCATTACAAAATTTACCAAATCAAAATTGTGATGGTATTCATTTTGGTACATCAACAGGATCACATCATATATCATATTTCCAAGATAATATTAAACCATCTTTTGGATTTCCAACTGATTCACATTTTCCAACAGGATTATCAGCATTTTGTAAGTACATACATATATGTATATGTATAAAAAATTTTGGCTTAATAAATTAAATTAAATTTTTAATTGGGTGATATATTTTTGCCATTCCGCCGGGGTATAATATTAAAAATTAATTTAATGGAAATAGGTTTTTACCACTCCTTAAATTTTAATACAAAATTATTAAATTATTTGAATTTTCAAAAAATGTTTATAACTATTTTTATTGTTGCTATAATTTGCATATTGAAATAAGTTAATTTATTGTAGTAAACCAAAAAATTTCTAAATTCCAAAAAAAAAAAGACCCTCTAATTTTAGGTATTTAAGAAATTTCAATATTTTTTATTCACTAGATAAAATTGAACATTTCATTTCGGATATATATATGACTAGATTTGAAAAATTTAGATTTTAAATTTGTAAATTTTTATTATATTTATTATCTTTATATATACAATTTCTTTTAAAATTAATATTTTATTGTGACCTTTTATTCGTATATTAATTTATATTAAATAAATTTTTTTTGAACTAATATAAAACAAAAAAATAAACAAACTAAGAAATATAAAATAAATTAACAAATAACCAGGTACAAAAAAACAAAATATTTCTCTAATTTCTTGCATTTTATTTTCATTTCTTTTTATCTGATTCTGTTTTTAAACTTTGCATAATTCTCAATTCCATTTCTAAAAATGCTTTCATATTTGGATCAGCAACTTTATCCAATATTAATTTTCTAATTTTATCATTTTGATCATGAAAAAGTTGTGTCAAGTTTTGAGCATATTCTACCCAAACACAATTTGCACATCCAGACATACAACAATTAGTTGGTTCAGGCGGCAGCTATAATAGTTTTAATAAATTTCATTTTTTTTTTATATATTTTGTATCCGACATTTCATCTTACAATATTATTTAATAAATTTTTGAAATATACAAATCAAATAGAATAGAAATAAAATATACCTTTATAATTTTTCCATTTGAGGTACTTTTTTTTTTGCTTCCAAAATTATTAACGCAATTTCTTTGTATATATAATTTAATAAATATTCTTAAATTTAGTTTTTGGCCAAAAATATACATTTTTTTCTGAAATAAAAGAAATCAATTTTTGTTATACAAAATTCCAAGGAAATAATAAAGAATATCTTAGTCGGGGGGAAAAAAATTCTATAAAAAGGATATCCTTTGCAATTTTTTTGTTTGTTATTACAAAATTAAATTATTAATTGAACTTGATTAAATTTCTTTAATAGGTCAATTAATTTTTTTTATATGTGGTACATATAACATATATCAAAATATCATATTTAAATCAAGACATATACAAAAAAAAACTTAAATTAAGATTCCGGATTTTGAAAATAAGTTAATATACTTTCAATATTAAATTTTTTTATGCTAATTTTTATCATAAAGTGATTATATTCTGTGTTCATGTATCGGGGATCATATTTCAATATCCGATAATAATATATTACCCAATATTGGAATTCGTACAATAAACAAATGTTAAGGGTTTATTGTTCATCAAAATAATGCAAAAGAAAAAATGGATTAAATGAATTTTAAAACAGAAAAAAAAACTATCATGAAAAAGTAGTGCTGATGATGGATATCAAAATAAAGCATGTGGTTAAAATATTTAAATTTAAATGGAAATTTTTATGAATATTTTAACCTGTTAAACAAACTTTTTTTTTTTTACATAAATGTAACTCATTTATTCATGCATGATTAAAAATCATAACAAAAATAATATATCTTTTTAAAAAGGATATTAAAAAAAAGTGCAATATTTGCATATAAAAAATTGAAATTGATATAAAAAGGAAGCCCCATTTAAGTAAAATTTATGTTTTTTTTTTTTTAAGTTTTATGAGGATTGGATAACATTATATGTATGTGCAGAATATATAAAACTTAAAAGGATTAGCTACCACAAGGAATAAAATAAAAAAAAAATACCTAAATGATTTATTGTAGAGAAGCTTCAATACTTTTTTATCATATTTTTTTAAATATATTTCCCAAGAAGTAATAATTTTTATGTTTACAATAATTATAATAATTTTCATAATAAGTGGAAAATATTTTGAATCAATATAAATATTTATTTACTAATTACAACCATATTGTTAAGTTAAGAATAATTAATTTTCAAATGTCCTTATAAACACTTGACGAACGAGACTAAATTTTGAAAATATAGGTTTTTAAATGTTTGTTCTAAATTTATACCTGTATAAAATTACATAATTTTCATTTACATTGAATTAATAAATATTTAAAATTGTAAAATTGTGTATAGTTATGTATTTTATTGCAAGAAGTGAGCGACATAATAATTTAATATACGTTATGTTATACAAATTTCCCATATTCTATAGTTTTATGTATACTAAATTTTATCATTTACTAATATTTAATCAAATTACAATTCATTAAAATTACCCTCTTGAAACATATAATTAGTTTATGCAACAATAATTATCTTTATCAAATAATTTATTATCAAACTACACAAAAAATATAATAAAAATTTAACTATAATATAAAATTATTGAATGATAAATGATAATTATTAAAGTGCGTTTTATACCAAACATATTCTATATTTAAAAAAAAAAACGATTTTTTTTATTTAGGAAAAATGAATTTAAAAAACCACATTCTTAAATTTAAATCATCCCCTAACATTTTATAATGATTATTGTCATAGATATCATATCATAATAAATGCTAAATGATTTCATTGTTCAATTTACACCCATTTAATTGATATATCACATCCTACTTATATAAATGTTTTTTTTTTTATCAAAACAACACTTTTATTATTTAATTTTATCATTAGGGGTGTAAATGCGTACTGTATTTATAAAAATGTGTGGTAAGATCCTTTCACATATAATTTCACTGATTTCTACACTGTCGAAAATATAATTTTAGAAAAATTATTTTATATAAAAAAATCCTTCGTAAAAAAAGTGAAAATGATAATAATATTTTTAAATTCAATATTTTAACGGTGTAAAAACAATATTTTTATTAAAATAAACACATGTTGTTTTCATATAATAATATTAATAATAATAAGAAGATTATTTTAGATATAAACTTGAAATATTTCTTTTTTTACAATCATATAAAAAATTAGCTCTTTATTAAAAAAAGGCTTAGAAAAGGAAATGTATTTTATTTGGTTTATTAAATACAAATACAAATTATTATATATTTGGAAAGGGAGTAAAAAAATGATTTTAGAATTATATTCAATTTTTTTCTTTTAAATAAACGAAAATAATTATAATAATTTTTTTTTTGTAGTAGCAAGACGACGACGAAAAGAATCTCGTCCTAGACGACAACGAACAACATTTAGTAGTGAACAAACATTACGTTTAGAAATTGAATTTCATCGTAATGAATATATATCACGTAGTCGACGATATGAATTAGCAGAATCATTACGTTTATCAGAAACACAAATAAAAATTTGGTTTCAAAATCGACGAGCTAAAGATAAACGCATTGAAAAGGCTCATATTGACCAACAGTATAGGTAAAAAATTTTAATTCAAATTTATTATTTCATTAATAATGATAACAAGTGTTAAATTTATTACAAATAATAATAAAAATTAATTAAAGTATTTTTATTATTATACTAATAACGATTTAATATTCCTAAAAGTTTCCGAAAGTAATAAAAAAAATATTATGTATTACATTAAATAAAAGTCCTTGTAATATTAAATTCATAATTTTCCAATAAAATAGGAACTCCAAGAATGATTTTTTTTTGTTGTATATCAAAAAATATATTTTATTGTTGTAATCACAATAATAATAAATTTTATTTTAACAACAACTTTTTTTATTTTAATGTTAAAGGAATTTTGTTGTGGCCAATGGTTTTATGACTAGTTACCCACCAATTATAACTAATCTGCAGCAACATTTCCATGTACAAAATAATAATAATAATAATAATAATAATAATGAAATATCATCATCGATATCAACACGAATGGATCGACGACCAGAAAATAGTATTGAAGGAAGAATTGGAGGAAATAATAATATTTTAGATTTAGTACCGTCAATAACAAGAAATGATCTAAATTTTAATGATTTTTATAAAAGAACTAATCAAATAAATTCTTATTAATTTTTAAACGATTTCGGGTAATTCAGGCCAATAGGATGTGAATTTGGAAATTCAGACCAAAACAAAAAAAAACGGTAACAAAGAATTTGATCAGAATTACTTTCTATTTCCAAAAGGATATTTATTCAAAATATTAAACATTTTTATTGTAAAACTACATATATTCAGGCTGGTATTTTTTTTCATCAAATTAAATGAAACATAAAATATTTTAGGATCTGCCTATTTTATTTCGGGGCCAACATTTATATTGTTATGGTTGTAGCAATTCAACTTAAATGATTAAAATAATATTCTACATTTGGTCTGAATTTTCAGAATCGTTTTAAAAAGTATATACATTTAATATTTAATTTTTAAATATGTAAAGAAAATTTGTAAATATATTTCTCAAGCTATTTTATCTAATATTTAGAAGAAAAAAATCATTGTTTATTGAAAACTAATTTGCCTTTAATAAAAGAAAAAGAAGAAATTCATTACTATTATTTCTTTTTCTTTTTATGTTTATTTTTTTTTTTTTTTTAGTAGAAAACATATAAAAAATTTCATTGTTTGTTAAATCACGCAATCAAAACTGCAATTGATATATATACCTATACAACTTTTATTAAAATATTATATAATATGGGTAAACAATATGCTACAATTCCGTGAGTACAATCTAACTGAATGAGTTCTTAATTTATAATAAACGAAGAAGAAGAAAAAACAAATCTTTTATTCTACTGAGAAGCTTTAAAAGAAAAATAAAGATTAAGATTTTATATTACTTTTTGCTTGAATGGAAATGAATGAGTAATTCGCGTTGAGGAAATTATTTTCTTAATTTATACAAAAACAATATTTCTTTTTTTTTTTCAAATATTTGTTGAAGAAAATGTTAATAATTTACGATTGAAATAGCTGAAGCGAATAACAAATAAAGGAATAATACTACTAGAAATTTTATATATATTTTTGGAGCAAGTTAAATGAATGTATATTATGTATACTAATTAATATTTCAAACAACATAAATAAAAAAATATTTATATTGTGAAAAAATAATGTAATTAGGGAGGGAGCAATCAATTGAATGGTAATATTTTTAACTAAAGCTGGTATTAATTATTTTCAAATTGAGTATTAATTATTTGCAAATTTTGAGTATAAATAAATGTAGGGCATGAAGCCATCATCATAAGTAGACTTTTACCTATCCAACATATTTGTCCAAACACTTTTTGTTCTCAAAAGAGATATGAGATGAAAAACAACTAAAATTGTTATCTTTTCGCTGGAGAAGAAAATGTTGAACTATAAAATTCACAAGTTTTAAATAGTTATGATATTCTATTGATATTTGTTTTGTGATCTTTTAAAATTATTAATAAACATATATATGTACATAATTGCAAAACTGAGAAAAGAGACAAACAAATAAACTATTAGAAATGTAAAGGAAAAATTTAGTAATTTATGTAAATGAAAAATTTCGTATACTTATACAAATTTTATATAAAAATTTAAAGCTCAGGAAAATTAATATACGTAATAAATAAGCAGCCCAATAATTAATAAATAATTAAATTCAGATTTTATTTTATTACTTTATATAAGCTTTATTTGCTTTTGTTATTAAATAAATGTCTTAAGTCTTATTATAAGTTTTACTTTTACATTAAAAAAATAATATGTATATTATGTGTATATGTTGATGTGTATTTTTTTTTAATTTGTTTTTCAATTACAGTGATATACATATAATGTATGTGTGATGAAAACATTTAATTGTTCGATCAGAACAGAATGCATTTTTTTAAAAAAATGTTTAAGTGCACTTTTTTTTATATATATTTTATTAAATAACAAATTTATAAATGTAGGATATTATTATTTGATGATGACGTTACTAAATCAACAATTTCATCTTGTTCTTCTTGTTCAGCTTCTTCAGATGTATTGGTATGATGGGAATGTTGTGATCCACGGCTAATACGTGAAAATGATCCACGTGAACCTAACGATCGTTGATTAGCTGGTTTTACAGTTATAATTAAATTAGAACTATTTGCAACCATCATATCAGTAACTTGATCTAAACTTTTACCAGATACTTCAATACCATTTACTTCTAATACTTCATCATTAATAGCTAATAAACCTGTACTTTCGGCTAAACCACCAGGTACAAGACGTGATATAAATATACCTGGTTGTTTTTCAAGACCACTTGATGTTACACGTACAGATGTACCATCTCTAATATAAAATCCTAATGGCTTATCACTGCCATGTTTTAAAAGACGAACTCTACGACATGTTTCTGGTACAATATCAACATCTATTATTGCTGAAACTTGACGAAAATCATGTGGATTTGATATAGTTGGTCCTTTTGGTTTAACATTTGTTTGACCAAGTATACTACTAATTAAATTTCTTGGTTTTAATGTACCATAACCAGTCAAATCTTGTATACAATCACCTTTCCGTTGAATAATTATACGTAAAAGTGGTCGTGCAGTTTTTAATGCACGTCCAAAATTATCATCATTATTAATTGGCAGTAAATCATTATCACTTGGATCCACATATAATATTTCAAATTCAATTTTAGTTAATTTATGTAATTGTTCAATTAATGATGAAAAAAATTCAAAGCTTGTACGTTGACGATTAAAACCCCAACGTCGAAATTCAGCATCAAATTTTGATTTAATTTCAATCATTTCGCTATCAAGTTTATGGTTGATTTTATTTCTTGACATTTTTCTTACTTTATTATTCCTTTTATAAAACAATAAAAACTCTTTTTGGTATATTAAATTAATATGCAATGAAAACAAATTTTACATGTATGCAAAACAAAATAAAATTTTATTATTAAATAATGTTTTACATAAGGCTGCGTTTTTTTGTTTTCCTGAGCCTTAAAAAAATTATACGTTTTTTTTATAATAAATAAAACATAATTAACTTTTAACATTACAACTTACTTGTAAAATATTTCTAAAATAAAATTTCTAATAATTTTGTAAAATAATTGCCAAAATAAAAATAAAAAATAAAAATTTGAAGTACGGCCACAGGAAAGGACCGCAACAAATGTCAACTGATCATCTGTTTTTGAACAGCTGATTTTGGGTCAACTCAATCCCATTATAAGTAGCATTTACACGATCAAATAAAATCAATATTTTATTTGAATGACTCATCCATCAAATAAATTTGAGCGTGTAAATGGTCCATCCAATATCCTGTCAAATAAAATCTCAAATCAAAATATATTTTGTTTATTTCAAATAAATTTGTCAAATATGACGTCACGTCAAATAGATTTGATCGTGTAAATGCTTTTCGCTTGTATTTTGACAGATTTTTCATCAAATAAAATTTTGATTTTATTTGATAGTGTAAATGCAAAATGTTTGACAGCTTCATTTGACAGCTTTTTTCATCAAATAAAATATTGATTTTATTTGATCGTGTAAATGGTACTATAGATTGGAATCATGACACCTAGCGGAATTTTGGAGAACTTTGATAAGTAAATATAAAAATTATTTAAATCTGTCATTTAGTCGCGTTCCTTTCGGTCTGTAGGCGTAGTAGGTAGACTTAATTAGGAATAGCTACTCCTACTTCATAGGAGATGTCAGGCGTAGTTGGAATTAGTTATGCACAAATTTACCGATAGAGTTTAGTTCCATAATCTCCGAAAGATGGCTTAAAGTATTTTAAGGTTATTAAATTTGGATTTGTATACAAATTTCTGACAGTTTATTTGATTAAATTTTTTGTTTTCTATGCATTTTAGTTCCTTATTTTAAATTGTAATAAAATTACCATGTAAAAGAATATTTTCAATATTTCTTTTTTACGACATTTTATTTTCTATCATATGTTGCTGTGTTATATGATGTTAGAAAATTTGCGTTCCAATAAAAAATTACTGCTAACTACGCCTGTACCTACTCTTCTATGCATAGAAATGAAAATGAACGCGACTAATATGTATAAATTTGAATGGTGCTTTATTAAACTTACAAATGATTAAAAAAGTGGTATAAATAATATAATTAATAAATTAATATAATACAAAAATATATATTTAACAAAATCTTCAAAAAATATATCTAAAAAAGGTATGCATAATGTAAATTATATTTATATTACGCAACAAAATTAAAAAACTACTTTTGTCTTTTGTTTGAATTAGGAGATGGAAAAATAGAAACCGCCAAAAAGGGTAGATATTGTGGTGTCCCGAATGCAAGACTTGTGATGATTGGTGGTGATGGAATTTCAATGCACAAAATTCCCAAAAAGGTAATGGAGACAAGGCAAGAATTGAAAAAATGGTTGGCTGCTTTTAAAAAATATATACCTAAAAAATTATTTGATTCATTCTGATTCATTCAACTTTTATGCATGTTGGCATAACAAGACATTGAACATGATCGACTGATAGCATCAAGATAAACAGCAACCGGTGTTCACTTTGAAAGGAGAATAGCTAGATTAAATTGTTAAATAATCTTAAAACATGATAAATTTATATTTTATATTAAATCAAATTAATAAAATGTTAATTATAACTTTCCCTCATATCAATAATTGTTCTACTACTAGAGTTATCCAAAATTTAATCCGTATGCGTATCATATATGTTATGTTGCGTTTCCATGAATAGGGATTGGATTGAAATGAGATGATCGTTTAAGAAAAATACAAATTCAATCCGTATCGTTTCCATGCAAATGGGATTGAGTTGACATTTTTGACAATCTTTATATGACATTTATAATAATGAAAAAAACTCTACTATATTTTCAATATTTCTTTCCTTTAAAATGTTTCATGTTTATTAAATACATTAATTTTCTGCTATACTTTTTTTTTAATAAATTTACTTCTTAACTTAAAATATTCTTGCCGCCGTCATATTTAACACTTACACACATTTTACATATATAATGCACACTAATCCGGACCGGATTGAACTTAAGTTGAATCCGCATGGAGAGGGAACAGGGAAACTATTAACTAAATTGTCCACTCCACTCTTAACTTATGATATGTTTAGCTTTAGATATAAAAATCAATTGCCGCGTTCGGCACGGTCTAGCATATGTACCGCTGCACTAGATAAAGCAGCAAAAATTAAATAGCCGTTCAGTAGAATTTTTGGTAAATATCCCTTAAAGCACGCACTTTTATTCAATATTCCTGTAAAAAAAAAAATGCTGCTATATCTAGCATAAAATTGTTCTGCTAGGTAAAACTCCTAGCTAGAAAAAACCTAGACCGTGCTGAATTCAGCAAATGTCAACCAGCAAGTCTGTTTTTAAAATACATGCTAAACACTTTATATTTTTATTTTATTTTAACAAAATGTTAATATGTCAACATTTTTATTTTATTTTAACAAAATGTTAATTTGTCAACATTGCAATAATTATTTATTTACCATTACCATCCCCATAAAAAAAATATTTGTATCTGAAAAATTTATTCTAATTTAATTTTAATTGTTCCACATATACAGGAGAGAATTGGAAAGGATAGTACTAAGAACTAACGAACGTTCGCTGTATATGTAGAACAAATAATTAATAAATAAATTTGTATAGTTTGGTTTGGAGTAGATTTGTAAAAAAGATCAACTACAAGCTACAATACAAGCTACGACAATGATGAATTGTATGAGAAAATCGGTACAATTTAATCTACTCCAAGTTTTACAAATGTCATTTTTATATTTCTCTCACTATATTTATTTGAGTGTTTGAGTTTGATTGAGAGAGATTTTGATTTTTGAGTATTATTAATTATTTTTGAATTTCTCTTTTCGAATTTAGTTGAGTTTATCGCGTCTTACTGTCAAGTTGCTAGTGTGTCAGAAGGAAAATTCCTCCGCTTTTTTTTCATTATTAATAATAAAACTCACAAAATTTAAAGAAAAAGTTAATTATTTGTTGTATTAAATTAGTAGAGTTGCGCGTTCTTTGTTTTATTTATTTGATTTTTCTAAAAATTTATAATTACGAGAAAATTAAGTGCAATTTTTATTAATGAAAATTCCAAAAAAAAAGTTTAATTGTAAAAAAAAAATATTCTTTCAAACAAAAAGTTAAGAAAAAATTCTTTATGTGAATTGGTGTGTGTGTGTGTGGTTTTTTTTTTAATAAAAATTTAAAAACGAAAAGGCCGTATATAAAGTTGGGCGTGTTGCTTTCAGCGTGTATCTGTATCTCGTAGTTTGTCGCTTTTTGTGTAGTTATTCGCCACCTCATCTAAAAAATAAAAATAAATTCAATTTTAAATTTGTGTATATACAACAAAATAAAATAAATCACATAATTTAAAGGTTAAATTTTTATTTTGCTAAAATATTAAAAAAAATTTTTTAATAATTTTCTGTTAAAAGAAAAAAATCGTTAAGTGAAATAAAAGATAAATTTTGTATATTTTTTTTTTTTTCAAAACCATAAATTACACGGGAATCACTAAAAAAATCAAATTAATCAACAACAACAGCAACGAAATAAAAGAGTGGGGCAAAAAGAATGTTGTTTTGTGTGAATGAATGTGTGTAAACGTGTAAATTCGGATCGCATTTTTGCTTTTAAAATATAGAAGAAACACAAACACAATCATGTAAATTTTGTTTTATTAACCTTTATTACAAAAACAATAAAATAATAAATAAAAAAAGAATCTATATATAGTAATAAATATTTTACTATTCAAATTTTTTTTAATGTGTAGTGTCAAAGTTGTGTTTTTTTTTCGGACAGTGTAAAATTACAAAAACAAAAAAGTGCCAAAAACAAAAACAAATAACGTAAAATTACATTTACATTTGTCGTGCAATATTATTTATTTAACTATTATATATAATTTTTATATAACAAATAAAAAAATGGTATTAATTATAAAAAAATTAAATGTAATTATATAATAATATAAAAAAAAAATTGTAAAAAAATGAAAAAGAATATTTCAAGTGTTTTTTTAATGTGTTAATTTCATTTGTTTTTTATTGTTTTGTTTAATTTTTTGTATTTGTTCTTGTTATGATTTAAAAATTACAAAAAAAAAAAATAAATAAAAAATATTGGAACAATTTTAAAATATTCGAAATAAAATAAAATTACAAAAAAAAAAAAAAATAAAAAAATATTATTATAAAATATAAATAAAAAAGAAAAATTATTTGCAAATATGTTCAAGTGCATTCCAATATTTAAGGGTTGTAATCGTCAAGTTGAATTTGTTGATAAACGTCACTGTTCATTACCAACAGTACCCGAAGAAATTTTACGTTATTCACGAAGTTTAGAAGAATTATTATTAGATGCAAATCATATACGTGATTTGCCAAAGGTAACAGAAATATTATATATGTAAAAATTTAAAGTATATAACTACATTATTTTTAATATGCATTATAATGAAAAATATCTTCTTTGTTTGTGTGAAGGTTAAATATATCTCTATGATTTTGTCATTCAAAAAACCCATGACAGCTGTTTAATCAAGTTTATTTAAATTTTTTAAATTTTACCTTCTCTTAAAATTCGATTTATATTATTTTCAAACAAATTTTTAATACTTTTAAAAATACGACAATTTTACAATTTGAAATTTATTGTATATAATATATTCTTATAAAATTCGGAAACATTACTTTGCGCAAGGCTAACAAAATAAATAATTATTGTATATACCTAGTATGTACATATAAAAAAAATGGTTAAGAAGGGTCGTGTTCCCTTTTTTTTTTTGTATAGACAAATATTATTGTCATGGAATCTGTTCTGTGGTTATAATCCATAGATTCTATATAAGTTTCTATATACATATAGGTATTACCTACATGCATATACAAATCCGTAAAGAAAATTGTTTGTTACCAGCTTTCAAATTAGTTAATTATATTATTTATAATAGTTTAGGCGTCATTTCCTTTCATTTATAATGAATTAATGAATAATGTAAATTTCAATTTCATTTAGATTTTTATTAAATAAAAAAAATTGAAATTAAGTAATTGAACTAAAAAAAAGCTTAAATTTATCTACGATAATTACTTATACATATAGTCGGCTGCCAGTCTAAGAGTTATTAATGATCATAGACTTATTTATTGCATAAAATGTCTTCTTTAAATGATAGAAACTTTGCAGTTGTTGTTAATTTGTTTTAAATATTATGCAGACGCGGTTGTATAACTAAGTTTCATCATACAAAAGGATTCATAAACAAAATTATAATAAATATATATGTACTTAATTAAATAATTAAAATCTACCTAAAATAGATTTCTTCTCCAAAATGATTTTCTTGTTAAATACTTTTGTTAATTTTCGTTTTTAATTTTTATTCATAAATTTACAATCCGCCTAAAATGTTAACTTCAATCAATAAGATATTGATCATAATAAAATGATCTTAAACTATAAATTCAATTAAAGGAAAATTAAATAACGATAAACTATACGACGATAAACTATAAGTATATTAAACATATTGTACTTAAATTCTTAAATAGGTATTATAGTAATGTTTTTCTTATTCTCTTAAATCAATTAATATTGATAACATTATTTTATATAGGTATTCTTATATAGTAATATTTTAGGAAATGGACATTATTTAAATTTAGAAAATTAAATCAAATTGATTTTCTGCATTTATAGGTACTTACTCGTTTTTAAATGGTTTTTAAATCTATACTTTATAAGTAATTATTTATAAATTGTTATGTTCTTACTTATAAATTATAATAATTATTCTATTTACTCAAATTAATTTGAAAAAAAAAAAAAAAAAAAAAAAAAAAAAAATACAGTATATTGTATATAGTAAAGTAAGTATACTTAAGTATAAGATTATTCTGAATCTGAATATTATGTTTTTCATTTTACAAAATAAATCTTTCTGATGTATATATAAATAAATCGTATTTTTTTTAAAAATTCTATTATAAATTATAATATTTTATAATTCTTAAGTTGTATTACATTTAAGTATGTAAATAAGAAATTATTAACTAAGAGATAAAATATTATATAAGTAATAAAGTAAAATATAATGGATAAGCTTCCTAAAAAATTGTTTTGTAATCTTTTAAATTGATCTACTTAGGCCTAACCGTAATCGAAATAGAAATAATCAAAGTAGGTTATTACATTTTAATCAGACAGTATATACTTATAAATTTTTTTTTAAATTTTTCTATATTTTTATATTTAACAGTCTTAATATAAACAAAATTAATCCTTTTAATTAATTACCCAAACAATTTAAATGATCTTAAGTAGCTATATCTCTATCTACCAAATTATATCAAAAATGTAGTTTAAAGATTAATTGAATAACATTTAATTTAAATATTTATAGGATATTGAAAATTAATAGAATACTAAAGTATCTGTATTTACTTAATTACGAAACAAATATATGTACATTAATACCTACATATATACTATAATATAATAAGTAAACCTTTGTTTTATTGACAGAACTTTTATGGAATAATATTTCGTATTCATATACATATAGCTCCTTACCGATATACTTAAATACTATTTTGTAATATCAAATTTCGAAACTATATATTAATACTACGAGTATAAGAAAGAATTATTTTCAATTCAATTGTTTTTGTATCTTGTATTATTTAACATCAAAATTGGAAAAATTAATTTTGTTCTCTGACCATAAAACATAACAATGTATCCCAGAGAAATACGAAATCATAATTAGCCTAATATTGCCTTTCAATATAGTTTAAAATATTCTGTATAGGTAATTGCAAATTTGTGCTTTTTCTAGTGGGTTTGACAAAATAGGCTTTTTCATTTCTGGTATATATGATGATAATCTACAATTTCTTGCTTCATTAAGTAACTACTTATACTTATATCATCTTTTTTTCTAGATCCTAGAAATATTTCTATAAGTAAAAGAAATTTAAATTTAATTTTTCTAATTACTTATAAGTACATATTTCATTTTAAAAATTAAATACTTGAATCTCAAAAATAATTTAATATTTATAACTATAATTAAGAGTTCTTAGTTATATTTGTTGCTTCATTTTAAATTTCGCATAATATTTATTCGTTTATTTATTTATATTATTATACTTATAATAAATTTAAAATAAGAAAACGCACATAATTTTTTTACGCCTTTATATTAATCAAAAATATGCTTTTTATATATATTTGTATAAAAAAAAAGACTTTTATCTACATAATTAATATTTACTTTTGTTATAAATATTTTCGATAAAAATTTTTTATCATAAGATAATAACAAAAGCAGAAAAGATTATTCTAGCCGGGCAAGCTTAAAGTTCTTATTTATATTCAAGTTGAAGTCAACAAACAAAATACTAAATTATAAACGTAAGGTATAAAAATATCAAACCGGTTTTATAAAATTCATTTTTTTATACACTTCTTAACTAGTTTAGTTGATATACTATAATATAAATATTCAACCACATTGTGAATTGTGATATTTTTAAACGCACTCGTTCGTTTTTAGTTTACTGGTTGAAATTTCAGGTTTTAACTATTCCTTATATACTTATGTACCTATATATCTTTTTTATGGTTAACTTTGTCATATCTTTGAAATAACATTAACTGCTTATATAACTATATTATAAGTATAAATATAATTTTCAATAGGTAATTTAATTTTGCAAAAACATTTGGTGTCCTTTGTATGAAATTCCACCATTAAAACTAAAAATTTAAATTAATTTGTAGATTTACTTTCAAGCATTTCGACCATTGGTGAAATTTACTTTTGCATATGAAGGGTTGTTTGAGTGCCACAGGTGCCTAAGCTACCGTTCATATAAATTGACATTACATGAATTGCTTTTTAATGAAATGTGGTGGTTATAGCAACAAAATATAAAATTTTACTAGCTTACAATAGCATGCTTCATTATAAGTATGTATTCTAAATATTTACATTTTAAATTGTGGTATACGCATATTTGCGGAACCAAAATAAACCGTAAGTTAAATATTTCACATTTTGTGGCTTAGGCACCTATGGCACTCAACCCTTCAACAATTTAGCTTCACTTCAACTTTGTTAACATTCAGTATCAATTTACTTTCTTCAGTTTTATCTATCCTTAATATTTGTTCCTCCATGCTTCGGGTATTGCGAGAGATATATAAAACTTACCGGTGATTTTAAATTGATCTTTTCTTTGTTTTCCGATTTTATTTTATATCTTCAAAATCATTAAGTAAGTATATAAATATATGTATAGTTTATTTTATTCCTTCTGGAAAGTGTAAAAATGTAAATTGATTAATTTATGAAAAAAAAAAAATCTTAATAATACTTTATATATAAATAATTTTTACTTTAACGTGAATTTTATTTCATTTATTTAATTATTAATTCATAAAACAAAAATTTCAGTTTTTATGTTAATTTATAATTTTAGTATAAATAAAAAAACCGAACCGAATTTATTTATGTTATATCAAAGCATAATATTTCCAACAAATTAACATAAAAATAAAAATATTAATATTTATGTGTATAAAAATGACACAATTTCATAAAAAAAATATATAAAAATAAAATTATTTATATTACATATTGAGAAATATAAGATCGCACCTATGCGTCATCGATATTTCTGTATTGAAAAGTTTTTTTTATAGCAAAAATTTTTGTGTTGAAAAACGAACGAGTAATCAAAAAACTGAATGATATCATATTAAAATTTATTTTAAATATTGCAAAAATTTGAATAAAATTTTTTAAATTTTCTATAAAAAAAATTTAAATTTTATGCGTCCTTTTATATATTATATCTACATAGCTATACATATAATAATGAAGTTACACCCAAGCTAAAGCGATTTTACAAAACGTCAGCCGCACGACTGGGTCTCTCTTATTTATTCACACGGAAACGATAAATTCTACTAAAACTACTTATCAAATAAATTTTAGTTTTAGAAATTATATATACCTAATCTGAGTTTATAGCGGAAAAACGTTGCTATAAAAACGGCACTTTAATTCTGCCTATAAGAAACCATCATGTATGGTCTAAAATTTTGCGAATTATTTGCGTAGCTGCGGAAAATACACTTCATGTGGGGGAACCTTTAAATTTATATAACAAAAACAAAATGATATTTAACAATGTGTCATACTCATCGTAGCTGATAAGTTCAAAATAATATTTAATTTATATAAGTATCTAATCAATTTTAAGTATTATTAAATTTTGGTTAAAAGGTCATGTCAGAGGAATTCTTAAATTTAATTTTTTAACCTTGAATAAATTGAGAAAATTATATATTTGAAAATTATTATTGTATACTTTTTAAAAACATAAATGATAATATTTTTTTTCCATAATTTTACTGATACTTATATTTGTGTTTGTTAACAATATATTTTTCATGCTGTTTTTATAATTGTGGAATGCGGTTAATTAAAACATTGTTTTGTATGTTAAAACCAACTAAATAAATATTTATAAATATAACTTCAAGTAATTTTTATAGTTTAAAATTTAAAAAAATATCTCAAAAACAGACTTTTTTGTCGTTGTTCGATTTGGAGTTTTTTTTTTTTTCAAAAATTTCTGGATTAACATTTTGAATCTGGCAAAAGCCACGTGTATAATATTAAACTTAAAGCTGAAATTTCAAAATCAAGCGGGGCACAAAATCATATTTATAATAGGTAGTCAATCTAGTCATGTGGTTAAGTTATATCAATATCTTTTGATCTACATTTTCTTACCCTTTACACTTATAGTTCAATAGAAATATAGATGTTAGAATCATCAGTAATTTGTACATGTCGTAAATGAATTCCCAAGAAATTTATTTTAAATATAAGTAGGTACTTATATTTAAGTATTTGAAAAAAAGCTATAAGAAATATCAATATTATATTTCGTAAACTATCAATTTGATCTGTAATATTAGTTAATAAAATTAAATCAAGTTTATCGTAAGAAAGATTTTTTTTTCCAATTTCCGGGTAACCGGTTTTACAATTTTGATCCTAAAATATAAATAAATATTTATGAATTCCGGGAAATTTACAATTTTAGATAAAAAATATCTTAATAACAATATAAAATTGAAATTGAATATTTTTTAAAACTTTCAAAACTCTTGTAAAAACTTTATAAAAACATCAAATTAAAAATCTTTTGATATTTAAATTTTATGTTTAAAAACAATGTTAAGTATATATGTATATAAAAATGATTTAAATTTAATAATTGAATTGTATTTTGTTGGTGCGACTTGTCTTGTTGAAATACTATTTCAAATATGTAAGTAATCGAATTAAAATTAATTTTATATATATAAGTAATACATAAAATGTATTTAAGGTTTCTTTCTAATAATCATATTTTGGATAAAATGTAAGAATTTTTTTTTTATAGAAATTTGGACTCTATGAAGTCTTAATAAATTTTCAACAAATTTAAATTTAACTAAAATAAAAATAAGTACTTATATTATATACTTAAGTACGTCTACTAAAATTTTTAAATAATGTCTAAAACCCTTTTTTTTTGTTGTTGTTGTAACTTTGACATATTTTGTTACACACAAATTCACAATTACTTAACGAAAGTATATGTATATGTATAGTAAAATATTTCTTGACCTAATTTCCCAAATTATGAATAAATTTATGTATATATAATAGGTCTGTAATTTTAATATATTTTCATGCTGGCCTGAGTGCGTGGATCCCTTCTTTTCGGATCCCTCTCTCCCAATCCATCCAATATATTTTCATTATATCAAAGTGTATACTTAAAGTACACTGTTATGGACTTTAAGGACTTTTAATAGAAAGCATAAATTGGAAAAACATAATTTCTTATATTAACTTGTATATATATACCTAATCCAAAATCTATAATGTAGAAATATACTAATTTTCTCTATCTTATCCAAAAATTTATTTGCGAAATTATATTATAAAAACTTTAATTAGCAAAAATGAAAATTATAGAATAATTTCTATTTGTCCAAAATCTAAAATATCCAAGTCGAATAATAATTATCTTTAAAATGACATACTTATATGTTGACATTAAGATAATTTTCCTAGTAGGAGTAATCAATTTAAAGGTAATAGTGAACTTAGTTAGAACATCAATGTTATGTGGTATACTTAATCCCAGAGCTAATAATGTATCGCAGCATAGTATAAAATATATTTATCACAAGACACGACACCATCGTGTTACGCTCTAAACTAAATTCAATATACCTAAGTATAATATAGAATGTTTCTTTTCGATTAAAAAAGGATTGCATATAAAATAGAATTGGGGTGACGAGATATTTATATATATAAGTACATTATATATTTATGAAACTTGTTGCTTGAATATTTTAATGGCAATCAAAACAAAAAGAGGGTTATTTTTCTTTCATAATTTTAAATTTGAATACAAACTTATAAATTATATCTAGTTTATAGTCGTCTTTTCTTGAGAAACAATAAACAATTTTTTTAAAAAAAAATTTATCCCTCTTCCGGTGATACATAAATTATAAACGCTTTCTGAGCATTTATATATTTATAAGTATCTCTTCCATAACTAATATTCAAAGAGGTTAGATAAACTAAACATTTACATTGCTCAAACATTGATAAAATATAAGTATATATTTATATGTATTTATATGTGTATTCAAATAAATTGTACATAAATTGTATATAAAAACATAAATTTATCTGTCAGATAGAAAAAAGAAAGAACAACATTAAAAAGAAAATCTTAAAGAACAGAGAAAATTTTTTCTTACATTTTTATGTACTTTAAAATAATACAAAATAATTTTATTTTTCAATCTTAAAGATTTTATCGTTAATAATATTTTCTTTTTAGAAGATTTTATTCTTTTTTCGAAGAAAAATTTTTTTCCCTTGTGACTCTTTTGCAAATATTATTCATAAGTAAGTATACTTAGTTATATTATTCTATAAAATTTAAATTATTATGCTTCAACATAAACGGTTTTTTATTATGTCCCCTTTGGTAAAACAAGAAACATTAATTATCCAGTGGAAAGTTTAATCTACAAAAATTAATTTTCAATTCAAAAGCTTCAATATGAAAATAAGATTTTATAAGGGGACATTAATTTGTATCTTCCAGAATCAAAAGAAATATACTTACCTATTAAAAGAGAAAGTTATATGTGAATGTTCTTCTCTAGTTTACTATGTCTACTTCGTCATTCTTCAATTAGTGTAAATTGTGGTCTACATTTACTCTTGATTTTCCTTATTTAATTATTATATTTTCTTAAATTATAAAAATCATTAATTTAAATATAATATTGGTTTTTGACAGTACAAACGTCCCTGTTTGTTTTGAAAATTCTGATTTCTTATAAGTAGTATATTTTTTGCTGGTACCAAAATATTCACCGGTGTCTTGTACATAAAGTACGAGTTTCCATCTGAATGTAAATTGACATTTATGTACAGTATACAGTGAACTTTATGTCTAAATTGAATAAGCTTAAAGCCAAGCAGTATTATAGTTCACCAAAAGCATATTGATGATATTAAATATAACTTTCTGAAGCTTACATTATAGAGTTTGTTCTACGTAGTAGAATAATCTCTATCATTACATTTTGATCTCGTTTCGTTGCTTCTTTGTTACTTCTCATTTAATGCCACATCTACTATTTAGTTCCACCTAAAAACTCAAATTTAGTTAGTTCTTAGCAGTTTTTCCCAATTCAATAAATTCAAATTGAGGTCAATTATCGAATGTCTAATAAATGGTCAAAGTATTTTTTTTATTTTAAACAATTAATATTCCACTTCATATATTATTCTAACCACCCTGTATTTATCATTTAGATCTAGAATATCTAAATTTTAAATATTATATAATATAATTTACTAAAGCTATTGATAATATGAAAAATCACCTTTAATAAATTGATTTTTCAAGAACTTTTCATTACATATTAACATAACAATTAATTTTTTTTCCTTTTGACCTAATCAATTTTTATGATCTTCTGTTTAACCGTTATCCCATTTTTATGCTGCATCATAATATAATAAGAAAATTTCTAAATATATAGTTAATATTTTTTCTACGATATTAAATTCAATGCTCTTTTACTTATGTTACAATTTCACAAACACACAGAAAAGAAAAGAACACTAACCGAACAATGACTGGGATTTACAACCACCTCCCTCCCAATACGAAAAAAAGCTTTAATAAATTTTCTTTTTCTTATTATTTTTTTAGAAAATTTTTTTCTATGGTGAATGTTATTTATTTATTTTTTTTTTGGTTAGATTTTTGTATACTTGTAAAATAGAAGGGAAAAATTTATACTTTTTTTTCCTTTCTTGGTTGTTTATATTGTTAAACGAATTAAATTCCAAGATCTTTGATGATTCCAACCAACAAGTAAGAAACCAAACCAAAAAAAAAATATATATATATATTTCAACAGTCAGAAGCATTTCTGTATTTTTTTTTTGTTGTTCACTATCCAATTTCTCAGTGATGGTATTAAACTATGACTTTGGGAATTTTTTCTTCTTCTACATTTTAAACATTCTTTTGAAAGATTTTGAATGAGATTTAATTCTTTTACAATTCATTATATTTGTTTTTTTCTTTTTTTTTGGAGAGTTTTTCGTGTTCAATTATTGTGGGAAAGGCACGAAATTATTAGAATAAAAAAAAAATCCGATTTTTTTCAATTGTCAGTTTTTATATATAAATTTTAATTTAATTTTTCATTTTGTTTGTTCAAAATGAAATTGAACTTTTAAAGGTTTTTTTTTAAACTTAAACTCGTTTAGGTATTATTTGACACATAATAAAGTTTTGGGAAAATAAAAAAAATAGTTATAAATCTGAAAGTAACGAATTTGTTGAATAATAAAAATCTATTTCAATTTTTTTTTATTGTAATAAATGTCTATTGCAGATGTTATCAAATTGGTTCATGATATGTCAATGAGAAACTATTTATTATAATATTAAATTCGATATAGAGATAAGATTGTGTTAATTTTCTATAATATTGTTTGATTTTTTGACAGGGAGGATCAACAGAAAAAATTAAATTTCGTAAAATGTAGTGGCCAACAATTGGAATAGAGGTCAAAAGTCATAATTTTTATTCTATGGTCAAATATAATAATTTTATCATTGAAAATTATTTGAAATTCATTAAGAATGTTTCAAATTTGTTTGTTACAATTATATATTTCATAAGAATTTACAATTTACTAAATATATTTGGTATTATATAAATTCATCTAAAAATTTAACTTTTTTCCAATTTTTAAATTTAATTTGTTATAAAATTAACTTTAATCCGAAGTTTATCTAAAACTTTCATCAATTTAGATCAATAACTATTATTTAACTAAGTAGGAAGTTTACGTATAATCGTTTTCAAACCATAAGTTTGTTAATTGAGTAAACAAACAAGCAAGCTTTTTTCAATGTAATGTCATTTGAACAGATAACAAGCTTTTTTCAATGTAATGTCATTTGAACAGATTTTTTGTAATCCAATTATAAATCATGAGTAAGTAAATGGAATTTTTATTTCTTTATTATGTATATAAGTATTTTGCTATTGAAATATTATTTTTTATTAAATATAGATTTATGATTCTATTTTTAAACTAAGTAAGTATTTAAAAATTCTGTACCAAAAATAGTTTTTCTGCAAGTTTTAAATTCAAATTTCCAAACAAAATTTACATTCTTGCTTAAAATATTTTATGATTTTTCTAATTTTTGGTTTGCCTAAACCATTAATTTTTTTTTATTGATTTATATAATATAATTTTTTTTATTTGAATTGCCATCATTTTTGACCCATATTGGATCTACTAAATTATTTAAATTAGAATAGCAAATTTACCAATTATATTATAGAGAAATTATACATAGAAAAAATGATTATACCGTATTATAAAATTTATTTTTACAATTTATATAAATTATTTATTAAAATTACATTTCTTTTGATTAATGATTCAAATTTGATTTCAATAAATTTAAAATTTGATTTCAATAAATTCGATAACAAATTTAATAAACAATAGAATATTGTAGGTGGTCCATTTTCCTATTTACAATTTCAATGGGGGTTAAAAATGAAAAAAAAAAAAATTATTATATGTAAATGTAAAATGAATGAAAATCAATAATAGAAAAATTTCTATTTAGATTTTCACATTTTATATAAGTACTTACTTACTTATCATTATAATGTATTTCTTCTTAATTTAAAAGAAAAGTTCCTTTCTAAATTCAAAACTAAGTTGTATTATTTTAGAAAGGGTCACGATTTTCATAAAATTTATAGAGCTACAAAGATTTGAATATAAAATACAAAAAAAAAAAAAACTTGAAAGAAAAGTTCATTAATTTATTATTTATTAATTTGGTTCAATAGTTTCGTATAATATAAATAAATAAAAATATTGAAATTGTAAAATTTAAAGTTTTTAATTTTATCTCTGAAGTAAATTTTTATTGTAATGAAAATGTTCTAAAAAAATTAAACCAGGTTAATTATAAAAATAAAATGTATAAATTTAAAAACTTTTAATTTTACTTGTACATAAAAAATAAATGATAAAATTGAAAGTCATGTTTTGATTATTCTAATTATAAAATATTTCGAAATTTTATATTATATTAATACTTGAGTATAATTCAAAATGTTAAGAAAATTACAAAAAGTTGGTTATAATTAAACTAATTTTTAAATTTTTGCCACAAACTTGAAATTCCAAATTAAAGTGTTAGTCTTTTAAATTTGTTCAGTAAAGTATAATAAAGCCTGAAGCTAAATTCGTGGCAAGAGGAAAAGGTTTTGAAAATTATATAAAAAAAACACTTTGTTAAAAATATTATACTTATATTTATATTTTTATTTTTAAATTCTTTAATTTCTATTTTTAGATATAAAATTTAAAGTAAATAGAAATAAGTTTACTTATATTATTGAAACGATTTACACTTAAATTTCTTAATAGTTTTTTTTTGGTTAAATGGTTTTTTTAAAATGAGGTCAAATAGAAATTTATTGCAAATTTTATAAAAATTCGATAGACAATAAAGGAATAATCTATAAAAATTGGAATTTGATACTACATTTACTGGAATATTATTTCTTTAGAAACGGCCGAATAATTAGCGTTATTGAACTATAGAGAGATGACTGTTTGAAAATTATGGATGATTTTTCGTTTACGAGTATATGCTATCTGGTGGAGTTATTTGATTCAGTTTCCATGACATAGTGACCCGTTGTGATTTTAGTGAAATTAAAATAATCCAAATTCAGATTTTGATTGTGTAAATCTCCTGTGAATTTTACGTTCTTCATTCATCTTTCCATATATATTTTTTTTTAAAAATTACCTTTCATCGCATATGAACTACTCATAGAGGTAATTGAATTTTTCCGTAAAAAGAAATAAAATATATATATTGAACATTAATTAATTTACAAAAGTTCGATGGCCGCTTAAAATTGGTATTATATATAGAAGTATCCAAAAAAAAGTAAAGGTAAATCAAGCAAGCCAAAACAGGATAAATTTGAATTTCATGTTGTGTTTTTTTTAAACCATAAATAAAAATATCAGTTAATGATTAAGCAATTTTATTTTATCATCAGTTGAAAGATTTTATGTTCATTAAGCAAACATAAAAAAAGGTTTTATTATTTTTTGCAATTAAAGTTTTATATACTTATATATACATTAATGTAAAATTACTATTTTTTTTTTTTTTTAAATATCTGCAATAAGAAATCTAGTTATAAAAACTGATTTATATACAAAATGAAAGATTTCGATTAGTGGAATTTATCATCTGGCCACGGGTTATTTAAAATTTCTGTTATATTAAAATAATTATCGCAGTATAAATGGTTTCATTATTAAAACATTTTTTACACTATGTAATGTATATTCTCTAAATATATGTACATCAAATTTTTAAGTACTTATGCATTATGTTCAGTTCCAACTAATCGAAATACTTTACTTTTAACAGTGACAATTGCATATTACTATAGAATAATTCTAATCTTACACTCTAGAAAATAGTAAATTACTTATAGTGAAATAAATTAAAGTTTATTCTATTACTAGCCTAAAATTATAATTTTCAAATTTTTGCTTGTCAAAGTACATATATATATCACCTTAATTTTACATTACAAAATATATTTTAATATATAAACGTACAATATTAAAAGTTCACATCAACATTTAATGACCCCGGTAGCAACATTAAGCATCCGCTATTAATATATAATATGAAAATTATACTATACATACTTTGTGTAGATTTACATATATAAAATATAATATTAAAAATATCGACCGACAGATCAGATTCAAATTACCATATCACTTTGATAATGATATCTGACAAAAATAAATTTGCTCCTCTATAATTTTCTTTATATATTTATTATACATACTTACGAGTACAGTATTTTTGCGTAATAATTACTTATATAATTTCAATGCTTCTATAATTATAAAATATATTTTTCGCTTCTATAAACTGAATCATTTATAAATACTAAATAATTTACATCATCATTAAAAAGTCGACTTCGTCATCATTACTTGTATTTTGTATATACTTAAGTATACATATATTATAAGCTATAAGATGAAAATCCTAGCCACAAAGTAAAAAATAAAATAAAATTAACTTTAAAGCATTAAATGCAAGTTTAAATTTTCTATTATAAGTATACATATGCATATATAAAAAAATTTCAAAATTTTTCTTCTTACTATTTTTAATGAATTTAAAATGGCATAATACAACTTTAACGAAATCGAATGAGCTCCACAGAGCATATAAATTGTATAATATGTTCATGGAAGTACTATATATATTTATCTAAAATTTACGTATAATGTATATTATATACTCGAAGATATATATATGTAAGTACAGTCACTTTTGTGATTTACCTTTTTACCGGTTGCTGCTATAAATATATAACTTAATACCGGCTTTTCACATCTCGTTAAACCATTTGGGTGGGATAGGTGAATGTTTTTCAAATAAAAATGGAATGAAAAATCAGAGATAGTAAAATTACACTAGGTAAGTAAGTAGGTATATGTATTATATGTATAATACATAATATTTGAAGTTTTACTTGAGTCTTGAGGTATAGTGAGTCTGAAAAGCTTTTTATTTTCCTGTCTTCTTTTTTTTTTTTAAAGTAGATTAACCGACAAAGAATAGGAAAGTCTAGTTATATTTTATACTAATAGTTTTAATAAAGAAAGATTTGTGTAAATATTTTGAATAAAATTATGTATATTAATACACCAGCAAATTTGTGCTACATGGTATCTAGATATTACACATTGAATTTGTTATAAGTGTGTATTTTGTGTTGCATAATTTTGGAATAGAAATTAAGGTGATTTAATAGGGATTTAAGAATTTAATTTCAGTACTTACAATGTGTAATAAAAAAACAGGGATTGGTTACAATTTGAATTGTCAGATCTCAATTATACTTGGTCCTTTCTTTCAAGCCATTATCCAAAAAAAAAAGGAAGATGATGTGAAATGAAAATTGATTATCATTTAATTCTATTTCAGGATATTTCCCTAAAAAACTCAATTTTACTTTATATAAGTATTAAGTATTTGTTATCTAAGAGTTTAACCAACGACTACTACTGTATAACCTTCAAAATTTAATTACGGTACCTATGTAAAATTAATATAATAATGAATTTGAACAAACTATTTCAATAACATTTACTTATAATGATTGTATTTTTCATAAGTAAAATAATTCTGTAAAGTGTAGAAGATACCCATACATAAGTTTAAGTTAACATTTTAATATATTTCGAACTCTTTTTTTTTCTTTCTTCAAAATCTTTATTGTCATTCCATTTACTTACCGGTTTCTTCTTGTATAAAGTTTATCACTTCGCGTTTCTTATTTCATGGGATTTAAAAATCGACATTTTCAAATGAAGCAAAGAAAAAAATATAAAGAAAACCTATAACAAAAATAGACTGGTAAGGTATATACGAGCATATAAGAAACATGCAAATTTAAGAGGTTATGTGAACTTGACAGTCTTCACTACAAAATATAAATTCTTTGTAGCAATATTTACAATGTTTGACTGTCTCTGAAGTTTACATTATATTTTGACATTATATTTATATTACTAAGGAGACAGAATTGAATTGATTGAACAAGAATATATCCTATATAAAATTCATCAGATTTCAATTGAAAATTAAGAGAAGCTAATCATAATATTATAAAAATTAAAAATTTAAATAAAATAACATATTAAAATTAACCATAAACAAATTGTGTTAATCATTTTGTTTATAAGATAATTTACACTATATATATATTTAAACACAGAACTCAAATATTTTGATTTTGTAAAGAAATATAGGATAGACACGACTTACTAATTAATATCTAACAAAAAATAATAATAATTGTATATAGAAGATATATAGATGGATACCCATTTACTAACATAATAAAAAGTGTAAATAAAATATGAAAGATTATGGAATTGTGTAGTTACTTATAGAATTTTCCTTCAAAAATCAATTAACAATATAACGAAAATTAATAATTTTAACATTTTTAAGTATAGATGTAAGTTAAAGTTTTACAAATTAGAAAAAAATTGTACTATATATCAAACTTAAGCTATATTTTTTAAAACAATTAAAATTTGAAAATGATTTTTTTTTTTACAAAAGTTTCAATTTTCTATCATAAATTAAGCTATAAGTATAAATATTTATAATGGAATTAATAATTTCAATCGAATTATCATATTAAATTATGTAGCATATGTGCATTATTTATTTGTCAGTTAATAACTATTTAATTAGTCAGAGTCCTTGAAACTAATTAACCATTTTATAAACATCGATTTTATTATTTCTATTTTCTGTTAATCTAAATTAATTTAACAAATGATAAAATTTGAAATTTTTTGTTTTGCATAAAATTATAAATTGATAAACAAATGTGAAAAGAATTAGTTTGCAAAATGTCATAAATATAAATTATATAAATAAAATAATTTATAAATATTAAAATTTTGTTAATTATATGTAGTAAAAAATACGTTACACAAAATTTCAATTTCCTAATAATCATATATGAAGACTCTGGAAATTGTTCGATTTGAATATTGATATTTTGTTTTATTTCAATTTTTATCTGTTTATTATTTTATTATTATATAGCTTTAAAAATTCAACATTTTATATTCTCTTAACTTAATAATATGTACAGAAAATTTTAAAAATTTACATAAATGATGACAAGGTAAACATTAAAGTAAATCATAAACTTTAATATATTTTTTTCTAAATCTTTTTTTAGGTCTGTAATGTCTCAAAAATATATAGTACATATACATATTCTTACTTATATTATAATACACTGCCCACTATATTTACAAGGTGAACTCTCTACTAAAGTTTTATTTAAAGTTTTTCATTTCATGTTGAGTTTCCTGTCATCTTAATAAATATATCTAACGTTTTTTTTTTTTTTTGAATATCTTACATCATTTTCGCATTTAAAAGTTTTTTTTTAATATAATTTTTATATCTTATATTATATAATAATGTCTATGTTATTTATATTTATTATTTAAATTATTTACAACATATATTAAGCTTTAAGTTAAATTATGTTTTCTTCTGTATATTCTACCTTCAGTCAAGTTTATAAAGTTTAAAATTCTATTGTGTTTTTATGAATTATTTTTTCCCATGTCTTTTATGGTATTTACACTATATGATGGGATTGAATTAAGTTTGTATTAAGTAGGTACTTCTCGAATTATTACATCTTTAAATTCTTCCATAATCAGAGAAACTATGATGAATTAAGTAGTAAAAATTTTATGTTGAGGACAATTTTTTTGGGAAATTAATTATGTATATTTAACTAGCTTAACAATAGTAGACGTAATCTTAAGCCGAAAACGAGCAAGTATGTGCCTGCAGACTATATAATTTTATATGAATTGATCTCTTTTCATTGACTTTCTTTCGTTGTAAACGAATGTTGTTTCTGTGTATATACGTGGAATTTTGTCAGCATTAATGAGAGTAAACATTGGGCGTTTTTGTTAACATCAACTGATCTTCACTAGCGTGACAATAGCAAATCGGCAAATTTAGCTTAATCAATGCTTCTATTGTCGACTGGTTTCTATCTCGCTGATTAAACTGCGTTAAAAACGAATGAAAACATTGTAGTATACTGCGTTGAATTGACACTAACGCGAAAACATCCATACATAGTCTGAAATCTATATTAAACACTTTGTTATTTTCTTAAGCATATTCAACAATTTTGTATGTTTCAGGTTAACTTATAATGTAAATAACACAAATAATAAAGAAACGACCATTAAAATGTTATTTATGATATTGTTGTGATAAGTTCTTTTCTTATTATGAATTTAATTTTTTTTACTACGTTTTTAGTTTATAATAAATTATAATATGATTTGAAATTATCATATTTTTAATCATCATCATTTTAATATTATAATAATTGGGACAAAACAAATCACTGTATTTTATATTTTAATATGAATGAATAAATTTACTTGAATAAAATTATTTCTATTGTATATTTTATATATATTAAAATAAAAAATATTTAATTAAAAAATTATATTTATATTTACAGAATTTCTTTCGACTTCATCGCTTACGGAAATTGGGATTAAGTGACAATGAAATTAATAGATTGCCACCAGATATACAAAATTTTGAAAATTTAGTTGAATTAGATGTATCAAGAAATGGTATGTTTAAAATATTTACAAATTATAATTTAAATTTATATATGATTTTGTTTGGATATAAAATCGAAATGTTAGTGGGTTACTTAGCTCTCATATACATATATACTACATCCTGTCTTTAAGTATATATTTCAATGGTAAGATCAGTTTCGAATATGTTGACGGGATTCTGTACTATAAAATTTAGATTAGATTTTAACGTTACTAAAAAACTATAATAAAAATTTGATCAAAATAATCAAAATTACCTCTTCTAAATTGTATATACTCTCTTCATTAAATTATATTTAAATACGATAACAAAATTTTGTTAACTTGTATATATATTAATTATTTCCTAGAGAAGTGATAATATGATTATAATATTTGTCTAAAATATATATAAAATTTCTGGTTTCTAGCTGTAAAATTTAATTAACTATATCTTCATAAAATTCATGTGCTCAACAAAAAAATTTCAGTATTTTTTGGTATTGAAACCAAAAATTAATTATTATAAACCACAATCTATAAACCCTGACCTAAAAAAATGCTTTCTTTATCAACAAAAATTAAAAACCAAATACTTGCGCAATTTTTATTTGACTAAGGATAAAGTCTATGAATAATCAAATGAATGAATAAAAAAAATGTCGATGTTTTTTTTTCACCTGAATTTTCAATAGTACGGTATAGTGTGGCACTTAAAGTAAAACTTTATCTTTGTATAAAATTTTGTAATTACTCAGACCACATAGTAGCTACTGCTGGTGTCAATTAATTTAAGGCAATATATTTATTCATATTTGAATTATTATTGACACATTTCTCATACAGATTTAGATTTCGGTGTTTTTCTTGAAAAAGTTTTCTAATAATCATATGTGAAGACTCTGGAAATTGTTCGATTTGGATATTTTAATAATGGAAGAAACCACGCGGTACAATGTTCATGGTACAGTCAGACACAGTAAATTCAAAGCGGTTGACTTAGCCTCTTAGCCAGCTTTCACGCCCAAATTTCAGAACCGTTTCCCACCCAAGAGCTCACGCTTCCGGTAGCTCATTCAGGAAATGGCTACAGAAAAATTTGTGTCGCAGGTGCATGAGTCCGGGGCAGTCACACCCTGTGTATATGGCTATTTCGGATCGCCGTATTTTCTATTTTAATAATTATATCGCATTTTCCTGTTGCCGAATATTGTTCTATAATTTTTTTATCAATAATATTTTTAATAATAATTTTTGTTTTCGACAATTTCTATAAATTGTGATTTTGAATTTTTTTTTTACTTTTTTTTTAACATTAACTCGAAATTTATTAATCTAATCTAATTTATTTATCATTGATAAACTTTAATAATACTTATATATTTTTTTTATACAGAATTCAATAACAAATAATTTATTAATTTAAAAATCTGTAATAATAATAACATTTAAAAGTTCAAGTTCATATTATATTTATTTTTTCTTTATTAAAAAGTTTTTCAATATATATTTAAACATAAAATTATCATTTCAAATGAAAAGATGTTAGTTATATGTATATACTTCTTATTTTTCTTATTACGGAAATTGAAAATTGAATTTTTCCGGAAATTGGGAAAAATAAAAATTTTCACAAGAAGGAAAAAAAAATAAAGAACACTGAACAAAAATTATTACAAATCTAAAGTATATTAAATATTTAATCCTTCACAAATTCACAAATCATAAAATGTTTGGAAATAATTTTATTATTGGAAAAATATTTTTATTTTATTTTTTTAATAATAAAATGTCAATTATATATTTTACGTAACATAAAAAAAGAAAAAATATTAAAAATCAATAAAAGTAAATAAAAAAAATATAGTATATTTTTTTCCTGATTGAAAATTTTTCTAAACGTTTTTTCTAAATTGTTATCGCATCAAGTTAAAAAAATAAAAATTCTTTACCCACCCTTAAAATTTCACTTTTTCCAAAGCATAAAAAAAATAACCCACCTGTGACTTTTTCGATGTTGTGTTGTGTGTGTGTGTCCTCTATTTAATACGTTTCCAACAAAAAAAAAATGATTTTGATGTTGTTTTATTTTTGCTGTGCTTATATATTTGATTATTTTGCAATCAAAAAAGGAAAATTTATTGATTTTCTTTTTTTTTCTCGTTATATGAAAAAGAAACATGTTATAATTCCATGCCCGTATTTTCTACACAGTTAATTTAATATTATATAAGTAATATTGATAAATGAAATAATGATATAACATTGTATATAGAGTTTGGTGGTCATGATATTTGAAACTATATATAAATTTAATTATTACTTTTTTGGTGATTCAAAGTTTCTATCAAATTGAATCGAATATTATGCGTTGGTTTTTGCCGAATGTTCAAAAGTCGTCAGTTTAGACAGAAAATTTTGAAATTTTCCAAAAAAAAATATTTATTGAAAGTTTTCTCATTATTTTTGAATGCAAATTTGATTACAATGTCTACCAAATTTTGAATTTAAATCGATTTTTGTGTAAAGGTGACGAAATTTTCTGAATCATTTATAATTCCTAAACATAATATATCGTAAATTTATCGCATTTTCATTCTAAGTGCAATATCCTTTCATATTACAAACTACACTAACCAATTTACTACTACTACAATATTTCGGGACTAAATGCCATTTTTTTTCGGGAACATTTTTACAAAATTATTAATTTTATCCTTACAACGTTCAAATTCTACGTTTATTAATTTTTGTTCAAATTTTGAATATCAATATTTTTACTTTTTACCAACAAACCTTGACCAGCAATAGCCTCGACTTATACATATATAAACATTTTGAATAGAGGATTTGATTTGAGTTATTATACTTAATTTTGAAATAAAATCAATTTCAAAAAATAGTAATACAAAATATAATACAATTTCATAATGGAATGGTTTAAAAGTTTTCTAGGTTATTTACTTATTTTCACAGGAAGTTGGGAAAAAAAACTTTACATATTTTTTGTACATATGTACAAAATGAAACTATATATTAATCCACATAAATAAATTGGAACTGAACTGAATACCTCTAACTTTTCAAACGCAATATGAAATATAAGTATAGGTATAGCTATATAACATCAAAATATAGTAAGTTTATTGTTATACGAATTTTGTGTTTCGTTGATTTTATTTTATTGATTTCAATATTTGTTACCTTCTTCCGTCCAGGATACACTACAACAACTATTTATAATACTATAATTTTTTTTAAAATTTCAATTTTTTTTATAGGGTTTGGTTTTCTGATATGTCTACATTATTTGTTTGATAATATATACCCTATAAATTTTTACTTGGTTAATTTAATATTTTGACTCTTTTTTTTAGTTGAAAAACTATCGAATTTATCGATGCGTATATCCTCTTTTAAACATTGGTTGATTAATAACATTTAATACTATTAAAGACACAAGTAAATCCATTTGTTATACGAATATACGAATATTTTATTTGGAAAAATGAAGAGTCGTCTTTGTATGGTTCTTTTTCAGTGAACAAAAACGTAAATTAAATATTTTAATAATGGTGTGATATGTTTTTATGTGTATGTATGATATGAGGGTATATTTTTGTTTATTACTATATAGAATTCATGTTAATTAATTAAATAAAATCAATCAATCACAAGTAGATTTTAAATATACTTTATATGTATAAAATTACTAGTAGCGTATTTAAAAATTAATTCCTTTTTGGTCTACATTTTCAAAATTGATTAATGTCCTTTCAACAAAAAAAGGATTTTCAAAACAGTTTTTTAATACATATATGTGGAATACAAATTTTAATTAAAATTGTAATTGAAACCAGTTTTAAAATAAGTTGGTGTAATTGGAGAAATTTAGTATAATAAAATATATAAAATAATTGTTTTATTACTAAATTTAATATTTTTTTAACCATTACATTTATATAAACAAATATATATAATTTTACCTATACAGAAACTTATTTATTATTAAGTTATTTGAAAATGTAAAAGGTTATTAAATTTGTAATTTAAATCTTATTTTACTTACATAAATCAAAATCCGTTTTCAAAAAGAAATTACTTTTGAAATATTTGAATAATAATTACTTAGTAATAAAGTAACAAAATCATTGTTTACAGTATTTCTACCATACATTATGTTATATATTTTTAGTTAACACTGTTCCATATCCTTTCTAGGTAAATTATACACATTTCGTAATAGCAAGAATTTCCCACAATTAACTATTAATTAAGTATAGCTATATATACATATATATGTTTTTTTAAAATAAATTATAGTTTTTCAATTAAAATTCAATTATTTAATGTGGTGAGAGGTCAACAAACTCTTAGAAATTTATATTTTAAATTTGATTTGTCATGTCGGAAAAAAAACATTTTTAAAAATTCTAATTATTTCCGGTCAAAATACAAAAAAAAAAAAACGTAAATAAATCATTGGGTTATTTTTCTCATTATTATATACGAGAAAATGAAAATAATGAATTCTCTAATGTCTAATGTTTTTATGAATGAATGAATGTATAAATGTTTAAATCGTTACAAAAATATGGCTAGACTTTTAATTTTAAATTAATAGCAACTTAAAATCACAAAATATACAAACAAATTTTATATATATATTTTTTGGTATAAGTACACAATATTTTATACCATTAAATTTTCATATTAATCTAATAAAAGTTAAATTAATATTTAAATATTTTTCATATTTTAAGAAGAATTTTTAGAAATATGTTGTTCAAGTGAAAGGCGCCAGTCTGGATTTTATTATATAACATAAATTTCTAATAAAAATATAAAAGTACATCATAATTTCATAATTAATATTCAGTATTATTATTAATATTTGGTTATTTGATACTTATTATCATTTATTAATCGTAGAGCCGATAAATAAAGCTACAAATGTGGTGGCCCCTTTATTTTCATTTTTTTGCAAAAAACTTAAGCTTAAATTTTGCCAAAGAATTACAAAAAATTTACGATGATTCAGTTCACTGAAATTCATTCACTTATGAATGATTTTTATAGGCTTGGATTTGTTTTGGAAATTCATTTTGTTGTATCAGCTGCGTGAGACACAGAATCATCTTTTTATGACAGTGGTCTTGTACAGTAAATAATTAAATGATCTATTTAAATTTGAATCGAAAATATTTTTCAATTTACAAAATATAACGATTATATTGCAAACTAAACAACATTTTTTTTTTGCTGCATATCGAATTAATTTATGTATTATAATAAATTAATTTTATTTTAATGGAAATTTTTTTTTTTCTGTAATATGATTTATAATTAATTCAGAACATTTAATATAAGAAAATTATGCTAGCAAATGAAATTATAGAATATATTTTATGAATGAAATTAAATGAATTAACCTAATAACCTAAATATTGTAATTTAACATTATAATAAATGAAGCAATAATCTTTTCGTTTTTGATGATATGTTTTTAATTTTGTAAGTTGCACTTTTACTAATATAATTTAGTAATATAATACTTTTTGGGGAGAGTTCATTTTTATTTGATTGCTGTGGGTGATATTTAAATATATACATGGAAATTATATACAACTGTTTTTGGTTCATCAAATTAATTATTGCGCTATTTATTCAGATATGTGAAAATTAACGTTTTTCATCCCAAATGATTAAATTTAAGAAATGTGACAAATAGTAAAACGTAAAAATTGATAAAATATGTTATAAATTATACGAAAAAATATCTAAAAAGCAGTTATTTCATAATTGTCTTATTTATTATATATCTCATCAGTATTTTCAATTATATTTTAATAAGTAAGTACATACTTATATATATTTAATATAAAATGAAACTATTTGGTAAAGTTATTCTAAAAAATTAAATCTAAAATTACTCATCAGGGCACGGACATACTACACTGACCTAAATTTTACTTTAAACACTTGAAATACATACTTATTTAATAATTATAAAATTTATATACATATACGTATAATAAATCGACTTTTTACCATATTTAGTTAAATTTTCTTAAATCTATGCTATTAACATTTTATGCGTTAGTTATAAAAAAATCTATTACGTATCTTACATATATTTGAAAATGTCACATAAAATTGGTAATTAAATACTGATTACTTTTTAAATAATACATTATGTATATTGCAAAACTGAAAATATAATTACACACTCTTCTATGTAACTATATGAATATATACTTAATGTGTGAAATAAAAATTTGATACTAAAACTTAATATCACATCATCAAAATATTATATATAAAAAAGGAAAGAAAAAGGTGAGGTCTCTTGATTATAATTATTATTATGTTGTTTAGTATGGAGTGAGAATAATTTAATGGTAAGAAAATTCTTGGTAATATTAAAGTACTTATAAGTAAAGATATTATTTTTCATGCCCGCGAGATATGTAAGTAAACATATAAGTAATTTAATATAATATTTTTATATATGTATATGACTTTTATTTTAGTTTGTGTGATAAATGTTATAATATGTGATGTGTCCTTAAAAAGAATTTAATTTCTTCTAAGTGACAACTATAAAAATATTCCTGCAAGTGACAGCAAATAATAAAATTATTTATTATGATTATATATATTGATTTTTCTGTATGGTATTAGGAATTTGTTTCTATGGAAGAAAATATTATATATTATGAAATTTAAATTTTTTTTAAGATTTTAAGGTTATGGTTATAGAAATTATTATGATAAATTTTATCCATGTACGATAAATTTATAAATTGATATATTAAAGTAAATATATAAATAAATTTAAAAAAAGCAATTAAATATTTCGAAAATATATAAAATTAAACGATTTTTATTATAGAATTAAAATAGTTTTCTACACAAAATTGATATCATATAGATTTTACCGGCTAAGATTTTTTTAAAATTATATTATAATTAAAATATGTTATACTTAATGTAATTTATAAAAAAAATTCCATATAAATTTTCATTGTTATTTAAAAATATTACCTGTTTTTTTATTGTCTACTGTCAAGTTTAAAATTAAAACTACCGAATTTAAAAGGTTTTAAAATTATAAAATCAGGAAAATAAAACACCTTTAAAATTACTTAAAGGTTGGATGGTTAAATTATGTGCACCATCCGACCATAAACACAATAATACATATATGTACATATAAAGTAAATTTCAAATATAAAATTTTTGCAAATTTATTTTGCCACTACCAACTATGGACATTCTGACGTAATTTTACAAAGTTAAAAAAACCATTTGTGAAAATTATTTTGATAATTTAAAATTAAGAGATATAAATTATTGGTACGATCAATTTTCTCTTTTAATAATTTTGTTTTTAAGAAATATTATAATTTAAATTTATTGAAAATGGACAAAAATTTATTGTGTATAATTTATTTTTTAAAGATTATAGAAAATTCGTTTTAATATTTTAAAAGTTTTGAATTAAGTTTGAGGGTATTACACAGTTTTTCATATTTTGACCTGATTTATAAATTTATTTATATTTCTTTGAATTTTCTATTTATATATATAGAGAAAAAAGGATTTCTATTATTAGAATTTAGATTTTTTTTTATGTTTTTACTTGTATAAATATTAAATTTATGATTAAATTGTTTTAAACCAAAAAATTAAACAAAGAACGAAAATTGTTTATGTAAATATTTTGTATACTTGGTAAAATAATAAATGAATATTATGGAATTTGGGGTCCGTAGTCAAGTTGAAATTATATTATATTAAAGTAAATTATTTAATTTGGAAACTTTAAAGGAAAATTCAAAAACCTAGTAATTTTTAAAGATTTAAAATTATTTTTTTTTTTTTACAAATTTCATTTTAATTTTTTCTGGAAACAAAAATTTCCTATAATTCTAAAATAAATCAATTTTCTTTAGGAATTGTTTATATATTTTTGAAAGCTGCCAATCTTTTATTTTTTTTTTTTCAATTTTCAATTCTAATTTTTATAACAGATAAAAAAATATTAAATTAATTGCATCATAATAATCATAAAAATCCTTTAAAGTTTAATGTAATTATAAAATTAATAATTTCAATTGAACAAATTTATTTGTGTTTTTCGAAGCTTATTTATTTTTATTTATTTTTGTATAGTGTTTGTTCCATAAGAAACAACAATATTTTCATTTCATTAAAAAATATTGTTTAACAGGAACTTTTAGCTAGAAAATGTAACATAATATTAATTGTAACTATAAGTTTGATATCCACAATTATCTACCTGTATAAATTGACACATTATGCGATGTGATTTAAATTGAATTATCCTCCATCACTAATTTTCAAATATAATATACCACTTTACAATGAATAAATCATATTATGTGTACACAATAAAACGTTTTACTTGTTTATTGGTTTGGCCACCTGGAGTTGTTAAATTTGTTCATCCTATAAATAAACATAAAACAGAATTTAATTTATTTAAAAAAAATTTTTAACGTTTCGAGGTTATTATAATTTAGAATTAATCGATTTTTTTTTTTTTGTATTTTTGTTAAAGAATTTTAATTATTTTGTTGGTCTTAGAAAGATTAGGATATTGTTTCTAGAATTGAATGCCAAAATTTATTAAAATAAAAATGTTGTGAATTTTTGTACGTCAGATATACATATTTGATATGGTTTTGCATTGATATGTAAAGAAAATTTTATTTGTGTATATATATTATTTTCAAGTTTATTTGTTTATTTTTGTAATCTCACCTCAAGTTTTGTTATTTTTTTAATTTCATTTTTTTTTTTTAGTTTAGTTTATTTATTTTATAATCTTATTTTTAAATTTCTTTTATTTATCTTTAACTCTCGACAATAAAAATAATCAAAAAGAAAATAGTTTTCATATGTGTAAAAAAAAGTTTGTTTTAATTAGAAATTTTGAATATTTTGATAAGTTTTTATTTGTTTTTATAATTAAGTAACAATTAATTATTGTTTAACCTATTTTTTAACGTAATGCATTGAAAAAATATGTTTATTAACATAATAATTATGCTGGCTGGTAAATATATTAGAAGAAAATCGAAAATACTATGTTTATGGTTGCTGAAGATGTTTTATGGCAGTCAAAAATCAGATGTTGAACTTGAAATATCATATGTTAAATTAAATAAGTATATAAGACAAAACAAAAAAAAAAACTTGTTATAATAAAAGAATAATTAATAAAAAAATTATACTGACGTGGAACAAAGAAAGACTTTCTTTTCGTGTGTTTTTTCTCTTTATTTTTTGGCGCTATAATAGTAAGAATAATGTGATATAAGTACTCTGTAAATAAATTTTCTTATTTTTGTGTGCATATTTCATCTTTAAAAATTATTTATACTTTAGTATTTCTCCAATTTATACCGTATTATATATTTATATTTTTGTTACAAATCGATTCACAATATTAATGAAAATCAAATATAAATAATATATGGTATATATTCAATATTTATTTGCCTTGCATAGTAATTATACTGATACAAGAAAAAGGATATTGATTTATTTATTTTACTATCAATTTTTTGCTCCTTATTAAATCAAGAATATTTCTTGTCAGAAGATATTATATACCATCCTTGTAAATATTGTTCGTAATTGATATTGACACATTTGATCATATTATACACTCGTAACATTATATATACATATTAATGATGTATCTTTCTCGCAGTTTGTAACTTTCGTTATATTATAGATTTTATATTCAAAAAACAAATAAAAAAACGCAATTCTTTTTTAATTAAATCCTGTTCATAATTTTATTTTCATCTTTCTTATTTATGGATCAATAATTTTTATAATTCAATTTTCAATCATTTCATAAATAAATTTTGTTTTTCCGTTGCCTTTCATGTTTTTCGTGATGACATAATTTTTTTTCCCTTGTTTGAATGCACGATTGAATTGAAAATAAAATTTATATCTTTTAATAAATGGCATGTAATTTTGTTGTGAACCTATGAACTTTATACGAAACGTAACATATATAAAGAATCTACGATAAAGTTTAAATATAATTATTAAATAATAAATATACATTGTAGTAGAATTATTACTTATTACGTATAATTTTTATATTACTTATATATGTAATCAATTTCTTGAAATAAATTATTTAAATCAAATTTTTATTTATGTATTCATATAAATTGTTATATTTACATATACAGTTGCTCACAAAAGTATCCGGCCACCCTACTTGGTTCAAAATATTTAATGTTTTTCACTTCATTTTCAATTAAGTATTTTTTTTAATATTGGCTATAAAAAACCTTTACTAATGCACTTTATAATACTACAAAAACATATGAGAAAAATGAATTAATTATCAGAAAAACTTACATAGCTGTCCGAACTAATAAAACAATTGACACTAAAGTCGGCCACTAAGTGTGTATGCATACGGGGGACTTCCCCAAAGTAAGTTTAGTTACCAAATAGTTTCCAAATAGTGCGTCATTCGAGAAATTGCATTTCCGAATTATGTACTTAATTGTTTGGTTGTCGATTTTTTCTGAAGTTTATTTAATTTTGATATTTCTATGATTGGATTATAAATTACAAGACTAAATAATGTTACAAAATAATAATTATTTGTTTTCTGATATTTAAAACTTAACGTCTAAGATTAATTCTACTGAATAAAAGAAGTGGCCGGATACTTTTGTGAGCAACTGTATGTATATGTATACATATGCATTATATTGTTATACTTACGGTGATATAAATTTAATTTAAATTATAATTTCATAAATTAAAATATTTTCTTAATCAATAAAATGTATAGTTAACTATGTTTTGATGTATATATAATTTATAAAATTAATTTCATTTTCCAATATTATATAAATTTTGAAAAATATATGTACCTATATATTTATACCACGAGTGTTCATTCTTTAAGTTAAAAATTACAAGTTTGAAGTAGTTTGTCAATAATAATCTTATCATATGAATATTTTCGGTACTATTACAAGTATATTTACAAATTTTGTATGATTTTTAATTAATTAAAATTGATTTTATATATTAAATAAAAATAATAGTTTTTGGTATATAGATAATGTTGCCAGAATTGTAGCTAAATTGCAGCTTATCAATATGAATTGAAAAACTATACGAATTTGAATTAGAAAAATACAAATTTGGCCTGAAAAGTTTATATATATGTAATGTATATATGTAGTACTCATATAAATTTTTTTAGAAATTCTTCGAACTTTATTTCTCAAACTTTTATGCTGATATTATTTAAAAGCTTGTTGAGGAGGTCACCCACATAACAATAATCAACTAAATTTTAACCTTTGATCCAAATAATATTTATTTTAATCACTTAATGAACAATAATTATAATTTATTTAACATTTTTTATAATCCATAAAGATTAAAGATGAAAATTTAACTTGTAATTCAATTCAAATTAACCTCAAAATTAAACTTAAATATTTTGTCAATTACATTTCCATAAATTGAATTCAATTAAAAATCAATTTTTTCATATAAGTATTTTATTATAAATTAAATGTACATATATATATACATATTTTTTTTTAAAATTAATAAATCAGAGTTAGCCGACAAACAATTATAATTTCTTTTATTAATTCAATTAAGTAGAAATTTATTTTTCTCAAAATGAAATTTAATTATAACAAAAAAGTTATCCGGGATAGTCAAGAAGAAAAGTGTAATTTAAATAAATGTTATGCTTAGTGGGCAGTTTTATGCTTACTGGGCAAATGATTAGAAGGAATTTTTCATATATTAATTAAATAATTATAATGTTTTTATTATTAATAGAAATTAAAAATTATTATAATTATGTTGAATTCTTTTTCTTATTCGATAATTATAAATAATTTAAATGGTATTTTACATTTATAGTAAATTATATTTTCTATTTGAAATGCGTAACATTTGAATTACAATAAATGCTTTATTATTTAATAATTAAAGTGAAATGTGAATTAATACATTAAATTGATAATTGGATTATATTACATTTCAATTGGAAATATCATGCTTGCTTTTTTTTAAATTATTTGAATTCTAATTGAAAATGTTCATGTTTCCCCATCGTTTTTGTTAGACATTTTAAATCAACTTATTATGTAGTATTCTAATTTATACTTTTATGTAAAACCTAAACATATTTTTGTTCTCAACATAATAAAAAAAAGTCCTATTTATTTCTAGTAGAATGTACATTCACATGAAAAGCATGTTTTCAACATTTCCTGACGAAACAACATTAAAAAATAAAAAAAAAATGTATACAAATGTTCTGTTGAATTCCCGGAAGGATTTATCTCTCCTGTCATGACTGACAGTTTTCATTTGAAATATGTATATTTAAAAATATTCAATATTAAATAAAAAAATTGCGAACCACATATACATTTTTCTGCTTGAGGAAAAGGACCCTTTTCAGAGTGTATTTACGAAATATTCGAATTTCTTAATTTTTCCTACAAATAATATTTTTCAATGTGATATAGGCAAAACTTATTACAAAATTGGAAATTTTAGAAGTTCAATAAAAATTGAAATAAAAATACATAATATGTAGTTAATTTTCCTTTGATATCTGAAATTTTCTAACCATAAAATTTGAAAATTTATGGACATAAGAGTTTATTAATGGATTTCGGACAACCAATTTTTGTCCAGTTTAGTAATTAAAAAGATAAAAACTTTATATTGCCATAGCTTGATGAAGTTTCTGGTAAAAAACATTCACAGATAAATTTTATGAATCTCTAATTAAAATTATTTTCTGCTCAAAATTTCAACAAAGAAATAATAATTTATATTTTCCTTTAACTCACATTACGTCAGCCACCCACTCACCTTTCTACCAATACAACAAAAAAAACTAAAGTTCAAATTTTCATTATTATTCATTTCACTTACGAAAATTACATCAAATTTTCATCATTAATAAATAGTTTTTCTTTCTCTTTTATATATACAAATAAAAGTATATAAATATCTAAACAGATTTTCATTAATATTTTATATATAATATCAGATTTTCCAATAATTTTCTTTTTCCATAACTTTTCTTTATATATATACTTTAACTTAAAGCATTTTGTATACTGCAAAAATTATTTTTTTTTACCTTAAAACTCAATTAACTTTTCGTTTATTCTTTAATGTTTATTAAATTGTTTTTATATTTATAAATTTTTTTGTTTTGTATATTAAAAAGAAATAGACTTTTACATTTTTCTTGGTAAAAAAAAATGAAAGAATTTTCATTTAATTTTCCAACATCATCAGAACAAGCCACATGAAAATTTAAATTTTTTTTTCATGGTAAATTTTTGTTTATTTTATAATGCGATGGAAAATTCATCATTGTGGTTTTTGACTTTAATAATGATCATAACGAAAAAAAAGGTATATACCGGTATTGGGAAAAATAATTTTCTTTTCCTTTTAAATTTAAATTTAATTCTGTGTTAAAACAAAAATGTTTTCATTATTTATTTAATTTTATTTATAAAAAACGAAATATGTATTAATACATTTTTTATCCCCAAAATAAATTGCAATGAAAAATTTAATTACAAAAAATATAAAATATAATAAATTTTGTATATGACAGATTAAATGAGATGTCATTAATTTTTTTTTTCTCGGAAATTTATTTATTTATGAACTTCTAATCATAGACTTTTAAGGATATATTTGCTAGACTTATTAAGAGGATTTTTTTCTAGTCCCAGTTCATTGATGTTTTTATGTTCACTTTCTATGAAAATATTTATTAATATTTTTGTAGTTAATCATTTCATTAAGAAATTTTTAAATTTGTACATAAAATTTTGAATAAGTAGATAAGATAATTATAAGATTTTTGTTCGAAAAAATTTAATATTTTGGTTATTTATAATTCACTAATTCAAAATTTTCGACTAAAGTACATTTATGTATTTTGATAATTTCTTAATTTTTTTTTTTTTGAAATTGTAATTTAAATACTTAACCAAAAACAATTTCCAACATTAAAATTATAAATTAGATTTTTTAGATTAGATGTTTTTGATATAAATTTTGTCCATTAACTTATTTAAATTTTCTAATTAAAAAAGTTTTCATATTTTTTTTAAAACTAACATCAAATAAAAAATAAATAAAAACCATAAATAAATTTGTTGTTTACATTATAATTTTTTTCTTCTCACAAATAAAAACTAATTAAATTTAAATTTATTCATAAATAATAAAACAAACATTTACACATTTCTGTGTCCTTTATTTTTTTTATATACATACCTATATGTTGTAGTTGTTGTTGTTTCTAATTATTATTTTATTTGCTCCTGACTTGAAAAGGATAGAGATAAAACAAAAGTCCTTTTTATATATACATAAGTATATAGTGAACATCAGTTTGTTTTATACAGCTTTGAAATAAAACGTTGTTGTGGCTTTAAATTTAAATATTTTTGTATTCCTTAAAGTATATAAAAGGAAATTAAATATTTAAACTTTTTTTTTGTAAATTCTTAGATATCATTACTCTTTAAAATGAGGAAAAGGATAATTTCCTTTGTACAAGTATTTAATTAATATATTTTAAATATTTAAAGGAAGATCCTAAACTTTTTTTTTGCTGTAGTATACATATTAATCTACAATCAAGAGTTAGCTTTTGTTTTTCATTTTGAATATTAATTTACAAATATATCAGGATCGACAACAGGAGCTGATTTTAGATTTAGACCTATACATATTTATACTTAAGTATTTAGAACCTGAAGTTCAGGTTATTTGTCTAGTATCGAGCGACTAAAAAAGCTTAATCAAAAATGCGATAATTATGTGGAATGAAATGGTCATTTCAATGTCCTTTTTTTTAAAATTTTAATTAACTCTATATCAGTAATCCTTAATAATATTTCAGGAACATTAAAAAATATTACAAGTCCTTTTATAACCCTTTTTTGTAAATTAACTGCATTATGGGAAAATGAATTTGAAATGTAGCTATTGCAACATGATGAAAAGGGAAATAAAAAATCGTATCAAATACACATGCACAAACTATCAAATACATATATAATAAACAGTGCTAGTACGAAATATACCAACATAAACATTCATAAAATATAGATAAAGATTCTTATATTATTCTGTCATTCGCATCACCAGCCCACCCACAACTAAACTAAAAAAAAAATGAATGTTGGATGTCGCGTTAATGGTGACTGGGTCAACAACCCGCCTGTTTTGCTGTCATTGTCTTATAAAAGCTCATTTATTTTTTTTGGTATACAAAGTAATATAGATTTTTGCATATATTTTTTTTTTTGTGTTCTTTTAATATTTTTTTAGCACATTTTGAAATATTATTTTGATAAATAATATAAATGTTCTATTAAACTATTGTTGTCAAATAGTTTGATGCTATATATATAATGTTGTAGTTACTTTGATTTGAAGTTAATATTATAATTATTTTTGATCAAGAAATAATAATTTTAGTTATATATACCAGAAACATTTGCTCCTTGTTTTGGGGCAAATGTTAATTTGTCAATTGGTATGGTATATAGTACATTTTGTTTTCAAACTGTAACCAGCCAATGTCAATGTTCAGAGTTGATATGAATTAGTAGACCATCGACTATGAAATTAGATTAGATATAAATCTTTTCAAAAATTATTTTAGTTTAATAGTAATCAATTAACAAAATCATATACCTAAACTGTACATATTATCGAAATGCAATCATCTGGTCAATCATTTCAATTAGAATTTCTATAAATTTATAATTATTCTATTTCTATGATCATTTCTCATATATTTGATTGGCAAACACTTTAACACAAAAAAGAATATTATCTTATAATTCGAAAATATCAAAAGAGTTTTTATAAATTTTGTGTTTTTGTGCTATTTTTAAATTATATTCTATCTTTCATGTCACAGAATTTTCTATTTCTTTTTTTTTTTGTATGTGCTGTGCTTTCTTAATTCTATGCGGGACTTTTCTTTTTGTAGGAAAATTATTGAATTGAATTTGAAATAAAAAAAAAATTGTTTAAATATTTATTAATAAAATATCGTCATCAAAATTTCAATTGAAGAATTTTGAACTATGTATAAAAATACGGAAATTATGGTTATATTTGTAGGAATTTTTCCATTTTTTTCATTTATTTTTGATTTGTTTGAACTTTGAAGTGTATACTTGAAGCATTTATTTTTTTACTGAGGAGAAAAACTTATTGGGAAAAAGTTAAAAAATGAAATTTGAAAATAGAAATTAAAATTTTCTTTACAAAAGAAGGAGGATAAAGTTTACGATAATTTATAGTTTACAATTCAAAGTTTTCTTTTCGTATAAAGAATGTAATTTTCGAAAGATTTTTTTTATAGAACTATTCATCATTTAAGTATGTACACTGAATTGGGAGAGTGTAAATAATTTTATATTGTCTTCTTTAATATTTGGTATTTGAAATTGTTTAGTAAATATTTATGGTTAACCAAATTAGGATTGGGTGGAACAAGTGGTTAATTATATTATTTTTAGATTCATGTAACATAAAACAAAGTTAAATTTTCGATTCGACATTTACATAATTAACAGATGAATTGTGAAAAATGTATAAATTAATTTCTTGATCACTTCAAGTTTTGGATACTAAGTACTAAGAATATTCTATTACCGATTTCGTTAAAGATTTATATAATTGAATTATACAGCGTGAATTTCCACCAATATTATTTCTAAATGTTATGTGAATTGTTGTAGTGAATTTGCTGCACATTTGTTGTTCAAGAAATTTTCATAAACTTGTTGTTTATTTTACCCTTGTTTTTCCTTATATAAATATTTTTTGTCTTGCAAATTAATTCCACTCTTGATTTATGATTTAAATATTTACCTTATATACTGTATAAAATGTCTAAAAAAAAGTGTTGGTAGATACAGGTGAAACCAAAACAAAAAAACTCATGAATAATTTTTTATTATTGCTGAAAAGTTTTGAAGAAATATTTTTAAAGTGCACCACTATACCAAAAAAGAAAACTGAATACTAAATGAAGAGCTATAAAAAAAACGAAAATGGTGTTAAAGATGAATTCAAATTTTTATTTAATTACATAATAAAAGAAAATAATATTTTTGAGCCAATTTTGTTGAATTTAATTTAGATTAAAAAAAATTCTTCGTATAAGTATGCTTTAGTAATTTTTTTTTTATAGTAAATCTAAATTGCAAATATAAATATAATTAAAAATGTATTTTACTATCTAGCTAGTAATCATACCCGAACTTAAGGTTCAAAAAGCTTCCTTATATTTTTGTGGTAATTTCTTTATACTGTCTATTGCTTTGTACATATTGGATCAGAATTGTTTCCAATACAGACGATCACAGAAATATTTAACACTGTTAAAGCCTGGTTTACCATTATGCTAAATTAAATTTTCGAAAAGTCTATATTTGCTTTTGCTAAAACGTATAAGTCAGATAACAGTGTTAATTTTTATACTAATTTCTAATTATTTAATAGCAATGCAATTTGGTGTGAGACCTAATTTGTTATCAATTAAGTAACACATCTAAAAATGGTAACAACGAGTATACTTAAAATACACTGTTAATTATAACTCGTGTTTTAATTTGTATTTCCCATTACTACTTTTTGCATTTTTCTATTAAATATTTGTACAATGGATAGGAGAATAGTTTATGCAAAAATAGAGAATTATAATTATTAAAATAATTGATGAATAAAAAACATGCAATTTATTTAATGCGTTTTTTGTTGATTTTTTTTTCGACTATAATATGGTTTAACAAATAGTTTTGTATAAACAATTCTGAAGTTAATAAACGACAAATTATAATTCTATAGAAATAAAATATATAATTTATATCCTTTATTAAATTTATTTTTACAAGTTTTACTCGATTAAAATCAATATTTTCGCTCAAATTCAAATACGATTGTGTACTCATAGAGTACAACAATTCATTTAAAAATATAAATTTTAATTAATTCAATTTTAAAATTTATGTTGTTAAACATAATTTCTAGTGATTTTTAAAGTTTATTTTCCACGTTCTTTTTTAGAATTGTTTTTTTAATGTGTAGAATTTCACATCATGATTCAAACAAGAATATCATGTTGTGTGTATATATCGAAAATATTTATATAAACTTTCAAAGGAAATTACAAATATACAAACCAATTTTTTTTTTAAATAATAATTTCCACTAATCTAGTTTTAGCGCCTGTAAACAACACTAACAATTAACTTTTTTTTTGTTTACATTTGGTAAAATAGAATTGGAAAAATTTGAATTTTCTCTAGTTTCTAGTTTTTATGTGGGTCAAATTTTGGGTATTTGCGAAACAAATACATTAAAGATAAAATTTAAATTGGTTTTTTATTATATACATAATATTTAAGAAAATTATGACGTCAGCATGTGATAAATACAATTTTTTTTTTAAATTATAGAAGCCAAAGACAAATCGTTTCATTGTATAATCAGTCCACAATATCAAATAATTTCTGCATCTTATATTGTAAATCGGTCAAATTTGAAGTTGACAACAACAAAATTAAATTGTTGGTTTTATCAAACGCCTTAAAAACTATAATTAACAATAAATTAAATAATAATTAATATATATTAATTTTTTTTGTTACAGATATCGCAGACATTCCCGATGATATAAAACATCTACAAAGCCTACAAGTGGCAGATTTTAGTTCAAATCCAATTCCACGATTACCAGCTGGTTTTTCTCAATTAAAAAATCTTACAGTATTAGGATTAAATGATATGTCATTGACATTTTTACCATCTGATTTTGGCAGGTTAGTACCATATACACGTAATTACCAAAACTTCGACATTTATATATAATTGAAATATTAAACTGGAAATATAAACAAATATAGATTTTCGTTATGGTACCAAAAAATTTCATTTTTTTATACTTTTATTGTGCAAAAAAAAATTTTTTATATTATTTCAAGCTCGGATGAACATCTAAATTTAAATCATGAAAAAAAAAACTTATTTCTAGTAAATAAAATTCTATTTAAAACGAAACTGAAATTCATTTCTTATAATAAAAAAAACCCTACAAAATTGGACTTTATTTGTTTAACGACTTAAAACATCGGGGGGAAAATGTTCATTTAAATTTTTTTATATTATACTTAATGACAAGAAATCTTTTCTTCTTCTACTTTAATGTTTTAAAATTGTTATGATAAATGGGAATAGAATGGCTCTTTTGTGTACATTATAATGTTTTGTTTGCCATTTTATTATGTTTATGAATGTTTGCAAATATATAAATATACATAATTATTATCAGAGAAACTAATAAATTGATTCATTTGTATTCTAAGTAATTTAAAATGAATTTCATTGTAATTTTTGTTGAATTCAAGTTAGAATATATAAAAATGTATATACTATTGCCTATAAGTTGATGCCAGAATAGTGTAACTTGATAACAGAAATTAAATTAAAATTAATTTAAATTCAAAAAATTTATTCCATCTTTTCGTAAGATTTAAATTACATAAAAAAAATCTATAGCTAGAATTTTTGTTTTGTCTGTAATATATTTCCTAAAAAACTTGAAAATTAAATTTTCTATGCAACAAAAATAGGTCATTCATAATCATTTTCAATAATGAAATGAATATATAATTTGTAACATCAAGAAATTTTTGCTTCTATAAAATTAAAATATATAAAAGCCTGGGAAAAACTATGTAGACTCTGAAGCTGGGAACGAAAAATATTGTAAATTAATATTTAAAATTAAATTGAATTTCTCTTATATAATTTATAATTATTTCGGTATAAAATTAAAAAAAAAAAACGGAAATTGTCTGAAAATGATTTGCCTTAGTCTTCAGAGAAAAAGATTTAAAAAACTTATTACTTATATATATTTACATAATGACACAACATTTGAGATTGTATAATCATTATTAGAGATTAAAATAATCAGACAAACACGAAATTTCATTTTGATTTCCACAAAAAAAAATTGATAAGACCAAAACTAATTAAATTTTTATATTAATAAAATTCTCAATTTTTTTTATATTGTATGCTTTCGTCATAAATATATGTATAATAAAATTGTGTATTTATATCTAATCAATATTATATTTATTTATCTTTTATAACGTCACACCTTCAAATTCATAACTATAAATCATAAATACATAATTACATAAAATAAGTAATTTAATTTAATAAAATATAAATAAAAAGTTTAATAATATCATTTGTATGGTTAAGGTAGAACTGATAATGATTAAATTAATTAATATTTTTTTATATTACATTATATTACATTAAACATTCATTATTATTTTTTTTATTTACATAGCTTGACACAATTAGAATCATTGGAATTAAGAGAAAATCTACTTAAAAATTTACCAGAATCAATCAATAAATTAATAAAATTAGAACGTTTAGATTTGGGTGATAATGAAATTGAAGAATTACCAGCACATTTAGGAAATTTACCATCATTACAAGAATTATGGTTAGATCATAATCAATTGGTTAAATTACCACCACAAATTGGTTTATTAAAAAATTTAATATGTCTTGATGTATCAGAAAATAGGTAATTTTTATTATTTATTTCAATAATTATGATATACTTATTCTTAAATAAATAATTAATATATTTAATATTAAATATAGGCTTGAAGAATTACCACAAGAAATTGGTGGTTTGGAAAATTTAACAGATTTACATTTATCACAAAATTTATTAGAAACTTTGCCAGATGGAATTGCTAAATTAAGTCGATTAACTATATTAAAATTGGACCAAAATCGTTTACATATATTAAATAATACAATTGGAATGTAAGTACATACTATATTATTACTATTATTAATTAAATTCACTTTTTAGATTACTAATACATTTTATATAAAATGTAAATATTAAAAATATGACAAAAAATTCTTTTTAAACAATTATGTCATTTATAATTTGTGTCAAATTTTAATTGGATTTCTTAATTCGAATAATTTCATCACGTTTTAAATAATTACTCTGTTCCGATTTGTTGAAAAATATAATTTTTACTCAATATAATTGAGTAATTATTACCATTCAGTGGGGGTTTCAAAAATATACCATCAATTTAGATATATAGATGAAATTTTGATATATAATTTTATACTATAAGTTGTTTAAAATAATCTAATTTTAATCGAAATAAAAAATCTGTTACATGCGATTATATAAGAGCCTCTTGCTAAATGATTAATTTTTTTTTTGCTAATTTATGTGAATGATAACAAGGAATTATCTACGACTTGGATCAATTTGAGACATGTCAAAATTTATATCTAATAATCCTATAGTGTGGGACTTACGTAACTACCTGGGACCTACAATAATCTATATTTAAATTAAATTTTCTGTTTGTTCCGTTCCATTCATAAAAAATGAAGACTATGCTTCACAAAAAAATAATTTTTTTCAATTAATATCAAATGTTTTAATGTATAAAGACAAGATAATTAAAACAGATTTAGGGGACATTGAACTGTAACAGGGTTTTTTTTTGATTAAATATAATTATATTTGAATATTAAAAAAAAAAGTATTTATAATTTTTGGTATAAAGTTCGTTTACATTAACTTTGAAAAGTATTATGAATAATTTGTAATTTATGAAATATCTTCAATTTTAATTTACAAAATAAAAGTTTCGTTTTGGTTTATGTAATTATACAACAGACATTTTTTTTTATAAGAGATGAAAAATCTATTAAAAAACTAAAAACTTTTTTTTTTAAGTATTATAAATAATAACTTTGACATAATTTCTAAGAATTCCAACTGTTGTCATATTTGCGGTAGTAATAACAATTTTTTGTGGTAATATTTTTTTTTTTTTTTTTGCTTTTGTTGGATCATTTATATTCTATTCACGACACTAAAAACTATGTTGGACTGAAAACAACTTTTTTATTTTTAATATAATATAGAAATTTATAGTATACATATCATAAATCTTCTTACTTTTTTCCCTTTTTTGTACATTTTTGTATAGTACACTCTAGTATTATTATTATTATTTTTTCAAAAATAATATGAAAATGTTTTACGTTTTTTTATGGCGATTTGCCAACATTAAAATAGTTAAAAGAAAGTTTTTATGTTTTTGTACACCAATAAAATATTAATTTAAAAATATATTTAATATTTTTTATAATTATTAATTTTAAATTAAATCTTGCATAAGAGAATTTTCATTAGCTGTATATATCCTTTCCATATGTGTTGGGTTTTAGTTTAATTATCTATAGAAAACATTTTTTTAAAAAAAACTTGTATAGTGCTAGTGCCACATATCGGTGTTTTATATTGATTATAAATCCTTCAAATATTCTAATCGCAGATTTTACTACCAACTTAGATGATGCGTTTATCCTTTTTGAAATAGTGTTAATTTTTAGTATAAACTTTGAAAAGGGGGGACTTATTCGTAAAAAAAAATGAATCCTAAAATAACCATAGGAAAAAAAAATCACATTTTATTGTTAGTCCAACATTTTAAGTAGAACAACGAATTACGTATCCCTTAGATACTTATACATATTATTGATTCTTATTTTTGTTATATAAAAAAAGTATTATTTTTCCCTAAAAAGCAATTAACTGAAGAGGAGGAATATTATAAAAATAATAATAAACAAAAATGGTTGGGTGTTCAAATATTCACATGTGTATTAAATATTTACAAACAAATTTATTGTCCTTTTTCAGTTTAAGGGAAAAAATATATCTTTATGTATTTGTTAAGGATGAGAATATTAAATTATCTAATTATCAAAATTGAATACATATTTATAATCGAATTTCTAATAAAAATTATTATAAGCATTTCTTTTATATAGAAGTTAATATTGATCAAGATTGTTAATTGGTCTTCAAATTTTTCTGTAAAACATTACTCGTTATGTTTATAAAATATCGAACTTAAAAAAAAATTTCATAAACTATTATTTAAATCGTATAATTTATAAACTGTTTATTAATTATATTTTGATTGATTTAATTTTAATTTGAAACGTTACGCATATTTCAAGCAAATTAAAAATATATACCATAATTAAAATTATCATATTATCACATAAAATGGATATTATTAACAACATATCCTCAGGTCATTGTCTTCTTACATTCAAATAAAAAAAAATATAACTTGTTTATTTCATATTTAAGCTAAAATATATAATCTACCTGAAGCGAAATATTTTATTAATTTACCAAAAAATCTCTCATACCCCATATAATAATTAAACATTTTTTTATGAATAACTTTACTAAATTTAGATAAAATATTTGATATAATATAATATAGGTCAAAGGTCGATTAAATTCTTATATAAATAGGTAAAAAAAATGAACCTGTTGTTTTATCATTTATACTTATAATAATAATAATAATTTGTCGAAGGATGAAATTTATACTATACAAACTTTGAATATTTTGTTGAAATAATTAGTTTTTTTTTCTAGTTTATATATACTTTTATAATCATTATATAGTATAAGTTCATATCATCCCATAATACATATAAAAAGTATATTATACATAATGATAATAATGGGGAAGGTAAAATTATGACAAAAATTATTCGCAAAATATGCTGAAAAATATTTATAATTAGATAAAAAAATATAATTATGGATGGGGATATAAAAAATAAGTAAGGGCGTATGGTTTTACTTAATCATATTGTGATTTTAAGGGTTGGTGAGGTATATTTATATTCTAAAATAATGTTTATAATATATTTATAGTAAAATGGAAAATTTTAAATTTAATATAAATAATTTTTTATACAAATTTATTCAATGGTTGATTAAATTGTAGAAATTTTTATATTTGTATTAATTACGTCTATAAATATTTTTCTAATAATACAAAATTTAATAAATATAAATAATTCAAATTGTTAATTTTACTTTTTACTTTCTCCATTAAATAAATTTTTGAGTCGGTTCTTAAGATTGAATTATTTTTAATATATTTATATATTTTGATATATAATTAACTTTACCTCTTTGGAAATTCTTATTGTGTTAATAAGTAATTAATTAAAATATTATTTTTAATTGATTGTACTTTTTCATTATTATCTTTTTTAATCATATAAAATCATCATTTCAATTATATACAAGTATAATTTGTATAAATTATAATGAAAAAACTTTAATCATTTTGGTACTTGGAAATGGATGGAAAGGTAAATCAATATAATAAAATATGTCCCCAAGTATATACAATAACATTGTTTTTATTTATTTACCCACAATAATAATTAATAAAATATAATGTTATTTATAGAGAAAATAGTTAAGAATTTTAATGATTTTCATAATTAGATTTTTTTTTATATACATAAAATTGAAGTATAGTAAACATCATAAACAAATTCTTTTGTCTATTTATGAATAACAACATAAGTATATGTAATTATAAAAGGTTGAAAAATATGTCAATAATATTTATTAATTTGTCTCTTTTATTGGAGACTTTTAATATTAAATGATAAATTAAATTATAATAGAATTAAAAATTTATATAATTGTCATATTTTACAGAAAATAAATTTTATCTGTTTCAAAATTAAATTTTTCCAATATACCAAAATTGATTAAGAGAATAATTGATACCCAATTTAAACAGGATTCAATTTGATATTAATAAGTATAATTTAATTAATTTCGAATTGTAATCTGATTATTTATACAATTTAAAAAAAAACTATGTTTTTTTTTATGCACATAAAATGAAAATGAACACAAATTTGTATGTTAATATAAAGAACAAAACGAATGGTGTTCTTGTCTGAATCTATTTGCTCTTCAATTAGATAGTACATTGTTTTTAAAGTAAATATCCTTTTATATATAAAATAAAAACAGAAATATATTTAAATAAATATAGTTCTTCGTATAGATCGATATTATTCTGCACTTTATTTAAATCTTGTATTTACCCATTTTAAATGTGCACAGCATAGGAAATGAAAATAATATCTCAAAGATAAATAGTATACATACTTTAGATTTTCAAAATAGTTATTGAAATGTAAATTATTTATATTTAAAAAGTATTTATTATTATTTTAAATATAATTAATTAATATATTTTTTTTTATCTTACAGGTGTGAAAATATGCAGGAATTGATTTTAACTGAAAACTTTTTAACAGAATTACCACCATCTATTGGTCAAATGACAAAATTAAATAATTTAAATATTGATCGTAATGCACTTGATAATTTACCAATTGAAATTGGTAATTGTACAAATTTGGGTGTATTAAGTTTACGTGATAATAAATTAAAAATATTACCACCGGAATTGGGAAATTGTAGTTTATTACATGTATTAGATGTATCTGGTAATAAATTACAATATTTACCATATTCATTAGTTAATTTACAATTAAAAGCTGTTTGGTTATCTGAAAATCAGGCACAACCATTATTAACATTTCAACCAGATACAGATGAAATAACTGGCGAACAGGTATATAAATCTTTTTATCTTTGTAGATAGGATTGAATCTATATAAAAAAAAATATATATTATTGATTAATTATGAGTGAATATTATTTATATATAGACATTAATTAATCATGAAATGAATAAATAATATTTTATCGTTGAGACAATAATTAATCAATTAAATTTTCGAAAACAGAACAGAAACAAATATTTTAATCTCAGTTTTGATAGATTGATTCTGGTAGAAGAATTTTTTTAAAAATTAAATAACACATCGATATATAAATTACCATTTATATATCGAAGCTTAATCATTTTAATCGTGGAGTATTTTATCTACAAAACATATGTTTAAAATCATATTTTACCATGTAAATAAACATGTTCTAATCTCATAAATATATTTCTGGAAATATTACGTTAATAAACATTAATACCACACTCAATTTATTATTAGTAATAAATAGATTGATTAATAATTATAGATTCAAACTAAAATTAATTTTTTTTGTTATTAAATAAATTTATGTATATTTAAAAAAAAATATTTAATTTTATTTTTAGGTTTTAACGTGCTTTTTACTACCACAACAAGAATATCAACCAATAAGTCCAGGTAAATTATAATTAAATTATGTATTTTTAATTTATTTTTCTCGTTTTTTATTTTTCAATTTCCAAAAGTCACTTTTATATCACTTTTAAAATTTACAAAACAATTAAATTATATTAATTATTAATATAATGTTGTTTGTTTCCTTTCCTGTGCGATCCTTTGCTTTATTTACAATTATTTTCTCTTTACATAAATAATTTGTCACTGTAAATTTTAAATTTTAGGAACGTTTTAGGAATATCAATAAAGTCATGAAAAACTGGGATTTTTTGTGTATTTACAAACAAATTACAAATTTTCTTTATATAAATAATTAAATTATTTATTTATAAAATTAAATTCAATTGAATTTTGACTTAAAAGTAAAATTCCAAATGTAATTTTAGAATTTAATGGATAAAAAGTCAATTTTTATTACAATTCGAAAAACTCAAAAAATATGGATTCATAAACATAAAATGCAAAAAAAAATATTCATTTCATTTACCCATAAATAAATTATGATAAAATTTAATTACTTTTTAATGTTGTGATAGAAAATATTTAATAAAATAACATTTAAATTTGATATTTTTATTTGTTTAATATTAGATAATAAAAGGGAAAAACTTTTTGCAAAAGTGAAAATTATATAAATATTATTCGAAATTGAAGCGAGCGAAATTCATAGAATAAAATAATATATTATTTTTATAAAATTTAAAGTAAATAAAACGATTAGTAAATTTAAATTATGATTTTTAGGGTTTTGTTTATTTAAAAATCACGGTTTCTATATTTATGTATATTTTATTAAACAAACATAAATATGTACATAGTTAAATTTTCACATTTAAATATTAATTGTTATTTTAGAGAGAAAAAGCAAATAAAAAATTACTTATAATTATTTTTGTTGAATCATAAAACAACAAAACTGAAATAATTATTCTTTTTCAACACTTTTTGTGATATATTTTGTGATCATAATATAAATTTTTGCAAGTGACAATGGACACCTGTGGCAAAAAAATGAATCATTTTTTAGCATAATCATCAATAGCAGCAGCAGCTATAAATTTACAGTGACATATTTCCGTTTTCCTTAATTAATCATTTGTCGTTTTTTTTTAGCACACAGAAATAATTTTATTCAAATAATATTTTTTATTCTTTAGCAAAACAAAATTATGTAATAATAATTTTTTTCTTAATTATTCTGTGAGCTAAGCTTTTTTTTGTCGTCTTATTTTTTTTAAATTTAATATCACAAATATTTGTTTTTTTAATTTATTTATAATACAAAAAAAAAACTAATTAAAATATATAATAATACAAAAAAAATAAAAAAAGAGTTTCCACCTGGTCAACTGTACAGATCCAATGAAAAGTTTAATTCAACGGAGCTTTATGAACACAATATTCAAGGTTTGCGTTTAATATTTGCACGCAACTGTAAACGATTAACCAAAAAAAAAAAACTATTATAATATATAGAAAATAGATTAGATGAATTATATATAAGAGTAGATTATAGGTATATAAGTATGAATATATAGGGTGTTTTTTTAACAAATATATAATTTATTTTAAACTAATAAATTATCAATAAATAAAAATTATTTAATTATTGAAAACACCCTGTATAAATCTGATTCTCTTAGTATACTAAAAAAAATAAACTATGAACAAAGTTTCTTTAACTAATCAATTAATAATAATAATTTAAATTACAAATAGACAAATACAATTATATACTAACAAAGGCTGATTTCAATTAGTCTATCTAAAAATGTCGACTTGAATATATTTTAAATTAAATTATTATAAATGATTTTGTATTATAGTATTTAAAAGAGAAGAATTTTTTTTATGAAAATTGCATTTATAAAATTTTGTATTATAAAATTTTATCTTATTGTGACTGGGCTAATTTAATTTTTAGTTGTTTACTTATTATATTAACTAACAATCTTCTATATATAAGCTTCTTATTTCTATTGGCACATAACACTAAGAAAATAACTATGAATTAATTGAATAAAAACATACTTTAAATTATGGAACAAACTCTATAACCCAAAAAAAAAAATTAATTTAAAAATTGTCGTTTATTATGACGAAATATTTTTTTTAAAGCTTGTTTTGAATAATAATTTTTATTATTATTATTTATGAAAATACTAAATATTTGACTGCTAACAACAATCAAGTAATTATATCAATAAAAAAATAATAATTTCATTTAAATTGAATTTAAAGTATAGTAAATTACGTGCTTTTTTTAAAAATATGCGAGGACGTTATTTTAAAACAATTTGAATGAATATAAACTTTATAATAAATTAGATAATTCTTTATTGACTATAATTTATAATTTTCACTGATCTTGAGAAAAATTCCATTTTCAAACTATGAGAAAATTTATAATTTATGTTTTTTACCTAAAAATTTCAATACTGTTTTAGTTTCTAGAAAGAGTACAGACATGTTTTTTTAAGGTACTAATTATCCTCTTCAAAAACGATTTAAATAATAATAGAACATAATTTCTGCAAATATTTTTCAACATTAGTTGGGATTTGGTGCAGGATAGACGTCCGTCCTATTAAGAAAGTTTATTAAGTATATTTGTTTCAATATTGTTGTCCACAAACTTTATCTTGTCAGAAATTTTATCTAAGCAGAAAAACTTCTTGCCATATTATTTTTGATCATTTTTAAATGCATTTTATAATAATGCTTCAATGTCCACACATATTAAATTATTTCTTTTTTTAAATATTTTTCATTAAACTTCATAATTAATTTAAACTTATAATTTAATTTAGTATTGGATTAATTAAATTAAAACTGTTTAATATAAAAATTTTTAATTAAACTTGGTATTTGCTAGAAATGTGCAACAAACCAACAAACAAACAAAAAACATTACTAACTAATTGTTTGGAAGCATAATAATTTTAAACAACCTATCTACCATTTTTGTATACATACAAATATATGTAGAGCTTTAAATGCAATAGTAAAAATATGTATATTTAATTATAACTACTTTACATAAAAATTCATTAGTGCATCCCATATAAAAATTAAAACAAATAAAAATATAATAATAATTTATGTATGTATATAGTTGCTATGCTATGCTAGCTAATAAAACTAGTTTCATTTAACTAAAATGTAATGAAAAAACGATATAGCTATATTGCCCGAAACTCTTGGAATAAAAAAATTAGCATGTGACAGAAAAATATAAAATTTAAATAAAATTAGTAAAGTAGAATTTTTCTAATTAATATTAATTTATTAAAATGAAATTTCATTTTCAATTATTTATTTTTTCTGGTTTATTTAGGGGTACAAGAAAATGAATCTGATTCTGATGATTGGGAACAACGTGAAAATTCACGAACACATTCAGTTAAATTTAAGGACGATTCATCAAATGAAAAGGATACAACATTTGTACGACAAAATACACCTCATCCAAAGGAATTAAAAGCAAAAGCGCACAAATTATTCCATAAGGAAAAGAGTAAAAATGAAGAAAGTGCTGGTACATTGGATACATTATCCGAGGAGGTAAGTGGTTTTTTAATTAGTGCAAATTAGAATTATATATACTATAACTTTTCTTATTGACAAATCTTCTTAATAATTTCACTCGAAAATCTTTTGATAGTTTCCCACTCAAAAGAGAGTGTTAATTAAATTTAAAAAAAAATTTTGAATTATTTCAGTATAAGAATAAAAATAATAAGCTTTACACATACATACATATATATACACGTATACGAAATATTTCAGCTAATTCCTTTTATTTCGTTAAAACAAAACATTCTTTTCCTTTAAATGAAATATTTCAATCACTTTTGTACTATCGATAATATAGAGCTCATCAAAACCATCATCATTGGCAAAAACCGAAATGAATTCAACAACAATGGAAAATTTAGCCGAGACACACAATGATCAACAGCTAATACCACCACCAACACCAACTGCTGTTACATTTAACGCAGCAGGGACAAAAACCGATATACAGCTAAATCAAGTTCACGAACCACAACAAATTATTGTAGCACAAACACAGTCAACAATAACACCGTCAGTACCATTAACACCATCTGTAACAATTCAATCGAATAATATTGTTGTTACGCCATCTACTGTAATAAATGTAAATGCAACTTTTAGTAAAGACACAATTCAAGAGGATGACGAAGAAGATGATGTAAGTTTACAAATTTCCATAAACATAATTAATTTAATTATTATGTACGAATAAAATCATAAATTTATAAAAAATATTTTTAAAGGATTATACCGAACGAAAAGTTGGTTTCAATGTTGATCCAAACGATGATCGATTTAAAGATGACGAAGATTTTCATAAACGACCAATGAAATTACATAGACGGTAAATTGATTTGAATTTTATAAATATTTTTTTTTTCCAAATTTATTTCACTATCATTTTTATTTATTTGAATTTATTTAGTGATACACCACATCACCTTAAAAATAAACGAGTCCAACATGGTGTCATTGACCAGCAATCAAGTGAAATATTAGCAAATGCTTTAAAAAATCAAGAAGAAAATCCAAAAAAATTAACAAATAAATTAACAACAACTATAACATCACCAATTTTAGAAGATGCTGAACACAGGGAACAAATTGATAATAATGGTAAGTGGAAAATCATATTTAAATTTAAAGAGATATTTTTTATATTTAAAATATTATTTATCATTTATCCTGAAATTTAATTTATTTTAAAAATTCCATTAAAAATAAAAATTTATAACTTTTACTGATTAATTATATTAAATTACTAAAAATTTGAAGAACTTAAAATCTCATATACACACATAGAAAAATAAATATTCTGAGAATGAAAATTTAATATCTAAAATGGATAAAATTAATAAATTTTTTTCTCCATAATTCAATGTATCAATTTTCAAACTTTCATTTTACACGCGATAAAAATTGTAAACATATTTTCTATTTTCAGTTGCTTTTCCCAAAAGAAAAACAACAACAACAAAAAAAAATACACATTTCAATCAATTTTCTTTGATCATTGGATAAAATGAAACAAACTTCTGTAACCCTATACTTTACCTCTATTTAAGTCCAGTGCCCTACATTAATTTAATATTATATATAATAAACATTTTTCTCACCCTTATAAGCTCTCTCACCTGTTTTTATAGTTTTCTCTCAGTATAGGTTAATTTTAATTTTAAATGTCCGTGTAACAGTTTAACAATCAGTGAAAATGAATTATAATATTTGGAGAAATTTTTTATAATTATGGCCGTTTTCGCAAATGCAGTATGATCGCAGTACTGCAATGTGTTAAATTTTTTTACTGGTATTTTGACTATCGAGACAGTAAAAAGTCGACAAATTTAGCTTAACCAATGCTCCCTCTGTCGATTGGTTGTTGTCTCGTTGATTAAACTCCCATAAAAACGAATAAAAACATTGCAGTACTGCGATCATACTGCGTTAACAAAAACAAAAATATGGTAATTTATCACGTCACGAGTAAGTGAGTAACATTTTTTATTTTGGTAGCTATCGAAGGAATAATATCGATATCTCTAATTGAACTTAGAATGATTACCGATAGTAAATAATACCTGCAATTATTAGCAAGAGCATTATATAAAATTGTATCACCAATAATAACTTTAACGTCCCAATAAATTATTGTATTCGGAAACTAAAGAAAAATAGATATACATATTTAAAAAAAAAATATTGATAAAATTAATTAACTGTCGATGATAACATTAAATAAACTTGACGACCGTCAAAAAATAAGCTTATCAACCCACTCATTCATATCTACCAAAAAAAAATTTTAAGGTAAAAAATAACCTATGCACGCACACATAAAACATGTCATATTTTTGTATAATTTCTATAAACATAAATTTATTAATTTAATTTATAAAATTAAATTAAATTATAATTCCAAAATATTTTTGTAAACAATTCACCTTTACAAATATATATTATTTTTTACCTCAATACTATTAAATTATTATATTACTTAAATATACTATCACATGTGATTGGAGAGCACAAAATTATTTTTAATATACGAGTATACTATACCATTTTTGTTGAAAACATATCATAAGAAACGCAAATATTTTTAACGTTTCGTTGTATATAGCTATTCGTTTTTTTTTTGTCAATAAATTTATTTCATAATGAAAATATTTTATTTATAATATTAATTTTCTGTCGTATTTTTTCTCTCTAACCAGAAAAAAATAACTTAGTCATTATTTAACTCTTGTACGTTAAAGTATCCGAAATTGCGTATTTGAAAAAAAAAATTTAATAAATTCTTTTATTAAATAGTAAAAAAAATTTAAAATTATAATTTTTTTTATCGTAACATTACCTAAAATTTAATTATTATAATTTTTGTTATCTCATTTTTTTTTTGTCGTCGCGTCATCATTGTTTTTGTTGTTTTATATAACAAATTTTACGTGCGGTTTTCATTTAATTAAAATTTAATTTTAAAACAAAAAGTCTACGCGTTGAACTAATAAATGTTCATTAACTTACTAAACACACACGCAGAAAAAAAGGACATCAACAGAACACCAAAATCACTTTAAAAAGGATACAATTTAATTTATTTTTGTTGCGTTGTGGAGTTTATAAAAAAAAAAAAAAAAAAGAGAAAATATTAAATAACAATAAAAATTCCGATTTTGGATAAAATATCCTAGCTAAAAGAAATAAAAACAACAAGTATATTGTATTACGACGTAAATAATGAATATTTGATTACGTTATACACCGAAACATACATATATGCACAAAAAAAGGATATTTAGAGTTTCATATAGTCTTTTTTTTCGTAATAGAGAGATTTCTGATAACATCATAGACTCTTCTATATTGGTGGTGGATTTTTAACCCTTTTTCGTTGCTACTTTTATACACACGCATAAACTTTATTGATGGATTATTATATTTTCTATATAAAAAAAAAGTTTTTTTTTTTTTGGATTATTAGTACAGAGTGATTTAAAGAAAATATAGTTAGTTATAAATTGAAATCATGATCACAGTCATTCGATCTTATTTAGGGCCCAAGTTTGCAACGAATTACTAACGTGGATTTAAATTTACTTAATTTTGAAAATATAGGTATAGTGGCAACAATTCTATATCTGTTGTGTTTTTTGTACAATGATTATTTCAAGCTTTTTGTAATAATGATTATTTCACTATAAAGATATGATCATCGTTATGAGTTCAAATTAATGTGGTATTCTGTCGTGCTAGTATCATATAGTATTTCCAATTTTTTTAGGATTTAAGCAAATGATTGGCATAATCTATTGCTGGTATGTTATCATTATACTAATGATCAAGCTAATCATATAACGACTTATACCATAAATTATGGGGCATGCTAGAATTTGCATTGTAAAATTTAAAATAAAAAATGCACAGAATTTCAAGATTTTCATATCGAGAGCGAGACCCTTGATATATCCCTGTAAATATTTATATTATAGTGTGGATAAACGATTTTTTTTTTTCCAATTTATAAATTTGAACATAACATTTATCGCGATAAATTGAATTAAAAATTGCGTTATTTTTTTTTTTAATGATGAATTTACTTAAATTTTCCATTAAGTTTAATCGTATTTTTTAAATTGCACTTGAATATCAGAAAAAAAGGAATTATTGAAAAAAAGCTCCTGTTTAAAAGTTCGTAAGGGGAAAAATTTATATTTAAATTATTGTTGAATGCATTTTTTAAATAAAGTGAAATTTATTTTCACAGAATTTTTACAACAATTTATTATAATAGTATTTTACCATAGATTTATTGCAATTGCATTGTCGGAGACCAGCAAAAAGGGTTCACATTACAATTGAAAGTATAGTTCGTAAGTTTATAAAAAAGGGATATACATACTTTTAGAATCTCATGTAGAATTTCTACAATAAGTTGCTAGAGACCAACAAATTGATTTTCGGATGTGTGGGTCAAATTCTATTCAATTTAGGATACTAGATTCAAGGTTTTTTCTGTGCTTGACTAATTAATTGAATATAAATTCTGATGAAGCGAAATTAATAATTTTAACAAGCTAATGACTTAATCCTTCATTTTGTTGTCGAAGATTGGGATCAATCGTTAGTAGTATTTTGGTAGTTATAGTATTACATTAGTGCTGAAATTTAATCCAATAAAAGTAAATGACCAAAAGCATATAGTTTACTTTGTATTTTAAATTATATTAATTTTTTTTACAAATTTTTCTTTTTATTGCACAAAAAAGTTCAATAAAATTTGTTGGAATTTAATTTATATTCTTTCAAATTTACTTATTGCATTTTTTCAATTCAAGCTTCAAAAATTTTATTGAGAATTTATAAAATAAAAGAAAATTATTTCTTATTTATTACTATTTTTAAAGCAAAATAGAATAAATTACCATCTATAATAATTTATTGTTCAAAATTTCATTATTACTCATTTTCATTTCGATATATTGTGAATGTTGGAAATAATTAAAAATTTTTTGTTGTTTTTTATCTGGAATTTCGAAATTTTTAATTATGATAACAAATGTTTTTGTAGTAGAGAATTTATAAGTATATAGTAAATATTTCTATCGTTGTTATCATTTTGTTTACTTTGATTACGATTATGTTTTTTTCGATTAGATTAATTTAGAATTTTTTTTTTGTCGTAGACTAAAACTTGTAATAGAAATTACTAACAAATTTTTGAAAGATATGCTTTTTGCCTTAAATAAAAAATTTATTGAAATGATTTTGTCGTCAACCTTGTTAACCCTTTTTTTCTGATTATGTCCATATATGACAGGAATTAAGAATTTTTAAGTTGCTTAATATTTTGCAGAATTAAATTAAATTTACTTGGAAAAAATGTTGAGGTGGCCACCATCAATTTTATCGATTAAATTTTGATATTTGATAAGAAAAACTGATACATTATTTATTAGAATTTATGATGGATCTACTAGGCTTTTAATCTAATCTTTTTTAAAAGCCGATGGACAGGTACGATTCCATGAGAAATTAGTTTAGTAGTAAACGCGAGTAGTATACGTATTTCTTAACTCTTTAACTCAGTATAAATGTATTTTAGAGCACAGTAGATGTCTTTTTATTAATTAACCAATGATAAATTAGAAAATATATTAATAATTAATATTTAATAGGCAATGTTTTTGTCACCGTTAAGACCAAAATTAAATAAATAGTTCAATTAAGCTCTTTATACCTTGTACTAGTAAAATTTAAAAATTTCTGAACGAAATTTCTCGCGAAATAGTAAACAACTGAATAAATAAATAACAAGTCTGATACTATTGTACATATATTTGTACATATTTTTTTTACTGTATATTCTCATAAACAAACCTTCAATAAAAAATGTTATAATTATTGGTAAATATATTTATTTCACTATAACATAATTTTAATTTTATAAATTTTAGGAACCGTTTTTTTAATGTTATGTTAATTTTAAAATTTTTATTGAATTAGTTTATTTTATAGTTTCATACTGAATCATTTTATAAACTTACAAAAATCTTAATGTACTTTTTTATGTAAAATTTTACATAAATTAATAGAATTCTATTTTTAGCTTTTGAAATTTCTTATTATAATTGATAATAAGAAAAGCATTAATCAGAATTTTCTTATCCTCTTGGTATTTAAGAGTTTTTCCTGTGCATTTTCGTTGTCAAATTTGTCTTACTTTCCAATAAATAACGGAAACTGTCTGAAAAGTAAGTTAAAACTTATTTGAATTGGATATTTTTATGGATTACGACTTTGTGTGTGTAAATTGATATTAAATCTAGAAAGTGATATAATTTGGTTTTTAACCAGTAATATTTTCAATAAAATTACTAAGCTTCCTTCTTCGTTTTTTTTTATATTATGTCAATGGTCTATTAAATTTTTATTTTGCCAAATTAAACATTTAATTTTTTTTTTATAAATTCCAAATTCAACCAAAAAATGGATTTCTATCTATAAAATATTAAACAAAGCAAATAAACCTCCTACAAAATATTCAATTTTGCCCGGATGTTTAAAATATTTCATTCATATTTTTTTTTTTTTCATTTTCTGGTTTTCTTTTCGTTTTTATACTCGAAATTAAATCAGCATGTCTTCAATTTTAAATAATAATTGGATTAAATATTTATTTATTTATATAAAAAAAAAGTATTTTATTTCTTTATTATTTAATATAAGTTTTAAATAAATAAATAACAGACAAAAAAAAAGGTCACACAAACTATTTGTATATGAAAAACTGTTGCTACCTCCTGGTATATAAAATTCAAGAAAATTGCTTTTTAAGTTTAATTTTTCTATTACAATTCACAAAAAAAAATATACGAGTATATATGTACATTTCTTTTTTCATCATTTTGACTCCATAATGAAAAAGACACTGTTTTGTTTGTCAAAAAAGAAAACCTATACGTCCTCTCCTAGCTCTTCAAGAGTTCAGGAAAACAAGAAACTTATAACATAAAAGTACCTACAAAAAAAAAAATATTATATCTGAAGAAAACTTTCGTAAATAAATTTTTGTGTTAGAAATTTCCTTGTATATATGTAAATATATAAAAGAAATTGTTTATTTTTTTTTTGTTGTTTTGAAACACTCAAAGTGCCATAAAGTTTTTCCTTTTTAAAAATGGAGTTTGTTTGAAAATTTTTCTTTTGAATTGATGGCAAGGTGAAAACGAAAAATAGAAGGAAAATTGTTACCAAAGCCAGTCAACTAAATTGTAATTTTTATATTATAATATGGAAATTTTATATTTTATTTGTAGAATTTTTTTTTTTATGGAGGGCAACAGGTGTAAACAAGAGTGGATTTTTACCTGAATATGTTTTCTGTTATGTGATGTTGTTGAATTACATAAATGTAATTTGTATAAAGAAACTCTTGTAATCTAACAAAATTTGAAGAATTGATATATATAAAAAAAAAATATTATTATGAAATTTGTTCATTTTTATTTATTTTGTAAAAAAAAGATGATGATTTAAATTTCTAACTTTTTTATGTTTTATTTTTATTTCATTTTTTTTTTTCTGAAGGAAAATGATGATATAACAGGGAATTTAGTATAGGATAGGGGGATATACTTAGTAGAAATTATATAGAATTAAAATTAATCATAGCTGGGAAAAATATAAAAATTATTGCTAAAAAATATATATAATAAATATTCCAAAATCTAACAACAAAAGATATCAAATTTATTTATTTTTATAATTTCGTTAAATTTTTTGGTAAATAATTTTTCAAATATCAATATAGATTTTACCAGAATTAAATAATTAATTCTGGTAAAATCGAAGAAATTATGTTCTGATGGAATAAAAAATTTAAATTTTTTTACTAAAAAACTAAAAATTCTTTGAACATTTGATATGCAATTTTAAATAATGAAATTTTTTCCTTATAAATACAATTTTGAGAAATAGGAAAATATAATTCTAGAAATATAAATTTGGTAATGTTTTTTTTTTTTGTAATGGAAATAGATCTTCCTACAAATTAAGGATTATTCAGGAAAACACGAAAACTATAAATTGTTCAAATACTTATTTGAATTACTTTGTTTTTTATATAAGGAGTTTATAAAGTTAAATAAAATAAAATGTAAATTTCAAAATTTTGAAACTATATTTTGCTTTTGAAAATGATTATCTAAAAACTGAACGTTTTGAGGGGGAAGATGGATATTCAAGAAATAAAAATTTTTGAAATTTAGTTTTTTTTTTTACAGAAAATTATACAAATTTTAAAAAAATAATTTTATTTATTATAACAATTTTTGGAAAATATAAAATTTTCTTTTTTAAAATAATCTAGAATTATTTGTAAATTTTATTTAAAACAAAGTTAATATCTAAATTTACATTAAATTTTCAAGTACTTATATTAATGACTAATGCATAGACTAGCACTAGATAGACCAAAGGGGGTTAGAAAAAAATATAATACAGGGTTCTTTAAAATTATATAAGTTATTAATTTTATGTTTATAAATTTCACTTTTCATTTAGATCATTTTCTGTTTCTTGTATATCATGTTATATAATTAAAATATCCGTAACATCACATCAGCATAACTTTTACTAAACTTTTACTTAAATATGTATATATATATTATTTGATATACAAATATACTTCACAATTACGTATATTTATGATTCCAATTACTGATAATAATTATAACACAATGTGATCCGCGTCAAATGGTCTGACACACTCTCTCTATCTATCTATCTATCACTTTTTTTTATTACAGACATTGAAAATATATTTATATTATAAAATAATACAATTGGCGGATGACTATACATAATTTTTATGTAACCTACAATAATTAACGATAATATTAATTTAATTTTTGTTGTTTTGTTGTTCAATTAACACAATTCACCGTATTTTATTTTTTATTATTTATGTATATTATTTAAACAAATAACAAAAAACGAAAATATTTTGAATTTCACATACAGAAATTTGTTAAAAATTAAATTTTCATAAAAAAAAAAAATTGTGACAGTACCTTGACCGATCATAAAAGTGGAAATAATTTTAACATGTCGGTATAAAATAATATATAAAATAAATTTTAATAATTTTTTTAAAATTTTTTTTTTTTGGTATTTTATAAAAATTCGTTACACCAAAAATTTATTGCTATACAAAAAAAAAAAAAAAAAAACTCAAGAAAAAGTTTTAATGAAGCTTTTACGATTATGGATACTCTTCCATTTTCTTTTTTCATTTTTAGTAGAGGGTGAATTAAAGTGGGTGGACAAATACACGCATTATTTTTCATGTTGTTTATGGTTTATCAAAAAAACTTTTCATTTTTTATGATTTATTATATTATGTAATAAAAATAAAAAGACAGAAGAAAAGCTTTTCTTTATTCGATAATATTATGTGTTATATATAAAGAAAAGTTTTGAATGGAAATTCTATGACTTTTTACACGACGGATGTTACCAAAACGTTTCTTTTTGTTGTTATAACTTTTTATATGATTTGTAATTTTTGGTAAATTTCAAAATGGCGATAATTTTTTGAATACTTTTTTGATATTAAATATTAAAAGAATTTTTATTTGATTTAGCGCAGCTGTAAATTTCTTATTATTTTTCCTATTAACAGTTAAATTTTGGTTTAGTTAATCAACAAAATTGATGTTTTTTTCATAAATTTCATATTTTTTTTATGTCATCAAAATTCAATCAGATTTTGTTATATGAAAATTACTTTTAATATTTGTTCAATTGTTCTTAGCCAAAGTTTATTATGCTCTTTATTGTAAAAATCTCATCCTTTTCTCCATAGCCAAATTCTGTGTTTTTTCAACAAATAAACAAACGTTTTTTATTTTGGGGGAAGAAAAAAAGTCACGTTTTCTGATGTGGGACTCTACAAATTTCCTATGCTTTTTTTTTTTTTTGATTGATAATAAAATTAACTAAATTTAAAATAAAATTTATATCGAAAATAGAATCGATTGGGATTCTGAATACATAATCATAGGGACTTTTTACAAAGAAATTAATTTAATATTACAAAAATCGTATACGCCAACATTAAAATTTTGTTGTTTTTTTTTTTCTTTTTACAAATTTCCAAATTGAAAATATTATTTATAAATTTATTGGTAAAATAAATACACCTACGAAATATTATGATAAATGTCAAAATCACAATTTTTTTTTGTGGTTTATATTTGTAATATTAATGAAAAAAATATCCTTTGGCCTTAATTATAATTAATTTTAATATTTTCATTTTATTTAAACGACAAAAAAATAAAACACGAAAAAATAAAAGAAATGTGGCCGCGCCTATACTTAAAAATTGTAAATTTTTAATAATATTTTATGTAAAAAAAAAGAAATGAAAATTAAATTATGTTTGTAAAAAATTACTTCTTAGAAAAAAAATCAGAATATTTAAACATTTTTTTGACATTGCAGAAAAAGTTAAAATAAAAATTTTCTTTCGAAATCATCAATTATTTTCCTTTATATAAATTTCATTTTTACCATATTTTTACTGTAAATGAAATTGTAAAAATGATTATTGTTGCAAGTAAAATCGACTGTGATGTTTTTGAAGTAAACTTTGTAATAAAGTTTTAAAGTTTTTCGATTTTTTTATTTTACGTAAAGTGAAAATTTATGTTGATGGATTTTAAATTATAGTAAAATAAAAATATTTTATTGAATTTTGTTATGTGTCCAAGTTAGTGAAATATTAAGAATCTTGATATTTACAATCCATTCACTGAGTTTATATAATGACTGACAATTAAATAAATTGGATATAACAACACTAAAGAATTATAGATTACTTAAAATATAAAATTATATAGAAATAAACTTAAATTTCTGCAGATTTAATTAATTTGTAGAAATTAAATTATTGTAAGGGAAAAGTTGCTGTGATAATTTATGCCTTTGTATCTGGTTTTTAGGTTGGAGGAGCGAAATTTTTAATCTGGGCTATTCTAAACTCTTTTTTACTTGTTACTTTAATCTTTTTTTTAATGCATACTCTTTTTTTTTTTTTTTGGAAAGTTTAAATAATAAACCACTAAATCCTCATGCGAAAAAATATAGAAAAACTTAAATCAAAAATCACTTTAAACCACTAAAAGAAAACTATATGACATATAAAATTCAAAATTTCCTTTAAACGAAAATATCATTTTCTTTTTATATTGTTTGTTATTTGAAACACCAATGAACCTTAAACTTGTATATTATAGATAAAAGTTCAAAAGCATAACAAAACATTTTATTTATTAGTTATGTTCTTTTCAATTTATGCTGTACAGTAAGAAAATTTTTTCATCTATTATTATTTTTTACTGCAAATGATTGTCTTCTTATAATTTTATTTTTGAGAAAAAGTTAAAATAAAACTTCATCGAAAGAAAAGAAATCATATAACATTAAATAACATTTTATTTATATAAAAAAAAGTGAATTTCTAAAAGAATTTCTTCATTCCCTAAAAAAACTAAAACATAAATAGAACAAAATAAAAATGTTTAGTATAAAATTAAAAGTTAAAGAAGGTCGAAATTATAATACACCATCACGTCGTAAACCAACGTCATCAACATCAGCATCTCCATCATCCACATTATCTCGAATAGAACGTAATCATTCAAATTCGTCTAGTATAAATACTGGTAGTTTAAGAAGTTCATTGACAAATAAAAGTCCATATAATTCATTAAAAAAATCAAATAATAATAATAATAATAATAAAAAATTTGTACGTATAATTACGACAAGAGAAAAGGATAAAAATTATTATAATAATGGTAAGGATAATAATAATAATCACATTATTAAGTAAAAAAAAGGGGGATAAATTTCTTTGTGTTATACTTTTATATTTTTACAAAAAAAATAATGTAAATCTCGAATTTTATTAAATTGCAACTTTTATTTTTTTTGTAGATGCTTTAGATGGTATAACTGAATTACGACGTGAACAATATGAAATTCATATTGAACGTACATCAGCTGGTTTAGGTTTAAGTATAGCTGGTGGTAAAGGTTCAACACCATTTAAAGGTGATGATGAAGGTATATTTATATCACGTGTTACTGAATGTGGTCCAGCTGATTTAGCTGGTTTACGTGTTGGTGATAAAGTATTAAAAGTAAATGGTATATCTGTTATTGATGTTGATCATTATGAAGCTGTTGAAGTATTAAAAGCATGCGGTGCTGTATTGGTATTAGTTGTATCGAGAGAAGTTACAAAATTAATTGGTCATCCAGTTTTTAGTGAAGATGGTTCAGTATCACAGGTAAGGAATAACAAATTTTTTTTTTGTAGATATTTTTGATTATTTTCAATTATAGGTCTTATACATTTTTGTGTATAAAAAATATTGTATAATCGAGATTATTACAGAATCATAAAATTTCTCTTTTTATATATTTTGTTATAGATATCAGTTACAAGTGGTGTACCAAGTAATATTACACAAACCAGTCATTCATATCATCCTGAAATTCAACAACATCAACAACAACAATTACACCAACCAGAACAAGAATTACAACAACCAATTCTTCAACATCATTCCGATTATAAACAACAACAACAACATACAAAAATAATTCCACCACCAATTGAAATTTTACCACAAACTAGTTCATATACATCAGTACCACCACCAATTCAACAACATCAACAAATTATACCAACAACTACTGGTAATTTATCTGATGAATTGCCATTATTAGAGCAACAAATTAATAACCAACAACAGCAACAACAACAACATTTGATTGGTGGTACAAATGGAATTTTAGAAAATGGCAAGGTAAATAAGAAATTTATGAAAAATTAAAAGTTTTTTTTTTCCATTTTTTTTTTTGGTTTGTCCATAAACAGAAATAAAAGTAAATATATATATATACAATTTTTTTTTGTTAGATTAAATGAAATTTAATTTAATTTCTTTTAATTTAATTATTGTTAACAATTCTTTTAATTATTATTATTATTATTTTTGTAGTGTGTTCTGTTGTTTTCTGTTTTGTTTCATTTATATAATTATTATTTATATTATATATATTAATTAGTAGAAAAATAAATCTTGATTTTACTTTGTAAATACAAACTTTTTTTTTGGGGTTTTTCTTTATTTTAATTTTGTTTTTTTTTTTTTTTTTTGGGAATCGAAAGAATTTTTTTTTATAAAAAAAAGAGAAACAAAGAAACAAACAAAAAATTTTCTATATTTTTTTTCATATTAGCAATATTTAATCCAAGATCCTGTACATAAAAAAACATTACATGCAACATTAATTCGTGATCAAATTGGACAAGGTTTAGGTTTTAGTATTGTTGGTGGTAAAGGTTCACCACCATTTAAGGATGGCTGTGATGGTATATTTATATCACGTATTACTGATGGTGGTTTAGCACATCGTGATGGTAAAATTATGGTTGGTGATCGTGTATTAGCTGTAAGTGTTTAAATTTAATTAATTTTTTTTTTAAATATTCAAATATATTTTTATTTTATCGACATTTTTTGTTGGTGTAAAAATTTGATCAAATTTTAATTAATAATTTTTTTTGGGTTTTTTTCATTCTTAGATAAATGGTGTTGATATGACATCAGCACCACATGATATAGCTGTACAAGCATTAACAAATCATCAACGTTTTGTACGTTTTGTATTACAACGTGAAATACGTGGTCCATTAGAACCACCACATAGTCCAAGAAGTCCATCAGTATTTACATCATTAAGTCCATCTGGTTATATGGCAAATCGTCCTGGTAAATTTTATAAATATATTTTTATTAGTTTTTTAGTTTTTTGGTTTTTTTTTTGTTTTTATGGAAAAGTTTTTGAATTTTGATACAGAAACAATTTATATTGACAAAATTGTTATAAAAGAATTTGGTTTAAAAAATGTGTTTTTCAAAGTTTGTTCATTTTGATTAAATTCAAAGAATTTTTAAAATTAAAATTTGTCATTGAAAAAATATTTCTTATTTAAAAATACATAAAAAAAATTGCATGTGTAATACAGAATTTGGCGAAGAATTGCATAGTCTCATTTTCGAAAAAAAATTTCAGTTGGTTTGATAAAAACTTAATTAGATTGGCAAAAAAATCATACTTTGAAAACTTTTTTTTTTTTAAATATTTACTAACAAAGTAGAAGTAGAAATTTTTTGTTCACATAATTTGAATTGCACAATTAACATAATTTTGCTTACAATTTTTTTTTAATTTACTTTTTAATTTATAAAAATTTTTCCTAAAAAACAAACATTATTTCTCTTCTATTTTTTTTACAAATAATTCAACCACACAAAAAAAAAATCAATCCCCCCAATTACTAAAAAAAAAAAGGTTTTAAACGTTCAATTGGTGATTTAATAGATGATCCAAATAAATATATAACATCACAACAACAACAACAACCACCAGCACCACAAGTTTATGATACAAATAAGAATATTTCATCAGCAACAATTATTGCTGCAGCAACACAACAAAAACAACAACAACCATCAATTATTGGTATTGAACCAAAGACAAATGGTTTTGGTAAACAACAATATGAACCACAATTAATTAATACACAACAAAATCAATTACAACAAAATTCAATAATAAATAATCGTAATATAATAACAAATTCACCAATAACATTAGCACCAATTACACAAACATCAACATATTCAACAGTTACCAATAGTGGTATATTGACAGCTACAAATATAACTGATCCAATAACAACTATTAATCAACCAATACCAGCACCACGACGATCAAACTCAACAGGCATTCCAAATGATCAACAATTTCTTAATAGTGATCAACAACAACAACAACAATCACAAAATGGAAATTTTATTGGTGGGGTTGGTCAACAGCAACAACAAAATGATCCTGAAGTTCAGGTGAGAATTTTACATTTTATATATTTTTTTACATAATATTTTACAAATTGTTGCAAAATTTCATATAGTACTTATATATATTTTTTGCTAGGAAATTTAATTTAATTTTTTTCGATTCGTTATTTTTGTGTAAAAAATTATTCTTTAATTTTTATTTCTAAAATTTTTGAATGAAAGAAAAACTTTGAATTTGAAGAAATCATAATTTTTATATTGTTTTTTTTTTTGTTAGTTTGTAGAAGAGTAAATAAATAAGAAAATATTTCAAAAGAAAATTAAATAACGATGCTCGAGAAATTGTAAGAAAAATCTGTCAAAAATATATATATTTTTTTTTTACATTAATAATGAAGGTAAGTTTAAACAAGAAATTAAATTGAATTTTGAAAAAAAAAAAAAAAGTTGTATATAAAGTTAGTTCAGTTGCTCAAGAAAAGTATACAAGGAAATATTTCGAAGAAAAATAAAAAACATGGAAAATAATAGAAAAAAAACAACAAATTTTCTAAATTTTTCATTTCGCTATAATACATTTTTTTTATAGAGAAAAATTCTTTAAACTTATAAAATATTAAAGTAACTTGATATTTTAATATAAAATATTAAGTGAAATTTTTATTTAAACAATTTTTTATCAAAATTTTGAGAAATGATTCTTTTTAGAAATATTAATTTATTTTTTTTTCTTCAGATTTGTTTCCTTGTACTTATTTATGGTTCCCTTTACTTTCCATATATTTATTTTTTATATTCTGATTCGTGTACTAAATTGTAAAACACCTGAACTAAAAATTTGTCTCAAATCGAGTAATCATTTTTAATTATTTCTAATAATTTGACAATTGGTCAGTCTTTCTTTCTTGGTTCAGTAGAAAAATTTCAATTTTACTTAATTGTTTATATAACAAAAATTTTGTACAAAAAATTTTGAGTTTATTTCAAATATTGTATCTCCAATTTATAACAATTAATCATACATGTTATAACATATTGCTAGTTATCAATATTGTGGAACTAGTAGAATTTAAATTTAAATTAAATTATAATTTTGAATAAATTTAATTTACTTTTTGTTTTTTTTTGTTAAATTATGTTCAATACCAAAATTTATTTCTATATACTTTTGAAAGGTAAGTTAACTAAATTTATAAGTCAACTGGGACACAAATCAACTCATTTGTCATAATTTAAAAATACATTTTTGGAAAAAAGGTAAATTATTAAATTACTAAATTATGATTTCTTCAAAAGAATTTTTTTTTTTTAAATTAATAATTTTGCAATTTTTTTTTTTTAAATTACAATTTTTCTATAATTTAAATTTTAGATATTTATTAAAGCATAAATTTATTATTTATGCATGTCGTTTATTTATGATATACATACATATTTTCTATATAAAAAAAAATAGAAAAACAAATTATTTTTTTAAATTTATAATTGCATTATTTTTTAATTTTATTTGTGTATTTATTTTTGTGTTTTTGTCCAAAGTAAATTATCAAAAAAAAAAATTATTATTTATTACAAAAAATGTTCGTTTTTTTATCGTTCAGCAGATTTTCATTGTGTAATTTTTTAATTTAGAAATTGTTTTCTAACCATAAAAAAAGGAATTATTTTTTTAAATTAATTTATTCTATTTTATTTAGTCTTTATAATTATTTTTATGTTTGTTTTCTATTATTTTGTTATGTTTTTTTATTTCTACTTTATTTTTCCTGTGTATCTTTTATTTATTTTTGTTTATTTATTTATTTTTTTATGATGAATGCAAAATATCAAAAAAATTATTGTTTGCAAAAAAAAAAATATAATTAAATATTTATTTATTTACTTTTATCTAAATTTAGAATTAATAAAAGGGCAATAATAAAATCAAATCGTCAAAAAATTATGAATCAGTATTTGAAAATTAGGCAAGATAATTGATAAAAATTACAGAATCTTTAAAAAAAAATTGTAATAATATAAAATTTATTAAAATTGACAGATAATTTAGTTATATAATTAATAGGGTGATAATAATTACATAAATGAAATTTATTTATAGTGGTTTTATTTACGTTATACTTTGTTAAATTATTATTTGTGATATATCTAAGTAGATACATAGTATATTAGATAATGACTATAATTACTGCGAATACGAGTTATTAAACAAAGGATTTACATCATATTTATGTTAGATATTTGGTAAAATTAAAATGTGGTTTAAAATTAAAACTTGAATATATTTTCATATTAATTATTAAAATTGTTCATTTTATTTCTTTACAACTTAAGTTTCATAAAATATATAGCTATTATAAAGCTATCAAAAAATGAAGGGTTGGGTGTGTTGAATCAATATTTACAGTTTTTAAAAGTAGACCAAATAAATGTAATAAATAATAATTGTGATATTGGATATTGCATATTAACTTATCTAATTTTCTGTACGAGATTGCTGAATACTGACTTAATACAGACATAAATACTAAATTTCCCTACTAGATTTAAGTACTAAATTTGTGCGTATTTAACTTTTGTTAATAAAAAATTATATATAACTGAATTCATTTCCAAAGTATCTAAAGAATTAAATAAAATTGATTACCAAAGTTCGGTACTAAAGATTAAATATAAAAAATAATAATAATTCTTAAATTTTATTTTGGTACACAAAAATGCATTAACTAAAATTCAATTTCTAATATATTTATGTAATTGAGTTGTTTTAACTGATAACAGAGCACTCTATTTATTTATAAATTTATTCACTTTTACTTAAAATATGTTAATAATTACGGAACATAATTTTTAAATTTGAAATATTTTATCCTATTCAAAAAATTTACGGAGCAGCAAAATTGTAAAACTATTAGATTTTGTGAGAATTTGAAAAAAAAAAAATACCAAATAAGATTCTCATCTTTAAGATTTATTTGTTGTTAGATATATTTTGTTTTTAGATTTTCATTTAAATTATTAAATAATTATTTAAATTAATTTTTAATGTTAAAATTTTTTTTTTTTTAAAGAAATATCATTTGTAATATTTTTTTTTTCTGTTGTTCTTTTTTGTATTATTCGAAATTTTATTATTATTATACTAACAGGTAAATCAAAATCAACCTCAACCGAGACCATTAACAAGTGATGATTTCCAAGCAATGATACCAGCTCATTTTTTGAGTGGTGGTAGTCAACATCATGTAAATGTTGAGAAAAATATAAATATTAATAGTGATGTCAATAATCATCAACAGAATGGTGGTGGTAATAATCTAAATAATAATAATAATTTAAATAATAATAATACAACTGGTAATTCAGCTTCAGTTATTGTTACGGTTAATAAAGCTGTACCAGATTTACCAATGTTACCACCAGCACCAACCGAATTAGGTCGTATTACAGAAACAATAACAAAATCTACATTTACGGAAACCGTAATGACACGAATAACTGATAATCATTTACAGGAACCATTAATATCTGAGGTGAATACCAATAAAATGGCTGCTGTTTCTAAATTCTAAAACAAAAAAAAATATTTAAAAAAAAAATAAACAAGCACTTGTCATAATAATAAAAAAGAGAAACATTTTATTCTAAAATTTTAAATTTCATTTTTTTTTTCTTATTTTATTTATAATTTTTTTAAAAATAATTTTTCTTTAATTTTTTTATTTGGTTGAAAAAAAAATTCGCTGCACAATTTTGACATTTTAATTTAATAAATAAAAAACCATTTTAAATTTTATTTAATTTTAATTACATTTTTAATAATTTTAAAATTTTATTTAATATTTTTAATTTTAGTAGAAAGATTTTATTATTGTTTTTTTTTTCTTTTGGAAAATTTGATAATTTTTTCTTGTTATTTTTTTAATTATTTTAATTTGCCTTGCACGTTTGAAAATTAATTTTCTTAATTATACTAATATGAATTGAAATTTGTGGTTTACTTCTTTAATTTTTTTTTATAATTTAATTTAAAATTAATTAATTTTGCATGCTAAAATAATTTTTATTTTTGTATATTAAATATATTTTTTTCTATAGTAAAGGATTTTTATTTATCTCTTAAAAACTTTGAAATTGCCGCATACATAATTTTTCGTATATCGTAAAATTATCTAGTTGACTTGGATGATCACAATTTAGAATTATTACAAATTTTAAATATTAGCACATTTATGTAAGAAAGCATTTCGTCAACGTGTATCGTGTTTATTGCTATAAATAGTTCACATATAATTAATTTAGCTGAGAGTATAAGTAATAGATCGTATTTAAATAATGTTTAAATGTCGATAAATAACTTTGCGTTACTTTATCAGTGGTTGATAAAAAATTATATTTAAAAATTATTTCTGGAAATTCATTTTTAATTTGTTTAATTCATTTTGCTTTAATAACTAATCGTAAATTACTTTATATTGTTCCTTAAAGGAATATGGCACTGTCGGAAATGAAAATTCTTTTTTATCGTAAAATTTTGTAATGATCTGTTGATGATCATTTTTAAAATTTCGAAAAGATGAAAATTGCAATGTGATTTTGTAATAACTAAAACAATTTCAAGCGATTGTAACTTAATGAATAATATACGATATATAATATCATAACTTGTGGTCGCTTAGATTAATCATGAAAGATGAAAATATTGATTTGTTTAACATCTGCTGAAAATTGTCAAATTTCAAATTGTCCCATTAAAAGTATTGAAATATTAGAAATTTAATTAATACTTTTATTTTATTTACCTTAAATTTCTGTATTTAAACTAATTGTTTGTGTTATTTATAAACAAATTCATTAAATTTTAAATTTTCTCTCTCTACAATTGCCAAACGAATTTTTTCATATCTTATCTACATTATTTTATATTTAATCATTATTATTGTTTCGTCAAAATATTTTCAAACATTTTTATAATTAAATATAGAGAGAAACCGCGATGAATTTTTCAACATTACGCAAGAGGTTGTTATTCGAATTGATTATTTATTCTGATAAAATATTTAGTCAATTGTATTAAAAAAAATGTAACATCTGAATAAATAAACTAAATTTTAATGAATTTATATTTTTTTTTTACTAAACGACTTTATGACTGCAATAAATTAGTTTTGTTTCCACCATTTTAAATATTGTTGTTTTCCACCATTTTAATTATTGATACAAATCTTGTTTCACTAATTTTTGATATTCTATAAATAATCAAAGTAAAATTTTCTGAATTTTTAAAACAATTTTACAAGAATGAATTTAAAATTCTTTTGGGTCATATTTCTTTTGGGTCATATTTCTTAGTAATCTTATTTACATTTCATTTTTGTCCTACATTATATATTTTATATTGTCACAATCTATATCTAAGGACAAAATTGTATTTCTATATTTTTGTATGGATATAACATATAAATGTATAATGAATATTTTTAAGAAGATAAATAATTTCTTATCAAGGATTTATAAAATTGCACAGAAAAATATTAAAAATAAATAAATTTAAAATGTATACATTTTTCTTATAATTTTTTTTGTAACACTTTTTTTTTTGTTAAATTTCATAAATCTTTTTAAAGATATATTTTTTTTTTTCGAATAATATTATTGCACATTTAAAATTTTATTTATATAGATAAAAGATTGGTAAAAACGAAGACAAAATATTTTTCGCATTTAAATTTTTCCTTGAGAAATAAAAAATACATAATAAAAAAAGCAACATAAAATGTGCAATTCTAAAAAATACTGAAATTTATGTTAAATATTTACAAATTTATTGATGTTGTTGCACAAATAAGAAATATAAAAAAAATAAAGTGCGATTTTATGTTCAATATTTTATTTTATATTTTTTTTAACTATTTAAGCAGATTTTATTATAAAATATGGTTTTTCTTATTCTTGTAAAAATGGTATTGCCTTCTTTCAAAAATATTTCTACAAAAAATTTATTATATTTTTAATTTAATTTGTCTGTTGTTTATTTAATTTAACTGTTGTTGTTGAAAGGAGAGCCTTCTCTGTTCAGAAACAGAACTATTATATTTGTGTCTACAAATTTGGGTACCTAAAATTTTAACCGAAATTGATTATTAGTAATTAATCTTATTTAATTAAATTACTAATAATCAATTTGAATTAATTTAAATTTTGAATTTAACTCAGTAATCTGGTTGACTTAACTTATTTATAGTACATAAAATGTAATATGTATATACGAAATAAGTAGATCAATAATGAAACATTTATCGTTAATTTATAGAAACATTTATCGTTGATTAGTTTAGTAGTGAATCACTGTTTAGGCTTGGGTAATGTAGGGAAAACTGATTAAAATATTTTGAAAAACATTTATTTTATTGTTGATACTTGTATATATAATGTAAATATACATTAATAATTTAAATTTTATATTTTGCATTTGAAATTAACTTAAATATATTGTATTTAACAAAAAATTAATTTTTCTTAAAATTAATTAATTCGTCATCATCGTCACCACAAAACTTTTCTACATGCTTTTACATACAATATATTTACATACATCATTTTTTTGGTTCACACATATACATTTTATTACATAGATATTTGTATATTTAAAATGAAGCTTTTTTTTCGTAAATAAAGCGAAAAATTAAAAACAAAAATAATTTTTTTGTACATAAAATATAAATATAATATATATTTTTTTTGTATATAAACATTTTTTTTTTGTGTATACATGTGTTTCGCTTTTTTTTCATTTCATGCACAGCTTAAATTTTATGTTTTTTTTTTTTGTTGGTTAACACACGTTGAATATTTTACATAATTAAATTTATAATAAAATGATTTTTCTTTTCACTTTGTAAAATAATTTGTTTATTACAATTTTTTAACTTAGTTAAAATAAAAAAAAAATTTTTTTTTTTGTATATTTAATTTCTTTAGGAAGTTGTTCTACCGAAAAATCAAGGATCCTTAGGATTTAGTATAATTGGTGGTACGGATCATTCATGTGTTCCATTTGGATCACAAAATCCTGGAATATTTATATCACATGTTAGTACACATATCTATATTATTTAATATATAATTATTTTTTATAAATTTGTTTTAAAATTAACAAAGCCATAATATTATCAAGTTTGTTAGCTCTCGTTAGTCGATTATGTATATATAATTTAGAACTTTGACATTTTTGATGTAATTAAAAATTATATATATTTTATTTCATTTTTTTTTTGGAAAATTTTAAAGATTGTTCCAGAAGGAATTGCTGCTAAATGTGGTAAATTACGTATGGGCGATAGAATATTAAAAGTAAATGGATCTGATGTATCACAAGCAACACACCAAGAAGCTGTAATGGAACTTTTAAAACCTGGTGATGATATTAAATTGGAAATACGACATGATCCATTACCAATTGGATTCCAGGTAAATTCAAATAATACATTTAAAAAAAAAATTTAATTGATTTTTTTTTTTTTGCGATTGGTTACATACAATATTTTTAAGCTATTAATTTAGGAACTGCTAAAATATTTATAAGTACATACTATATATACTTTAATGAAAATTGAAAATTTAATAAAATCTTGTTTTACTTACTACTTTTCAATTAAAAAATTGAATGTAAAACATTACACAATAATTTTTAAATTTTCATTAATAAGTAAATATATAATTTCTATCTATAGAATAGAATTGCATTTTATTGTTAAATATAGCTTTTCTCTTTACTAACATTATTATCCAAAAAATATCACGCTTAATTATACAATAATTTTACTTCATTAAAATTTGCAAGCAATTCCAAGTAGATTACATTCAAACTGAGGTAAGAATTGGTATTATAAAAAATTTCAGTTTATTTTTGTATATAAAAAATTTCTCTTTATTTATTTTTATTTCCTTAATTTCTCAAAATCACATAAATTTCATTATATTTTATTATTTGAACAAGGGAAAAAAAAATTTGCTTGCTTTTTTGAAAAATTAAATTAATAAAGAACAAATATATAAAAAGTCTTTTAATTTTAAATCAGATTAGTACGTTACAATCTCTTCTCTGATTCTTGAAAATTCATTGTATAAAAATTTCTTGTAAAATTTAATTTGTTTTTGTTGTTGTATTTTTAGGATATTTTCATTCAGAAAACAGAAGGTGAACGTCTTGGTATGCACATTAAAGGAGGACTTAATGGTCAACGTGGCAATCCAATAGATCCAACAGATGAAGGTGTATTTGTTTCAAAAATAAATTCAAGTGGTGCTGCTAGACGTGATGGTAGACTAAAGGTAAATATATAGGAAAAAAAAAAAAGAAAATCTAAAAGTATATTTAAGAGTATAATAACGTAAATTATATAAAATATAAATGAGATAAGAAAAAATAAATTCATTATATTTTCATTTTATTTTTATTTTTAATTTTCATTTTACGTTCTTAAATTTTTAATTACATTATATTTTTCTTGGTTTGGTATTTTTTTTTTGTACATTAGGTTGGTATGCGTCTACTTGAAGTAAATGGTACTTCATTATTGGGTGCTTCACACCAAGAAGCTGTTAATTCATTACGAGCAGCTGGTAATGAAATACGATTACTTGTTTGTAAAGGATACGATAAATCGAATTTAATACATTCAATTGGTTCAGCTGGTGGTATGAGTACTGGTTTTAATTCACGTCAAGGCAGTAAGTGTATACATTTAATTATATTTTGAAATAAATATTATATTGGTTACAAGTTACAATAATAGTAAAATAGTTTAAAAATTTTTTATATTGAATTTCATTTGGTTAAATTTAAACATAATGTGTAGAATTAAATTCAAATGTTTTAGATAAAATCATTACAATTTATGATTAAAATTAAATGTTTTATAATTTTGAAAATTTCTTACATTTTTTTTAAGGTTCAAGAGCATCAGAAAGTTCTGAATTAAGCCAAAGCGTATCGAGTTTAGATCGTGATGATGACGAAAGCCATCGATTAAGACACGTAAAATTATAATAAATTATTTAAAATATTATTTATTTATTAATATTTAATAATTACTTTTAAGGATTCTGAAATTTCCCCACCAATAAAATCAGATAGCAATGATCCATTTACATCAATACCAACAGTAACAAATACGACAATACCAACAGTTACTGTTGGTCAACCAACAACAACACATGAAACAACACGAACAACATCACCATCTGGAGCTCCACTTTCATCGAAAGATGTTGCGTTGGTTAACTCTGAACAATCTTTAGTTAGTGTTGGTGTTGGTAAAGAAAAGAATATGCCAGAAAAGGTAAAAATTGATTAAAAATTTATATTAATTAGTATACCGTATTAAATTAATTCTGGTCTTATATTGTTACACAGGTATTAGATATTGTAAGGGCGGCTGAAGTATTAGCATTATCTGATACAATGCCACCAAAATCACCAGCCGAACATCATGAAGATAAAATACAAAAAACAACAACTGTTGTTATATCAGCACATACATTAGATACAAATCCAGTGCCATCACAGGTATGTTAATTAATTCATTTTATTTGCTGTGATTTCAGATGAATTTTATTTTTGAAATTTATTTAATTTTATTGCCGCCATTCACAATAAAAATTTATTATTTAATTTCATTGTCGTCAGTGTTTGTAATTTTTTTTTTATTTATTTATTTGATATCAATTTTAATTACATAATATATAAATAAATAGTTTTAATTAAAATAAAATAACCAGATAATATTCATTTAAGTTGTAAATAATTTGAATGATGATGTGTAGGAATCAATTTTTCAAACTATAAAGTTAAGAATTTCAACAATTTTATGATTCTTCTAAATGTAATCATCGGGAACAGTCAGATGGAATATTTTTCCTTGGTAAGAATCTGAAGATGCAATAGTTTAACGGGAATGAACGAACAAATTTCGGAATAAAAATAAAATTATATTTATGCGCAAAATTATGTTTTACGATTTTTTAACGACACCATTTTGTAAAATTTTGACAGTACATTTTTGTGACACGACAATATGAATACAAATCTTATTAAGTCATTTACGATACATACATATGTATAAATTAATTTATCATTTACCAAATAATTTAACATCTTAAAACAAAATTTTCAATATTTTATGAACACTTTACATTGTTACTAATATATTACAAAATGGTGGACATCTATATTATACTTTGCTCTATCTATATTATACAATAATTATAGCATCTGATGATCGTTTACCAAAAGTTTAATACGGTAATTATCTTAAAAATGATCGCAAATTGAATTCTACACATCTTAATAATTTATAAAAGAAATCATAATTTTTCATTAATATTTTTTTTTTTTATTAAATATTTAATATTAATTTTTATTTTAGTAAATTTAACTAAAAAAAGATTTATGTGTTTTTTAATTATGTGTCCATTTTTATGCACCCAACAAAAAAAATTATAAAAACAAAAATGTCATTTTTTGTCATATGAATATTTTTTGCTAAAAATTTAAAAAATTTAAATTTTATAAGTAAAGTTTTTTCATCATCAAATTTTATGTTTTTAATTTTAATTTTGTGGTGTTTAAAATTAAAATTAATTATCGTTTTTTAATAGTTTATTTTTAATATATACATTTATTTCTACCATGTGTGTTTTTGTGTGTTTTTTGTTAGCTTGAAAAAAATATTTGATTTTACCATAATTACCCATTTTATCTGTAACCATCATTTAATTACCATTCACGAAATTGTATTTATCATAGACTCATGTTATTAGTTGGCTAGCTTTATAACAATAAATATTCTGATTTTCCTAACACAGAACCAAAACGAAATCTTTAAAAGTAAAAAGTAATTTGAGCAAATGTTCAATTATTGATTAGATATACTATACTCGTAAATAGATTTGTGGATTATGTATTTAAGAACTTTGGATTTGAAACCTCTTTTTCTGATATTATGTTGTATATACTTTCAAGAATTTAATATTCTGAGTCGATGACATAATAAATATAGGAAATATTTTTAAGAATAATAAACATAAACTAAAATATTTTAAATGAAATTTTAGTTCATATAGTAAAATGAAATTGAATTAAATTGGTTGTAAAAGTTTAAAAACGTTGAAGTGACAAACAAAATTTTGTGTTTAGGTACCGAAAATTGATAAATTATTGCAAAATTAATAACTAATTATAATAAAATTTTATTGAACAGTCAACAATTCTTAATAATATACAACACCATTCTATGAATGTAATTATAATCTAAGGGAAAATTTACATTTTACAGTCAGTCTCTAAGTTATATAAATAAATTGTACATTTTTTTATCATTTAATCCTTATTTGAATTTATATAAAATTAAATGCATGATGATTGAAACAATTATGCTAATTAATCGGTGTATCTAAACTGAAATACATTTTTTTAAATGCATGATATAAAAAAGGTAAGAAATTTACTTACCAAATTACCAAAATAATATTTTTTATTTTGCTAATAAATTTTATTTTTGTTATCTTTAGCTTTCCTTGTATTCCTAAAACTTATAAGGATATTTTTTTTTATTATTGTTGTTGTATAATCGATGTTGGCTTGCAGTAAATAAAAATCCCATAAATATTTTCAAATTTTTAAAATTCATTATTTTTTTGTAATGATGAATGTTGAAATAAAAAACTAAGAACATTTCTTTGTTCAAATCTATTTTTATATTCAAATTCATAAAATTTCCTCTTTGTCCTTTCAAGTTAAATTTAGATTTTTTTTTTCTTATTGGTGTAAAAATTTACTTTTTTTTATTGTCAACTTTTTTTTTTACGCTGTCTTACAAATAAAAATAATTAAAATTAAATTTATAAGAAAATTTCTGCAATATTTTCTTTGTTTTTCTTTCTCTCTTTTCTCTCTATTTTATCTGTTACAGACAAGTGAGCAGAAGAATAATTCCTAACAAGCGGTTTAAATGATTATAAGACTGAAATTTGAAACAATTTACAAAAAATAAAAGGAAACATTTAAAAATTAAAATTTGTAAAATGTTTTTAAAAAAAATTTAGTTAAAACAAAAATACAAAATTTCCTAAATCAAAAATATGTGGTTCATCTCTTTAGGATATTATAATCTAATTTTTTTTCATTATTATTAAATAACACAAATGATTGTATACTATTATATACAATTTAAATGATTGTTACAAAATTTCAAATGAAAAATTTGAGCTAAAATAAACTTGTATAAAATTTGAGCTTAATAAATATATCATTAAAGAATAGTGAGTAAAGTGTGGACGACACCAATACAAATTTAATAATTTCAATTAATTACATTTTTGTGGAAAAATTTGTAAATTACATTCCATATTACATTTAACCATGTTCTTTTCATTTAAATCATGTAATATAAGTTCTATATATATGAAATTTTTATGGTATATTTAACATAATTAATAATAAATTTTGAATATATTGTAATGTGCAGAAACAAATTTAGTTAGGGATATAAAAATTGAATTCAAATCAACATTTCATAAGTTTTCGTTCATATACATATACACTTAATAAGATAAATATTAAATCAATTAATTATTTATCATGAATTGATTTTAAATTTAACGCACAATTTTGTTTATTTTTTAAATATATTTAAAAAAAAAAAAAAGAAGCTTATTATTATATTAGCTTTATTTATTCAGCTCCAATTTATTGAATTTTGTAGCGATCAAAAAATATTATAAAAAATTTCTTACAGGTATATACTTTAACAATGAATTTTATTTCTAATCGAGGTTTCATAAATGTTTCTAATTTTTCAAATTCACGGTAATATATGACACATTTTTTTACTATCCGCGTTAATATTCTTGAGAATATAAATTATATTAAAGTTTTATATTTAAAGAAAAATTCTTACAAAATAAAAATATTGTTGAAAATCATTAAGAGAAGTTTATATGTATATTTATTTTGCACATATAATTTTTGTGTTGAAAAAAGGATATTTTTTTTTTTTGGAAATTTAAAAATTGTTATTGTTAAAAATATTATATACATATTGATATTATATATACATTATATAATTAAATTTATTATTGTAGGTTAAATTAAATAAAAATATGACAGAAATGAATTTAAAGAAATTAAATGCTAATTTTTTATATCATTTGTTCGTTCGATTCATTGATAAACTCTAAAATAAAGTACAACATTTAATTTGATTAACAATTTAAGATACTTTTAGCTTAGCTAAATTAATTAAAAATGAAAATGGTGGTATATATATATTTTTTTTTAATATTTTGTTAGAATATCAAATTTAAAATAAATTTTAATAAACTATTATTTCTAATATAAATTATTCGCAAAAGAAAACAATCCGAGCAAGCAATATTAATATTTTTCATTATATTTGTACTTTCAAAAAATATATATATTTATTAATAATTACTTGTAATAAACGATTTTAAATAATCACTTCAATTTTTTACTTGCCAAATGAATAATATAAATTTTAATATAGAAATCGTAATAATGTCGGTTATAATTTTTAATAAATGAATTGTTTGTAATAGAAGTTATGTAAAAAATAATATACATAATTATAATATTATTATTTCGACAACATAGTATTAGTATTTATATAATTATATTATATTCTCGAATAAATCTACTAAAACATAAAACATTTACGACTAATCTGATCGGTATTTTGCGGCTTTTTAGAATGGATACATGCTTACCGAAAATTTAGCAAAATTATAGCATTAACAGCAATTTAAAATGTTGTAAAACATTTCGGTTACATGAGAGTTACACATGAACTCACATTAAACAAAAAGCGTATAGAGGAAAAGTAAAGCTGATGCTATTAAAAAATTTAATTTAAATTACTTACATTGCTATTAAAAATGCTACACCCAATAAATATTATATACAATTTCATTATGTATACAATAATATAAATATATTTTTTCGTTATCCAATATTTTTTAGAAAGAAATGATTTTATTTATTTATTCCGAATAATTAACATGTTAACAATAATTGTGACTAAAACAATTGAAATTATCGTTATTTGTATTAAAAAAGTGTAAATTTAAGGTTTGTTAATAATTATAAATAATTTGTAAAAAGATCCGAAATGTATGTATATTGTGTAACATTAATCATGTAACGAAATTTTATTATGATTTTTCATTTTATTGAAATTAATTAATTAATGTTGCAACAGAACGACGGGAAAACCTCTAATAGGTAGGCCAACTACGAACTATAACATCGGACTGTTGAGCCAAAGAAGAAAAAGAATCTTACATTACTGTTACAATACTAATTTTAAAACTACCGACAGAATACCGACAAACAATACTGTCGTAAGACAGTGATGACAGGAAGATTATACATTTTCATTATACATAGTACATATTATTTACTATACAGTGCTTCGACAGTAAAAAATGTATAATTAATATTAACTCGATTTTCCACCATTGAATCTTTCAGTTTCATATATAAATCCGTTCCATTTAAATATATTATAACAAATTAAATTTACTACATACTAATAATACGTGTACCATTCACTAAATAAATAACGATATTGATTTAAAAATTTAATGTAATTTTATTACGCACTCTCTTTTCTAAATTAAAATATTTAATGATATATGAAATCACACCAAGAGGACCAAACAATAATATTTTAATTAAATAAATAAATTAAAAAAAAAACCTATGTATATTTTAAAAACTTATATAAAAAATTTGGATAATTTAATTTTGCAGAAGAAAAAAACGTGTCTGGTGGTATAAAAAATATTCTGTCAAAAATATTTCTAAAATTTAAGAGGGACTGACCTTAAAAATATGAAAATTAATTAAAACTCAAACAAAATAAAATTATATATATTACAAAAAAAAATTATTTGGTTTCTCTAATAATTGTGATTTATTATTATAAATACAAAAATAAATAAATTATTAAAAATATTAATGATTTAAAATTATAAAAAAAAATATATCGTAGATTTTGTATTGATAACAATTAATTTATATAAGAAATAAGAAAATCAAAATAAGTTGTTTAATATAAATAGAAAAGGTTAGTCCACAAAAATGAAAAATTGGAAATCAAAACTATACATGGCGATTTAAAAATAATATAAATTACAAAATAAAATTACAATATTTTTGAAAATTAGGTTTATAAATAAAAAAATTATATATTAAAATAAAGGAATTTTAGCAATCTATATAAGTTTTTGAAACTCCTTTACAATTATATTATTTATTATTAAAAAAGTAAATTTGTTGAATTATAACTTGAAAATTTATTAAAAAATAATTTTATATATAAATTGGAATATTCTAGAAGAAAGTCTTAATTTTTCTCTTCTTGAAAAAATTAAATAGATAATTTTTGACACATGTCATTAATGTTTTTTTTAGGAAACACAATTATCATCTCACTTGTAGGTATAAAATTGCATTTAGGATTTTATAATTGAAACGATTTCTATTTTACATTGTAAAATTTAAAATTATTATTATTTTACTTTATTTATTTTAGCATATATGTTAAAATTATCTATAACATATTTCAATATCTTCATTTCAATGTTCTAAAAATTTATTATATTGAATTATGTTTCTGAAAATTTTAGTTTTAATATTGAAATATTTTCACCACAATGTGTTTTATATTTTCGATAAATGAATTTTTTATTATATATATATAATTTATATTATTGTACAAAAATTTCTATCCAAATAATATTTATATAATTTAATTATAATGAAAAATTCATGAAAAATAATAATAATAATGTACCAATAATAAATAATAATAATAATAATTGAAAACTAAATGTATTTGTGATTTTACTATGTAAATAGAAGAAAATATTATTACAAAAATTGAGAACTTTTTGCTGTTTGTTTATAAAACACCTAATAATTGATTTATCTTTTACGGAGGGAATTTTTTTTTGCTTTATTTTAAAAATCCAATATTATTTGTTAACTTGAATTTTGTTCATAATACGATTAATAATAAACCTACAATTTTTGCAATTTACATACATAAGTAAATAGTTTTTGAAAATAATGTCCTTCTTTTGTAACACAATTTTCTAAAGGCTGTTTATCTGCTGTTTTGTCCATAATATCAAACAATATTTAATACTTATTATTTTATTCTTGTATTTCTGAAATTTATATAAGTTTGTGTAATTTTCTATTTTATTTTGTTTATTGTTGTGTAGAGTGTTCAATAATATGCGAAATTCAAATTACAATTCAAGAAATATATGAAAATGTTTATGACAACTTTTAATGCTACATACATACGTGTATATATCACCTTCTGAATAAAGTTTTATTAGTGGAGATTATCAATTAATATTAGGATAAATTTGAAAATATCATTTACAGAATATTCTCGAATCTTTTGTCAAACTGTAATTTTAAAGAGATTGCAAAGTTTTGTAATATTCATATTTGCTATATCATTTTCCAATTTACTAACATTTTATCACGTTTCTGTCTCACGAATTATTGATTGAGCCACCGAAAAATTATCAAAAACTATTATATAAGTTAAATTATTATTATTTCGTTTTTTTTTTAGAAATTATTACAAAAAAGTCACCCTGTATTTATTTTTTAATTTACCTGTTGTATGGGGTAGAAAAATATTAAATTTCGACAATTAATATGTACCCTATGTACATTTTTGTTTTGTTTGGTTGTCTACCCATCATTATGGAAAAAGTTTATTTCTTTAATTATATAAATTTTCCTCTTTTTCAAATTTTCGTTTGTAATTATAATACTATTATTTGAAGGACATTATCCTTAATTATATTGTAATTCTATATTTCTTTGGTTGGCTTAAATTGGTCTGTTAAAATTAAGGATTATTGCGTGTTTTTTTTTTGTACAATTCTCCTCTTTTTCTATATACAAATTGAGTGAAGTGAGGGAACAACAGGTTAAAAAAATTATTACAATAGTTAAATATAATAAGAGAATTGAAATAAAAGGATATTTCTTTATTCATCTGTGGAGGATTAAAGAAATTATAGTAAATAAAAGATCATTTTTTATGTTAACATTTATATTTTATGTAGATCCCCTGTGAATTCATTTACTTTTTCTCAAATAAAAAAAATTATCAAGATTTCATCGGGTTAAAATAAAATTATTTGGATAAAAAAAAAACTCCTTACAAATTTTTATTCTTCATAATTATTTTTTAGGCATTTCTGAATTTCTTTTATTTACTGAAAGCCAACAATGCTTTTTATTTTCATTGCTTTTATATTATAGAGTTAATTACATATTTTATTTATATTTTTGTGTTCAATTTTTTATCGTATCATTCATAAAAAAGTGAAAAAAAAACGACATTTTTGGTGATTGGTTTAAAATTATTAACAATTTTTTAATATAAAAAGCAAATAAAAATTATCATTTTAACATCATAATTGTGTTTGTCTTTTTTTTGAAAATCAAATCAATTACCGATTTAAATTATAATATTTGCAAATTAAAAAAGAATAAAACAAAAATTGCAAATATATATAAAAATAAAAATCACTTAATCAATTTTAGCACATTATATGTTCAGGCGCAAAAGTTTGACTTACATTTTTAGTGTGCTTTTTTTTAAATCAAAAATCTAAACACACATCTTTAAATGTCATCATAATTCCATAAAAAAAAAATTCACAATAATTATTTACAAACAAACTTAATAAAATTAAAAAAAAAAATTATTTTGTTTATTCTTTAATTATTGTTTTGATTAGATTGAAAAAACAGGAAAAGTAAAACCAATTATACCAACTAGTACTCATCAGACATCAGATATGAGACAAAAACCATTAATGGTAAATGTTTCTACAGATGATAATAAAAATAATCGGAAACCATTACAAGATCAAGATAATATTAAATTACAAAATGAATTTAAAATTATACGAGTAGTTGAAAGAGATAATAATGATATTAAATCACCATCAGCAGAATCAATACCATCCAAGAGAACATCATTTGAATTAAATGATAATGTTTTTTTGGAAGATAATAATGAAAGCGATGACGACGATGAAAATGAATTGGAAAATTATGAAAAAGAACCAAAACGTTTATATCAAAAACATAAACTGCCAGTATTAAAACCTAATCAAAAATATCAACAAAGTGATTCAGAAAATGAATCAATATTACGTAGAAAGGAAAATCGTGGTATAAGTAGTTCACCAGAAACAGAAACAAATATCACTGGTCATCGAAAATCAGTTAGTTTTGATTTAAGTGGTGATGAAAAATGTAAATCAGATTTTGAAACACGATCTCATTCACCCGATTTAATATTACGAAATCGTCGACCATATGATTCAGAACAAGAATATGAATCAAGTAATACAAGAAATCGTTATGGTCTTAAGGGTATATTAAGATCAACAAGTCCATCGTCATCAGCAAATTCAACATTAGAGAAACAACCAAAATCACCAACTGTGCCTGTAATTACAAAAATTAAAGAAATACCAACACTGTCAACTGTTCAGCGTTCCCCAAGTCCAAGTACATCATATTCAATCGAACATTTTGATGAATATAGTAATATAGTAAAAACCGTCCAGCCACAACAATTACGAAAACTAGAAAAATTAACATCTGATGATGAAATTGAACGAGAAAATCCATTCCGTGAAGCATTTCAATCACCCAGAAAAGATGTTTACGAAGAAATGGCAAAAATATATTCACAAGCTGAAGGTAAACGACAAAGTGAATCAGCTGGAAAAACCGGAGAAATATTTAAAAAACCAACACGGGATAATTTTGTCGTGGGACGTAAAGCAGAAACAAATGAGAATTTAGATCGTTTTGAACAGCATGCCCGTTTACAGAAAATTACACCTGCTGATGCAACTACGTTGATAGCGCATGAACAGTCGCAAGATAATTTGTCCAACAAGAAACCGCCTATAAAACCATTACCGCCACCAAAACCAAAAATTAAGCAAGCCGAAGTTATAAAGAATTCTGCTTTAGATATCTTGCAATCAGAATTAGAACGTGGTGATATGATTGAGTATGAACATAACGCTGAAACAAATACTATCCGAGAAATACCAAAGGACAATAAAATTATAAAAGGTCAGCAGGAATCATTAATACCAAAAGTTACTGAAATTTCATCAACAACAAAAGTTACTATTATACCACAACGAAATAGTTTTAGTCCAGACACCCCATTACCACCAATTCCGATATCACCAACTGGTACAAATTTAAAATCACGTCCAAAAGATTCACCACCACCTCCACCAATTAATTTCGCTACATTACCAAGCTTAGATATGTTAACTTCATCGAGAAATTCTAATGAATCGGAAATTCTAGAAATTATACCATCAGTTAAATATGATGTATTACCATCACCAAAATGTCCTGAACTTATTTGTGAAAATTCCCCTGATAATATTCTTGTATCAGAAGATGTACATCGTAAAGTATTATTGCAAGAAAATGAATTACGTAATGCTGTTCTTAAGGAAGAACATCTTCATCATCCACAGCAAAAAAATATATCAACCACAGAAGAGACAATTATTAGTCCTGTACAAATAAAATCGGTAAATCCATTTCTAGACTATTCAGATGATAGTTGTTTATCAAATGAATATTTTAGTAATACTTCTATTTATACTAATATTAATAATAATACAAATTCAATGCTTATTACTGATAATACTAATATTATGCTTACTCCATTTCAACAACACCAAACAACATCGCAACCGCATTCACAATTACAACAGATTGATAATATGGTTAATTTAACATCTTTTCATTCAACATTGCATGGTCAACCAAATCGTATTATAACATCAAATCAAATATACCCTGCACCACAAATTTTACCCGTTCAATATAATAACTTACCAATACCTCAACAAATTTCTTCTAAATCTGGTTCACCAATTAATAGTGGTTTTTATTGTATTAATACGATACAACCACAAAATTATGTCCAACATAATTTAGGTTATTCAAATAGTGCCCCACCTATGATACACCACCAACAACAACCTGGCAGTTATACAATAACATCTGCAACTACACCAAATATTCATGGATATAACACTTATATGGTGAGTGAATGTAGTAATGAATTTGTTGATACAATATCACGTCCTATTTCACTATCAGTTGAACAACAACAATCACAAAATCAAAATCAAATTATATTATCAACTGGAACTATAACACCATCACTTCAAACACAACCTTCTCGAAGAAATTCATTACAAATTTCACGACCTGGTGAAGCTCCACCTCCCCCACCCACACCGCAAACACCTAAAACTTTAGGATTTCCATCACGTCCAGTATTTCCACCACCTCCACCACCTACATTGCTATCCAATATAAGTACTATTCGTAGTACAGAACCTTGTGATAATGAAACGAATTCAATTTATTTATCGGTAAAAAATTCTTCGTCTAGTACATATTTTAATTTTGACCTAAATTCTGAAAATGATATAAAATCACCTACTTTTCAAGAACGTTTCATTACCCAAACATCAGCATTTCCAAATTTATTACAAACAGATGATGATATTCATATAAGTTTTACTAGTAGTAGTGAGAATAGTGATGATGAAATTGGAAGTAGATCATGTTCACCAATTCCTATTCATTATAAAGGATCACAACTGACACCAATTCGTGTTAGAAATACTATTATTACTGATTTAGATGCACCAACACCAAAAACACCAAATATTGGTAAAGAAACACAAGTCTGATGAAATTATTAATACACAAATACCTACTTTTCTTTAACACTTTCATAATAATAATTATTTCAATAATTTTGTAACAATATTTGAAAATAATTAAAATCCTCATGACTAACTATTAAAAATATACGAATTAAAATTTCTTTTCATTATAACCATAATTTTTATTTCAATGTTGCTGCAAAAGAATCTAGTGTTACATTATAGAGCGCTGTACCCCATCTAATATACAATTAGTTACGTCCCTCTCCTGTTGATTATCATTCTTTTTTTTCATTAAATAGTACTCGATATTAGTGAACTTTATATTCTAAATCTAATTAGACTAATACAGAATTATTTGTAAAAATTAATTAGAAATTTTCTATATAATGAAATTATATTCTATTCTTATATGTTTTTGGACAATCTGGTGTAGTGATCGTCAATGATTTGATAGTAAACATAAGGAATCATTAATTCGGTGAAAATAAGTAAACAATGAAAAAACAAAGTTCATTATTGACTATATAGCCATTTCAGCATAATTATTAGACCAGACTTGAGTATGTCAACGTATATACTCGTATATTTAAAGTTTTTCTTAATTTTAATTATATTTTCAAGGACATTGATTGCTAAATATGTTTTCCATCCGGTAAATAATAAGGATGATACACAAATTATATAATATAAAAACTCTCTTATATTTAATTTAGTAGAAAAGGTGGATGGCGGGTGGATGGTGATGATGGTAGTGGTTTTTCATTATCTTAACTTTTATATCAAAAACTTTTTTTTGTATATAAACTGAAAAAAACTTTTATAAAAAAAGATTTTTTTTTTTTGTGAAAAGTTATTCACCAATAACATAAAACTTTCTATTTTTTTCATTGCCAAGAGATTTTTCTGTTTTTCTTGAATTGAAAAAAATTAGTGTGTAAAAGTTTCTTGATGATGAAAATATAATTTTGAAATTTTTTTTGGTATATATACGATAATGAGATGATTATATTTACATTTCATTTAGTATAATAAATACTACAATAACAAATTCACACACACAAAAACACACCCAATTTTAATTTTTCTCAAATTTCCGACCAAATGGCATCCTATAAAATTGAATAACAATTTCTATTCAAAAAATAATAAAATAAAACTTTTGAAATATATTAAATTTAATTTTGTAAAACTGCAAATGACGTTTTATGGTTTTTTATGTATATATTATGTATGTACTTATACTTATAATATATAGACAGCCGCGATTTAAAATCCAATGATTTGTGGTTTTTGTGTGCAAATTTATATTTTAAGAATTTACTAACTTTTTTTTACAATTTATAACTTTTATATATGTATATTTTAAAATATATTTAAATGTCAATTAAAATTAGACAAATAAATGCAAGAATTTTTTTTTTTTTAATTTTAATTATTTAAGATATTTTTTTGGACACAAAAATCTTAAAATAATAATTCAGGACATAATTTAAAGTTTTGCATAGAAAGAAATTACACATAAAAAATTTACTAAGGACAGTGAAACTTTAAGACGTTTTTTTTCAATTACGTTATCCATAATTTTTAATCATATTAATTTTGAAATACTATTTTTGAATAAAATTTATTTATTTTTATGTACTTAATTATTTAACTATTATTATAAAATTACATAAATTATAAATTTTTTATTTATAACTTATAATTTAAATTTTATGATGGGTTTTTTGATATACGTTAAATTATTATTTTAAGTTTATATATTTTAAAAAGAGTTTTTTTTTTAATTAATTTTTATTGAATTTATATTTTATTTTGAAAAATCTGATTTGAAATAAAATTAAATTTATTATTATTTTCCGTTTATTTTGAGAAATGAAAATAATTTTGGTTTTTTATTTTGTGTTGTCCTCTAATTTTATGTTTACCTATATTGATTGAATAATAACATTTTACATAAAACATTAAAACTATTTAAACATAAAAAACTGATTTTTTAAAATAATCTACAAAAAAAAAAAATGAATTTAATGAAATATAGATTGAATCAAATTTATTTCTGAATAATTGATATATTATTTGATTTGATAAAAACAAGGCGATTCCTTTTCATTTATTCAGTTTTCAATTTAGTTTTTTGAATTATTATTTAGTCAACATTATAGGTTATAATCACAAGTTTTATAAGTTTCTCTCTGGTGTCTAGATATCTTTTAGATCGGAATTTAGTATTAAATTGCCATTAAAGGTTGTTTGAAAATAATATTCACAGAACTATATCATAGTTACCAGTTAAATGAACACTGTAATAATGAATTAGTAGTATGTACTATTATAATTATTTATTAATTTTTTCTTAGAAAATATCAACAAATTTACTGTAAAGATATCAATTAATTGAAATTAATTGATATCCTTACAAATATTATTACAAGAATTATTTACAATAATTCGTCAATTAATTATTTTTACTTTAATTAAATATTATGGTTAATTTCACATATTTTACTAACAAATTTTATTAAATTTCATAACATTTATAAATTTTGTGAAAATTTTATAATTCTAAATATTTTAATGGGGCTTAATTTTAAACATTTCTTATTTGCCTTTTTCGTAATATAAGAAAATACCATGTTATCATAATTATGATAATTATTGTATCTTCTATTTTACGCTGTAAGGTAACATTATCTTGTATTACTTCTTTTTTATATTTTTAGGTAAAATAAGAATTGTCAGTTTCATTCTTGTTTACCTCCATTTTTTCAATTTCCCCAACATATTCATAATATAATAAATTTAATATTAGGTTATAAAATTATGAAAATCGATTGCTGCTTCCATTTTTAAGTTATTATATGTATAATTTATATATTGGAAAATTATTTTCTAAGAATTGTTTCTACTTTGTAATTGATATTATATTGTGTTTACCGAACATCTTCAAATTAAAATTATTATTAACTCAAAATTTTTTCTTGAATAGAAAAAGGTAAATTATGAAAATAAAATAAATCCATTTTGAAATAATTTATATTTGAAATTTATTACTCTGTAATTATTAGCAAAACAAATTCTAGGAGGGATCTAAAGCTAAAGAAATATGTCAAACCTTCTTTAAAAAATAATATAAAAAATCATATTTTAACTATATACATAAAACATAAAAACACATACGCATATTAAATAGTAAATTTTAAACTTATTTATATATTTTTTTCGTATTTATCCTTTTTATGTTCAAGTTCTTTTAATTTTTGTTGACAGGATTTTTGATTAAGATTTTTTTTTCGATTTTGATTATTTTACCATAAATTTAAAATAATAATTTTGTTGTATGTAATTTAATATTTATTTATGTATTATTTTTTTTTGTTAACAAATTTATTAATAAATTAACGATGATAATACAATACGGACGACGGAATTGCTGAAAATTTAATTTTTATTAATTTTGTTTTCTTCTTAATTTATTTTATTAAAATAAAATTACAAATTATTGACGATAACTAATACATTTAAGTATATAATTTAGAATTAATATACAATAAAAGTCGAAGGCAGTTTTTAATTTTAGTAATTAATTATTAAATTTAATTAATTTAATTTTTTATGTATAGTCCCCACCAACATCAGCTAGAACACCGAAAACAGTTTCAGATAAAAAACGTTTCTTTGAAACAGCAATGGAAGAACAACAAAAACCATCACAAAAACAAGGTAAATTAATTGTATGAATTTAGAATAAAATAATGAATCAGAATAAATTGTAATTAATTAAATTATAGTCTTTTTTTTACAAATTGAATGATTAAAATTTTAATAGCTACTTCTTGTTATTTGAGATCGCATCCACATTGCGACAAATTATATTCATACTTATGTCACGGGTTGTTAAACTTGAACTTACATCTGTATACTATTATACCTGACAGGTCCTTTTCAGCATTTTATATATTGTTTTGTAATCTGTTTATGAAATTATTAAATAGCAAATAGGCTTAAGTTATTTTAGCCATATATTCCACATTAAAAAAATTGCTTGGCACAATATAAATACATACTACAAATAAAACATAAATTGTGACTATTTCCAAAAATTTTCGCAATAACATTGAAATTTCTGTAAAAAGTCCTTGGAAAAAATGTGTAAAACTTTTCCAAATTCAATTTAAATAGAGAAAAAGAAATCAATTCAGAAGATTTTCACAAATTATTAATAAATATTTTATGAACACAAATATTTAATTATTGAATATAAAAGTTTTTTTTTAAAGTTTTTCATACAAGGATACATCACATAAATAATTGAATTCGATAGATGTGGGAAATGAAGTGGAAAATCAATGACTTATTACGATTTTTCCAATAATATTTTTCTTTGGCATCCACACAAGCTAAAGAAGATGAAAAGAATATTAAGTTTTTTTCATTTCATGAAATTAAACCTTGGAAATCAATTATGAATTTTCTTTTTACACCTTTATTTTTTTCATCCTTTATTTTGTTTCCTTTTAAGGATTTATTATATCTTTTTTTTTTTATATATATTCCCTAAACTAAATTTACAAGAAAATTTCACATAAGTTAAGTAAAAGAGAGAAAAAAAATAAATAAATGAAAAATTAAATGAGAATTTAATGGGATCGTATAATGTAGTATATATAATATACAATAATAGTGTTCATATAATGTATGAGTGAAGAAAAACAGGATAAAAAATTTTGCTATAAAAAGTTAATATGTATACAGGGTAATTTAAAGAATGGATAAAGATTTCTTTTAAGGATTTTACAATATTTTTTGCGTCAACCCATGGAAGCATCGATTCTTCTAATATCTTTGTGCATTGTCACTTACCAATTTATTTTAATGGTAGTTTAAATTAAATTCTTTTGATTTTGTACCACGCAGTTCAATTTTCTATTAAAAATACAAAATTTCATATAATTTTCAATCTACTCAAAAAAAAAAATTTGTTTCTTATTTAATTTTTACGATCTTATTTTGTTTTTATTTTATTTTTTTGAAAAATAATACTGATGAATGTTTTTGTTGTTGTTATTGTCGTTTTTCCAGAAAAAGTTTTCTCTTTTCTATCAAAGGATGAGGTAGAGAAATTAAAACAAGAAGAAGAAAAGAAAATTGCTACTATACAACGTGATAAAAAATCAAAAATATTATTAGATGACAACAGTAATAGTAGTAGTAGTGGTAATAGAAAGTTAATAATAGATAATATCACTGGTGGGGATAGGCGAAATGATAAAATTGATTGTAGTAGTGGTGATGCTGGTGCTGATTTAATGGATGACTTTGAACAACGTGAATTTGAAGAATATGAACGTTACGAACACGAATATGGGGATTCTGAGGATACAAGGTAAAAAAATTATTAAATTTAAAAACAAATAATTTTATTATTTGTTTGTTGTTTTTTTTATTATATTAGTATTTCAATTTTTTTTTTCATGATTTTCATAAACAATTTTTTTTTTTGCACATTTATTTATTTTTCATATCACAAAACGAAATTATATATATATTTTTCTGTCCTTCTTAAGGTTATTTTTTCCTTCAATCTAACACAAAAACAGCTTGAATACAAAAATAATTATATATAAAAATGGTGCTTGGAGTTTTTTTTTTTAAGTAAAAACTTTTAGGGGATAAAATTTAATTTCTGTAGAAAAATTTTACAAATTTTCAGCCCCAATTTTTTTGTTCTTAGGAATATTAATTTAACAATTTTTTTTATTAGTACAAATTTAAATCCTTTTTCCAAAAAAAAAAAAGAAAGAAAGAAAAAGAAGTTATTACTTTTATATTTGTTTAGGATAAAATTATTAAATTTTATTACATATGTAGTAAAATAATATTCCTACGATTTTTGATCTAAAAAAATGAATTCATTTATTTTGCCTACACTTGAGTATCCTGAATTATTTTTTATGCGACGCGTCAAAATCCCTGCTTTTTTTGCCTTATTAAATAAACAAAAAATCAAGAAAGAAAGGAAGGATATATGTATATATATATATTTTTGGGTGATGGTGTAAATGGAGAACATAAATAAATAAAGAGACTATGTTAATAAAAATACTTTATACTTTTATGTATCAAATGTTAAAATAGAATATTTTCCTTCTATTATTTCTGGATAAAAGAAAAGTTATTTTTAATTTATATATTTGTAAGATATTTTTATTGTAACGTATATGTTACAAGTATGTAGAACGCAAAATCAGCAATATTATAAATTGCCATATTCATTCTCTAACAACAACAGAAAACTGATACTAAAATATATTCTTAACAAATTATCCTCAATTTATTATCCTGCGTTAGTTTATATCCTTACTACGTGATTTAGAAACTAAAATCTTTTAAAAAAATATATGTACAAAAAAAATTATTATATTTTATAGTCTGTTATATATGACATTATATGAGTTAGAGATCACTGGAAAATTGTTTGAAAAATAGAAAATATCTGAGGTATTATTATATAATTTTTGAAAATATTTACTTATGCCTCTAAGCAAATACTTTGTTTTGATACCATTGAGAGATATAATTGAAAGCACAATATATAGAGTAAAATTAATTACAATTTCATAATTTAAAAATTAACCTATTTTGTTTTTAATTTTATACTGTGACATACAATTTACCTTTGAATTAATTTAATGTAACGTTAAATATCCAATAGTACATTATATGAAAAAATAATGTGACATTAAGCGCTGACAATGGTCTTCAGACAAATGCAAGACCATAGGAGATATTATTCTATGATTTATTGTTACAATAATCTATTTTTGAAATCTTTTATTTCAATTTTTCTGCTCGAATATCCTTCCAGCAATATTTTTCCTACCTACATATTTCCACTACATATGATACAATATTATATTTTTTACCTTAAAATATAATAAAACAAAAAAAAACACAATGTGTAATGTGAAGGATACCAAAAATATAAATCCTATTGCTTTGCTTTGCCTTAAGCTTTATGACACTCTTTAACAAACAACCCACCATAAAAATATTTTTATATATTTATCACCAAGGATTCTTATCACCTCTCTGACTAAAAATATAAAAAGTTCATGCATTAAATGTTTATATAAATATAATAATATTTTTTTTAAGTACAATTTATATGTGTTTCAGTATTTTTTTGTACCATTTATCGTTTTGAAAATATCATAAAGTTTATATTATATTGTATTTTTGTACACCACTTTCCAAGCGTAAAGGAAAACTAATATGCTTTTTTTTTATTATTTTTTTAAATCATAAAATTATAATTCACTATCGCAATTATTTCAAAAAGGATATTTTCAATTTTTTTATTACTATTATTACTCAGCAGTAAAATTTGTTACGAAAGAATCGTCATGAAATTATATCCAATTAAATTGTAAATTCAGAAAAATCAATTATATTTGATTTGTAATAAAATTTAATTTTTGTGTACGAAATTAAGTCACTTGAGGTTATATACTGATTCTAATTATGATTACAAATTGGTAATTAAGTTCATGAGATTTCATTTTCTAATTTATGAATAACCAATTTTTTTTTAGCTAAGTGTTGTCAAAATAAATATTAATTGGATATTTGAAAATATTGAAAATATCATTTTTGCTTTTTAAACTAAAATTAACATTAAAACTAAGACGGTTTTTTTGTATACTTACACAATCTTTTTCTTATTTTTATTTTTTTTTTCCTTTTCCTTCCTTTTATTTTTATTTTTAGGAATCCACTAGCAGAACTTGAAGCAGTATTTAGAAGCTAAAAAATAATAATAAAAAAACTATATATTTTTTTTAAAAAAAATTAATTAACAATAATTAAATTTTCCATTAACGCATTTAGAAATCATTTAAATTTCCGAATAAGCAATTAAAAAATTAATTTTAAATTATTTTGTGGAATTTTATTTTTTTTAAGAAAATTATAAAGTCCTCTAATCTTTATGTCAAAAAATACATAAAATTAATGATTCTCGATCATTAGTCTTGTCTTTCGGTACTAGCGAAAATTAAGTTCATAGGAAACTAATTATGAGTATGTAGATGTACTCTAATTTTGAATGTATAAATGTATGAAAAATTTGATACAATAATTAAAGAGTTAAAAAAAAATTATCAATAATTTATATCATGACTTTATATTATTTCTAAAAAGATAAAATTTCGCATAGACTAAAATTAAATATAATTTAATTTACAATTAGAAATAAACTAACAATTTAAGTATTTATTTTTGTGCTGTTAATATAAAAAATTTTTATCTAAGGTTGTTTTTTATCGAATTTCACTTTTTCATTTCTATTTTTTTTTTTTTTTTAAATAACTTTTTATTAAATTTTTACATTCATTTCCATTTTTGTTAGAGGCTATATTAAATTTATTATTTTTATTAATTAACTTTATTACAATTTAAAACTTATTTTATAATTTAATTAATTATTTTGTTAATTTAAATATAATAATTTCATATGTTTTTTTCCTATTATGATTTGATTGATTATACAACATTGCAACTTTTTTTTCTGTTATATTAAAATATATAGAAGGACTTTTAATATATTTTCTAAAAAATATATATATATGAAAATATAATGTTAAATTCTTTTAATAATAATTATTGATATTTTTAATTATTATTAACTATTTATAAAAATCATTTTTGTAATGACCGATTGCAACATATAATGGCCAGTAAAAAAAAGAGCTAAAAATAAAAATATATATGACAATTAAATACCAGGCAAAATGTATTTTGTGGAAAAGTATTTGATATGAGGTTTTTCTTTGGTAAAAAATTCAGATTGATCAAAAATTTGATCTAAATATGCTGCACAATCGAACATTGATAGCAAAATCGATTTGTTTTTGTGTTTGTAGTTGTGTTTTTATAAATAAAACTTGACGTTTATGAAAATAATAAACAGATCACACCTGTTTGTTTGTAAATAATAAAATGGATAATTATTTTAAAAATTTATTTTTTTTTTTTTTTAATATTTATTATAATTATTTTTTATTATTTTAAAAACATTAAAAATGAATAGTGATTTAAAATTTTTTAAAGTACCTACTTGTTGAATCAAATTAATCAGCAACGCAATACTTAAAATCATCAGCTGGTGTATTTGTCACATAGTAAATGGAGTGATTAATCTTGAAAAAAATCTATTTTTCAAAAAATTGAAATCGATTTTTCTTGTCCAAAGAAATAAAATTTTTGATCTAGTCTGGATAAAAAAAAAGATTGATTTTAATCGATTTTTTTACCAAATAAAAACCCCATTTATTTATATATATCATAATATTTTGTTGATTTGCCATACTAAAGATTTACATTTCAGAATTCAATAGAATTTCCTTATTATTCTTCTTATTATTATCATTATTTAGAATTTCATTATTATTATCATTATTTTAAGAAAATGAAATCGTGAACTAAAATATTTTAAATTCATGTAGTTAATTAAATGTTCTACTATGCCATTAAACTTTATATTTACATAAATTATAACGATTTACAATTTAATATTTATCAAACATATTTCCAAAAAATCACATTAGTTTTCTACAAAAATTTAACATTTAAATAAATTAGTAATTTTGGTAATTTGTAAAACCAAACAAACTTAAATGTGATAAAGAAATATTCAAAAAAATTATTAAAAGCTCTACATATATATTACATAATTTCTCGAATCAATATTTAAAATTAAATGTCAATTTCTCTTAAAAATTATATTATGACTAAAAATATTTTTTAAAATAGTTTTAATAATATAAATGCACATTATTTATATGACAAAAAAAAATATATATTAGATATTTTGGTTAAGGTTGAATGTAAACAAAATATAAAAATTAAACAAGTAAAATTATATATTTCAAAAATAAATTAAATTTTTTATAAATATTTAAACATAGTATTATCAATTTCTTTTCTATTAATATGTATATTGTTAATGCTATTTGGTAAGCTATTTTTATTAATGTGTAAATTGTGTAAAAACTTTAACAAATTTTAACTAATTAAAAACAAAACAAAAATCGCCTTCATTTTTCTATACTTTTTTGAATATTATAAAATATATCTAACAATTTCTATATAAAAGCTAAATCACATTGTAAAAATGTAAACTTAATGCATTATACACACGGACTGTTTTAACACAAAAAAAAAATATCCTTAATTATATCAGACGCAAAAAAAATTATTATAATAATTATTCTGATTAAAATAAAATATATATTTTTATATAAAAATAATAATAATAATAATTTTTGAAATTAATAAAAAAATAATTTAATTTTTTTCAAAAACAAAATTTCTTTTCATTTTTCATTACCTAACAACAACAAAATTTTCCTTTAAATAGCCAATTTTCTCCAAAATTAACAATAAAAATAATAATAAATTTTCTAATTTTCTTTTATAATTTTACACCTGAACTTAAAATGGTTTTATGGCTTTTTATATTATTATTATATTAAAAGAAATTTAAATTTTGACTTAAATATTTAAAGCTTTTTCTATTTCTATAACATTTAATAACAAGTTTTTTTATTAGCACATTGAGAGAGGTAGAGGGAGTAAAACTTTTCACATTATAATTAATTAAATTTCTTTTGCTCTTTTAGAAAAATTCGGTTTTTGTAAGGAATTTTAGAGAAATTAATCAAAATAAATAGAAAATTATTTATACTTTTTTATATAGTTCTAAAATTGCATAACGTTGTGTAGATTAAATAAATTGTAAAAATTGGGTTATATATCGTAATAAAATGAGGGTTTCATTTAAGGTAAAAGATTGGTTTTTTAATATTTTAAGTTTTAAAAGATATTTTTCGAAGTGTGATTTTATGTAAAAATATTCGTGATAATGAGAATTACGATTATATAGTAGATAAAAAATAGATATTATTAGTCAGTAAGTTCATAAAATAATTACATTTATATATTTCGAAATTTCCTTTATTTTCCATTTTTAACTATTAAAATAAAATCTATTAGAATATTTAAAAGTTAAAAGTATAAAAAATCTACACAAATTAGAACAATTTTTTTCAATTGAAGTACATACTTTTCTGAGGATTTTAAATTAACTTTTACTTTAAAAATGTTGCTCAAAAATTAAATAGATAATTTTAAATAGTAAAGTATAATTAATTAGGTAGAATATTGTGAAACGTAATATTATTTATTTAATCATTATTTATTGTAATACAAATTTGAAATAAACTTGTTTGCTAAAAGTACAAGTATTAATGAAATACTAATTAGGATAATTAATAGCAATTAACTTCATATAATACCAAAAATTTCCTGTAATAAACTAACCATATTTTTATTTAATAATAGAATAGAATTCATTTAATATAATATAATATTTTCATTTAAATGTTCATTTAGTCCCAATTAATATTACATATTGCATTAAATCATTCAAAACAAATAATATAGCTTGCAGCATAAAAATAAAATTGCATTTTTATTGTTACACAAAAATATATATTTGTTTTCCATTTATTTCATAAAATTCATTAATTTTTCAATAAATTTTTATTTCAAATAAAATTTAAACATTTTTATTTTTTCAATTTTATAAAAATCATTATGTTTTGTTTAATCTTCATCTTGCAAAATCACAAATGCTCTTCATATATATGTGTTCTTTGTGTCTTTAAAATGTGTTTGTATATACATCCTTGAATAAACTTTAATGATTTTATCTGTAACACACACATATACACAAAATATATTTAAAAAAAAAATATAATGCAAATTAGTATGAGTTCATCCACTAGTGTGTCACAACAACAATCACGATCTCAATCACAGTCATCGTCACCGGAACATGTTATTAAGAAAAAACCATCATTATTACCAAAACCAAAAATTAAATTACCACCACCAAAAAAATTATTAGTTACTTCAAATGTAATTAATGAACCATTACAAAGTCGGATACCAATACGTTCAGATAAACGTACTTTATCTACCTCATCGACAACATCATCAACAACAGGATCAACACAAAATTTATCAGATCCAACATCCGTTAAAGAAAATGATAATAGTTGTAGTAATGTTAGTAGTTATGGTGATAGTGGTATACAATATTATGATGATAATGATGATGGTAAATTTGATGATAATTTTAATAATAATCAAATTAAAAGGGATTTAAAATCACCTGAACAGATTGTTAAAACTTCAAATAAGTAAGTTCTTTGTTTTTAATTGTGTAAAATTATTAAAATTGCAACAAATTAAAAACGAATTTATCGTTTTTTATGCTTTATTAATATTTGTTGTGTAAGTAAATTTAATTGTAAAATATTATATATATTTTTAGATTTAATTGAATATTTTTTTGTAATTACTAGTATTTTTGTCTTATAGTTAAAATAAATTTCTTTGTATAGCTTTTTAAATAAATTTCAATTTTCAACTTTTTCACTATTTTGCACAACTTTTTTAATTTAAATTATGTAAAAATTGATTCTTTTTATTGTAGCAAAATTCATTAATTATAAAAATAAATAAATATATAAAATTTTAATAATACATATATTTCTTTCATTTAATGTTGTGGTAATTAAATTTTTGTTTATTACAATGATTTAATTTAAATATGTATATAAAATTTCAGTGCTGAAAAACGAGCAGCCTGGCGTGCAGCCAGATTGAAATCGTTGGAACAAGATGCAATTGAATCAAAAAAAGTTATCAAAAATATGAATCAATTTGCTGATGAATTATTAGAAGAAACTAAAAATGAGGTATGTGGTATTGCAAATAATATTTTGTAGGGCGATGCATTAGAATCATTTACCATTTTTTTATTTAAAGGTTGGCTTTTTCTAACTAAAATTAATTTATTTTTTTCAATTAATTTTATTTATTAATTTTTAATTTGAATATGTGGGGATTATATCTTTTTGTCCATTTAAGTTTGTGGAATTAAGAATGTACAAGAATCTTTAATTAATTATTCTTCTAGCTGGATAAAAAAGAATTCCAATTTTAATTATTATCCATGAAATATTAATGTATGAATGGATAATAATATAGTTCATTGATTTTTTTTAAGTATCTAAAATTTAAATTTATTTTTGAAATTAAAAAAAACCACAAATTCAAATTTTTTACTAACAAATTTTCGTACTTTAAAAAAAAACAAATAACATATTTTGAGTTAATCATATATTTATTTAGGTCATATAGGATTCATAAAAAAGCTTTTTTCTTTGTCTGACGCTGTTATATATAAAATTGACATTATTTTTGAAGATTTCAGCTAAATTATAATTTGAACAGTTCTTTAAAAATAAAATTATTTATGTTTATAAAATTATAATTTTCTGTACATAATAAAATCCCTTAATAGGACAAGGGTATACGTAATTTAAGGCTTAAAAGAATGTTTAATGCAGACATTTAGAGATTAGTAATTTTTTTTTAGAAATGTGGCTAGTTCTAAAGTTTAACTATATTTTTACTAACAGCAAGTTTAAATCTTATAAAATAAGTTAAAATATATCAAAGTTGCTTTTGTTTTACAAAAGTTAACATTAAATAGTAAATATTTTTCCATTTCATATACTAAATGTAAAATAATTTATAGCATATACAGATATTCAAAATTCAATTCTGATCAAATGTAATTAATCCAACTGAATAATTTACATATAAATTCGATTATTTTCTCTTCCAAGGAAAAATGCATTTTATAAAAAACTATATGTAACGTTGACATAAATATTAAGTAGAAAAAATAGCAATAAAATTTAATATAACAAAATTTATGCTGATATATGATTTCTGTTTACTTCTTGATTTAATTTCTTAATCAAACAGAATAATTTAAATCAATTAAAAAATATATAATAATTATATACAATTGAATCAATGAAAAAACCACATCCAGCACATTTAAGTTAATATAAATACCAACGATACATATTACAAAAATTATTATTAATTAAAATTTTGAATAAATTTTACTGCAAACAGAAAAATTCAGTAGCTTATTCCTTTTTAATGTTTGCATAATTTTTTTTTTATTTATTTAATCTAAAGTGGGCGTCCAACCTTAAGGTTAGGAAAGCAGATCAGGATTTTTAATATATTAATGACTGTTTAAACATTTAAAACGCTTATTAAATTAAATATTGAAATATATATAATATTCTTATAATATTATTATGAGTAATTAATAATTAAATTTTGAAGAAATTTTATTTTTCAATTTAATGAAAAATGTTAATTCTTTTATTTTTTTTTTATAATTTGTTTTTAATTTTTCATCTTTAAAACAGAAAATAGTTTTTCCAAAAATTGCTATTAAGTCTAGTTCTGGTCCGGTTGTTATACGTGAAACCGAAAAAATTCTAGATGAAAAAATTATACGACGTACCGAAGAAATTCAATGTCCAATAACTGGACAATCACAATTCAGAACTGTTGAATATATTGAAAAAATCATCGAAACTGAGGTTAGAAAATAATAGTATATAAAAATTATTTCTGTTAAAATTTTAAGTTATTTTTTTTTTGGTTATTTGTTTTACAATATTTTTGTTTCAAAATTGTTTTTGATGGAAATGTTATTGAAATTATTATAATTTTTATACCTAATGATGACATAAATGAATTTGAATTGATTTTTTACAAATACGATCTCTTTAATCACCCAATTCGGTTAAAGTTGTTGTTAAATATTATTTTTTGAATTAAGTATACAATTTTCTCTATATAGGTAATTTTTATTTTAAATTAAATAATTTCTTTTGGCTAGATTTAAGAAAAAAAATCAAAAATATTATTCACATAAAATTCAAATAATAAAAAAAATTTACTATAATAGAAGTCAGTCCAATATAAATTTCAATTTATCAAAAATGTTTATCATTAAATTTTGTATAATTACATTACATTAGAAGAAACATTTTTAATTAAGAATGAATATCAAATATCATACAATAAATCATATAAAATAATCAATATTTTCAACATAAATCTATTTTAAAATCAAATATGTATAAATGATTTCTTATTGGATCATAAAAATAATATGTAATTTAATATTTTTCCAATAAATTCGAAAAAATGTCCCAAGTGTTTTTTATCTTGTTTGTATTACTGGCAAAAATCAATTCAAATTTCAATTATTTTTCTATTTACATTTAAAATAATTCACATTTATTTTGGTTTTTTTTTTTTTGCAATTACACGATAGAAAAATAATTTCAAAAACATTCAATGTATCCTCCAAAGACACATATACACGTATATTTATTTAATTGCTTACATTGCACCAATTATAGACAGTATTTTAATTATCTTTCAACAATTTTTTTTTTTATAGATTTGTCCATTTTCCAATATTTTTTAAGACTAATATTAAATTTTTATAAAGAAAATTATAATTACCTCACTATATAATTAATAAAAAAAATAAATAAATTACAATTTAAAGAAAGTGTTTCGTATCCTTAATGAAAAGTGGAGAAATTTCTTAAAAAAATATATTTTATAATTTCCAAACAAACGTTATAAAACATGAAAATTTATTTACACACCAATGGCAGTAATCAAAAAAGAATCAGTCTGTGATGGTTTTATATGCTCGGTGAGCACACACACACCATTAATATCGAAGATACTAAATTTTCAGAATATAAATTTTTTTTATATCCTTTAAAATTTACCTTTAAAAATAATTTTTATTTTATAATTCTATAAACTTTGCTACACGACTTTTAAAGTAAAGAGAATTTTTTTTTTTTGGTTATAAATAAAATATACATATATTATTTTGCACCTGAGACTGAGTGTTATTTTTGACTTTTAGTGAAACTTTTTTTTTTTTATTTTTCGTTATGTACTTTCAAATTGCTTAGGCCACTCGTAGTAATTTTGCACTAGAGCTTTGTGATATATAAAACAGGAATACATCGAGGTTCAAGGTTTCTCATTGTAATTTTTTTAACTATAAAATATTGTAGAAAAAATAAAATTTTGTATGCATGTTTTTAAAGCTTTAGTTTTTTTATTACAGTAAGTATATGATTTCATATCCTGACGATTGTGTATTACAACTTAATTTTCAATTAAAATTATTGTGAACTTCATTTAAAAACAAAGATAATATTCTTAAAATTGATATATTAAATCAATGACCATTTCAAAAATATTTATTTAATTTATTTACATTATCAGTAATTAATTGACTACTCTCAAGTCAAGTAGTTTTTGGTATATCTACCAAGTATGTATAACCAAAACTTAAAATTAATATTTTGCTCTGTATAAAATTATTTTCATCATCATTAATTAATTATTCAATTAATTGAGCAAAATTTTAATCGTCTATTTTAAAAGTTATGACACCTATTTTTTTATGCTTAATTAAACAAATTATTTATAATTCGAATTTGATATAATTGATTTAATTCATCATAAGAACTTGTTGTGTGAATATATAAATCAAAAAATGTTTTTTAATTAAATTAAATGTCTAGACAAAATTTTGTGTAGCATATTAAAAATCATCATTCTATTATTATTTTTTAATAAACTTCAAAATGGCTATTAGCCTTTTTATTATAAATTATTTATATTTATTCTTTCTATTTTCTTTCTTTTCAAAATCATAATCAAATATTCCATAAAAACAACACAATTTTTTTTTTATCATATATTTATAATAATAATATTCATTTTTCAAATTTAGTTAAATTTTTGCTTGGGGAATATTTAAATTAAATTTTATATAAATTTGTGTTGTTTTTTTTTTGTTTGCCAAATGGCAATCATCTTTTAGCACAAAGTTTAACATAATATATATATAGTTCGAAGTTTAAATAAACACTTAAAGTTAGAAAAGAAAAACAATTTTGAACTTTTCTATAAAATTGAATTTTTGATATTATTTTGTATGCAGAACAACATAAATTTTAGTATAGTTACAACATAATGTTATATTAAAATATAATAATATATAGTAGTGTGCTATTATAAAATATAAAGTTTAGAATTAATTTTTGATGAATAACATTTATTGAAAATTCTATAAATCGAATTAAAAATAAATTTTGTTGATTAAATGTTTAATTTCAAGTCAAATGCATTTCAATTTTACAGTAACAATTTTCAATATAAAACACTATGAAATTTTTAAATCTAAAACTAAATCATTCATTTCAATAATGTTTGTATTTAACACTCTTCATCAAAACTTAAAAAAAAAAAATAAAGAATCATAAATTCTATAGAATTTCATGAATCCATGGATAAATAACTTTATGAAAAATAATTGCCTTTGGCTAGATTTTTATTACATCTATGTATTATATACAAATAATTTTGTTCATCACAATTTTTAATACTATTTCAAAGTTGGTATTTTTCAATTGCCAGGATAATCTACACTTTTTTGTTATTCGCTTTATGTATTTTATTTTCATTTTATTATCTCTTGGTTAATTTTATGTTGAAATAAAATTTCCTATATAAGTGATTGTGCTTTTTCTCTCTATAATAATTACACTGTAAATATTTATTATCTGTTTGTACATTTTAGTGGTTTGGTTTGTTTGTTTGTTGGTTGTTCTTCTTTTTTTTTTTTTGCAAACTGAAATAAAACAAATTATTTATTTTATAAATAATTTAATAATGTAATTTCATTTATATTTTTTTATTCCATTTTTAAATATTAAAAAAAAATTTAAACGTTCTTTAAAAACCACATTTTGTAATTACAACATATTGAAACGAAAGGTTGAAACAAGTCAAGAAAAAATTATATCATTAGAATTACAAGATCCTGAAAATGATACTGATGAAACTTTAATACCTCCATTACCTTCACCACCAAAACATACACCACGCCATAGTTCATCAGATTCACAACCAAATTCCTTTGAAAATGATGACGAGGATGCTGCAGAATCAGCAACAGCTTCAATTGTTACAATTCGTACCAATCCAGATAAATTATTTTTACGTCATAGCTCAGCACAAGATTCAACATCGCATGGTTCATTTGGTCGACCAATAATGAATATTAATGATGATTATGATACAAATTATGCACAACATAAATCAAAATTTGATATATTTGATGCTCCTGGTGATAATAATAATGAAAAATTTATGAAAATAACATCACCGACATCAACCACAACAATGCAAACAATTGTTGAAGTTGTAAATCCAATAATTACCGGCGATGGTAGTGCTAATAAAATTGCTATTGGTCGAACAACAGATAGCCGCCAATTTTATGATAACGACGACGACGATGATGATGATGACGACGAAAATTATCAAGATGAAACAGATAATTTAAGTAGAACATATCCGGTTAATCAAAAAACGACAACATTTACAACTAAAACAATCACAACTGATGTACCACAACAATATGATGATGATGGTGAGGATGATGAAAAACCGGAATTATCCTTGAATGCAAAAATGAAAAATGTCCTGGAGGAATTATTAGAAAATGAAAGAGTGAAATTGAATTTATCTCGTAGTATTATTGAAACAGATGATGATGATGATGATGAGGACGATGAAGAGGCAAGTGAAAAAGATTATTATTTCGAGAAGGATCATGAAAAAGAGGAGGACATAAAATATGAAAATAAAGAATATTTAAGAAATATTGATACTGCTGGCAATAATATATCAAACGGAAATGAAGTAAGAAATTTTTCACAAACAATCGACACCAAATCAAATATAGAATTTGATCCAAATCAAAATCGTACAACAAATATTGAATATAGTGATGAATATGATAATACTTTTATATCAAAAGCGGATGCAACACTAGGTGATGATGATGAATATCAAAATATAGATGATAATTCCTTTGTGGATGGCTGTTGTGTTTATAAAAATCCAAATGCTGAAGTATCATTTGAAGAACATGATATTACATCAGTAAAACAACCAACAAAATCAATATCCATACGTAATCAACAGCAATCACAACAAAAACAAGAAATTTCTAATGAAAATAAAGCACTTCGTGAAAAATTAATGTCTCAATTGCATGTTAGTGGTAGTTCCGATAATATGACAAGTAATACTACTACAAAACATCACCAACATCTGAACCAAAACAAAAGTAAAGATTTTCTAGAAATTGAAAGAGAAATGGAAGAAAAAAGTAAACAATTTACCCAAAAGAAATTAGATGATGTTAAAAAAATACAATCTGATACCACAAAATTACAAAAAAGTTCTACAACAAAATCAAAAATACCACAACGAAATGATGATTTATTGGTAACAAAAGTCATAGATATTAAAAATTATCCAACATCAGAGGATAAAAATAAACATAAAAAAGTTCAAGATGATGAAAATAAAAAATATATTGGTGCTAGTAGTAGTAGTAGTACTGGTGCTCATGAATTAAGTGGTGAAGAAATATTTTTAGCAAAACTTTCAGCGGGTAATAAACCACGACCACCAAAAGATACATTAGCATTTGAAAGTTTTGAAGTAATTAAAACAACTGAAAATTTAAATGGTTCAACAAAAACAAATATATCAAGTGGTTTAGTTAGAACAAGTGTTGGTAAAAAATCAAATAATAATAATGATGATGATGACGACGATGAGAAGGGTGATGGCGTTGAAAATGATTGCGCAACTGTTGAAACAACAACAACGACAACTACGACAAATAATAATACTGGTAATAAAAAGAAAAAACGGAAGGGAAAAAATAAAAAGAAATAAAAACAAATTGTAAAATTATTTAAAACGAAAATAATTATTATAAAACTTTTAAGATTTTTTTTGAATCGTCAATTTTTATATTAAGGTCGATATAAAATAATTGTACAGATTTGTTTCTAAAAAAAAAAACAATATAGAGAAAACGATTTTGTTTTTATGAAATCTTAAAATATATTTTAAAAATGAAAAATGAAAATTCCTTCCACACAAAAAATACTGTAAAACATATATTTTTTTTTTGTTATATGTTCAAGGATTATGTGCAAAATTTGAATATTTTTTTTAAAATTATTTAATTTATAATTTTATTAAGAAACATTTTTAAGCTATAAATTATATATAATTAATTTTAATTTTTTAGTTTCATTCCACTAAGCTATTAATTATATAAAATTTTATTCTTTCAAATTATCAATAAATATTTTTATTTTTTTAGAATATAAATATTAAAAATGTAAAACTTTTTTAATTTGATAATTTAAAAAAAAAAAAAGATAATAATTTTGCTTGATTATATTTTTTGTTCTAAATGTGCATTTGTAGTAAGTAATAACATAATTAATAAATTTAAAAATAAAAAACGTTTCGAATAAATTAAGTTAAAATATAAATGTCATTTTGATTATAAAAAAAAATATAATAATTACATAATATGTATAAGTAAATACTTGCTAGAATGTAAAATTTTAAGTAAAAAGAATACAAAACAAATAAAAAGTTTAATCTTTATTTTTATTTTTTTTTGGAGAATTACTTATTTTCTTAAATTAATTTTGAACTAAATAAATTTCATCGGAATAGAACGTAAGTTGCATTGATTAAAGAACATTTATTATTTTATAAATGATTCAATATAATCTTTTTTCATTCCATAACCCAATTATTCAATGAATTATAAATAATTAGGCTTTAAAGAAACATAACATAGTAGGATAATGTCAATGTTTAAGCTATTTAAGAAGGTTAGGAATAAATTCCACCAAAGAAATAAATTTTAAAATATCTAAAAAAGGATAATACTATTTTGTTTACCATATACCATCACAACCGACAACTGTGCCATTACTAATTTACCATTTTTGATTAAATTATATCACTGAACAGTAACATATCGTAATGTAAAGTCTATAAATTTGATAGGGACCAATATGATATTATTTATACACGTACAAATCTATGATTCAAATTTAAGTTAATAGTAACCCGAATGAAAAGCCATAGATTAATATTTGTAATGAATTGACAAATTATATACGTTTTAGCTTATGTAGATTATATTTATAGATAATAATTATCTATTGATATATTAAAATTGTATTTTACAGAAAACTCAGACATCATTTAATGCTAAATTTATGTAAATTATAAAATAGAAAAATTTTAAAAAAAATACATTAAATTATTATAGCATTAGTCTTTTCTGCTACTGCTAGTATTTTTTTAAAGAACTTAGGATACTAAATTGTTAAATTTAATATATTAAAAAAAAAAGGTAAAACACTTTAATCATTTTAACTTTTTAATTATATTTAACTTAGTTAGTTCAATTATATTTTAATATTAAAAACTAAAAAAAAAAAATTGGTAAAGATATTTAATAAATAAATTAAAAAGGTAAATACTTACTAAATAAATTTTACATTACTAAATTGCTAAAAATGTTTACTTGTAAGTTTCAAAATTCAACTTATTGTAAAAAGGTATGTACATAAATAAATTATTAATATCTATTTATCCTAAATAAAATATATATACATATTTTCTTTATTGAATTACAAAAAAAACTTGATCATAAAATTCATTAAATAAAATATGCTAGAGAGTAAAATTATACTTATAAAAGAGGAATTTTTATTTTATTAAAATTGCAAATTCATTAAGTAAAAATTTTATTACGAAAAATAATTTCGGTTTAAAAAAAAAAATATATTTTTATATTAAAAATTTTTCTTTTCTCTTCTATTTATGTATTTTATTTGGGCATTCAATCTCATACCATCCAGCAAAACCGATGTCATGCTACAGGATTGGCATTTCAACAACAATCATGGTTACGGCAACCAAATTACCAAAATCATCATCTGAAATGGAGGAAATTATAACCGGAATAAATAAAAAACAAACTGAAAAAAAAAAATAATGGTAGAACCTTTTTTTTTTATAACGTAATGAATGACTTTTTCTCATCCTTCTAGAAAATACTCATTCTTTTTTGAATTTTTACGATGAAAAATGAATATAAACTGAAAAATGTAAACTTGACTGAATTTTTTTTTTTAAGTTGACTTTTTGTTAAAAAAAAATTTACTTAAATATTTAATAACTTTTCGCTTTTAATATATATAAAGTGCCTTTAACATGTCATTTAAAGTTACAAGTCATTAATCAATCTCATTTTTACTATGTATATGAAAAAAGGACTACTACATAGTTTGTTTTTTATTTTATTTAAAAAAAAAATGTAATTAAGTTTTTTTTTTTTGTGTAAATGGTGAAAAGGACACGCAATTTTAAAAAATATTTTGAATTCTATATATATGTGTATAAAATAATAATTTAACATTCTTTAAAGTTAATTTTTCAGCTAATTAAATTTTAAATAATATACAAATAATTTTATAATTTATATAGAATTTTATTAAGTTTAAAATGTAAATTTTAATAATAATTATAAATAAATTAAAATTAACATAATCGAAAATTTTATATTTTATTATTTGTAAATTGCTTTTTTAAGTATATGCATGAATGATGTTTTTTTAGCCAAATATTGACAGATGCGATATTTAAGAAAATCGTCTTTCTTAAATGAAATTTCCAATAAAGAAACAAACATCACTATTGGGCCAAATAACTAAAGGATATTCTAATTGAGTAAACCAAATGGTTTATATTTTCATATAAACATAAAAATACAAAATTAATAATATATATTAGATTGCTAAAAATTGTTAATGAAGCATTGATTTTCCCTTTTTCAAAACGATAAGAAATATATATTAAGTCAGTAAAGATATTATTGCTCCATTTGAGTATGGTTATACTTGAGTATTGTTATACTCGTAGTTCATACCCAGTTGGCTTCTAGCCACAACTGTCATAGAAATGTAGTATTTTTCTATTAATGATAAAAGTAAGTATGAGTTGAGTATGGCTATACTCATTACCATCTATACTTCAAAATGTAGGTATTTTAATTACCTTTAATTCAAGCCAGTACACGTGGCTATGTGAACATTTCTTATTAAATTTTATATATAAATATTTCAGAAGCGGAATTTTTTTATTGATATAGAAAAATCTAACTATATATATATATTCTTAATAATTCGAATTGGTTCTATTATTGTTTGCTGGTAATATAAGACTAAGAAGATTTCAAATTACCCATCTTTTATAATATCATTGATATAAAGATACATAAATCTTTTCCATCGTAATATATTTTTGTTCAAATATATTTTCCAAAAAATCTGAAAACGATTTTTTTTTACAATATGTACTACTTAGCTTGATAAAAATAAAAATAAAATATGGTTGAATTGTCACAAGAAATATCCTTTATATACATATATAAAATCAATATACACTCGAAAGAATTTTAGTATTAACCAAAAAATGAAGAAGAAAGGCTTTGCGTAAAGATTAAGGACTAAAATTTATTTATTAGAATTATTCTAGACCATATCCTAAATAATCTGATTATTTTCTTCTTCTCTGTTTTTTTTTTTTTTTTGTAATTTAGCTTTTTATTGAAGATTTTTGTGGAAAACCTTGTTAAAATCACATTGTCCATATAAAAAATATAAGAAATATATTTTTCATTAGTACTTCAATATGTATTATTAAGTAGTTTTACAGTATATATAGAGAAAATGGGGATATTAGTAATGAATTTATTGTATATTTCAACACCTACTCAATTGGACTGGATTAATATTAATAATGTTCAATAAAAAAAAAACCATACAATGATATAATTATATTATAGATATTACAGTAATAAAAAAAAGGACAAATAAATTATAAAAATATAATTCATTTTCCTTCTTGTATAATTTTCTTTTTCAGCTCATTAAATATTTTCTTTAAATTAATAAAAATAAAGTACACCTGATATTGGTTGTGTTTGTTTGTATATATTTTCTTTTGATATAATCTTTAAATTAAATTTATATACCAACATAAAAAATATATAAATGTTCATACATAATTTCTATTAAGGACATCAAAGTTTTCCTTTATAGCTTATATGTATATACACCATCAGTTGTTTTTGTTGTTTTTTTATTGTTAAAGACAGTGTGCCGACAATGAAAGAAATGTCAATAGGAAAAATAATGAAAAATAAACAATTTTCAAATTACCTTTAAAAAAAATAACAAAATTTTTGGTTGTTTATTATATATTTTTCTCTGGTTAGGAACAATAAAGAAAAGACAACAAACATTTTCTGGAAAATATGGTAAGAAAATGTAAATAAAACACTTGTGTATTATTTTATTTATTTTAAGCCTTTTACACCCAGCATTTTTTTTCTTCTTCTTTTTCTTTTCGTATATATTATATTTACCATGTTACTTTTTCTTACATATTATGCTTTAATACTCCCGTATATGCGGTTATAACAATCTAATTGTTTGTTGAAACAAATTATGTATTACTTTAGTACTATATATGATGGGGGGAAAACTTTGTTAAGATATGTCACATACTAAGAGAAAGAAGAGTGTTATTTGTATAGACACAAAATGTGGCAGAAAAAAATTAAATTATAATGAAAAAACAAAAATTAAATTTAGTCATGGGTTATTAAAGATTTAAGAAAAATAGAAAAATGTATTCCTTCATTTTTTTATTAAAGCTTTTGTGCTTTGCATAAAAGGATTTTATAGACTTTGTATAAAATAAGACAAATTTTGTTAATCTTAATATGAAAATTGACACAATTTTTCCAAGGGAATGTAAATTAAAAACTCTGAAGGACAATAAAAATCGTGATTAAAAAAATATATATTTTTCGATAAAATATTAATTGAAATTTAATATTAAAAGTAAATTTAATTAGAATTACGTAAATCTTAAAGAAAACTTTATTTATATTTCATTTGTTTTCTATACGTATATAGTTTTCATCCTTTTATTATTCTTTTTAACTTTTAATAGAAAAGTTTATTATTACTTTCTTTTCTTTGTTACTTTTGCTGTCTGATTGGTTTAATGTTATGTTTATTTTTCTATTTTTGTATTAGCTTTGTTTTATATTTTATTTTGAGAAGTCCTGACAAGTTAATTACACCGTTGATTGGAGCCAAAATGTCAACAGAAAACTTGTTGCTTATATTTCAGCTTTATAATAGTTTATTTTATTCCTTTTTTTTCTGATTAGGTTAATAAAATATTACATCATCTAATCTAATTCTATATATTTTTTTATTAAACAAAAAAAAAAGGATAATTGTAACAGGGTGGACAAAATTTTCCTTTTTGGCATTATTACGATATAGAAATAAATTTGGCAAGAAATTTAATTTGAAAATATGTAAGTACATTTATACATACATATGTATGTATATAAATAAAAATTTAAAGAAGACTTTTAACGAAATATAATGAAATCTTCCTTTTGTATGTAGTACAATTTAAAATTAAATTACCAAAACACAACATCAGTTTAAATTTTTTTTTTCGTAAAGGATTTCTTTGAAAGGATCACACTATTCAATTGATTTTTTCATTAATATATACATATATATATATTACGTATCTTAATATTTATTGTTGCGGTAAGTGACAGTCATCTCAATTAATTAATTGACTTTATTGGATTTAATTATATTTATATAAAAATCAAATTATAATTTCTAAGTCGTTGTACGTTATAATATATATAAAACTTATATGTATATAATGTATATATATATGTAGGATAAATTACTAATTGGATTTTGTTAATATTCTTTTCGTTTATCATGACATTAATTTTACATTTTATAAGAATATATACAATCAATTCTATATTTCTATTTCGAGAATATATCGATAACATATTATAATACTTACATATTATTGGGAAACATACAAGTATATGAAATTTTATTCTTGTAAGAGTTAAATGAAAATCAAGTTAATAAAAGTAAACAAACAAAATTGTTAAAGATAATTAAAATTTTCTGTAATCAATTAATTCTTAATTAATGTTATAAATAGAAATCATTTATTATTAAATATTTTCGATAAAGAAAATATATGTATATAATATATATGACGAAAATCTTAACATTATTTAATTAAGTTTCAAATATTCATACATTAAAAAAAGTATCAAAGTCAAAATAAATTGAAAATAAATTAATTTATTTCATATCTTCATAGTCAATTATTTTTAGTTTGATTATGTACAGTGATATTATTTATTTTATATTAGGTACCTAACTCTTATATTTAGTTAAAATTAATAATTCGGTAAAATTGAGATATTCATTGGTATGATGTAAATAAACTCATTCATATTATGGAGGAGGATAATTCTCTAAATACTAAAACTATAGTAAAAATAGTGTCAATTGAAACTATGAAAAAATGAATAGATTATCAAAACAGAAAAAAGTTCTTGTTTTTTTATTAAAAAAAAAACTATCTCAACACTTCACATAGACTACATAGTTCTTTGTGTCAACATTTCAAATTAAATATATTTGACACCATCCTGAATCCTTATAGATATAGTATAACACAAAAGGTTTTTAGTTTAAACACGAAATTTTTTATAAAAGGGATATTTGATATGATACCGAAGCACTATTTTAATTTTAATTCTTGAATAAATTTTATACGAGTATACATAAATAAATATACCATAGAATTCTGATAGCAATTTCCCAAGTTAAAACAGTATATATTGTAAAAGGATATTATATACATATACTATAATTTTGTTGTCAAGTATTAGAAACAACTATATTATAACTCTACATTAATATTGCAGCTTCTAATAACAAAATTTACAGAATTAATGTTTATTTAGGATAATATAAATTCAAATTGTACTATTACGAGTATAACAGCTTGTTTGAGAATTTGTGAAACAAGTTAACAAAATTTGGTCACAAAAGATAAGCCTAATAGAATTCTATCACTCAATATACATATTTATATGAAATATAAGCGTGTTATTAGCCTCAAAAAACTGTTGTAAAAAATGTTATTGTTCACCTCATTAAGTAAAGCAGAAAAAATTGGTATATTATTTATAAATTAAAAGTTTTTACAGAAATTATGTAAATTTTACAAATACGAATATGATAGAAAAAATTCATTTCTCCATCAAATTAAAATTCCATTTAATATACAAGTATAATTATTATATATTTTTCATATTTATTTAACAAATTCAAACACTTAATTAAAATTTATATAAATTGAAAATGAAATCTTCAAGTCTAATGCACATAAAATAAATAATGAAAGCATTTAAACATAAAAATGACAATATCTCTGGATAAAATGTTTTCAAATTGTATAAACATTTTAAAATAGATAATATATAGTCCTTTCTATGTTTTATATATACAATATTTTAAAAAACTAATATATAGTACATTTTAAGTACATGAAGGTTATAAGGAAATATTTACAATTCATAAACATGATAACATAAAAATGTAGAAATAATTTGAATAGAAAAATAATGTATACACGCATTGTCAACTTTATTCACAATATATACTGTCATTAAATGTTTCCTTTTTCTGTTAATGAAAATATGTGACGAGCATTATTATTTTTTTAGTCATATGTAATATGTATATACATATGTACCAGTATATAAATAATATGAATTAATTTCACTTGTTTTTTTCCGTGGAAAGAACGATAAACAATAGAAAAATGCATATAACAATTCTGAAAATAAAGTGCACATATAGTACTTTATACACTTTTGTAAAAGAGTGTAAAATGCTTAAATGTTTCTTTTATGTTCATATACATTTTTAACAACCAAACTGAACATAAATAAATATACCATATGAAAAATGAGCATACATGAAATTGTTTATATAGATACAATGGTTTTATTTTGCTGTTGTTTTATGCAATAAATGTTTACAATATGCTTAAAAGTTGACAGGATAATTATTTACATAGTTTTTTTTTATATATTATATACAAATGAATATTTATTTGAATAGTTTTACCCAGAGTATAAAAATTATATAAACACGGAATTTAAAAGTTTAGTTGATTTATACAATATTTATAATAAATACTAAATATTTTACCAAGTGTTGAAATTATGAAGTAATTGTTTAACCAATTATAAAAAATATATTGAAAACATTGACTATTTTTGTATAACAATTAAGTGTAATAAAATTGTTATACGAGGCACATAATTAAACATTTTAAACTTTTATTATGCCAGAAAAAAACAATTAATATGAAATTTCAGTACTGAATACTAAAGATATAACATTTAACAAAAGTGTAAATGAATTACAAATAACAAAATTATATTTGAAATAATGATTTTTAAATAATTCATTTTTCATTTTATTTTATTTATTTCTTAAATGTAATTTTGATGTAAGTTTTCCATGGTCCGGTATTATCTATATTCTTTAAAAATCACAAATATAAACTCAATATTATTTATTATATTTAATTTTAATAATTATTTCAATATTATTTCGAATAAATAAATATTTATTCAGTAATATAATACTGAATGATAACTAAGATAAGGTTTAATATTGCAGATAATTAAATATTGTGTATTTACCATTTAACAAATATTATAAAGCTTTTTAATTTATTTTTTTTATAGGACAATTTAAATTCTTATATAATTTACCTTAAATAAACCCTGTAATTATAATATAAATTTTTTCTGAAACAATTAAAACTGAAATTCTATATTATAATTATAAATATCTTCTATATTTATTAGAGAACACCAATGCTTTATTTTATGTGTAATATTTAAATCTAAAGTATACAATAAAAAAAATATACGAGTATAATGAGTGTCCCTTTTTTTTTGGTTGTTTCAGTTCAGAAAAAAAATTTATTATTGTACTATATGTATAAGGAAAATATATATTTTTGTTTAATGTTTGTATTTATTTCGCCTTAATCATATTGTCGTACAATACTTTAATACAGAAATTTTTGGTTTTCTTTTTTTTTAGTTGGTGGTATACAAACGGATAAATTTCATTTTTTCCTTCAAAATTTTCTGTATTTTAATAAAGGAAAAAAAAAATTATATTTATATATAACATTTGTCCCAAAGAGCTTATTTGATACTCAAAATTTATTACCGTCATTTTGGGGATTATAGTAAATGGTCTTGGTCCAGTTCCTTTTTTTTCCGTTCGTTTGTTTGTTTATTTGGAAAGAGAATGTATACCTTTACATAAACTAATCCAAATAGAAAATAATAATAAAAAATATATATATTACCAGAAAAAAAAAGGATAAAGACCATATGTTTCCCTAGAATATTCGTCATATTGGTTTTTATATTTGAGAAGTTGGTTTTAAAATGCTGATCCTTGCTAGTCTTTTTTTTCCTGGTTTTATTGTATTTTTAATGTTGTAATTGTATGGTTAACGATGTAAATTAAATCGATATATATTATGGGGTACCAAAAAAAAAAGAAAGATATTTATGATCATAAAAATAATAAATTAGATATTTATTACTAAATAAATGATTATATACATAACAAAATGGGTTTTTATTAATAAAGTATTATTTAAATGATTAAGAGTAATACGATTACTAGAATTATTTTTCTGTTTCAGAATAAGTGTACAAATTCTATTATTTAGGTTAATCTGAAATAAATGCGACTATTGATACAGGTATAAATATTTAATTAGAAAGAAATATTATTACAAATTTAAATAGTTAAATGTGTCATTACTAATTAATTTAAATATCAAATATTATAATTAAATACAAAATATTTTTATAATAATTGAGCTCCTAAAATATTTTAAAATAAATTTAAATTTAAAAGTGTTTTATTATTATTCTTACAGTATTAAAAATACTGTATATATAACTTTTTATACCTTTATTTTAATTCCCCATGAAAATTTGTTTAATTCCAAAAAAAATATAATGAAAAAAATTAATTGCTAAAATAACATTAATAGTTTTAATCGTCAACATCTTTTCCGAAAGTTAAATTTTATAGTAGAAAATGTTGAAATTTCCCAACACATTATTATCAAATTAAGAATAACAAAATGTGTAATTATTAAAGGTACAAAAAAGGACGCGTTTATTTATTTTTTTCACATTCAGGACCAAGGAAAATTTCACATTCTAAAACACAAAAAAAAAAGAAGCATATAACAAAAAGGATTCTTAAGTTCAACGGGGAAAAAAACCATCATTACTGAAATTACACTGTGAAAAAGATAACAACATTGAAAGTTATGACTATGTTTTATCCTTTATACATTTAAAACTACATAATAATAATAAAAAAAATAGAATTCTAACTTTTTATTATTTCCAGTTTAAATAAATTTCCAGTCACGTTTAGTCTGTAATTAAAAATGTTGAATGTGTGTTCATGTTAAATTGGTTTTTACCTGATTATTTTCTTTATTTATTTTCGTTTTTTGTTTTGTTTTTTTAGTCAGTTTAGAAAAGAGGAAAATTTAGAATTATGCTTAAGGTGTTGCTTCATTTTATTTCTTTGAGCACAAAACATAAACAGAAAAATACTATATATACTAATATTATACGAGTATAAAGTAAATTGAAATTTAAACATGTTTAAGTGGAGTAAAAGGAATTTTCATAAATTGTCTACATAATATTTTTCTTTTGAAAGAAAATATATAATTAAACAAAAAAAGTAATTTAATTTAATAACAAATGTAAAAATTTTAATGAACTTTTTAAATTAATTTGCCAATAGATGAAAAATGATTTTAGAGGAATTTTGCTTATAAAGAAATTGAATTCATTGTATGTAAAAATTTGCAATATAGTTTTAAAAAAATTAAAAAAAAAGAACTTAAAAAAGTTTGTTTAAACCTTAAATAAATTCGAAAATTAAGTATAAAGTATTTTATATAATTCGATAAATTATCTTATGATTGATTTACCTTTATTTTTTCTCAACAATTTAATAAATATTTTAATATATTCACGCCATCTATTTAACTAATTTCCTTACAAACCAAAAATTATATTTAAAATAGTAAAAATTTCTTAATGAGAAAAATTGAAAAAAAATCATATTAAATTTTTATTTTACATATACGGAAAAATTGTTAAAATTATTCGGTTTTTATTACATTTAAAATTCGTGAATGAAACTAATTAATCAAAAAATTGAAATAGAACAAGGATAATGATAAAAGAAAATGGTGTAAAATAATTGTATGCTTATGTAAAGTTATGGAGAAAAAAAATGTGCATATAAATTTTGTAAAATTTCTTTTTTTTATAAAAAATCATATTGTAATTTATTTTTTGTTTTAACCCATTAAAAAAATCTTATCGCATTTAGCAAGGTATTTATTTCAACCATTTTATAATATTTTTCTAAAGGAAAATATTATAAATTCTAATTTTTAATACCTTTTTTCGTTATTGTATTAGTAATTCTTTTAGAATGCTTAAAGATTTATTAAACTTACGTTTTTAATTATGTAAATAAATTTATAAGAGCAAAAAGGATTGTGTCAACAAGTTAGTGTTTTTAATTAATTTCAAATTTAAAAAAAGAAATAAAAATATGATATTTTTTAAGTGGTTTTTTAAGATTACCTTTAAAATATATTGAAAAAGTTAAATGTAATGAAATTGTATATATATTTCAAGAAATTTTAATTGGTATATAATATTTCAAAGGCCGATATCCTGGATAAGTACCACATTGATATTATTAATCACTAATAAAAATATATATAAAAAATATTTCATTAATTTATATTTCATTAAACTTAAAAATATTATAAAAAACTAAACATATGATGTTTAATTTGATCCTTGTCACGAATATACTGTTATTCGAGTATATATATGCAAATATAAATGTTAAAAAATTGCAAAAACCATTGAACAAGGACGTATTGTGGTGTATAACGACTTTGTAATTAATGTAAATTAATTGTTATACAAATTCCTTTGAAATATTTACAAGTAATTAAATTATACTCATTTTATTATTAATTAATTTTTATATTAAAAGTATAATTTAATTACCATTTTATTATTTTAATCCATATTATATATTTTCTATACATATATACAATTGCCTAAATTTAGATTTTATTTTAATCATTTTCATACACGCAAAATAAAAAGCATTTAATATATTTACTAAATTTCAAATATTTTCCTCTGTACATCTTGAATGCTAAATAAAAATAAGTAAAAATTAATTTACTAAAATAAATATCAAAAAATTTAATCAAATAACCTACATAAAAAAATATTTTTATTGTATAATTTTCAAATTATACAAACTCATGAATCACAAAATTGAATGAGACCAATAATTGGGTATAAACTTTGTAGTTATATATATAACATTATTCTTTCACATATATCTGAGAAATTCCAAAATTCCTGAATATGGCAAAACCATCACTACTTTCATTTTCAGAGGTTTCATTTTATTTATCCAAATATCGAAAAGAAAAAAAAATTATTATTTTTACGAGTATGAAAATAAGAAAAAATTCAAGGTAGTTATTTTTTTTTTTTTTTGAAAAATTGAACCAAAATTGAATGTCAAATAAATTATAAGAAATGTCAACAAGTTAGAAACATTATTATAACTTGTAATAAAAAAAAATATACTCGTATTTATGTATATGTGTACAAATAATAATAATAATAATTTTCTTCTGTATTTTGCGTGTGTCCTTCCTTTTCTGGTAATTTCAAAAATAAATTATTATATAGAGTTGGGCGGATAATGTTTAATATCGATAGAACATACATTATATAAAAATATGAAAAATATGTTGTTTTGGTTAACTTATTATAACGAATAAGAAATTAATAGGACAAAAATATAATAACTTTTTCAATTTGTTTTGCGTGACAACAAAAATAAGGATTTTTGTGTTTATATAATAATGTATAAATTCTCTCAATTTCATTTTGTATACCTCAATAAATTTTACAAAAAAAAACAACAACAGCATAATCATAGATTTATGATTAATGATAAGTCAATACATTTAATTTAGTGTTGGTTCAAAAGATTTAATTGTTATAATTGATTATTATTAGAATTTTAAGAGAATTGAGAAAAGGGAATTTTGCATTATTAAAATATTGATTAAAAATTTCATAATGGATATCAGTTATACTTTTACATACATACATGAATGAATTATCTATGAAAATAGTAAAATATTTATGCTAAATGAATTATAGTTTTACAGATAGCTTTGCTTTTTGTGGATGCAAATTTTGTTTATCTTATCTTTTTTAAGTTTGATGATAACAATAATTCAGTTTTATATTGACTAGCACTAGAAAATCAAATTCGCTATACTTTTGTATATGGAAGCAATTTCAATATACAAAAATTACACATAAATGATATGCTATTATAAAATGATTTGTTTAACTATTCGTTTAAATAAATTTGCACGTTATAAAGCTAAAAATGTTATAGTTAAATGCAAAATACTGTATTTATAAAAAGTATTAATAGTTTATTATTTTTTATTTAGACAAAACCTAATGAAGGAAATTGTATAATATTCAAAATAATAAATAGTTGAGTTTGTTAGAAGTAATTTTAAAAGTTCAGGAAATTATTTGTTGAATAATAATTATAATTTATTCTCTTCTTTGTATAAAAATCAAATGAATAACTTAAACTTTCTATTAAGTGTTTCTTGAAAATTTATCTTTTAACTATACCAATTCATTAATATTTAAGTAATTTAAATACCTAACTGGTTATATAATTTTAATTAATTAATTAACTTATGACAGAAGAATACCTAATGTGAAATTTTGAAGTACTTTTCTTTAACCAAATATTATTCTCATAATCAAATTTCTCTACATTTATATAGAGTTTAAATTGAATATTAAAATTATTATAAATATTATATAATAATAAAACACCTAAATAAAAGTAAAAAAAAAATCTAGATATACATTTTAGAATTCCAAAAGTTTTTTTGAATAAACTTTGTATAATATTTTATGTATATAAATATGAAGCTTTTAAATTAAAAATGAATTATAATTCCTAGTACGTGTTATACGTATAAAAAATTCTTGTTTATTACATGGAAAATTTGGTGAAATTTCCGTTCAAATTTAATTTTAATTTCCAATTTACGAAAATTTTCATTTCATATCGGATATGATAAAAATTTATTACATTTAAATGGGAAAAAAAATGTTTAACAGTACAGAATTTCTTTTAATTTGAATTTTTTATCGAATTTAATTAGATTTATATATAAAACGGCTGTATTATTTAAGATGAAATCAAAATATAATTTTCCTTATTAGAATAGAAATTACGACTAATACCAAAATTATTGGAAATTTTAAAAACACTTAACAAAATAATAACAAAAGAAAAGCTTAAAATTTGTACTTATATTTAGCGAAATTTTTCTGGAAAACAAGTTTAAAAGTACTTAGAGATATTTAAATATTTTTTTTGTTTGAAACCTTGGGAATAAATTAAATTAACTAATTGAATATTAAATTCATACTCAACAATAATTAAGGTTTGTGTAATATTTGTGTTTACGATATATTTATTTCTTTGCTTAATTCTTTTTCTATGTTTCTATATTGAATAAATATTCAATTACAAATTACACAATAATAAGTACATATACTTATGTAATTGTTACTGCATTATTATAATTATTTTTAGGCAAAAATATTAAAGAAATATAAGATAATATTGTAATTTTTTAAATAATGGGGAAAATTATTAGAGAATAGGTTTATTTAAGCTCAGTATCTAACTTAAGATACAGATATTAAAAAGAAATATTGTTAAATACTAATAATATTACAGAAATAACAATAATATGTAATGACTATAATTTTATTATATATTTTTCATTGATCTAATAAATAATTTAAAAATCAAAATATATTTTAATAAAATTAATTGAAAATATTTCAAATAAGACGAAATATTTTTCACCAGCAAAAAAAAATGTTATTAATTCAAATTTTATCTTTCAAATGAAAAATAGTGAAAAAAGTTTAAAAATTAATCAAATGTTTTGTTGTTGTAAATTGTTAAAAAATTCCTTTTCTTCTGTTAATTAAAAATTATATTAACTTTTCAATTTCACTTTCTATATATATAATTTTTTATCTTAATTATATTTCAGTAAGAATTTTGAATCCAATGTGCAAAAATCTTATTATCTCTGAAATATTTTTTATAACTTCTGTACTTGTTGGAAAGTTTAGTGTAAATTCTAAAAAATTTCGATATTTTAAAATTCCTTTACCTTTTCTGTATATTTCTCTTACCAATAATAAAAAAAACTAAATTTTTCCTTTAAAATTAAATAATTACTTTATCAAAAAATGTAAAGTTTTTTAAAATGTAAAGGAATTAATTTCCATATTAATTTTTATATTAAGTTAAGTAAATAGTATATACAGCAGTAATTTTTCCAGAACTTTTACAAATTTATGATTTATATTCAAATTTATTAAGGACCAAATTAGAATTAATCAAATAATATTTAACTTTCAATCTGATATAAAAAATGTTATGAGTAATTTTGATAAAAATATCATATTTATAACATATTATTTTTGGAGAATACAAGTGATATTTTGTGTATATGAAACTTTGAATATAATGGAAAAGAAACATATGGTACATTCTAAAAATTTAATTTTATTTACATATACATATATATAAATTAAAATATTAAATATACTTTCACATTATAAAATGTTGTGTATCTCATTTAAATTATATTAAATTTCTTTTGTTGACCTTCATTAATTTTGAAGGTGTTTTGGGAAACTTTTAGTTAGAAATTAAGTTTTTTTACGAATAGAAATGAAAATTTCTGTTTTCCTTATTTTAAAACTTAATTGAAAAAATAATTAAATATAAAAAATATGTTATTAGTCTAGAAATTAATTTATATATCACATATATGTATAGGATTTCTTCAAAGATAAAAAATGCTCGAATACTAGAAGTCCATAGTTTTATTGATGAATCAACAATAATAAAAAAACTCCAACTATCTCATAAATAATGTTGCAAAATTTATTATTTTCGATATATGTATATAACACTAATAGTAATAATTCAACAAAAAAAAAGGATAACGTGGTGTAAGGATACAAATATTATTTATATATATAGATTTTATTTTATATATGTATTATTATTTATTTTCTGGTCGTTTATATATGAGAATCTGATTCCTTCATCATCATAGAAGTTGACGACGACGTCGTCGCACAGGAAATAACCATAAATTTTTATAGTTTATTCAAGTAAGTAATCAAATAACGTAAGTAATTTCCTATCTCATATGTTGTTGTGTCACGCAAAATGGTAATATCCTTTTTATCATATATGTAGAACAATTTTTTTTTTACTAAAATATATAATTTTCGTACCATAGATCTAAAAATATAACAAGAAGAGAAATATGAATAAAATGGTGAAACAATCATAAACATATACGAGTAGACGGGTACAATTATATATACAATTTTTACTCATAAATTATTTATGACAGTATTGATAAATTTATTTTATTTCATGAAAACAAAAAAAAAATATATTTCGTGGTTATATAGATGATAGATCGGAAAAAATAAAATTTTGTTTTATTGATTTACAATTTTTGAGGTAAATTTATATACGAAATTTATATGAAAATAAGCAAAATAATTATTTGTTTGGATTTAATATGGTAAATTCAATTTATCCAAAAATCATCATTAAATATTTAGGTAATACTAATATGTACCTATAATAAAAAAAATATTAATAAAGTATCACAAATTATATACTTTTATAAATTATTAGGAACTTTCCATAATTATTATAGTACATATATATGTAATTTTCCTTATTTGATTATAATGCAGTAATGTTTGAAAATTATTTATATATATAAATGAATAAATTTTTTGTTTTTCAATTTTGTTTTTCTTCAGAAATTTTTATATTTTGTTTTTCAATTTTGTTTTTCTTCAGAAAATTTGATACATAAATACCGAAATTTTCAAATGGTAACATATTATTTCCCAATTTATATTGCAATTATGAAATATAACCTACATATATAATTACACAAATAATATAAATATGTAATCATTTGTTACTATATATGATTTTATGTAATATTCTTAATTGACCTAAATTTTTAATTCAAAATTTTGAACTTATAAATATCACATGACCAATAAATAATTCATTTAATTAGCTTAAATTATATCATAGGCCATATAATTAATTATTAACGTACTAATAACATTTTCAAAAAGAAACATTTTTCCGTTGTAAGTTAAATTAAACTAAATTATTAGAAATTATATAATGAAACACGCATATGCATATTATTCTATTATATAATCTATTAGAGAGAGTAGAGAGTTCAAATTTTATAAACGTCCTTTCATAGTTCTTTCTTTCTATACTATATTTAATAGTTCTTTCACTTTTGTGTTAAAAGTTTAAGATAAAATTTCGAATATTTAATTTTACTATTGTGAACTTGAACTTTTGTTAAAAAAATTAATAAACGAAATTTTAATTTATCAAAACTTTTCAATATTATAAATAATAATATTTTTTAAATTTTTTTTTTGTTTTACTTAAACTTTATATTAGAACTTTATATTTTTTAATATTTTAGTTTTTTTAGTAGCGTTCCTTGCGAATATAGTTTTTCATCTTATAATTTTTTTCTTGCATATTAGAAATTTTAATATTATTTCGTTAAAAGTTTTTGAGCAAAAATTTTATGTGCATAAAAACTTCAAAGCAATTTTTGAAATTGGTTTTTATGATTTACAAAAAAAAAGGCATACAAAAAAATCCACACATATGGGTTTGATTATATAGGAAAATGGAAAAGTTTTAATATTTAATACTCAATTTTCTTTTTAAAAAAGTGTTTTTGAAATATTTTATTTTGTTAAATTATTCTAAAATATTTTTAACAAATAAAATGTTGAGGAAAAAAAAATTTAAGTTTGGGTTAAATAATTGTAGCCAAAACGAAATGGTTCATTTGTTTATAATATTAAAGATCTTTTTAAAAATCAAATGGTTTTTAAACTTTAAATTAATGTCTTTTTTACCTAGTTCTATGCAGAACTAAACGAAAACAATTATCATAAGATTACATTTTTTAAATTGTAACAAAAAAAAAAACTATTCGTATATGAACTCAGTTTTCTGATGTCAAAAAACTAATTTTCCCATAATGGTCAAAAATGAAATTATTAGTCTTCAATTTCATATTTGAATACAAATGAATTATTTATTTTACTTTTATCGACTGAATTATATACAGTATACAATATCTTGATCTAATTCAAATACTTGGTTAAAAAAGTATAATTTAAAAATGATTTTTTATACATAAAGTTAATATTAAATATGTATTTGAAAATATATTTTGATGATTTTCTTCTTTTATGGAATTGTTATGATATTTTTAAAATGAATAAAAATTATTACATTAGATTATTAAATTCTCTGTATTTTTTTCATTTTCATAAAAGTATAAAGAATTTTTAATGTTTTTAGGTAATAAATTTAATAAATTCAATAATAATATTCCTTTCTAAAATAACATTTTAATATACATACTCGTATACGTATATTATAGAGAAAAAAAATTATATAATGTTCATCATCATTTCAAAATAATCTCAGGGTTTAATTCATTTACATGCTAATCAAAATCTTAATGTTTATTTTTTTCTATTTTACCTGAAATTTTTTCCTTAAAAACCAATAAAAAAATAGAAAATAATCCACAATTTTATCACGTTTTACCATGTGAAAGCTTTTTTTTGTATATATATTTTTATTTTATTTTTTTTTTTCTTGTTTATTTTGAGAGAGTAAACATATTAAGCATTATTATAAGCCTATAAAATTAACGTTCACAAATCACGCAATCAAACTTTAACTTAAGAATAAAAATAAAGTTTTTATTGTATAAAAATAATAAATTCATTTCCTAAAATGAGAAAATGCAAAACGCCATTAAATAATATTGTATGTTAATTAAAAATTAAAGGAAGGGAAACTATTTCTATACTAAATATTTACTATATTTACATATATGTATAAGTAATTTTTCTATTTTTTATAATTAAAAAATTATTTTCATTCATTTTTCTAAAAAAAATTCTGAGAAAATATTTTTATAGTTATACTTAATCTTTAACTTTAAATTATTGATTATACAAATTTTTAAATTTTAATTATAAATATATTTTGTTTATAATTATATTCAGTGAAATAATTATATTTTATTTTTCTATCATGATTGAAATTTTGATAAAAATATTATTTATGTATGTATTAAATATTATTTTAATCTAATGTATAAAAATTTTTAATAAACATATTAAAAAATAATAGGAGTATAATCTTAGATCGAAATATTTAAGTTAACACATTAAGTAAAATCACTTTACAAATTAATACTGAATAAATTAAATTAAAAACTTTCATCACATATTATTATGTTGCATGTGCAATATAAGAATATAATTAACATTAAATTATTTTATTAAATTTTTAAATTTAAAAAAAAATTTCAACATTATTTAATTTTTAAAAAAATGTCAACATCATTTTTTTATTAATTTATTAGTATAAATTTCATAAATTACAATTCATATAGATCATATAAATTAATTATGTTTTATAATATTATTTAAAAACGGATGCATCCTCATGATTACAAAGAAAAAAGTTATTATGTATTAAAATTCATAATTATGTTAAATGTTTACAATAAATATTTATAATATGTATAACTATTATAAAAGATAAAATAAAATTCATATCATATTTGAAAATTCTAAATAAATTCAGTTTTTTCAATAAAAATTACCATAAATTTTCAATATTTTTGTAATAAATTTTATGTTTTTTTTTCCTAACAAATGATAATTTGTTTAAAATAATAAATTTTAATTGGATATTTTGTGATAGTTCAACCAATGAATTTATTAAATTTTAATGAAAAACAAACAACGTTTGCTAACTATCTCAATTAAATTTAGTTTTATATGCTACAACAATTCCTTTTTTTTTGTGTTTTAATGTTACTAACAAAAGTTAACCAATAATTTTAATAATAAAATAAAAATATTAATTTTTGTTTTTTGTTATGTAATTTTTTTTTTTTGATAATTTTGGTAAATTGAATATTTTAAAATAATTTTTGTATCTATGTATGTCAATCTCTTCTATATTCAACTTAATGCACAAACATAGAATTAAATATAAATTATAAATGACACAAAATGTCTTATACACATTATAATAAATGACAATGTATAACAACATTAAAATTATCCTGTTCTGTTGGTCTTATCTTTTCACTCGAGACCTGTTGAATTCACTACACCGACACAATGGAATTCCGTCCACATAACATAAATTTCCCATGTACAGAATAGTTATATTAATTTTAGTACACATTAAAAAAATATTATTGTAAATGATGACAATATATATGTATATTCAACGATAAACTAGTATGAGGAGAATTGGGTAAATGTATATCAATCAATTATGGTATATTGTTACAATAAAAAATGCATATACATATTTATTTTCGAAATATATAAAAGGTTTAATATAAATACTTAAATACATTATTACTGAATATGTTTTATACATTTAAATTTAAATGAAAACAAAAAACATTCCTTAAGAATTCAAATATTTTAATGAATAATTCATATTGTCCCTTGAGGAATAATATAACTAAATTGTTGTTCAATTTTTTTTTATGTTTTCAATATGATTTTAAGTGTTTCTATTATATTTTCCCATGTATATATTTAAATAGTAAAAAGGGAGATTATTGTTTTAAGGATATTTGATTACTGAAATTTGATATTCGTTGTAAATCAAATACACGGTATAATTAATTTACTATATACTTAAATAAATATTCGTTACTTAATTAAAATTCCCTAATTATAATAATAATAAATATTTTAAATCATTCATGCAAACAATTTCGATAATTAATTATTATCATTTTCATAATTTTTTAAAGTTTAATATTGCATTTCTATACTGTAAGAGTTTAATTTAATTGTTAACTGATAGACAAAGAAAAACAAAATATAATTATTATTAAGTGTAATTGAATTCCTAAATTGCAGCAAGTAAGATAATTTTTCTTAAGAAATGATTTACATAAATGAAAACTATTAAGTAATTAAAATTATTTAAATAAAATTTTAATTTATCTGTAAATTATCTTTTATGCAAAATTTAAAGTGAAATTATCTCAGTAATTATTTCTATTGAAAAAATATTATATTTAGTTATAAATAAATTATTCATTTCAAGTAAATTTAATAATGTATAACAATGAACTGAATTTTACACAAAAGTTTCATTTTACTAGATACCTTTTAAAGAGTTCAAAGAACTATTGCTCTATTCAAAGGATATCATGTGCAGGACATTTATATATTATGTGTAAATAAATTTATAAACCATTTATTACGAAACACAACCAGCACTATAATAATACTTTATTTGTTATTTTTTGGTCATTTTCAGATTTAGAGAAATAAATATTTTATTTTGTCTTGGTGTTGTTATTAAATTCTTTTTTGGTAGATGATATGCTTTTGTGTTGCACTTCTTTGTACATTCTTTAGTTGAACTGAATAATATTTTATATATACATTTCACAAAAGTTACAATATTATATATAATAAATGATCATAAATTCAATTATGTTGGAGACGAATATAAAAGATTTTTTTAAAAAAAGATAAAAAGGGTTAGTAAATTTGATATGAAAGGAAAAAGGGAAATTGCATTTAGTTGCAAGTTGCAAGTGTATAGAAAAAAGTAGGAAAAAATTGAAATAATTGATTTAAATAAATACGATAAAATTTAAAATAAATGAAATCAATTTCAATATTAAAAGAAATATTTGCAATGTATGTATAATAAAAATGAAAAAAATTATTTTAACTCTTCCGATAAAAAAAATTGAAATATAATTCACAAATCTAATTAATCCGTAAACAAATCAATTATAATTAACATTAAATAGTCCAATTATTTCATGTCATTTATCCTAAATTGAAAAAATAAGAAACAATTGATAAATATAAAATCCTAATTATGTAGATTCCAAAACCAAAAACAAAAAAAAACATTTTAAATAAATATAAGGTTTTTTTAATACAATTTACTTTACTTTTATTAGAAATTTCAATTTTTAAAAGGAACTACATTAGGTATGTATATTTGTAGCTATATAAAAATAGAAAATAAAATCTTTCCAATTTTCTGTCATTTTGATTGCCGCCTGCTTTTAAAATAAGTAGATAAAAGTAAAGAAACATTATTTCTTATACATAATACATACATACAAAAATATCCCTTGTCAGAATATCCTTGATAAGCCAGAACATCTGATGCTTCTATTTTGCGGTGGCTGATGTGATTAAGTTTATAACCACCGTTGGAAAGAATATTCAATTTTTTATATACGTTTTGTATTAAGGCTAACAACACTTTGTCTCGACAAAGTCACACAATTTATTTATTTTTGGTATGAGATATATATATTAGAAGTATAAAACGTTTTACTGTATTTCGTGTCATGTCAAAGTGGAACTGAAAGTAGTATATATACCATAATAGAAATTTTAATCTTATATCTGTCTGTCACCGAGAAAAGATGAAGAAAAAGGAAAAAAAAAACGTAGAAAATGTTACATAAGAAAACGGAAATTAGAAAATAATTTTTTAAGAAACTTTTCCTTATTATAGAAATTCAAGGTAATATATTTTATTAGAACTGATTACTAATTTAAAAAAAAAATAGAGAAAAAATGTGAATATTAATTTAAAATTGTCTGGTTTGTTTCATTTTTGTTTAAAAATCATTTGCAATTTTTAGTAATTTGCTGAAAATGATATATGAAAATCAATTATTTTAGAGTAAAAATGATATTAATTTGACGATCTTCCCATAATATGTTTTTTACAATTTTTATTTTGATGTTCGCTTGTTCGTTTTGTATATTTCTACACATAATCCACCTATACATATTAGTCTTCTGAACTTGAACCTTAAATTAAAATAGCATCCTTAATAGAAATAAAGATTTATGATTTAGTTTTTGGAATTTAATTTCTTTCCACGTGTTTTAATAAAACTTAAATAAAACTTGAAACAACATAACAAAAATAGATGAATTCGGGTGATAAAGTTATCAGTAACGAAAATTTATTAAGAAAAAATATTTAATGTATAATATTAATTTAAATTTATATATAAATAATTATTAATTTCACGGTTATTACTGTAGTAAATATCCTTAAAAATTTACTAGTTTAATGATAGAAGAAAAAATATTAATCAAAATATATACGAGTATAAAATTATATATATATATATGTATATAATATACAACATTTGTATATTTAACAACGCTTGTTGCACGTTCTTTCTAATAAAAAAAAACCAAAAATTTAACAGCAACGATTCACACAAAAAATCATATACAGCGCAAACGCCGAAGAAGGAGAATAATTCACTATACACTATCAAATAATTATTTTCTTACTTTATAGCAGGAGCAAGGATGTGCTAAAGTTGTGTAGAAATATAAAATAGTATAGTAGTTATGTGTTGTTTTTTATGTAGGTCGGAAATATTGTTGAATAGTTGGAGAAATTAGGCTCCTTTCTCTAGAGTAATATATTTTATTTCCGAGATATAAAATTTAATACTTTAACAAATTCTTTGGGACAACTGAATTTTAATACCATAATAATAATAAATAATATATTATATTAAATGTAGTAAAATTTAATTATCTAATAGTGGTGATAAATTAGTTTATTTTAATATATATTTTTTTTAAATTTAGTGATTAAAGTATAATTTACTTTAACCGACTCAAAAAATCGATGGTACCTACCTAATTAAAATTAAATTATTTTTTTTGTAAGATTTTTTTTAGCATGAACTTATAATGAATTACAGAATGATACTAAACATGTTAGCATTAATGATATGAATTATCTTAAATAATATCGAAGCAAATTCTAAAGGACCACCAGATTATATAATATAGTATTTCAAATTATAGAATTTTGTATCACTATAAATATTGAACATATTTTATATATGTAAATGGTCTTGTTACTTAAAATATTACACATTTCCATATTATTCCAAATTTAAAAATATTTCTATATGTACAATTCCAATGCATCAAATTTATTTATAATTCTTTTCATATAGTCATCGAGTATGTATTTAGTTCTTATTGGAAAATCATTTTCGACATTTTGAAATAATATTGAAATACATTTTCCTTGATATATATCTTTAAAATACAAAATGTATAATAATATTTTTGAATATTAGTTGTTTTTTTTTATTATTCAAAATTCAATATTTAAATTTAAAAAACGATTTTGTTCTTGGAAAACTTTTTCAAAGTAAGTATATTTCTTTCCTTATACATACTTGAATAAAATTTACATATTTTTATCGTAGAAAGAAAATATATAATACATATAATAAAAATTTATATTTCCTTTAAATGCAATCAATTCTGCAGCATATTTATCTTCTGAAAGTACATATAAATTTTTTTTTATTCTAACTAAAACGACAAAAAGATATAGTGTAGATTGTAAAAGATACATTATACGATATGATTTCTATTGAAAGCATACCATATATATTATAAATTTAAGAGAAAAAAAAGAATAATAAATATAAGAAATTGTGACATCGAAATGTGAAAATTCGATAAAACGACAAAAATAATATTTATATATATATATATATATTTCATATTAATTTTCTAACAAATTCTGATGTAATACATGTTATTTATTGCAACATTACTGGTGCTATTTTTTCTTATCATTTTTTTAAATAATAATATCAACATCAAATAATAACAACCAATTAAATCATATTTATAAAACTATGGTAAAAAATCATATAAATTTGAATGTACATAATTTAAAATAATCTCTATATTAATTTAAAATTGTGATACTATAGCAAAAATAAATAAATATATAATATATATTTAATATTTCTATTGAAAACTATTTCAAATTATCGATTTATTTAAAATAAAATAAAAATTGATTTTAATTATTAATTACATCAATTCATCATTTTTATTTTTCGAACTAAAAACATATTCCATAGTACATTATGCATTGATGAAATCATATTTGAAACATGTAAAACAATTAAATTTTCATATTTATTTATATTTACTACTTGATCCAATAAAAATATATTTTAATATTATGCTCGTATGAAAGTTTTAACAATACTTTATAATTAAAAATGTATATTTTATGCGTTGCTTAATAAATAATATAATTTTTATTTTTGATTATTAATTAATAATATTATGAATATTGTCAATGAAAAAAAAAAACACATTAATAATTACTATATAAATTATTTTATATTATTTCAGTGAACTGGCTCTGATCTGTTTATATCATAGAGACAGATTTAAATTAATCTGAATTTTGAATTAAAAATTTGTTTAATATATTTTTGTACAGACTACGAGTATCATTTGATTATTTCAAATAGTAATTAGATTTTTTTATAATGTGTCATAAAAAACCCTTATCCATCTTACGAATATAAATTTTAATGTAAATCTCTCTTCTTTTTTTTAAATATTATTTTATATATGAAATTTTTTGATATCGATTTATTTTATTTTGTTTTTATTTCATTTCTTATTCTAACATTGATTGACATTTTTAATAATACAATATTTAAAAAATACATTTCAAAAAAATACTTAAAATGGCAGATGGTATTGGCCCTATCTATGTATATAGTATTTTGATTACTGAATATGTTTATTCATGAAATTTTTTTATATGTATTAATATTAAATTCTTATATATTGTTTTAAAGATTTAAATTTTTAATAATTTTCAAAAGTTTCAGTGACATATATTTATAATAAAATTTTGTACAAATTTTAACTTAAATTACAAAATGAAAACTAAAAAAAAAAAATGCTGATAAATATTTTTACCAAATTCCAAATAAAAATTCATTATTTTCTTAATGAATCGTATAATAAAAGAAAAATTAGAAAAATTTCAATCTAAATTGTATATACAATATATGTATATTCGTATCATCATCGTTAATCGTATCTTTTTTATTATTATCCTTTAATTCATAGCCACTCCCAAGAAATCCTTTTTTAATTTTCTACTATCTATTTTTTTATATATTATGTATTATAATAGTAAATATAAACAACGAAACTGTTTTAGACATATATGTATAATATAAATTTATTTATATAACTTACATAGCATACTAAATATTTACTTATCAAAGGAAATTTCGTTAAAAGCCTTTAATGTATTATATGGCAACTAGATAAAAACAATTTTTGTTTTGTTATTTTTCGTTTTTGGCATAATATAAGAAAGTTAAAAAAATAAAATACATTTTTTGTCAAATCATACTGGAAATGTCTCAATTAAGGATCTTAAAAAGGAAAACCATAATGTAATATACTTTTGACAATATAAAATGAAATAGCCTTGAATTAAGTTTTTAATTTATTTTTTGTAATATATGTAATGTTGAAAAGGATTATTAGGACATATGTGGATTTTTGTATTTATTTTTGTTTCAAATAATAAATTCAAAATAAAGAAGTTTAATACTAAAATTATGTTAAATATATGTTAAATATTTTAATTTATATATAACAGAAGTTAAATATATATATATGCTGAAGAAGAGTGTTATTATTCAAATTTAATTATAATATAACAAAATTTAAAAAAATTACCAAAAAATCAAGTATTTTTAATTTAATTCTATAAAAGTAATAGAATTGGTCGTAAAATCCTTTAATTTAATAAACACATAAAATAAAAATAGAGGAGAACTACAGATTTTGAAGGTTTGTTGTTTCACAGAAATTAATGATTTCATGAAATTTTATAAATAATTTCACTTTTAAGCTTTTATTATATTACCATTTATTAACAGGCAAGAAAAAAATTAAAATTTGTAGTATCTAAAAGTAATAAAATTAATTTAATTTAAAAACAAAATCACAATATTCCATTTAAATAATAATAACCTTCTATGATATCATAATACTATGATATAATTTTCTCTACTCGAACCTTTTTATTATTATTTTTGAATTAAGATAATTTTCCCAGAAATGATAATTTAAACATAACTTGTATAATGTTGTTTTATTTTTCCAAAAAAAAGGGATAAATTTATGTAATTTATTTATTTATTTCCATTAAATTTGTGGGTACAAAAAAAGATTGATGGTCCTTTTTCTGTATTTTAGGTGAAATATATTGTAACCTGTGATTCCAAAATTATATTAACATAAGAATTAAATTAGGATTACAAAAAATTATAAATTTTAATTCTTTTGATAATAAGAAATATAATTATATACTTATATTAGTTGTTATACCAATTTTAAGGTGAGTACAAAATATGTGGAAACTTAAAACTTTTTTATATAAGAAAAAAGCTTACATTTTTGTTTTTTTTTGTATACAAACATAAGAACTATAAAAACGATTTTATAAAATAAAATACCATAGAAAGTTTTCCATTTTGATGGAGAAACTCCTTGAGTACAATTATAATGTGTCTGTTTTATTAGTAACATTTTCAGCATCATTTAAATTAATGAGAGTATAGTGTGTGTACACAGAAGAACTAAAAATTATTAACAATTTTCTATGCCATTAAACTATTTTATATAATAATATTACAAAACCAACCAACAACAAGTCTACCGCCATCGATAAGAGTCAAAACATTGAACTTTAGTGTTTTTTTTAGCTATTTTTTTGCTAAAAATTTCCAATGGTCGGGTATATTTCCTATTTTACTTAACATATAAAAATGAATATAATATTTTCATGGAATATTGCATTCAACTAATTTTTAATTTAATAATATTTTCAATCAGAACTCAGAACATTTTTGACAAGAAGTGGTATTGATTATTTGGTGGCTATATGTTTTTAATATTTTACAATAAATTAATTGAGTTGGAAGAGTTTATTTACTTATAAATTAGATTATTTTTTATATTTATTTTTTACGGAATATTAAATGTTGGTTATTAATTTTTATGAAATAATTTAATATATATAAAATAAAATCGTGTTAATACATGTATTACGATATTGAGTATAGAACAACTTTAATCAGTGAGCTAATTTTACAACGACTTTTATAGATCTAAGTATTTCGAAATAAATGAATTTATATTCTTAGATGATACTTAATAATAATAATAGTACTTTAATCCATGTACAAAATAACCAACTCTTTTGATAAAAATAAAAATTAAATTATTTTTTAAAAACAAATTTTGTAACTAATAAAAACAATAACAAAAATTTGGATTTAACGTACTTAATACTAACAATATATTTAACTTTCTTCTAATATTTATTTATTTTAGTAATTCATTTTTTATTTACTAAAAAAATTCGAAAACAAATCATTACAAAAGTTTTATATTATTTATATTTTTTTAAACAGAATGTAAAGTAGAATTTTATATTCCCGATTCAATAATAGTCACGTCGTGTTACCACTAAGTTAAGTACGTGATTAAGGTGTGAGCTTTACCTTAGATCATTAATCCTTCAACTCATAAACTTTTATTTGCCACAACGTAATCTTTTTCATAAAATATATATGTATATAAATAAAAAATATATAGGATGTGTAATATATTTTATATAATATATAATCTCAATCTCAAGTAAAGAAAATTATAACTATAGAAGTCAAAATAAAGAAAAATTAATACCTTAAAAACTTTTTACGTAAAAAGTTTTTAATTAATTTTTTTTTCAAGAATATCTTTAAAGGAAATACAATATTGAGAATGATTGTATATTTTTGTTAAATATTTTTGCAAATATTTCATAAGTGCATAATATTCTGACATTAAATATATTCGATTTGAAATTTGGAAGAATGGTTAGATAGCTTCTATACGATGCAGTCTACTGCGTATAGAAGGTATCTAAAATATTTGATTAGATAGCTTGCATACGATGCAGTCTACTGAACCCACAACTTATTAGGCAGTGTCAGGCAGTTTAGTCTCGCATGTCGTGAAAAGTGACATAGTGGATCACAGCTTTGTTTTAATGATGATGACCTCCGATTATATTTTAAATTACATATGTATTTTCCTCAATTAAATATTTAATAAAATAATTAATTCTTTTTTTACACATTTTTCCTTTCGGTATTTTGTTGAAGGCAATTTTATTTCAATATGATGTTTGCAAAATTCCGAAAAAATAAAAAAGATATGAAAAATAATTTATTAATATTCTGATCACGTTTAAACCTGTATAAAAACTATTGATTAACCATGATATTTTTCTTAAAAAATATCCTTAAATCATTTATGAAAATTCCTTTTATTTATATTTGTTTTTTTTTTTAATAATAATTTGAAAAATAATCATCTTCAGAATTAAATTCAACAATTTATCTATGTTTTTATTTATATTTTTAACTTAAATATATAAATAAATACAGTTTTTTTTTCTATATATATCGATTAATCTATAATTTAATTGCACTTTAACTTTAAGCATGACATTTTAATTTTTTTTTAGAGTAAAATTGATCTTTTTTTTATAATTTAATGCAATAGTAATAGTATAAATATAGTTAGCTTTTTACATTAGAATTAGACGTTCAACTTATATGTATGTACATATGAACATTACATACGTATAAGTTAAATTGATTGCCAATAATTCAATCCCTTCAATATCAAAATTGATGCCCGCCCTTATATACCCCACAAAATACCCAGTCACGTACACTTTCGAATAAAATAACATATACGTATACATACATATATATATGTTCCATATGCCAGTCATTTTCATTTTCTATATATAAATCTGTTGAATGTGGGGTTGTGTAGGATTCAACAAAAAAAATAAATTATTATTTTTTGTTTTTTTCATTTTCGTGTCCTGTAATTTTATTATTTTTTATTTTTTTGATAAGTGATTTGTTTAAACAAAAAAAGAGGAAAAATATAGAAAAAAGCAATTTTTTTTTTATTGAATTGATATTTTTTATTGGTAATATTAAATATTAATTTAGTGCAGTGACAATTAAATAATAGAAATTTGGTAGAACATGATTTATGTGTCAGGATTATATAAAGAATTGAAATTTGAATGTGTTATTTATTTTTTAACACTATATAAGTTTATTTTCGAAATATTTAGAATATCACAATTAAGATATAATATAGTAATTATTACTGTAGTAGGTACAAATTCTAAACTGTATAGTATATATTGTACAAAAATATTAATAGTAAAAATCCATTTTTATTATTGAAAAAATTTCAGAAATATTTGACAAATTCAAGGAAAAGTCATTATTTTCAAAAAAAATCTAGTTTATACCAAGCTGACATACAACTTTCTTCTTAATATAACAAAATATTGATTATATATAACACTACAAAACAAAGATTAAATTTTCATATGATTAGATATAGTCACATATGTTTCTTATAGAATTGAAATGATAATTTTACAAAATTATATATATATAAAAATAATATTACAATTTAATATTTCATTTTGTAATATTGTAATGCAATGTGCTGCATAAAATTATATTTTCTGACTTCTAATCAAAGATTATAAAGAAAAACTTTATATAAGAATTTTAGAATTATGTTAAAAATGTTCATTCCAAAATGTTTTTTCATTATTTAAAATTTCTGTTACAAAGTTACTCATTCATACATAAATAAAAATGATTAAATAATAATGATGATGCATTTATATATAGAAGCATATTATAAGTAATTGGAAAAACTAAATTTTAATTCAAGGACTTTAATTGTTGAATTATGACAACTTAAGAGTTGAAAAAAATTCCCATTTTGTTAAAAAATGTTGCGAGAAATATAATTTTTTTTATGTTGAAATTTTTATAATATAAATAAAATAAATTGGCTTTTTTCTTATTAGTATATGTATTACTATTAAAATTTTTCTACCAATTCCAATCATATGAACACAATTATTTTGAGAAATCTATTTTCAACAAGAAAAGAAATCATTTTTTTTTTTAGAATTCAAGTATCTTTGAAATTTATTTTAGATCTTTATCCTTCCTACACAATACAAAACTATAGAAAAAAATCATAAAACGAATGTTTCTTTTGTGTATTTTAATCGAAAATACTTTTACTAAACGAAATTCTACAGAAATATTTTTAGATTATTTTTGAAAATGCTTTTGAAGGTAGAAAAAACTATATGTATATTTACAATTTTTTATATGCTCTTAAAAGGTAAAATATTAAAAATTAAACTGAATGTATAATAAATATTTAATGACAATTAAATAAATTATATTAAAAAAAAATATCAATTGAAATACATTTTTGTGTTATTGATATTTTTTTTATAAATTAAACCACAAAATTAATGGGGACACAATTTAATTAATAATGAATTTGTTGAAATAGCAAAATATATTATACAAAATTTAGCGCTGTTTACCACACGTCCACTATCAGTCAGTACATATTATTTACATATTTAAGGACTATTTTGATGAAATCGTTGTTGAAATGAATTAAAAAAGATTATTTACAATCTCCTTATTAAAATTATTGATTGTCAAAGATTTTCTTAACCACACATGCAGATAAAAAAAGGGCACATTGTCTTAGTCGTTGCTTTATAAGTTTCCATTTTATTTTTCATCGAATTTTAATTGTTTTAGAACGAATAACAGCCACAGGTGCTTTTAATATTTTCAATTATGTAAATTTTAACCTTTAATTAATTTTGTTTTTCAATATTTATTAAAAACAAATATTTCATTATAAAACATAACTTATTTTCATGTATACATATGTATGTATATATATATACAAAGAACTTGTAACATGAATGTGTTTACTTCTGGAAAATATTCTGATCCTATCTTGGCATTTATTGGTTTTCATGTGACACAAACAGCTAACCGTATAAAAAAAAAAACTAATTCAAGGATAAAATTATTTTCCATTCTTATATTATTTAACCAAATATACATAATATATTCTATATAACAACATACACAACATAATGTAAAAAAAAACACAGTAATTCCAACATAAATTGACTGACTATATTTTCATTTATTTGTTATATTAGCAAAAAGAAAAAAGAAATGTTTTTGTTGAACATCTGAACCAAAAAAAAAAAAAAAAAAGAACCAATAATAACAAAATATAAAATCCAAAATAATCCTAACAATATTTATAGCTTTATGTATGGTATAATAATCAATATATAGGCCAAAGGCATCACTTTTCTTATTATATAATTTTTGTTGTTGTTAATATTAAATCATGGAACTGACGTTATTCATGTGTGAAATATACATATGTATATGTATATAAATATAAATATAATATAATATAATAAATGTATAAAACTTTAATTTTTTTTTTCTGGTGTGTGAAATTTGATCTTAGAGTTGCTTTTGCCGCTAATCGAATTTTGATATATTTTGATAGACAGATATGCTAACCTTAAAAAAAAAATCTCTTTTTTTTATATATATTTTAAGGAGATAAAGATAAATAGGTAAATCTATTATATATATGTACGTAACTTTATCAACTAAGTCAAAAGATGTTGACATTTTATTGACAATCAGTTAAATTTTATTTTGGTAAATGATTTGGTTTTATTTATGGGGCTACAAATTGTATTTTAAATAAATTTAAATGTGTGTTATATGATTTTCAGATTAGATTAAATTAGGAAAAGTTTTTTATTACTCCTTTTCCAACATTCAATAACATTTTTTATGCAGATCGAATGACTTACCTAATTAAATCAAACTACATTAGCTGTAACTGTATAAAGTATAGTATAATTGACATTTAATGTTTTGGAAACTAGTATTTTGAATAATGAAATTTTTAATTACTTATTAAGATTTTTTTTTATTAAATTAATTTTACAAATTTTAATTAACAAATAATTTTAACAAAAATTATTTTGTATAATTAAATCTTATAAACAAATTAATTTAACTCAAAAGTCAAACTCAGTTTTTTTACTGCTTAAATTCATTTAAAGCTTTAAGCTAATTTATACAAATTTTTTTTTTTTAAATTTTCAAAAGTAAATCAAATTATTTATCTCATCTCAAAATTACTGTTCTATTATTACATTTATAAAAAAAGATTTCTATCGTCTTACATAATACAAAATAATAATAATCATAAAAAATTACCAATCCTTCATTTAATTTATTCATAAATTCATTTAAACTTTTCGCGTTCTCTAACTTGCGTATAAGTGCGTATCCTTAAATTGTAAAGATATAACATATAAAAATATTTTTAAAGGATATAAAAAAATTGTACAAAATTTCTTTTTAAAGAAATATTTTATTGAAAAAGAAAAATTTAAATAATTTCATTATATCAAAAATTATTTGCATAAATTCTTGAGCTAATCATCACTCTGGTAAACATTATACAGGAGTTTATGGCTTTTCTACAAGAAGAAATTATTTATTTAATGGTATATTTTTATACATTGAATTTTTTTTATGAAAATTTTATTATTTTTTTTTTTTTATATACAAAATAAAATATAAAAATGAGTTTCAGTGGTTTAAGTGGTATTTACATAATTTTTTTTTTAAATTCATTTATTTTCTTGCGGTTTATTTAAAGTGATTCTCTGAAGGAAATTTTGAAGAAGTGTTTAATTTTTCTTACACATATAGGAAATATGATTTTGTTATTGAATTACTTATACGTCTGTGCAATTATTTAATTCCATTTTAAGGTGTAGTTGGTAATGAAAATTATTTTAAAGCTCTCTTGTGTCGAGTATGCAAAATATAATTAAATTTGCTATTATTTTACATTAAAATATGAATGTGCCAAATTATTGAATTATAAAAAATAAATGATAAACCAACTAGCATAAGGAAGGATATATGTTTTTTTTAAATAAATGTTAATAACCAATATTTCAATATGTCAATATTTTCAATTACAATAATATTCATTATCTTTATTTTATACAGTTTTATCAATAAGGAAATTTCAAGGACACACGTAAATTAAATAATTACATAATTCTGCTGGCAGTATTCTGTATATACGTATGTTAATCATAATAAAGTGCAATGAAAATCGATATACAGATAAAATATTAGTTTCGTTATTTATGTAAAAATGTGTACAGAATTTAAAGAAATCTTTAATTAATCGTTGCATAAATCGATATTAAATAAAACTTTTACAAATAATGAAATAATGTTAAGAAAATTACGTTAAAAAATCAAAAATAAACGAAAACTTACCTATAAATTTAATATTATATTCTATCCTCTATAGCCAATTTATTAATAAAAAAAATTACTATATAATTTATAAATAAAATATTCCGTAGATTTATTAATTTAATAAAGTAATTTTCCTTTTTACTTTATTTTATCCATTTTATCCATGCTTTTACTAAACGATGACCATTCTCTTTTGACTTTTTGCAGTCTTAAAATACCTAATGTAATTATATATACATATATATATATGTATATGTATATAATATTGAGGATGACATGACCTTATCTTTCAAAAAAAAATTAATATATAAATTTTTAATATTTTAAGTGTAATATTATGTTGTATTATTAATCTTGATATATAAAAGCATCTATTATCAGTTCAATATTTGTAGCCTTGGTTTAGACATAATGTTATAAAAGAAATTATTATAGAGATTTTTATAGAAATATATAAATATTAAAGTAATCCATATTTTTATGTAAGCATAGTAAAATGTAAAAAGGATAGGGAAATTATATATAAAAGAAAAGTACATATTTTCAAATGTCAATAAAAAAAATTTATAAAAATGTATTGAAATGTTGTTGCCAATTTTTAAACCTTTTTAAAACAATTCAACAAAAAAATTATTATACTTTATATTCCAAAAAAAAATCATATTTCATTTTTCAGTCAATTATAAATAACCAAAAAAAAAAAATATAAGGAAAAATATTGTTCAAAAATATATATCGCTTCGCTAATATAATACATAAATATTAAGTCATTAAAAAGTGAATATATTTCCATTAGCATAAAAATTAAGAATAATTTTTATAAATGTTTAATTATATCTGTATTTTTAATAGCATATTATAAAAGTTTTAAGTTCCTGTTCTTGGCATTATTTTGTATATATAAAAAAATTATATATATAAAAAAAATTACATAAAAAAGGAATGAACCAGAAAAAAAAAACCAAATTCATAAAAAAAAAAAAATTTCATCATTTTTCATTTCTAAAATAAAAATAAAAAACAACCACCATTAAAATGTAAAAGTAATATTAGAATATTTTTCAATTCTTCCTTATTATAAACTAAGTTTCTTTTATTATGTTGTATTTGATGGAAAATTGCGACATTGTATATTTTACGTAACGTATATATACATAATAACTAAAATGATGATAATGAGATGAAGAACAGCTGGATTTGAAAGGAAAAAATATATATATATTTAATGAGTTATAAAAAAAAAACTCGAATGAGAAACCCTGAAGTCCTTTTTACAATATTCATCCAAGAAAAATCATTAAATAAAAAAAATTAGTAATAAGATGGTAACCGAAATGTAAATGAAACGAACGTATATAAAAAAAAATTACTGAAAATAGATAATAATTTTTTGTATGGTAAAATAAAAATAAAAATATTACTTACATTGAACTGAATCTGATTTGGAATATTATTTCGTAACACTTGTAATATAAACGAGAGCTTAAATACAATTCCAAGAATTCAATTTACAGATGGATAATTTGAAATTCTAATAAGCTTATAAGTAAAAAACTATTTTTGATTTGCAAATGAGCAATTCAAATAATGAACCATTTATGGAAAGAGTTCTTGAATAACAAATCTGTTCTATTTTTCTAATAATCCAGCAAATTTTCCCCTATGGGACTAGAAAAGTAATCTTTTATTTTCTTTATCTACACCACATTATAAATAATTTGATCAAATTTAACTTTTTATTAACCATTTCAGTAAATTTAGACATAATATTAATCTTAAATATATATATGTTTTCGTTTCTTTATACAATTAAACTAATTATTTTCTTATTTACAATTTATTTTTAATTAGTTTAATTGATTATTATAATATATTACTACTATTTATACAAAAAAAAAAGAAGAGTATAAATAATTAAATTAAAATTTATATCGATACTAATAAAACAAATTTACCATACAAATCGAATTCCATTATTAATTAACCTTAGAACAACAAAAAAAAAATTTAGGATAAAAAAAATACTATAAATAATTTTCAATTTAACTCACTTACACCAAAATATATACAAAACAACTATATATATATGGGAAATATTTCCATCACTGCATAATTTTCACCTAACCAAAAATAAAAGGGAAAACTGAAAATTCCTATCACGTTTTTTGTTTTTTTGTTTTGTTAAAGAAGGCAACACACAAAACAAAAATTGTTATTCAATCAGAATATAAAAATGACTACGAAATAAAAATCATAAACCATTAAAATAACACAAGATTTTACTATATCTAATTTTGGTTTTATATTTATTAACTTCTAAATGAAAATGGCTTAAAGGCGAAAATATCATTTACGTTTTCAGGATACAAAAAGAATCGTATTTATTATCATTTTTTTGGTTTAGTTAAAACTATCGTGATATTTAAATTTGAATTAAATTTAATGAAAACTTTTTTGTATATATATTCAATAAGGTATAATTGAAAAAAAGGTTCGATCTTTCGAAGAAGAAAAAAAATTTTAACAACAAAATGGTTTACATATATCTACTTGAAATAATATTGTATATTATAAAGGATTTGATAAGAAAAAAACATACACTAGTATCACATAAAATAATATCATAAAATGTCTGAAATCCTTTTTTTTTGTTATTGAATAAAAAAAAATCCTTAGAGGATATCAACCGGTGACATAATAGTAACATTAAGTAGAACCTTAGAAAGGATGTCATGATTTAAATATCCGGAATTTATATATATACACATACAAAAATACTGTCATTTTATGATTCAATACGGATAAAGATTTTCGAAAAGGATATTTCCTGTTTATGTCATAGCCATTGAACGAACAGTTATAGATTTAAAAATATTCAAAATGGAAAAAAAATAATAGGATATATGATTGGGCTTTTTAAGTATTTCTATAACCTTGAATATGAATGTATGTAGATAGAATTGTATGGACGTTTTACAGTGAACTTCAGGAAGATTTAAATTTAGGACAACTGATAAATTATGGTTTACAAAGGCATATATGCGATAAGTATATGTAGATCGATCAATGAAACAGACTTACTCACCGCAGTTCCACTTCAAAACTTTTACCATTTATATTTTTTTTATTGAAGTTGAATTATAATCGAATCATTTAAAGTTAATAATGTTTTAAAAACAATATTTTCATTAATTTACGGGTCCTACAAAATTGTGCATAATTAAGTTAAAAAAAATTAAGTATTTTTTTGTGGATTTTGAATTGTCACAAAATTTACTGATTTTCCCATTAACTTACTAAGCTGGAATTAATCTATCAAATAATAAATAAATGCAAAAATTTGAAAACTTATAGTAATTTTTGTCATAAATATTTGTGCCATCTTCTCTTTTGCCTTTAAATTATATTTTACAATTTTCTAATAAAACATCTGCTCGTTCATCAAATCATTTTCATTTCAGTATGGACTTAATAGAATTTCTATTTCCCCAAAAACAAAAATATTAAATAAAAATATTATATTAACATATAAATTTCATTTAATTTAAATATCTAAAACCATATTGGAAAATATTAAAAGAAAAATATTTGAAAAGAGAAAAAAAAAAGAATTATTGGAATAATTTTGATAAAAAAAAATTGAATTTTTTAAAGAAAATTCTTTTGTTTTATCTTAGAAATTTTTTTTTGTGGTAAATCCATAAAATTTCCATATCACCTTTTTTTTTTGTATTTTTCTGCACGGGTTCCACTGTTTACTTCTTCTATGTACCACAATAACAAAAGTCCAATCTGTTTAAGCTTTCTCTGTGTTATAAGCTCTTTAAGTTTAAATAATTTCTTTCTTTTTTTTTTTGTATGCTAAGCGGTAAAATAAAAATGATGTTACGAAAAATACTTTTTTTTTTGTCAAAATAAAAATGAAAATGATTACAAAATCGATTTAGACTTTTCTAATAAAATTCTCATCATTTTTCTGGTATCTTTTTTTATTCTTTAAAATTTTCCTTCTTTTTTTTTATGTTGGGGTGCAAAACTTTCTTTAGAATGGCAAACAAAAGGTAAGAAAACCAAAGTAAAAAACAAAAAAAAAATGAAAAATGCTTTTAGAAGAAAAGTTCAAAATTTCTTCTTCTTTTTTCAAAGTTATTTGTGGGAAAAAAAAATTTATAAGAATATTATTTTCTTAATAATTAAAAGTATATAATAAATTTTTTTTTTATTTTTATTTATAATAAATAATTTTTTTTCGTAAAGGTATTTAGGCTTTTTTTTTTTGGTACTTAAATTTGTTTGAAGAACATAAGAAAAAAAAAATGAATTTAAACATGAAAAATTCTTTTAGGTCATTTATTAATTCTACGTTATTTCAATTCCCTTAATTAATTTCGTTAGAAAATTACGTGATTTTAAGCAGTTTATAATATTTTAAATATATTTGATTTCCATGAAAATATTTTTTCATATTTATACGAACACGATTTTTTTTTTTTTTGAAAAAATTAAAAATTAATTATTCGAAAATGTGACTTTTTTTTAAATATAAAAATGTGATAATGTAAAAGGAAATAAGAAATTGTAATGGCACATAAAAGTTTCTAGTTAAATTTATCAAAATAATTTTTCTGGTTTACTTTATGGTCCTTTAGGAAGGACAATATGTAACTTATATGGTAATAAAAATATTAATTAGCTTAAAAGTAAAATGATTGCTGTATATATGTAAAAGTTATGTTATTGATGAATTTATTTTAAGAGTTAAATAATTTATAATACAATAAAGCATATTATAAGTTATTCGATAATTCGTATTTGAATTAGAGAAATATTAAAATTAATAATATCGTCCCAAAAAAACTACTATATGAAATCAACAAGACCAATTCCATTTTTTAACCTTTGTTAAACTAGTTAAGCAAATTTATTTTAAAAAGTTCGTTTTCAAATTTAGAAAAAAAAACATGTAAAAGATTAAATCCTAAATAAAATATCTATATCTAAAATACCTTTCAATATATTCTTCAACCGTTATTGATCATGATAAACAAAAAAGAAAAAAGAAAGAAACCAAATTATAAATTCATGTCATTCGTTACTAAATTAAAAATGCCATCCTTTATTGCAATTCTACAATACGTTTTACATTCTTGTGCATCAATCAGTGTCATTCTTTTTTTTTTATCCAGTTCAACTTATTTTAACCTTTTTATAACAATAAAAACAAAAAATTCATTGTCCTTAAACTAATATCCTTGTGTATCTTTTATTTTACATAGTTCTGTTTTTTTTTTTACTAAAACATAACTTTAAATGCAATAAAAAACGATTTTTCCTTAACATAAAATTAAAATATTTCTAACAAAAAGAGCATTAATTTTTTTTTTTTTTTAAGGAGTGACACAAGCAGCAATAGAAGAAAACAGAAGCTTTTTCTATTCTTTCAAGCCACCTTATTAATATTCTTTCAAGTTTTTTTTTTCATAGATTTTCCATTTTAAGTGCCAAAGCAACATGTTAAATAAATATGAGGAATATAAAAAAAAAATGAACAAAAAAAAAAAACGACAATCTATTGCCATTAATATCCTTTTTTGTGTATAAACTTTTGTATTCTTTTTTTTTATATATAATTTTTGTTTTTGTTTTTCTGTACACTAACACATTTATATTATATAATATGAAATTCAAAGGAGTGGGAATGGTAAATCAAACGAAAATCATTTTGACCTGGTATAATAAAAACCAGTTATTATAGGGGTTACACCTGAAGCAATGGAATATCCTTTTTACTGTGTACGTTCAATTCAGCTGATATATTATAAAAGACCAAAAACGCCTGTTGCATCTCTCTTCCAATATATGTATATAAACATTAAATTTACATTCTTTATTTATTTTTATTTATATTTGAAAAGCGCACACTCCTAAGACAAAAAACCCTGGTGAAAAATTTCCAAAAAAAATTTTCTTATGCTGAGAATATTCTGTAAAATGTTGTGGGGGATTATTATTTTACATAAATGTATTATTGTATTGAAATGAAATTGGGACAATATAGTATTTTTTTATACTATATTTGAGCACTGTGGATTTTGTGGATTGTATGTTAGTTAGCAGAGAATGAAAATTTGATTCACTGTTTTGTATGCTGGTATTCGTATCGTAGGGAAAAAAATTTACTACAAAAATTTATTTAGTAAAATTTGATTATAATTTCGTTCAAAACTTAGTATAATATGTGCGACCATTATGTTCCCCTTTATATTTTTAAATATAAATTAAATTATTTTTATATTATTATTATGAATTCCCTAAGATTAAATTTGTACTGTCATGAAAAATATACAAATTAAAGTGTATAGGACATTTACAAATCGAAAACTTTAAAACTTAAATATTTAAATATTAAAAAAAAAATGTATTTTAAATTAAAAAAATCATTCGCTTAAAAATTTTTGATTGCAAATATTCCAAATTTCGAATCATTAACATAAATTTGAAATTCAAAGTAAATTAAATACTAGAAACTATGAAAATAGTTTTTTTTATTTGATTTCTTTGCATATTCTGAAAAGAAAATATATATTCTCAATGTTCAAAAAACTTTAAAGAAAAAACCTCTCATATGCTTGCTCTATATTATTTACCTAGCCAAAATTCATTTAAAGGTTATATTTATAATTTACTTTTTAATACCTCCAAAAACAAAATGATAAAATTACAAAAAAATAAATCTATTTTTAGAAATGGATTAACTCTTTTTACAATAACCAACTAAAGTTATTTAAGGAAAAAAAGGTCAAAAGCTTAAAACATGAAAATATATATACATATATAGTACATATAATGAATCGTGAATATTTTATAAAAATTAATTATTTAGAGACCTTGCCATTATTTTTTTATATGCTGCTTTCAAACTTTTATACGAATTATAAACTAATAAGTACTTAAATTATTAATTAGAATTTTGTAAAAAGAAAAATTCTGGCAAAACTAATCGTAATATTAAAAGAACTTTCATTCCTTTTTGCATTGAATCACCCAAAACGAAAATTAAAATATAATTTAATTTTTTCATATTTTTAAGATGAAATAAATATAAGTTTTTTTGACAACAAATTTGCATATTATAAAAAATATTGTTTAAACAGCTGTTGTTATTTAAACATAAAATATTAAATATTTATATTAAATATAAAAAAAAATGAAACAATAAACTAACTGTATATATGTATATAATTTCATTACCTGTACACTTTAAAGCCCACAAGCAATCTTATCCTTCTTGTTGCTTTATTTTTCACCTATTCTACCCCCGCTTTACATCAACATTATTATATGCAATGGCAATCTATTCAAAGTGAAGCGCAACATATGAGCTTTCTATATTTAGTGACCTTTATTGTGAAACTAAATTTTCACTCCCCCATATTTTCGGTAACACGAAAAATACTACTCGCATAAATATTTTAAAAATATCCCTATAGGATGTATATGTGTATGTTTTGATGTTAGTATTAATTTTGGGACAAAATTATCTTTCATAAAATTTTCTATTTTGTGACACTCACACTAACAACATTTTTTTTATATACAATTCTGTGGTTTTTAACCTTTCAAAGTTTGTGTATAATATGAGTATGCCTTTGATTGAGTATGTGGGTGCGTATAGTAGGAGTAATAAAGAAAAAATCTAAAATAAGGATATATAAAAAAAATTTTTTTTTAAATAAAAAAGAAGGTATATATATATATATTTTTTTTGTTTTAAACAGTTTTCCCCGATTTAAGGGTCAGTCAGTCTAGGATAAACGGGATAACCGGGCACAACAAGTGTTCCGCAGTATTAAATTTATAGTTTGCGTCGTTTTGCCGTCGTATATGTGTTTTTTTTAAATATTAATAATATAATAATTTTTTTTTTAATTTAATTCATTGTCTTTAAAACAAAATGAATATTAGAATTTATATATATCAAGTTATATAAATATTTCTTATATACCTTAATTTATTTAAGTGATGGTTTTTTTTTTTGGTAATGTCAAATTAAATATTTTGAATGGCATATCCTTTAATCTGATAAATACATTATGTATGTAATATTTTCGGGAAAGTGGAGAGTGTATAATGCAAATAAAAGAACATTATTTAATAATTAATATCACGGAGTTATAATTTGTTTGTATAAAAAAAAAAGTTTAACCAAAACAAAATTTATATTGAATAACAAATAAATCCTTTTTTTATCTCAATTTTTTTTTTTTTTGTAAAAAAATACATATATGTAAATATAATAAATTCCTATAAAATATTAGTTTAAGTTTCATTTTTTCATTCATTTTTAAAATAGTTATCAAAAAGTTTTTATAAAAAAAAAAATTTCTTGTGAAATTCCAAATAATAAGAAAAAAATTATTTACAAAAATTTGAAAAAGGATTACAAAAAAAAAAAATGAATAAAAAAGTTTTTTAAAAAATATTTGTTTAAATGAAAGTAATTTTTTTTTTTTTTTTGCTAAATGTTTACAGAAAAAAATAAAAGGTGCCAATAAAAAAAGTTATTTAAATCCTTAAATACAAAACACACACAAAAGAAAAGTAAAAATGTGGAAAATGAAAAGTTTATAAAATTATAATTTTTATTTCTTGATAAATAATAAATAATGAAAAGTTTAGTAAATTTATAAAAAGTTTAATATTACTACAAAAAAAATTTTTAAAAATTTTTGAATTTAATAATTGATTTTTCGTTTGATTTTAAAAATTCTTTTTAATATAGAAATGGATATATTTTGGATAATTTTCATTTTAACTGGATTATTTATAACCAAACAAACAAGTAAGTTAATATTGATGAATACGTAGATTTAATATGAATATTAAATTTAATATTTAATATTTTAATTATTTCTAATTATTTTTGTTTGAAATCACCTTCGGAATATCGTTTTGATAGTATAACAAAAATATATAATTAAATTTTGATTTTTTCTTTGAATGTCAATGTGCGTATATAATATGTTTGTCATCTCCTTAAATATTTATTGTAATATACAGGAATAATTTTCTTTATATATATACATATGTATTAATTATTAATAAGGTAAATCGATAAAAAATTAAATGTAAAATATATATTAAAATGAACCTTTGATATATAAAAGGTAATGTAAATTTGGGGTTAAAATTTTTAGGCTACTTATAATACAATAAATATGGAAATTAAAATTAGAATATTAAATAAATTGTGTTGTAATTTAATGATAGTTGAATTATAAAATTAAAGAAAGGAAATTATAAATTTTTATAAGATAAGAAATTCATCCATAATTTAGAATCAAAAATTTCTATTACTGGAGTATGTATTTCGTAGAAATTTTAAAACCTTATTAGAAACAATATTAAAGATTTAGTTTATTTTAGAAATACTTAATTATATAGCTGTTTCTAGAAAGTATATTGGAGTCACAATTGTTCGGACCATATTACAGTTTCTTACCCGAAAATTAACATAATTCGTCCTCTTAACTAAATTGATAAATTGTCAAATAACAATTCTTCATAAATTCTAATGAATTGTCAATTACGACAGAGCTATCGTCGCTGAACAACTTTATAATCGAATTAAATTAAAAATTGACAATGATTTTTCCATATTAATAATAATTCTGCAGTCTATTTCCTAAGTTATACTAAATTCGTATAAGATTAAATAATGTCCATGTATGATTACTAAAAATTTGTCTATACTATCAAAGTCAAATGAATCAAATAAATAATTAAATTTCTGTGGTTGAATAAATTAACTCGATTCAATAAAAATGGTAACGATATATTCTAGAATTCTCAATTCAAACATTTTACAATTTTATTTAAAATTATTATAAGGTATATATATAATATATACATCAAATAATTAATCAATTTTGAATATTTAAGTAATCCAATTTAGAACATTTAATCATTTTTGATTTAAAAAAATTTCAACAATTAATAAATCAATTCAATTATTTATATAATTTATTTTTGTAAATCATTCTTATATAATAATCTAAACATTATTATAATTTTAGGAGTTAGAAAATTAATGGTTTGTTAAAATAAACAAGAAGTTTTATTATACAATTTTGGAATAATTATATGTAAAACTTAGATTAATCATAAAAGTTTTAAACATTTTTCAATCCCACAACAAGGTTTTTAAAAATAATTATAATATATATATATTTAAATTCTTATTCAATATTATTATCTGATCCATAAAAGCCACATGAATTAAATTTTTCGAAATAATTTCTATAATTTTTGCAAAAATGAAAAATATCTACATATCTTAATTTTAGATTATATGTTCTAATATCCTCTATTATACTTGTTATTTAATATTATCCTTTCCTTGATATAAAAGGATTCGTAAAAAACAATTTTAGTATATAAAAGTATAATTTCCCAAAACCACAAAAAAAACTTTTTTTATTACAATATGCAATCATTTTGAAAATTACCCTTTAGAAAGTTTACTTGATCTAAATATTTAATATTTAAAGGAAACTTTATTATATATACTATAGGAAAAATTGTGGTAGGAAAATTGTTAATCAAGACACAAAATAAAAAATAAACATCTATTATATAGTTAAAATCTAAAAAAAGAGGAAAGTTAATATTTTATATATGTATATGTAGTTAAATTTTTCCATTTGATTTAATTTATAAGTCTAGTCAAACGAATCGCTTTAAACGATAATTTCATATAAATATTTTCTTCTTACTATTTACTATATATACTAAAAAATTAATACAAAAAGTTAAATTGTGGCTAATCTTCATGTTAGCTAATAGTTCGCAAAAGCAAAGAGCTAAAAATAACCAAAATATAATTTTCGAAATAAGGTAATAATTTAGAACATGAAAGTAAGCTGAAAATATATTTTTTAATATAATATTTATTTGCGTGTTAAGGAAATGTTATGTTGCGTTTTGTGTAGGTATTTATTCCTGATAAAATGAAAATAAAAACAAAAATATGCTAAAAACTCCAAAATTGTTTAAATTAACTTGCTTCATATTTTATATAATAACGTATACATATATACCAGCTTATAATTTTCTATATAAATTTATTGATTTTCCCTTTTTTTTATTACACTTTTAGCTTTTGCAAAAAATTAGTTTTATATTTTTTTTATCCTAGTTACTTTTTACATAAACTTTAAAAAAAAAAAAAAAAAGTTTCGTTCTCTGGTTGCGCGAATAATTGCACCGATTACTGGAAATTTGGTGGTTTTCCTATATATTTTTTATTCATTTTCTAAAGTGTTTTATATAGGAAATAGTAGAGCACAATTTATTTTTATATATAAATTATTAGTTTTTTTTCTATTTTAACAATTGAATTACAGGATGTCCTGTTTTAGTAGTATATGTTCAAGATAGTTTTTATTCATATTCATATTAAGTTTGATAATATTTATATGGTTAGTGGTCACTATACGTTAACTTAAATATGGAAACTTATGGAAAGTTACTAGTAACTTAAATACCAGATAAATAAAATAATAATGGAGAATGAAATTCAATTGGAAAATTAAATATTTTGTTTAACATAGAATTTTTTAGCGTATAATTCAAATAAAAATATTTATAAAATTTGAATTTATTCCTAATTAAATTTCCAGTTTGTTTTTTTATTTTCTAATATGTTTATGTAATATTAGTATTAGTAATTTAATTACCATAAATTATACATTTAAATTGATGTTTTAATCTTTATCATATTCACCCAGTATCATTATTTACTACAAAGTTTATTTTCTCAATTGTTTTTATATAAATATAAAAAATAAAATAAAAAATCTTTTAAGCTTTAAGGAAAACCTAATTATCTTTGTACATAAACAAATTTTTTTGGTTTTTTTTTTTCATTTTACTTTCTGAAAAATGAACAAAATATACTTTAAAGAAAACACAGAAAATATTTTTAAAAGAATGTGTAAATAAAGCGTTGGCGGATGGTTGTATATAAGCAAAAGGCTGACATTGTGTAATACATATATATATATATACATTTAAATATATAAAACAAAAGAGGACTCTCTAAAGAGTTCTTCTTTTTAAATAATAATCCTTATATTTCTATACATTTGGCCAATATAGAAATTCTGAAAAAATTATATACATACAGCCAGCGTACATTTTTTTTATTACATCCTCAGTGATTTTATTTTTTATGTTGGGAAAATTTTTCATTATTTTTATTATTTTTATTCAATGAAAATGAAATAAAGCTGTAATGTTTTTTTTTTTTGTTATAAACAAAAAAAAAAATAAATAATTTGTTTTTGTTGTGGAAAATCTTGTTTTTCTGAATTTTTCAATTGTATGGTGCCACTGAGTGGGTATGATAAGGCCACTTCATTGCCACTTCATGCGTAAAATTAAACATCAGCAGAAAAACTTTTCTTATACACATAATTTTTTTTTTTTTTTTTTTGGAAATTTCTAACAGCTGGGCTACAAATTTCCATTTGTTTAATACTCAAAATAAAACCTTTAAAAAAATATAAAATGATTATTCACGAATCCACAAAAAAATTCTTGAGGTTTTCACGATTATTTTGTTTAGGAAAAATGTTCAAAAAACGACAAAAAAGAAAAATTTAATTTTCTTTATTTAGTTTTTTTTTTTATATTAAGTTTTCATGGTTATAAAAGATTTTTCCCTTTTATTTCTTCGTATTATATATAAAATATAGCGAAATGAAAAATATTTGTAATAAAGGAATACAAAATATTTTACTTTTCTATTTTTTTTTTTGTTGAAATAATAAATATCGTTAAGGATAATAGCACAGTCGTTACATAATAATTATAATATTTTTTTTGGGAATAAAAATATTTTTAATTATTGTTATATTTTTTTGTTTGAATTAAAATGATGAGAGATAAATTATTTATAACTATGTTGGGTTGTAAATATTTTTTTTGGCACTTAATTGGTTAGAAAATCTTTATTATATATATACAATTTACAATATATATATATAATATAATAGGAGTTGTTAAAATTTTTAGATTAAAATAATGAGATATTTTTTATGTTTTACGATAAATAAAATAAAAGTTATTTTTGGAATGAACTTGTTTTAAATTTTATCAAGTACCCAATGTAGAGATACTATAGAAATTTATTTTATTAAGTTTAACAATTTCAATAAAGAGTAGTAAACAAATTTCTTTGAATATTTTAATTTGGGTATATATTTTAAGCGGAGGCTTTTGTTTAAATTGTTATTTTCAAACTTTAAATAGGAAATGTTTTTAATTATGTCAAAAAAACAAAAATTCATCGGTTCTTTTTTAATGATTCGTTTTTCAATTGATATATATATAATTTATTTTAAATATTTAAGTAATTAGTACTATATAAGTAATTAAAAAATAGTGCTTGAAATAGATTAATTTCTCATTCAAACTTATCAACACACATTAATTTCAATTCATTGATATCATTACATTGAATTTTTGTGTAATATTGAAATCAGATTTACCAAACCTTCAATTCTAAAGGCAGTTATTGAAAGTTTTTATACTTTTATATCTGTAAATTTTTGTGTTAAAAAAATTTGAATATTTTCTTTCGATATTATGTTATATAATTTATTCAACATAAATTTGCCATTAATAAATAAACGTACAATAATTCAGAAATTTAAAAAAAGAATTTTATCAATCCTTTTATATCGGAAAACAAAACATATCCTTTTTGCCTTGAACGTGCCTCCCATATATGTATATATATGGTTTGTTTTGTTTTCTAAAAAAAAAAAAAGGATTTTTTTTTCGTTACAATCTTAAAAATGTAATTTTATTTATTTTTCATATTTTTACGAGCAATTCAATAAAATTAACTACGCCATAAAAAAAGGACATAAAAGTTTCGTTACATATGAAAACAATAATCTTTTAAAAGTTTATAAAATCAAGCGTATACAATTTTCATTTTCATTTTTTTTTTTTTTTTGAAAATTTTTCAATGCTCTGTTGTTTTTGCTGTTATTCGTTTTTGCCTTTTGTTGGTATATTACTCGTAAGAATATCCTTTTTAAAAATATCGTAAAATATAAGAATTTTTTTTGTTTGGCTATATACAAAAAATTCAAATCACGAACAACAAACACATAGTCTTTGTAACCATATTATTTACGATTTATTAGATTGCCTAGAAAATAAAAAGCCACCACCAGTTACACCCAACAAAATAAAACCCTTTTTCTTCTATTGTAGTAGTAAATATCAAATCCATAAAAAATCCATATTTATTATATAAATAAATACATGAATTTTTTTTCAGTAAATTTTTCGATAAAGTGGGTACTAAATTCTTCATGGATTCCGACAAACTTTAAAAACCAAAATCAAATACAGAAAAACATTACATATAGAAAATTATTAGAATTTTAGCAATTTTTTACAATACTACAATACTTTTTTGTCGTACATTTTTGTAACCAAATAACAAAAATTACCATAAGTAAATAAAATTATACACAAAATTGTACTCAGTTTTTTTTGTTATTGTCTCTTTGTCTAAAAATTTTTGGAAACTCTACAATGATTTGTTTGTCAAAAACCAATGGACACGATTGCAATTTGTTTAAAAAAAAAATATATAATTTTTTGAATTTTAATTACTGGGAGAGGTTCATACAAAAAATATTTCCAAAATAGATTTTTCTTTATACAATAAGGATTATTTCGAGATATAGAGTATAGTTCATTTTTTAAATGCTTTGGCCGCCTGAAGGGTAATAAAAGAAGATTTGCTTTACTAAAGATTAGAGATTACAATTTAAGAATTTCAATTTTGTTTCCAAAATTTATTTACAAGACCAGAGTATTTCATGTGCGTGCTTAGAATATTTATATACATTATATACGTACTTCTTGCAAAAACTGATACTATATTATATATACAAACGAAAAAACTAATTTCGAAAAATTGAAGTTTTCGCTTCAAATTTTAGATTATGAATTAAAAAATACTTAAAAAAAATATTATATAAAGTTCTTAAAATAATCTTAGATTAAATATTATTTTTGAATCCCATATAGTTTTACAGATATTTACCACATTACCATAATATTTTTTCTTAATATTAATCCAAAAATTATTACATATATTTTCCTTTAATATTTTATAAAATTTGTCAGATATTTTTTAACAAATTGAATAAAATATTAAATTAATTTAAACTTACATTTAGAATCACGTGCTTTAATAATATATAAAAAATATAATCTAAATCATATTATTTTTTAGGTGTTTAGAAAATAATTTCATTTACGTAATAAATTTTTTTATTAGTAACTACTATTGTAGCTAAAATCCTAACACGTTTTGAATATAGTATAAAAGTTATTTTAATATAAATTATTTTGTATATAGAAATATAATAAAAATGTTCCAAATATAAAATATAATTTTCTGAATATAGTTTAATTTTTTTTATATGCCAATTAAATTTAATTTTGTTTATTTCGTTTTGGTAAATGATTTAACATTTAAGTTTAACTTGAGAGAGAATATAATATGAGAAAATTTTTAAAAGAAATTAATTTAATAGAAATTTATTTTAATTATTTTAAGGTTAAAAAATATTAAAAGATTGTAAATGTCATTCTATTTAATTTGTCATAAAACTTATGACTATATGTATACAGTTTATATCTATATTAAAATTGAAATTTGAGGTGAAAATTTATTTTTAATATTATCAAATTAGGTCAAGCGAAAGTCCTTAGAAGCCATATAAGGTATTAAAATAAATTTTTTTTGTGGGATTTATTAATATTTAAAATTAAAATTATATACAAAAGGATAGTAGTATACGTACTACTAGTAGTAGAAATATCTGTAATAATATTTATCAAAATTAAATTGAAATAAGATATGATTATAACATAAGATTGAAAATATTCTACTTTTAGTAATTATATATATATTGATTAAATACAGTAATTTAAAATGAAATTGTAAATTTGCCCCGAAGAAGAATTTTCGTTTAGTATCATGGATATAACAATTAATTTGACTGAAATCTATTGTAATTATCTTTAAAGTTTATATAAATAATATTTATAATAAACATCAAATTTAACTTTACCATTTATTATTTATAACAAAAAAAAAATTTAATTATTTCCAGATTTAGAGAATTACTTATTTCCGTGAAATAAATTCTTTTCATTAAATAAGTATTTACCAACAATTCAACATTTAGATTTTTAGCAAAACAAAATTTTTATAAATTTTCATTTGACAACAAATTCAATTATTTTATTTCTATTTTCGTTTATTTAAATCATTAATTTTAATGAGAAAATAATATGTTTCGTATAGCATAATAATTTTCTCAACACTGTTTCAGCATTGGTATAGAAATCTTTTTTGCAATTAATTTTTTTTACCATGATTAAATCATCTAATTATAAGTATAAGAATTTCTACTACAATTTTTTATCTATTTTATATGATTTATAACTAACTTCAATTTAAAATTATATCACCTGGGTTTTAATATTTCTATTAATCATTAATAATTTATTATTAAAATAAAAAGTGAAAACCATCATTATTTCTGTTTCTGTTTTTTATACTTTAAAATTACGCATTTTATTAGAAGATCTTAATTTACGTCCAACGTAAATTTTATGCCAAAAACACAATTCCATTCCATTACAATATACATATATTATTTTAAATTAAATTTAACCCAAAAGCAATTTAATTTTTTTGGAATGGTGCCATAATAGTTTCTATAACTAATATTAACATCTACTTTATTTCATTTATAAACTCTTAAAATTTGTTTTTATATTAAAATAACTGTATTGTTCATACGATAATCATAATATCCTTGAACAAATTTTTCAACCATAAAACAGAAATTTTTATTTTTGTTAAAACACAGAAAATGGGGAGAAATGTTTCGTGGTGTTTTCTTTTGGTTAAACTCATATATATACCTGGATATAATTCAATAGATATAAAACAGATTATGGAGTGAGTTAAACATATAATGTACTGAAGCTTTAAAATACCTTGAGATTTGAGCTTTATATTTTTTTGTATAACATAACATAAAGAATGAAAATTTACGTACATCTTTGCTAAAAGATGTATAAAAACAAAATATTGTTGTTAAAAAAATTAATAAATTCTAAAATTTGATATTCCTAAGAGCTTTAAAAGATTTTTTACATATCTAAGATATCTTACTTGTTATTTGTAACAAGTAACATGTTAAAGAAAAATATAAAAATAACATAAAATGAAATAATTTTGGAAATGTTTATAAAATATGAAAATATCTGTTTAAAAAAAAATATTAACAATTGTTCATACATATTAAATCAACTACAACTGAGAGTATATAGATTTTAAAGATAATGTAAAATTCTATTAATGTAATTCATTCAGTAAATCGCCTGGCACTACCAAAATGTAACCCAAATTACGCATACAAAATATTAAATTATTACTTAAAAGTAAAAGATTTGATTTATATTATAAAAATTAAAATATAAATATAATAAATATTCTTCTTTCCTTAATCAATATTTATCACTGAAATTTGGTATAAAAAAATTGGACAAAAGGCAAGGGCAAACGTCCTAAATTATATAAATGAAAATTTAATGCACATCAATATGGTTCGTTTACATTAAAAATTACTAGACTGGAAAATTTTCATCTTGAATGTTAAAACTTATATAATTTATAAGCTTTATTGTCCCTCACTCGTCCTAATCTTAATTTGATTTAAGAACAATGTTGTCTACTTATAATAAGATCGTATACTCACACTTACATTTGGGGAAAATAATAACAATTTTGTATAAAATAAAGTTTCTCTTTCTGTCTATAATAATAATTTTTTTTTTTTAGTTTTGTTAAAAGAAAATATTTACGTATACCTTCACGTATCCTTTATTACTCGGGGGAATTAAATTGAGCTGGATCTTTTCTTATAAACCTTTAGAACTAAATTCTTAATTTCCAAAGAAAAGTAGAATTTTTTTTAGTAGATGAATTTGTATAATGCTTTAGTTGTATACATATAAAAAATTTAATAAAATAAGAAAACAAATTCTTCCTTTTTTTTGTGGTACTATTTAAGTATTTGAGTAAACCAACCCAAACCTGATTATCCTCTCTAGATTGTTAAAATAAAAGTTAAACTTTTTCAAGTAGGTTAACATTCATAAATTATGTACGTAAACTTTTATCCATTAAAACATTTCGTCAATATTGATCGTCCTTTTTTGTATATATTTTGTTGTTGCGGGTTGTGAAGAATGAATTTTTTTGTTTACAACTACGGATCAGAATATTATATTTTTGTTCGTAAGTGTTTACTTTCTTCGACCAAATATATATATTATTATTGCTATTTAGTTTTTATAATACATATTTGGAGTGTGAGATTTAGTTTTTATACAAAGTTTACACAAACTTTATTATTTATTTTGTATTACGTTAAACTCTTTCCTACCCAAAATAAGGGATTAATGTTTACTCATTTCACGTACAAATTATAATTATACTGATTTTAGGCCACGACTTTCATTGATATAGATATTATTATTTTGAAATTATTTATGACTTTAGTTAATTTTATATTTGAATCTGTATTTAACCATTATAATCATTAAATGACAAAAATCATAAATACATATATAGCACTAAATTTCAATTTTGTTTATATTTTTTAATTGTTTCCAATTAAATTTTCCATAAAATATTTATGTCACGTCCTTATCGTTATTTCCAATTGAAAATATATTCTATATATGGCAGGAAATTAAGGTTAATTGGAGATATATATTTTTAAATTGATTATTTACCTTTTTCCATTATAATCAATAATGATTTCTTTTTATAAATATTAATTTGAGTTCTTAAGGACAATTTTAAGAATTACTAAATAAGTATATATAATAAATTTATTAAATATTATTTCAATTTACGTAAAAACTTTGAAAACATTCAAATACCCCAACACAAAGCGTAAAATTATAAAAGTTTCTTAAAATTAAATATAAATTAAAAAGAAAATTTTAGCACAATTTCAAAAATGGGTAATTTTTTCTGAAATTTACTTATTTTCAGACTAAATCACCCATTTTTCAAATTGTCGTTTCAATACAAATTATTCTTAAACATTTTTCGAATATTTCAATCATTTTTTACTTATACATATTGAATTAATCGATTGATTTAATTTGAAAAACCTTTAATCAGCTACATAATATATTTATTTTAAAAGAAAAAATTCGGATATACAATTATTAATTGATCTGCAATAATAAATTACACTTTTTTCACCCTCAATTTATATTTTACCCTCTTATATTTAAAATATTCTTTTCCATATCAATAAAATAATTTTATATAAATATGTACATTATAGAATTTCAAATTTGAATCATAATTCCATAATTAAGTATTAAATATTAAACAATTTATCATAATATTTAAATTTTTTCGAAAAAAAAAAATCTATTACATTTCAAAGGTATGAAATTACAGATAATATTTATGCACAAAAAAAGCCAATTTCCAAATGAAATTTATTTAATCTCGATTATAAAGTATACATACAAATTAAATGAATTGTAAATATTTACTAAATATTTTATTTCCCATAAATACAAAAAAAATTATATGGGGGTAGCCATTTCAATTAAATATAAAGTTAATAAATACTTAATATTTTACCAACGCAATAAAAATTCATTAATAATCGAAAATAAACGAAGAGATTTTAATTTTAATAAAATCAATCAATTTTTTTTAGGTTGTCAGAGAATTTTTGTTCATAAAAAAAAAAAGAAATTGATAAAAAAAATTGTAATTAATATGAAAAAAATGAAACCAACAAAAAAAAAATGCAATCAATTAAAACTTTTTTTTATTTATTTTTAATGTTTTTTTCAGGTGGACAATCTGAGGTTGAAGTACAATTGGTGATTAAAAAATATGTAGAAAAAGGATCAAGTGTCACAATTTATTGTGAGCATAATGTTAAACATGAAATATTATATAAGGTGAGTTTTTTTCTTAAATATAATTTATGATTGTTTATTTATTTCATTTTTTTTGTCTGTTTGGAAATGAGGAAAAGCTTTTTATCCTTTTTTATTTATTTGCTTACATAAGTTAAGTCGTTATTTATTTGTATTGGGCGATGAACATATAAAAAAAATTTGTTTTTTGTTTAGTTTTTGTTAGCTTTTTCCTACATAGTTTGTTTTGTTTTACTTTTGTTGATTATTTGTTTTTCCATGAGGAATAAAAGTCCAACCAATAAAAAAGGATAATGTAACAAACTAAGGATATACATGATAATATAACAATATTTGTAAGAATACGATTTTTTTTAAAGGATTATTTGATTAATTTCAAAGATTGTAGAAGAAATAAATGAGAATTATATAATATAAAATATATGTTTATTAAAATGAAATTAATTTATTATTTTAGTTATGTTTGTATCAGTAATCCAGTTAATTTCAGTATTTTAATGAATAATTTAATTGAGAACGATAATTCTTAGATAATTAATCTGAATATTGGAAGTAGAATTGTGTTAGTTATTCTGTAAACGAATTTTTAATATCTTATCTTTATTTTATGAGTGTGGTATACGGTATACAACACTTATGTATATATAAGAATGCATATTTTGCTGAACTTAAAGATATTTTGAACAAATCAAACCCATTTCATAGTAAAACTTGATTAAAAAGACTTAAAAATAAATTATATTATAAATAATTTAGATCACAAAACAGCAGGTCTGGTCTAATAAATATGTTATAAAATCTCCACGGATTTTGTAGGAAAACGGACTTGAAATTACAAATTATACTACCAATTAAAAAACATCATAATTCTTCCCCAATTTATCTAATTTTTCTTTTTATATAATAAAACTTATTGAACTTTACAAAATTATATCTTCGTTCCAAATTAATCCTAATTTATAACATAACTATATAATCTCTACAATCTTAATTCAATAAATTGCCATCTTATTTAGAACCTAAAAAAATATTTGAAAATTTTTAATATACAATTTTATTTGAAAACGAAAAAAAACCTTCGGTTTGGTCGATTGGAAAAATATTTTATCACACCTTAAAAAAGTGACTGTTTTTTTTTTTTACTTGGAGACAAAAATCAGCAATAAATTTCCTTTATATTTATTTTATATTATTTATAAAATCAATAAAAAAAACCCTCTTCAGTCTTCCCAACTACTTGATCCTTTAGTAGACGATATTATTTTTTTTTACTGGGGGAAAATTCAAGAAGATACAAGAATTTTGTTACGGAATTCTTCAGTTTGGTTGTTTTATGTTTTTTACAAAATTCTTTAATGCTTTTTACGGAATTTAATATTGCTTCTTAAGGTAAAAATATCGTGATATAAATTAATATATTATACTTTTTTTTATTTATAACTATTTATAAGCTATAAAAATTCTAAATATATTTTTCTTTTGGATATGGGGAAATTAAAATATATTTTTGTGAAAGTTTAAGCTGTAATATTTTTTCCCTATTGACAATTTTTTGATTTAAATTATTGAAAAACGTCAATAATAATACTTAATTTATAATAATAATATTATATTAAACGAACACCCATAGCAATAATGTATTTAGATTACTGAGCAATAATGTACATATTTAGATTAGTATGACGATCTGGCGAAACTAATTTTTAAATACAGAAACAGAAACGAAATAAAAAAATTACTCATAAATTCAGATAAGATCAGTTGAATGAGATATCAATTTTAAAATCAAAACAATTCTTTCACTTATTTAATATAATGTAATCAAAGTCAATCTTCACATATATAACATTTATTTCACGTATATTATACACATACACTTAAAATCACCTAATCTTAAAAGATCTAAATCAACAAGTTTTTCTATAAATATTCCTTATGACTTTTATTTATGAATTTTTGAATAATTTGTTCTACAAAAACATTTGTATTCAACCTTTTTGTGGTTCATTTAAAATTCTGCATGGTTAGCTCTGTGAAAAGGATAAACTAATTTCTTATAGGTGAGAATTTTAGCATTTTTTTCAAATTCATTTCTATCTTGTTAAAAGCTAAAAATTTATTGACATTTTAACTTTTAGAATATCCTGCAGATATAACGAAATTTTACGAAACTATTAAAAGGAATATCCAAAATATAAGTATAAGGAGATTTTGAATTATTTTTAGTTTTATTGATTTAATTATGTATAAGTATATAAATTCTGTGGACATTTTAATGCAGAAAATTTCTTTTTTCATAAAATTGAAATGTTTGATCAAAATAATGGAATTTCGATTTCTCTTTGTATGAGTTGTTGGAAGTTGCTTTTGAATACTAATGTAAAGATTTGATTTTTAATCTAAAATTCAAAAATTTTATGTAGTAAAAAATCAATATTCCATAATATTTCTATACATATTTTATTATTAATTTGCAGGTTTTATGGCTTAAAAGCGATCATGGCAAATTATTTGAATATGTACGAGTCAGAAATCCGCCATTTCGCAATTTTACAATACCAGGTGGAGAAATTGACGTAAGTATATTATTTTTTTACAAATATAATAAATAAAATATACTCTATGTATAAAAAAAAACCATTTTTTGATTATCAATTCGCGTTTATATCCTTCAACGAGATAACAAAAAATAATTTTTTTTTTATAAAATAAAATTACCACGTAACAACCGGTATTTGATGATTACATTTTCCCTTTAATAATGATTATCCAATTGTTATTACTATACAAAAATATTATAAAAGGAACCACAATTCTCTAACCTTAACTGATAAATACAAATTTCAATTATTTCTATTTTCCTTTTCTATTTCTTGTTATTATTATTATTATTTTTGATATAAAAAGAGGAAACTTCGTTTTTATGGTTGATTCACGGTTGGTGAGAAATGATATTTTTGTTATACACGTCTATTTTTTTGGTTGTTGTCACGCAAATCAGCAAAAAGGTATATTAAAAAAAAGGAGAAAAAAAAAACACCGACAACTACCCACCGTTTTGGAAGTGTTTTATTTGAGCTTTGAACAATAAATTCATTTGACGCTCTATTAAAAATCTAAACAAGGCCAATGACATCGTTCATTTTTTTGGTGCTGTTAGATTTTTTTTTTGTGCTTTTGAAAATAAAATAAAAATTTGTAGCTATATAAAAATTTGTTTTACTTTATTACTATAAATAATAAATTGACAAGCATTTACTAGATAATTTTTCTAATATTTTTCTAGTTGCGTAACATAAAACAAGCATAAAACAAAAATATATATAAATAAAAAAAAAACTGATGTAAAATTTCGTTATATGTTCATTTTATAAACCATAAAAGAAAACCGAAAAGAAGCTAATAAATTATTTCGATTTTCTTTTAATAGAATACAAAGATTTTGATTAATTTCAGTGGCAGGTTTGGGTTTTTCTTTTTTTTTTGTTCTTATATATGTTTCTTCTTTTGATTAATGATTTTGTTATGCTCGAACTTGAGTTCAAGTTTATTTCTATTTCAACTGAAAAATAAAAAAAAAAAAAATAATAAAAACACAAAAAAATTTGTTTTACTAATTATGTGATAATTTATTAAATGAGTAGCCAAAGAGATTATATTATAATATCTTTTAGGGTTGTACTATACTGTATTATAAATTTTTTTAGTATATAAAATTTGATTTAATTAATTCAATTTATATTAACACAAAAATTAGTGGGTTGCTTTAAACAAAAAAAAAAATAAAAATAAAATAAAATTAAATTAATCCTAAGAGTTTTATAAGTGACATAAATCTGCCTATTAATTACCCAATTTAGATTGAATAATTAATTTATTAATATTAGATTGAAAAATATAGAATATAATTCAGGATAATAATAGAGATAATTTTTTTTATAATAATAAATAAAATGGATTACTAAGGTCTTTAATTCAGTAATTTGAAATATTATAATATAAGTATATTATAATTTTTATATAAATTAAAATGGAAGGATATTGAAAAATAAATATTATTACCTAAATTATAAAATATAAAATTTATACAAACCAAAAGTCATTTACAATTTTCAGTTCTAATAAGAAATTCTGATAAATTTTGTAAATGATCCTTAATGAAAATGATTAATATCCATCCTGTCAATCTTCAAAATTTCTTTGGACATACTTAAATTCATCCTTAAACCCTTTATTAAATCTTCTAATGTATTTTTATATTTTTGTAAACATTATAATATAGTTAAAAATAGTTTACTTTAAACAAATTGTAATAATTTAATTCTCATTTAAGTGAAAAAATTATCTTAAAATTGAATCATTTAAAATTTATATAATATTTTTTGAACAAATTTACCCAGTAAAATGAGTATATAGTAACAATAATTTACTACATTATTATACCATATGTATATAAAATTCTATAAAATTATTAAAAATTATAATTTGAAATTTTTTTATATTAAAATGAATTAATTTTTTTGTTTTAAATTTTTAACAGTGGTCAAAATCTGATGAAGGTAAATTAACGTTAAAAAATTTAGATTTTAATGCATCTGGTCATTATTATTGTGAAGTATCAACAGATACACCAATTTTTACAAAAGCATCACAAGATGAACATTTACACGTAATATGTAAGTAATATGTATTTAAATTTACAATAAAAATATGAAAATAGATTATTAAATTTAAAAATAAATAATTTGAATTTTAATTTTAATTTTTATATTCATTTTATAGTACCACAAACTGGACCACCATTAATAAAATTTCGTAAAAAACCACCATTTTATATTGGTGATAAATTAATTGCTTTATGTAATACAACAAAAGCTCGTCCAACACCACATATAACATGGTTAATCAATGGCAAAAAGGTATGAAATTTTTAATTTTCTCAAAATTTTTTATTGTGTTAAATATCTCAGTTTAATGCCAGTTTATAATACATAACTTTTTAATACAATTTTTTTTAATATAATAGCGTTCCTATACAATATGTTTCTATATAACTAATTAAATGTACCTACTTTTTTTCGTCTAATTATAATAGAAAGCGCGCGTATAATAACCTTTTGGCAAATAAAGTTTTAATGTAGCTTATACTGTTTTTAACACGCACGCACACATTTTTACATTATTGTAACCAAAGGAGACAAAATAATCTTCATTAATTCTATACATATATTTTAATAATATATAAGTATAATTTTTTCTGTCTCTAACACATTTTTAAACCGCAAATTAATTAGGAAATTTTATACCATAACAGAGCAATTAATCATAACGAAAAAAAAATATGAATCAAATTTCAACTCATAGAACATTAGCTAAACTATACAAACGAAGAGCATAAAAAATATATATACATATACATATGTCTACATATATTAAAATAAATTTTCCCTTCTATATAAAAATTCTATTCTATTATTTTCAATTTGTCCTGGCGAGAAATTTAATATGATAAAGAAAAGACGGAAAATTGTGAAACCAAAATAACAAAAAGAAAAAACAACAAGGAAAAAAATTCAATTGTTATAGCATAACCTTTTATGTTCACCTGAGAACCTTAAATTTTTTTTTTCTTCAACAGGTTGAAGATAAATATATTCGACCCGGACAATCAGTGGGCAGTAAAAGTTCTCATCGATCAAAATCATATTTAGTACAACAGCAATTACTATTACAACAACAGCAACAACAACAACAACAACAACAGCAGCAGATACAACACAATCAACATCCAAAACATTTAAATTTCCTACAATTACAAGGACAACAGAGGGGCCCACCGTTGATAGATAGACAACAAGCACAACTACATTCACAGTATGAAAACAATGAGAAAAATCTGAAAGGATCTAATTTATATGATTTTTCCTGGCAAGGTAAAAGAGGATAGGATGTATAAATATTCAAAATATTAATTTATTTTTTATTTTATATCCTACTGTTTGTTTTGTGGTTTATGTTTTGAAAGTTTTTTTATACATACATTGTTATCGTGGACAAATAGAATTTCTGATTAATAATTAAAAATATGTTGAGGGATCCATATTGTATTGTATAATTAAATAAATTGCTACGAAACCAAATATTTAGAATAAATCTTCTGTTTATTGTTATTTAATACAAATTTTAATTCAATTGCATAGCAATTTTTGGAATAATTTGGCAATCTGAAACATATTTTAGTTGAAATTTTCGTTTTTTTTTTCGACCCCTTGCCATTTTTTTGGCGCAAAATATTGTCTTTCTCCAATATATAGGTGAATTTGGTGTCTATGAACAGGGAATTTTAATTATAATAAAAATATCCAAACCAATTTCAAATATCTTATAGCAAAAAAAGTTGAAAAAGTCTGCAAATAGGGTGCCATCTTTTAAATGCTCCAATGTACTCATTTTTATAAGATACAATAAAAAAAACTATACAGATTCTGAAAATAGAAATTTCAATCTTTAATTTTATATATATCAAACATAAATCTATATTTAGAACCAACCTGAAAAACGAGTTCTTCAGAAAATAAAATAAAAATTTATTCTAGGTTTTTTTTTACCAGAACTTGGGAATATTAAAAGATTTTTCAATTTTTTTTTTGTTGGATAGTTTTGTTATAATTAAAATCTATCGATACCAAATTTGTCTAATTGCAGAATTTTAATTTTTTCCTCTTGCTATTTTTTTGGCGTAAACCACCGACATTCTCCAAATATATGTATATACATAGCCCAAATATAATGATTTATGCCTTTGATATATTTTAGTTCCCACTTTTCAACTTTACATATATAGATAAACTAATTACATTTATATCCTCTAACTAAATTGTATTTAAGAATCATTGAAGGATATTTTTATAATACCAAGATCAATTACATAAAAAAAAATACTTCCTCCAAATGAAACACTATGATAAAAAAAATGAAATGTTGTTAAATTGTTTCCGAGAAAATTTTCTATTCTATTTTTATTTATTAATTCCTTTTGAAAATAATGTCTAAAATGATTTATTTTTATTTTTCCTTTAATTATTGTATTACAAAATTTTGTTGTATATTCTTTTCGTTATTATTTATTTCTTTTTGACTTAATGACCAAAACCCTTCTAAGTAGAAAACACAAAAAAAAAAAAGGAAAAAGCTATCCATCCAAAATTAATATTATTCTAAACAATATTGACTATAGCGTATTTTTTTTTCATTTTTCGAAACAATTAATATCATTTGGTAATGACAGGACGGCCTTCTCTGATATGCAAACAAAAATATTTAGTTAACAGAATCCTTTTTTTTTTTTGTGTGTGCCTAAACTAAAAAGAAAAACAAGTCTAATGTCAATATTAATCCTTTTAAGTATGAGTTTTAAAGTCCTTTTAAGAATATTTTTCCAATTAATTAAAGACCTAATTTTTTTTTTTAAAGTTCTTTCTTATTTTGGATAATTTAAAATGAAAATATGACCTGGAAAAATATTTTTTTTAAATTTTATTAAAGTTTCTTTCGGTCATAAAATTTTATAAAATGAAAAGGTTTTATTTTTATTTTATTATTATCTACATCTACATAAAAGGATATATAATAAAGCTTTTTGAATTGTACAAAAGAAGAAATTTAATTTAAATAATTTTTGTTAATTATTATATGTATAAATGAAAAAAAAATAGCTAAAATTTTTTTTCCTTTGTCATAAAAAAGAGTCCTTAAAAATGGTAAATATAATTTTTGTGAAAGATATTTTTTCATATACATTCATATATAACAGAGGATATACAATTAATTATAAAGCATAAAATAATTAGGATCTTTAAAATTCATTTATATAATAATCTTTTCATTTTAATGAGTTGAATGACTCAGTTTATTTATTAAATAAAATGTCAATTTACAATTAGAAAAAATTTAAATTATAATATTTATATTATTCGATTTGGATAATTGAGATTTATATGCAATTTTATTTAAATATATAACAAACATTTCTTTTCATTAATTTTACAATTATAAATATATATTTTTAGATGAAGTATCATCACAGCATAATCATCATCATGATGGTCATCATCATTCGGGAACAAATTTAAATAATCCTTTTAATCAGCCAACAAATGTAAATGAATTCAATCATAAAAATTTTGACAATAAATATTATGAATCTAAAAAACATAGGTAAATATATTAATTAAAAATACAAATTAATAAATTAATTAATTAATATAAATTTAATAATCATTTTAATGTTTTTCACTTAGTGCGAAAAACGTTAATAAAAAAATAATTCATTTTTATTCCTTTATACATAATTCTAAAAGCTTTCAACTTAGTTCAAATTTAATGCCATCCATCATGCACTGTAAAAAAAATTCATATAAAAAAGTTTTTGATATTTTCTATAATAAGTTTTTTATGTGAATTTTTACACTTATTTGTTGTGGTGCTAATAATATGATTTATTTATAGTCATAAAAATGAAAATTTATATGAAATAAAAAGAAAATTTAATATTTTCTATATGCACACAACGAAAATTTCCTCTGGGAAAATATTATATAAAAGAGGAAAAGACAAACTTTTTTAGAAACTGATAAGCTGTAGGTAGATGCCAAAAGTGATCATATTCTTTATGAAAATATAAATAAAGTTTCAACTAACTATAATTTTCCGATATAAAATATTCTTGCTAAATTTTATAATATGAGATTCTATTAAAAAATATTTTTTAAATACATATTATAAATATTTTCGAAATTTAATATCAAGAAAATTTTATCTTAACGATTAGAAAAATTCATTGGAATTAAAATATAATATTTAACAAGTTAGTAATATAATAAATATATTTAAAAAAAAAACTTTTATATCTATAAATCGAAAAAGTACAACTTCAGATCTACCTAATATTATATAGCTACTTATAATAATATAAAATCTATATAGCTGCACCAAAATGCAGTAAAATTATTCAAAAAAATTACCATAAAAACTTTTATTATTTCACACAGGAATAATAAAATAAAAATCTTTTCATAAGGACGAAATTCTATAAACTGTTATGGCATTGAGGAAGAATATTCTGGTATTGTCATGTAGCTTATGTTTTTTTTTTTTTGGGCCATGAAGTTAAATTATTTAAAATATAATCATTAAATTTTTAATTAATAAAATTAAGATTAATAAAAAAATTATAATTAATTTGAAAAATGATATTTCTATTAAGTATTTATTGTAGATTTCCAATTAGAATAAATAAAGAATTTCATTTTATTTTGTCTGTCATTCTATTTATTCGTCCGTTTATAAATTTTTTATATCATTTTGTGTATTAAACACCAAATTTTAACAACGCATGTTTTTTTTTTGGCATATTTTTATGCTTTATAAGTTTTGTCTATAAACTACTTACTTAAAAATATTATACATTAAATTCTATATTAAATAATTAAATTCATAAAAATTCATACTGTAGACAAAATTAAAAACTTTTTAAATAGATTTTAGTATTATAACAATAACAAATATGAAGAAATTATTAATATAATAAAAGTATATGTAACGTAATATTAAAAAGCTTTGATAAAAGGCACGTTTCACTCATTTAAAATATTAGACAAATGTTTACTTCTCATGTATATCATAATAAATATTATATACATATAAAATTTCATTTGCAATTTGTTATGCTATTAAATTAAATCTCTTTTAATTTATAGTTTATGGAAATTTATGTGACCGCAAAATATTCCCTTCATATCATAAAATTATAATTAATTAAATTTAATATTTTATATTAATTATGTATTATCAAAATATATATTTACATAAAATTTAATTAGTTAATATATTTGATAATTAAATATTTATATAAAAAAATATAAATAAATTACAGACTGTATAAAGAAATTGGCTAAAGTACATAAATTAATAAATTCTAAACGTTAAAATACAATATAATATAATATAATGCAAAATATAATATAATAAATAATATATAATATAAATAAATTATATTATAATGATGTACGTGTAACTTACGATGCACATGCACCAAAATTATGTGGAAAATAGTTGGGTAACGAAATTATAAATGAATTACGTCCAAATTTCAATAACGTCACCATATATTTGAATTGATTTTTTTAGTCCTTTTCTTGCATATACTCACATATGTAATACCTATTCTTCAATGTACTTGAGTAGTTCAAGGACATACAAATTCACCTTCAATTATTCTTTATATGAATAGAATTTTGCCTGATATAAACATTTTTTTTTTGTGTGTAATAATTCTTCTTGTTATTTAATATACTGGTACCTTGATGAAAAAAAAAATTGTAATTCAGTTCAATTGTTCGAGTGTTTGTCAAAATAAACACAAAGATTCTAAAGAAGAACAGAAATTTTTGATGAAAAGTAAACCCTTATAATTTTCGTTATGCAAAATTAAAATATTTAAAGATCTTATTATAAGAAATAACGACCTAGAATAATTACAAAAACAGAAAGAGATATAACAAAAAAAAAAGTATTATACGTAATTTTATAACGAATCATTTAATTTAATTGCAGTTTTTTTCTGGGAAGGAAAATACTTTGTAAAATTTTTGCTTTGTTTTTCTTTTCTTTTTTTGGAACTTCTCTTTTTTACATAATTTTTTGTTTTTACTTCAAAAGGTCAAAAAATCAAGAATTTTCTTAAGTTTTCTTTTAAAATTTTTTTTAAAGGAAATAAGCAATGATTACGTATGTATATATATTTAAAACTTCATTATTATAAAATGAAATTTTCTTTTCTGTTATACAAAAAGTATTTCTAAAGGTTATTTTTTTCGTTAATTGAAAGGACATTAAAGTCTGGTATATCCTCCAACGTAAATTTTCAAAGTTAAAATAGAATTATGTAAATTGAATAAATTAGGGTAAGGATTGAAATAATTATTCTATTTTTTTAGGGTCTCTTATATAACATTTAACTGAATATTTATTATTATATATGTATTAGAATATTCTGCTTCCGAAAAATTAACTAATATTATATAATTTAGATTGTTAGTTTAGTCGAATTTTTTTTTTTTAAACGAATAACTTAATTGTGTATTTTAATTAAACTATAAAAATATATATTCCTAAAAGTATTTTTTATGTTTTTCATTAAATACAATTTACAAAGCAATACGCTATTTTGTTATGACATATACTGTAATAGTCCTGTCAAGTAATTACTACCAACATTTAATTCTGTAGGTCGAATATTATTATTTTTCAAGCTAAAATTATAATTTTAAGATTGTATTGGCATTTAACTACGATTCTTCTATGGAAAAATAGGTCAATTTGTCTGAATTCACTAGAATATAATCATTTTTGTAGTAAGTTTTCCGATACATATTCCAGATTGTGTTTTCAAATAACAAAAACCAAACAAAAATTACATTTTTTCAAAAAGTTTTGTAAATATTCATAATTACTCATTCTTTCCTTCATATGTATATTCGGTATTGTATTTCTATATAAATTATATCCACAAATTACACTGTTAGATGTGATAATTGTTAATGTCATGTTACATTGAAAATAACAGCCTACATAACACCTCTTATATTTATATCCTGTTTTTATCCATCATAAATTTGTTATATTGCAACAATCTGGCATCTGACACCCACAACAACAACAACAAAAAAAGAAACGAAATTGTTTTGCATACAAAACACGAATATGTTCAATTTATGTATAAAGAAAATATATCAAATTTTCTACAATATAAAAAAAAAAAGATACATACAATATATTATTATGTTTTTGCTTCGTTTCGTATTTCGTTATTATTATCTTATGCTCTTTTCATATAAATTTAGTTTTGCATTCAAGGACTCAAGGATTTTATTTACATAAAAATAGATTATATAAATCATATAAGAAATAAGATATTTTATTTTCTATACAAATTCATATTTTAACTGTTATTATTATTTTTTTTACATTATATGTAATACCAAAATATTTTTCTGTCTATTACAGAAACTCATTTAATCGAAAATATCGTCGTTATGTGAACGAAATGAATGGCTACAAAAGGTCGAATGGATATAATGTCAATAGTACAGGAAGTATTATAAATGATAATACATTTCATGCTGGGTACGGTAATGAAGGAAGTGGTGGTGGTGGTATTAATAGTTATACTGGATATAGTGGTAGTAGTAGTAGTGGTGCTATGGCAAATTTTCAACGTTACCATTATCAACATCATAATGGTACAACAGCTATTAGTCAATTATATATCGATGTTGCTGAACATCATATTAATAGTAATGGTCGTTTAGAAATAACATGTTTAGCAACTATACCAGCACATGTTGCTGCTGGTGAACAATTTGCCGATTATAAAACACATTCGGTTAAAAGTAAGTGTTTATACATATTATATTTACATTTATATACCGTATTAAATTTTTTACATAATTTATTGAATATTTAAAAAAAAAATTCAAATGCTTGTGTATTTTTGTTAATTTGATTGTTTATAGGACTTTTATAACTATGATTTTAAGATTTCACACTATTCAAATGATCTATATCTATAATATAAAATATGTACTATATGAATTATAATTTTTCAATTCCAGTTGATGTTGAAAAACGACCACCTAATGATACAACAGAAATACCACCAGCACCAAATCCTGGTGGTATGGCACAAGTTGGTAGCAGTTCATCAAATGCTATAAGTATTTTAAAATTATTATCAATTAATTTAATATTAATATGCATAACAATATTAAGAGTTTAATCCTCCCACTTCAAATTCAACTACATTATATAATTTTTTAAGTTATTTTTCAAATTACAAATATTAAATAAAATCAAACCAAACCAAAAAATAAAAAAAATAAACCATTTGATTATTTAATCTAATTATGAAAAACAATCTCTAATACCACAAAAAAAACAAACAATAAATAATTTTTGATCAATTATTTGTAAATAAAATATTAGAATTAAATTTTTAAAAAATATATATATAAATACATAATTAAATTTAATTATATTTACATATAAAAGAAGAAGAAAAAAATTAGATATTTTAAAATTTAGGGAGCATTAATTTTATACGTTATGGAAAAACAAAAATAAAATTTAAATAATAAACTATATTTAATTTTTTTTTTTATTTAATTTCAAATTATTTCTTAATTAAGTATTTTGTAATTAAAATTATTATAATTATAATTAAAAATAAATCAAATCTAAAATATTTAATAAAATAAAAATATATAAAATATTTTTTACATCGGATAAAATTTCGATATTATGGCGACAAAATGCAAAATTATATAATATGTATTTAAATCTAAATTATAATATTTAAATAATAATAATAATTCTATAAACAATATCAGTGACAGTTTAATAAAAAAAACAAAATCAATTCAATTGATTCTTGAAAGTCCTTTTTTCATATAAATTAAAATTAAACATAAAGTTTACATAGCGTTTACCATATAAATAGATTTGTGTAAATTAAAATATTTAAATTATTGAACTTGTCATTTCAGAAATTATAAAATAAATCAATAGATTTGAAATTTTTTGAGAATACATAAAACTTTGAAGCTTAAAATACAAAACAATCAAAATGAAATTTATGTAATAGATATAATTAATATTTTATGTTACCGTTAGAAATACTTAGTTTGACGGTCGACTTTTTTTTTTTTTAGATTTATGATTAATCAGTGATAAATTGCAATATTAATTTTCACATCCAAAGTGTGGTCAAACATTATTGTTCAAATATTTTAAATATCAAACAACCACCCTATTATGTTAATTTAAATTTTACGTGACAAAAGACTCTTCGAGTGCTGAAAAATTATTTGAAATTTTCAAATTATTCTCATTACTTTATAAATCCAAGACCAAACAATTGACAGGTAACAACATCCTTACAAAAAAATATATGAAAATCATTTTCTTAATATGGTAAGCTAAAAATATATATATATGTTTGTAAGAGTTTGGACTTAATTTGCACTTTGAATTAGTAATTAATTATTAACTTTATATATGTATATGGCCGTTAAACTAAATTACTAAATTAATTAATTTTTAATTAGTTATTCCTAAAAAAAATAAATGACAAGAAAAGAAAACAATATCTGTATATTTTTCTATATACATATTTAAAATTTTACTCTATATATTTTTACATAACAAAATCTAAATCAAAATGGCTCACATTATTATCCACCATATTAGCTAAAAAACAAAAAACCTACAATAACAAAAAAAAAATGAGTATTAAAAAACTAGAAAAATGAATTTTGAAAATTAAATAAAAATGAAGTATATACATTTTAATTAATTACCAAAAAAATAAATAAATAAAAAATGACCTAGAATTTAGATAGAATTAAAAATATAATTAATTAAAATTTGAAAATAAAAATGTATCTACATTAAATTTAAATAACTTCTACTCCAATTTAAAAAACAAAAAATAAATGAACGCAAAATGAATAAAATTCAGCTTTAAATGTGGTTTAAAATATATAAAAAATAATAATTAAAAAGCGCAGTAAAAAAAGTTATAGGTTATAGTAAATTAGATAAATGAAAAAAATTAATATTTTTTTGTTTTGAGATATAATTAGAAATTCTACTACAATTTAATTCTACTACTATACAACCAAAAAAAAACAAGAACATTTTTTATAGTGCGATGAAAAAATAGATTTTTCTTTTTAATTCCAAAAACTTTTCGTTTAACTTTTTCAAAACTATTTAAATAAAAATAAAAATAAATGAAAAAAATCGATTCGAAAGCACTTAGTACACAACAGGCCTAGATTTTAGAGAGGATTAGTTAAAATTTAACGATTTGTAAAAATATAAAAAAAAAATATAAATAAAGTTTATGCTAGAATAGATAAGTGTAGTATTTTTTTAGTATTAAGAGAAGAAAATTATGTTTCATTGTTGAGTTTTTATAATATAGACAAAAATTTTAAATTCTTATAAAAAAAATATTTTATGAATTTTTTTGTTTGATCGTAATATAATTTTTGACAAGGTATTTAGAAATTAATAGCAACATCAAGTTTATTAGTAAACTTTTAAATCATTGTTCTAATATTTTTGATTGTTTGTGCTCTTCTATTAGAACGAAAGAATCATTAAAATTCTTGATGATTTGAAAATATTCATGAGAAGATTTCCTTAAATGAAGAACATTATTTTTAAAAATATTAATATTCTTGATGATTCGAATCAAGCATATATGTATAATCTAAAATGGTATCATTATCATAGTGAAAAATGAAAATAAATTAAATTATTTATAAATTAATTTCACTCTAAAATGTATCCATTAATGCTTCGATTTTTAATGAACTTGGAAAAGTATTATTATGTTTTTGATATCATGCAATTTTGTCAAAATAATTTAAATTACTTAACAAACCTAAAAATTCATAAAATGTTAAATTATAGTTTATTCTATTTAAAATTTTGGTAAATTAGATATATAGTTTATTTTTTATTTATAATTATAATTTTTGGACATAAAATAAAAATGAAATAAATGACCTGCTAAAAATATAAATAAAATAAATTTTTGATAAGTTAAAAAATAAAGTAAAATTTCCAAACCAAAACTATATTAAAAAAAAAAAAATCATCAAAAAATAGATAAATTAATTAAATAATTTTCAAAAAATAATAAATAATAAATCAATTCAATCTTTTACTATATACATTTAAGAATAGCTCAGAAATATTAATGTTATAATTATATAAACAAATAAAATCAATATTATATACATACAAAATAGTAAAATTTAAAATAAAATTTTGAAAAAAAATATTTAAATAGTTATGGTAAAAAAATATATCAATAAAATTCAATAAATAATAAAAATAACCAAATAAAACTACATACAAAGTTATATAAAATATAACCGTAGATAAATTGATAAACAAATTTTTAAATATAATTATAATATATAATAACAAATAATTACAAAATCAAATCACTAACTTTATACTGAAATTAAAATTTAAAAACAAAAAATTAATTTATTCTTAGAAAATGATAGAAAACATATTTTTTTTATCAAACATTAAAAAATAAAATGGAATCAAATTATGGAGTTACATGAGGATAGTAAAAAACCAGTTTAAAAGGATTATAGAACATAATATTCAGTTGTCACAAGTCAAAAACTTTCAAAAAAATTCAATTTTCCGGAATTTTCAAAATTCTAATAGACTATTTTCATTAGAATCGCGGATCATTTAGAATTTAGATCAACAAGATGCACTGGGTAAACTGTCAGAAATTACAAAATCCACGCAGTAATAAAAGTCAATAACAATTTTCACGTTCTTGTTACTTTTAATAACTTTTCCTTACTATTAAAGGAAATTTATATTTCGGCATCTAAACAAAACGATTTTAATTGTTTGTTAAAATTTATATTCTAAAACGACTCCGAATTCCGAATTGTAACATAACCAGTAAAAAATTACGATATTAAATAATCGATATTGCAATAATTTGATTCCAAATTATAATTATATAAATTATTTATATTTAGTTAATATTTTTTTAATATTTTTTAATAAATATAATTAACTTTTTTTTTATGTTGTTTTTATAAATATATAAAAATAGCTACAATGTCTTATGCAGGTATTTGACGTCTTCCTATGCTACGCTGTCTATTATAAAATATTCATAAAAATAATTATAAAATATAAAAAAAATTATATAAAAATTAAAAAAAAAATATAAAATAAAAAAAAAATTTAAAAAGTAAAATTAATTAATTAAATGTAGTTTTTGACAAAAAAAAAATTATGAAAGCCATTTTTAATTTTTACCTTACATAACTAATACCTTAAAAATCATAATAAAAATTGTCATTTTCATGTTCATGTTCATGTTCATAAAAATTTCACTTGACATTTTCATTCACTTTATAGTATACTTTTCACAGTCTTCTTGTACTGAATGTTAAACTTTTAATTTTCTTTATAAATTTTTACATTTTATTTTTGGGGAAAATTTATTTTATCTCCGCTTTTTATATTCGTTGATTAATCAGTTAATCTTAATAAGTCAAAATTAATTTATAATTTATATCGTTTGTTAATAAATTTGTTTGTAAAAAATCTGATAATAAATTGATTAGTAATAATAAATTTTATATTGGTAGAAATTTACAAATTATTTTCGAATAATTGAATATAAAATTAATATTTACATTATATGTACCGTGTAATTGATTTCCAGTAATTATGTCAAGTCAATAATATTAATTTAAAAAATACTTAAAATTCAAAGAAAAATATTTTCGAAAAATTAATATACATATACCACAATAATTATAATATTTAGTTAAAATTTAAGTTTGAATTTTTTTTAAATTTATTATATATTTTTTAATCTATGGCATCGAAAACTCTATGTTAATTTATTACTTGTAATTATCGGGATGTACAAACTGTAATGATATAATCGAATAGAATTATTGTAAGTGTAAGACTTCTGGTTCGAGTTGTAAATTTATGTTTTATTTTAAACTAATTTTACATATTTGAAAGAAATATGATAGTATTATTAAAAATTGTCAAATGTGCAATTTTGCTACAAGACAAAAATTTCAACACTAGTTTTATATTATTACATATTTCAAATACAAATTTTAAATTATACATATAATTTACTCAAAATTTTGCATATTTTTGTATATATGTATAATAACTACAAACAAAAAATACATTTCAATTTACGTTACGTTTTGTTGTTTCCATGTTGTTTCCATCATTATTATTCTTCAACAACAACAAAACATAACAAATACAAATCTCATAATTTAAAATCATACATTACATATAGTATATATAAAATATAAAAATTTTACAATTCTTCTTATTTCCTTATTTATGCATGTATACAAGTATTTTGGATTATTATATATGTATGTATTGAATTAATTTTACACTAGAATAAATTCAGGACACAAAGGAGATACAAAAAGTAAAAAAAAAAACCTATCAGACCAAAGGCATAAATCTATAGATTTATATATGTGTGTACATATCATCTTAAATTTGCAAATATACTTTCTCAAACACAATTTTTCCAACCATCCTTTTGCCCTAACGACAACTTCTCTTTGGTCTACCTACATACTTTTTTTTTATTGTTGATATTGTGAAATAAACAAGGAAACCAACAGCAAAATCCCTCAAGCATATCTGTGTATAGTATGTTGGTTATATGTATCTCTATATAAAAACATTTTCTTATTGTGAATAAAATATTCTTTTTTAAGGATCATTTTTTTAAGAATTTATACAACACAACACACACACGCACACAAAATTACAAATTTGTATTTTCTTTTTTTTTTCGTATTTCTCTATTTATGCACGTTGTGACTTCTTTTTTGATTTCCCAAGTGAAATGTGAATATCCTTACAAAAAAAAAAAAAGAAACTCACACAGCCATAACAATTTTTTGATAACATAAACTAAGAAATATGTGCGAAACTTTTTTTTTTTTATATATTTTTATAACCCCCCAACCCCCTAAATTCTTTTTACCTTAATCAAAAAAAAAAAAAAATTGAGAGAAATGAAAAAAACATCCCTTAATTTACATCCCTTAAAATGAAAGATCCAATCAAATCAAGAAAGTAAAAATGAAGAAAAAAATACTGATCCTTATTAGGTATCATGCCTTAAATATTACAAAAGTTTTTTTTTTTCCTTTTTGCCTATATTGAACTTTTCAATTTGTCCGGCACACCTGATTTTTTTTATGCAAAGATAAACAAATTTTACGTTTTGTATATTTGCGTGTTAGATTTAATCTTACAATGAAAATATCCTTTTTTTTTTTTGTTATTTAAACTTCTATATATATACTAAAAAAAAAGGGTTCAAACCAAACTTACAAAATTTTAATTATTCAAAGAGGAGAAAAGCACAAGGAAGAAAAAATATATAATAATAATAATAATGAAATGTACGTTTGGTTGTATATTATTTAAATTATTCAATCAAGGAAATCCCTAGGAGAGAAAGGAAAAAAAAAATATGTACAAATATATTTTTGTTGGTGAAGATGATTTTTATATATTTATGTATGGATGATGTATATTACGGTATATATAAATCTGAAGGATTGCAAAGTATCAATGTGTTTATTAAATTTTGATTATTATATAAATATTATAATATTAAAAACTAATATGTTATTACATAAATTACTGTATGCATTTTTTAGTTTTTTAATCATTATATTTATATAAACTTCAAATGTAACGTAAAAAAATATTTTTGAAATTTAATTTATATAAATGTATACTAAAAATTATATACATAATTTCAAAATACAATCTACGAAATTACCAATGGGAATTAATTTATATATATGTATGTATATATAATTTATATATATATATATATGCATATAAATATGGCAAAATAAAAATGACATGATTGAGTAATTTTCATCTGAATTATAAAAATATATATATACAAATGTACGTTAATAATGGAATAAAAAAATTACTTAACAACAGAAAAAAAATATTAAATATTTGTCAGAAATTTTATATAATGTCAGAATGCGAAATTTAATAAATTATGTATTACAGATTTCACTTTATTCTTTTAAAAATCCTGTTGGAAAATAATTTTTTTCAAAAAAATTTTCATATCAAAATATTTACCTGTACATTTAATATTTAATATATCTTAGCTAAGGATATATATTATATATGTCCATAAATTATTGAAATTTCTTACAATTGGTAATAGTGTATGCGAGTAAAATATCATTACTATAAAGTTGTTCATTTTGTTTCAAAATTGGAAAAGAAATAGGTAAAATTTGAAAATTGTTTTTCCAAAAAATGTTCAAATCAAATTTATTTTAATGATAAATTATAGTTTTCTATCAATCAGAATTTAATGTTTGGATCTATGTACTTTTGCCTAATTTATATATTTTATAAATTTTGTACATTCTTCAAAGATTTCCTGCTATTTTCTAATTCATCTATCTATCTATAATTATAATTGTATTAGTAGAATTAAATTAATATTTAAATTTATAGAAAATTATTGATATATATGTACATATTTTCCTTGGTTATATTTTAATTTAATCATAATTCTAAATTCTATATTTTATAGTCCATTTATATTAACTATATTTTATCTAACTACATAATCCTTATATCCTTTACAAATTTTGAACATGACAAGAATTTAATTAATCGGAAAAAAGTTATTTAACAAATTATTTAACAAAATTAAAATATAAAATATTATTTTTTAACTTTATTACAAAACATAAAACTACAAAAGTACATGTTAAATATATATATGTTTATTTGAGGGAAAAATATTATATACAAATGTATTTATAAATAAATATTAATTGATTCAAAAGAAGAAAAAAAAAACATAAATTTATAAATGTATACAAGAAAATTATTTAAAATAATTTTTTTTTTGTTTAAATATAATATTAAATGTCATTTTAACAATACGAAAAAAAAAACATATCATAAATGTTGTAAAAGAGCTGTGTTAAGGATCAAAATAACCAAAAAATATATGTAATTGAAAAAGTCAAATAAATAAAAAAATATGTGTGTTATATAATTTATCATTATTATTATTAATACAATTATTATTATTATTATTATTATGTACCCATATTAAAATAAAATTAATATATAAAAAAAATAGTATAATTAAAAATTAAACCAAAAAAATAACGGATATGATCCCATCAAATGATAATTTACTGTACTAAAAAAACATATAAATTTAAAATTATATAATTTAAACGGAAAAAAACATATTTTACGAACATAATGGGTGAGTAAATATATTTTAATGTAATATATATAACTATCCAAATTAATAAAATAGATATCATATACAACAAAAATTAATATTTATTAATCAATAATGAAAATTACATATTAAAAAAAAATTTAAATACAATTAAATGTTATATATTTCTTAACCATTAAATTGGGAACTTATTAAATTAGAAAACCGAAAATTAGATAATGTCTGGAAAAGATTTAAGCGATATGCCTTGTATGATCACATTCGTACTGAGATAAGGGATTCCTAATTCTGTTGACATTATACCGATTTAGTTGAACTACAATTTTTGGTAAGTGTATAATAAATGATATAAGAAGTATAAATACAATATACAACTAATAGAACTATTTATCAAGATATAATTCAAAATTGTATGATTTGATTTATGGACGAACTCCCATTTATTTAATAAGCTAAATATATATTTATATATTCTGCTACTATAATATCAGTATATATTACATATATGTATATAAAATGTTGTTATAAATTAATTGTTATTGAAATCAATTATAAAATTTATTAATCATGTTTTTTTTTTCAATAAATTATAAATGGTTATTAAAAATATAATTTTTTAATTTCCGAAATTTATTATACTACAATAAATACAAATAAAAAATATAATTGATAAATTTATAATCTGGTAATTAAAAAGGTGTCAAAATTTATGATTTAGGTTAGTCGATAATTTTTGGGTATGTCCTTAATTTGTTTAAAATTTATTTTTGTAATGAAATATTTTATTAATAAAAAAATAATTTTATGAAAATTAATTAGGTGTAATCAATTAATTTTTATGTTATGAAAGGTAAGTGGTATGAAAATATTTAATTTTATTTTTAATAATTTGTAGATAAATTTTTGGTATAATTATACTTATATAAATTAAATTTGAATTTGAATTGTTTTATTATTTAAGATAGAACATCAACCAACTATAAACTATATTTAACAAGTTTTATGTAATTTTGTTTTTATAATTAATTTAATTAAAACTTTATACTTAATGATCAATATATACTTATTATTTAATATTAATCTCTTTATAATAATAAATATAGAGAATTTTAAATTAATTTTGTTTCACATCATCATTTACGCTCATTAATAATCATTCACCATTAAATCATTTTAATGTAATTATTAAAGAAAAATACATTAAAAAAAAAAACTTTCGTACATTTTATAATTTTATACACAAATTTTAAAATTTTATATTTTAAAATTATTGTATAGGAAAATATATTTATATAAAATATATAAGAACAAACTAAAAATGGTAAATTGACTGAATTTAAAAAAAAAATGGAAAATTAAATTTAATAAACAAAAAATTAAATAGAAAATTAAGTTTAATGAAAATGATTATAATACAAAAACATTTCTGTTTCTATCCCAAATAATAAACAAAAATTTGAAATTTTTAATTATTAATTTCGTAAACTATTTTTGTACATTTCAATTTTCGGCAACAATTTCATCCAAAAATCCAAAAAAAAAAACAAATATCCATAATTTATTTATAGAAAAACTAGCAAAAAACTATTATAGTTCAATAAACATAAAATACATAAAATAGTAAATTAAAAAACTGACAATTATTAATGTATAAATAAATTCTATAATAATCATAATAAATTATTGAATAATATAAAAAAATATTTAAGACCCAAAGAAAGAAAAAACTTAAAAATAAAAAAAAATGTTGTGAATAATTAAAAAAGAAATAGCGAAAAATTATTATCTTACTTATATAAATGGATTTAAAAAATAAATTAATTTATTATAAATAAATAAAAAAAAATTGAGTGTAAAAAAGAAATTATGTAAAAATTTTGGGTGAAAAAGAAAATATTCTACTTTATTTTTTATGAAAAATATTAAAATTATTTAAGAATAAAAAACATAACCTTAAACGGAAATATTAAATATTATTAATGAAGAAATATTTAAAAAATATTATACAAAAAAAAAAATTAAATAAATTTTATGAAATTAAAATGGAAATTATGAAATATGAAAAATATATACATAATATATGTAATATTATATTATACAGAAAAATGTGTCGAAATATAAATGTTAGAAAATAATTATTTAAAAACAACATAAATAATAATTTGTTTTATTTCTACTTATAATATTATGCGATTATTTAAGATTATTTGTTCAATACAAAGTATTGAACAGTATACATTTAGAAGTTTTTTATTCTCTGCCTTCTTTGATAACATAGACTAGATTTAGAACAAAATCATACATATACGTATAATACGTAATATAGATGTAATTTTTATGCAATATTACTTTAATTAAATATGCAATTTCCTTTCGTTTGATATTTAATTTGAATATCATTAGCAAACTATTCCTGGATGACACAAAAATAATATTTCATATTATTCATATATGAATATTTATTCAAACTAATTAAAATAATTGGTTACAAAATATATATACCTACATAAAAATAAATTATCAAAATTATTAAAAGAAATTTTAATTTAAATATTAATATTATAATCTAATATTTTGATAAACACAAAATCATAAATTATACATATTATTTAAAATGTGTTAAAGTCAAAAACCAAACGGAAATGAACATATCTTTTATGAGACGATAAAATCAAAACTTATGTTCAGAAACTATTTATATATCCTTTTTAATCCTCTACGCAGATTAAATAAACAACTTTATGTATATTATTTATATATTTGCGTATATATAACATACAAAAAAAAATATTCTCTATACTTAATATTATATATTATTAATATATCAATTTTCTACACAAAAATGAACAGTAAAGCGTTACAAACAGAAACTTTAAATAATAATGTAACATACATATATGGTAAAATATAATATGAAAAGTTTCGATTGTTAGAAAATATAAATATATTATGTCTCTAAAATGCTTTTTGATCCTTTTACCCAAAAAGAGAAAGAGAAGATTGAGTAATCGACCCTATTTTCTTAATCCTTCAAATGATGGTAATAAATTTGAACAAAAAATAAAATAAATATAATATATACATAAATAGAAGGGAAAGAAAATTAACGTGTAAACATTTTTTGTTGTTTCGAAATATGGAATCATTATACCTTTATTATATAATCGTTTTGAACATATTTTATTTCGAAATATAAAATTATTTGTTGCATATTGTTTTTTTATGTTATATTTCAGGAGTACAAACGTACAATTCGTTATATTAAATAATAAAAAGTTAAATTATTTGAAATATAATTAATACGACAGATTATCAACTAACTAAATAAATATTTAAGAAATTATAGTTATAACACTATTATAATGGAGATTATTCAAAAAACATTAATTTAATTATAATTTGTAACTTAATATTTATTAATTTCTTCAAATTTTCATTCATGTTTATGTATATGGTGTTTTACAAAATTACGTCCTTAATTACTATAGTAAACTTGTATAATATTTCCAGATATAAATAATTGTTTTCTTTGACATCATCATAATACATACTTTTTTGCGAAGATTAATACCAAAAATGTTAATTTATTAACATTAACATTAATATAATTCTACTTAAAACGTATATAGAATCAAAAACCTTCACCCACACAATACATATACCATTAGAAAAATATTTATATCTATTTTTAGTTCGTAATTAAGTGCGATTTTAGTTAATACGTTACGTAATTATGAAAAAGCCTTCTTTTATATTTACAAAAAAAAGTATTTTATTTAATATAATATGTACTTTGAAAAAGCTTTTCTTTTTTGGAATTATATATTATAAATATTTACTTTTTACCTTTATAAATTAGTTAATAAAACCTTCCTTCATTTGATATATAACATATATATTTTTATGTAATGGATATAGGATGTTTCATATTAAAACGTATTTTTAAATAAGTCTAATTTTCATTTAGAAAAAATTATTTTATATTAATAGTTTTTACAATCTAATTTAAATTACTTAAAAATAGCTATTTAAATTAAATTAAAGCATAAACATATTAATTTTTCAGTATAAAAATATAATATAAGAATAAATTTAAATTGAATTTCAGTTTATCTTCGTTTTAATAAAAAAAATAATATTTTGTCAGAATATTTTTAAGGCTTTTTTCTAACAAAACAATTCCTCCATGTCAGCGCTTTTGTACGTCTGTCTGTCTGTCTACCTGTCCTGTCCGTACGATATAAACAATAAAAACGAATTTCACTTGAAACAATTTTACAAAATTGGGCACTATATTAATTTTTAGTATCACTATTTATGATATAGTGCAGCTGCAAAATTATATTTTTAAATTTATTTAATAATTTTTTTAATTTATTTCGATAACATAAACTAATACATAATTTTCCCCTAAATTATATTATGTATACAAAAAAAAGTTATTGCTCAAAATTAATTTCTTCTTTAGTTTTCAAATAATATGAATTATCGTAAAAGTTTTTTTCTTACAAAATATATTTTACTCATAAATTATAAATTTTCATATTTAATCTAAAGAGAAAAAGAAATATACTAAAAAAAGGATAAATTAATTTTGTATTTTTCCATAAATGCTTGTATCTAGTAATAAGCATAAAATATAAATACTAAAGGTATACTAAACACTGCAAAAAGTTAACGTTAGAGATAAACATGCATATGTATGTAAGTACATAGAATAATTATTTATAATTACATATGTACAGAAAAAGTTATTTGTTACCAGTGAACACAAACAACATTGGTTTAAATTATTTTTATTTATATTTTTGTAAAATATTATTAGATAGAAATTTTATTTACCATATTGAAAAATACCATAGTAAAATATAAAATTGTATGGAAATCATTAATATTTACATATAGTTTTATAATATATGTATGTACAGTGAAAAAATTTCATTTCTTTTAAATTAAATGTATGTATATGAAATTTCTGCTTTAAGGACAATTATCAATTACATAAGAACATGATTATAAAATGAATACAAACAAACAAAATTGAAAATATTAATGGATAATAAATAATTATTTGAAAATACACAAACAAGCAAAGTTAATTAATTAAATAACATATAAATTTAACAAACTAATCTCAAATAATCTAACCTAAGTAATTCAATTTATCTCAAAAATATAAAAAACGCAATTAACTAACCACAAAATTAAATGATTTTCTATAATAGAAGAAATATATTTTCAGTTTATAGTAAAAATGTAAAATCAATAAATTGACCATAAAAGTTTAATAGATATCCTTGCTATACAAAGGATACATTTTTAATGGTTCGTATTTAATTTTTATCACAAAATAAATTCTCAAACATTCTTTAAATTTTTTTCGTGTTTATATATTGATTTGTAAAATTCTAAGTAATATTTTTTTTATAAAGAAAAAAAATTATTTACAATTTACGATTATAAAGTTTTCAACTTTTAATATTATATACTTCATTCGGTAAATTTTTTTGAATTGCTAAAAAGTATCAAAAAGTGCACTTAAGATAAACCGATTACTTAAATCAATATGCACTTTTCTTAAATAATTTATACGAACTTAAAGATTATAGCTAAACTTTTTTTATATGTAGTATATCTCTATTTTATAAAATAATTTTTTATTGGGAAAAAATTGTTAATGGACATTTATTTTTCATTTCATCAATAAAATATATTCTTATAAATTAATTTTTTCGTGAGAATTTGTCGAGATTAGAAGTAATTAACCAAAAAAATGCTATAAAGCTAATAATTATTAATTATCCAAATGCTATAAAAACTTTATGATTTTTGAAAATTACGAAAAATGTTTTATTTTATAATGTCGATACAATAAAGTATTTCGATGAAGATGTTTTGTTATTTATTGATATTTAATCTAAACGCCAGTTTTATGTGAGAAAATTGTTTATGGCATATTTTCTGAGTTCGTGAGAAACTCTTCTAAATGTTTTCTTATTATTAAAAGGAATTTTTTATTTATTAAAAAGGAAATTTAATAAAATGAAAATTGAAATAAATGTAATAGTTTTCTTTATTTATAATAATTTCCAATTTTATTAACTGAAAATTTCTATTGAAATTTTGAAAAATAAAACTTTTGTTATATAAATATATCATGGTCAGGTCAAATTCGTCAATGTACAACTCAAAATAGTAGGAGGTCTTTTCCAGATCGATTTTTTCGTTTTCCCAAATTAAATTCGTTTATTTCGAAAGCATATTTGCCTTTATTTTGTATAAAACAACTTTTGAAATATAAAAAAGACCAAATTCACCTGAAAATATTATATTAAATGTTATATAAACGGTAAACGAAAAATCATTCATTAAAATTCTTATCACTTTTTTAACAAAAAAAAAATTACTGATATCAAGTCAATTACATAAATAATAATGTGCAATTTTCACGCTAATAGAAAACATTTTTATTTTTACTTTTCTTACGTAATCGATTTTTATTTCGTAAAAAAATATAAATTTTTTTGGTTATAAATATAAAAATAGATTTTTTTTACCTTTCTTAAAAAAATATATATTTGAAATTTAAATAAATAGTTGAACCTTATCAATTTATTTCCATTCTGAATACAAATGTTTTGATTTTGGTTTATAGAAAAAAAATCTGAAGGATAACAAAACAAAACATATAAAACCGCAATGTTGTAGAAAATTAAATTTTCAGTGTGTAAATTGGTGTGTATTTCTGAAAAAAAGTAAGAAGTTAAATACTGAGATTATTGAAATTTTCAATAATAATATAACTGGAAATTATTTTTTTATATACCTACACACATTTCAATTTATTACCTATTACAATCTATACGTGAAGAATGTTTTTTATGCTGGAAGGATGATATTCTATTGTTTGTTTTGGTATAAAAAAATGTTTATAAGTAAAAAATGATTTTTATATTACAATCCTTTTTAAAATATATTAGTAAGTATTACCTAAAAATAGCAACATTGCTTAATTATAAATATATATTACTAATATTTCTTAAAATATAAAATATTTATAATATTTTTTTTTCTATGTTTCCAATAAATAATGAAATTTTCAATTTTGTGGTATAAATTGTCCATAACATAGTGTTCATTTTATAATATTATTTTAATTCGGACTATCAATACGATATCATACAAAAAAATTATTGCAGTTACCGACTAATTCATATTATTCATCTCTAATTGATATAATTCTATAAAATTTCATTATTAATAGACTCCTTGGCTTTCATCTAGCATCAATAATAAGAATTACTTCAATAATAGCCATAAAAATATTTATAGACTTGTTTTTATGTAAAATCATCCCAAAAAAAAATTGCAAAATATATATGAATTTGATAAAAGTTTATTGTAATTTTTTTTGTCACTGTCTCATAAAATGAGGATATTACGACATAGCTACGTTACACATCATACATTGTATATTATTTCCTTGAATTAGTGCGTTGTATGAAGTAACGTATTTGACGGTCACGATATATTAATAAGATTAGTAAGCAAAGCACACCAAAAATCTTCATAATAAATCTAAATAATATTTAAAGTTATATATTATATTTTTTTTATATACCTACTTATTCGTAAAGTTTATAATGTTATTTTGACATTATTTTCACCAAAAAAAAAGTATAAGAAAGAAAGAAAAAAACAATTTTATGATGATGTCTTTTTGAAAGAGATTCCTTTTTAAGGACATCATATAATAAACAAGGAGACACAAAGAATTTTTTTATATGTATATATTTACAATATTTATTTATTCTTAATGGAAATCCGTTTTACTTTCTTTTTTTTTTAGGTGGGCTTTAACTGAATTTATGTGGACGCTTTTTTGAGAAAAGAATATATAATTTAGGTTGGTTTGTTTGTTTTTATGTGAAAATCGAATTTATGCTGAAAGATTTTACTTTTTTTTTTGTTATATTTTGTCATGATGATTATTTTTTTTCCTTATTTAGGTAATAATAAATATAATATTAAGTTTGGGTAGTTTATAACTTAATGAAAATGGGGGTTTTTTTACAGCAAAATATAAAAAAAAAGGATAAAAAATATTTGTTCACTGATTACATAAAAAATATTTTAATTGCGTAATATATGCCTGGTTTTTTTTCGTGTCTTATGAGCCGGGACTGTTAGCCACAGGCAAAAATCTGGCTTGTGAGCTGCAGTTATATTAAATTTGATAATTTTAAATAATTTCAAATTAAAGTATACACAATAATCTTAAATGTCAAAATGCGGCTGTGGCTTACTTGAGTTACATTTTCCCTAGTCACGCCACGCCTTATGAGCTACAGATAAAATTTTAAGCATTCCTATTGGTTAAAAATCTGTGGCTAACTTAGTCGCGGCTTATAAGACGGGAGTGAAAACCAGGCAATAATGACAATATAGATTCGTTGTTATAATTTAGAAAAGTACAAATTTATTGACTCAAGAATGAATAACTGAGCTTAAAGTTTTCTTCTATCGTACTCATATAATTTCAAATTAATAATTTTCATTTTAAATGTTATCTTACATATATTTCCATGTTGACCTACATTATATTTATAAAATTACACTACATTTAATTTAGATATAAAAAAATGTATATACATATGTATTTAAAATTTACATCCTTTAACAACTAAAAATTTTCTAATCTAATATCACTAATTTTCTTTAATAATTTAAATATTAGTTATATGTATATATGTATTTGATTTTTTGTATACTCGTAATTACATTTGACAATTTTTCTGTGTTCACATTTAAATTGTCTCCACCTTATTTCATGTTTGTTTTCATGTTGTATATAGTTAGGTTGAAAATTGCAATATAAAAACTAACATGAAAAGAAAAACCCTATTGAACTTGTTGCTTGTTGCTCATAATATTTGCATGCAATAAAATTGACCTAATTTATAATACAAGGTTTGATAATGTGTTTATTTTTGCCTTCTTTCTTTTACTATTTTTATACAAAAAAAATTAAATATTTGTAAAAATAAATAATAATAAAAACGGTGTTAATATCATAGTGCAAACATAATTTTTTCTTCCTTTTTTTATAGTATGTATAACATGTTTTGGCTGGTCTTGTATGCATAATTAATAAGGGTGTGGAAATGTGTTTTTCTTTTCAAAATTTGTTAAATTTACAATATAGATGAAACCTTTAGTCTTTAGAATTATAGTAATTTTTTTACTAAATTTCAAATTTAATTCGTAAATTTATAATATTTTAATGTAAATATTATATTCTTTCCAAGAGCACAAAAGTGATAGTTATAGATACTTTAATTCTATAGCGAATAAATTTATTAATATGAACCTAGGTTCTACCCACATACTGAAAATGTTTTTTTAAAGCTTTGTATACAAAAAATTTGCAACAAAAATACTATTTTTCTTTATCTTGTACTTACTAACAACACGGTAGACAAATTTTAAGCTTTACCCTTTAATTCACTTTGAAATTAAGATTATATTCCAGAAAATCTTACAAATTACAATAATAACGATATATAATAATGTTTGATAGTTATTTAACTTACTTTTAAACTAGGTACATTATAGAAAATCATAAATTGCCGGAAACTTTTTTAATCAGGTCTTTTGAAAATATACTTTAGTAAAACTTGGTGCAAAACTGTTGATTTTTTCTTTGCTCACAACTTGTTTTTATATTTTATAATATATTTTAGTTTACCACTTTCCCTGTGTCATTTCAAAAAATAAAAAATAAAGTTATAATTTCAAATATGCAATATTTTTTCTTGTACATATAAAATGATTTTGTGTCAAAGAACTCAAAAACTTTTAGTTATTTTATAATAAAAAGGCAACTTGTGCTCAAATTATAGTACCAAAAAAAAAAAAAAATACTAACAAATTGTTAACATTTTTTCTATAATTTCAAGTTGTCGTCTATTGACAAGTAAAAGTTTTTCTTAAGAAAATTACAAGAATTAAAAAAACTTAAGATTAAACTTTTCTCCCAATTTAATCCTTGCAATAATATTTTTTTCCAGTTTAGTGTGTGTTAAATATTGAATATTATATACATACGTACATGCGAGAATTACATATATTTATATGTTCTTTATATTCTTGTTTACATAAATTAAAATATGTTAAAATTAGCTTAAAGACAAATCCTATGGAAAATATTTTATATATTTTAAAGAAATTAACAAAAAAATATAAGAATATTAATTAATAACGAGAATTGTCACTAGTTAGTACCTATACAAAAGTTTACATACGAAAAAAAAAATGGAAATTAAAGATTCAAATTTTATTGTAAATTCTTGATATTTTATGTATAGAGAAAATATCACATAATAGAGAATTTTTTGTTAAAATACATAAATATATTTGAAAATTAAATGGATACCAAAATAAAAATAATTTTAATCGTTGATCCTTATAATATTTTGTTGGTATATTTCTTGGAATATTCTGTATAATTTTATACATTTTTAATTATATATTTATTATTATTTCTCTTTATCTATATTTGTATATTTATAGCATTTACAAAAAACTGTTAAATTTTGTTGCATTCTTATTGATAAAATACGATTTACATAAACATTTTTGTAAATTAACCTAATATCTAACACAGATCACTAAATTGCATTATAAATTTTATATAATATTTGTAATCTATCCCCTATAGCAAATATTGATAACAAAACTAAATTTTTTTATAGAATTTAAATATTTTATCAATTTATGTACTATAAGTATTTATTGTTTACCTTACATTATAATAGCATTGTAGAAATGGTAAAATAGATTTTCTAAAACTTTTAATATATATTTCTATATGCAATAACGTGAAACCATGTTTATTCTATAAGCAAATTGTATTTTACTGAAAATGGATTTTTGATTACACCTTTAAAAACACATTATATACATTGTTTCATATCCACCATCTGATCTTCGAAATATTCTTCCGTTTTACTATAGAAATAGAAATTCTAACGAAAAATTAAAACAAATTTCTAAAAACTTTTATTAAATAATCTTATATGTATATAATGTATATATTTATTAAAGATATTAAATCTACCCATTCTTTTATAAATATTTACGTTTTTTTTTCTTCGTTATTGTGATAAAGATATTAATTTATATTTTAATCAAAATGACACATCTAAAAAATTGTTTTATCTACCTTTTTGTAACTTTTATCATCTAATTTTTTCTTGTTTTTTCACATAAACGTTCCATATGTACAGCTATATTACAGCTTATGTATGTTTACCAAAAATGTAATATATAAATGTATATATAAAAAAACTTTAGTTGTTATTTTTTAATTTATGTTCAAATAAAATTTATATAAGAAATAATATAAATTTACCTCATTTTACATTAAATAAAAGCATACACATAATATGTATATATCCATAATGTAATTATATATTCATTTAACTTGCCACTTAAATAGTAGATTTAATAAAAAAAAATTATTATTTTCGCTTATGTATGTTAAATGAAAAACAAAAAGTAGCTTTGTAATTTTTCCAAAAAATGATGAAAAATCATAAAAAAAATATATGTATATTAATATATATTAATAAATGCTCTAAGGAAAATTATAAACATTCAAAAAAGCTTGTTCGATTTGACACAGAAAAGAGATATACTAAGTATACTCCTAAGTATTTTTCTCTACTTGTGCATAGAAAGGTATAACAACAAAAATATCTGGCATTATTTAAATTCTATGAAATTTTTATATTTTTTATGCACTATAGTCTGGTGGTAAGATTTAATAACACAAATCCAGATGAAAGAAGAATTAGAGGAAAAAAGACGATAAATTAAATTAAGATACTTCAGATACCTGTTTTTGAAAATCTATTGACAATTAATTTTAATTTGACAAATAATATCCAACAATTTGAAAATTTAAAGTCTAATAATATTACAAGACAGAAAATTGTTAATTTAATGAGATCATTGCTATTACAATTTCGATAAAACTTCATAATGGAACTACTGTTTAAAATTGTTTTCATTTACGCACAATAAATATATATACATACATATATCTATAATACTAATACAATAATGTATGTAATGTGGAAAAAAAAGGATAATAAGGTTACAACGTTATATTAAAGTATATTTATGAAAGCTTAATTATTTAACAAAAAAACGCGCCCCATCAACCCAACACTAATCCAATATAATAATATTTACACATCTATGGATGCATGTATGTAATGTAAAATATGTACATATATCCAAGGATATGAAAAATAATGAACCAAAAATATTTATTGTAATATGTTTTTTTTGTATATATACTATACAAGCGTTTTTATATACATACAGATAAAAGTTTCAGTAATTTTTAAAATATTTTTATTATGAATATCATTAATTTTAACTCATGAATAAATTTTTAAAAAAAAGGGTTTTTTTTTCATTATTTCTTAGCATAAAATATTTTTTTTTAATGAAAAACAAAAAAACAAAAAAAAAACGTAAAAGATGACAATATTAATTTTAAGTTGATTAACGATTTTTTAGTTGGTTGTTGATTAAATTTTTATGCTTTTCATAGAAAATTTCATTTTGGGAAAACAATATAATAAATTGTATGTAGTGTAGTCTTATTCAAGGATATTTTAATGAAAATAATAAAATACATTAAAATTATAGGTTTATAATATATTTTGTAATTGTTAATAATTTATTAGCTTTTACTATTCAGATTATTTACTATACAAAAAATGAAATTATAATATGAAAAAATTATCTAATATGTATAAATTATGTATAATAAATTAGTTTTTGTAAATTTAAAGAATAAATTATTAAAACTATTCTTTTATAGTGTGAATTTAGTTCATTACTATGTACATTATATCAACTTTATACGAGTAAATAAAAATTTATACAACAATCAATACAGTCTTCTTTAGGAGTATGTACACAGAAAATATTTAGATATACAATAATTTTTCGTTCAAAATGTATATTTTACTTGATTTAAATTGAATTCAGACTATAGCCTAAATTATGTAAATTTCTATATTTATTGCATTAAAAATTATTTAATTAATATAATAATTTAAAAGTAATTTTTTATTCTTGTCCCAAAAAAAATAATAATAATTTATAAAATATATAAATAAAACGAAAATTTTCAATAATAAGTTAAACCATTTTGATGGTTAATTCTAAATAGGATTAATTTAATTATTTCTATAAATATTTATTTTTCATTTTACTATAAATATCACAGCATTAGTAAATGAGATAAAATTATATAACTTTTAATCCTAAATAATTATAATTAATTTGGGTAACAATTCAATTAATTAAAATCCTCAATTCTTTAAAATATAAAATTTACACTTTAAAGTGACACTTTTGGAAATTTTCGAAAAATATCTCTATTATACTCTTGAGAATTATGTCGGCATATTTAAATGAATTCTCCAACAAACAAAAAAGGTCAAAAAAAAAAAATTGGGTGAATTAAACTTTTCCGTACAGTCTTTATTATTAAAGTCAACGTTTTTGGTAAAATTTCTGTATATATTTTTTTATGTTATTATTATCCTTTTTATTTTATATATAAAAATATTTAATTCTATTGGGATTTAAATATAAATCAAAATTTTTATATTTGTATAAAAATGTATAATCATATATTAAATTATTTATAATAAATATTATATATATAGTGTAAATCGAATTAATTAACCGTCCAGTATACAATTGTGGTGTATGAAATCGTATTTACATAATCTTTTATTCATAATTTTATAAAATTATATAAATTATTTTTTCATACAAATTATACTTAAATAAAATTATATGTTGATTTTATTTTATTCTCTAGGGATATTCTCTATTTAAAACGATTTTCTTACCTTTATAATCGTTTTGAACTCTTTAGTAAGTATACATATATTATATTAATTGATGTTGAACTAAATTAGTATTTTAAAGTATCAGATTTAGTTTATACAAGTTTTCTAAAATTAGGACATTTTTGTGCTTATTGACATTTACTTCAGACTCTGCAATCCATGATTAGTCGAAAATGAAAACAAACTGATTATGAACAATTTTTGGTAATAAGGCAACAATAACTCATAACTTAATAATTAAGCTCAAATATTATTTGCTTAAAATGAAATTGCATAAATATACATGTATGTAAATATAAGTGTAATTTAACAAGGTTAAAAATTCTCTTAAAAATTATATATTTGATTACAGAAAATTTTACCACTTAGGGAAATATTATTCAACGGGTATTTCCTTTTTCAGAAATAATATAAAAGGTAAAATTCGCAATTTTAATTTTTTTTTTTTTATTTAAAAAAAAAAAATAATTTTACTTAATTTAAAATTCTGTACATGACAAGTCAGTGAAAATATCAAAAGAACGAATATTCGTATATAATTTTTTTTGTTTACATAAAAAAGAAGAAAATAAGGAAACAATTAAATTTTACCTCCTATTATTTAAGTATTCAGGCCATTTATAATGTCCAGGACTATTTAGAATTTAATTTTGTTTTTGTGTGCTTTTCTTGTTTTTTTTTTTTTTTATGTTTATCTAATAATTGTTGAAATAATTGTTTTTGGCATCTTGACAAGTTAATTACACTACCATATAACACTATATATACTATAAGAAACATTTTTAACATAAAATATGTTACCGAATTTACAGACACCTAAATAAAAATCTATCAACAGGTGATTTAACTGTTGCTTTGGTGGTTTTAAATTTAATATGGTAAATGACAACATGTTTATGGTTTAATTTATAATTATTAATTTTATGTTATTTTAAATATATTTTTGTTATTTCGAATATAGAAGAAAAATGGAGACTAGTTACTAGTTAAATGGAAAAAGGATATTATATTTTTAAAAGAAATAAAATAGTGACTATTTAAAGATTTATTATTCCATTATTAGAATCTCTTAGAAGTCAAAAATTTATATTCCCTATTTCATAATATGTTTAACTTCAACAACAACAAAATACCAAAGACTACATAAAAACTATTATGTTTTATTCTATTTAACGTATATAATCATGTAGAACATCATTCATAATTTCTGTGTTGAGCATACATAAATAAATATGTACATATACATATACTAAACATTAAAAAAAAAAAAAAATTCTGGTGATGACAAATTGTGGTGAACAGATTTTTTTTTTTTATTATGTTTTGATAAGATTTATTATATCAAAGTTGTGATGGACAAATAAAAATTTATTAGTTAAGTTTAATATGAACAAAAAGTTTAACTGGCAAAAAAGGACATGTGTAAATATTTAATTTTTTTTTATTATTTTTGATTTGTGTTTTATTTTATTTTTTATATTTGTTATAAAAAATTATGACCAAAATGTAGATTAACAAAGCATATATATGTATATAAAGAAAACCCTCTGTAAAATTCTTTATTAAGTATCCTAATTTATATCCACAGAAAAAAGGACCAATAAGCTTTCCTACGGATATTAGTCATAAAAAAAATTATGATATTGGGCACAAAATGATAATAAATATACTTCAGGAGATACTTCTATATTATATTCAAATAAATCAATTAATTTTATTGAACTTCTAATGGGATCTATAAAAAGTTAATATTTTATTAAATTTATATCAATATATAGATAAAAGGGAATCATATTAACAAATTTTGTTTTGGTAGGCACTTTTACCTTCCTGATAATAAAAAAAATTTATAAATGTTTTAAGTAAAATTAATAAAAATAAAACTTAACAATTTCATATTTCACAATTAGTTAAAAATTTCATTTTTTTTGTATTATTTCTACCTGGAAAATTGCTCCAAATATTTGTAATACCCACAGGATTTTTTAAATTCTTCTAAAATAATATATGTGTATATAAAATGATGCCCAACTTTTATGTTATTCCAGGTGATAGATACTTTAAAAGATTACAATATGGAGATCACGTTTTTCAGCCATGAAAAATGACTAAAAAAAATTTCTTCATACTTTTTGTAGGAAACATTTTTTTTTTTTTGTTCTTTTGAAGTAAAAAAGATTTGAAATCCCTATATGATATGTTTATGAAAAATTGAAATTGGGTCAACAGAATTAACAGAAAATATAAAATCCCGATAATATAAAATTTAGATAATAAAAATATTACAAAATTTGAAAAATATAGAATTATAAAGTCACAAAGGGATAAATATTAAATATTACAAAATATTTGAATTGTTAAAATTTATATACAGGTTTCTTTTTTAAAAAATAATTATTGGCTCATTTTAAACATCTTATTAAAGCAATTTACATCTATCAAGGTAATTAAATGTTCCGGTGGAAAAGTATGATTTTCAAGATAATATAATTCGATATATTTTTTGCCTTTACATTCCCATCTAGAAATAATAAATTATAATGAAACCTGAGGATTTTGTTATACAAAAATTTTTATTCTATTTTTCACCCAAAATAAGAAAATCTTTCATGCACGTTAATTTCAACATTTTTAAAAGAAAGAATATATAAATATGCTTACGTATAAAATCATAGTGTAAGTAATAATTACTATTGATTTATTTTGAAAAGGCTATCGTATTTATATTTTATTATACTTAATTCTAATATATACTATATAATTGATTGTCAGTAATGATTTCAATAAAGTAAAAATAAAGTAAAAATAAATTTAATTAAAATTCCTATAAAATTGACACTTCACTATACATTTCAAATTAATTTACAAAAACATTTAAATTTAGATTTTGAATAGAATTATAAATTATAAATAAACCAAATTTACAATTAAAAATAACCATATTTTAAATGAACTTTGACAATATTACAGTATTTATACAAATATTTTATAAAATTTCAATTTTATCTATTATAAAGAATTCCTTTTTTTTTTTTTGTTACACATGAAAGGATAATAAACTATTTAAAAAAAACTCAAAATTTATTGTCTGTTATACCAAAAAAACTAAAATCAAAGCCGTAAAACTAAAATTATAACATATTTTAAATTTAATATTCAACTATTCGTTATAAATTATACTCCTACATACCATGAATATATAAAATTAATTTAAAAAAAAAAACAACTTTGTTAAATTAAAATTCATGAATCTAATTATATTTATATACCTACCCTTAAATAAATATTAATTTTGGTATATAATTTTTTAAAGTGAAAAATAATATATTTTTCCGGAATAAATTAAAAATAAAATTTGTGCAATTTTTCATTTAATTATACAAGAAGTTCAAAAAGCAAATTTTTAATTACTTTTCGTTATTTTTGTATAAAAATTTTTATTTTTTTAATATACAAATTTATGTGTCTAATAAAGTGCAATTAAATATTTAATGAAATAAAGATTATATCTCAGGTTTCATTATAATTTATTATTTCTAGATAGGAATGTAAAATACTATAAATATTGATAATTTATACCAGAGACATAAATCAAGAGACATAGGCAACTAAAACCTAAATCTAGTAAACATTCTTTTAATAAGGGTGAAAATATTCTAATCACGTTATAAAATTATTTAATTTATAAAACTATGTATTTATGTGCAAGCTAAGCAAGTTGTAATTTAAAAAAAAAAAAACCCTATAAAAGTTATAGTAAAATTAAATTAAATTAAATTATTTATTAAATCAGAAATTTTAACCGCAAAATTATATTAAGTATATATGTATATAAAATGATAAACATATTAAATGGACATAACATTTTATCACCATTTTTATACTTCCACATTAAAATTTATTTAGTTTATCATCAATGAAAATGTTGATACATATAATATATATCGAATTTAAACAAAATACCTACATAAAATTTAATCCTTAATTTCTACAATACAATAATCTACATATATATAACTTTATACATACATTTATACATAATTAATAATGATCTGTGTTGAAACAGATTGTATACAAAAGGAATCTGATAAAAGCTTAAAAATTATATATGTTGTATAAAACATAAATGACTTCATTAGTAAGTATAATCAGTAACATTTATACGGTATAGTTATACGTATAGAAAATCTTTTAAATACATTTTATATAAAAACAAAAATTTTAGCCTAAAAAAATTTGTCCGACATTTTCACAAAAAAATATAATTTTTTGTTGTTGATTTTATTCTACAAAACAAAACCAGCAAAAAAAGAAGATAAACTGGAATATTTGAAAATTTCACTGTAATCTGTTTATTTAGGTAAAAATATTTTCCAAAACACATTTTTCTTCAACCCCTGTGTGTGCGCTGCTACCTACTAAGAATATATTAAATCGATTTTCTCAACAACAACAAAATTCAAGATAAAATAATATGTATTTACAATTTTCCAGATTATATCAAAAGGAACACAAAAAAGAATTGAGCTAGTTTTTGGCACAATACAATGTTTTCATTTTCTCATTCTAACGAAACAGGAGCACGTCTTATGTTTTTTTTTTTGCTTAAAAATGTGCGGTTAGTGCCTTAATAATATAAAGAATTCAAAATATAAAAAAAAAATATCAGAACATTCGATTTTACGTATACAAATTTCATGTAATTTTTTTTTTTTTGACTGGTTTGTAATCACGCGTTGAAATTTTAAAAGCAATGGTGGCACTGTTTTATAAACATGAAAGAACTTCAAATAAGGACACCAACAACGCATACTGAAAAATGATGAAGATCTTTTCTACTTAAAAAAAAAGTTAACTACATTAAAAAGAAGGAAATTTTTGAAGTAATGGATGAAGCAACAGGGAGGATGATGAAAAAAAAGTGAAAATAACAACATCCTTGATGAAAAAATAAATAGATTCATAAAATATTTAAAATGAAAATAATCTTCTAAAAAAGAGGCAAAAAAACAAAAACAAATATTATTTAGATGTGTTACAGAAAACACAAAACTTTTGAATGGAATGTAATGTCATGTTCAATGTTTATGGGATTTAGAAATTACAAATGTTAAAGAGAATCTCATAGGTCTGGAAAGCTTTAATATTGACAAATAATCTCTAGTAGATTTAAGATTTGTTTTAGTAGATTTATCATCTGAAATTGTAATAAGAATATACCATATATAGATTATTATTTTGAATTAATAATGAGGTGATGAACAACGATAATGTATTTTTTTTTGTATGAAAATAAAATGTTTAATACCAAATATTTTACATAATAATTTATCTTGTTTATTTTTTTCCAGAAATTAATCCAGAATTTATAATTAGATATTTGATTTGGAACTTTGATTCTGTAAAAATTCTGTCGTATTATAATGATATATTTATTATAAATAAAGAATATAAGTATACTATAGATATTTTTTATTAATTATCTTAAAATATCATCAAATCTGTTATATTATATACTTATACATTAATCAGCATAATGGACAAACACCGCAATCTAAATGATTAGTTATACATATTATATACAATATATTTATAACATTATTGAATATTTCATTATTATTATATTCTTTATTATTATTTTTTTAACGAAATAGTAAATCAAGAAGATACAAGAGGTTGCAACTAATATAATAATATAATTAATTTTATTTTAAACCAATTGAAATATATTAACTGGAAATACTTTTTTTTAGAAATTTCACTTCAAATTCATTCTATAACTTTCCATATAAAGGATAATAACCCAACGAACAACGAAATTATAAAAAATCATTATTCATTTTTTACATTTGCATAAATTGAATCAATTTTATTGTCATTATTGTTGTAATTTTACATAGAAATTTCTCAACAAAAAAAAAATAATAGAAATTTATATAAATATATAAAAAAAATATAAATGAAGTTATCAAAATTTACGGATAACAATTTTTAAAATTCATTTCATTTCATGTAACTAAAAACAAAAATTAATTCCCAAATCAACTTAACAACTCTAACCCTGGCAAATGTTACTCAGGACAATTTAATTGGATCCTAACATACATATATATATAGGTATACTCTTTTAGTTTATTATGTAACCTTTTTTATATATACATATTATTATTATATTATATAAACCTTTCCACTTAGTTTTATGTTGTTGTAGATATATTGTTTCTACCTAAAACATATCACTTGTATATAGATCCTATAAAAAATTCGGAAAAAAATGTGACCATATAGTAAAAGTTTTTTTTCATATTTTTTTTTTAGTTTATAAAAAAAATTTATGCAAAAGGATACTCTAATTGAGTACATAATATAATAATATAGTAGCTCTTTTAAGAAAATTATATAACTTTCATATAATATGTTAGTATATATACATATTTTATTAGTGTCCTCTAAAGACTACTTTGCACCAGACTTATTGAATTGAAATATATAAATATATATTTTGTAGAAACCTGTGAACTTGCACACAAAAAATTTAGTTAAGAAACTGGAATAAAAAATTTATTAACCCTTTATGTATTATTTTAAGTTTTGCTTAAATATAAACAAAAAAAGTGCTAAGGGTAAATTTCAAATTATTTACTTTTGGGGTTCAAAAACTAAATTATTTTTTTTCCTGAATAAATGAAATTTGAATTGATAAATAATTTTGCTTTATTGAAATATTTAATTATTAGTTATTGTAAAAATTGAATTTAATTTATTTCCACTATAAAAATTAAATGTTAATTATTTTTAATATATGTATATTGCTTCTCTCTCTCAACAGAAAATTATAATTTCTGAGTTTGATAGAATAAATTTAATTAACATAAATATATAAGAAATGTAATTAACATCCTTTGAACCTCTAACTTTTTAATTGGAAGAATCTGTTCTAGGCAGATAAATACAAAGATTTTTTTTTAGATGATTATAAAAAGATAATATTAACCGAAATATTTTTTATAATTTTTTTAATTAATTATGTACTATATAAATTAAATTCTTATAATATTTCATAAGAATTTTTATTTGAATTTCTTGAAGATCCTTATTCCTGAACTTTAAATTTAACAAATTTAATAAAAATTAATATTATTAATTATTAAAATCTACACCAATTTCAAATTTTTAAAATTGCTTTTGGTTTCTTTATACATAGTTAAATTAATCATGCAGCAAAGACCGTATATAAATATTATAAAGATTAGTTCATTAAAGCTTTAAACGATTAATTCATAGAAATATTTTATATATGTATGTATTTACCATATGAATATATTTTTTAAGGATATAATTTAATTAATATCCTAAGTAATTAGGGCATATTAATGTATTTAAAAGTTTAGTCAAATAAAATTTACTTGGAATTAAACAAATTTTAAAATATTATATTAGTAGCACTTTTAATAATATTAAATAATAACTATAACTAAAAAAAAATAGTTTTAAAATTATAATTTTACCATAAATTATAAAATGCCAAAATAATGTAAATAATGAAAAAAAAGGTATTATACAACCTGAAATTATTAAAATTTATTTTAAATAGAACATAAAATTATATGCCAATATATAATGTGAATTAAATATAGAAATCAAAATATAATATATCACGACATTTAGTTTAATCTTTAAAAAGTCATAAAATTAAATCTACTACTAAACCATAATAACATATTTCTTGCTAACAATTACAAATTAGAAAATAATATTAACGATTAGTTATTTGATTAAAAGTCATCAGGGATATTAATTTCTGGGTAAATCAAATAAATGTATATCATATATATACGTATAATTTTTAGATGTTAGGTTACCAAATGTATTAAAGTTTTAATATCAATATCCTTTTATTTAGGTATAATATATTATCTACATATAGATATATCAATTTAATTGTATATATAGAGTTACATTTCACTTTAAGGTGACATTAAAGATTATAAATTGTGATAAAGTTATTTGGAAAAACTTTGGGTCTAACCTAATTCATTTTTATAACCCACCAAAGATTGTAATCTAATACTTATTTGAAAGTTAAAAGGTCCTTTTCATTAAGTTGATTAGTTTTCAAAAACATTGTAGAAAATGTCAGGTATATATAGATATAGCTATATATAAGTCACATTAGGGACAGAAATTATTTTATATTTCATATTGATTTCTTACTTATATATGGGTATTAATTTCAAAAATAATCAATTACTCTTTATGATATACACTTACTTACTTATGTATATCTTTATATATTTTATATATAATGCATCAAAAATTATATTTAATTTGATCAAAGGTAAATATAAATTTAAGTATGTTGTCCTTAAAATAAAAATAATAAAATATTAGAAAATATTATATGGATATTAATTTTAATTTAGGTTTGAATTATTTTATTTCATATCAATATAAACTAATTAATAAAGCATGTATCGACGATATTATTTATGTATATATTATCATGTCGACGATTCGATTACAAAATATTAAAAAAAACTTAAAGATAAAAAAACTTGAGTATTCCATTTTCTGTAAACAAAGATTCGGGTAATTTAATGTACAAAAAGCTCACAATAAATTGTTTTAAACGCAAATATTCTGAAACTTCAGAAGTTTTGCATAAATAACAAAAATCTTAATTATATAATCGTATTCACTAATTTCGGTAGTTTACTTACTTAATTAGAATGCCTTTGGTGAAGCTTAATTAAGTTATTATCAAAATCATTGTATATATAATGTTGCAAATATCAAAATAGTTCTTTGTAATCTCTAATTTCTTTATAATAAAACTAAAAATAAAATTACTTTATTATACTACTGCACATTAAAATCACCTGAAGCTATAAATGTATTTATTTTTATGATTTTGTTAGATTTTGTTAAAGTCATGTTTGAATGAATACATTATAAATTGTATCTAACATGATGTATGTATACATGAAGACTTTATGTTCGTTTAAAATTCTGGCTGTCATTACCATTTCCAAAACTGTTTCACAATCTTTAATCAAATATTTAAATCTATATATTTTATCGTATAATACTTCAACTAAAAGTTTTTGTTTGTCATGAAAACTGGTATATAAAATACGAAATACAATGTTTTGTAGATGATGGTATTATAATATTAATCTACTACAACATTTCAGAATGATTTTCACTTAATTAAAGTATATAAATTAGCAAATAAAATAAAATTAAATTTTTCTTTATCAAAAAAAAAACTATTTATTAGAAATTCTTTAGATTATATTTAATTATTTAAAAATGATAAATTTTTGTAAAATATATTTTACATTATAATTCTTATGGACCATTTTTACTAATTTTATCTATTTATTTAATATTATGTATTTATTTGTGCTTTTCAATCTAAATTATTTAAGTATATTTGCAAGGACGTTTATCACGAATATTCATTTAAATTTCGCGTGACTCATAGAATTAATCATGTACTACTATTATATACGAAGTAAATAAACATATATATGTATGTTACATACAAATTAAAATTGAATACGTTTTCACTGTCAGTATAAATGAGTTTTAATTAGATTTTCCCTTGCGTGTATTTCATTTAACTAATAATTTCAATTTATTATATAGTAGGTTAAAAAAAAAATTGAAAAATATTTCTATATCCTTTCAAAAGCAATCACTCATGTTAATTTGACAAACATTACAGCTTATAAGGAAATTATACGATATTGACATATAAAATATAATGAAAAAGAAATTAATTATAATATTGAATTGAATTTTCATGTATACCATAATTATATAAATTTTCTAAACCTAAAATTGTTTTAATCAGAAATTTAGATTCAATAAATGAAATTCAAATTTAATTACATTTATGGATAATTTAACTATGTATATTATTCAAACCGATAATTTCCAATTAAATTATTATAAATATAAAATTTCAATTGCTTTTAGTATATAGTATCATCTTAATTATTCAATTAAATTAATTTCAAATATTTAAATTTCAGTACTTACAAAAGAATTAAAATTACTTCAGTTGAAGTTTTCTTTTTATATTTACTCTCTGTAAATAAGTTTTTCCCTACAATTTAATATAATTAAAAAAATACAGAAAAATCTTTATCTGAAAAAATCATCTCACAATTAACAAGTTATATATAAGTATATGAATAAATTCTTTCTTTATATCAATTTATAAGTTAAATTTTAAAATAAAAAATGGTTTTAAAAAATTATATTCAACAAAAGAAAAAACAAAATATTCTTCTACTCTACAAATATAAAACTTAATTCAATCCATAATTCTCAAAATTTTATCTACTGAAAAATACGAAAAAAAATTATTCTTATATATACTCGTAGTATATAAATATAATTTCAATTTGTAAGTTGTAAAGCTTTAATAATCTAAAAGTACTTTACGATGAAGCAATAACATTAAATTATGGTTTTAAAATAATCTTTAACTATATTATATTATGAAAATATCTTGTAGTTCTTCCATCATTCAACACTATAAAAAAAATTTCATCGAAACATAAACTTTCATTTCTATTTTAATATTACATAGAATTATATTTTTAAACCAAACGTTCTGTATAAGTTTTATCTAAAATTAGCATCTCATTTCTTGTCTTGTTATTTTGGTATATAACGAAAAATATGAATATTCCTTCCGTTCTTTCATTGAAATCGTACAAAATTTATATCATTGTCGTTGGCGTCGTATAGTCATCGTTGTCACTTAGAAAAATAGAACCAACAACAACAACAAAAAAGAGGAAAAAAAGGAATCACATAAAAATACGGAAAAAATTTTTTTATTAAGATGAATTTCAAGAGCTTATCAAATGTTTTTTTTCCATCTGTCGACTTTTTTTCGCTTTTATTTTAATTTTTTAGTTAATTTTATAAAAAAAAATATTTTTAAAGGACACAATTCTTATTTTAAGACTAGTATATAAATTCTAATTTGTGTTTTAAAAGTTATATGTATATTCAGAAAATGAGAAATACTTGAATGATTGAAGAACAAATTATTTTTTTTTAACTTGTATACTACTTTATATTATAGATATTTAATATAACAATAATTATATACAAGGTACATGTCAGTAAGACATACCAATTATATACTCAGCTAAACTATTCCAGCTCGAGTATGGTCATTCTGACCATTACCAACTTGTATACTACTTTATATTATAGATATTTAATATAACAATCATTATACACAAGGTACATGTCAGTAAGACATACCAATTATATACTCAGCTAAACTATTCCAGCTCGAGTATGGTCATTCTGACCATTACCAACTTGTATACAACTTTATATTATAGATATTTAATATAACAATGATTATATACAAGGTACATGTCAGTAAGACATACCAATTATATACTCAGCTAAACTATTCCAGCTCGAGTATGGTCATTCTGACCATTACCAACTTGTATACTACTTTATATTATAGATATTTAATATAACAATGATTATATACAAGGTACATGTCAGTAAGACATACCAATTATATACTCAGCTAAACTATTCCAGCTCGAGTATGGTCATTCTGACCATTACCAACTTGTATACTACTTTATATTATAGATATTTAATATAACAATGAATATATACAAGGTACATGTCAGTAAGACATACCAATTATATACTCAGCTAAACTATTCCAGCTCGAGTATGGTCATTCTGACCATTACCAACTTGTATACAACTTTATATTATAGATATTTAATATAACAATGATTATATACAAGGTACATGTCAGTAAGACATACCAATTATATACTCAGCTAAACTATTCCAGCTCGAGTATGGTCATTCTGACCATTACCAACTTGTATACTACTTTATATTATAGATATTTAATATGACAATGATTATATACAAGGTACATGTCAGTAAGACATACCAATTATATACTCAGCTAAACTATTCCAGCTCGAGAATGGTCATTCTGACCATTACCAACTTGTATACAACTTTATATTATAGATATTTAATATAACAATGATTATACACAAGGTACATGTCAGTAAGACATACCAATTATATACTCAGCTAAACTATTCCAGCTCGAGTATGGTCATTCTGACCATTACCAACTTGTATACTACTTTATATTATAGATATTTAATATAACAATGATTATATTAAAGGTACATGTCAGTAAGACATACCAATTATATACTCAGCTAAACTATTCCAGCTCGAGTATGGTCATTCTGACCATTACCAACTTGTATACTACTTTATATTATAGATATTTAATATAACAATGATTATATTAAAGGTAGATGTCAGTAAGACATACCAATTATATACTCAGCTAAACTATTCCAGCTCGAGTATGGTCATTCTGACCATTACCAACTTGTATACTACTTTATATTATAGATATTTAATATAACAATGATTATACACAAGGTACATGTCAGTAAGACATACCAATTATATACTCAGCTAAACTATTCCAGCTCGAGTATGGTCATTCTGACCATTACCAACTTGTATACTACTTTATATTATAGATATTTAATATAACAATGATTATATACAAGGTACATGTCAGTAAGACATACCAATTATATACTCAGCTAAACTATTCCAGCTCGAGTATGGTCATTCTGACCATTACCAACTTGTATACAACTTTATATTATAGATATTTAATATAACAATGATTATATACAAGGTACATGTCAGTAAGACATACCAATTATATACTCAGCTAAACTATTCCAGCTCGAGTATGGTCATTCTGAACATTACCAACTTGTATACTACTTTATATTATAGATATTTAATATAACAATGATTATATACAAGGTACATGTCAGTAAGACATACCAATTATATACTCAGCTAAACTATTCCAGCTCGAGTATGGTCATTCTGACCATTACCAACTTGTATACAACTTTATATTATAGATATTTAATATAACAATGAATATATACAAGGTACATGTCAGTAAGACATACCAATTATATACTCAGCTAAACTATTCCAGCTCGAGTATGGTCATTCTGACCATTACCAACTTGTATACTACTTTATATTATAGATATTTAATATAACAATGATTATACAAGGTACATGTCAGTAAGACATACCAATTATATACTCAGCTAAACTATTCCAGCTCGAGTATGGTCATTCTGACCATTACCAACTTGTATACAACTTTATATTATAGATATTTAATATAACAATGATTATACACAATGTACATGTCAGTAAGACATACCAATTATATACTCAGCTAAACTATTCCAGCTCGAGTATGGTCATTCTGACCATTACCAACTTGTATACTACTTTATATTATAGATATTTAATATAACAATGATTATACACAAGGTACATTTCAGTAAGACATACCAATTATATACTCAGCTAAACTATTCCAGCTCGAGTATGGTCATTCTGACCATTACCAACTTGTATACTACTTTATATTATAGATATTTAATATAACAATGATTATATTAAAGGTACATGTCAGTAAGACATACCAATTATATACTCAGCTAAACTATTCCAGCTCGAGTATGGTCATTCTGACCATTACCAACTTGTATACTACTTTATATTATAGATATTTAATATAACAATGATTATACACAAGGTACATGTCAGTAAGACATACCAATTATATACTCAGCTAAACTATTCCAGCTCGAGTATGGTCATTCTGACCATTACCAACTTGTATACTACTTTATATTATAGATATTTAATATAACAATGATTATATTAAAGGTACATGTCAGTAAGACATACCAATTATATACTCAGCTAAACTATTCCAGCTCGAGTATGGTCATTCTGACCATTACCAACTTGTATACTACTTTATATTATAGATATTTAATATAACAATGATTATACACAAGGTACATGTCAGTAAGACATACCAATTATATACTCAGCTAAACTATTCCAGCTCGAGTATGGTCATTCTGACCATTACCAACTTGTATACTACTTTATATTATAGATATTTAATATAACAATGATTATATTAAAGGTACATGTCAGTAAGACATACCAATTATATACTCAGCTAAACTATTCCAGCTCGAGTATGGTCATTCTGACCATTACCAACTTGTATACTACTTTATATTATAGATATTTAATATAACAATGATTATATACAAGGTACATGTCAGTAAGACATACCAATTATATACTCAGCTAAACTATTCCAGCTCGAGAATGGTCATTCTGACCATTACCAACTTGTATACAACTTTATATTATAGATATTTAATATAACAATGATTATACACAAGGTACATGTCAGTAAGACATACCAATTATATACTCAGCTAAACTATTCCAGCTCGAGTATGGTCATTCTGACCATTACCAACTTGTATACAACTTTATATTATAGATATTTAATATAACAATGATTATACACAAGGTACATGTCAGTAAGACATACCAATTATATACTCAGCTAAACTATTCCAGCTCGAGTATGGTCATTCTGACCATTACCAACTTGTATACTACTTTATATTATAGATATTTAATATAACAATGATTATATTAAAGGTACATGTCAGTAAGACATACCAATTATATACTCAGCTAAACTATTCCAGCTCGAGTATGGTCATTCTGACCATTACCAACTTGTATACTACTTTATATTATAGATATTTAATATAACAATCATTATACACAAGGTACATGTCAGTAAGACATACCAATTATATACTCAGCTAAACTATTCCAGCTCGAGTATGGTCATTCTGACCATTACCAACTTGTATACTACTTTATATTATAGATATTTAATATAACAATGATTATACACAAGGTACATGTCAGTAAGACATACCAATTATATACTCAGCTAAACTATTCCAGCTCGAGTATGGTCATTCTGACCATTACCAACTTGTAAACAACTTTATATAATAGATATTTAATATAACAATGATTATATTAAAGGTACATGTCAGTAAGACATACCAATTATATACTCAGCTAAACTATTCCAGCTCGAGTATGGTCATTCTGACCATTACCAACTTGTATACTACTTTATATTATAGATATTTAATATAACAATGATTATACACAAGGTACATGTCAGTAAGACATACCAATTATATACTCAGCTAAACTATTCCAGCTCGAGTATGGTCATTCTGACCATTACCAACTTGTATACTACTTTATATTATAGATATTTAATATAACAATGAATATATACAGGGTACATGTCAGTAAGACATACCAATTATATACTCAGCTAAACTATTCCAGCTCGAGTATGGTCATTCTGACCATTACCAACTTGTATACTACTTTATATTATAGATATTTAATATAACAATGAATATATACAAGGTACATGTCAGTAAGACATACCAATTATATACTCAGCTAAACTATTCCAGCTCGAGTATGGTCATTCTGACCATTACCAACTTGTATACTACTTTATATTATAGATATTTAATATAACAATGATTATATTAAAGGTACATGTCAGTAAGACATACCAATTATATACTCAGCTAAACTATTCCAGCTCGAGTATGGTCATTCTGACCATTACCAACTTGTATACTACTTTATATTATAGATATTTAATATAACAATGATTATATACAAGGTACATGTCAGTAAGACATACCAATTATATACTCAGCTAAACTATTCCAGCTCGAGTATGGTCATTCTGACCATTACCAACTTGTATACTACTTTATATTATAGATATTTAATATAACAATGATTATATACAAGGTACATGTCAGTAAGACATACCAATTATATACTCAGCTAAACTATTCCAGCTCGAGTATGGTCATTCTGACCATTACCAACTTGTATACAACTTTATATTATAGATATTTAATATAACAATGATTATATACAAGGTACATGTCAGTAAGACATACCAATTATATACTCAGCTAAACTATTCCAGCTCGAGTATGGTCATTCTGACCATTACCAACTTGTATACAACTTTATATTATAGATATTTAATATAACAATGATTATACACAAGGTACATGTCAGTAAGACATACCAATTATATACTCAGCTAAACTATTCCAGCTCGAGTATGGTCATTCTGACCATTACTAACTTGTATACAACTTTATATTATAGATATTTAATATAACAATGAATATATACAAGGTACATGTCAGTAAGACATACCAATTATATACTCAGCTAAACTATTCCAGCTCGAGTATGGTCATTCTGACCATTACCAACTTGTATACTACTTTATATTATAGATATTTAATATAACAATGATTATATACAAGGTACATGTCAGTAAGATATACCAATTATATACTCAGCTAAACTATTCCAGCTCGAGTATGGTCATTCTGACCATTACCAATTTGTATACTACTTTATATTATAGATATAATAGTATTGTTAAAAAATGTTAAATTCAGTTATGTAAGTTGTTGGAAAAATAGTCAAAAATATCCTATATTCTGTAAAATGATAGAGAAATTATATCCTAAATTTATTTTATAATAGAGAGCATATAGTAAATTTACTAAAAGCTGATTTTTACCCATTTAATTATTACTATCTTTCGTTTTCATCATTGGTATATAATATAACTATACAATATCTATGCTTTTGTATAATAAAAACAAATATTGTCAGAAAAAAATTGTTTATTATTTTAACTAGTAAATTATTCAGTTTTTGTTTGCTAAATTTAACAGAATAATATTTTCTAGAAATTTTTAACCATAAAAAATATAGAAGAGAATAGATTTATGCAAATTTTATGTAAAAAATTGTAATATGAAAATTCTTATAAAATATTTTAAAATTCAACAAAAAAAAAGGGATTTCTTAAAATAAAGTATAAAATTAATAAAAGATTAATTTAAACATATTTAAAAAATAAGAAAAAAATATTTTGAATTTGTAATTAAAATTATATTTCGCTATTTAAAAGCATCCAGTCAGAGGAATATACTAATAAACTATTTAATATAAAATTAACTAGTATAGTAATATAACAAATAAAATACAATAAAATTTAAATGTTAAAATGAAATTTTTTTTGAATATTCACTAATAATTTTTAATTAACTACACAACAGACTAGAAACAAAAAAAATTAATTAAAGAATTATCACCATATACATAGAAAGTTTTGATTTTGAATAAAACTATAGAATATTTCTTATTTACTTATTTATTTATTAATTAATTATTGCAGCAAGGATATAACCAATACGATCCAGATGAATCTAAATTTAGAATATTCAATTTAAGGTTAAATTATAGTATATACCAGGCTAAAATTTTATATAAATTTTATATTATGTATGTACATATAATTCTATGGTTTCCCTTTGTTATTATTTAGAATTATTCACGCAAAACATTTATAGACAATATTTTACCCTAATTCATTATGCATTCAATTCTCTGTTGTATATATTAACTGTAAGTTATCACTAATTAAATATTCATTTACCATTGATTCTACTTTCTCACTATAGCAAATTTTCTTGTTGATGAACACATAAATTTATCTATTTTTCATAATTAATTCCATTTAATTAATCTAACTAGAAATAGAAAAATGGTTAATTATGTGCTTAAATTTGGAATAATAATTAAATATATATTTTTTTATATAAATATGTTGTAAGTTAATTTATTACTATTAATTTAATCAAAATTGAGTTAATTTTTAAGATTATTTGACATATTATGATTATGTTTTGTTTACATGAAGTAGTAAAGTGCATATCAATATGATCAGGCAATAACTTTCAGACAAATGAATAACAGGGAATGTTAATTTCATTAAATTCAACATTTCCATTAATTTGTCATAGAATTTTCAGTTCAGTTCTACATGATAAGCTCGAAATGATAGGCTACAGTAGATTAATTAACTTTAGTTAAAATCTGCAAAAACCCTTACAATAATTAATATATTTGTTAATAAATAGCTATGTATTAATAAATTTGCATTTTTAAATGTTTAACTAATAATTATTAAATTTAATATGCAGATTATTATAATTGGTTTTAATTATATTTTAATCTATTTATGCATAAAATAAAAAATATATCTAAACTTTTGAAAAATAAAATAGTATAATTTTATTTTATATATTTTTTCAAAGCATTCATCAAAAAAAGTTTAATTATTGTCTTATTATTATTAGTTCAAAAATAAAATTCGTTTGTATTTTGCTTAACAACAACACAAAAAAAAATACAGAAAATTCTTATCATGTTTAACTTTTAATTAAAAAAGTTAAAAAAAAATTCTGAAGAAAATTTGCATGAAATATAAAAACAAAAATATAAGGAACTTTTCCAATCAAGTTTTTTTTCTTCTTTTTCTTTAACATTTGATCCAAAATAAATCAACACTGTGTTTCTACAAAACAAAAAATTGTTCTAACTATATCTACTATATATATGTACATTATACAAAAAAGAAAGAAAAGTTTTCATTTTCTGTACATTATTTCCTTGGAGAGATCTCTCAAGAAATTACAAATTCAATATTTCTTCTTTTTTTTTTTGTGGTTCCATACTGAAAATTATACACACAAAAAAAACTATAATAAACCAAAAGTTTATTCAACATATTCGTCCTTTGCCTTTCTCAAACCAAAATCATTCGTTAAGTTAGAAAAGATTTGACAATTATTCCTTTTTTTTTTTGTCTTTCAAAACTAAATTTTAATATACTATTCCTTCAACAAACTATCACAATATTTTATCTTATGATATGACAACTGAGAGACTAAGAATATTTCAATAAATTCTTTTTAAATAAATTGGAAATATTTCTAAACCAGAATAAAGAAAATATAAATGTTCGAAATTAGAAGGAAATACTTTGCTAAAGAGGAAAAATCAAAGAAGTTAATAATATTTTGATAATAAAATTCAATATGTCAATAATAAAGAACACTAAATAAATATGCTAATAAATATTTAATTAATATTTACTATATTTAGGATATTTACAATTCCAACATATAAAGATATTCAAATTTTATAAATGAATTTGGAAGCTAAATATGTAGGCATTTTTAACTAGAAAATATCAAATGTAAGTGATAGAGCACTATATACATAGTTTTAAGTTTTAAGTTATGGCTCTTCGATTGAAAATAGAGAAATCATTTTAATTAAAACTATGCACTAACTAAGTAGGCAAGTTAAATATAGAAGAATTTCCAAGAAAATTGGAAAAGAAAAATATAAATTGAAAAGTTTACATTTACAGAATTGAAAACTATTTATAATCAATATACAATTTACAAAATTTATGGTTTTTGCAAAATATATACATACTACTATTACATATTATAAAATTACTAAATCGACAAAAATCATCAAGTCCTTAGGTAGATAACCATAAAAAATTACACAGTCTACTCGTAATTTGGTTTTTCCTATTCAAGTTAAGCAATATTTAAATATAGGCCATTCGAAAAGTTTTACCTTAAGGTTAAATAAGATTTATTATTATTATTCTACCATACTATATATAGAAAAGGTTAGAACATCATTTTAGTGTGAAATATTATTTTAATTTTGGGTAATAAATTTTCTTGTTCGACAGATTTGCTTACAAAACAAAAAATAACAATAAATGATTATGAATATGTAATCATAAGAAATTACAGTTTTTCTCGTGTTGTTTTACTTAATTTATTAGTTTCGAAGCATAGACACAGACAAAATTAATAAATTATTAATAAATTTTCTTTGATTATATTCAGTAAAGCATGATTTAAGATTTATGTACATTTACAGCTGGATTTTTCACAGTATTGATTTTTTTTAGTTATATACCAAAATAAATAATTATAAGATTTAAATCAAATGAAAGAAACCTTATTATTTATACATAAATAAGAAAATTTGTAGGATATATAATATAAAGTTTGATTTAAGTTTATATAGATTGGTTTTTTTTTTGTCATTCTATTTGATAACATTGAGAAAGATTGAATATGAACTCGAAATGTTATATAATAATAATATTATATTTGTACAGAAGTACTAGTTGCATGATATAAAAAAAAATTAAATCATGAATTCAAAACGGAAATTTCATTTAAGAAAATCCTTTTTACATTCAAATATGGAAATATTCTGACATGCATTTCAATATAAATATTTGTATATTATATTTGTATATCACTATGAATAGGAAAAATTGTCCTTTATTCGTATATCCTCTTCAATTTATTGCAATAATATAATATTATATCTGATGCAACATTATATTTATTTATTTAAAATATATTTTTCACAATATTTGCACTTCCAATATGTATATGTATATAAAAATGATTTGTAATTCCTTTCCATATTTTTTTTTTACTTAACATGACTTGACAACTGCTACTGGAGGATAACACAAAATTTACTAACAAAATATAAATAATTTACATCATCTTGATTTGAAGGACATTGACATTGGAAGAATATACTGTTGAAATATTTAAACAAGTAAAAAAGAAGAAAGTGTAGAGAAAAATTTCAAAATTTAATAAATCTAATGTGTAGACATATTTATAATATACTGAAGAAATAATTCTATATACCAAGTAAGATGAAATATTTTTTTCAAATAGAAGTTTTTAGACTGAGAGCAAAGCCGTATATAATATAAAGATATTCAAAATGTAAAAAAGACTTAAAAAACTGAAAACATTAGGACGCCAATATGAGTAGTTCACCACAGCAAAATATTTTTGTTAAGAAAGTTGAAATAACGAATTTGTGGATAAGACGTAGAAATTGTATAGAGACGACAGAAGGTACACACATTTTTCGTGGTGAAATTTAATAATATGCGCTCTTTTATTTTCTGTATACTATAATAACAGAAAAAGGAATAAGGACGAAAAAAATATAGAAAAATATGTATGAGATAGAAAGGGTAAGGAAATATATGTATATATTTCTGGTTATTTTGATCTATTTTAACAAAAATTTAGAAACTCATATTTGGAATCTTATATTTATTTTCAATTTTGTTCTGGAAAATAATATACTTTAATGAAGCAAAAATTCTACCTGTTTTGGGTTTTTTAAACCAAAGGATTTTAAAGGATACAAATTTCATTTTTTTTTTCAAATTTCAATTTTGTATTTTTCATTATTTTTGGTTAAAGATCAACGAACTGCGATCGTAGTAAAATTTTATGAATGATTAATTTTATAGGAAATACAATAATAATAATTGTATATTGATTTTATTCCATTATTAATTTGTCTTTACGTATTTAGTTTTTTAGCGCCCTCATATATGGATTTTTATAATTTTTTAATTTATTTTAATAGAAATAAATAAAATATAAGGCAGAATTAACTTTGTAATTCTATATAATTTTTATAAAATATATAGCATAAAAAGTATGTATATGTAAATAAAATCATTGTAAAAAAAATTCTGCGAATATTTTAAAATTTAATTAGATAAATATGTACATACAATTCGTAATACATAATAATTTTTAATCAATACATAATATATTTTTAAAAATAAGTTATTAATACAAAATAGTTATTAAAAAAATCAATTAAGAGAAAGCAAAAAAAAAAAAACTATTTTCCACATCACCCAAGAGGTATTGCTATTCAGATGCGTTAACCATTTTTGGTATGATTAATAAAAATTTACGACTTTAATATTACTATACTATAAAATTAGACATAAAAAATATTAATTAATTAACTCATTTTCATATTTCCTTGAAATGAATTATGATATTTCTAAGTACCAATAATTATTATGTATACTATAAAATTAATCATTCATAAAATTTTACTATGATCGCAAGTTCGTTGATCTTTAACCAAAAATAAGTAAAAATACAAAATTGAAATTTGAAAAAATAAATGAAATTTGTATCCTTTAAAATCCTTTGGTTTAAAAAACCCAAAACAGGTAGAATTTTTGCTTCATTAAAATATTTTTTTTTTTTCCAGAACAAAATTGAAAATAAATATAAAATTCCAAATATGAGTTTCTAAATTTTTGTTAAAATAGATCAAAATAACCAGAAATATACATATATTTCCTTACCCTTTCTATCTCATACAAATTTTTTCCTTTGTCTCTATTTTTTCTTCCTTTATTCATTTTCCTTATTATAGAATACAGAAAATAAATGAGCGCATATTATTAAATTTCACCACTAAATATGTGTGTACCTTCTGTCGTCTCTTTACAATTTCTACGTCTTATCCACAAATTCGTTATTTCAACTTTCTTAACAAAAATATTTTGCTGTGGTGAACTACTCATATTGGCGTCCTAATGTTTTCAGTTTTTTAAGTCTTTTTTACATTTTGAATATCTTTATATTATATACGGCTTTGCTGAGAGATTGCAAAAATTATCGTACTTTGTGCAAGACGTATAAAAACTTTTTTAATAATATTTTTGTTGAATTTATTGACTGTTGAATACGAAATCCGACAGATCGTCTCTCAATTCATAATGGATTGTAATAGTAAAATTATATTAAAAAGCTTTATATCTAATACTGTATATATCATCAAATTCAAATTGTCATATCTTTGAAATATCGATTCGAAATAATGCTAAGTAAAAATTAATTGGAAATTGTAAGAATTTTTATTTATAAAATTAACTCTGCAAAACTTATATTTAAAAAAAAATTTACAATGAATATTAAATTCGTCTCAGATCTAAGCAATGTAATTATTTATTTATTTTTTCAATATTTCCATATTTCATATTTATTTTCTTTCATTTTTTCAAAAAAAAAAAAAATGCTATTTGAATGCTAGATCGATGGACTTTTTATACAGTTAATAATAAAGAAATTAATTTAAGAAATCATAATTTTTTAGTCAATCAATAATTCCCTCAATTCATAAATTAAAATACTTAATACCATAAGGATAAATAATGATAAATTAATAATGTAAATTAATCTATATTTAATATTGATTATAAAATTTTCAACAAAATTATATTGCCTTAATTGTTCACTGTCAAACACCTTTTATAAAACGAAGTGTGGTGACCTAATGAACTAAGAACCAGTGTGACTGTGAACTAAAAATCATTTATAATTAATGTTTTTCAAGTTAAATTGCAAATCAAATTTTAAAAAGTAATACCTACTTATTTAAAAAAAAAAACTTTTTGGTACGCATCAAAAATAATTTTATTTTTATACAAACTTTTATAAATTTCTTGTCATCAGTTTTTTTTTTTAAATAAAATTTATTAGAAATTTTCTATATATACAAAGAAATACCATAAATATAATTTGAAAAGATGTCACTTGGAAAAAATTATTGGAAAAATATTTTATAATAATAAAAATAAACTTTGACTAAATTATATTTGAAAAGAAATTTAAAGTTAAAAAAAAATTAAATACATATAGAGAGAAAATAAAAAACCTATTAAATCATATTTTTCCGGTAGAAATATTATTAATGTGTAAGTGTAAAAAACATCAATTTAAAATTTTTTAGAAAGATTTGATTTTTTTTTTTTCAAACAATGTTATCAAAAGTTTTCTGTGAAAAAAAGTAATAAATTTAGAAAAGTTTTATATCAAATAAAAAAAAACAACAAATTTACAATGAAATTTTTATAAACTTAAAACAATTTTTTTTTATTGTACCAAAAATTAAATTATTTTTTTATATTTTCACGTTAAATGGTTTATTAAAAATAATATGTATATGTTCTAATGTTAAATTTAACTTTTATCGGTTTTATTATTATGATCTTCCCTAAAGCTCTTATAAACATAAAAATTGAGTTTTCTTAAGTTTTTGTTAAACGTATTTCTGTTTTTTTTTTTCATATTATATTTATTTGTTCGAAAAGCAAAAACGTGACTAGTGTACTTAATAAAAAAAATATTCTTATGAACTGGAAAAATTCTATTTTCTTTGTCTTAATAATATAGCAAAAAAAAATTGAATAAATTAGCTTTAAAAATTTTTTGGCTTTAACGAAATTTTTATTAACACTGATAATTTTTTATTTTAAATATATATTTAGGTATGTGTTATAAAAAACAAGGTATTAGAAGTAGAAAATATGTAATTTTTAGATTTTTGCGGAATCAGCAACTAGCAACCAGCAGCCTGCTACACACTAGATACCATAGCTACTCACTCGGACCTTGTCCCAGCTGAGAGACTTGTAATGTAATTGATGATACACACAGATTGTAACCACAAATGTTTATTTGTTTGACAGAATGTACGTTACAAAAGATGTAAAGTATATATTCCTGTCAATAAATGAATATGAATCTTACCTTTTTATGTTAAAAGTTTTCGCAGCAACTTAAATCTAAATTTATTAAGTATAAAAATTTTCTAAGCAATAATACATAAGCATTATTTGTTATGAAAATCATTAGTCTCATATTACTTGTTGGTATATAATGCTTTTAGGTGATAGCGATTAATCAAACCGAATTATATATTTCAGCATAAGTTTCACAAAAAAAATATCAAAAAATTATAAATATGTAATTAATTTTATTAATATTTCTAATATCCTTGAAATAATTATTTATGTAATTTCTCAACAAATATGTATTATATTCCAAAATATGTTTTGTATAAAAATATTTGACAAATTGTATTTAATTAAAGATAAAAGTTCTGTAAAAATTATATACATTATTACATTCTTGTGAATGTTAAATACAAGTATGTATACAAGAAAAGTAAAACACATCAATTATAATTTATGTCTAGACAGTAAATTGATTGAAAAAAGAATAAAAATTACTTTATTGAGATAAAAATAAAAGTGTCAATTTAAATTAAAAATATGGAAATTTTTATAAAAAAAATTTTAATATGAAAGAAAATTATATTACACCTCAATCACAAAGTATATGAAACAAATTCAAGTACTTATATTTAAGAAATATATATATGCTATAAAATATGATCCAAAAATTGAAATAAAAATTTATGTAATATTTGTATCAAAATTTAATAAATTTAATTCAAATACTATAATTAAAACATTTTTTATATGATTATTGTATGAAATATATTACTGAATCCTGATTTTATCTTACTAACTTTCAGGATATTTCTTCAAGTAAAATAGTTAATTTTATAATTTCCAATGGAAAAAGTTAAAACTAAATAAGTTTATTATTTCAATATTATATTGATATTACCCTTGGGTAGGAATTACTCACATTATCTGCCTGTTTTTATGGCAATATAAGAGTAGAGTATATGGTTGTTGTTGGTTGTTGTACCTTACTCTACAATACATAATTATCCACAACAACATGTAGTGTAGAGTAAAGGGAAATTAATGGGAAATTATTAAATTTTAATATGGTTAACTATAAATTTGAAAAGTAAGCTACTTCCTCTTTTCATTTCGTATATTTGAATATTGAAAATTTTCAATCAATTCAATTCATTATTTTCCCTTTGCTCTACATCGTTTTTTTATTCATTTTATGTAGCGTAGTGCAGAGTAGGAATAAAAAAACGCAGCTAATGTGAATGAATTATATGAAATTTATGAATAAAAAGGATAAAGTAAATTTAAAAATGATATTTTTATAATTTAAAATAAATGAAAATAATTTTGATTTATGAAATGAATTTTAATTTCAAATAATTTCAAATTTGATTATTTCCCAAAAAATATAATATTATATATTAATCAAATTCATAATTTATTTTGATTACCTCCTGTATTAAAATTATTCGCATGTTGGTTATAATTTAGATTTAAACATAATAATTAATTTATATACTTAAAATATTTTATAAATTTTTATTTGTATAAATAAATCACTATAAATAATTGAATAAAATTATTCAAATCAGGAACAAGAATTTATTTGATAAATAATTTATCAATAAATGAGATTTACATAGATTAATATCAATGACAAAGATATAAATAAAACTATTATTAATGATTTTGATAATAATAATAATAACAATAACCGAATATAAATAGTTTTATTATAATAGTCTTTGATATTATTCTAAATCTTATTTATTGATTATTGAACTTATTTATAAATTTAAAAATGATTGCAATCTTATATCCATACTAACAACTAATCAATAATCTATCTATAATTGAGAAATATAGTGAGTTATGACAATCAATCAAAAGCATTAAAAACAAAATTAAATATTTAAATAATTATATTTATTTAATAGAAAAAAATTGATTAAATAATAAATAAAAAACTACAAGAATTATATTAAAAAAAAAAATTGGAACAATTACCAACCAGTACGTAATTAAAGCGAAAAACCAAATTTCTTTACCAAAGAAAACAATTTTTTTTTAATTACCAATTAGAGATCCTCTAAATCTAAACTACGAAATATTCTTTTAATGAAAATAAAAACAATTCTTTGATAAAAACTCAAAAACACAACATAAAAAAACTATTAATACAAAATTTTATAATAAATATCTCTCATCAATATAGAAATTCTTAATAAATTTTCCTCTTAATTTACCAATAATTTCCGGATTTCTTATTTGCAACAGTAAAAGAATTTTTCCAACATTTCGATTGAAAATCTCTACGGAAAAATAATTTGAAAATGAAAAGATATATTTATATATATATATTTTCTTTCATGTTTAATGGTTTACCAAAAAAAAATATATTTAAGGTTCAGAGCACAATGATATCTTTTAGATATATTTATATATTTAATAATATATTTCATTTTTTTTTGTAAATACATTGTTGTATACCTTGTTTTTACTTTTAACATACATTTTTTTTTTGTATTTCCATCTTCTTTTATTAGAAAGTTTATATACATACTTCAATGTTGTATTCAGCATATACTGCAGTAGCAGGCAACATAGCAGTTTCACTAACAAACATTATTGTTATATATTATGTTGTTCTTATGCTTCAAGCTGAATATAATCAGTTTTTATGTTGTTGTTTTTTTTTGTTTTTGGTATATAATATATAAAATATTGTAAATTTTACCATTAATTTTCTTAGTTGGGAAAATTATAAACAAAAAAAAAATGAATTTTCAATATTTAAGTTTTCTTTTTCAAAAAATTAAATTTTTTTTTTGTTTTGTTTTACAACAAGGAAAATTAAGGATTCTGTTGTGCTGGCACCATTATAGATACAAAAGTTTGTTTTTTTTTTTTAAAACCAGATTTTTTTTTGCAAAGAGCTCAAGGGAGTGTTTGTGTTTTTATGTTGGTTTCGAAATACATTTTTAAGATAATAATATTATTAAGGAATAAAAAATCCTTAGAGAAAAATGAAAACAAAAAATGTTTAAAAATAATGATAAGAAAAGCAGAATTAATATCTTTGTTTATGTTCAAAAACTTTTTTTTTTCTTTAATATTTTTAATAATTACTAAAATATCAATAATTTATTTTTAGCAAACATAATGGGTTTTATATGATTTTTAAAATGAAGGATATTTTGTTTTTTTCCTATTTTAATATAAATTTTCTAATAAAAGATTTGGTAATAAAAGATTTGCAATTTTTTTTATGATTCTGCTTTAAAAGCTTTACATATTATACATATTATTTTATATTAGATTTAAAAAGTCAAAAGAAGAAAATTTTTAAATTTTATTATCCCACACATACATAAGTTTAAATACAAAAACATTTGAAATTTTTTTTATATGGTTCCTTAAGAATGAATGTTGATATTTTCAAACAAACCACCCATGGAAAATTTATATGTAAAGCTTAAGAGTAGGTAGTAAATGTATAAGCATTTTATGATATTGTGGGAGTTTGTTTGTTTTTTTTTTTTTTTTTTTGGTGGATTGAATTTTGAAATTATCTACTAGTGCAATTTAGCGAAAATAAAAGAAAAATCGTAGGTGGTGACTAAATATGCTAGAGAGTGTGAATTTAATAAATTTATCACGTTGATAACTAAATTAAGTAGGAGTAGGTATATAGTACAATTAAAAGAAAATAGTACAATTAAAAGTTTAAATTCACAGTATGAACAAATCATTTATAAAGAAAATAGCAAATTTCTGAAATGTTAAATTTTAATTATAAATTATAAATTATAATTAAAATAATAAATTTATTATTATGTTTATTAAAATGTACTTCATGAGAATTTAGTTATTTTTGGTATTACACATAATTTTTTTTAATTAATTGAATATTTTCAAAGAAAAATTTTATATATACATTTTATTGATTTTAATGATCTAATATTTTGGATCAAATTTCTTTATAAAATATAATCGAACATTTTCAAAAATTAATGAAATAGAAATTAATATTTTGAATCCTTCAGACCATACTACATAAAATTCATTAATTTAGTACAAATTTATAAAAACAAAAAAAGATATTCAAACTTAATCTATGATGCAGAAATTTCTGGGTTATATACCATACATATATGAAAATTCATAAATTTAAAATTTTGTAAATTCCAAAAAGTATTTTTAAAAAATAGAAAACGAATTAATACATACAAAACACCGTAAAGCAATAAATTATGTTTATAAGTTAAACAAAAAACAAAATTTAGTTTAAATAAAAAAAGCAGTCCTTAAACAAGAATTTCATTATCCTATCTGAACTACATATGTATGTATATACTACCAAAATGATCATTATAATGAAGGTTCGTTCCCACTTTAATAACATTTTTAAAAAATATCAACAAAAAATTTTTTTTTTTTAGTTTTTCTTTATTTTTTTGGTAAGATAAAAACTTTTACTGCTCAATGATTAAGATATCAACCATTAAATTTTGTTATCGCTCAGTCATAAAGAAGAAAAAAAGACGCAAAATATTTTTGATAACTTTTCCACCAAAACGAAAAAAAAAAAGAAAAAACAAATTGATGTATACACAACAAACAACTCAACATTTTCGTGGTTATTATACGACAAACATAATATTTTTTGTGTACTATCATAACGTTTATAATAAAGATTCTTTCTACTGAGTAAAATTCTCTTACCATGTCGATAATAAAAAAAAAAGAAACCATTTAATAACCCATCAAAATAAATTTTCTCACTTTTTTTTTCTTTCAGAAAATATTTTTCCATTTAATTTTCTCATTATCACCAGTTTTTAGTTGTTGTTGCCATCATTTTAGCACTTACAAACCGACAAACCGAAAAAAATAACACAATATAAATTTTCTTCTTGACTTTTGCTGTGGGTAAGAAATAGCAATAGCCCAGTGTTTAACCAACAGCCAATTTCATTATATAGACTAGAGAACAGTATTCCTCTTATTAAGGTTATTTTTCTTTTAATGTTTTACAAAAAAAAAAATGTGCGAAAACTAATAAAAATACCATTAAATATGTTCAGTCTTATATACTTTCCAAAAAGAAGAGTTTAAATAAATTGAAAGATAAAAAGAAAAATATCATTTATTTGACTATACGATTGAACACAATAAGGAAAATGTTTCTCTGAAAAATCCTTTCGACTTATTTATAATTTAATTAATATTTTATTAAGCAAAATGAAATTATATTAATTATAAAATCGTTTAAATAGTAAACAATATAATTAAATGATTGTGTTAAAATAAATATTATACAAATAAAATTTATATTATTGTAATTTTAATGAGATACTTAAGTAAAAAATTCTTGTAAAAACAATATATGTAAATTTCTAATATACATAGATTAATTTTAAATTTAATAATATCTTTATCAATAATATTGTTTTAAAAAGTGAGCTTAATAATTCAAATTCAAAATTATGTATATCTTAATCTTTAAGAATGATTAAGATTTAAATTTTTTAATTTAGAAAAATTGATCAATTTTATAGAGTTACTAAATAGTAACTCAGATTATTAAGTTTAAAAAGAACAATTTCAAAGAAATTAATTATATTCATTAATTATATTAACACATCGAGTTATAATCGTGTCAATGAGCTTACAACAGGGGAGATCACATAAATAAATTCTTGCACATCATCATAATTTCGTAAAAATCTAAAAAACAAAAAACACAATCAATTTAAAAAACCGTATAACAAATTATCCTTTGTTTAATTACAATAATAGAACTATATTGTAAACCAGAAAACCTTTAAGGACATTTAATTCATTTATATGGAATACAACAAGTTTTTATTATATAATAATAAAAAAAACGATAATATACTATTTTATAATTTTATTAAAAGGACTTCCAAAAGGTATCCTTGGCCTGAGTGAAATATATAAATTAGTTGGCGTAAATATTAAAGTGTAAATTTTATATTTGAACAGAGTGGATAATATAATTTATTTATTTTATTATTGAATTGCATATTATAAATGTATTAAGTATAAAAAAATTCCTGTTCATTTAATTTGTGGTTTTAGTGTACAGGAAATATATTATTTACGGAGGTCACCATGTTTATTGTGTTTACTTTTTTTTATATTTATATAGAATTGTATACATGACCATAATTAATTTAAATTATTTCCTCTATAAAATATGAATGTTTACTTTTAGTTTTTTTCTCAATAAAATTATAAAATGTAAATTAAATCTTATAGTCTATTCGCACTACAACGTTATTAAACTATGTCTAAACCATAGATTAATTTTTGATTTTGAAAAAATGATTCTAAAAATTTAAAAGAAATAATCAATAAATTTAAATTTTTCTATTACCCAGATGTGTAAAATCTGTTTTCACTAAATATCTAGTCAAAACAATATATACAATAAATAATATTCAATTAAATTCATAATTTTAATTAGATTTTAAAATAATTTTTTTAAAGAAAAATTCAATCAAACTTATATACATACATCCTATATATTTAATATGTATATTTTTTTTTTTGAAAATTTCATCAATTAAAAAGCTTATTATAACATTTACCGAACCAATAAATTTTCAATTTTCTAATCGTGTATCATTAAATTAAAATTTAATATTTTTTAACCATCCTAACTTATACCACCAAAAAAAGGAAAATCACTGAACGTTGTTGTTTCAAAATAATCTCCTTCTACTATATAAAATATAAAACCGAGAAAGTTTTCTTTACTTTGAATATAAATCCTTATAAATATTCTGCTGCTTACTATATTGAATCTATAAGGAAAAACGTCTGTGAAAAAAGTAATTTTAATAAAATTGTTAAAATTATAATGAAAAGTTTTTTTTTTACTCTGCTGGTATATTCTGTTCATGTCTAATTACATAGAGAAGGAAATTTGCCTCAATTTTTATTATATAGGGTGTGCCGACATTACAATATTTATTGGTAGAGTTTTATACCCATAAAAAGCCAAATATAATACTAAAACGGGTGTGAAATTTCAATTATCCAGTATTTATAAAGGAACATTTATTCATGTTAGCTATTATCATTATAGAAAAGTTTCTCATAATTTGATCAGAATTGGTAAATAATTTATGTATATTGCATTAGCAAAGCAATTATAAAAGAAATTTATTTTATTTTTATTAAATATGCCAAGGTAAATTTAGGAAAATATATTATATAGCTTATATATTATGTATATTAATTATAATATTGGCATATTAATAGTAAATAAATAAATGTAATAAAATTATAATTGGTTTTTTTGGTGCAAAAGAAAATGTAATAGTTTTTAGCAAAAGTTTTCAATATTTGCATACTGATTTTTTAAAATTATTATACATATTAAAGGATTTAAATATACATATATATGTATGTATGAGTATGGTGTGTATATTATTTTTCAAACAGTCTGTAAATTCTGTGCATTATGAATTATGATACATATGTATATATTTTGCTATACTTGAAGTATGTATGTATATTTACCATATAAAAGTATATCAGCTGTGTGTAATTAAACCCTTATATTAGCACTATAGCCATTAAAACAGCATCTTAATTATACAAAGGATAAGCAATATTCTACGTGTCATCTACAAAGAAAATGCCTGTAGGAGTTATTTTTTTTTTTAAATTTAATCTTATGTTAGATAGAAATTTCATTGCAAATTTTTATGAACTAGAACTATGAAATTAATATAAAAGTTGACAATCTGTATAATATAAGATATACGATTTTCCATAAATGTTTAATCTTCTTTCACATCCACATGGCTTACATTGCAAATTTACCAAAAAAACTTTAAGAATAATCGCACATACCTTTAAAACATGTTCACAATATTAATTATTGTCAATTTTATTGCAAAATGAATTTATGATAAATTTCAATACCATAATTCTTTATTTTAATAAAAAAAAATTTCATATAGTTTCGTAATTATATTTTAAAATAACAACTTTTGTTAAAATAATAAAGTTTAAAAGTTTAAATTTTCTTAATTCTTTCATTCTTAAAATTAAATTTCTATAAAGCAATTTTCAAATTATTTACCAAAAGCTTTTACAAATTTATATATTATCAAAACTTTACAAAGTTTTATTATAATGCAAAAATTTGAGGAAAATTATTTTCTAATTCTGATGTAACAAATTTATGGTTTCGTTTTGTGTAACAAAAGTTCTCTAAACCGTAATTTATATCATTATCTATTTTTTAAGTCATTTCCTGATTTTCTTTTTTAGTTTTTATCTTTAATATTTCAGAGCATTTATTTACTAAATAATCATAATAGATAATGATATTTTATTTAAGTTTATCGGTTGTCAGAAGAGAATTACAAAAATAAAATGAATAAAAATTGTCCAAAAGAGAAAAGTTTAAATTGCTTTAAAATGTAATTAAAGTTTTTTAAAACTTTAAATGGAAAGAAGATTTTTAAAAGATTATTTAAGTTAAATGATAAGGATTATCTATAATATTTAAAAAGTTGTTACAGTTTTTAAGTACATATTAAATTTCTATTTTTTTATACTGACAAATAAATTTTTTTAATTAATATAAATCAATTGTTATTTTTTAAACATTAAACCAAAGCCGCTTTGCTTAAACATCATGTAAATTCTCTTGGAATATCTGAACAAATTTGTTAGCCAATATTATTGTTGTCTAAATAACAAAATAACTTTTAATCACTGGTGAGTATTAAAATTATACGACCACAGTTTTAAATTACATTCTACTACTTATAACAAAAATGAATGCGAAATTTATTAGAGGCCAAATTTTTAAGATAAGAAAAAAAAACAATAATCTGCAATATCAACAAAAAAAAACCTCCATTGGAACTATAAAATTAATCACTATTATATTATAGATAAAATTTCAAAGTAAAACCATAAATGATTTTCACTCAATAGAGTCATTACTTTTTCTTCCATTTCAAATCGTTTTACCATTAATTTTCAGTGTTTTTCCTTTTATTTTTTTTGGGTAATGAAAGTTAATGTAAAAACATTTTAATTGTTTTTCTTATAATAATTTGTCTCAATGGTGTAATTGTCGTTACCACATAATTATTTAAAGTCAGATAAAAACCTTATGTACTTTGGTAAAATAATGTATATAATAGTTTTATCTAAAAAGTATATAGTATAGTAAATTTTTTATTAATTTGTTCACATTTTCACTGAAGGATATTGGAAGAATAATAATGTTCACAAAAAGTTTTTTATGCTTTCCAAATACAATCAGTAAAAATGGTGTCCCTTCATTTCAATTTAGATTTTCAAAATCAACATTTTATATATTTAATGCAGATATTTTTTCTGTAATTATTGACCTCTTTTTCTTTTCTTTTTTTGGTATCCAATTTCAAAAAAAACATATTAATATATCATTGTCCAAAAAAAAACGGATTGAAATTTACCCTCGAGAATGAACTGAATGAACATTTTGTATTCATACAATCCCTTTTCGCAAAAACAAAACTATTCTTGTAAAATTCTAATAACAAAAATAAAAAAAGGAATAGATAGTATAATTGAAACATTTCTTTTAAAAACTTTTTAGTGCTGAAATGTCCTGAGGAATGATTTCAATTTTTGTAGAAAAAAATAGTCTTTTTTTTTCTTACTCTCATTATTAAATAGAAAAATTATTATACGTTTCAGTAGAAAAATTACAATATTTAAAATTATTTAACGATAAGTCAAAAAAAAAAAGTGACAGTAATTTTGGTTTTTATCAATTTTAATATTTCAATTTTTTTTATATTAAAATAATACAAAATTAATCAAAACTCATCCTCCCATTCCGCCATTTCAAAAAGCATTAATGAAGTTTTATTTTAAATATCAAAATGTAAAAATATTATCAATATACTTTGTAATTTATTCCAAATTTTTATCATAATATTGTAGATATATTTTATTAATATTCGATTTTATAATATTCTATCGAATTTTTGATTAATATTATTGCTTTTCTTTTCGTTGCTGAATTTCCATAAAACCACAAATGCTATTGGACTATTGAACAAATATATTTTCCAAAATTTGAGTATGTAAATAAGGAAAATGACTTTGTTTCAAAAAAAATTATTTGAAAACTTTAAATTTGAGTAAAAAAATTTTTTTTTTAACAATTTATTTTTTATTCTTAATTTTATTTTCTCGATCATTTAATCTCAATGATAAGTAGATTTTAAAAAAAAACCATATTAAATTTAAATTATCTAACACATCTTTTTCTATATATATACTATAGTAATCCTTAAAGAATCCCCCAATAAACCATAAAAAAGTCACATCAAATCTCATATAATATCCGCTACATTTTATATCCTTTTCAAGTAAAATTCATGACTCAACGAATAAATCTTTTTCATTCATCCAATCAGTTCTTGAAATGATGAATAAATACTTTAATATATGAATAAATGTTTTTTTTTATATATGTATAAGTAAAAATATAATGTCCTTTTTTGTATGACTATCAATGGAAAACTTTTAAGCATTTCTGAATTTTCGTAATATTATATTTTTCTTTTATCAATAAAGAGAAAATTTCTTTTTTTTTTCAAATTTTCATCTTCAATTTATGAATTACATTGATTAAATATTTAATAGAACTAAAAACGACGACAAATAATAAAATAAATTTCAATCTTTACGCTTTTAATAAACAGATAAGAAAAAGAAAAAAAATATATTACACTTGAGGAAAATTATATATTTTGTACATAAAGAAAGAAAACAGTGAATAAGTTTTTCATTTTTAAAGAATGAAAAAAGAAAAATCAGAAATAAAGATAAATCTGATGACTTAATGTATTTATTGTGGCAATTTATCAAGAAAAGTAACAAAATAGCAAAAAGATATTTATAGTTTTTTATTCGACCGTTGAGCATTTGTGCTCATATTATAGATTTAAAAGGACTTGTTTATTTTTTTTTATTGTCCTATTTTTATTTTTGAGTATATTAGTTCATAAATGATCATCATTATTTGGATTTTAAAGGACTCTAATGGATATTAATCTCAAGAGAAAGTTCAAAAATAAAATTGAAATATAGTTCATCAATATTTTAAAATATCTGAAGGAAATAATCTTTTATCGATTTAATATAATTTTGATAAAAAATTATTTTAAGTATTTTTATTGATCGAAACCGTGAATTTGAAAATTATATAAATGAAATTTAAATATTCAGCTAATAATAAATGTACTTATAATTTAAATAGAAAAAAAAAATTTAACTAATTATTAAAGAATAAAATTTATATAATCTATCTTAAAAGTTTTTTTATTTCAATAGATTACCTAGTGAAACAGATACATATGTTTCCTTATCATTTACATTTTTCATATTTAGTTGTTATAAAACTTGAACAAACTTATTAAATTTGTTATATAAAACTTTATATGGTAAATATAATTTTGTAATATGCTTTAACGTTTAACTTATAAAGTATATGTAACGTTAATATAACAATTATTATCATGTATTATTAATATGAAAACTAATGTAAAACATTATATTATAATTATATTAAAAAACTTTTCCAGGTGTTCGCTTGTAATATTAATAATTTTCAGATTACAAAATATTTTGTAAATTTAATTTAATTTAGATGAATAATTTAAGATTGAGAGATAAATATATTTCGATTTACATTTTTTTATAACAATTTCAAATTTGAAATAAGGATATAAGTCTTTTAATCATTTTTCTGTAATAGTTATTAGATTTATATTTAGGTTGGTTTCAATTTTATACTTATGCAAACCTTAATAACAATTATCCCCAATCTTAAATACTAATTCATAATAAAAATTCTCTCCAATCGTATATACATATGTATATGTATATTTAAAATTTGAATTATAATTCAGTATCTATACATATTACATTACCTGTAAATAATATCTAAATTTTAATATTAACCATCATATACAAGAGATTAAGGAAACAAGTACTAACTATATTTTAAATCCTTTTATTTAGCATTAGCAGTGATTATTTCTAATTTTTGAAATCTGTAGATTAGTTAGTAATCATAAATCCCATAATTCGATGTGGAAAAATGTTAAATAAATATTATATGTTTTAAAGTTATTTCATTCCCATTTTAGTATATACCAAGGTTAAAATTTTATAATTCAAGTCTCTCGTTACCATTGAAAATTGTAGAAAAAGGAAAAAAAAAAATGGACAAAAATTTATGTAAATATTATCTGAACATGTTTGAACATAAAGTTTTTCAATAACTACTTATATAAAATATAATATATATTCTTGTTATATATATAGAAACTAGACTATAAAGAGAAATATTATGTATATTAAATATTTTAAACTGGTGATGACAGATGGTGGACACCACATTTGTAAAAGATTTACATCATCATCATCACACAAAATTACAACACACAAACATATAAATTCTAAATGAAAATACCCCAGCATTTGTATTTCATAAATATTTTTTTGAATATAAACCAAAAAAAAACTTCAAATATAATACCCAACCCCAATTATTATACAAAAAAAATGATGCTTTGGTCGTGCACCAGACAAAAATCTTCAATAGTACATACATATACGAGTATATACATTATTCTTGATGTTATTTTTGGTCAAAAAACCAAAAACATTGCATTAATAAAATGACAAGTTAAAAACATTCATAAATCTAAAATTCATGTACGAAGTTTTTTATGATTATATACATACAATACATATACATTATAATCAAATATGCTTTACATGAAAATCGTAATAATTTTAAAACATATTTTTAGATTTATAGCTACAATTTTTTATATATGCTTTTTAGATTTTATTATTTAACATAAAAGTTTTTATTATTATAATTTTTAAATAAATATACATACATAAAACAAAATAATTAGATAAAAAAATTTATATTTTTTAATTAGTTTTAATTAAGGTTCCATAAAAAATAAAAAAAAGTTTAGATTTTAATTACATATTTATTTTTAAAAGAGAGAAAAATATATTTTATTTTAAATATTTAGATAAATTAAAGGTTTAATTGAAAAGTATGAAAACTTTTTTTTTTTAATTATTTAACTTTATTGCTTTAATTTAAAACAAACTTAATATTATTCACCACTTTTTATTATTTACTATATATATGTATAGTATTATTATGTATTCAATTTTTATAAATATAAAGGATTTACGAATATAGTTTCATACTCATAAGATATTATACATAATTGTATTTGAAATTTTTATTAACGTATCTTCTTTAGAATCATTTGTGTTCTGTTAAGGTTAGTAGCATACAAAATAATAATAATATTTAGATTTTGTAAAAATTTGTATTATTAAACTAAAAATAAGTTAAAAAGTTTTCATAATACATTGACAGACGTATAGATTACCTAGTCCTACTTCATGTTTATTTATTTGTTGAAATTAAATTTTTTGATTACATTTGACACAACAGACGGATAGACACTAAACCAAATATTTATCTAAAAAAATTAATGCTGAATTATATTGATAAACGCTTACAATATTATGTATATGTAATAAAATTATCGCTATTAAAAAGGCACCCTTTTTATTTGATATTGGAAAAATCATCATTTTTATTTGTAATGTTTTTTTTTTCATTTTCTTATTTCTATAATAAATATATTTTTTCTATAATATTTCTTGTATAGAAATAAATTACTTTATAGCATTTTTGTATTTTTATGTTTATAGATAAATATATATGTAATACTTATTTGCAAATAATTTATCATGAACATTATGTTGAAAATTATTTTTTAATAAAGTATTTTTGATTTATTGTGAATAAAATTATATTAGAGTTATTTTTAAATTGAATTTTAAATTGCCTTTTTCACAAAGAAAAAAGTAAAATAAAAATTTATAAAATTCTCAATTTTTTTTTAAAGTATGATATAATATATTTATTTAACTTTTATTTAGTAAATAAAATGAGTTCACTAAATTTCATCAATTTGTGATATAATCAATAAGAGTACTGAGTATTAAGTTTCAAATTGTTGAATATTTGTGTTGAAACTAAGTAATGCTTACTAGCTATTTATATAAATCCAATTACGGTTATTAAGTATTTATATGAATTTAAAACTTACTAAAAGTATATTAAACTAAATCATTAATATTATTTTCATATAAAAATTTCAATATGAATAAGAAAATTTAATAAAATAAGAAAAATAAAAAATTGAATTAAATAGATTTTCAAATTTTCTATATTCTTTTATCTCTAATATTAAAAAGGAACATTTACAACAAAATATTATGATTCTTATCTGCAATTCGTTAAAATAAAATAAGGAAATATGAAAGTAGAGCAACAGGAAATGACTTCTGCATAGTAGAGAGATCTATATAACGACTATCAAACCATATGGCAATTTTTACCAACATAGAATTTTAATAGTAAAGACAATTCTCAAAAATATCATTGAAGTTTATAAAGAATAATATCAATAATAATAAACTATACATAAATATGTATATATAGTATATATATCTGTTTTATAAAACGTACAATCCAAAAAAAAATAGGATTATCCTTTGGGAATTAAAATAATTTGAATTATTTTACCACCGAAAACAAATATTGTACATAGCAACCAGCAGCGAACAAAAATTCATTTTAAAAAAAAGTTATGGATTGTTCCTTCTGTAATTTCATTTTAGATCGTCTATGTGGAATATAATTTTCTATATTATATTTTAGTTTCATTTATTTTCTATATTTTAAAATCTCGTTTGAAATAATAATGAAGAAAATATAAATATAAATATAAATGCACTACGTTTTATATGTAAATTGTTTTTATTTTTATGAAAATCTTGTTAAAGTTTTTGCCATATTTTTTATGGTTTTTAAAATTTTAAATAAATGTGATAAATCATTGAAATTAAATCTAGAGTTGGGTTCATTCACAGGAAATTCATGAATGTTTTTACCCCAAAACATAGCAATGATATTTTCCTGATTTGTAATATTAATTAATCAAGGTGAAATATAAGTATATAATTGGGATTAAATTAAAAAATATATATGTAAAGACAGTTTTTTAATTTTAGAAAAAAAAAACAAGAAACTTTTAATCATTTACCACTATGTTATTTAGTTCAGTTCATTTAAAACTTAAATTCAAAACATTGATTTCACAATAATTTCACAATAAATTCACATACATTTCATTTATGGTTTTTACAACATACATAAATTTAACATTACTTATGGTATTTAATATTAAATAAAATAACCATACACAACATATATGTAAATTATATACATATTAGGTATATAAATTTATAATATCTTGTCATATATATATGTGGTGATATCTTTCAAGCTACACTAATGGTTTATTGATTACACATTAATGTAAATAAACATAAATATTTATATTCTTAATAAATAATAAATAATATATAAAGGATATGATAAGGATTCACAATTGTATATGATAAAAAAATATATACGTATATATATATTTAATATTATATACAGAAAAATATATATACAAAAGTACTGAAATAACAAAATTGTAAATTTTACTACCAAGTTAGAAAAATTAAATACAAATGTGTGTTACATTTACAATTAGAGAATATTTAAGACCGAATCTGGTCTACCGTCTGCCCCGTCATAAATTAAGAAATTTACAAAAACTCAATTGGTTGGCAATATTTACAGGCTATTCACACTATAAATGATTCACAAAATATTTCAACAAAATTAATTATTGGCTAATTTGAAAGTTGGCACATTTCCATCTTTCCTAAAGTCCTAAAGATAATGTTTAAATTTAAATTCCTTATAATATGAATTAGTAAAATGCTGAAATAAAATATTTATATTATAGAGGTACAAAAAATATGGCTATGTAAGGTGGAAAACTAAAAATATTCCCAAATCAATAAATAAATGTTATATTATATTACCGATTAAAAATAAGAAAAAAAAAATTAATAACTTTTATATTTTGATTTTTGCTCTATGTTCACCAATTTTTTTTTTTAATTTTTTTAAGTAATATTATATTTATTCGGTTTGCAACATATTTTTTTCTATGCTGCTTCAATATATCTTATCATAAAGGAAGAAATAAAAAAAAAAACAATATTGGCATAACCATATTAATATTTTCAATTTTCCCTTTTATATAATATATAAGATATAATATTTTTGCTTGTCTTTTCATATAAAACGCAATGCTAGCATAAAATCTTTTGTTTTGGTTTCTTTTTCACTTCATGTATATTTTTTATGTTATCAAAAAAAAAAAAATTATAAAAGATAAATTTTATTCATTTTTATTAAATGTTTCGTAAATAGAAAAATATATATACACATTTATATTATCCTAAAAACAATATGAAAAGAATCTCTTTAAGTACTTAAATTTCATTTTAAGGATCAAATACATACAAACATTATATAAGTGTGTACATACATGTTTACTATGATAACATTTTAACTTAAGACATTTTAATCGGATCTAACACAATATTTTCACAATTTTTATTATTACAACATAAAAAGAAATCCTTTTTTTTAACATTTCTCCTCTCTGGTTAAATATATTTAATATAATTTAATATATAAATAGTATTAAAGTATATAAGAAACTTAAGCTAAATTAAACATTTTTATCAGTTCTAGTACATTTTCTGCAAATTGTTTATATGTGTAACAAAAAAAAAATTATTCATCCGTTGACGAGTTATCTAATTCAATATGTTTTTTTTACTAAGGATAACAAATTTCCTTTTTTTTTTTCATTATAAAACTTGTTATATATATATATATATTTTTGATAATAATATTCTTAACTGTGAAAGGATACCCAGAAAAAAGGGTTTTCAGTATTTTTATTTACTATTGTTCTAAATTAAGTATATATGCCAGCTTAGTAGTTGTTCTTTATTATTTTGTTTGGGGTCATTGGTTTATTATATGAAAATACATATACATATATCAGAAATTGTTTCGAAATTGATAAAATATAGAAATTATATTCAGTATTCTGATTTTATTATATATTATATATATATATATATTATATAAGAGATAGTAAATCTGTATTTACTTTATAGTCTTTAGAAATATAATTATGTATTCCCACATTAGTTAAATAAAGTACATATATAGGTATATATATATTTTTAATAAACTTTAATTTTATATCCAAACATTTTTCTATACTAAAAGTTTTATACCATAATTTCGATATATAAAAGTTTATTGCAATATCCAACATTATAATATGTATACCTTATAATATAAAATTATTGACAAGAAGGAATTTGTGTACTTTTGTCAGTCAATCAAATTCTTATTATTATTAATTCCCTTAATGATTATATGGAAATCTTAAAATTCACTATTATAAATGTGTTAATTTCTCCCAAGGGTTTTTAATTTGTAATTTTAAAAGATTATTTGTATAAACTTGAATTATCCTGATAAATTTGAAAATAAATTTTACAATTATTAAAGACTTAAATAGATTTTAACACTAAAACTGTTCATCATATAATATACATAAATATATACTCTGGAAAAATTATATAATATACTGTTTATGTAAAACATATACTTAATATTTATATGATATAATATTTCATATCATATAATATTATTTATAATATTATATATACATTGAATATTTAAATGTGCTAATTTATCATGTAATGTAATTTCAAAAATTAATATTTTATTAAAATCTTAATAGGATAATATGAATATTCATATTATCGTAGTACATACCCAATGAATAACATTAATATAAATATAGTATTTTTCTATTAATGATAAAAGTAAGTATCATTTGAGTATGGCAATGCTTTTTACAATCTATCCGTATACTATACCAAAATGTAGGTATTTAAATGTGATCATGTAAAGTAATTTCAAAAATTAATATTTTATTAAAATCTTAATAGGATAATATGAATAGAATATTCTATTCTAAAATGATTATTTTAAATTGGCATCTTCTGCTCTACGAAATTAATTTTCAGACTGTACTACGTACTACATACATATATATAGCAAAATATGAAAAATTATCATCTATTACGAAAATATTTATAATAAAAAATATACTTTAAAACGATTTTATATAAATGTATAGGAAATAAATTGGAAATCAATTTCCTTAAATGAAATTAATTTTAATTTCTTAAAATATTTTCCTCGATTGGAAAATTATTAATTTTTCAAATTATTTCATAAAAACTTTAATTTATTCAACTTTAAGGAAGTAATTATAATTATTGTTATCTAATAAATTGAGTAAATATCAGAAAAATTTTGTATACCATAAATACATACTTATGTATAATATTTTTTTTCTAACTTTTATTGAACAATAATTTTTTTACGTTCAAACATATGGATAATTATTTTCCCTCTAACAGTTAACCTAAATTTATAAATAATTTAAATTAATTTTCCTAATTATGATTGAACTTAACAAAATTATAATCAACAATCATACTTTATAATTTCATAGTAATAATAATAATTGAAAAATCATGTGTATGAATATCACTATATCACTCTGTATATATCTTCTTTTTCATTCCCTATATTTTTGAGTCACCATAAATTTTGACAAACAAATTTACTAAAAATTATTTTCCCATCTAATACAAAAAACCATATATCCATTAAAATAACAACTAAAATTGATTATGTATAACAAAAAAAAAAACTTCAAAATGTTTAACTAATTCGAAAAACCTATAAATTATTTTAAACAAATCCAATTTATACTTTTTAGGCAAAATTATATTCTTATACATCATATCCAATATACACAAATGATTTGCATAAAAAAAATCGTATAAACCTAATCAAAATTTGGTTTTAACGACGAATAATTTTTTTTTTGGAAAATCTAAACGACACTTTAGGGATACGTCCAACACATCTAAAATGTAATCATTTTTTTTTGTAAGCCGTAGGCGATCAATATGAAAATATTGTAGTCTATGGAAATGGAAATTATATAAAAAAAGAACAAATAATTTCAATACCATTAAAATAATAGGTGAAAATATAATCTATAGATTATTTTGTGCATTGCTTTTACTATAGCCTAGAATCTATCTAGATCAATGGAAGTTTATCCACACAAGAACAAAATAAACGCCTTGTTTAACTGAATGATGGTGGATATATAAAAATCTATAAAATGTTAAAATAATGTAAATACATAAAGCGTTTATATACATAGTAGATACCTGTTGTTACCAAACATTGCAATTAAAAATCGATTTTTGCACATACACTGTGGTATATAATAACATCAAAATGTACATACACTATTTAATTAGAACCTTTATATTAGGTGTTCCGAAGTATCATATCGTGTTACTGTCTGTACCAAAAACCCTTTATACATATAAATTGTTTTCGTATAATAATCGTTTTTTCTATATGTTTAAAAATTAGATTATAGAATAGTGCTTTTTGATGTTCTCTATAAATGTTATAATTCTGTTTATGTGTATATGTTTAGTTAGAAAAAATAATAATAATTTTATTTAATTATATATTTGTATTTAATTAAATTGAATTACAATATTATATTTCAATTAAATAATATATATATTTTATATTTATATTATAGTTTCTTAATTAAATATTATCGACTTATTGTATTTATATTAATACTAATTTTGTAATTAAATATCAATAAGCAAGTAAAATTATTTTATAAATTTAATAATTTAATATATAAAATAAACACAACTTTTATCAACTTACAAAATTTGATATGGAAAATTTGTGTAATTTTTTAAATTTTCAACTGCTAATTATTATTTTCACAAAAGCAACATTATTTTTTCCTAAAAAATAAATCTGTAAAATTCACTATAATTTCTAATGAAATATTCTCTTAAACACTTACAAGAACAAAACCAAAATGATTTTTCCTTATAATTTATTAATTTTCCTTTCCTTTTAATTTTTAGTTGTTTGTAATATACAATATATATATATATATATATATATTTTATGATTCAAAATTAATTAACAAAATCTGTTCATTTTCTATATTTTTGAAGAAAAAAAATCTGATAAATCCTTAAATCAAAATTTGCTATGTCATTTCTTATTATTTATTATTTACATTTATATGTATATAGATTGAACACAAATAATACTAAAATAAACATTTTCATATGGGAAATATCATATGTTTTATATTATATTTTTGAAATATTGTATTAATTTAATGATAATCATAAAATTTAAGTATATATTATTAAAGACCATATAGTTTAATAAATTGTACGATTTAGATAAATTATAACTCATTGGTTTGGTTTTCATGTTATGTTTAAATAAAGTATAAAAAAAAAATCTAAATTAGTCCCTTTCGGCTAATTACTCTTTAATTCCTTATAATACGATTATTTATTATTAAAGCTTTAGTTTGTATTATGGTACATTAAACTTAAAATTCTGAAAAAAATATTTATATAAAAATAAATATTTATAATAGAAGATAGAAAGAGTCCTTTATTCCGACCTCAAAAACAAAATATCATAAAAATTATTGATAACTCAATGGTTTACACTACAAGAGTTCTTTTAAATTTTTTAGTAAATATTTTTACAAAACTTCATGTTAAACTCTAGGAAAATTTGAATTTATTTGGAAGAGAATATTGTAATGAACTGAATTAAATTTGAATAATTTTGTACTTTATTAGTTAAAATATATATATACATATAAAGCTATTTTAAATTGTATAGAATATGGGATCCTTAATTTAACTAACTTTAGTTTCTGTGCCCTATAAATTAATGAAACAATAATATATTCCTCAAAAAAAATTATGTAGTCAAATGAAATTATGTATACTAATAAAAAATTGTGTAAACAATTTTTTTACTAACCATTATTCTCCCAAAATATATTTTATATAATATATCTAAAAACAAACTACTATTAACTATATAAATTATTATCCTTATTTTTTTGTTAGTATGAAAAATAATAATAACATCATAAAAAGGACTTATGTTTTTCCTTCAAATTAGTAACGAATCAAAAGAGAAAAACAATATTCGTCTCGTTAAGTTTCATCATATTTCAGACTACAACAACATGTATTAGTATTATTATATTTTGCCTTTTTTTATACATTTATGATAAACCAGCATAAAAAGAGGGTTAGTTATATATTAAATTTTATTTATATCCTTAATACTATAAATTGTTATTGTATATTTCAGATATTCTACATATTTAATATTTGAAAAACTTGAGATTGACAGTTTTCAATTACATAAAATAAAATAACTCAAAATATAGGAAATTGTTTTTTTTTTTCTCTTAAATGTGTAACATTGAAAAGGATTGACTATAGAATTAACCTTTATATAAATAAAATATTGTTAAAAAAAATCATGCGTAGGATAATAAATATATTGATAAGATTTAACATTAAATTTTATTATACCATACTAAAATATTTAATTAAACTACGCTTGATTATAATTTACAAGATTTCATTTATAGTAAAAGAAAACTATCCACTCTTGATTTATTATTTAACATTTATTTAATAAATTACAGCATTTTTATTAAAAAAAATAGAAAAAACCATTTTTGTTTAAAAGATCACCTTTTAGAAGATTGAAAAATTTCAAAAAAATATATATATGGAATACAGAGTAGTGTTGCTTATATCCTTTTAAGTATTTAAAATAAAACCATATATACCAAAAACTGTACAAATTCTTTATAGTTTCATATCAATCACTTTAATATTTAATATATTACCTTAGGTTAGTTTCTTCTCTTTTTTTTTTTTGCGAAAAACCTTATGTTACCTGTAAGAAATTCTTCATTCAATTTTATTTTCTATACAGTATCTTTTCATAAATCACAGTCTACTTGATACTTGTATATACTAAATCTATTTAACTTAAATATAAATATATATATGTATACATTAACATATAAACGATGCAATACACGTCATTCCCATATAAGTGAGAAATTTCATATTAGTTAGTTAAAGTTCAAAAATTTCTAAATAAAATCAAAAGTTTTCTTTAAAAAAAAAGGCTATTCAAAAAAAGACTCTAAAAAATATATAACTTTGAAAACTTTTCTAATGTAGCTTTCTCAAAAGAAGAAAAAACCCAACTTTTCAAATATCCTTTTATAATAATTCTTGAATCCTAATGCTATTTTCAAGTAATGCATATATAGCAAAAAGCATAAAAAACTTCAAAAATCTCTTTATATTTATTATATATGTATATAAGAAAAATTGTTAAAGATACTAAAAGGGATAATCGTTATTTTTTATCGCATAATATCAGAGAGTGCACTTAAATGAAAAACCAATTATGTAATAAATCTATATGCAATATCTATTTTAATATAATTTAAATAAAACTTAAAACATTGTCTAATAACTTTTATGTAGCATTTTAGAGATTTTTACTTTATTTAAGGATGAAAAATTTTAAATACAAATACATAAATATAAAATTGATATTGAAAATTATTTTTCTAGCATACATATATTTAAGTTATTGTTGATGTAGGGGACAATTGTAACTAAAATTACAATTTAAAATGACTAATTTGATTTTACTTAAAAAGACTAATTTGAAATTTAAAAAGACTATTTTGACTCGAAAATGCTATATAGCCAACCAGAAATTCAAAACTGCTTAAATTAAAGTATATATAAAATCATACATAATATTTTTAATTTGAGTACAATTATGTATGAATACAAATTAATAGTAAAATATGTATGTTTGGGATAATTAACTGAAAATTTGTTATTAATACACGATTAAATACTTTCAAACAAACATAAAACATGATTTATTTATTTAAAATACAAAATGGAATACAATAATTAAAATAATTATATAATATTTAATCCAATTTAACATTTTAATGTTTATATATAAAATGTAAATAATCTGTTTTTAAATTATCAATAAAATCCAAAAATTTAATTTATATTATAGTTTTTCAGAGATTATGGATTATCCTATATAAATAATATTAATTACCTATATTTTTGAATATTTTAGGAATACATTCTTAAGTTCCATTCAATGAAAATTGCCTACTAGCTAAGAAACTGTTACAAAATATCGCAAATAATTTCCGATTAATGTAATTGTAAATAAAAGATATTATTTAAGCATGTAAAGCTTTTTTAAATAAGAAAAAGAAAAATTCTCATAAGAAAAATTCTATTACAATAATTTTATAAAGTGAATAAAATAAAATTTAAGTTTTATAATTCAATTTAAATGATTGTTAACCAACTCTAAACCTATATGAACCAATTATATAGTAATAAAATAATCTTATAATTATTATTTATGCTAATTTTCTATGGTTTACTATATAATATATATACTACATACAATTATATTTCTTTTAAAAGTTAAATATATGTATAAATATTTAATTTATTATTCACAAAATAATAATTTAACTGTAATTTAAATGCATCAGGAAAAAAAATAATATTTGTAAAGGGAAAAATATATATAAAATATTCATGACATTTTCCAACTTTAAAATACAGAAAATAGTAAATATGTAAACTATTTCGAAGAGAGAATAGAAAAGTTGAAGAAAGAATATAACTTTGAAATTTTTTTTTTCTAGTTGTCATTATGAGCCTTTAAATGAATAAATTCTTATATAATGCAACAATACTATCGTTATTTTCACTAGAAATAAAATATTTTTATGCAAATTAAATACATTCCTTTTCCTTCTTTAAAGCAATACATTAAAATGACAAGAAATTCTATATATAAGAATGCATTAGAACTATAAGAAAACTATAAAATAAATAAAACTTTTTGTTGTATATATATTTAAATATCTTACGAGAAAAACAGTATCACATATTTTATTCCGTATTTGTATCTATGTGTATATACAAAAAAAAAATTAATATAAACCGAAAAACTTCTTAGTATAAATATAAATAACAGAGAGGATATTTCATCACAGGATAATACCACTGGGAGTAAGAAAAAAAAAATTCTGCTTTACTATATTTTAAGTAAATAATATAAAAGAAAAAGAATAAAAATTTAAGGAAAATTAATGAATTCACTTGGCAATTTAGTAGGGGATGAAAATTGTTTTCAAAAAAAAAAAATATATATATATTTTATATTCATTATTTTTATTCAATATTAACAGTAATATATAAGTATATATATCTATATATATCAAAATTTGGGCAGAATTTATCCACCAGCAAAAATGAAATTTTTTATATATATAAATTATCCGAAAAATGAAAAGTTATTAAGGATAAATTCAAATTTAATTTTTAGTATACCTTTTTTTAAGAATTTTTTTTTTTTTAAAAAAAAGAAATAAATAAATTATTATTAAAACCTAATCACAAAAATTGTTCAGTCAAATTTTTTTTTGTGAATTTTATATTTTTAGTACATATATATTTAACAGGCATTACAAAATTCAAAAAAACGTCACTTTAATGATACTTTCCATTACTAGAATGTCTCACATATCAGGCTGTAACGAATAGAAATAAACGAACCAAGCCAGCATATTATAAATATGAAATATTTCCAATTTGTATTTTTTTTTTTAAATATTAAAGGATATTTTTTATCTATTGTTATAATAATATATGAAAAACATAAGAAAATTGTGTAGGATGACATTTACCACATTTAAATTAAGACTTTTAAAATATAAATATTATTTTTAAGTGTAATTTTGTTCCCAATGGAAAAATAAAAAAAAAAATTATAAATAAAATATTAATATTAAAAAAAAAATAATGACAATTTGATTGAAATGCTTACATAATAATTTCATGGTTTTTAATAATAAAAATTTTGTGTTGATAATATTTTATTTTTGGATTTTGCAGGTTTGATCCCCCAGATATTTTATAATATTTTCAAATATACCATTTTCGAGTCTAAATAGTCTTTTTACAACACAAATTAGTCATTTTTTAATGACTCGGTTTTCAAAGTCAATTTAGTCTAAAACAAAGACTAATTCGATAATTAAAAAGAGTTATTTATATAAAATCATAGTTGTAGAGGCAGATTAATAATTTCATTATTTGACATAATAAATTTATTTATATACAATATTATTGCAGCTGATACTATTTATATACACTATTTATGTATATCATAATTCATAATTCTCTATTTATGGTTCGGTTTATCATTTATTCAAAATATAAATAAATAAAAAATTAATGTAAAATTAATGTATTAAGTTTCAATCTATTGCAATATTGAAAATTACTTAAATTCTTAAATTTTACAAAAAATAAATTTAATTTTTTTTCATAAATTTATTTAAAAAAAAAAATAGAAATAAAAATAAGAATACTAAAAAAATATCTTTGAAAAATATAAACATGTGATATAAATAGAAAGTAAATATTTGCTTTCAAATTCTTAAATAACACATCAGGGAAACCCAAAAAAACAATTTATGAAAATTTATCCTTTTTCTATATACATATATATATATATTTTGTTAGCCTAAATCGTCAATTAAATTTTCATAAACCTTAATAATATATTGAAAAATGATTTCCACACTGTAAAAAAAAAAATATTAAGTACCAAAAATAATATAAAGTTTATTTAGATTGACATAATTTTGAAATGTACCAAACATTTAAATATTTAATTTTACAAAATTATTAAATAATAATAAAATTATATTATCATAAAATAATTTTTTAGCAGTAGACTGTCTACTAAGAACATTTCATCTAGAAATTATATTTAGTTATATCTTTTTTTCATTCATAAAGAAGAAAATTTCAGTAAGATTTTACTATTAATACAATAAGGAAAAGGAGCAGAGAAAAGCTCTATTTTCAAAGTTACAATTGACATTTAATATTCAATATTTTTGATGGTATTGTTAATGTCCTAAATATGCGCCTTATAAAGTGTATGTTATAAAATCTCTCTCTGCGCATAATGTTTATACATATATTTTCATCAACATTTTATTATTTATGATTTTGATATTTAATATTTTAACTCGAATACTCATATGCCAATGTATCAGAAGTTATTATAAGATATGTATACATATCATATAAATTATTTTCCGACAGTAACCCTAACTTGGCATTTAGGGTTACTGTCGCACCAAAGAAAAATTTGTTTAAGATTTCCAAACTATATTGGAAGTTTTAAAAGATCAATTGTTTAATTGGAAATACGAAAATTTCAATATAAAAAAACCAGTATATATTTAATATTTGTTATATCAATGAAGGATCAAAGGATCAAATACTTTGATATAAGTAATTTAAGGAAAATTCTATTCGAAATCATATCATTTGACATCATATAAATTTAAAAGATTCAAATATTTTGAGGATATAAATTATTTAATAAATAAGGCAAAAATTTTAACTACAAAAATAAGAACATTAATTATTCTAATAATCCTTGTATGTAATGTAATATCTTCTGTAGTCAAAATTTACAATATATAATATATTTATATATTTTCCAATAAATTTTTAAATTATCTTTAAAAATTTCAAATTATTTGAAAATCGAAAAGCAAAAAAAAAAAACAAAAATATATATGCTATACAGGAAACTTGTAAAGGAAACTTACTAGTAAAAAGTGCTTGCCTTTAAAATTATAAGAGAAAAAATATTGGGCACTAATATTGCTATATATACTTAAAGTTTACATGTTTTAAAAAAAGAATTACAAATTTTACAAATTATACTATTTATCAATGACACCCAAAATAGTAGTTTCAATTATGTGACAAGGAAATTTTTAATTTACAAATCTTATTTAATGTTACTAACACTTCTCAGAAATAATTTTTGTTCCCAAATAATATAATTATAGATGAAAACGAAAATTTATTATATTAAAATCTTTATTTATGAAATTTTTATCTTTATCTTTATTTATAAAACCTGATACATCAATATTAATAAATTAAATCTCATTGTCTGCACTTAAAAAACATGTAAATAAAATAATATTCTGTAATCCATCTACAGTTTCGACACATTCTTCAAAACTATACACAACCATGATTAATTTATTTAAATGATCAAATGACTTAATAAATATAATAATTTTGTAATTAATTAAGTTAAGTTAACCTAGAATAACTTAATTTGTGTTCCGAGAAACTGCAAAATAACTCAAATTATATACCAGTTTAACTAAATACCTATATTAGATTTAAATAGTTATATATGTACACTACATACATATATTTAAAATATTCACATAGCAAGAACTTCTTGGTTTTTTTTAAAGTATGTTTAAAATATATTTTTTTAGTATTATTGTACATATATTCTTTCTTTCTTATTTTTCAAATTGTTGTGCTAGTAATAATAATAATAATACAATATTTTTTTGGTATTCAACCCTCGTGATTTTATGAATTTTACATATAAAAAAATTCATATATATTCTTACAATTCGATCAGGATCAATTTAAAGGTATATAACATATATCAGAAAAATAGAAAGAAAAAAATGAGAAAATATTTTCATTTTTGAGATAAAAAGATTTTTTTTAAACATATGTACTACATATAAATATATTATTTTTTGTTCGATATTATTTTGATTTCAATAGCAATAAAGTCTATGATTGTTAAAGAATTTTTTACCATAAAATTTGTTATGAATAATATTTCATGTAATTTGTCTAAAATATAAAATATTCTTAAGTAAATTTTCTGCAAAATAATATCAGATTTAGACATTAACTAAATAAATAGTTAGTGGGTGGGTAATATACGATAAAAATTAGAGATTTAATTTCTTTGCTGCACTAATATAAAATATGTTTTAAAATTTTGTAGATTATAAAACTTTTACGTTCGTGAATATTAAATTTTTTGTTTTGTTTTTTGTTACCAAAGAGAATAAAATATAATATGTTAAATCAAATAATATAAATTATTGTACGATTAAAAAGAAAATGTATGTAGGAAAACAAATTGATTTATTTGTATACACTTAGCATATTATTTTTTATAAGCACGTGACTTGATTTAAAAAAACAAATAAATATTTTTTGTGGAAAGGACTAAATAAATGTAAATAATGTTACCCAAAAAAAAATTGAAATTTTTGCAATATTTTTTAAGAGTTAAATACGTAAAATAATGTAAAAACAATATTTTATCTCCAGTTTATGATTACTATGTAAAAATTTTATTAAAATTCTTAATCAAAACTTACTGAATAATGAAGCATATACCATAAGGATTTAATATGAGGAATGGAACAAGTCTCCAATCATATTTTCGTCGCATAAATGATAATAAATTCGATTTTTATTTACAGCGAATAAAAAAGCTTTCGGTTAAAAAGCTTTTAATATTTACTTACATCCGGTTTGTTGCATTGATTGTTTCTAAAATCACATCCGGTTTGTCACATTGGTTTTCCTTGAATTTCTATTGTTTTAATTCAATTTTAAATCCAATATTCTATGAAAATATTAAACTTAGATTGCTGCTATAATTATTTGAGATTTGATAAAACTAATCAAAAAGGATATCAAAAAAATATACTTAAGAATATCAAAGTGCTAGGATTTTAGATGAAACAATACGAATATACAAAAATAAATTCCCAACAATTGGGAATTATGGTATAAGAAAGTCTTTCAATTGCAGGGCACTAAAATATCGGAGGTGAGAGAAATCACTCAAATGCATAAAGAATAATTTAATTATTACTTACCTATATAATATAATAATAATTGGAGGATAATACATTTTTAAAGCCAATTCTATGATTAAGAAATGATATATGTACTAGGATTTTTATTTGTTGTGTTGTAGTATAATTATGTTCTCATATCAATTAATTTAATGAAATATTAAATTGACATGATTTAATTCTTTTCCGCTTTCATAGTCGAAACGAAAAAGGATTCAATTAATATGTGTTTGAAGTATAAAAAAATATGTGTTTGAAGTATAAAAGAATTATTACAATAAAATGTAAAACATAAATTTATTGTTTAAATTAAATTTTTTTTTTTTTTTGTGAATGTAAGAAAGTAAAAAAATAAACAACAAAAAATCTAAAAATTAAATTAACTACAAAAAAAAAGGATAAATTTACAACAACAAAAAATTAATTTAATGTAAATATAAATTTATAAACAAGTTTATCTGATAAATTAAGATATCTATAGACTATTAATCATTTATAGATCCAATCATTAATTATTATTTTTGTTTCATAATTTTACAACATCAAAGGATAAAATTTGTTTTAGTGTTTCTTTTTTTTATTTATTATTATTATTTTTAATATATATGTAAATACAATAAATATATTTTTTATTTCCAATAAAATATTTTCAGTTAATAAAGTGTTTTAATTAACAAAATATAATAAAAAATATTTGTTTATTAGGTTTTTTTTTTTTTTTTAAATATTTTTATAATTTTTTATGATTTTTTTTTTTGGCCCCCGAAAGAAAAAGTTCAACATAAAAAGATATTTTTAAAATGGACTGTTTTTAAAAAAGCTCCAATAATTTTTATAGTGAAGGACAACCAAAAATAATGTTTTTTTTTTTTCGTAAATAAAAATAAAATAATTTACATTTTTCATATTTTAAGTTTAATGTATATATATTTTTTTTTGTTAAAATATTTTTTTTTTTATATATTTTTGCTTAGAGAGTTTTCTTTACATTAAATACATATATTTTTTTAATAATTTGGTATCTAATATATATATATATAGGTATATTATTTTTGAAGGATATAAGATGTAATTAAATCATTATTATTTTTTACATATACTTTAAAATCTTTTTTTTTTTTTTAGTTTTTGGTTTTTAGTTTTATAATTTTCGTTATTATAGATTTATATACTCGTGTATATATGATAGAGATTTTATTACATAGTTTAATTTTTTTATAGTTAATTTTATATAATAATATTTTTTTAAATTATATAAAATGGATTTTTTTAGACTTTCTTATTGAATATAACATAAAATATAATCTTTCTTTCATAAATACATTAGATGTACATATAGGATATAGTATATTAGTTTTTATTATACATAAATAATAAATTAAGGATTATATTTTTTTATATATACATTTTTATATATATTTTATAAACATACTATAAACAAAATATATATAAAAACATATGTATATGTATAGAGATATTTATATTTAGAGATACTAATAGAGATATTTATATTTCTTATTTAAGTAAGTTTTAAGTGTATAAGCTGCCAATTTTAAAGGAGATTTGTATATGTTATTATATTAGGACAAGATAAACAAAATTTCTAAATAAATATTTAAAAAAAATCAATGAAAATTTTAAAATGACATATATTTATTAATTATTTTACATTACATATAATATAAATTTTATAAGCTGTTCGATATCAGATTTTCCATGATGTCCTTTTACTATGAATTATCAACCAATTTTTAAAATATAAAAGAGTTATTATTTAAGTTAATTTCCAAAAAAAATTTTTAATAAATTAATTATCATTTGAATATAAAAAACTTTTCTAAAATAAATCTTATGTAACTTTTTGAGATTATGATTCTACTTTTTCGTCAACATAAAAATTATAGTTGTGCATAATATTTTTATATTGAATTTGGCATACTTTATAAATAAATATATTAATATGTATAATAAAAAAAATTAAATACATATTTAATAATAATTAAAAATATGAAACCATAATTTATGTTAAAGCTATATATATATATATAATTTTTTAGGTACTCATTACTATAGAAATTTTATATTTTGATTATAAATGTTTTGTGTATATAACAATAAATATATAAATTTTTTTTATGTAATTCTATTTTTCCTTTAATGATTTTAAATAAAATATTAAATATTTTGAAAGTCAATAATGAATTAAGTATAAGTATAAAAGGCAATACACATAGGCTGGTTATGTTTATTGCCAAAATGAAATTAAAACGAATCTGAAATAAAGAAATTGTATATATCTTGTTCAATACATTTATAGTTGTATATTTATTTAAATATATATTTTGATAATTATTTATATTATACATATATATATATAAGAATATAATTATATATTTACATATTTTTTCATTAGAAATAATTATATAGTATTATAGAATAATAAGCTAAACATAAAAAAAAAAAATTTTAATAAAAATATTATTATTTTTTTTAAACCGTCTATCTAAATTTATTTTCATTTGACACTTATATCAATTCTTTTAATCCAATTCCATAAATTACTAAATAAATTAGTAGATTAAAATTTATTTTGAATTAAATTTAACAATTAAATGAGAGATACACAATAATGATAAAGAGTTTATTTATATGTGAACAAAAATAGTAATTAAGTATAATAGTAAATATTTTATATAAATAGTATATTTTCAAATAAAAATTATTTCAGTCATTATTTAATTTTTTTGCAATCAATTTCTTTTCAAATATATAAAAACTCAACCCTTAAAAATGTTTAAAAGAAATTTTTGATTTACATTTTTTTAAATAGTTTTGGTATTAATTTGATATTAAATTAATTTCAAATTATTCTTATTTTTTCTAACAATTTTAATACTTTCACTTTTAATAATACTATTTTGACTGAAATGAAAAAAATAAAATCCAACACTTAATATTGACGATCACAATGAACGCCGCTCCTTTAACAAACACTTTTCATTTAATATGAGCAATTATACTTGTCATTTATTTAACTTAAAATATTCTAAGTATTCTAAAATTTGCAACAAATAACAATATAAAATATATATATTTTTTTTCTATAGTTCAACTATTAAAAATATTTAAATAAATTATTTATGAAAATGTTAAATTAATTTTAATATAATTAATGCTAATTAAAGTAGTAGTGCTAATTAGAAAAATTAGGGAAATCTAGTTAGAGAATTTTTTTTTTTTGATTTATAAATATAGAAATGTGCGTTAAATTTTAGTTTTTATTTTTTTTGAAAAATTTTAAACATATAAATATTTTTTAAAGATATTTTATAAAGTAGATTTTATTTTAAATAAAACTACAATTAATTTTGTGTATGTTAAAAAAAAAAAAACTAGATTAAACTAGTTTATTTTTTCTACATATGTTTTGGTGGCTGGATCACTTTTATAAAGATTTTTCAATATTTTTATAAGACATTTACTATTTATTAGTATTCACACATAGTTTTTGCTAAATAATCTTCTAATTTAATTATATATTTTTAATATATATATTTTTTTTTCTTTTTAATTTATACTTCATTTTATCATTTTACATATTTTTCATGATTTTCTTTTTATTATTTTGATATTTATTTTGACAAATTAAAATTATAAATTATTCAAATGATAAAATGTTTCTTTCTTATAAGATATTTAATTAACGGAAAAAAAATTAGAACACATTCATGCCTTTCCACACCATTTAATTACAATCTTCAACAATATAGAAATTTTGCTATTTTTAATTATGTTAAAGAATAAATTTTAATTAAAAAAAAAAAATCAGCTAAATTACTAAATATAAATGGGTTGTCAGTATAATAATTTTTATTATAAAATAGGCAGTTAATTAATTTTAATATTATAGAAACAAATTTTATTAATATAACATTTATATTTATTTTTACAAATATACAAATATTCGTACATATATAAAATAGAAAAATATGGCATAAAATTTATTTTGACTGACAAATACCAAACAATTATATAGTTATAATTTAACTAATATTTCCTTGAACTTATAAATTTATTCTCAGAATATTCCATTTTACATAATTTTTAAACTAATTATTTTCTATAAGTTGTTGAAAATTGTAATTATCTTCATTTTTTTGTAAAGGAATCTCATTGGTTTATACTGTGGGAATTAAAAATATAATTTATATAAATAAATATAACAAAAAAAAAACGAAAATAATATTAAAATTTAAATATGTATAATTTTAAAATAATATGAATAAAAAACACAGCCTTAATTAAAATTTTCAATGCTTTTTCTGTTCTTCATGAGCTTTTTTTACAATTGCCAATTTAGAATGTGGTGATGTTGGTGATAATGCTTCATATGGTGCTTCTTTTGTACCATGTAAAACTAATGACCATTCTTTAAGCCATCCAGTTCGTGGTAGTTTTGAATTAAACCGTGCCTGAAAATAATAATTTCAATTTATTTTTATTTACATATATATATAAATTTGAAAAAATAAATATTTACTTCCAATTTCCAAACACCTTGTGGATATTCACCCCATGTATGTGTAGTCATAAATGGCCATTTTGTAAAACCATCCCTATGATCATCATCATTAGCTCGCCGGCTTAAAATCATCGATCTACTGAAATTAGTTTTTGAGAAAAAAAAAACGTTTAAATCGATTTTGCAATATAAAAATATTTTCTATAATAATACCTGGTGCCCATTGGTGATGTTAAAAATAATTCTAAATCACCACGACGACTTGCATTTGCAGTTATTACAGCTTGTACATGTTCTAAATAATTGACTTCGGTTTCAGTATCCTTGCAAGCATCAGTTTTTATTTCCAAAATTAATGATCGACCAGATCGAATTAAACTAAAATATAAAATAATTGGAATTATATGTATATTGTAAATACAAAAATATTTTTATTATTACTGATGATCCAATATTGCACCAGCTTCACAATGATAACGTGGTGGTACAGTTTTCCATTGTTTTGATAATGTAACGATAGCACCAGCATCTAATACACCAAAACCAAATAAATGATTAAATTCTAAACCAACACCGTTCATTGTCCATTGAAAACGATTTTTAGCATCAAATAATGAATTACGTTTTGATGTTAGAACAGTTAAATGTTGAATATCACGCCAAGTTAAATTTGGACTGGATAAGAAAAATTATATAAACATTTTTTTATAAAAATACAAAAAATTTATATAATAAAATAAAATTTAATTTACTTTGCTTCTAATGCCAATGCAAAAACTCCAGCAGCTTCTGGTGCAGCAGCACTAGTACCAGAATGTGTTGTTGTACATTTACCATATAAATCAGTTGTTGCTACTCCGGTATTTGGATCTTTGGCACCATTACTAAATGTACTAGCTAATGTTGAACTACAACTTTCATCATAATGTGCATTTTGTCCATCATTAATAGCACTATTTATTGATATTGTCCACATTGATGCAGCATATCCATCACAATTACAATCATCTTCTTCACCACCATCACCAGATGCCCAAACATAAATATTACCTAATCCATTTCGTCCCTATTGCATATTTAAAGATACAAATTTAATTTCATATAATTTACATATTTTCATATATACAACAAACCTCATTTACACCATGTACAATTGCTCGCATTGTTGCATTTCGTGGACCATCAACTGTTTTACCATCATCTGTTGGACCCCATGATGCACTATATATATGAATTTTATCTGGTTTATGTCCCATCGAATTTGCTTCTATTAAATCGGTCATATAAGGTTGATCTAACATACGGATTCCTTTATATATTACAGAGATATTATTTGTTATTATTTTATTCATTCCATGGTCAATTGAATTCATTAAATTTTTATTTGTTTGTCTATTTAAATCTATATGCTTGAATTTTTTTTTGTATAATAATATACTCACCAGCTATTTTACTATCATATGCAACACCTACACCACAAATACCATTATCCCTTGCGGCAGCAACTTCACCAGCACATCTTGTTCCATGACTACAACGGAAAAAAAAATTGTTTTTTTACATTTAATATATCAATATATGTATAACATCAAAACTATATGTATTTTATTTTCCAAACTATATACGAATATTTAACACAATTGATTTTATCCTGCTACATGATCCTTAATATTAAATAGACTTATAGAGAAATATAACATGAAAATTCTTTATTATTGAAAAGATTTTAAGAATTTTTTCCTACAGATGTAGTTTTTAAATTGATTAAATTAAATTGATATTGGTAAAAGGATTTTCTGTAATATTTTCAAATTAGTATACCACATTTTTATTTTTATTTTTTTTTGTAAAATGAATATTGAAAGTACGTAATGCACAAAAACGTTAGGTTATTAAAGTGAAAAATTATAGAATCTAATATTTATAATAATCTCGTCTGTAAAAAATGATAGGTATTTAAACTATAATTGATAAATATAAAATTATATAGGTATTTGAAGCAATTGTTTTGTAACAATTATATTCCAAATTAAATAAATATGATATTACATATTTGCATTTCATCATTATAAATTATTATTATATAGAATGTCTAAACATTGAATTAAATTTAAACTAAAAGTTTAATTAAGATCCAATCAGTCTATAAATAATTATTAAATAAGAATTTCTCAATTTCATTATCTTTTAAGTTGAAATATGATTTTTTGAAGCACATTTAATTTTAATAAATATAAATTGATAATTTAAAAGAAATATATAATGAATGAAAGGAATAGAAAATTACAAAATATTTTATTTAATAGCTTCTGTTTAATATTGTAAAATAAAACAGATACAGAACAGAACAGACTATTTTTGGTAAATTGATACATGAATTTGTTTGCCCCAAAGAAAAGTACAAAAGTAATTAATTTGAAATACACAGGAAAAAATTGCTGTTTCCTAATGATCAAATTTAAAATCTATGTACATATATCAAATTGAAATCCTTTTATTTCCGGTCATGTAATATCTGCTATAAATTTTTATGGTAATTAATGGTTAAAATGACAAACTTGTAATTAAGTTTTGTGCCTTTAAGGCTTTTTAAAATAATATTAAATTTGTATCTACCTATATACAAATTGTTGCTTAGCTTAAACGGATATCGAATTAAAAGAATCATATATATTTAAATGAGCAGTGAACTAAAATTAAAATGTATGCACCATTAATTATTCATCACATATATTTTCTAATTTACATATATTATAGACCAATGAACAATTTTCTAGGAAAAAGGTTTTTTTTTTTCAGTTTCATAAAAATATGAATTTTTTGTTATGTATTTCGAATTTCACATAAATTAAATATTACATTTTAATTATTTTTTATATACAAATTTATTTAATTTTTAATTACCCATATTATATATTAATATATTACCTATTAAACCAATCATCTGTATATCGAGGATATGGATAAGGATCATTACTACTAAAATCATAACTGGCTTCAGCATTCTGTAATAAAAGCAAAAAATTTAAAATTTCATTATTTTAAACAAATTTTATGTTCACAAATAAATAATCTCAATTAAATATAATATTATGTATATAAAATTAAAAATGTTTTAACCACATGTTTCCCATTAATTTAATTCAAAAAATCAGTAATAACGACAACTTTTCAAGTTTTATTACAACTTTTCAATTAGAAAAGTTTCGTTATATGACATTTTTACATCAAAAATTTTACGTGACAAATTAATATATTTTAACCAACAAAAATGAGAAAAAAAAATTACCATAAAGTATTTTAGGTATAAAGTAAAAAGTAAAACTAAAATAAAAACACAATTTGTTATCCAAAAAATAAAAATATATTCCTTAATTTTTCCTTACAGCATGACTGATTAAATATTACGTAAATTTGTTGCCTTTGTGAATTATATATTTAATATTATGACAAGTAATTTATTTATTCTAAAAAAAAAATCTTTTACCAAGTAATTTAATTTAATTTCACCAGATTAAAGATTTACGAAATGCCAAACTTTTAAGCAGTAATTTTTTATTTGAAAATAATTTGCCCATATAATAATATATTTGTTAGTACATATTAAAATAAACTGAAGCTGAAGAGAAACATATTATATTCATGAAATAAATTTGCAAAAAAAAGTTCAAATCTTAGGAATTCAAATTAGTACACCATTAAACTAAAATTTCAAATACATATATATATATATATATCTCTTTAACATTCTTAAAAGATTTTATTTTAAATTACAGATTTCATTTTAATATCAATATAATTAAGTTCTGTTATATATATTTATATATATACTAAGTTCTTTGATACCAAGGAAAATGAAAAATTTTCTATACTTTTCTATAGAAAATCTATACAAAATTATTTCTATTAGAAACCATAAAAGCATTACTTTGTTTAAATAAAAAATATAATTTCTGATGTATAAATCTTTTTTAAATAATATGTATAAGTATATTGGACATTGATTACTTATTTATGTACAAAATAAACTTAAAGTAATCAAAATTTCTTTGAAATTTATATTTTTAACTTAATGATTTTATTTCCAAGAAATAGGTACATATTATATATAATATTCCAGTCAAAGGTATAAGGGCAGACTATTTTATCAACATCCTTTTAGTTTTTTAGTTTTTTAAATAAAAAAAAAAAGAATCTCTTTTTGGATAATAAATTTATTTAATATAATAATATTAAACAAAATTTTTATTTGCAATACCAGGGTAAAGTAATATATATAACAGCTTTGCTTTTACGTAAAATAATTTTTGTCAAAAAATATTATTGATATGATATGTATTTTGTTCAAAGGTAAAAATAAGGTTTCCCAGATTTGACATTTTATTTTATTTTTAGAAAATTTTCTATCTTTCAATAATAACAGGTAAAAATATATAGACAGAATAATTTAACAAGAAAAAAATATTAAAATTATATATACAAAATTCATTCAAGTTGAAATTATTGGTGAATCCTGAATATATTAATTAAAAATATTATTTAAAAAAAATATATTTCAGATGATAAGAATTTTTCTTTTTTTATAATAAATATTCTCTTTGTATACCGTATTAATAATATTATTTATTAATCAGAATTATTATTTATTTGTGCATAATAATATTTTCAGTAAAAAATAATTTATTATATATAAACAGAATTTTTCTACGAAATTAATAATGAAAATTATATAAAAACTTTGGGCGTCTTAAATTTATTAATAAATAATTCATTATATTATATTCAAGTTTTCAGATTTTCTTTACTAGAAAAGTTAATTTTTTCATTAAAAATAAAATATAATCTTAAAGGTAATAGGATAATAAATAATTGCTGATGTTGCAAATTTTTTTAATAGAAAAGTAACCAAGAGTACATTAAAAAAATATTATTTTTTTAAGAATCTATAAAACTATTAATTTCGAGTTGTATAAAATTCATTTATAATGACTTATTTTATTGGAAAGTTATAACTTATTAACTTATAACTTATTTTTTTTTGGAAAATTTTACTCATTTTTCCTAGGAAAAAAAACATCGAATCTCTGTAAAATATTTAAACAAAACAACAAACGAACAAACATAATCTAGCTAGGCATTAATCTATATTTTTAAATATGACAATATATTTTAAAATTAAGTGAATAGACCATAGTTTCATTTCATATTAAATGGGTATTAAATCCTTGCAATTTTTATAAATTAAATATCTTAATCTTAAATTAATACTACATTGTGTTCTAATCGCTTTTCCACATAATTAAACATCAAAAATATGTTTTTCATTTCAGTTTTGATAAAATAAAAAATTTCAAGCAAAATATTATTAGCTGCGGACTAATCAATTTATTATACCAACATTAAAATGGATAATAATAAAAAAAAGACATTACGTTTGTTATAATTTGATATAATAATAATCAGTGATAAAGCTATTTTTATTTAGTTCATTTTTGTAATCTTTTAGATAATTAGTTAGTTTTGGGTTTCTTTTTGTTTAATTATATGGCATAAATAATATCTGTTATGAAAATAGTTTAATTACTGGTGCTTCGATATTACAAAATTCCTTCTAAATTTTTGATTTATAGTTGGATTTAATTTGGAACTTATACATTATGTATGTTATTCTGAAATTGATGAAGTGCTGCAGTGTTCATTATTTGATAAACATTGTCAATATTATTACTTGATATAAATATAAAATTGGCTCATTAAATGCAAATCAGTTGATCAAGGATTAATTGGAAAAATAATGATATAACTAATAATTTTTTTTTTAAATTAAACTAAATTCTTCAAAAAGACGGTTTCCCAAGAATTTTAATATAGAAATATTTGTCATGTATTATTATTATTATAAAATTCATAAATATAAAAAATAGTGTAAATTTCCCAAATAAAAATAAAAAAATATTCTTTTAAATACTTTCATCGTTTTTGATTTTTAACAAACATATAAATTAAAAATTCACTTTATATTAAAATAAGGATATATATGGAATATTTACAACTCTAATCTAATTTATATACTAAATATATAAAGTAAAATAATCTAATTTTTATATACATTAATAAAAAAAAATTCTTCCTTTTGTTGGAAAAAAAAATGAAGTTGAAGGAAAAAGGATCGGCCCAATTAACTAGAAACAATATTTAATTAAATTTTGTATAATAATTAACATTATAATATACATATGAGAATATAGTGAATATTTTTTTTGTCCATGTGTCAATAAATGAGATTACATATTGAATTATTGAATTAATTGGAACAGTGCTGCGTTACACAGTATTAGTGAAGGATATAAAGAAATTAAATTATTCTTTTTTTTTATATATCACTCTATACATACTTGTAGTTAATTACATATAGTTTGATAATATAATTCTGTTGCTATAATACACATATACTTTCATAATATTAGAAAATATAAATGTCCTTCTTCATAAGCTTTACCAATGTAATAATATTTAAGTAGAAATGGAAGTGAACGATTTCTAATACATAATCTTAATTAGTTTGCAGAATATGTTATATATTGTAAGAATTGTGGTAAATTAAATATATGGTGTTTTATTATTTAAGTATAAAATTATAATTTTAACCATAAAAATTAAATTTTTTAGGGCGAGTATTTATAATATTGTAAAGCTTTTTGTATACTTTCCTTTACAAAAAAAAAACTCTTTACGTTCCTTTTCAGCATAATGTTAAATATACATATTACATATATTTTTGTGTATATTTTTGTGTACACTCTAATGAACTGGTTATCAAAATTCTTTAAGCCTTTACAAAAATCTATTTTAATATATTTTTATTGTCTGCAAATTCGAAATATTATTAAGAATATATTTGAATAAAATTATATATAAAAATACGTGATTATCATTTTATCTAAATTTCTAACAAACCATAAATTTATTATATATTATTTTCATTTAATTTTATTGAAAATTTCAAAGTGGTTTTTATTCATTTTTTGTATATTTTTTTTAATAAACTTGTAAATAAAATAATCTAATTTAATTTTATTGACTAATAGAAAAAGTTTGACATATTAATATTTTATATTTAACATATATAATAAAATAACTTAATTGATATATTGGAACAATTTTATCGTCTGATTTTATCTTTTCATTTAATATTAATATTAATAGCATCAATTTAAATTAATATATCATAGAACAATTTAATTAAAATGGAAAACTATGTATTAGTGGTTTTATATATTTATCCAAAATTAGTGGTACTGAAATAAAATATTGTCTAACGAAAAAATATAGACTTATTAAAAAGCCTGAAGTATTTATTTGCGGACAAATGCATTTGGGTGCTAAGCAAATTTTTTAAATTTTTATCCTTATCATCAAAATATGGACTCATTTAAAAACTAAATGTATTTTCTAAAATTTATAATAACTAAAATAAAAACTTTTGACATTTCCTATAATCCTTTTTGAACGAAATTTTATGATATTCTTTGGAATTTTGATGTTGTTGATTTATATGTATACACAAAGTTATTTGTTCTAATTGGGTTGAACGTGACTAAGAATATAAACTTAGTATTCATTAATAATCAATATTTATAATATTATTTAGTTGAAGTAGAAGTTTTTTTTTATAATATTAAATTAAAAAAAATATTTAAAACAATTTAAATGTAATATCATCCGAGTAAAAGTGTAGAGAATTTAAATTGTATTTTATAGTAGGAACTTAAAATTAGCATAGAATTTAATATTATTTGTATTAACAATAATTTTAAAAAAAAATACTTTATTTATCCAAATAATAAATAATTATTAAATTAATATTCAATAAAATTGATAATGTAAATTGACATGGAAAAAATTATAATTAAAAAAAAAATTTAATTACTCCTAAAGTTAAATGTAACTTACATAATTATATTTGATATCAGGATGCATATAATCAACTCCTGGAAAATAAAATAGTTAAAAATTAATTATAAATTTTAATTAAAAATATTATTTCATTTAATAATTGAATTTTTTTTTTCTGTTCTATTCTTGTTTAATATAATTACCATCATCCATAATAGCTGTTGTAATATTTTTTCCAGTTATTCCTTGATCCCATGCTGCCTGAACATTTAGGTCAAGTCTCTGTTTACCACCATTTTGTCCTGTATTTTTTAAATACCATTGTAATGGGTAATATGGATCAGTTGGTTCAATACCAAATGTATCACTAACACCATTTGTTGTTGAATATGATAAACTACCACCACGTGATGCTGGTATTAGTGGACGTAAACCTCTTTTTACACGTATAAATCCTGGTTGTTGTATTGCACTATGAATCTATAATACATATATAGTAATAAAAAATAATTTATATTATATTACATTTATTTAATTTCATTTTTGAATAATAAATCAAAATTTCATATCACATATTTTTCTTATTTTAAGTAATAATAATTTATATGTATGAGTATACAATATAGAATTTTATATAATAGAAAATTCCAGACTACAAAAATTGAAATATGGTATAGTATGTATTAAATTTCAATGACATTTTTCATTTCTTTATAAAAAAATAATAATAATTTGAATTCTATTCATATATTCGAAAGGATATCATATAAATTTTTATTATTTTTTTCAATCTTTATACCTTGTTCTTTATTGAAACCATTATACATGTACCAAAATAGTTTCTAGCCTTTTGATTTAAATCTCACTTGTATACATATTAGTTTAGTATTTATATATAAAATGTTATAGACAAGATATCCTTGAGATAAAACTTTTTTAAGGAAATTATGTTTCCGGCGGAAACAGAAATATAATTTAATTTATAAAAAAAAAAAATCAAATATGAAACTTTAGAAATTTTATAAAATTCTTTTTTCTAAAAATATTTAATAATAAAACATATTTGTTATTGGTACTTTTTATTTTTTTATTTATATTATGTAATAGTTTTAAATATTTTTGCTTTTTAGATTATCTATTTCTAATACACCTACAAACATGTATTACATTTTACGATACTTATATGTATATGTTATTTAGCTCGTAATGAATACCAAAGAAAATCAATATATTCGATTTATTTAAATATAGTTTTAAAATTCTTTAACATATTTTATTTATTTTCTAAAACTATATCTTACAAAAAAAATGTGTTTCTAATATTTTCTTTTATATAAACTTATCACAGCCTTACAAGAATACGAATATTTTACTGATAATTATATGTTACGGCTAATATATTATATAAATATATAAATTATATGTTAATAATTACAAAGTGTTAACCTAGCTAGATAAAATAAAAACTGAGAATTTGGTAATTTTATATTTGTATTCAAGTTTATGAAAATTTTTGAAATATTTTTATATTAATTCTAAGTATGAAATAATTTGTCTTGTTTATCATAATAAACAGAAGCAAATATTTTGATTATTATAAGCATAATTTCTCCCGTGTCTAGGCAATATTAATTATTAAAAGTCTTTCATTCATCTAAAATATAGAAAATTAAATACTAACAAGTATACTCAATTTTTCAATTATCCCAATTATTAACATTTTTTTTCAAGAAAAAATTAAATTAAAATTTTTTTAATTACATAAATGAATCAAATCCTTTTAATTGCGAATGAGGTCAAAGTAAATATATATGATGATAACTAATTGAAAATATTTCTAGATTCTCTTTTGAATATTAATTCATAGTTTTGAACTGATAATAAATGGGATTTTGATTAAATAAAGATTAATTTTCACGTTATGCAAGTGGTAAAAGAAAACTTTGAAATTATTTTAAAATTTAAAAAAAAATATCTTTGCTCCAAAATTGCTACAGGTAAATAAAATAAATTGCCCCATGTTTACATTCCAACTAATAAAAACTGAATTAATATTGTCCTAGAAATACTAATTTTTATTTTTATTCCTAATAAAATTTCACTTTTCAATATTATTTGTACTTAAATTAAATTTTACCAGAAAATTAAATTTCTAGTAAATTAATAATAGTATTTGACTGTATCCGAAGTACAAGTAACACAGATTCTTTAATATTTATTTGCAAATACAACAAAAAAAACATATTATTTTAATATAAGTTATGATTATGATTTTGGGAATATACATATCGGGAGAATGTAAACCGCACCTTTAATGGTCAACACTCTGTTGCTGACGTCAATACCAATAGGAAAGATTTCTTAACACGATGAAATAATAAAGTCTTACATTCTATTTATAGAAGAAAAATAAATGAATTTGGTGGTAATTTTTCCACTATATTATTTTAAAATGGTTGGTTTTAGATTTTCTGGTATTTGGTATTGGTATTTCCAGATCAAATAAAATGAAATTTGTGCAAATTTATCAGAAATTTGTTCAAAATTATCTTAACTATGAATCACTTGATAATTTGTTTTCACAATTTTGAATCGAAATCAATTAATTTTTAATCCAATTAATATGACATTTATAAGACTACAAAAATATTGCAGCAAAAAATTTATATATGTTGGTACATATGTTGGTACAATACAGAGTTACATAATTTCGAATAATATTAAAATTATCATCAAATATTGTTACACAATTTCATTGAATTAGCATTTAATTAGTTCATTTTGTGTTTTTTAATGGACTATATGTACATGTATTTAATTCCCTGGGTTTCACAAATACGTGTTAATAGTACTCAGTAGTATTTTATATTATGAATAATTTAAAGTTGTCATTATTGGAATATTATATAAACTAATTATAAATAAACTTTAATTAATGCTAGTTGATTTCTTTCTCTCCTAATATTCAGTTTTAGTGGACTAAATTTACAATTTATCAATAAAATAACATATTGACTTCGTATACAATATTTATCAAATAAGTCTACAATTCACTACTTTACCCTAAATTATCTTACAATATTAATATTTTAAAAAATATAAAATTTAAATTTAATTGTTTTAGACATAAAATATGAATTGATAATATAAAATTTTTTAATAATAATAAAAATTTTGTAGGTGGATAAAAAAATTTGCATAAATGTATTTATTTAAAAATTTATATTATTATCTTTTAACCTTATTGTAATTTAAAAGCTTTTATGACGTGCGATACGTAATAAATAAAAAAAAATTATATGACAAGATAACAATATTTTAACGACTATACATAAATTTTATTTTATTTATCATTTATTCTTACCATAGGATGACTTTTAAGGACTCTTGAATGGAATATACTTCTTCTTGATCGAGCATGTGCCAAATTTCTATGTTTGAAGTGAAATTCTTTTCCACCACTACCGGGTAACTATATACAAAAAAGAAAATATAATATTTAATAAGATAATTTAAACTAGAAATATTTTAACATTGAATATTATTAACTATAAAGTTACATAGTTCAATAAAATTTCAAGAATTATTTGATCAAAATTCTTCAACAATTTGCTTTAATATAATATACCATACACAAGAATTTTGAAAATTCTTTGACAACGAAAATAATCTTAAGATTAAACGGAAACTATTATAAAATTAAAATTTCTTATAAAATATATATTATACATAAGTATGTATGTATTATCATAAAATAAGATTATATTAAAAAGGAAATTACTTTTAAAATTATTTTTATACGCCTGAATTAATTTACTAAATCAAATTACAGACAACAGATACTTAGTTTTAACCAACTTTGACATTGAAAAGTTAAAAAGAGATATAAATTAGAAGAGACTCTTTTCACGTACATTCACCACAAATTAGGTATGATTAATATTTCAAACTATATAAAATTAATTAATTAATATAAATTAAATTAAAATTATATTTGAATGATTATTAATTATACTTTTGGGTTTTACTTTTAGTTAAGTTTTTTTTATGTTTGACTAAATATTAAATAATAAATTATTGTGAAGTAACGATATCGAAAAGCTATAAAAATATTAAAAATAAAATTGTGAAATTATATGTATATTTTGTATATTATAGCTAGTAAAATTTTCGAACAAATTATGAGTAATAAATTAATTTCTATAATAATATTAATGTATTATTAATTTTCTATAATAATTTCAAAACATATTTAGTTATCTAAATTCAAAAATCAATAATATTGATAAAATATTTATGACTAACTTTTATAATATATTATTTGAAAAAATTATAATCTTTGATAATATTTTTTGCCCACGAATTGATTTGTATTTTGTATTACTATGTTACTAAATACTAAGTATGTATATATATTTACAAAAAATTGAATTTATTAATGAGCTATCAACAAATATTTATTATTTCGGAAATAAATAATTTAATGAAAAATATAAGAATAATTATATATCTTTTAAAACAAACGAGCGAAAAAATATTTTACATTAAAATCGAATCATTTATCTACAATTTGAATGTATTGAAAACATAATTAATTATTGCCATTATTTATATATAATCAAATAAAATATTTTATAAAAAAGAGATATTTTCAGTTGAAAATAGGGATTATTATATCAATTTTATAGTTGTCACAAAAAGGATACTAACTACAGATAAAAGTATAAAATTAATGCCAATTACCATTTTAATACCTCGATCAATCAATCAGGATAATAAAATAGAAAATAATTATAATTATTTAAGTATATAAACAAAAATATTTTAATTAATAGATTATTTTTTTAAAAATATTATAGAAATAGTTGCTATACTGCATGTAAACGATTATCTCAAACCTACTCAGAATTGCAGGCAAAAAATAAAATATGCACTAAAAAAATATATACATAATAAATAAAAACAAATTTACTCTAAATTCAATCCAAAACTTTTTCATTTCTGCGTAGGTAAATCTGTCAAAAAAATATCTCTATGGAAAAAATAATTGTATAGTGTAGTGGGCGATGATAACATCATAGTATAGGTACTTTTTTTTATATAAAACCATAATAAATCTTATTTTATTTATTATTATTTATATTCCTGATAAATTAATAATTAATTAGTTGTAGCAAAATATAATTACGTAAATATCCTATAGCGTAAAAATTAAAAATAAATAATATCATCAACAATTAAAAGGATTTCATTTTTCTACTTCAATTATCCCAGGATTATATAATGGAAAATCATCATACATTTATTAATAGAATAGAAATTGTTAAGAAATGTGTCAAACTACATGGTTGTTAATTTAGTGTAACTTAATATTGACAGTTTATTATTATATGAAAAATTTCCACAATAATAGCAAGAAATATATATATTTTAATCTTTCCACTTTTAAGGATATACATACTTGGATTGGTACAATCAATAGAAAAATTTATTATCGATATATTTTGAAAGGAAATAATGTTTATAAATATTTTAAAGACAATATTTTCAAAAAGATAAAGGATTTGTTTTTTAATTTCATCTCGAAACTTTGGATCTAAAAACGTATACCTATGCTAACTTCTATAAGCTATACAAGCGCAGACATAATTTTTAAATTGTAATGAAAACAATTTACTTTATTTTATTTATACATCAAAAACTTTAACATAATCAGAAATATTTTAATTACTTTCTAATAAATAATCTACATCAAAAATTATAATTTATCAGCTTAAATTTCCTACAAATTAGTTGGTAAACAACTTTTACATTAAATGTTGCACAAATAATATTAAAATGTAAATAAATATTACGTTAATCTAAAGTTTCATTAAATTAGCATATATATACATGTTTTTACTTAACAAACTTTTCTTTAATTAATATTAATATTTAATCCTATATACAAAATTTATCAAGTTAAAATTAGATTTTTTTAAATAAGTAACTGACAGATATATTAAATATTTATAAACATTTTTAATTTATTCTCATTTTAAATATTTTAAAATAATATATATTAATTAAAAAGAAAATTATTTAAATAAATAATTAATACTATATATAAATTAAAAGAAAATTTAAAAAAGATTTTCTTTAAAGAAAAAAGAAAAGAGGATTAAGGATCTATTCAAACTCACCACAAAAAAAAACACCATCAAGAAAAAAAATCATTATCACGAAAACTGAAAAATGATTTGTATAAAAAAAAACCTTATCACAATAAAAGGTTCATTTTTATAAATAAAAAACGAAATTAAATATCATCATGTAAATTTCAATTTATTCTTCCCTTTAATTATATCAATCTTTTCAGCAAAATATCCTGTTTAAAATCTATGAATAAGTTTTGTTCTACCTGGGCAAAAAATTGAATAAAATAAAAATAAATCCTTTAGATAATATAATACTTATGACCTTTTATCTTGAGTTCTTTTATATTTATCGTTTTTTCCGCTTCCTTTAAAAAAATGATTAAAAAGTGCGAATAGAATACAGAGTGGACTAGAAATTTACGTATACTATTCAGGAAATTTACATATACTATTTCACTAAGTATTGTAAATAAGAAATCTATAATTTTCCTTACAAACTTTATCAATCAATAGCGCTTTTGTCTTCATTCAGATAATGATATAGTATATCTAGTCTAGTAAATGGCAAAATAGTACGAGTATATACTAAAATTGTATTCCCTTTGAATCAGTCTGTTGTATTGAAATTTAATATATATAAAAAAAATTAAAATAAAATGTAAATAAGAAATTGTTGAAAAATCATAAAAGTATAAAATATTATAAAATAAAAGTTAAATTTAAATATATATTATTTTTGAAATGAAATTCCAGGAATAATAATAAGGATATTTTTAATATTAATAAATTGATTTATTCCTTTTATTTATTTTCCTATTTATCTTATGCTATTTGGTGGTCACGCTGACATAAAATCATTGTATATTATATATGAAAAAAGCTTTTAACGTCAATGTTTAGACTTTAGAGTATTTTTTTTTTAACAAGAAAAGCAAATTTTCATTAATAATATTTTATAAAAGAAATATATATAACTACAACATGTGACATTAAACATATTCATATAAAATTTTGTATGAGTACGCATTATCCACATTATTTTCTAAAATAAGATTTCTTATATGATTATTAGATTACATAAATTGTTCTTATAGTACATATACTATTGGGTCAATTCCATTTAATTTTCATCTTTTCATATGTCTTGTCATTTATATAACAAAAACTAAAGAAAAAAAAATTTCTTAAGCTTTTACGTTTTTCATTCAATAAAGAACATTAAAGTTAATCTAATAAATTATATAATATAAAGAAAAACTACATATACATATTTAGTAAATCTTTCCTTAAAGCTAATACATATTTCGTTTGTACCACCGTAGATATTAGAACTAGTCTTCTTATTAAAGAAATATATTGAAATTTTTTAATTATTTAATATATTTTGAAATCAATAATATCTTTCAGTGTTTAGAATTTTAAAATACATTAACAAACCTACTATTTTAGCTAAATTTAAATATGTATGGTTTTTGATACATATCATATAATTCTGAATGTATTTTCTCTTACACAATTTCAACTTAATGTTTGAAAGATCCAATTTAATTATTTCAAATAAGTAAAAACCATTAATGTTTTTTATAATATATTCCCAAATATGTACCATTTAAATTACTCAATTTGAAATTCTGTAAAATTAAGGAAAAAAATTCAACCCACAATCTAATTATTTATTAATTAAATTTCAATATTTCAAATAATCTGAAACATAAACATGAAGTATATAATGTATAACTAAAAATTCTAACATTTATTTATTTATAAGCTAATTATTATTAACACCTTGAGGCTTTATTTCTTACTTGAGAGATTTTTGCAATTAATCAATGGGGCCTTGTATTTCAATAATTTATAATATATTTATATTGTAATTATTTAAGAAATTTTATTAAAACCATATTTAGCTAATTATTATTAAGAATAATTAAAGAAAAATTAAATTATATAAATATATATTTATTTATTAATCCTTAAATATTGAAAAGTTTAAATCCTGAGGAACAACCTACAAAATTATTACACTTTTTTTAATACTTTTCTTAATTAATTTTTTTTTTAATTCGACAAAAGTTTTATTTTATATTATATGTAGAAAGTATAATTATTTTAAATATTTATACACCATCTATGATCTTTGGATTAAATTAAATTACATATTCAAAATGGGGTAAAATAAAATGAAAAAGCTAAATAAGTAAACTTTTTTATATTTACATTATATATTTTTACTGAATTTAATGAACAACACAACACAAAACAACAAAAAAAGCTTTGCATTAATACGAAAATAAAATCTTCTTTTTAATTGTAAATAAAAATTGAAAAGGACAAAAAAAAAATGATAATTAAATTTTTAGACAAATAAATAAAAATAAATATTCTGGAAATGTCCTGACTAACAAAAATATATATTTATGCATATATAAAAACAAATATAATTTTTATATTGTTCTTAAGCAAAAACATTTGTTCTTACAAATTTAAAATTAAACATAAAATAAAATTTATATATAGTTATTGGATGAAACATATAACCTTATATACTCTTGTTTTTCTAATTTAATGATAAAAAAAAATTATTTACATTTAATTAAAAAATATCATGAAAATTTAGAAAAAAAAGTCAAATGAATATTAATGCAATTTAAATATATATAATTATAATTATTAATTGAAATGTTAAATATTATTTTATAATTAAGTATATAATAAAGTTTAAATTTATCTTTTTTCTATTAATTAATTATTTTCATAAAGTTTGTCCTGTAAAATGTTAATATAAATTTTAACTCAAATTTATTTTATGCCGACTGTAGACTATATTTTACTAACCTCTACAATATTTACAACTGTCAAACTAAATTAAGTTGATTAAAACAAAATGTGATGCCAAAATATTAATATGTATACTTGATTTAAGGCTAATCTTTATTTCTGTTGCTAATTATATATATTATGACAAAATATTTTAATTTTATAAATTTTATACGTTCATGTAAATTTCAGGACAAATTATCATTACACAATACATATAAAATGAAATTTTTATAGTTTTAATTTATAATAGTAATATTAGATAAGCAATGTTAAAGTTTATATTATAAATATAACGATTTTTACATTCAGTTTTAAAATGCCCTTAAGATAAAATTCACTTTATAATTTTATATTTTTACTTAACTAATTAATTTTTGTTATCACAAAAAAAAAAATACAACATTTTTTTAATATACTAAAAAAATTAAATAAAAGATTTAATCCTACGTTCCTTTGTGATAACATAAAGAATAGATCCTTTGAGTTTGTAATTCATTTTTTTATATACTCAACAATATAAAAAGAAAACTTAAGTATTAATACCAAAGTGAGATAAAATGTTATTTAAACTTTTCGTCTAACTAAACTTAAAAAAAACGGGAAAAAATACAAAAGGAAACATTTTTTAATCTCTTTTAATTACATTTTGTTTATTTTTAAACTTTATTTAATAATACAAAGTGAAAATTTGTTAGATATGTAATTTTTAAGTATCTCTCTACACACATACATAATAACATTACATTACATAATATATAAGAGAAACATTCAAAAAGTTAATTTTTATTAAAGTTTAAATGGTAACACGTCAATTGAAAGAATTACAATTAAACAGAAAATACAATTTTTCATTATTTTAAACACAATTATAAGTCACCTTAAACATTATTTAATTACAAATAATTTATTGAAGTGGTTATAAAGTAATTAAAATTTTGGTGGTATACTGAAATTAAATATAATTTATAACCAAAAAAAATTATTTAAATTTAATATGTAACGAAGCCATAAAAAAAATATGATATACTTAATTACTAAAATTAAATTAAATTTTAATTAATTTCTTGCTAACCCTCCATATATTTATGTTCATATGTTGGGGAAAAAGACTTTTTATAATTTTGTTTTTTAAGAATGAATATTTTCTCAAAAAAATTATAAAAGAATAAATTTGGTATTTATTTTTTGAAATATTTTAAAGTAAAGAATTAATGTTTGAAGCCAAACAGATTTTTCTTATTATAAAACTTGATATATAAATAAAAAAAATAAATTTTATGTTTAATACATTAGGAAGATTTCAAATAATATATTAAATGTTCTTATTACATTTATTATTATAAATTTAGTTTGAAAAAAAAAAAAACTTTTCAATAATTCGAATATCAGCTTAAAGCACTTAATATTGATTGAAGAAAAACAAATTCTTTGGTAACCGCCTTTGAGCATAATATTAAGCTCAATTGGGAATAGATTCGTTCTATAATAATAATTCATAGAGAAATTTACAAATTGTACATATGTATATGTATATTATAGTATATCCTATGAAACATAAAATTACACACTTTACATGCATAGAATATTGCTATTATATTATATAAATAAAAATTATTTACTTAAAAAATTTGTTATAAGGAATGTCAAAGGAAAATAAATAATTTATATATAAATATTTATAAAATTTATAAGAACTTGAGAGTTTCAAAGGTAATATTTCTAAATAATAAATTGAAAGTATCAAAATCATATTTCCAAATAGAAATATGATAACAATTTTATAATATGTATAATAATCGTTCCGAGTTCCATAAAGGATATAAAATTCATCCAAAAGTTTCAACTATACACTATTATAACGATTGCTATATTTTCAAAAATATAATATTAATCTATCAAATTTGGAGATAAGATCATATCACACGTTATTAATTCTTTTTAACAATGATATGATTAAATTTCTATATCAATATTATTATAAAACTTTTATTATAGTTTTAAAAAATTTCTAATCAATTTCAATATAGAATTTTAAGAAAACGTTTTATTTTATTCGAAATTTTCATAATGTAATCTAAAATTAAAAAAGTCTAAAATCAAAAATTAAATGTGTAAAAATAATTGATCCTTGTTTCAAATATTTGTTAAAAAAACCTAACCTAGTTTTCTAATTATTTTAGGTCACGGTATACATACATATTTATATTGAATAAAATTTATATATACATACATATGTATAATGAAAGTGAAATTAATTATCAAAGGATTGTTTATATAATACTCGTACGAACACATATGCAATTTGTAATAAGTATAAGTACTACACTTTTATTAAGAATTAATACACACAATGTAAGGAATAATATTAAAATTTGATATGTAAATAAAAATAAATTTAAATTGTTTCTAACTATTATGTATTTCTGTATGTACTCATATACCGGAATTTTAGATATATAGATTTAGTACTTTTATATTATGTTATCTTATTATAAATTATCGACAAAAATGAATATTGAAAATGTAAATATACTTTCAAACTAAAAACAGTTTTAATTTTATAGAAATATAAATTAATTTTATAATTTTATAAAGTTGATTGTTATCCTAATATCTTAAACCAATAAATATTTACGTACTTCTGTACTTTAACAGAAGTTTAAAGAAAATTGTAAATTCATTTAATATTGATTTAAAAAGTTTCTTTTTTTGTATACATATTTATATTCCGAAATATATGTATGTATATATATACTTATTTCTTATTGTATATTCCGAAAAACATTTATATTTATAAACACCTACTTTCCCTTATAAACGTTAACCTTAATCCTGGCAATATAGAAAAATCATGCCAACAACCACTAATAATTTATGTGCAAAATTATTTATACAACACTTTCACATTTTCTATACATAATTACATAGAGATTATACATTTACATATAAATAACTATTTTATGCTAAATAATAAATAAATAGAAACCAGCATATATATAATAATAAACTTGATTCTTGACACAAATAATGTATAAAAATTTTCTTCTTTTTCTTTTTTGAAAATAATTACACGCACAAAATAGCTCATTTTGCAATGTTTATATTATAAATATTGTGACTGATTGACAGAGCATAATATAATTTAAAGGCAGAAAAATTCATTTAACTATATAAATTGATTATTTTATGCCTTCGTACAAATATCATTAAAATGTTAATATTATTTTATAGATTATACGAAATTTATATAAATTCAAATTAGTCCCATTTTTTAATAGAAGTGTTATAGTATAACAATAGTAAAATTTATCTACAAGAACGAAAAAAATCAATAAATTTTACCATAATATACTTTGTATACCATATTTATACACTTTTTGAATTTTAAATTATATTTGAAAGAGACTTTATATACCCAAAACAATATATGAAAAGCTCATTTCAGAATTGACAAATTTAGTATTTAAAACAGAAGAGAGATTTGGTTTTTTTTTCGAAAAGTAGTGACAATTAATGACATAAGCTTATATTTTAATGGAATCACATAGTTCTTATTTAAAATCATTTTATATAACGTATAAAATTCACAAATATTTTTCTTATATACATATATTTTGTAGAGACGAAAAATGATGATTATTTTTCAAATCATGTTTTACTTACATTGTATAATAAAATTTTAAATGATTATTACATAAAATAAATTTCTGATATATTTTAGGATTTAGAATTTAGATAAGTCCATAATAATTAGGAGATTTAAAGAATTTGAAAACGTTATTAAAAGGTTTTTAAAACAAAATAAATTATTTAATAATTATTTTTCGTAAATTATACTTTATATTATGTAATGTAATTTGATATACATACATATGTATGTAGATTAAATTATATAATTGGGTCGTTAGGCACTTGATATTTTTTATTCGACATCATGACCTAAAAGTTAGACACTTTTAAATTTATTGCCGTACATATTCTCCACCATTTTATACTAATTGTATAACAACAAGTTTCTAACGAATATGTTTCCATTACTTCTTTTAGGTTAGCAAGTTGCTTGAGTATGAGGATTGAATAACCTTGAGAAGAGAGAATCAGTCTTTTGTGGCATGAATCTTATTAGGTTGGGATTTCTAATACATATACATACTCGACAATATTATTATTTGTAAAATGAATTACCTAATTTTATTTAAACAAAAAAAAAGTTCTCGTCTCTGGAGATACATAAATTTATCGATTTAATTCAATTCTGTTTTTATACCCCTGTAGAGTAATTTTTAAATTATAAACTTTACAAAAAAAAGGAATTGTGTATTCTTTAGGAAATTCTTTTAAAAAATTTATTATTATTATAAAATTTAAACAATAACAAATAATTATCAAATTTAATTAATTAAAAGTTTAATATTCAAAGACATTATTGGCTTTTAAACTCATATTAAATGAATAATCTAATATTTAAATGTATACATAAATAAAATTTATTTCATACTATGATTAAAATTAGTTCATGAAAATGTGTATATTTAATAAGAAAATTTAGATAATTTAATTATGAACAGTAGCGATCATACAGAGAAATTTTTGTTATATACCACATTTATATTTTGTTCCAAAGTCCGACAGAGTAGAAATACTGCCAAGTACTTCAAGTAAATTTTCATTTCTTCTATTATATACATACAATACATAATAAGTGTTTTCAATATTTATTATACACAGGAAATTGTTGTATATACTTAAAGAAAGTTTTGAATTAATTAATTCAACCTTAAAAAACCCTTATAATACAATAAAATATGAAATTTTCATAATTTTCAACAGTTCTCCTATTATTTAAGTAGAAAATTATGTTATTGTTTTTATTTTCACCATTATGTATTTATTTATTTTAAATTTATTTTATTAAATTATAAACTTTTGTCTGAAAATTACATCAAAATAAAAATAAAATAGATGATTTATAAAACCAAATGTTTTTTATATAATTAACAGTGCAAAATATACAAATAAAATTTGGATCGAGTAATTTTATTATAAATATGTATGTATTTAATTTTGAACCATTAGTTTCTACAAACTAATTTAGAAGAGTTAAAATTTCACAATTGAATTCCTTAATAGGCAAAAAATAGACTTCAATTTTCTACCTTTTTTAAAAAATCAAGAGATTTATGATAAATTTTATTTTGAATATCAGAATAAATGTCCAATTAAATATCAAACTCAAAACCACGAATGGTCTTCGATAGTAATTCCTTCTTTGCGAGTTTTAGAAATAGATTTTATTTATTATTTAAATATTAAAACTTTTACTTCTTACTTTAGTCTAAAGTTCATTGAATAAATATTATACAATAAAACTTTATATTTTATTTACCATCATAGGAAAACTTTTAATACTTGGGTGATAAAATATTTTACTCATATTATACAAATAAAAATATCAAATAAAATAAGTCAAAAAATTAAAATATCAACAGAAAAGTTTTAAAAAACATTTTTTTACATAAAATAAATTAAACGACTTAAATGTGAATAAATTACAAAATATTTTTTTTTTTATTAAAAATATATTAAAACAATGAAAATTTTAATTTAATTTTATAAATAAATATAAATATATATGTATTTATATTCAATTATAATTTATATATTTTATCAATCAAATTTTTTTTGAACCATTAAAAATATCTTATTCTTTTTTTTGTAAATAAAATATGGTCAAATTAATTTAGAATAAGATTTTGAAATATATGTATGTATCCTTTTTATCATTTTTGGCTGGCTTGCCTTATTGAATGTCAAGTTAAACATAAAAAAATAAAATTTTTAACTGAAAAATTTGTGTTTGTTTTGTTATTTCTATAAATATTTTTTTTTTTATTAATGTAGACCTAACTAAAATGCTTTTTCATTCCATATATTTTGTTATGATAAGAATGAAACATAAAAATATCAAATATTTATTAAATTAAACCTTTTTTTGTTATCAATTTTATGAACAAATATTTACTTTTTTTTATATTAAAGTAATATAATAAATATTTTATTAATGTATATCATTTTATGCAAATCAGATTGAATCCTAGAATTTGGAAATATTTATTAAAAAGTAAAAATATAGAAAATTATTGTGAAATATGAATTATACATTCAATATAAATTCCAATGATTCTTTTTTTGACATTATTATAACAATTAATAAATTAAGACATTTCTGAAAGTGAAGAAAATTCCTAACGATATTAGAATATTATATACAAAATTTTATAACATTTTTGTGAAACATCAACAAAAATGTAGATAAAAAAAGAACAATTTAATTTACAAAATTCAAATGAATTAAGTTCTTTATCAAAAATGTACTTTGTTAATAATAATATACATGATTATCACTATAATATAATTACATAATATTACAAAAATTACAAAACTAAAAAAAAAAATATTACATTAATAAAATTAATGTCTTATGGTAATATATTTTAATTCTCACAAAAAATTAAATTATTTATTCAACATATATATCTGAAAATAATATACACACATATGTACAATAATTGGTATTTATTATTTTAAAATAATTAATTTCAATTAATAATTAATACTCGTATAAATGTTGATTTAAATATAATGGGAAAACTTCATTTAAAATAATTTGTTAAAAAATATATAACAAAAATATTATCTAGATAAATTTCGTCGTTATGTTCACAAAATATGAAATCAAATTTTAATTATTGTCTTTTTATAGGAATTCACTTATGATAATAAAAAAAAGTCTATCAAACTTTTACTATAAAACAAGAAAATGATTTTTCCAATCAAATCAATAATTCATATATTGGCTACGTATCTGTTTAATGTACACATATACTTATTATATGACTTTGTTGTTTATAAAAGTAATATTGTCTCGCCAATATTAAAAATTTATAAATTCTCTATAAAAAAAAAATATTAATTATATAAAACCTATAAAAAGTATTATTATTTGATCCAAATTTCACTTGAAAATTTTCATTAGAAAATTAATTATAACAGAAATTCGTAGGTTAAATATAAAGTATATGTTCTTATATAATTCCCAAGTGTATAAATCCTATTAAATATTTAGGAAAGTGTTTGAAGCATTAATTTATATTTTATTTTAAAAAAAAACCTAAATATTTTATTTCAATTAGTAAAATAATTTAATTTAAATTAAACCTTTTTGTATAAGATAAAATTTATAAATTTATAAAAATCAACAAAATTTATAAAAAAAAAAAAGTATTTCCATATTTACATATAGCAGTTAAATAATTTACGATTTAATACCAAAAATTATAAATATTATGGAAATTTAAAAATAAAAAATCTCTCTTTTTATAAAAAAAAATAATGAAGCTATCTTCCAATTAAAATGATACAAAAAAAAACCGAATATTTTTCCGAAGGTATTATAAACCTTGATAAATTAAAACTCGTTAATTGTAATTAAAAATGTCGTCCATTTTGTATATGTGTATATATGTATGTTTCTGATATAATATTCTAACACCCAAAATAATTATTGATAAAAGTTAACATAAAAAAGGACCTATCAAACTTTTAATTTTAAATTTTCGCATCTTTGTATAATCTTTATTTTTTCTTTTTGGGTATTCTTTATAATTTGCTTTGTATTTTGCCATCGTTAATTAATTTAGTTAAAATCTAAACTAAATCTTCATTTAGATTAAAAAAAGGATATTGATTTTTTTGTTTGTTATTTTATTTAAATTTAAAACTTTAATTATAAATTATTTAACTACGTTTTTTTTTTATAGAAATTAATCTGAAAGAATTGAAAGAAATATCTGACAAATAATTTAATTGTGTTGCTATCTAATCGGAATTGTAGACCAACATTATCCTTTCAAAGGAAACTATCGAAAATCAATAAAATTCGAATAATACAAAAACAAAATTATACAATAACATCAGTAAATAGTCATTACTTTCTGTATCAGGATATTTTATTGTTATTTTTTTTTTTTTTTTGGCTTTTCATTTACGGTGACATTTAAAAGTACTGGTTAGACGTTACATAAATTGTTATTACTGGTCGTATATATACAATTTATATTATTATTATGCGTAACCGGGAATTTATACGGGTTATATGTATATTCCCTTCACGTTTCTAAAGTCCTTAAATATAGATTATATGTTTGTATACATTGTATTCTATCTTTTTTCTTTCTTACATATTGTTTTATATATTTATATTCATGCTGATTTACGACACTTAGCACTACACAAAAAAACATATTTTTTTAAGTATTTCTTTAATGTACAACAACGTGAGCTTGTTTCAAACAAATATAATAATAGCTTTATTTATTTGTATCCTTCACTAAGGATTTCTAGGTTTTTTTGTTGTTGTTATGTTATTTTACAAAAATTCCAATCTTATTTTCATGTTAAAGGACCAAAAAAAAAATCGATTTTATTATTATTATTAGTATAACCTGCATACGTGTGTGTTTATATACATACCCAAATAACAATATATAACCTGGGTTATAAAATAACCATACCAAATAAGTTATAATCTAGTTATGTAACAACTTATTACTAATAAGTTATTAAATAACAGTTATATAATGATTATTTAAAACTTATTTGCTATTTTGGTACTTTTTGGCTTTATTTTAATGTTTCTAAAACTATAAGTGTATTTCTAGTTATATTTTAACCCTTATAGACAAGTTAGTTTTATACCTTAAAACTAACTTCTTTATCAGGGTTAAAATATAACTCCTCCTGAACTAACTCGTTAGTTTTTAGTTACAATTAAACTTATCTATAGCTCCATAAAATAGCTGGAAAAGTTATAATTTAACTTTATAAGTTATTATTTTTACTTTCTAACAGATTAGTTATACAATAACCGTATCATAACGTATACGTATGAAACGTTAGTTAAAAAATAACTAACCAAATACGGTTAGCCAAACGTGTCATGAACGTTATAAATACGTCAATCAAACCAATTAATAACTTATACGTTTGTATAACCAAAGTTGTAAAACGGTTTTATAACCGTATTCTAACCAAAAATTGTTATTTGGGTATGTATAGATTTATTTTGATGCCTGGCGTGAAAAAAAAAACATTAATAATAAAAGGCGTTAGTGTAGAATATTTTTATGATGAAGAAAAAAAAAATCAATTTCTATCACATTAAAAAATAATCTGTTTTAATAATTTTGAACTTATTAGAAAAAGATTTTTTGCACTTTTATACAGAATTTAAATTATATATCATTTAATTAATATATAAAATAAAAAATTAAGTACATATATATACATAATAATAAAATATGTTTGGTATATGAAAATTTAGAATCTCAATATTATTAAATTTTCATTAATACATCCCCTCATCGGTTAAATAATTGAAAATATTCTTAGAATATATTTCTAATTTATTTCCACCGCCTTATTACTTTATTGCCATAAATGCTGATTCGCAAGGACTATAATAAAATGTTATCAATTTTTTTATATGATTTATATAAATGATAAACATATAGTCATCTATGTAGTAAAGTTTATATAGTTATATTTTTGTTTATATTTATGTTATTCATTACTGTACTATAAATACAATTTATAATTTTATCATATACCAAAGGTTTAAACTTATGACAATTGCCGGCTTTTATACACATGAATGTTTAATTTTTATGTTTTCTAAATATACTTAATATTCTTTTGAATTGATCATTTAAATTATCTAATTATATTACAGATTGTCAAAACAACTTCAATAAATATTTAATGGTATATTTTTCTATTATACATATATATATATACATAATAAGACACTTAAATACTAAGGTGACATATAAAAATGTACTTTATGTATATCTTAAGATTTATTATTATATACATAACGTCGTGTGAGAAGCGAATTGTCGTAACTGCAAAAATGAAGTTCCGAGATAAATGAATATTAAGTTTTTGAATTTTTTTCTGAGGCCTTTAAATGCATTTATCTCAATAAATAATATTATGACTCCAATAAATTAACACTCTATTACAAAGATGGGTTCTTTAGCTATGTAAAACAGTAATTATTTTGGTCTCAAATAGAATTAGAGGATTGTTATAGTTTAATTTAGTGATGCACCACAAACTTTACGATAATTTAATTTTTTATTTAGATCTATGGAAAAATCTCAGAATGTTGTAAATGCAACTTACCACAATTTAAATCATATGAATTATCACTATTTGTTTCAGAATTATAAACCACAAAATGTAGTGTAGTTAACATACAATAATTAGAACAACTTATTTGTATTGTAATTTATTTTTATATTATTGTATGACAAAGATACAACAATTTGAATATAACATAATTGGAATTTTATAGTAAAAATTGGTTCTTAAAGTATATATACAACATTTTGCAATTTATATGATGAACTACGCTACACGACCAAAATACCGTATAAAATGTATACAACATTTCGCAAATAATTAATTTAGGTACATACAACTTACAACAATTTAGAATTTCAATTAAATAGTAGCCAGGATATTCTCGGATCGAATCCGTCTGAACACAGGGCTATAGATACTTAAATTTTCTATCTTCCTGTATCAACACTCTCAAATTGACGTATCTAACGCTTACGACAATTCGCTTCTCACACGACGATAATATGATTCTTTAAGACTTAGTAAGCGTTAATATAATATTATATCATTTGTTTATTATTTTATCTATCAGATTACACAATAAATAAATAAGTAATTTATATTTTTTTTTTATTTACTTATTATTTATGCTATGGAAATGATATACTTATCTTAAAAATGTATATAATAATATAAATAAGGATTTTAAACAGAAAAAAATATATTACTCTAATATAACATATACCTATTTACTTTTTCTTCTTTTTTTTACTTTTGAGATTGTGAAGCTTATCCCTTTTTTCAAAAAATATTATAAATATTAATGAAATATTTTGTATAATAAAAAGAGATTTTTAAATTGTCTAATAAATAATTTATTAAAATATTTGAAACAAATTATATAAATTTTGAAAAAAAAAAAAAAAATTTCTTGACAATCCTTGTTAAACTTTTTATAATAATTATGGAGAATATTGATTGAAGAGGTAGAAATAGAAATATAAATTAAATTCTATAGTAAAACCCACATAATAAATTATGTATATTACTTGACAATCCTTGTTAGTATATCTTATGTATATATTTTGTTGAAGACCAAAATTTAATTTGAAATTTGATTAAATTTTAATTAATATTATTTCTACCTTAGTATTAGAATAAATAAGAAAAAAAAAAACCAATAATATATAAACTTTTCATATCAAATTATTTATGCAAAATATTTTATAATTATACATTTTTATATTTACAAGAAAGAAAGTTCTGTGTTAGATAATATATTAAAATGAATTATAATATAAGTAAAAAAAAGCATATTTTTTGTATTGTAAACAATATTATTACGTAAAATATTGATTAAAATTAAATTGTACGATACCTACTACAAATAAGAACTTTGTTACAATACATTTTGTAACTGAAAATGTTAATCAAACTATTTTAGAATTCCATAAATATTCAGAGAAAGTTTATATATGATTTGAATTTTCTTGAATTAAAACACAAATATATGTGTTCATTTGTGGAACAAATTATGGACAATATGAACAAATTATGGACAATATAAGTAATTGATTAACTAATAAACTATCCCAATCAAACCTTAAATTAAACCTTTTAAATAAATTTGGATAAGGATCTGAGATTAGAGCTTAATAATATACTAAACTTATTATATACATATACATATAAAAGTACATATCCTATATTATTATTTCCAAAATATTTTATGTAGTATTCGTATAATCTAAGATTATATTATGTATGTATTGATATTTTTATCAATATTTTGTGAAAATTACTTTCCAAACTTTATGCTTTTTCCAATATGTATTAATCAAAATATTTCATATCAAAAATATATCTTTATTATTAAAATTTTGTATATAATATTATTCAATATTATATTTATATTTCAATAATATACATATGCATATTACTTGTATAACCGATAAATAAAAATTGATTTTTATTATATATCTTTATATTACTATTAGATCATAATACTTATTATAAATTGCAAAAAATGTAAGAAATATTCATACATTTATAATATTAGTATATAAAAACATTGTAGGTAGATAATGTTTTTCAATTTTACTTGAGAATCAAAGCATACGATGTATGAAAAAATGTTTGTTATACGTTTCATACATATATGTATATATATATATATAACCATTTGAAAAGAGACATGAGTTTTTGAACGATACGGCATTCAGCTAGTTAGAAATTTGGTTTCCTTACTGTTTACATTATACTGTAATTTTAAACAACAGCTTCTATTACTAATCCTTTATGTAAATTCAAATTCTGTCAAAACTAAAATGACATTGTAAAAAATACTATATAATTTGCAGCTGGGATCCAAAATTAATTAATGATAGCTAAGTAAGAATTAGGATAAATAGGATATAGAATTAGGATGTATGTAATAAATATTATAGACTATTCTTTTGTGTTAGATTTTATTAAAAAAATCATATTTACAAGCAAAATATGGGCTATAATTATTATTAGCTACTAAAACAAACATTTTCGTAAAATATTGAAAATTGAAATGAATAAAAATTTAGAAAGATAAAAAATTTTTTTAAAAAAGATTTTTTTTAATAAGCTTCTTATAAGGAGCTCTTAAAATTATTATTAATGCTATTTTTTTTTGTAAATTTTCATTTCAATTTCCGATAAATATTATTATAAAATATGAAAATATATTTCTTTAGAAAATTAAAATGAAATACTACCATCTTTTTAATATTTAATTGTAAATCCATCTACAGAAATTTTCTCAAAATTGCCCTTAAGATACCTAATTCAATTTATATAAATAAATATAAAAAAAATTTTATATAACACAATTATAAAATAACAAACATTTAAATCGGTTTTTTATATTTATTTTACTCTTTAATATATATAAAAAAATATTAAGAAAAAAACAATTCCAATCTCATGAAATAAATAATGAAATTATTAAATATAATTTAAATAATATATAAAATAATATTATAATAAATTTGAAATTTAAGCTCATTGTAATTCTTTAGAATTTCTATTTCTAATTGTAATAAATCCATAGTTAATTATATTTTTGACCTTATTATGTTTAACTTTTTAAATTTCATTAATTAAGAAATAATTTATTTTATATAATAATTAAAAATTATTAAAAGTAAATTTATTAAGAATAAAAATTAAACTTTATTAACAATATATCTTTAGAAAATTTCTTATAATTCATTTCTGAGAAAAATCCTTTTAGAAAAAATGGCACTTATATGTACTTATATTCGGTATATTCATAATTTTTTTTTATATACGAGTTTTTAGTTTTTCCATAACCAAATACAAAAGGAAAACTATTAATAGAAAACAAACATTTTCATTTTATATAAAATTATTTATTCGAAAATCAAAGTTATCTTTTAGCGAATTGAATATCAAATTATGAAATATGATATACGGTATACTTATGGATTCTACGAAACTTGCTTTCTAAAACCATTTGCTTGAAAAACATTTGCTATAAAACCATTTGCTCGAAAAACAATTGCTCGAAAAACATTTCAAATGTTTTTATAGCAAAATGTTTTTCAAATGTTTTTAGCAAATATTTTTCGAGCAAATGTTTTTATAGTACATTTTTTAAAGTAAATGTCGGGGTACCATACTTATGTATTTAAGTATGAAGGAATAATATTATATGAATCTGCATATATGTACGTATACTTATACTATTGATACTAACATATTATATTAAAAATATTAACTTTTCAATGTTTGTCATTATGTACATAATATAAATAAAAAACTAAAAATGCCAAAAATAGGATTTGATGGAAAATTCTCAACAGTATTATATTATTTACCATACGTATTGTAATGTACTTTTATCAATAATATTCTGTCATAATATAGTGCAAATAGAAATACAAAGCTTCAATATTAGCAAAATATTCATTTTATTTCCATTTTTTAATTCTTACATTTATAATATGCATAATTATTCTTAAATCTATAAATGAAATAAAAAAAAAAATTAAAAATATAATATATCAAAATTCGGCTTTTATGAATTTTGGAAGATATATGTATATAGTAAAAATTAAATTTCCAACAGAGAAAAAAGAAATAATATAAATTTAATTTATGTTTTTATTTAGGAAATAATCTAACTTTTATTCATTTTTTCACTAATATTTAAAAAAATTGAATTAGTTCCTAATCTGTTACATATTTTTATAACTATATAAACCAATTACTACTAATAACTATAAATTTACTATTATTACTATTTATTTTTACATATACTTACTGGTCCAAGATTTTCAAATCCATTTGTCTTAGCAACTTGATGGGCCATATCATTATCAACACTTCTATGAAAGCGTACTAAAAATGAACTCGTGAATACACCATCATTACCAGTAGATGGTGTTGCCGCCGCTGAAGTATATGACAGGACACATATAGATAGTCCCAATGAATAAATCAATCCCAAAAGGGAAAACCATTTTAATTGCATTTCACTTTTTAAATTTTTTTTTTAATTTAAATAAAAAAAACTAAATATGATTAAAATAATAAATTTTAATTAATATAGATATTTTTTGATTATTAAATTTCGTATTATTATTTTTAATTAAATCATTTTCATATTTTTGTTTATATTTTTGCACAGAAAAATAAATAACACTTTTTTTGATGATTAAAATGTTACTTTTTTTATTATTAAATATTTAAATAAGGTTTAAAACTAAAAAAAAAATTATTAGAATTTGATTTCTCTATTAATTTTATATGATAAAATTGTTTTAAAGAAATTTACACTTGAATAGATTTTTCTATGTCCAGTATATTTTATTATTTTTAGAAGCGAACACAACTTAACGTTGTTCGTTCAAAACTTTTTATGACAACATTAAAAAAATATATCCCATTTTTTTGAGGATAACAAAAAATCTAGGAAAGCTTTTATTGCTTTTCAAGGTTTCGATGTGTTGTAGATCAAAAATTTGAATAGGGGTAAAATATATTTAAATACATATATGTATGTAATGTATATATAGAATTCAACAAATAATCAATGTACTCTACTCGTATAGTTCATCTCCATATACATTTATATATTTTTAAATTTGAATTACATAGGAAAAAAATCATGATAAATTTAGTATACAAGCTTGGAACGTCATAGAATTTAGGTTCATAACTTTACCATAAAAATTAAGCTTTTAAAAGCTTATTCATTTCTTATATACAAAATATGTTATATTATATACCATTATTCAAATGGGTTAAAATATTTTCTTTCAATTAATAAATAATGTACATATTATGTATTTGGGTAAACTTTAATAAATCATTAATTTGGCAAATTGATTCTTTTTTACGATAATATGAATTTTTGCTGATTCTATAAATATTATTACATTATGTACATAACATAATATTTATTTATATTTACATAATGGAAAGTTAAATTTTTGCAGACGTTCATTTTTATATAATTTACCTATAGTGAAAAGTTATTGGAATTTTGTTATTTTTTCTTATTATAATTCTATTAAATAATTAATAGATTTAAAAAGATTAATTTTATGAAGATATTCAAATAAATATAATGTTAATGTAGTATTGTATGCGTACTGTATATTGTCCTTACTGAAAACTATAAGTTTGTAGTATATAAAATATACACATATGTAGCTATTCTGTTAGGATTATTTTTTCAGTATTTTATATTAATTTTTATGAACTATTATAACGCGGAAAAATACCTACTTTTTCAAACAATTATAAATGTTATAATCTAATCTGTGCATAATAATATCAATAATCTAATCTAAATTCTATAATAAACAAAACAAAAAACTTTCATTGATAGCGGCTACACAAATAAAATTCATTCATTAAGTTTCCTTTTTTTACTAATTTTCTTATCCATATGGGATATGTGACGTAACAAAATGAAATTATATTTCCATTTTTCTTATGAATAACAACATCATTGATTTTATGTATACCAAAAAAAAGGACAAAAAAGGAACAAAATAACCACGAATTATTTAAGAAAATAAAATTTAACACGCAATAACAAAAAATAATTTAGAATTAAAATTTAATATTATCTAGATAGTAGATATATACAAAGATATTATATAGTACATAAATTGTAGTATATACATATGTTTATTTATATATAAATGTGCTTATATACATGACTGAAAAGCTTCATTGTGACCACAAACCACTTATTCGAAAAGCACTTTTTTAACGCTAAAATAAATATCCTGTCAGCATTCGGGAAAATGTAGTCTTTTTTAAGCCATGTGTATATTAAAATTAACATACATGTATGTACATATTTTTCGCCCCAAACTTTGCTTTAAAGTTTTATATACTTTAGTATTTAGTACACTATCACAATTTTTATTTATGATAAATTTTACTAAATAAGTATGTAATATATAAATAATTTTTAAATTATTTTAATAATTGGACTTCCTTGAAGGAAGAAACTTTTTGTTTTTGAAAATATAAATTCAAAACATAAGAAAATTGGAAATGTCCAACAATTATAGGCTAAATTAATTTCTATAAAATGAAACAGGCTATAAAGAAATTTTGGCAGTGCTATAGAAGATTCAATGAAATTGCCCTTAAGATAAATATTTTATATTTGTATTGCTAGCACGTGTACTTTGCAAATTCTAAAGTGGGGGTAAATTACACATATCATAAAAAATTCAAAAGTAAAAATATAAATTGTGTTACAACACAGGACGCAGGACATTCGACAATATTAGCAGCTTTATTTTTAACGAAATTTTTTTTATAAAAAGCTTTATGGTTGCGGTGTATTTATGTATTTAATCTTTGTTTATGTATTTAATACGTGTACTATGTAGTTAATACAACCAAAATATGAAAAACTACATATAGATTTGTTTTATATTTTCTAAAAAAATTTAAATAGAATTTGCTTATGGATGTGTATAAAATGTATTTTCTTGTTAATAAAAAAGAGAAAAATTTTTATCGGAAAATATAATAGAAAATATATTTTTCATATTGTCTTATGCATGTCATGTATATACATAAAAAATATTCCACTTTTATATAAGTTTGCCATATGGTTAAAAATGTTGTTTGTTTTTTTTTGTAATGACGTCAAACAGATTATATATATGTTGCTTTTTTTGTTAATGTTAGTTATTTAGTCAATATTAAAAACATTATTTGTAGAATATGATATATGTAAATGATTTTTTTAATATTGTAATATAGATTTTTAATATTTAAAAGCTGTAATAAATTTGTTAAAAAAAATTAGTATATAGTACATATGTATGTATAGGTAGGTACGTAAAAAAAACAAATATAATAAAATATAACAAGGAAAAGAGTTCAAAATCATATATTTTTTAAATGTATATAGACAATCAATTTAATTATGTATAAATATTTGAAGGGAAATAAATTTTAAGACAATAATTGGGGTTTTTTTTTTAAATTATCATTCTTATTTATCTATGTATACACAATTTAAATATTTATTAAATTATTTGTATTATTGTCAATATTATGTATATTATATTTAATTGTTTTTAATATTATAATAATTAAATGTCCGTATATAGGTTGGTAAATAAAATTTGTATAATTTATTAATTGGTCTTTTAATAAGTAGGTAGGTACAACTAATCGTAATTATAATGTGCCCGCATTAAAAATTTGAAACATTTTATAAAATTGAATTTTGTTAAAAAATGATTATTAAAATATATATGTATATGTACATATACCAAAAATAATGAAAATTAATATAAAAAATCTACCTACTTGATTCATTGTATATACATATAATTAATAGTCAATTTATTATATTATTTTGTATAGTATATATCCTTTAATTAACTTGTACTTATATCGGTTTTATATTAATATGGCTGGTTTTTTCTAACATTGTACATATTTGGCAAATTTATTATATATATGTATGTAGGTATGTCTTATACATGTAGGTATATGTATAATTCACAAATTTTCATACTTGATGTCGAGAATATGTGTACTTTGATATTAAGATTGAATGAATTTTTGCATACTCTATAATACTGGACAATAATAAAATTCAACTATTAATTTCATTCCAATACTATTTGAATTAGAAATATTATTATGTATATATTACTCATCATTTAAAACCTAACCTAAATTAGGTTCTTATTTAATAAGGATTATTTTATTTATATTTTTCTTTTATTTCTATATTTTAAATTCCATATTTCTACTATGGAATTTGTCTTACTATGAAGCTTTTAATATCCTTGCGACCTTGTAATTTAACAAAAGTTGTAACATTTAAAATTTACAAAATATAATATTAAGAAATAGTATATATGTATGTTATGTAAGTATATTTATAATTACAATATATATAGTGTTAACCATTTACCATTGGGTATCTCTTTATATACTTATATGTACTTATATACACGTAGATATTTAAATGATAGAACGTTTCAAATTTTGAATGTAATATACATACTTATAATAGAAACGATTTATTATATTAATTTTATGAAAATAATATATTATTCCATATGGAAAAAATTAACCTTGCTGTTCAAGAATAATATTTTGTACATACGTATAATAAATGTTGTTTTTGAATAAATGAGATTTTCATATACAATGTATGTATATAATAGTTGTATAAAAAACTCTTAAGATTTCTCTTAAGACTAATTAAGATTTATATATAATGATGTTTTTATCATTTTATTAATGTTTTTATCTATTATACGACTTAACATTTTTCAAAATAATATTGAAATAAATAAAATTTAATAAAATAGACGTTATAACTGCAGGATAACATACCTAAACAAAATTGGTAAATAATTTCTTTTTGCAACACGGCAAAAAATTATCTTTTCAAATAACATTTCAAAATTTTATAAAATAATAAAAAAATGCCAGGAAATTCAGATACCCATAAGATAAAAAATATTGAGTAAAAAAAGTAAAGTTGGGTACTTAAGCACTTCTATCTATTTTTTTCCCTAAGGAAAGACTACAACTTTCCCAACACTTTTAAATCGATGTACTTATATAAAATTATTCCATTTTTTTTTTTTGTCAAAATTCCTTTTTTTAATCTAAAAATTATTTATACACACAAAGTGTTGTCCATTATTATTATTAAACGTTGTAATATAATATCATAAATTTTCTTAGATTACATATCCTAGACTAGAATATTAAAAAAATTGTTTTGTGTTTGTACGTTTCAATATATTTACAGAGATTTAAAATAAAACTGTTTGATTTAGCTATTAATTTTATAGAATTTATTGAATATTCTTATTGAAATAAAAACTTACATTATCGTAGGTTGCTTTCAGATTCAGTTATATTTACCATTTATATGTATATACTTAGATATAACAATTTTGATTTTAATTGAATCTCTAAGGACATAATTTATAAAACAGTATCAAATTGATTCTCATTTTCAATATTATTTCAATTGAAATGTTTTATATTGAATATCAATTATTTAAATTGTTGATATTGTTTCTTTAGATATTTATATTTTAGAAATAAAAAAATTAGATTAATTTTTAATATTGAAAATAATGACAATGAAAACCTATTTTATTTAATGGCGATTCAATTTTCAGAATATCAACAATAGTAATACAATTTTAGTAATTTATTTTATCATCAATGATTTTAATATTTCTGTCAAAAGCTTGCAAATTTTTTAATATTATAAAATAAGTAAATTATTTACAAATAGAAAATATTAATATAAACTCTTTCATATTTTATAAAAATAACCATAAACTCAAATTTAATTTTTTTATTTTATTTTTTTGTAAACTGACTTTTTTGTGTAAGCTCTCTACGCTTTTGGCTTTGTAATCGTCTTAATTTAGCTTCCTGTCGTTTCATTTCTACCTCAGCTTTAGTACATTTTTTATTTAGTGGTATATCAGAAGCTAAAAATATAGTTAAAATCAATATAGAAAATATTAATATTATTTTAAAAATGTATACCAGTTGCATATAGAGAATCTAAGCTTCCATCACTAAATGGTGAAAGTTTACCATTTGTATTTAAATTAACAGATTTTGGTGAGCTCTTATTTTTTTCTATTCGTATACAATTAGCACTACTATGTCGTAATAATGTATTTGTAGCATTATTATTTATTGAATTAGAAATTTGTGGCGGCATAGAATTATGTCGAGAAAATGATGTATTTTTTATTATATTTTCATCAATTGGTAAAGTTAATAATAATTCATCAATTGAATCATTATCAAAATGTGATGTTTTTTTAATATTATTTAAATTTGATTTCTTTTTGCCAACATTAACATGAAGTGATCCATCCGAATCTGATGTTGATTTAGTATTATCTATATTATTTTCAATTTCTTGTGTTAATTGAACAAGAAGATTATCACTATCTGAATCATCTAATAAATCTATAATATCATTTTCATTAATATTTTCTTCAGTAATATCAATTACACAATTTTCATGAAAATTATTCCAATTATTTTTATTAGATTTTTGAGGTAATAAATTATTAATTTTTTTATTATTTGATTTCAATTCAATTTGTTTAACAAATTCTTTCGATTTATCATAAGTTGTATTAGTATTTTCTTTAAAATTTGATTGTAATTTTTCAATTTTGTCACCACATCTATTATCACTATTTATTTTATCATTTTTATTTAATAATTTCTTTAAATTTCCACCTTCAGCCAGCAAAAGTTCTTGGAGTTTATAGAATCCTTTGGTTTTATCAATTTTATTATGTTTACCTTCAATTGTTTTACGAGATTTCTGAATTTTTTGTACAATTGCAGGTATATCTGCTTTTTTAGATTTCGGATTTACTACCTGTTGTTGTTGGTTATCGATTTCATCATTCCATTTCCATGTTACATCACGATAAAGTGTAATTATATCTTGTGACATTGGTATTGAAGAATAATCATAATCCTGAGATGGTGACTCTTCACCAAAACAATTAATATTATTTAATTTTGATATTGGCGGTGGTGTTTCAAAACCATCATTTGGTGCAAGTTTTTTATTTCTAATTGGTGTTTTGGGGGAATCTTTAAAAAATGCAATAATAAATAAAATTTAATCTTCCTTCATAAGCAATAATTGATGAATACAAAATTTTACCACTCAGTCGATGTTTCGCATTAAAACTAAGATGGGTATTTCGTTTCATAAGCTTTGGAGAATTCTCCATTTCATCAAGTAGTATTATAAAATTCTAATATTATTATCTAGTCCAATTTAATCTTTTTTAAATTAATTTTATTAACAAAATGTGTGTAAATTGTGAACCACAAACAAAAAAAAAACAAAAAAAATATATTTATTTGAAATCGCACTCTTTTTGTATTTATGTAAAATGTCAATTAATTGCGGGAAGTTCTGTTGTAGCCAACTTCATTCATACGAAAAAATCAGTGGTGGCGTACGCGGTTACGTGCTTCACGATCACGAATTTCGTAAAAAAAAATATATAGTATAGACTATAGAGAGCCAGAGACAGTTACAGCATTATAAACTATATATTATATATAATATATCAACATTATAAACTATAGTACAAGTTTATTGTTTATAGCTAAAGGTTTTTTGAGACGATTATTGATTTCAGTTGAAATTTTCGAAAAGCAATAATTTTAAGAAACACTGATATTTGAACATTGGCGCCTAATTTCGAACATTATTCGATTTCGAAAGTCCACAAATTGAACTGTCTACGAATCTATTCTGACACATTGAGCAATCATCCAAAATTCCAAATGAATGAAGTTTGAATGGTGATGTGGTCAAAAACACTAATTTGAAATTTGTTTAAAAAGAAATTATAAAAATATTTAATTTAGAAATTATTTGATTTATATTAGAAAAATGAATTTTAATGCTAATGCTGGTGTTCGACATCGTAAGTTTGTAAATTGTAAGGAGTATCGCAAGTACAAAAATAATTCAAATTCAATACGTGTTTATATTTTTCTTTCTTTTTTTTTGATGTACCGAAAATAAACTAATACAAATTATATGTAGTCAAATGTTAAATTATGGTCATTGATTGTTTAAATTTATTTGTTTTTATTAGAATGTATAATTTTTAAATGTAATATTTATGACATTAAATTAACCAAAAAGTAGATTTTTATTTAGTTGTGTGATTTTTGCTTGCAGTTTTCCTATTACAATATGTTATGAAATTTGAATTGATTTAATAAATAATTTAATATATAAAAATTTTACATTTAGCTCAAGGACCAATTCGTAAGATTAAACGTGTAAGTGATACAAATGCCCTAGGAGCTGTTCCAATACCAACTAACCAATATGTTAACCAACCGGCATTTGATCATACTGGTTTACAACAACCTCAACAACAGCAGCAACATTTTATTCAATCACAACAACAAAATCAACCACCGTTAATTAGTGGTATACCATCTTATAATAATTTACCAGGTGATCAAATGAATTTTGGTTATCCTGTTACATCACAAACAATGCAGCAACAACAACAATCTCAACAGTTCCATATGCCAACACAACAATTTCAAAATTATCCAAATTTACCTCAAAATCCACCATCACCACCACCACAATTGCTTCAACAAACTAATATACCTAGTAATAATTATGGACAACAACAACAACAAATACCATCTCAATTTGGAATGTTCCAACAGCCAATTGTCCAAGATATGGCAATGGAATATGGACAAAAATTAGCTGATCAGGGTAAACAAATAATGGAAAATCAATTTGAAAAATGGATACCAGTAACAAGGCTTAAATATTATTTTGCAGTAGATAACAAGTATGTTATAAATAAAATGCGATTATTATTCTTCCCATTTACACATAAGGTAAAGAAATTAATTATAATTTTATAAATTAAAAGAAAACCGCTTAGGTATATTCATAGATAATTTTTTTTCTTTATAATATTTTTAGGATTGGTCATTAAAATATGATCAAGAAAATCCAGTGCAACCACGATATGATATAAATGCACCAGATCTTTATATACCAACAATGGCATATATTAGTTATGTTGTATTAGCTGGTTTAATGTTGGGTATGCAAAATCGTTTTACACCCGAACAACTTGGTATTCAAGCATCTAGTGCATTAGCATACAGTATATTTGAATTAATTATATATTTAATAACATTATATGTTGCAAATATACCAACAAATTTAAAAAGTTTAGATTTGGTTGCATTTTCTGGTTATAAATTTGCAATTATCGTTGCCTGTATATCTGTCAGTTTATTATTTTATAGTTCTGGATATTATATTGCATTAATATATTGTAGTTTATCATTGGGATTCTTTTTGGTAAACCATGATAATTATAATATATTAGAAAAATTATAATTATACTTGTAATATTTTATAGCTAAGAACTTTAAGGACTAAAGTCTTAAATGATGCAAATGCTCAAACAGCACCAGCTGGTGGAATAAATTATGATCCATATGGAGCACCATTACCACCAACACAGCAATTTGAATATTCAGTTGGCAGAAAAAGAAAATTATATTTTCTATTTCTAATTGTTGGTATTCAAGCATTTTTATCATTTTGGCTTTCTAAACATCTTATATTACATGCACCAATAAATATATCAAATGGAATTATTGATGGTGGTGGTGGTGATAAAAAACTATAAGGAAATTCTAAAATATATTTTTTTAAATATTAAAAAGAAAAAAAAAACATTTATATTAAACGAATTAGAATTATAAAGAAGAAAAGAACTAATTTGATTTTATTAACAGAAGAAATAGAGAAATGTTTTTATATTTATATAATCAAATTGTTTTTGGATTGCAAAAAAGAAAGAATATATTATTAATTTGAAGCATTTAATTTTTTAAGAATGAAATGAAAAAAATATATAAATTAAAATCCCATTTATTGTTAATTATTTAAAAAGAATATAAATTTCGATGAAACATTTCTATAAATAAATATCAAAATTTTTTATTGATGAAACATTGTTAAAACTGAAGAATTTTGAAAATACATGTTGTACAAAAAGCGCAAGTAAGTATTTCAAAATTAGAAATTTTTATGTTTATATAAATACTATAACGTACTGTTCCATAATATCGAAATTATTCATCATAGTATATGTAAATATTTTTTAATAAAATATTTGTTTTATTGAATTTATTTCAATGAAGTAGTGTAATATTATGATCGATATTATAATTAGTAGAGTGCAGCAGCATCGTTTATTAGTCGGTCAAAAGCTTTAATAATAAATTATTTCACACAATTTCCTTTCAAAAATATTTCACAAGAGCTTTAAAAAATATACTCTGTAAAACCATATAAAAAATATATCGACTTTAATATTTATCTTTTTCTTTTTTTTCATCACTTAAATGAAATATGTATTAATTTAAAAAATTCTAACATAAATAAAATTCATAATTTCAGTATTTCTTTAAATATATCAAAAAATAGTTTACAATGTTAGTTTACAATACCCACCATTAATAAATATTAATATAAAAATAATTTTTAGCTTTAACAATTTGTATGTAATGTTTTGATATTGTTTCAATTAAATATAGAATTATCCATTTGGCTGCAAGTTTGAGCATCTTCTTGATCCTTTAAATGTTTAATAGCATTTTCTCTATTTAATTTATATTCTTTCATAAATAATGCTAAAATCCATTCAGGTACCATTAATGTCATAAATAAATCGGTATACTAAAAAAAAATAATGAAATTAACTGAAATTAACTGTAAAATTTAGATAAATTTTTTTATTTACACGAGGTACATCATCTGGTAATTCATAGTTATCCTTTAAACATTTTAACATTTCCAATTGACAATTTTCATCAACAACATTTATTAATGCCATATGATCTAAACCTTGAATTAATCTAATATGACGATTTTTTTGTGATTTATATTCATTAAAATGTTTATCTAATAATGGTTTATATTGTGTAAATGTATTTAAGATTTTCATAATTGGAATATGATTTAATGATCTGTTAAATACAATATAAAAAAAAAATTTAAATATAAATATTTTGGTTAAATTTATTAATTTTACTTACTTAAAATCAATGTTTAATGGAGGTTTAATAAGTTGCTTTACTTGATTATTAAGATCATTTAATGCATTTATTTCTTTTACATGTTGTTCTCGTTCTTCCTCCGTCAATTTCTTTCCTAGAATTGGATTTGTATATACTATCTGATCCGTTGTTGACGTTGATGTAAATGTGATCTTGTTACGTAACTTAAACTTACTACATTTCGATGTTTTAATTTTATTATTATTACTTCTCGTTTTCCCAGTAATCGGAATTTTGGATGAATTTAACCATTTATCTAAATTTTTTTGTCCATCATCAATATGATCTATTTTTGTTTTTTTACGTTTCGATATGTGTGAGTCATCAGTAGGACAATTTTTAGAAATATTTCTATGTGATTTTTTATCTGTAACGTTTTTTGATTTAATATTTGATTTTGCAGCATTATAATATTCATTATCAGATTCAGATATCTCTGATGCTGAAGTCTGAAACCAATATTTTTTCTTTCTTCTTATTAATTCTGACTCATCACATTCAGAATCATCACTTCCAAATAATTGTTTCTTTTTTATTTTTTTATTATCTTTTTTTACTGAATTTAAATCTAAATTTTTTTTGTTATGGTTTTCTTGATTTTGTCCATTATTACCATTTATTTTTTGTAATCTTTGTGATTTGCTTCGAATAATTAATTTTTCTGGTGTTGAATCTGAATATAATTTTTTCTTTTTCGATTTATTTAAAATTGGTGATGCTTTATATTTGGGCACTTTATTACATGTATTATCTTTATCCGAAAATAAATCTGGACTTATTTCAATTGATGTTTGGCTACATTTAGATATTAAATCAACTGGTCTTGGTGAATATGGATCATTTTCTAAATTATTATCTTCTAATGTTTCAATTTGGGTTGACGGTTTATATGGTACAAAATTATTAATAGTTTTGTTTGTAACTAATTCTTTTGATCCTGTGAATGCATTTCTTGGACTTAATGGATTATATTCATTTGTTTGTAATGATACTTCTTCAATTGAATCATTATTCATTATTGGCAATTCAGTTTGTAATGATACTTCTTCAATTGAATCATTATTATCATTATTTTTTATTTGACTTGTTATCATTTTCGGATCATCATATACTTTCAATACATTGTTATTTATTTGTATATTTTTATTATTTTGTTTAATATTAACACGAATTATAAATGGTTGCATTTGATTTGTTTTATATTCAAAAAAATTAACGTATCTATTTTCTAATGAATGTTTTACAATAGATACATAAATACTATTATTTGATAAAAAAAATTCTTCACTAAAGTAATCACCTAAGTCCTTTTTAAATAATTCTTCCAGTTTTTCATTAATTTTAAACCATACTATAATATCTATCCATTTATTTGTTTTAATTTTTCTATTAAATAGTTCATATGTGATTTCTTCAATTTGATAATCAATTATTATCGGTACATTTGAATACTAATAAATAAATAAAAAAATTAATTTATAAAGTATTCCAATATCAAAGGTAATTTTAAGTACTTTTTTTAATTCAAGAAAATATGAATCAGGCCTCATCTTTACATAATATTAATATTACAAAGAAAAATAAGTAATAATAATCACCAGTTGATTGTTTTTAACTAATATAATAGTATTTCTATTTTTTTGTTGACGTTTTTATTCTAATGGAATATGAATAATGAAATGACATTTTTAGCGATAAGAAAAGGGCGGGCGGCGACTTTTTGTAACGTCATAATTTACAAATAGCCCAATAAACAATTTTACGTATTTCCATATATTTTCTTATTTCTTATGGAAAGTGAATTATATTTTGTTATATTTTATATTGTATCCAATAATTGGTAATTTTTTTATAATTTAAAATTGGTCTTATTTCAAAATGAAGACACAACTTTTAGAAAATGATAAATTTGATTTGGGAAAGAAAAAATTTTTATTTCGGAAATATCAGAATCATTTTCAAAATTTATTGAATAAAATCCAAATATTTACTACATTTTGAGATGGATGGACATGGAATATACATTAGTGAAGTGGTATTTCATTTCCGTGGCATTCCACATTTATGAAGCTAAATTGCATTTCAATGAAATATACCTTTGTTTCCATGTACCGAGTTGAAATGGGGTTGAAATTGAACGATCTATTATTCGTTCCATTTCAACTCAATCTCAATCCGTTTCCATGCACACTAATCCAGTTCCAGATTCAACTCGAGTTGAATCCGCCATGGAAACTCCATTATCTTGTTTCCATGTACAGAGTTAAGTTGGGTTGAGTTGAAATGGGATTGAAATGGAACCATCAATTATTCGTTCCATTACAACTGAACTCAACTCAACCCGTTTCCATGCATGCTAACTCGAGTTGAACTCGTCATGGAAACATAGCACATAATAGTTAAAGTTTAGAGTTAAATTTAAAAAAATATATTAATATTTAATTCAATTTATAAAAAAATGCTAATTTGAACAAAATTTGCAGTAGTATTGCATATAAGTATTTTAATTATTGCATATAAGTATTTTAATTATGGAATGACACGAAATATTTGCAATATATTATATCTATTGCATTCATAAATATTTTATCTCTTTACCATACCCCTTAGTACTAATTGACGTTAAACTCTATCATTAATCAAACTTACTTAATTCTTTGTGAACAGACAAAAAATTTCATATTTATAATAAACAATTAAAACTAAAAAAAATTGTATATATGTCCATATATTTTTATTTTTTTAGTATTTTCTTACAAAATTTTATTATAAAATTTTAAGATCTATTAAAATGCAATTTTTATATATATATTTATATACTTTATTTTTTATATATTATAGTTTATTTTTGTTTTAAAATCTATTTCCTTTTATATAGGTATTATTATGTTTTTACATTATTTCTGATTGCTATGGTAAAAAAATAAGTTTTATTTGTACTCCTCTTTTTTATAATTATTATTTTATTATTTTTGCGTGTTGAAGTTTTTTTTTATTTTTTGTTTCACAAAAATTAATGTAAAAAAAGTAACCAACTCAATAATAAATTGCTTGTTTTCATCAATTGTATTGAAGTTGTTAATTTATTTACAAATCATAGTTACGAATTAAAATGAAATTATTTCCAATAAATTGAATTTTTTTTTTTTGTACATAAAGTAACAATTTTTCTTTTCTCCATAAACATTTTTTTTACGCTTACGACTATTTTAAATTTGTATAATTTCTAAATTCAAAATTTTAATATTTATTAATATATTGTTCCTAACACTTCAACTGAAATGGGGTATAACAAATAAAAAAATGGCATATTTTTGATGATACATTTTAATTACATTATCCTTTTTCATATGTCGGGAACAATTCTTCGATTTAAAGTGTAATTAATGGAAATTTGATTTAAAATTAAATCCGTTTTTGATATATTTAAAAATTGTGACTTTAAAATATGAAAATACATTATTTTTGTATTTTTATTTACATGTTAAATAAAACAATTTTTTTATATGACTTAAATACTAAAAAAAAATTTACAAACAAAAAAAGTTTCTCCTGTTATGAAAATTTCTTCAAAAATCTGTTTTCTAAAAAACATTGTCGTGTTATTAAAAACAAAAACTAATTAATTAAATACTGTTTGGGTATAGAGTATAAATTGGATTTTTTTTTATTTTACAATTTTTTGAAAATGCAAAAAAAAAAAAACCAACCTCTATATATCCTCTCGATAAAACTAAGTTATTTTTTAATTATATTGCAATAATATTAGTTTATAAATTTATAGAGATCTGAATTTATTAATATTGTTAAATATTCCATACAATATTAAAGCTAACAAATTAAAGATTTATTTTGTAAAAAGTTTGTTTTTTGTGTATAGATTAATATTTGTATAATTTAAAAATTTAATTTAATTGGAATTTTCAAGAATTTTAGTAATTATTTTAAAAAAAACATAGAGCATCGAAACTAATTTATAAATAATGTAAACCAGTTGATAAATTTAACAGAAAAAGAGAAACACACATTATTATAATTAAATCATCAACTTATTTGAGATTTAATTAAGTAATATACATTGAAATATGTCAATATGAGATTTTTTAATTTAATTAATATTGTAAATTAATAAATTTTCAATTTTATTAGAACCTAAATTAATTGTTCATATTTAATGACATTTATTTGATGAATAATAAAAATAAGAATTTTCAGACATTTGTACATAGAATTTCAATGAATTTAAAATGATGTTAATGATGAATTTATGTTACCAAATTGAAAATAACAAATATTTCTTCTAAATATGCAATGATTTCTCTATTTACTTAAAAATTTCAATATGTTTAGCACTCACTATTATTTAATTAGTAATCACTAAATTTTACTAAAAAAATAGAATAGAATTACTATAATCAAATTTCTACACAAAATTTCTAAAAACTATTATTATTAAATCTTAAGTGGTAAAATTACTTAAATTGAACATTTAAAAAAAAAATATATTTAAATATTATAAAGTAACTTATAATTTTATTTACAACAAATTTTTAAAACAGAATTTTTTAACATTGTAATTTTTTACATTGTAATTTTATGTATTATGCTTTATCATTTTACTTATTCAATAATTAAGTAAAAAAAATTAAAACTGAGAGCAAAAAAATAAAAGCTAAAATAAAATATTTTCTCTATAAAAGTGTAAATAGAATTGAACTCAAAAATATATAATTCTAACTTATTGAATAAATTATATTTATTAAATTATTGAAATTTTTATGTAAAAGTAGTTTTCTATGCAACTTTTTACATTTTTTTTTTTAGTTTTTTTTTTTTTTTAGTGTAATTTTATGGTAAATAAATTTACAATTTTTTTGTTAAGTATAAATCATTTTATGCTATTCGATTTACCAATTGCATTTTTCTTCGGCTATGATGTGTGTTTTGCTGTTGATGATTCATTTGTAATGGTTGATGATGATGATGTGAATTAATTTCTTGTTTAATTTGTGTATGTTGTTTAAATGCACCTGCAGGACCAATTGAATAATTTACATCAAGTCTAGCTCGTTTCGGTGATGAAAAATCTTTTTCATTATATTCAATTATATCATTTTGTCGAATATTCATACGTAATGATTCTTTATCATCTTCTAAATCAATAGCATCATAAATATCTTGTACCTAACAACAATATAAAAAAAAAATTTATAAAAAAACTTTCTTAATTATGAAATTCAAAAATTGTTTACCTCAATTTCAAAATCACGATCTTGTTGCTCATCATCTTCTTCTTCCATTGATTCTTGTGTTTCAACTAATGTTTCATCAATTTCATTATCTTCACCTAAATCACTTGTTTCTTCAATATCTGATTGACCATCATTTTCATTATCACTATCACCAGTACTACCATGTTTCATTTCACCACGTTCTAATAATTCTAAATTCTCTGGATATACCATTGCTTTTCTAATTGCCATTGGATCTTTACGTGACCATTTTTGTACTTCTTCATCCATTTTTGTTATTTTTGTTGGATTCATGGCCCATAAACAACCTTTACGTTGTCCACCATTTGTAGCTGGTTTTTCAATTTTCTCAAAACATTTATTTAATGATAAATTATGTCTAACACTATTTTTCCAACCATTTGGTGCTGTTTTAAAATATGGAAAATGTTCACACATAAAACTATATATTTCTGATACTGGTAATGAACCACTACGGCTATTTTTTAATGCCATTGCAATTAAACATGAATATGAATATGCTGGTTTTGGAAATTCTTGACCAGTTGGTTTTGGTTTATTATTATTATTATTATTATTATTTTTAGAATTATTATTACTACTATTAGGCGAACCAACTGGTGAGCTACCATTAATTGTAGATAAATTTTTATTTTGTATTAATATATTCCTTGATAAATTTTTATTACTTGATGAATTTTGTGGTAAAATATTGCCATTTGTATTATAATTATTATTATTTACAATATTATTTTGTAATGGACTAGAATCACGTTCTCGTTTTATATTATTATTATTATTATTATTTCCATTTACATTAGATGATGATTGTTGTTGTTGTGATGATGAATTTAATTGTTTTAAATTTTGTTGTTTTAATTTTGTATATGCAAAATTATTTGCAAATGTTAATCCTCCAATACCAGGTGCTAATTTAATTGTATTTGATCCATTAATTAATTGATGATTATTTGTTGATGATATTATTGTTCTACCATTTAATATTTTATTATTAATATTATTACTATTATTATTTTGTTGATTATTATTAATCAAAGATTTTCTATCATTTGTATTATTATTATTATTACTTAATGATGTAACAATATTTCGTAAATCTTTTTTAACAGCTTCCAATTGTTCAGTATTATTTGGTAATGATAATTGTGATGGTTTACGTATTTCATTTAATTGAGATGGTATTACTTTAATTTGATTTGGTGAAAATGTTAAATGTGATTTATTTTCTTTTGGACTTGGTGGTGGTGATGATAAATTTTGTCGATAATTATTTGTATTTAAATTAATTTGTGATTTTGGTGATGTTAATAATGATGATGTTATTATTGGCATTACTGAATTTGGATTAACACATGCACCAACATCTGCATAAAAATCAGCATGATTTGTTGCAGACCATTTTGGACCACCTAACCATGATGCTTCACCATCATTTGAATTTGAATCCAGCTCAAGTGATGGTAAATCATTTATTAATGAACTAAATTCATTTGTACCACCAACAACTGTTGCAACTTCTGAACGTATATCAATATCAAGCATATCTTGCATTGAATCGGATATATATAAATCTAAAATCGGACCAGATGAATCCTAAAAAAACAAAAAAATTATTGAAATTTGTTTATACTTTATAGTAGTAAAATAAAATTATATAGTAGATACTATTTATTAAGTTAGGGGTCATTAACAATGGATATTATTATCCTATTCCTATATGATAGGTAATCCTCTCAGCCCTTTTAATATTAAAATATATTTTTTGATTAAAAAAAATTATATTAAAAAAAAAAGAATTTTCCCGCCTTTAATTTACTTATTTTGTAGACATATTCTACTCTTATCAGATCATTCGTAAAGAAATGTGTAAACTATCGAAAGAAATTGTCAATATTTATTACGCGCGCAACATTTTTTATGAAATTGCATTGAACCTTAGTTTTATTTTTGTTGCTATACAAAATTATATACATACATTGTATTAATAATAATTTACCCTTCCTATGTTTAATAGATTGGGTAGGTACACTACTGGTACCTACCTACATACATAATCTTTTTTCGGTTCAACCATTTCTTTGTTCTGTTCTATTGCATATCTCACGAAAATCCAATCATACTCATACACGACAATCACAAACCATTTTATTGGAACGGGACAAATAGTCCAAAATTTTTTTCGTCCTGCTTGTATAAGCTCGGATATGAATATGAATATTAATTTGAGTCAATTGAATTAAATGATAATTTGACATGTTATATATGTGTTTACAGTCGTATAGCTAGAAAGTAAACCAAAACGATTTAATTAATATCGATTATACAATCAAAATCATTTTATTAATTTTCATGCATTTGCGAAATAAACTTATATTTGGATTCATTGTGTTGATGATGTCGCATTACTGATACTTATGACTAACCGTGTACGGGTAGCATAAAAAAAAAAGAATTTCCCCTTTTTTACACACTAAAATTGAACGACTTTAAATTCAAAAAGATACAGGGAAAAAATAGAGAATGAAAAAATATGTACATGACAATTTTTTTCGAGCTGCGCTGCAGAGCAGCCATCATTAACAAACACATATGCATAAAATTTTATCTATAGAGAAACAGCTCAGCTCTTACAATACAAATTTTATGAAATTGTATCTCTTTTCCTCTTGTACAAAAAATCTTATGTATATATTAATTTTTTTTTTCCATATTTTTATACACATTTTTTTTATTCTATTCACCACGATGTGGGAACTTAATAGGACAAAAAAGGTACAGTCGCGCCAAAATGTGCCGGGGATGTTCGACTTCGAATTCAGCGCGCCCTTTCTTATTTTATGTTTTTATATAATACAAATTCATTCTGCATGTTTTTTTTTTTTGGTTATGTTTTTTAAATAAGAAAGAAAGAAAATTCTCTGAAAAAAATTCACAATTTGATTACTTGAATATGGGATATATGCATGTATATTAATATTACACGGCAATCATAAATTTTTTATCGAGAAATAAAAGGAATTCTTTTCAAATTTCCTCCATATTTATAACGAGAACGAGGATGAATGATGATTAGTTTCTATAATTTTAATTTCCGATAGTTTAAGATTTAAATTACTTTGATTTTTTATTATTACAAAATTTATGAAATTTATAAAAGAAGGAAATTAAAAAAAATTCAACCAACAAATTTTCGTTACATATTTTTTATAATTGAACTTTTTTTTGTTAACCAAACGAAAATCTCCACTCAAAAAAATTTTTTTTTTAATATATTGTTTGTAAATTGTGTGTATACCTACTAATATATAATTTTTTTTTAGAAAAAATGGTAAACTGAGATTTGTAGATAAATTTACTGTCTGGCAAAAATAATAATAAAAAAAAAAGTAAATTGGTAAAATATTTAAGTCTTTCGTTTTTTCTTTTTGTATCTTTTTTTTTTCATTTATGCTCTGATGGACGTTATAAAAAAAATATGATTGAACATATGTGTCCTGTAGAATCAAAACGTAATCTTTTCCATCTCAAGTGATTTTGAGTAAAATACAAAAAACTTATAACTTTAACATACGTTGATGTATATTAAATATTCCGCATATCATTGCTTACTTGTATTATTATAAAGCTAACAGGACAACATTTATATAAAAAAGGTCCTTAATTTCAGCAGGACGAAGACAAAAAAAATGGAAAAGATTATAATTTGCTGCAAAATAATGGAAAAGATTCTTTTTGAAACCAATACAAATGGAAAAGGTTCATTATGAAACCAATACAAATGGAAAAGATTCTTTTTGAAACTAATACAAATGGAAAAGAATCCTTTTGAAACCAGAACTTACGAAAATTGTCCTTTTTTAAAACGAGTTTTTATTCAAAATTATAAAGTTTGCATTGAAATTTCTGTGAAAAAAACATTTTATTTACAAAAACTATTAAAAGATGTTTAAAATAATTAATTTCAATATTAATTCTTAGTTTTATTTAGTAAGTAAAAGTAATTTTGGTATGAAAAATAATATTATTAAAAGCAAAATAACATTCATCCTTATTGTTACACAAAAAATTATATAAAAAAAAAATTAAATACGTAGACCAACATCTTCATCTTGTATTTCGCATATTGAATCATTATTATCAGTAGGTTCCGGAAAAATATCGTTTTCAAAAATATTTTTATAAAATTTAAGAGATTCCTGCTTTCGCCAATCTTCTCCAAAATGTTTTTTTAAAAGGTTCTCTACATCCTTTTTCTTTTCATCTTTTAAATTTACTCCAGTTGATAAAATAATTGGTTTCATACCAGAAATAGATTTATTTTTTTTTATGACTGATTTTCCAGCTCCTAAATCTGATTTGTAAGAATTTTCCCCACGAATTAGAATATTATTTGAAATTCTAGATTTTGTGATTATAAATCGTTTCGCAGCATTAAATTTAAAATGCCAATTTCCTGGTGGTTTTACAAAATATCCAATTTCTTTTTTCCAATCTTTTACAGGACACTGCTCATTCCCAAGTTTTATTACAGTTCCTTCTTCACGATAAATATCCAGATATTCTTCAGGATTTATTATGGTTTCTCTAGTTTTCACCTTTTTTTCGACGAACGCAAACACTCTATCGGGGGGATATAAGAATGCCCAGGAATTGGAAAAATGAATTCAACCTTTTTCAAGCAAGTGGGAGCTTTTACTTTAAACCAGAACATTACCATTCCCATCATAGTGCAGTTTTTATTTTGAGCACCACAGCCGTCACAAATAAACCGAAGATGATTTATATTCAACCAAGAGCTATTGCATAATCTATGGAATATAGCAGAAGCAATTTCATTAGATCCTTTCGGGCGGTCGTTCTCACACCAGATATAAAAAAATACATTTTCTAATGTAAGGGCAGCTTTTGTAGATCCTTTAACTACTCCGAAGTTGTATAAATATATTTGACGACTGTAGTAAGCTGCCTGATCGGATACTTTTGGAAGGATCATATTTTTTTGGCAATCAAAAGATAATGTTACCATGCCTGGTTTTTCTTCTCTTGCCAATTCATAAAAAGCTTTTGCACGAAGACGATGTATTCTAAATTCTATCATAATCTGATTTTTTTTGGAACAGTCTTTTTCTATCTTTATTTTTTCCTTGTAAGACAAACAGGTAGAGCATACATCGGTCGAAGGTGATTTGAAGCCAATATTAAAATTATCATTAAAAACATACCTAAAATAGCTTTTTTTTACATCACTTTCAGGATACTCTTTACAGAATTCACGATACATTACATTAATTGATAAATAACCAGGCAAATATTGTCTACCTGTATTCCTAGAGCGACAGTAATGAATCTCCAAAACTTTATATTTTTTAACAAAATTTATTATAGAATTTTTCTTTGCCATAAATTTTTGGAGCTTTCTGTCGCCTCCTCTACGTTCCACAGGTGCTGAACCACTTTCCAAATGTCGAGAGCAAACTCCTTTAACCCTTAATTTTGATATATTTAGAATACCCAAAAATGCCTTTTGGCATATCCTTATTAAATTACCTTTCCTCATCCGTATGAAATGCTTTACGGTAAACTTTTTAGCTGTACCATGCTTCCTACGGCTAGTACATTTTGGAGTATCTATTTTACTGTGCATAAGAATAAATGCATCTTGGTCTATTTTGCAGCTTGATTTGTTGTAGCCATTCGCAAAAGCAATAGCATCAGCACCACGTACCAGTTTACATTTAAATAGCGTTTTTGCACTATTATGATTACATTTAGTCATTTTGGGTAATCGTTTCGCCTTGTATCTGCCAAATATAAAATATTTTGTAAAAAAAATAGAAATAAGAAATATTTCTTGAATACTTACTTATCCTGCTTAGCAATTTCTCTTTTCCAATTTTTCTTATTTATTCTTGGTTTTCTTGACCGACCACCATGAGCAACTACAATTGGTTCTTCTATTGAATCCATACTAAAAGCCTCAAAGATATTAATAAATAATGAAAACAATAATTTAAAATAATACTTACATTAATTTTATTTCGTTTTATAATCAAAGTAAACCACAATTGACAACTTTTTTAAGCTCAATAACTATTAAAACTGACAGATATTTTCAAATTTAAACTAAAACTGTTATTTCTAAGAACCCAAAATTTCTAGTACGGAAAAGGTTATATTTTGAAAATAATAAAGCAATTAAGTAGAGGAAAAGTTTATGGTATGCAACCAAAGTGCAGTATGGAAAAGATATGGGTTTGAAACGAATAAAATTAGGAAAAGAAATGTATTTGATATTATAACCACTTTTGACATTCGATTTTCTATAAGAAGACAATATATTTTGATATTAATGATTTTCTAAAGCAAAGGATATTGTAAATCTCTATAAAATGGCATTTCTAACTTTTTTTTTTTAAAAAGTGGAAAAGAATAGGTTTTGATCCTATAGGACTCATATATTCAGGCGTATTTCTCTTTATGATATGGAGTTTTTTAAACAAATGTTGAACTAAAAAAATCGTTTATGTTTCTTCTTTTTTACAAAATTATAATTTTGGATAATTAATATTTCTATATATACCTATAATAAAATGGTAAAAAAATTATATCATTTTCATTTTAAAATGTATGTAAAAATGTATATCAATAGTAAAAAATGTATAATGAAGTTGCTTTAATGATCCCTAGATATACTTAGTAGGTTAGGTACGTAAACATCGTTAAAAATATTTGAAAATTTAATTATTTAATATATAATATTGTACTATGTCCCCTTGGCATTTGGCAATTAAATCATAAATAAATCTTTATAAGAACAATTTAATTTCTACATGTGAGAAATTTGAAATTAATATTTCTACACACAAAAGCATAATCATTTAATTTCAATAAAAGGTATTTTGCTGTTCTCCTGATCACGTTTATTTAATAAATTTCAATTTCAAAAATTCGACGAAGTCAGGTGCTGCTGCTGCTGTTACAAAAAAATTATCCAACCAAATAAAGAAAAAAAGTAGTAAAAAAATATAAAAACATTTGCAATCTTTAATAAACACCTGTCATTTCATTATAAGGTATATTATAAAAAAAACTATATGTATATGTATGCTTTTCCATTAAATATATTTCTTCTCATGTATTTTTAAGTGATCCAACAAAATAACAAAACTATTTTATACTTTTATAGAAGTTACTCAGAAAATTAACATAGAAGAAGAATTCAAAGGACATGGTCGAATGAATTTTACGTTAAAAAAATATTCTTTGTAACATGCTATTTATTCAATGCAAAATAATTTTTATTAAAAATGTAAAATATTATTAATTTTAATAATTCTACTTAACTTATGAGCCTCTTAAAACTTTCTCTTCTGAAGGATAATATTTTTTTTTGTGTACAAAACCACACCTTAAAAAAGATTTCCTTTTAAAATTTTAAAAGATGGTCCCTTTTAAAAATAATTATAATTATTGAAAGAACAGAAATGATCATAAAATTCTCGACACAGCATAAAAAGTATTATGTTGAAAATATGTACAAATTTTTATCCCTAATAAAAAAATTAAAGAAATCTGCCGAAGGGTGAAAATAATATTTTTATTTTATATGTACATATGTACATAAAAATGTGTAGTACATGTGTAGTATTTTTAGGTTTTTTCCGACATATACGATCACAATTGCTAAAAAAGGCATATGCCTTTAAAAACTTTTAGCAATGAAAATTATAGTAAAGGGAAAGAAAAAGAAGGTATATACCTATTTTTCTCTAAAGTTCTTAAATTATGTATGGGCTATGTATGGGGTCCTTCTTATCCTTAAATTTTTGTTTCTGTAGGTAGAAGATTAAAAATTTTTTTTGGGGGAAAAAAACAAGAAATAAATAATATTATTAGGTACCTAAATAATTCAAATTTCTTGTTCTTAATTTGTGTTAAAGGTAGAAAAAAAATCATATTTAAGAAACAGGCAAACAGGAAGAAAAAGAGCTAAAAGAATTTTCATCTTTTGTGAATATGTATAATATGTACATACATACATATGCAGTAATATTTTTATTTTGGTTTGAAAAGTGAAATTAATGATAACGGAGAACAAAATATATAATATTTAATTGACCTACTAATCTTTAATCATAACAATAAATAAAATAAAAACAAGTCTAGATAATATAGGTAGAAACAATATTTTAAATAATATATAGGTATATATAGAATGGTTTTTATTAATTCCAAAGAATATGATGGATGACCTTTTAATGTAACACAATGTACTAGTGTACAATGTACCTACATATATATTGAATTTTTTACCTTTAAAATTTTTTTTTAGATTTCTTCATAATAATTACACATAGTTTGATAACTGCAATTTACTCACTTTAATATGACCAATAATACGTAATGTATATATCAAATTTATTAAGAGGAATATCTATGTACTTAAGTAATATAATTAATAAATAATACTAGTAATTAACATTAAATATTAATATAGAACAACAATATTTTGATTAAATTTTAAGCACCAATTTTACTTAACAAATAATTATAAAATAGATTTAATTATTAATAATAACATATAATTATTATATTATGTAGTAATTAACATGTGATAAGATGATAAAAAGCCTCCAAATTTTTGCACATCGTGTGATGTCTCAAAAGAAATTAAAATGATAAAAAAACCTTTATATAAATTTTTTAAAAAAATTAAACTTTTCCCAAACGACAAAATTTTAATTAATTAAAAATTTGTATGTTTACATAATATTATCTAAAATAATAAATCGATAAAAACACCGGTTAAAAAAATATTTAGATATGAAATTTTTGTTCGACAAATCTCCAAAAATTTAATTTAAAATATTTCCTTAATAAAATAAATTCATGAATTTAAATAATTAGCAGTTAACAAAAAATAATATTTTTAATTATAAATTATTATTAGCACTAAAAATTTCTATATTTTATTCAAAATTTACCAAGTAGCTACTAAAAAGAAACCAAAAAAAAAAAAAAAAAAAAAATAGAGAAAAAGAACAATAGAAATGTCAAAGACCCTAATAAAAAAAAAATTCTATACTTAATACTTTTTTTTTATGTACAAAAACATAAATTTCTTATATTTTTATTTTATATTACATATACTTTTTTCGATTGAGAAAAATTCATTTGTTTTTTTTTTATCTCTAACTCAAATTCGAAATTTTCAAAAAAAAAAAAAAAAAAAAACAAGAGAGGCAACACACAACAAAAATGGCAAAACACACCACAGACAGAACGAACATAAAAAATTTATAGAAGAACCAGAAGGCAAAAAAAAAATCAATAAACTGACAGAACGAGACAATTATCACTATTATATCTTTTCTCTCGCTCACTCATTTGTATTTATATTGAAAAAGCGGGAATTAGCCATAACAAAAAGAAAAAAAAAATAATAGAAATTTATTTTTATAATAATTTTTTTTTTCCCTAATTAAATTTTTTATGTTTACAAAAATAAAAAAAGAAGAAAATATGCTTTTATACAAAATTATTTGTTTTAAAATATTTTCAAGGCCGAAAAAAAAAATCACCCGGCATATTTTTCATTGGCGCAATTCTATATGTAAAAAAAAAATTATCGCCGTCCCCAATTTCCATTTTTTTCTGTTTCCGAATATTTTTTTCGACATTTTTTTTTTCGAAAGAAGACGGCGGTTTGAAAATTTTTTTTTTTTTGTTATATTTTTGATTCACTTACCGTATATTTACTTAAAAATACATCGTGAAATCCTGTACTCATATCCTCAAATTCAAACATTTTTCCAATCAATTTCAAAATAAATTTTTACACTTTTTTATTGTTATTATTTTTATTCTTCTATTTTGTTTTTCAACAAAACGAAAAAAAAAAACAAAAAAAAAATTTTTTGTATGAAGAAAATCTCTTAAAAATTATTGTAAACACACGAACACCTCATACAAAAAAGCACGAAACTCTACTGAACACAGAAAAAAAAATTTTTTTTAATCAGAAATCCAACAAAAAAAATTTCGAAGTATGGTGTATAAAATTTGTTTTATTTGTATATTTTTCTCTTAGAGCGCGCGCTTTTTTAAAGTATTGTTTTTTATTTTGTTAAATAGAGATAAATTCGTACAGTAGTATTCGTTTTCGTTATTCGGCCTTTTAATAATTAAAAAAAATTTTATGTGTGCGGTGCGGTGCGGTTATGTTATATATATGCCGCCGAGGTAGAGTAAAGTTAGAGAGTCAACTCAACACACAAACAAAACCCTTTGTTTACAAGAAACAGAGAGAATCACACAATTCACACACTAGTGCACCAATGAAAAATATGTATATGACCGGTTAAATTTGAATTAAAATTATTTTATTGGCAGAGAAAGAAAATTCTGTATTTTACCATTCTTCCACGTGATTGTTCCAACAAACACTGTCACAAAATAACAAATTTTTTTTTTATTTATCGGTTTTTGTTTTGATATTTTTATATGTAGTAGTGCTGCGTGTATTTTTTTTATATTTAGTTTTTTTTAGAACAAAGGAGAAATTTTTATATATTTTATTTTAGAAAAAAAAAACCATTTTAAGTGAAAATATAATTTATTTTAAATATTATTAATTAATAAATTTATTTATGACACTAGAATTACTTAAAACACTGATTTAATTTTGTACAATGTATAAATTTTAGAAATTCACATTTTTTTTGCCGGGAAATTTTTTGTTATCGATCAAATTTTTGTTTTTTTTTATTGTACTATTTTACAATAATGATGATTGATGATATGATAACCATTAATATGAAATTGTAAATATTAATTATTTTAATTTGAAATATATATATTTATATAATTTTGACTTTTTTAAATGGAATTTATCCACCACTTCGTTAATAATCAAACCGCCTTTTTTGCCACTTTTCTAGTACATACGGACGGACGACGAACACGCAATTAAACTTACAATCAATTCAGTGATAGTATATGTACAATAATTTCCCGTTTTGAAAAATATCCCAATTTTTTATTATAACTAAATTGTGGAGGTTTGAGTCTTTACTTAATTTTGTCAAAATTTTCGATAGTTGTGCTTGTGATGTAAAGAATGGTGAAAATATAATATTGATATATAATATGATATGCTGTGACTTACGATGTACCAATTTATATTACCGGACAGGACATGGTGGAATCAATATTATTATATTATATTATTTATTTGCGTAAGCATATGGTGCAGTAATATTAAAATTAGTACCAGTGGTGGAAAGAAATTAAAATTATTTCCCATTGTTTTCATTCTCAACATATGATATGTAATTGTAATGTATAGTTACCGTGGTAACATTGATTCCAAAACATTTTCCCGTGTTCATGTGCCATGTCAGGAGGGCCAACGCCAGTCTAACTATATTTTTAAATTTTAATTATTTTTGTTATTGGAAATTTTGAATTTGTTAAATAAATTAACAATCATGAATTATTATGATGAAGAAATTGAAATAAATAAAGAATCATCAGATCCTAATAGTCATCAATTTCAAAAACAATCAGCCCAAAACAGACAAAGAATTGTAAGGAGCATAAATCTAATTTATGTTATAGAAATTGTATAACTTTATTATATTAATTAATTTTTTTTTTAAACTCAGGGATCAGCTAAAAACTCTAGGACAGTTAATGGAAAAAACAATAATAATAGTGATTCATCTGATAGTGATTCCGATAGTGGTAAAAGTGATGAAAATAATCGTATAATAAATGAGACAAAATGGAAAAATTTACCTGTACCAGAAGAAATAAAAGATATATTTCAAAATTTATTAAAATATGTATCACAAACAATTGAAGTTGAGTATCATTTACAACCTTTTATACCAGGTAGACATTTTATACTTTTTTTTTTGTAAAAATTTATATATGTAAATGTTTATTTTTAAGATTTTGTTCCAGCTGTTGGAGATGTTGATGCATTTTTAAGAGTTACATGTCCTGAAACTATAAATACTGGAAAACAAAAATCAATTAATGATCATATTAAAACAATGGGTTTATGTATATTAGATGAACCAAGTGGACATCAAAGTGAACCAAGTTTAATTAGTATGAAACTAAGATCTCGAATGACAAATCCCGGCAATGTTGTTACACAAGTACCAATAGCAAAAAATCCTAAAGATATTGAAAAATGGATTAATGAAATGGAAAAAATTCATATTGGACAAAATGTAATTGGTTCAATAGAACATAATCAAAATGAATTAGATATAGATAATTTAATGTCAGAATGGCCAAAAACAATTGAAGGTGCATTAAATCGTATTGGATTCCCAGCATCTGATTTAGATTGTCCATTAGAGGATTATGTAAAAATTATATGTAATTTATTTGATATACCAATTGATGCAGATAATGAATCCAATTATGTAACTAGTATACATGATTTATTTAATTTATATTTAGCTGTTAATGAAACATATGAATAAAATAGTGTTTCTTAAGAATTCTATTCATTAAAAATTACTGAAATAAAAAATCAAATTTAATTTTATATAATAATCAAAATATTTAATTAATTTTCACCAGAAAAATAAATAAACAGAATTAAAATTTATTATAAATATTTTTACGTTCTTTACGTTGAAGCAATTCTTTAGAAGTTTCACGACGAACTTTACTATTCATTAATGCATTTTTTTTAAATTCCAACGCATTATTATTATTATTTACTCCATATTGTTGAGTTTTAATAGATTTTGTTCTTTTTACTTCTAATGGCATTACATAAAAATCAGTGGCAACTGACTCATCTAAAATAAGTTTTTTACCTGATAATTTCGTTTCAGTAAATACACCAGACCTTGACCATACTTGTTTTGGTAAAGATGTAATTGGTTCTGATATATTTTTACGTTTACGTTTTTTTAAATTTTTTTCTAAATTCATTAAAGGTGGTTCTTTTTGACCAGCAGAAAGAATACTACGAACTTTAAAACCAATTGCTTTTGGTGTTATTGGACATTCTTTAAAACCATTTATTATTTTTTTTGAATCTGGGGTAATTGGTTCTTCATAAACTGTACCAGATCGAGTTTCCTGTTTAGATATAATTTTAGCATTTTTGTCATTTTTATTTTTTCGTGGTGGTGTTATAGGTTGTTCAATAAATATTCCTGATGCACTCTTTATTAAATTGGAATTTTTTTTGGATAGTTCGGATGTTGTAATGTTTTCAGTTGTATAAATTTTACGTTTTAATTTATTAGATGTTTTTGATTTAATTTCAATGTTACTCCTTTCTGGGGATTCGGATTGATATTTGGAATGTGAAATATTTTCAGAATCTGGAGAATTAATAAAATATTAAAAAAATTGGTATCGTCTAAATATAATCAAACTTAAAACAAGCAAAAAATCGTGTCTATTATAGTTTTTTTTTTTTTTAATTACCTTTGAATTTCTTCTTTTTGATTTTAGGTTCATCTGTTACTGCTTCTAAAATCTCGTCAGGCAATGACCTAGATTCTGTTGAACTTGTTAATTTCTTTACAATTTTTTGAGTGCCCTGTTCTTCCAAAAAAACATCATGAGTTTGAGCAATTTTAGCATCTAGAAGGAAAACCGTATTTTTTATTTAGAATTAACATACATATATTAAAATCAGGGATGTAAAAGCGTTTCAATTTGTTGTCATTCGATAAAATTAATTATAAAATTTGCAATTTTATCAAATAACAATACACTTTTATTATTTTTTTACCGTTATGTTATTATATTTATCCCGTATTTACCTGTAAATTTCCTCTTTTTGATTTTAGGCTCATCTCCCATTGCTTGTAAAATCTCATTAGGTAAAAATCGAGACTCAATTGAACTTGCTAATTGTTTAATTTTTTTTTGAGCATTCTTTTCTATCATAAACATTTCTCGAGCTTTTAGAGCTTTTTTAATTTCAGCATCTAAAAGTACATTCGTATTTTATATCTATACACAAACTATAACTTTTTAAACTATACCTTTTAAATTTATTTCAAATTCTTGAATTTGCTCAGTATCATTGCTATCATTACTACTTTCTTCATATTTTTTCTTTTTAGTTTTCATCTTTTCCAATTTATCCTTAAATGAAATTATTTGCAATTTATTACCGTCACTGTAAGATTAAAATAAAAATAAAAAACTTACATTCTTATTCAATTTATTTTGAAGTTTTGCTTCTCTTTTAGCTTGGTTTGCAGCTTCAAGAATTTCATCACATCTATTTAATATATATGATACATTATTGAAATTACCATCTATAACATTATTTTTCTCCTTTTCTACTAAATTTTTATTTAAATTTGAATCAATTAATAGATGTTGTTTTTCATCATTATCAACTAAAGATGTTTTAGTTATGTCTTCTGATTCATTATTATTAGATTTGTTTAATTTTTCTCGTAAATCGTTAAAAATTTCTTTTTCAACATTAACATGAGTTGATCCTAAACTATGACGCGACTTGTTAGATGATAAAATTAAATTTTTATTTTTCAATTCATTCATAGATTTTCTATTACTTTGTTTTAATTTAAACTCATTGGATTTAAGTTTTTCCAATTCTTCAGTTTCACTGAGATCATTCTCGGATATAGGTGTAATTTTTTCATCATTTTTAACAGCATGTTTTGGTGATGCATCATCAGAATTATTACAATTATCCACTGATATTTTGGAATTGCCAGTTGTAAATGATTTGCTCAATTTCTTTTTTTCTTCAAATGGTCTGTAATCAGTTACCGAAGTGAATGAAAAACTAAGTTTAGATTTAGAAATATTTTTCTCTTCATTAATTTTCTCAAGTTCAGCTTTTAGTTCATTTTCATTTTCCGAAATTATTGATGAATTACTATTACTTTCTTTGTCATCTTCTGGTACATAATCTTTATCATCATCTTCATTGATGTCACTGTCGAAATCTTCTCTTTGTATTTCAACTTTTTCAAAATCATTGATATTTTTACAGCCACCAACTTCCTCTTCATCATTATTATTACTGTCAGTTTCTTCATCAGATTGAGAATGTATTTTTTGATCTACAATAGTTTCTACATTTTTAGTTGTTATTAAATCTCTATTCCTAGATGTATTTCGATTTATAGGTGATTCGAGTCCTTCTGAAACTTCATTTTTTTCTACCGATTCTTTATTAATATCAGTATTGTTCAATTTTTTATTTGTTAATGAATTGTTTGGTGATTTCATGGTGCTCATCTTCATAGCATCTTTCACGAAATCGGATTTATTGTATGCAAGGGTGTCATTTTTATCAACCGAATTTAAAACGTGACTATTATTTATAGAAGTATTTTTATTTTTTGGAGATTTTCCTACACATTTGTTTTGATTTTTAATATGCTTTTCCAATTCTTCTTCACTTTCAGAATTACGGTTTTCTTTTTCCGCCAATACTTTACTTTGATTGAAAGATAAATTTTTAGTTTTTGGCGATTTTAAACTTTTGTTCACTACTTTTTCTTGCTCATCGGTCTTATCATTGCGGTCAAATTCTATACTTTCATCAGCTATACCAACAATAACGTTGATTGAAGAATTTCTATTTTTAGAAAATTTGGTTGAACTTTTATCATCAGAATGGTTTTCTTCACCTTTATCATTAATACTGAAAGAAATATTATGTTTTGGTGATTTGACTACTAAACTGCTGTTTGCAATTGTTTGTCCATCTTCTTCATTGGAACTATTACATATAAATGATTTATTCTTTTTAGGTGATTTCATTTTATTTTCTTTGATAGCCGGCTCTTCAAATTCCTCAAAATTAGCTGTTTTATTTTTATTTATCGATGAATTTTTTGATTTCGATACGTTTTGGTCATGATTTTCGAATTCTTGATCCTGTTCATCATTTAATTTAGATGTTTGGGAAATTTGTGTTTCGTCTGCTTCAAAATCAGTTACATCTGGTGTTTTTTTTCCTTTTTTGACTGACTGATTTAGACTTTTATTATTTTTCGATACATTTAAACTAAAATTTTTGCCTTTATCATCTTCGAAATCCTCATTATTGCTTAAGCTTTCAATACCACTTATTTGTGAAAAATTAGAGTGGTTTTTCCTTGATGAATTAAGATGTGCAATTTTTTCCAAACTCAATCTATTATTTTTTAGAGATGCATCTTTTTTGTGATCTAGCGAATCGACTTCCAAATCAGATATATTACATATGGATTTCTTGCCATTACTAAATACTTCGTCACTGTACTCTGCACTAAGTATGTCATCTCCATCTGTTATAGTTATGACACTATTGCTGTTATTAGTAGTAAAGGATTTATCACAAATTTCCGATTTAATTGTATTTTCTTCTTCATTTGATTTGCTATCATCCGAATCAGGTATTGTAATTCTTTTATAATTTTTCTTATTAGATTTATCCTTTTCAAATAATTCATCTTCTGTATCAGTTGATAAAATTTTATTCTGCTCACTTTCATCAGAAACAATAAATGATTCATAGTCATCCGGTTCTTCGTCTTCTTCCTCAACAGAATCAGAATCTTCGCTACCTAATATTTCTTCCTGTAATGGAATTTCATTTTCTTTTAAATATTGTCTTTCTTCTTCATCCATTGATTCTTCACCATCCATTTCATCAGCTTCATTATCAATATATTCACATTTTTCATTTACATCTTCTTCGTCATCATTATCATCATCATCATCAGAACTTGGTATAACTTTATTTGATTTTTTTATTTTTTTATTAGATTCATTAATTTTTATTGATTCCTCAACATTTCCTTCAAAATTTAGTTTATCAATTTTTTCACTGGCTTTTCCACGAATCGCTTGATCCCAAGATGTTGAAAAGTTAGCAGGAGTTATATTTAATTTTTCTTTAGATTTCTCTATAACTGAATTGAAATTCTTTGACAAACGTACAATCGGATTAATTTTTTTACCTTTTATGTTTAATTCAATCGCATTTATTGGTGTACTACTAGACATTACAGAGTCTTTCAATTTTAATTCTTTATATGGTGTTTCCGAATTTTTATTTTTCAAATTTGGTGACTTCTTCTCATTTGATATATCTTTTGTTGAATTATCATCAATCAAATTTTCATCATTTTCATTACTCATATTGTTTATATTTTTAATAAATTTTTCGTTTAATTCTTTTGAAGATTCTAAATCTTGAACATATATAAAGGATTTACTTACAACTGGTGTTTTTGGGAATCTTTTTGGAGTATTTATATTTTCATCGGAATCGTTGAATGTGACGCTTTTCAATCGTTGCCGCTCTTCCAATGATTGATCAATAGTTATGTTTTTTGGTGTCCTTTCAATACTTTGTCCATTTTGAGTTGAATCAACTGAATTTTCATTTATACTTTTCGAAATATTTGGCAAATTAGAAATGATTTTTGAATCATCATTATATTTTAATGTATTTAATTGTATATCATCATCTGATTCACTATCATTTATTACTGATGCAGTTGCACTCTTTGTTTGCAACCTTTGTGATAAATTTTTTTTTGGACTTGTATCATTTTTCTTCAAAGATTTTTCTCCATCATTCTCCATTAGAGATGTGTATGGTTTGATTTGTTGGGGTGATTTTGATGATGATCTAGTTACGCGTTTATTAACTTGTTTATTATCATTTTCTTTAGAATTTTCCAATTCATGTTCTTCAACAACCATTTTCATAATACTTGGATTTGGCTTGGTGTTAATTATCTCATTTTTATTATCTTCTGATGCTAAACGACGTGAAGTACGACGCACTGGGCTGGCAACAGCAGGTGAAGCTGTTTCTGCAGTAATAGAACTACGGCGTGTTACTCGACGACCTGGTGTTATAGGTGGCATTTTAATTGGCATTGTAATTGGTGGTGTATCTATTGAATTTTGTCGAGTACGACGTGTTGGAGTTAAAACTGTAACTTGTTATATAGATATAAAAAAAAAAATATTGTACACAATTAAAAAATATTAAAAGAATTTATTTTTACCGTTTTCTTGAATAATTTCCAAATCTTTTTTAGGTGTATTTGGTCTTACAGAAACGTCACTTTCTATCGAATTTAACCGTTTTCTTAAAGCTCGAGTTACTGCAATTAAATATTTGCATTATTTATCATTATTTTGAAAATAGTTAAAGAAAATAAAAAAAAACCTATCGACCGTTAATTTTAAAAAAGTGTTTAGCTACGAAGCACCAATGTCCAACAAGGTTATTTTTTTTTTTAAATTCAATACTTAACTTACCTCGATTGACTTCCATTATAATTTCTTCTTTCTCTAAATTGTTCCAAAACAACTCGTTATTATTTATTTTAATTTAGAGAATTTAAGTATTAATTTATTAAATTAACAAACATAAAACAGAAAACACGTGTGGCGTGGAAAAACACAAGCTTCTTCGTTTTTCTCTTTTTGCAAATAAATTTTTTAATTTTTGATTTTTCACAGTTTGTTCTATTTCGAATTTTACATTACAGCTGAACTGGAGCCAGACTGGGAGCCAATTTTTTAAAAGAAAATTAGTGTTGCCATTTAACAGCTTCACACGTTGTACAATGTCAGATCTGAAGTGGCATTTTAAAGCGAGTAAGTAAAAATATTTAAAAGTTATTTTTACTTACTTAATTTTCCAACTTTAATTTAATTTTTACTTTATCCTTAAATTAAACTCACTAACTCATAATATGCAACACCTATTTAGGTGTTGCAAAAAATGACAGTTCTGATGAGATATCTCATGTCATTTTTTAAAAGTGGAATGCCAGGAAATGATTTTGCAATAACTCATTTATGAGTTAACTCGCTTTAAAATGCCACTTCAGATGTCATCCAAATTTTTAAAGCGCTCAGAATTTTTAACATATGACAAAAGTTCACACCCATGTCAAGTCAATGCTCATGTTTATCGCGACACCGTAGTACATCTAATCGTGTCAAGACAGATCCCAATTCGACTTTCCGTCTTTTCCATAATTTTAAGAGGCAACGATAATAGGCATATGGAAGTCTATGCAAAGTGTCAAAATTTAACGAGTTCATAATTATTATTCCTTATGCACTGCCATTTTCCTTATGCACTGCCATAAGCCACCATATGCCCATCAATAATGTATGGGAAATGTCATTGGTAAATTTATGATTTAGCCTTTTTAAGTCGATATCGAATAAATCAGCTGAATTGATCAATCGAGTTGCATTTGGATTGGTGACGGTGAACTTGATTGGTTAAATAAATATGAAGAAGTTCGTCGTAATCTCTGTATTTATAATATGTAATGTTGTTAATTTCGTTCATTTAGATTGTGGATGTAACAGATTAAAAAGGGATGCAGATAATAAACAAGAACAAGATGATTCCAATGGTACAAAATGTCCTATACAAGTACAAGATGAAGAAAAAATGATGAAAGAAACTGATTATACAATGTCAATCATTCCAGGTGGAAAATACATGTAAAAATTATTTCCAATTGTTTTCTTATATTTTGTAAACTAAATAATTAAATTATAGGATTGGTTGTGAAAAAGCAATATTTCCATCTGATAATGAATCGCCAGAAAAACCTGTTAAAATTAATGATTTTTTAATGGATAAATATGAAGTTTCAAATAGGGTAATTAAATATTTTCAAAAATAATTGAAATAGTTTTATGAAATAATTTTTTTAGGATTTTCAAAAATTCGTAAATGTAACATCATATGTAACAGAAGCAGAAAAATTTAATGATAGTTTTGTATTTCAATCGCATTTATCGGATGACATTAAAAATGCCCATCAAGATTATCGTGTTGTAAATGCATTATGGTGGTATAAAATTAATGGTGCAAATTGGAAATCTCCATTTGGTCCAGGTTCAAATTTAGAAGGTAAAATGAAAATCATAAACATAAAATTTTATTCAATAATCTTATATATGTATATATTTGATTAACAAAAGATTTGTGGGAACATCCAGTAGTTCATGTATCTTATAACGATGCAGTTAAATATTGTAAATGGTTAGATAAACGTTTACCAACTGAAGCTGAATGGGAAATTGCTTGTAGAGGTGGAAGAAAATCTAAACTATTCCCTTGGGGTAATAAATTAATGCCTAAAGATAAACATGCGTAAATATATTTAATTAAAAAATTGAAAAATAACTACTGAAATTATTCAATATAGAATGAATATATGGCAAGGTACTTTTCCGGAGCAAAATACAAATGAAGATGGATTTTCTGGTACAAATCCAGTAAAAGAATTTAATCAAAATATTTTTGATATGCATAACATTGTTGGTAATGTATGGGAATGGACATCAGATTTATGGACAATTGGTGATAAATCTAATAATCCAAAACGTGTTAAAAAAGGTGGATCTTATTTATGCCATGAATCTTATTGTTATAGATATCGTTGTGCAGCAAGATCACAAAATACTGATGATAGTTCTGCTGATAATCTAGGTTTTCGTTGTGCTAAAAGTGGATAATTGAACTATAAATTAAGAAAATAAATAATTATATTTAATATTTTTACTTTTATTGGTTAAAATAACGATAAATTTTCCCATTTTTATTACATTTTTTTTTAAATATTTACAAGAATACGCAAAATGACCTCTAATTTTAATTTTGTTCATTATTTCCATGAGGGTTCTTTTTTTGTTGCTTTTTGTCTAAACCAAAAAAAAATTATTTACTTTAATCAAAATAATCTATTTAATTTTGGACGAGCAAATTTATATACACCAAATGCAACTAGGCCTATTAAACCATATTTTATGGTGTATTTAAAAATTCTTGTACTTATACTGGCAGCTGGAATTTCTAAAATTTCTGGAATTTTTGTTGGATCAACTTTACCCCAATTTTGGGCAATACCTGATGCATGTCCAATACCAACAACACCAACAACCCTTACTGGACGTGGTAATGAATTTGATTGTGCATTTGGTAATGATGCAACATGTAAAGAATGACATAAATATAAATCACGTTCTTTTACAAATACATCACTAAATGCTGGAAATTCACCGGCCATTTCTTGCATTAATTTCTCAAGTAAATCACGTTGTTTACATTCTTCAACTTCTTCAATACTTATACTTTCTGTAGATGTTAAACGCCATACTAATTTTATTGTTTGCCATAATGATAATGCTCTTAATGCTCGTTGTAATGTAATATTTATTGGACGGTCTCCTAAATGTAACATACAACCAGGTATTCTTTGAACTTCATCAAATGCACGACGAAATTCTCCACCCGGTGCCATACCCAATTCTTTGGCAAGTTGAGCACTCATATGTAGAAGTAAAATAAAAAAAATTCCATTAACAAATCCATTTGTTTGAATTATATTACGAATCTGTGAATAAAATTAAAAAAATATATTTATTTTTAAAAAAAAATGTAATTTCCGAGGTAACAATGATAACTTGCAATTAGTAAACGTGACGAAAAACCGAGATTAGTATAATACCAAAAGGACAATTTTAAAGATGATCACATTTCAATTTGTTTTTATCAATTTCGTTTAATTTTCTTTTGATAATTTACAAGAAAATATCTATTTTTAATTTGCAAAATATTTTGATAAGATAAAATTTCAAAGTATATTATCATTTTTTATAACGAAAATAGAAAATGTAACTTTTATAATTTATTTACAACATAAATTTCTACTAATAAAATATTAATTCTTACCTTGGCCATGTTAAAATTTTTAGCTTCTTCTAACAAAGTTTTTTCATCGTGTTTTAAAATGTGTATTCTAGATGGACATAGTTCAACCATAACGATATCAGGTTTAACATTACGTATAACCTAATAATTAATTAAGAATTTTGATATTTATTAATTTAATATTACATAATAATAAAAATTTAGTTACAAATGAAACATCATCTTGTGATTCTTCACTAAAATGTGCAGTACCAACTAAATACACTTTACTGCCAAATGGTGTAGTTAAAATTGTTACAGTTTGTGGTAAATTTTTTTCAAATTCATCAACTGTATCATATATTCTTATAACTCTTGGTGTTGTTTTTGGATCATTTTCAATATTATTATCATTTTCATTATCATCATCATCATCAATGTTATCTTTTTTATTACTGCTATTACTATATATTGTTGCTGCTGATGGTGATTCAGATATATTTAATTTTTGTTTACTGGAATGTAATAATGCATTAACTTTTTTCATTAATTCTTTATCATTCTCATCATCAGATTCTATTAAATATACTGGATTATCATCATCATGATGTGATTCATCACTAATTTCAATAATTGACAAATTTGGATTATCTGTTTTAAATATTGTTTTATTAGCTAATTGTGATTTTGGATCTACTTCTAAATTATCTAAACTATCTGATAATGGAATTGAATTTGTTGTTGATAACGAATTAATATCATCTCCATTTAATGTTAAATCATCTAAATCGGCGGATGTTAATCCATTGGTGGTAAAATTACTATTATTATTGTAACTTTCTAAAAATAAATATATAAAAAAAATTATTTTTTGCAATTTTTATTTATATATATGTTTTATCTTACCATCAAGTGAGGAAAATGTTAAATTTGATAAAGCGCTATTATAAACACTAGTATCCTCTCGGCTTGGTGACCTTGGAACTGATGTATCCATTATATATTTTGGCACAAACTTTAATATTTCTATATCAAAATATATTATTATTATTTTTTAAATATATATTTTTATAATATTTAGTTTTTTGATTTAATAAAAACAAGATTATAAGCTGATAATTTATAAAAAAAAATTTATTACACAATTTTTTTTTGTTTTAATTTGAAATATTGAAGCATATAAACATAACAGAATCTTTTTTGATTTTATAATCATAGGATTTTTTGATTTTTTATATTTATTAGTTTTTTTTTTAATAGTGTTTTTTTTTTAATACATAAATCATAAATAAATGTTAACTATTTTATATTTAATCTAATTAGTTTTTGACCTGATTTGTGGTTTTGTCTTTTGTTTATGATAAAAAGAAATTTTTATTTTGTAAAATACTTACATGCAAAAATTACAAAAATAAAATATACAAAATAAAAAATATATAATTATAATCTCAAAAAGAAAAAAACAACTTTTCTCCGCATTCGCACACGTATACAAAAAACTACAAGAAAATTGATAAAGTGACAAGTAGGATCAGAAATTCACAATAGTAAATAAAAAAAGTATATTTGGATTTAAAGAGCAAAACTAGATGGCGCACAAAAAGTGATTAAATTTTGGATAACATTTCGTTACTCTACCAATCTATCATGCTACCAATCTACATCTTCTACCTACATACAGTAATACATTTATGATTTTGGGATATAAAAATGAGGACATGGAACGAATAAAAACAAATTATATTGAATATTGAATTTTATATTGAATTTTTATAAAAAAAATATATTTATATATTATTAATCCAAGATATATCCATGGGAATATGCTCATCCTGGTCATCTTTAATTTCTTTTTTCTTTTTTCGTTTTTTACTAGAATCTTTTTCAGAAAATCGATTCTTCCTTTCTGTTTTAACAACGTTATCAGACTTTTGGAGACGTTCACGAATATCCTTGGCTAAATTAATTCTATATTCAAACTGATGACCATGCAAAGGATGACGAATCTTTAAATTTGAAGGAAATGGCACTCGTACAGATGATCTATTTCTATTATTACTATTATCGTCCACATCTTCACGGTTTTCAGTTTCGATTATTTTTAATTTTTCTCTCACTATTATACTACCTTTAAGTGGAAATTGTTTTATTTTAAAATGATCATTATCATTTTTATATCCTAAACATATTTCTTTAGATGTTATTGAAAATTCTTCAGCAAATGTTTCAATTAAATTACAATTACTTTTACCAGGTAATTTAATTTTATGTTCAAGTAATTGCTGTGGTTGTATTCCTTTAGGACACTGTACAAACCACACTTCATCATTACTAGATATTTCATCTAAATTACCAGTTGATTGATTTTTATCTTGTATTTGATATTTTTCATTTTCTGATAGAAAATTATCTAAAATATCTTGAGTAGGTTTTCTTGCTTCTTTTGATTTCATTTTTATAAATTTATTTCCAATAAAAATGTTTAATTTTAATTTTATAAATAATAATTTACACACATGTCGATATCGTTGACATATGCAAGCAAGCAATGCCAATAAAATAATGACCAAAGACCAAACACCAAAGACAAGAAATGTGACAGTTGAGATGACAACACGCTGAGCCCAGTAAGGAAATACGGCAAATTGAAAATTATCAATAGATGGCATATACAAATATTTAGTGTTTTAATTCCACCATAGTTTTACCAAACAGAAAAACAGCTGACCCCTTTAAGAAAAGCGAACCGTAAACGAACCGCCGGCGAAGTCTTTTCTTCATATATGAGTTCGTTTACGAACCGCCTTGGCAGTTCGTAAGCGAACCGGAAACGTAAATGTTAGAATAAGAACAGTAGAAAAAAAAACGTAACGCCAAGAGTTCGCCAAAATCGGTTCGTTTACGAAACGCCGCAACGATTCGTTTTGGAACCGCCAAATTCGGTTCGTTTACGAACTGATTTTATTTCTAGAAATAAAAATACGGAAAAGTTATTTTTTTAGCAATTTCATATAAAAAATATAATTTTTAACAATAAATAATTATTTCACCAATGATTTAATTTTTTTAAATTTTATTACTTAATTTATTATATAAAACACAAAATTACTTATTAATATTTATTTTATTATATTTAACAAAATACTATTATAAGACACAACCTTCGTCACTCCTGTTTATTTTTGTTATGAAATTATAAAGTTTATTTTAAAAAGGCGTTACTTATCTAGTTCGTATACGGTTCGCCAAAAGCGAATTCGCTTATTTTTCTTAAAGGGACGATACGAAGTTAAATTAATTTGTTATTAGTACCATTTACACGATCAAATAAAATCAATATTTTATTTGAATGACTCATCCATGAAATAAATTTGATCGTCTAAATGGTCCATCCAATATCCTATCAAATAAAATCTCAAATCAAAATATATTTAGTTTATTTCAAATAAATTTGTCAAATATGACGTCACGTCAAATAGATTTGATCGTGTAAATGCTTTTCGAGTGTATTTTGACAGATTTTTCATCAAATAAAATTTTGATTTTATTTGATAGTGTATATGCAAAATGTTTGACAGCTTCATTTGACAGCTTTTTTCATCAAATAAAATTTTGATTTTATTTGATCGTGTAAATTGTAAATGGTACTATTGTTATACTTGTACACTTGTATTTGTACTGTACTGTTGTTGATTTGTCAATTGTGAATTGTCGCTTTGACTTTGACGTCTTGTCAGTTCAGTTTTTGTTATTATTATTGTATTTCTGGACATTATAGTACATATATTAAAGAGCGGGAAACAGAAATTTATTTATAATTTAATTAAATGGCTTGGAGTGTTTTACAGAAAAGTTTTGCAGATGTAAATAAACATAAAAAAAAAATAAAAAAAAAAAATAACATATCGAATCTAAACCAAACAATATTCATTGATGATAGCGATGAAAATGAGGAACCAGCGCCATCGAAAAAACGAACCCGATATGAGTGCTTAAATATTACCAATATTCTTCAAAATTCAAATAACACTAACGTACCTGATGATAATTTAATTGAATTATGCTCTGGTTTTCCTGAAGATTATAATATTGAAAATTCACCTACTTATGAAGCAAGTATATCTCAATCTCACCTCAAAAAATTAAAATTATCAATACCAAATCCAACCAATATTCACGAAAATGTTAAAAAGAGCTACTTGAACTGTCGGGAAGGTTTAAAAAATAGTCAAAAAAATTGGACTAATCTGAGGAAATCATTTGACTTAAATTTAGGATTTGTCAGAACTTGTAATACAAGTAATTCTGTACATTGTACAAAAACTAATAACAATAATATAATAGAAGATAATTCTTCTAATAGTGATGACAATTCTGTAATTGATAAATATGAAATTGAAGATATCAATTCATCGCAACAAACAATTGATATATGTAGCCAAGATCACAATTGCCCACCACAATTGTCTTTACGGCGTGCTATTAATAAATCATTTTTGTTTGTATCTACTAATGGTTCTTCAATAAGTAGCAACATTCATCAGAATGATAATTTACAAACAGAAATAATTGAAGATGGTAGTACCGAATTAGATTTATTTATAACAGAAATACAAAAAGATTTATTAAATGAAGAAAATATACGTCCAAAAAAAGGTGGTTTTGTTGAAAAATTACGTAAAATATTAAAATCAAATAAATCTGACCAGAATTTTTGGAAAAATGAAATTGAAAATGGTTTAATACAAGAAACAAATTTATGTTGCATTAAAAATATTGAAAAATCATATAATAATTATATAATTACAGTAAATATAAATAATAAAAACAATATTAAATTATGTATAAATGAAGATGAAGCTAATAAAATTAAACATTTATGTAATATTGGATATAAGTTTAAAATGAATTTTGATTTTGAACCATATGAAATTGATAATTGTTTATTTTTTGTATCTGTTAATAAAATTTCTAAAATTGTGAAATAGAATTAAACGAATTTATAAATATATTTAGTATTATATTCAATTCAATAAGTAATATTACACAAATTTAAGTATACAAAAACTAAAAAATTAATAGAATATTTCAATATAAAAACGAAATTCTTTTTTTCTTTACTTACACATAAATAATAGCAGTAATATTTATCAAATCTAAAATTTAAAAAAAAAAAACGGTAAATTTCAAAAATTCATTATTACATTAATATATTTTTCATACATAAATTATAAAGTATAATAAAAATTTCAATTTACTGTGCTTTTAATATTGTTTAAATTTTTTTTAAAATAAATATTTTAAGTCACACTGAATATTTATTAGAGAAGTCATATTTAAATGATTGAAATATTCATAATGAGAATATTACAAAAAAAAAAATTCTTTGGTATAATAAATTTATAGAGTATAAATTTATTTAATTAAAAAAAAACATATTTTTGGTGAGATTTTTCCCAATTACAAATATATTTTCTTAAATTAAATGGATACAAATTACACACAATAATCTCCCGTTATTCTTTTTTTTAATATTATTTAAATATATATATTAAAATAATTTTATATTTATTGAATATTCTAAATTAAAATATAAATAATTTTATTGGAGGATATTATTTAAAGACTAGAAATATTTGGATTATAATAAAAATTCATTCATATTTTTTTTTATTATTTTTATGTTTAGGATAGTTTTCATATACAAAATTAAGAGATCATATAAATATTACATACAACAATTTTATTTTACAAAACTATTTCTTTTATTATTTGACATTTAATTAATATTGAAAAAAAAAAGAAAATTTGAAAATATTGAATGTCTTTTATTTTTTACTGTATTTGGAATTTATTTAAAAAGTAATAATTCTTACAACAGAAATTAAATAGTTTTTATAATAATAAAATGAAAACTATACTATAAAAATTCTGAATTACATTCCTTTTTTTTGAATTGCCAATCTACAAATTGTATAGAAAAATTATTTTTTTAGAATATGACCATATAAAAATTAAAAGAATATTATTGATTTGAAAACTTTTTGCACAAAAATAGTTTTAAAATTTTGAAGATAAATTAATTTACTTAAATAATATAATTTTTTTTTCTACTTCGAAACAAATTCAAGTATTGGACGGTTTTTTTTTTGCATTTATTAAATTTAAACATACCTCTTCAATGAATTAGGTCATGTATTAAGTTCAGAAAGAAAACTATTTTTCTATTTGTTACATTTACTGAAAATTTAATAAATAATATAAATATCTTTTTATCTTTGTATCCGAATTACTTATATTTTTTTTAATATTTTAATTTAGTTATTATAATTAACAATCTTGCGTTCCATTTGTTATTGTAAATTTTTATTGCAGAGTAAATAAATGAAACTTATCGAAATAAAAAAATTATTTTTATTTATGTTTATATATTTTTATGTAACAGTAATTATATAAAACTACAAATCATTCACCATTTCTTTTATATTTACCACAATCATAAATATTTTTTGTTCTATTAAAGTTACAAATTGAAAATATTGACCCATTAGTGTAATTTATTTTTGTAATTTCTGAAAATATCATAAAAAGATATCTATCTTGACTAGGGTATATTAATAAATTTAAATTAAAAACCTAAAAACATTTAAATCATAAATTTTTTATATAATAAATATTTTTTTTTCAAATTTGTATTATCTTTGTATAATTATGTAATATCTCTTTATATGATTATTGTATCTGTAGCATATATATTGAAACTAAGTAATTTCTTATTTATTAAATTTTACATTTTTTTTTTTAATATTCTTGAAAATATTTTTCATTTCAAGTACAATTTTTTTATAACATCTTATTTATATATAAATGTTTCGTCATTTTATTAATTAAGTTTAATATAAATACATAAATATATTTTTGAAATCAAATATCCAATCTATCTATATATTTTAATTTATGTTTTTAATTTCATAAATTAGTTTAAATAATAATTTTCAGTGTTTTAATCGTTTGTGGGGATGCATTTCATGTGTTTTTGTAATTAACTCAGTTGGATATGAAAATTCAAATTCTGGATCTCTCTAAATAATATAAAAATATAAATTTTGTAGAATAAAATATATGTATATATATATATATATATATATAATGTATATTTACCAATTTATCGCTCATTACAGCAATAGCAGTTGTATTATGAGCTTCAGCAACTTTATGTTCAATTAAATAAAACATATACTCATCATATAATAATCTTATTAAATGAAAACTACCAAAACTTGATGCAGAACGTAATGTTAAATCACGTATTACCATTGAACTATAAAAACTCCATTTTAATAAAAATTGTCTTGCTGCTTTTGCATAATTTTGTTTGCCACGATATTCTTCTAATGCTGAATCAACAACAAGACGTAACCATGCTGCCCATTGTTCTAAACTATTTTGTTGTTGTAATGCTGTTTTAAAATCAATTTCAAGTCGTTGAACAATTGCTGTATCACATTCACATACCCATGCAGCTTGTTCCTATAAATAAATTCAATATTAATATAATATTATAAAAAAAAGATTGAATGTTTTTTTTTAAATTCTTTACTTGAACATTATGAAAATCAACACGATTTAAATCATTCAACATTTGAGCAATTTGTGAACTATTTTGTAAAACAGCTCTAGCTGCTTGTGCTAAATGATTTAATGATGTATAACGTCTTAATGTTTGACATAATGCTGAAACAGCGGAACTTTTTATTTGTACTATCTTTTCAGGACAACCAATCATTGATTCATTTAACCAGATTTCTAGATTTTTAGCAAAATTACGTATAGCTTGTGTTAAAGAATTCGGAATTGATCGTAAAACATCCGGTATTAAAACTTCAACTAAATTTTGATAAAAAGCATAATCAACCTAAAAAAAAATTTAATATATACAATTTTAAATATAATAATAATTAACAGTTTATATCATACACTAATTTTTTTTTTAAATTTTACCTCTTTAATGAATTTTTGTATATTTTCACCTTGACACATTAAATACAATTTAGCTTTACTTAAATATTTCTCTTCTTCACATTCATCTAAACTATTATCTGATGACCGCCAAAAATCACGCCACAATGATTCAATTGTATTAAATTCTAAATTTAATACAGCATCCAAAAATAATTCACAATGTTCACGATACATTGAACGAAATATTTCAATATCATCTAATGTTATTTCATGTAATAATGAATCATCAAAATCAATATTTGGTATTATAGGAATACAAGTAGCTCCATCTCCGATATACTATTTGTAAAAATTATAATAATAATAAAACTTATTTTGTATTTTTTTTTTTAAATATAAAAAAAATTACTTGTGAACAAGCTTCATAATTTTCCAATTTAGGACCATGTTTTTTATTAGGTTTATTACTATTGGTTGAATTACTTGAATGACCAGAAAAAATTGTTGGTTTTTCATCAACGGTATTTGTTAATGTTGAACCAGGTTTTAAACGAATTCCATAATAATGATATTTTGAATTGCCCCGTGTACCTAATCGACGTGTTCTTAATCCAGTAAAAACTGATCTTATTAATTTACCAAAACTAGCTGCATTTACAGCTTCCAATTTATTATCATCGCAATGTTGTTTATAATGATTATAAAGAGTTGAACGTGGAAGACTTACACCTTCAGCTGTTTCATAATTTTCAACTAACCAAGAAACCTATATACGGTATATATATATAATAAAGTTTTTTAATTAATTTTGAATTTATTTATTTTTTAATGTTTTTTAATTAAAAAATATATATTTAAATAATATTAAAATAACTGTCTTACTGTTGCTGGTGATATTCTTGTTGCATGATTTAAACTAGCATTTGTATCAGTATCATTTAAACTAGTTGTGGTAGATGTTGGAGTTTGTGGTGTATTATGATTTTCATGTATATAAGCTACTTCCTATAATATTTACATAGAAATTCAAATAAATAAATATGATAATAATATAATATATTTCTCATACAGATAGGCTATGTGGTGAATCACGATTTTGTGAAGATAATAAAATTCCTTCATCAATAGGAACAATGTAAGGCATTGATGCATGCTGCGTTGTAGCTGTATTATTCGTTGAATTTGTATAATTATTACCATTTGTTGTTGTTGAATAATAAGATTGGCTATTTGTTTGATAATCACCAACAGCACAAAATGGATATGCTCTGATTTAAAAAAAAAATATTTTATATTAAACTAAATAAATAAAAATATCGAAAATAATTAAAAAAAAAAAAATTAAGTACATTTGATTTTGACCCTGTGAATTGTCCTGATAATGATCCGGATTTAAATATTGCACTTGATAAGACTCTCCCGGCCCACCAGCATCTTGAGTGGATACTATAAATCAAAGATAAATATATTTTTTTTACTCTTTAATTAAAAAACTGGCATTTTAAATTTTTATTGATATAAAAAAATCATTTTTTTTCCCAAAATATTTAAATTTAATTTCATAGTACAAATTAGCGTACATGTACAATCGTTTTTCATTATAATTAAGTTTATTCGTTGAATTGTAAATTTCTTTATAGTACAGTAGATAGCATTTGCCAAGAAACTTAATTTTTTGTGACAGTAATCTCATTACTTGGTACAAATTTAAAATTGACTTAGAGGAGCGAATTATCATTTAAATTTAGTTTTAAATTTTGTTTTGATTTTAGTTTGAGTTTTGTTACAGCTAAGGCTAGAAAATGTTGATTTTTTTTATTCTGGGCGCAAGAGAAAGAGTAATATAAAAATAAACATTTAAATCGATAGAAATTATTCTTAAATATTAACAGATAACAAAATGTAGGAAATATCAAACTAACACAAGATTAAAAAAAACTAGTATGTACAACAGTATTATAATAAAAAAAATGTGCAAAAAAAAAAAAATTTATGTCCTTAATAAATTCTATTTTTAACGAATCCTTTTAAATATTTTATCAATAATTTTTTATATTCCTATTTTTTTAAAATGTTGAATTATAATTTACATTTTTGTTTAGTAAATTTTTTTGTCATATTTAATTAAGTTATAAAATAAAATATTTAAATGATTTTTTTTTATTCACCTAAGAATTTATATTATTAATTTATTAATTATAAAGATCAAATATTTGTATAGTAGTAGTCTGTCGTTATATTAAAGATGTTCAATTTATAATTTACCTACGGCAAATTTTAAGTTAATAATTAATATTTTTTTATAAATTTCCAATATAAAAGATAACAAGTTTTATTTATTAGAAAATTATAATAAAAATTACGCTTCTAATTAATTACAAAAAAAATATTAATCGAAAATTTCAATTAGTACAATATCATTGAAAGTTTTCTATTTGTAGATATTTTAAATTAAATATAGATAGGTAGGTGGTATGTAATACTCAATAATTTAATTTCAAAAATTTTAAGTTTTAAATTACTTTTGAATTTTTGTATGTGTATAATAAATTTCTCAACAATTTTATATGAATTTAATTAATAAAAACAAACATAATAATATACCTCCACAATATGGTAAATGCTGCGGTTGTCTTCTGTACATATCCAATAACTTTAATATAACACCTTAACTTATATTATATTTTCAATTATAATTTTAAAAATCAGTTTTCTTCACTATTTTTTTAATAAAAGTCCTTTTTTTTGGTTTAATCCAAGAAAAGATTTTCTAATATTTTTTTAATATAAATTTTTATTATACATTAATTTTAAATATTTTTGGTATAAATATTGAATTTAAAACACCAATAAATTATTATTATTTTTCTGTTAAATTATAGTAAAAAGATTTATAATGATGAAGGTCATCACTAATGGTGATGAACTAGTAAAAAAAAAATAATTATTCTGGTTTGTTTGCAGTATAAGAATGAATGAATTTTACTATAAATTTGTAATGAGATGTTTTTTTTATATATACGGTATACATATAAGTATTTATATATTTTGTTTTATTTATTAAAAATACAAAACAACATTTACTACATATTTTTTTTCCTGAATTACTAGTATATAGATAAGGTATGTTTTGTAATGAAAAATGAAACCATTTTCATCATTTTATCATCAAGTAGCAACAAATACTACAGATAATTCTATTGATATTTTATATATACATTATATGCATATATAAACTAAAGAATTTATTTTGAAAGTGAAAGGAATACAAATACTTCTTGATATTAAAATATTAATATATATATATATATAGGATATATATTTAGTATATTCAATCCAGGTACTTTATGTCCTAGCAACCAGACGACACGATATGACGGTAAAATTATAACTGAATTGTGATTCAAAAATGAAAATTTTATCCTAGCAAATATTTTCATCTTAATATTAAATCCATCTTCTCAATTTTTTTAAATACATATATATTAGTCGTATATATCCTCCCGTTTCTATTCCAATATTATATTATATATTATATACAAACATAATCAAATACATTTGTACATGAAAACAAAAAAAAAAAAATTCACGAATTTTCTCGGCAAAAAAAAAAAGGTAAAATATTTTTTTTATAAATGTATTAGTACATAGAATTTTCCTACTTGTTGAGAAGGGTGAGTTTTGATTTATATTGCCTAACGAAGGAAAATCTAATATAAATATTTTATAGGAAAAATTTTATATTTTAAAAGAAATTCAAATTTGATTTGAACAGATCATAATTAAAGTCATAAAAGTCTGATGGAAGAAAAATATTATAATATGCATTTAGTATAACAAATATTATTGCAGAGGTTTTTAAAAATATACCCCCATTTACCACAATAAGCAATAGGACTTTAATTATATATGTAGACAGTCTGTGGTTATCTCTGAACTATAAATCTAAAAGTACAATATCAATATCACAATAGAAGTCAACACAATTATTCTGATCTATTATAAAATTTTTATAATATCTGAAAATTTATTTGAATTTAACAAGAATGCAAAATAAATATCTGAAAATTTATTAAACATAATTTCAATCTAAGGCCAAATCTCTTGATCACATTTACATATATATAATAGTATTAATCCTACAACTAAATTTAATTTCGTCCTAGATAGAAAAAAGATAATGTTAATTTACGAGAACATTATTTGTATATAGATTTCATTATGGTCAACACAGAAAAACATTTTAATTTAAATTGAAATATGAAAAAAAAAAAATTAATGTTTTACTTTCATTTAAATTTGTGGTATTATTCAATATTTATTTTCCCCAAAAGATAAATTATAAATATATGTGTACTGTACATCTACGTCTATAATTATATATTTAGTATATTTGTAATAGAAACTTAATTTTTTATAGCATCAGGTGAAAGTGATCCACCTACTATTATTACTAAATACTATATATTTTATTTGTTTTGCACTTGATTTTTCTTTTTTGTTTATTTTTCATTTAAAAAATTTGAAGGTTTTTTCCTGATTTAGGATTATAAATACAATCAGTGTCTCTTCTCTATAATATCCTTTTTTGTATTTGTATGCGTGTGTTTAAATACATTTAAAGAGGGTGAAATTCAGCCAATCATTGTTCTTTATTAAACGCAAAGCACCTCCTATTTTTTCATATATTTTTTTTTTTGGTTGGGATATATAGTGGCAAAAAGTCAAACAACTACGACACAGCATCCAACAACAAATAATATTTGTAAAAGTTGTGATATATTTGTGTGGTTTTTTATTTTGTTTTAGAAAGAAACATCCCCAAAATGATGGAATTTATATGATTCTTTTTTATAAAAAATTCAAAATGGTATATTTTTTTTTTTTAAATAAATTGAATTTTAATAGTATGAGTATTTTTTTTTAATAATAAAAATTATTTATGTACCTATATAAAAGTTTAAATAAAACTCGGAAATGTTTTTTTTTTATTAAAAAAAAAAAAAGATACCATATAAAAGGAAACCACAAAATAAGAAAATATTTTTTTAAAAGGAATTGTTTTTTAAAAACATTTAATTTCAGAACTTTTTTAATAAGGATTTTTACGCTGTGGTTGATTTTTTTTTTGTATATTTTCTAAAATCAAATTTAAAACCTTATTGAAAAAAGCAAAAATTTAGTTTAAATTTTATAATCCAATGAGTTTTATATTTATTAACTTTTTTTAATTTTTCAGTTTTTTTTTTTGTTTAACTTTATATGACTAGTAAAATAACAATATGAAATTTAAAAGACAGAAACAAAATTAATTATATAAGAGAATGTACTAAATTAAATTCATGTAAAATTATTTAAAATAATAGTAGAAAAAATTAAATTTGTAAACTTGTAAAACGAAATTTAATTTGTGTTCATATCATTTGAAAATTGTATACATTTTTGAATTCTTTTAAAAGTAAATCTAGTCTGATTTAGAGATCAGAATGAAAAGTTAAATAGTTAAAATAATTTTTAAGTATATAAATACAGATTAATTGCATTTCATCCGTAAATGGATAATTAGTTAAGAAATGTAATGTTTTTATAATTGTCGCTTACTTTAATCATTAATCAACCCAAGACTGATTTATACTTGCAATGTTGATGATAATGAAAAACGAAGTAAAACGAAAGTGATCAAATATTTAAATTTCAAAAAACATCTATCAGGATTATGTAATTAAATTAAGTTTTAATAATGAGCCTAATTCTAAATTAAAAAAATTACGATTACATTTTTGATTAAGCTGTAAAAGAAAAATGAAATTCGCGAACTATTAAATGTATATAATATATCTACATACTTGTTTGGATCCAAATTTGTTATAATTAAATTATTTTTAAATCCATATAAGAAATGCATTATGTATTTAAATAATAATATGATTCTACAATTACTGAAAATTTGAAAAATAAATTTAAAAACTTTTGTACTGTAAATTTTTTTTCCTCTGTAATTTTATTACAAAGTCGACAATAATAAAATTCAATTACACATGTTGGGTTTCACCTTATCTTAATTGTTTAATAATTCTCTACAAAAACAAAAATTTTCTTTTTTTTTTTCACCGATTTCACAAAACAGGGAAATATAATAAATAAATAACAAAAAAAATATGGGAAACCTATAAAAATTAAATAACAAATAAATATTAAGATTTATTGATATTAAAGAAAGTAGATAAATCGATCTGATAAAATTACATCAAAAGATTTTTATTTTTATTTATTTTTTTTTTCAAAAATAAAAATATGTTTATGATTTTTTCCTATTTCGCAATAAAAAGTTTATATGTATATAGAGAGAATGAAATTGTCAAATCTTCTCCAACAATTATACAAAAGGAAATATTTTATATAGTGCTATCTTTATATCAAAGCTGGGAAAATAAACAACTTGTGAGTTTTGAGATTAATCGTAACAGAAAAATTTGATGGCTAGTTTTTCCTGTTAAATGGTTAGACAACAAAAAAAAATGAAATAGAATATTAGTATGATTTAACAAGTTCTATTTTTATTTTGTCAGTTTTATAAAAAAAAATGAATCTTATTTCTATATAAAAAAAAAATATATCAACTATAAAATTTACGTTGTCTAGGCAAAAAACCACTTACACCAAGTATTTTTTATTTATTTTTTGAAAAGTGGTTTTTGTCATCAAAGTCATCAATTGAGTTTTTCCTCTTTTTTAAAAATATTTATCCCACTAGTTAAAATTCGGTAGAATGACATTTTAAATAAAGTTTCTATTGCAAAGTTATAAAAATTGACTTATTCTCTTATGCGCAGGCAGTACAGTATAGAATAGAAATTAGTATTTATGAATTCCGATATTTTGGTATATATATAACAAATATATTGCCAATTACTGAAGGTAATCATCATGGAATCAGAAATATTCATTTACTTTTAAAGCATCGGTTAACATAATTAATTTGTACATTCAATTTAAAACTACTTATTCCAATATTATTTAATTTTTGTTTGTTTTATAATTAAAAGAATTTTATTATCTTAACGATTTTATAGTAACAAATATTTCTCATTGTAAATGTTCAATATTCAATTAAATTTTATGCAAATATTGCCAATTATATTATATTCAGTTGAATAAACCGAGAAATTTAAAGATAATTATTTACTAATCTAATTAATAATTAATTGTTTCAGATTATTTTCATTATATAAATTATAAAAATTGAAATTTAATTAATTTTAATGTCGTGGTTTATTTATTTGAAAATTAATTCAAATTAGAAATTATTAAGGCAAATTTTATTTAAAAAAAACCTAGAATTAATTTTGTTTTCATTTTCACAAGAAATCGTTTTTCAGGATGGTTAAAAATATAAAAATCTTTGTCTGATATTTATGTTTTATATATGAAATTAAAGATTGAAATCTCCTATTTTCAGAATCTGTATGGTTTTTTATTGTAAAACTGAGTACATTAGAGCATCTTGAATGTGTCTCCCTATTTGCACACTTTTTTCAATTTTTTTGCTATAACTTGGGCAAATTAAAAGATATTTAGAAATTGGTTTGGATAATTTTATTATAATTACAATTCCCCGTTCATAGACACTTAAATTTACCTATATTGGACTATGTCGATGTTTTACGCAAAAAAAAAATGGCAAGAGGTATGCCTTGCATTTTTTTCGGAAAAAAGATCGAAATTCTTCAATATAGACAAATTTGGTATCTATCGACGCGAGATTTTAAGTATAATAAAACTTATGAAAAATCTTTAAATTTGCCCAAGTTATAGCGACAAAAAAGTCTGCAAAGAGAGAGCCGCCACCATCTAGATCTAGAGATGGTCTAATGTACTCAATTTTTAAGATACAATAAAAAGTATAATAAATTAATAAATATGTAAGTTTTATTTCTTCACTTGAATAAAGAAGCAGAACTTATAATTTTTAATTATATGTGCCAAAATAAAATTCCATTTCATTCGACTGAAATAATCTAATAATACTAATAAAAAAAAACGAACACAGTACTGTACCACAAAAAAATTACCTTATTCAAATTAATAATAAAATATTCTGGATAGTATTATATTGATATTAATATAAACAAATAAAAGGACGAGACAACCTCATTATTTAGATTATATATTGTAAAATTATGCTAAAAAAAAAAGGATTAACATTCTAATTAATTTAACTATATGTATTTCCAATCAGTAAAATTTAGTAAATACAAGGAGTTTAAAAAAAAAAATAGGTACACAAAATAATTAATCCTTTCTCATTTGTGTAATAGATAAATTTTTAGGCCAACACTGTTTTATCTCTTTTAATATAAAAATATTATTTTTATTATTACTATACCAGCCCCAGGTTATATTATTATAAAATAAGTACTTTTAATGAAATACCATATATATACACAAAAGGTAAAAAAAAAAAATACCCTTTTTATTTCTGAAAAAAAATAAGCACCAGTGGAAATATTATATCTTTTTTATACCTATATGTTGTGCAAGTTACTTTGTTACAACACGTGTAACTTATAATAACTAGCACAGGTACAAAAATTAAATCCACCCATTGTTATAAAAATAAATAAATAAGAGATAGTTGAATATTCCTATATATTAAATTGTTTATTTGTATATTATCTCTTTGAAAACGGTTAGTAAAATGTGAAATAATGATTCACAAGAAATATATATATGTATTTATAGATATATATATATATATACATATATATTAATGATGTTTGATTTATAAATTTCATAGACAAAATATATTATTAATATTATAAAAGATATCATGATTTTTATATATACATATATATGAATGTATATATATTTATTAACATTGATGATACTATTATAACCGAACAGTTTAATTGGGATCGTCATCACATCAACAATCATAGTGTATCACTGCAAGTGTCTATTATAAATGAAAACATTCCCTAAACAAAGATGGAACATTTTTTTTTTAGATAATCTGTAATTTAGTAAATTATATTACAAAATATCTAAAATTATAAAGAGGGGGAAATTTTATATTATTATTTTTTTTGTTAGTTGTTTTTTAAATTCATCATAAGGGAAATTAATTTGTTTTTATATAATATAGATAAATAGATAGTATCAGCTAATTTGTTATCGGGAAATTTTTTTGATTTTATTTTTGATAAAATAAATTTATATCAGATTACCAATATATATATATATATATATATATATATATATATATATATATATATATATATGTAACAAATAAAGAAATAAATCCATAAAATAGTTCAATAATATAGATTTTTTATGATAAATTATTTTCATCAAAAAGTTGAACACCAAGGTGAACATTATGAGTTATATGATAATATTAGAAGAATAACAAAAGATTTTTAGTTATTGCCTATTTTTTCAATTTATATTTGATTGCAAATTAGAAATTATTATTATAATTTCTAATGAAATTGTCAAACAGTTTGTCTGAGTAAATGTTTTAATATTATAAAAGTCTACTTAAGCTAATTTTAAATACATTCCACGTCATATTCAGCATAATTTATTAAAATAGCCAAAAATTACCATATTAACCTGTGTTAATAGAAGACTTGATAATATGGAAGATTGCAGTTATGATAAAAATCTATCATTTAATTATTTCTTTAAAAAAATAAGAATTTATTTAAATTAAACTATTTAATCAGTTTTTAAAACTCCGTACCAAATATAAATATACTAGTTGAAGTTTATATTTTGTAAATATCATTCGAGGTTTATCCGTTAAAAACGATAATTATAAATTTCATTATAAAAAAAATTTCGTAATAATTATTTTTAAAATACATAATATATAAAATACATTTAATAAATTTACCTGTTACTGTTATATATTGAGGACTATTATTATTTGAATTATCAGCTTGTAATACAGTAACTTGTGCACCAATTTGTTGTGATAATGATGATGAACTAGCATCTGATAAATCTGCTGTTAAAGATGTTACACCAGATAGAATATTAGTATTTTGTAAATCATGATTATTATTAGTGCCATCCTCATTACTTGAATTTGATGTTTCGACTGGTCCAATATTAATAACTTCTATACCATTTTCAGTATTAATGGTGGCTCTTTGTAATTGACCTTTTTTCTATAAATCAAGTTTCATTATTTTCACAAAAGAAAAAAAAAATATATAAACCAAATAAATATTTTTACCTCTGGAGAAATAACTTCAGTTAATGTTACACCAGAAGCTTCATTTGATTCATTATGTTCAATTGAATCAATTTGGGTTATTTGTACAATATTACTATTACCAGCACTTGATTGGTTATCAATATTATTATTATTATTATTTTGTTTTCGATTTTCTTTATTGCTAGAATTATTTGTTGATGAAATTGTGACAAAGCTTCTTTGAGTTGCAAGTCTTGTGGCCATTCTTTATTATATACATATATTTTTTTAAATACATACATATACAATTTTTATTAATTCATAATTTTATTAATGCATTACTAATATCGAATTAATATATAATACATATACCGTATTTATTTATTTTTCTCTATCGTCCAGAGATAATAGTAAATTTTAATGAATAATATTTAAGTTTAATAAAAATGCCATAATTCATTATCTGAAAATAATATATATATAAAATTATAAAAAACATTTACAAACATTAATTTTCATTTTTTCACTTTTTTTTTTTTGTATTTTTATTATTATTAAACATTTATTTACAATATTATATTAAATTCTTTTTTTCCACGAAAAAATTCTTGGAAATTTATCCAAATCTAAAAACAACCTGATGAAAAGTAAGGGTGTTGCTATGAAATTAGTCTTAGATGTTTCTATGACAAGATAAAAAAATCACTAAGGACTTTCATTTTCTACAATTCAGTTTATATTATACATATATATATCATTTTTTGGGAAATATCTATATGTATAAAAAATATTTTAAAAAAAATTTAGATATAGTAAATAATATAGTAAACAACCAAATAAATTTTTTGACTATAGTTGTATAATAAAAAAAAATTAATGCAAAAAGAAGGATGTATAATATTGGAATGTTAAAATATTTTTTAATGTTTAAGTCTCATAATTTAATAATTTAAATCAATATATAAAATTCGGAAAATTTCTAGTTTGAGAAAACCAAAGGAATATATATGTATATATGAAAATATTTGGATCATTTCACCGTGAAAATGGTATACACCATAATTAAACCACTGACGATTGTAGGCAAGTGACTCAAGCAGTTGTAGCTGGTCATCCACATGATCGTATATGATTCGGTAATACTTTTAAAGTTACCATAAAAAAGAAACCGATGTATGTGAAGAGTAATTCCTGAAGAGGACAGATCTGGATGGTTCATAAAATCCTAAAGTAATTAATTTTATCGTCAAATTTTAATTTGATATCATAATATCCCACATTTCAAATTTACATTTACAATCGGGTTAAAAAATCTGAAATATATGGTTAATTATTTTTGCAGACATAAAACCTACATTTATGTTTTCAACTATAGGTAAACTATCAATATCAAATTACTATACGTATTATATATATAAAAAAAAATGATTAGCTTGCATTTTCATATTTCAATAGTACAGTAAAAAAAGCATTTATTAGCTTTTAAATATTTGATTATGCAATTGGTTGGTTGATGTAACATCCATGGAGTAATTTATTTTCGTTTTTTTTTTAATTTGGACAAAACATTTTTTAGAAAATTGAGCTAAAGTTATGATTAATATTTAATTTAGTTATGAAAAATATTTTTTAATATTTTATAATTATAATTTTATTTTTTATAAGTTTATTTCTCGCTATTTTAAGTTAGGAATTTTTTTTTTCTTATCGATATTATTTTGTCTTAAAAACACAAATTCAAATAATTTAAATTGATTCCATAAAATCTTTTAAATTTGACTGAAATTATAATTTTTTTAATGTTACAAAAATTTTGCGAGAAGAAATAATTCAATGACTTTTTTTAATTTGTGATAAATCTACAAAAAAAAATATTTTCTTGTTAAATAAACGAATTCAAATTTGCTATTAGATAAATTTTAAAAAAGAAATATACAATTCAATATTAGTTTATCTTTAATAACAATTTTATCGACAAAAAATTATACGGTATTTCTAAATCAAATTTTTAAGAACAATTTTTAAGAACGCAGTATAATATAATTATATAATCAAATTTATGAAATTACCTGACTTTTTTTTACATTTTCTTAAAATTTTATCACATTTTTTAAAATAATTTAGACAAATAAATAATATAATTTATTTTAATTATTAACAATTTTATTTTGTGATTTTTTTTAGATCTTTATGAAAAAATTTCACTTATAAATTACAATTTTTTTTTTGTTATAATGTTGCTATTTACTATATCTTGTAACTAACTGATAAAGAGAAAAAAAATATTGATCAAATAAAGAAAATTACACCCGCACTCAATAATATAAACAAACTAAATTTATATAAATAAAAATTACAATATAAAAACCCACAAGATAATAAAAAAAGGACAAAACTAAAAAAACAACGTTATTTTTTATACATAGGTATATAATAAAAATTGTGATGGAAAAAATAAAACTGAGTTAAAATAAAATTATTTCTCTAAAAAAATATTATATTTAAACAATAAAAACTAAAAAAAAATATTTGAATATTATATAGTAGAGTTAAATTTGCAGGATTACATGTGCAGAAGAGGGTGAAATAACTGTACCTTTTCCTAAATAATAATTTATATATTTTAATAGATATATAGATATATTATACACCTTTTTATTTCACAAAATATTATTAACGAAAACCGGTGCCATACGTGAAACAATAATAATGTTTCGGTTACCTTAGAGACAGGTGGTATTTTAGAAATAAAATAAAAGTATTTATTATTGAAAATTTTTAGGGGTAACAACGCTTTTTTTTTTTAAATATAAATTAATTATTATACATATAAACAAATTAGGGGTTTGTTTATAAACTATATTAGTTTTTAAATTATTTTCGTTTTCTTTTCTCTTTATTTGTAAATAATTTGTTATTTCAATAGAATTTAAAATACCAATAAGACAGCTATACCCTACAGCCTACACCCTGACAAATTTTGATATTGTTCACTCGTAGCAAGGATTAATGTTCGATAGAAACAAGTGAGCCAACGACAGAACACAGTGTATATACTATACATCGGACGCATTACATGTTATTTACAATTAATGATATATAAAATATTATGCAGTATTCTTTTTTCTATCATCAATATAAAAAAAGAACTTTGTTTTATTAAAAACTAATAAACAAAATTAAATTTAACTTTGGTATAAATTCAATATTTACTCACACAAAAAAAGAATTATAGGACAAATTAATGTTTATTTGAAAAACAAATATATATATAGTTTATTATAATTTACTATTACTTTAATTCACCAGCGTTAATATAATCACTCCCTCTATAAAAAAAGAAAGAAAAGAAAAAATATTTAAAATTAACCATGCGTTAAAAAATAAATAAATGAGGAAGAACTGACACCTGGTTAAAGTAATTTTATGTATAGGCACACGTTTTTCAGAATATGGATATATACATTTTTTTTCTATTTTATTATTATTTCTTTAAGATATAATCATAATTTTATGTTCAATTCAAATGCAAGAGAATACCAAACTTTTAATTGCTTTTAGATTAGGTTTTTTACTTGTATATTTTATTAGAAAGTTTTATACATTTTTGCTTTGAATTAGAATTTTTTACTTATATCTATACTTTGAATTCTTCTATTAGCTTTGATGTTATAAAAGTTTAAAAGAAAAAAAAGTAAATTTTCATTTGACGGAATTTTAAAATTTATATCAAATTATTAATTCTGGATTTATTTGGGCAAATATACTTATAATTCTGAAGAATTTGGGTATTATTTTTTTTATACCTTAAATTTATATAAAATGTGTAAGCAATTTAATGTTTAATTATGTATTTGACTTGCAAACAGAAAATTATGAAATATTGGTATGAAATTCCAATAAAGTATATATAGAAGTATATATAAATATATATTTTTAAAATAATTTAACTTATCATTCATTTAAGCAATAATAAGAAAATATTAAATTTTAGTTAATGAAAGATATAGTTAATAAATAATGCAAAATATATTTATACCATATTCTGTTATAAATAATATAAATATTCATAATTAATTTTAAAATCGTGACATATATATTGCGAATAATTAAATTTTTGGATAGTCATATTCATGTTATTAAAATAAAGACAAAAGAAAAGTGTAATTATTCATTTTTTTTCGCCTAGATAATTAAATCTTTGTATAAATATTTCATATTTTTCTCCTGGTATTCAACAGACCAGACCGACATGGACCTATTCCTACCTCTTAAAGGTTTCCTCAGCTTGGACAGTGTCTATTTTGTTTACCTTTGTTTTTCGTGGTGTGAAACTTTTTTTTTAAAGGAAACAATTTTACACAACACAAAATTGTCATATTTCAATTCAAAATATGAAAAATAGATTACAATTTTCTAAAATAATTAGAAGATTATTATTATTAAATAAACAACAATAATTAATAACAATTCTCTTTACATAAGAAAAATGTTTTATATGTCAAAAATCTATGACTTCCTCGAGATGATCGAGATTTATATAAAAATTAATTTCAGGTTAAAGGATATTAAGAAATTTATGGATAATAGTTTTTAATCTTTTAACGAGCTAATTAATTGTTTAGATTTTAGAAATTTCAAATAAATTTTGATTTGATGTTTTCTTATTCAACAAATAGAGACTTTAATAAATTGCAAGTGTTGCATTCACTTCACTAGCGAGTGGAAAGCATAAGTAAATATTAAACTTACATTTTAGACTTTTGTAATTATATTCTTTCCTATTTCGTGCACTATTTCTTTTAAAAAATTGCTTATCCCAGTTTTAAGATGGCACAAAAATTATTAACACAAAATTATGAAAATTGCTGTAAAATAAGAGGAAAAAATAGAATTAAAAATAAATATATTTTAATTATAATACGGAAAAAGAGAATATACTGGAAAATTTATTACTTATTTGTTGTTAGGATTTTCTTGTATCCTTGGCTACGAATAACTTCTTTCCATGCACAAAAATAATCATGCGCATTGTAAATTCATTATTTTCTGGTCAAGTCTCCGGGAAAATTTATTTAAATTAAAATTGAACAAAAAGACAATCGCGAATGTCAAAATCATTTTTTTTAAATATGATTGTCAAAATTCCTGTATTGCTTACTTCACGTTTCTTAATCATCACCTAGATGTCGCCACATGAACAAATTCGAAAAATAGATTTCGGAAACATTTAAAAAATATTTAAATATCAAAATTATTAATAAATTGTATTTAATTTCAATTAATTGTAATGTAGCTTTCAAATACCTATTAGTTACTATATAGTGACTATAGCAAGTATTAAATTCCGAAAAATGTGTTTAAACAGAAATTATTTAAAATTGCTTATACAACAAAACACTTTTCTAGACAACTAAGTGTTTTTAGCAATTTTGCATTTAATTTTTATATACAATCTTCTTTTAAAGGCAAAAAAATATAAAGGAATTTAAGCCTCTGCTTATTAATCTGAAATAAGGATTATATGCTTCTTATATGAATCTTTTAATCCATGCCAAATTACCTCAATATATGAAGACAATAAAAACTATAATTTAAATCACATTTTTAATACATTTGTAAGCAATAACTATTCTTTTTATTAATTATATATAATATAATTTTTTTTATATATATTATTATTATATATCTCATTACATTTTATTTGTACAAGTCAACTACCACAAAATTAATGTATTTTTAAATTAATATTAGTAGTTTTTTTTATTTATGTGCAAATTTAATTTAAAAATTATGTTTTTTTTATATTTAATTAAAATATAAATTTATATATTTTATTTTATTCATTGAAATTTTCTTTAACTATATTATTTAATATATATATTTATTATAATTTTAATTATCTAACTTCTTCATTTATATAACATTAATATTTCATATAAAATTTTAATAGACGATTTGTTTAATTATTTTATTTAAACAAAAGCATTAAAGTAATAATGTTATTTTTTTTCATAAATTTCTACGAAAAAAAAACAGTCGGTAAATTAATTACAATTTGCGGGAACTAAAGGACCAAACAAGAAATAAACAAATTACAGAAAAACATTCTATTAATTTGAAATTTTACAAACAGAGCTTAAAAACAAAAATAAATTATTAAATTAATTTTCGTTTCTATACTTTTAATATTAATATAATTAAAGCATTTTATTATTATTAATTTATACCCCTCTAATTACTGAATTATAACTGAATTTGGAGTTTGTTGCAATTTTCCATCTTGTTGTTGATTTTGCGATGATTGATCTATACGTCGATAATTTTGGAATGTTTTCCATTCACCTGTATTATAATCTAAACGAATTAATGATTCTACTAAGCATAAAGCAAATGAACCATCATCTTGTTTAGCTTTTTCCTAAACCATAAAAAAAAACAATATAATATTAACATAGAAAATCTTAAATATTAATTAAAAATTTTACTTGATTTTCTCCCAATTTTATAACAATAACATTTTCAGGATTTGGACGGGGATTTTCGCGTAAACCTGCCATAAAACCAAGAATTAATGCTTTATCAGGACGTGATACCTTATTAGCTTTTCTAAACATTTCATGAGCTTTAATTACATGTTCATTCTATAGTTGGTTAAAAAAATATTATTATTATACATTTTTCAATATTTTTAATTTCATTGTATCTTACAGATAATGAAAGACCCTTCCGTTGTGGTTGTTGAACTTGCTGAACAGGTTGGGATTGTTGTCGTTGTAATATTTGTTGTTGAGGTTGTTGAGTAATAATTGTTTGAGGTCTTTGTTGTATAATAATTTGTTGCGGTCGATTTTGTTGTTGTTGAGTTTGTTGGGTTGTTATTATTGCTCTTTGAAGTTGTTGTCCTTGTTGCTGTGTCGGTTGCATTTGAACTAATTGCGGTTGTTGACCCGGCCTTTGAATTAGTGTTAAACCTTGTGATAACGTTGTTATATTGCCTTGTAAATTTGATATAACAGGTCGTATAATTGTTTGCTGGGGCGGCTAAAATTTAAAATATTTAATAGTTTTTTTTACCATTATTAGAAATAACATAATTTTAAAGAAACTTACGCTTCCAATAATTGTCTGTACAGATTGTGTCTGTTGGGGTTGTTGTTGCACGTTCTGCGATGTTATTACAACTGGTAAATTATTAGCTGGTATTAAGGCAGGTATGTTTTGTGTTGTATGTTTGACAATTGGTTGTTGTATTGCATTTGTTGTTTTAACCAACGTTGGTACGCCACCAGTACTGCTTGTTACTATTGTACCACTTAAATCTAAATTATTCAAATTCGATACATTACTAATTGGTATTTGTTGATACATGTCACCACCAATACTCCTCAAAATAACACCTTTTTGTGCCAAATATATAGTTTTTCCAGGTGCTGTATTAATATTCTTTGGTGACATTAATGTGAATTTTGGTTGTTGAGTTGCATTTGTATTTGATACAACTGTATGAGCTTGAATTTGTTGCGGTTGTTGTTGTTGCACAACGGTATGTTGTTGCTGTTGTGCTTGTAATTGAGCTTGTATATGTTGTACTTGTGCCGCCTGGCTTGCTGGTTGTATAGTTACAGCACGATTTGGTAAATTAACATTTTGTATATTGAGAATTGTTGGTGGTTGTGTTGAAATTAATGGTGGTGGATTTGTTTGAATTTGATTATTTACACGTGATGTTGATGTTGACATCATAGCTGGTATTGTGGGAGCTGTTTTTATTAATATTTTTGTTGGTGTTTGATTTGTTGTTTGTAAACTATTCGGATTTTGGATAATTGTTTGAGATGGACGAGCTTGAGCGAACGATGTTAATGAAGGCATTGCTGATGATGTTGATGATAAAATATACTGCGTTGGCTGTTGACCACTACTAGCTACAGATACTTGCATTGGTACACTAGTCGTTTGTTGTATAACTGGTGTTGATGAAACAACAATTTGTTGTTGATTACGGAAAATTTGTTGATTTTGTTGGCTACCAGCTGGTTTTATAATTGTTTGTGATATAATTAATGGAGCTCCACCAGGTTTTGGAAGTTGAGATATTGGAATACTACGGATTTGTGGTGTTGTTTGTGTTTGAGTTGAATTTGATACAATAGTTTGTTTACGAATTTGCGGTGTTGCTAGAAGTACTGATGAATTATTTGTATTGCTATTAGTACAACTTACTGATAATTTGGTATTATTTAATAAAACATTTGATACTGGTGATTGGGTTATTTTAACAGATATATTATTAGGTAATGAATTTACAATTTGATTGGTCGTACGAAGTGGTGGAGATTTAATAATTGTTTTAACTTTCGGAGATAATTCTTCTTTAATTTCATATTTTTCAATTTTAATATCATTTGTTTCCATTTTAACTTCAGGTTCTATTTTTATTTCTTCTTTATTTTTCTTTTTGTTTGATGCAATTACTACAGTTTGAACAGCTGGACTAGTAATTTGTGGTACTGCTGTAACACTACTAACAAGTAATTGTTTCTTTTCAACTGGTTCATCTTTTATAGAAACAGCTGGTGTTGGTGGTTGTGCATAAACTGATGTAAGACCAGCAGCATAATCTGGTGTTGTTGATGTTGGTATCGTTGCTGGTGTTGTTGTACTAGTTGTTGTTGTTGTTGTTGTTGAAGTAATAACACTTGTAACTGTTGTTGTAGCAGCTGCTTGCTTTTGTTCCAATGCCTTTTTCTGTTGTTCTTCTAATTCTAATTGCCGTTTACGTTTCTTTTGTGCTGCAAATCCTAACGGTTGTTCAGTAAATTCAATTAATTTTATACCACCATCTTTTCGGCCAGCCGGGGTCCTACTCATATTTGGCCGATGTTGATTCGGTTGACCAGTCGGTGATCGGAAACCTGATGTTGGTACACGGGATGGTATACCTTTCAATGGTGTTGTATCAGTCATTTTTCGAGGCATGCCACGTGTACGTAATGGAATGGTTGGTGCTGATGATTTTTTAAGGCTTGACTGTGCATCAGCTGATTTTTGCAATAATTCACTACGTAAATTAACACTTTTTGGTTTACGTTTCAACGTAAAATGTTTAGTGGGATTTGGCTGTTGACCAACCTAAAAAAAAATTAATTAAGTTAAATATATTCTTATAAAATTAAAAATTCATGATAAATTTATTTATAATTAAATTACCACCGAGATCAAAGCATTTTTATTCAAATATTGACATTCCAAAGGTAACATTCCTAAATCACTGTGTTTACTAACTAATCTTCGTAAATCATTAACCATATCTGTAAAAATTGGTCTAGTTTCTTCATAATCTGATATTTCGGTATTTAATGACCCAGAAGCTGGGAAAGTTTTCATTGTTTCCGCTAACATTGATACCCATAATTCTGAATCTAAACCAGCTACTTCAATAATCTCATCCAATTCTGTTTTCCACTAAAAAAAATTATAAAATTATCTTTGGTAGGTATATAATATACTGTACATTTATATAATATAAAATAAAAATATTGGCGCGCTAGAAATTAATAATAATCATTTACAATAACCTTTTATAAAAATTTATTCGTAACGATAATAATTAGAATTAAATTTAAATAAAATGTTAATTTGGATAAAACAATAAAATAAATTTGGCTATTAACAACCAAAATAAATGAACTAATTAAATTAAAATTGTAATTCATACAAAAATATGGTAAATATTTTGCTGCATAATACACAAACACAATAATGAATTATTTATTGAAGAAATACAACAAGAACTACTTAGATCCGAATATAAATTCTTAACGAAGTATCATATAAAAAAAAATCATACCTCTTCAACTAGACGTCTTGGTATGTGGAAAAAACTTAATAAAAGTTTAAGTTTAACTTGGGTTTGTAGATCTGGAAAACAATCTTTGATATTTCTTAGAACTTCCTTGTTTAATTGAGAACATATTGAACCACTTATCCAAGAATCATTTGAAACACCAAGCTTATTATGGAGCCACAAACTTGTATCGCTGTCACGATTCGCCATTTTTAAATTGAACTGAGAGATATTTTTTTTTATTTGTTGGATTCGTTAAAAAAATATAAAAATTATTTTATTTAACGAAATTTTTTGCCCAGTAAAATATTTAACATTGATTTAATGTGGTCGATTTGTGAGTTATTCTCATGTGTAGTGCGAGTTCGGTTTCATTAATCTGAGCTCAGCTCATATTATTCGTTTTTAGAAATAAGAAAACCGTGTGATTGTGAAGAAAATCGACAGTATAAAATATATTTATTTAAATATATGTACGTATATTGGTAAAAAATATGATTATACTTCATTTCAGATCCGCGGGGATATTTTCTACATTTAGAACGGATCATTGCATGTTGGGTAAGGTAAGATAGAAAAAAATTTTGCGTATTGGTAGAAGCGAGACTTTTCTAGATTTTGGCTAATTGGGTGTAGAAGAAGTAAATTGTTTTTTTTTTTATAATTAAATGTCTCTGGAATATATAAAAGTGATAAATTAGAAATTATAAAGAAATATATTTATAAATGGCATCTACATGTAGAAACGATAAAAAAAATGGAAATTTTATTTGTGGAGTTGTTGAAGGTAAATTATATTTATCATGATTTCACTTTTAGATTGTATTTAATATACCTACATATTTAATATACAAATATATCCTTTTAATTTTTATGAAATATAAAGGTTTCTATGGTCGGCCTTGGACAACCGAACAAAGGAAGGATTTATTTCGCAAGTAAATTTATTTCTTAATAATTTAATTTAGAATTCAGTTAAAGGAAATATGATTTTTAGGTTAAAAAAATGGGGTATGGATTCCTATGTTTATGCACCGAAAGATGATTATAAACACCGTGCCTATTGGCGAGAATTGTATACTGTTGAAGAAGCTGATCACTTAACAAGTAATTGATTTTTTTTTAAATATAATTGAGTATTTTGATATTGGTGAAAAAAAATGTAGGTCTTATAACAGCAGCTAAGGAACAAGGAATTATTTTTTATTATGCGCTTTCTCCTGGTTTGGATATGTCGTACAGTAATCCAAAAGAAGTACAAGCCTTAAAACGTAAATTAGAACAAGTTTCGCAATTCGGCTGTGATGCATTTGCATTATTATTTGATGACATAGAATCAGAATTATCGAAAGCAGATAAAGAAGTATTTCAAACATTTGCTAATGCTCAAGTATGTAGAATTTTGAATAGGTACATAATTTTATTATAAATAAATATGTTTTTTTTATTTATCTAGGTTTCCGTAACAAATGAAATGTTTACCGTTTTAAATAGTCCCCGTTTCCTATTCTGTCCAACACAATATTGTAGTTCTCGAGCTGTTCCATCAGTTGTTCAATCTGAATATTTAAATACACTGGGATCCAAACTATATCCAGAAATTGATATAATGTGGACAGGGACAAAAGTAATTTCGAAGTATTTTAGTATTGAATCAATACAAGAAATTACGGAAATTTTGAGAAGGCCTCCAGTCATTTGGGATAATTTACATGCTAATGATTATGATCAAAAACGTGTTTTTTTAGGACCATATTCAGGGCGATCACCTGAATTGATATCATTATTACGTGGCGTTTTAACTAATCCCAATTGTGAATTTCATGCAAATACAATAGCTATACATACATTAGCGTCATGGTCAAAATGCAATTCAGATGCAAAAATTAGTAGTAATTATATCAAAAATATAATGCTTTTTTAATTAAAATTTCTTTTATAATTTTTTTTTTTTTTCAGATTCAATCTCAGCAGATATTAAATTGGAAACTGAAAACGATGATGGCTTAACTAATGAAGATATTCCCAGTTGTCTATCTAAAAATATTTATCATCCGAGATTTGCTCTAAGGTACACACCACAATTATTTAATCAGTCCAAAACTAGTATGTATTATTAATTATTTTCTAGAAACGCAATTACAGAGTGGTTACCCGAGTTTTCAATTGAAAAAGTAGCATGGGGACCAATTTCGAAGCCACAACCACCAGTGACAAGTATTTTTTTTTTTTAATTTCAAAATATTAATTTATTATTATTTTTCAATTTTTAAGTGGTAATGCCAATTTTACCAATTATTCCTTCAATTAACACTTGTATGAGTTTAACAACCACCACTACAACAACATCCTTAAATTCAAATACATCAACAGTACCCGAAATGAATACAACACAGCTACAAGCATTAGCTGATGTTTGTAGTACAGTATCAAGTGTGCAACCAATATCAAATCCTGTTATGAATTCTTTAGTCTCAGCAACAAAAGTTGTAACAAATGATGACATACCAAATCCAATAACATCATCTTCTGTATCAAATATTGAAATTCCAAAAAAAATACCAATATCTGCTGGTATTACCGTACCAATAATGTCATTAAAGAGTAGTGAATCGAAAACTTTCGGAATACCTTCAGAGATTTGTAATAATTCATTTGAAAATTCATCAACAAATAAAAGTGACGATGAAGAAGAAATTACAGAAATTGAAACAAGTATTTCACATGGTAAAACAAATATTCCAATTGATGATGATATACCAATTGTAGAGGTGAGTTCATGTTCAACTGCTACAAATACTAAAAATGCGGAAAATAATGGAAAAATTACGACTGAAAATAATGAAAACATTACTAGTAATACTGTGGCAGCTGTAACAGATTCTTTACAAATGTCCGAAAATTTATCACCGATTTGTGGATCTACTGAACCAATGGAATGTAATTCACAAGCATCACCAAAAGATTGTGGAAAAAATTCATCAGATGATGTTGTCATGTCAGAAACTGTCTCGGTAATATTATTATTTTTGAAATTTTTAAATAAATTAGATTTTATTTTCTTCTTTTAGACTGGATCAGCTGGTAGTAGTATGCAAATAGAAAGTTCTGAATCATTAACATTTTCTCAAGCTGAAATGGTTGAAGATTTTGATAAGTAAAGATAAAAATTTTAATTATACATTCAATATACTATGTATTAATATATTGAAATTTTAGATCAAATGATACGATTTCAGCTGAAGATCTATACTTGTTATGTGATTTATTCTATTTACCATTCGAACATGGTGGTAGAGGATTACAATTACTCAATGAATTCAATTGGCTTAAAACTAATGCAAATGTGTTATTACATACCAGTAAGAAAGGCGAAGCAATTAAGCCTGAAGTAAATTTAGTATTTACATAAAAAATAAAATATTTTTTCAAATAATTAATTTTATTTGTTAGGTTCAAGAATGGATACAAAGATCTGAAAAATTTGCTGGTCTTTGTCAAGCTGTAATAACTTTATCACAAAAGATTGCATCATGTGTTAATAAAGAGCTTTCATATGATATATTTTCATATGTTTGGGATATCGCTGGTGTTATTACTCTTTTGAATGCATTTGTTAAGTGGTTAGGTATGAAACTATAATTTAAGAAATGTACAAAGTTGGATAAAACTAATTATAATTTTTTCAGCTCTTGGTAATTTCCCAACAAATATTAATTCATATACGATGGGCAGTTATTCATGTAAATGTGCATTAAACCCTGTAATTACTTATTATTAGTTATAATTAATTCTTGGTTTGGTTTTCGTTATAGGGTTCAGTAAGGGATGGAAAGAAACATTTACGTCTGGCGAACAAGAACCATGGGTATTTCGCGGTGGTTTAACAGCGGACCTTCAGGTAAACAAATTAGAAGAATATAAAAATAATGCCATAAACATAACTGAATTTATTTTAATTTAAATAGCGTTTAATGCCAATTGATGGTGGAAATGATTTGTTTATTTACAAATTGCCAGATGTGCCAACTACTAATTATTATAGTATCCGACCATATACACATATCGATGAAAGGCAAATTAATCAAATTTATCAAAAAATTAATTTAGATTTACTAGAACTACTACCAGGTATAATTTATATAAAATTTTATTTTAACATATTTTTAATTTTTTTGTATTAAAATTACAGAAAATCTTCAAGACATTTTATTTGATCATGATGTTAATCCATATATTACAATAAATTCGGGAATGTGTTTAACTATACAAAATGCTAATAGTGTAATTGTTGGTTTTGCATGTGCTGCTATTGATTGTCGATTATTTTATCGCAATTTAGATATATGTTGGATACCAGAAATGTGCATTAAATATCCAAAAACATTATTAGATTTACCAAATTTAAATTATCTATCAAAAGATTATATAAATTATTTTCATAATTTTAAATATGAATGTCCACAAGATGTTTATAGTACACATCCATCAATAATTAACTGTTGTGTATCAAAGGAAGATTTAATTATAGATCAATCTGTTGCAAAACGTTTAATAACAGTTTTATTAGCTGCACTTCGTTCAAATGGTTCATTTGGCTGTCATATTTGTTTAAATGAAAATGATAGTAACAATAGCACAAGCAATAATAATTTAATAGAATTTTATACAAAATTAGGATTTTCAGAAATATATCGTGATACACTTACATCGTGCGTTTATTTGGGACGAAACTTTTAGCATCAAAAAAATTATAAAACAGTAGTATTTAAGTATAAAGTTTTTGAATAAGAATAAAGATTAGTGAAAGAAAATTTCCTTTATTGCGAGCCTATTTGGGAAAGCTATTGCTTCATTTAAAATATATTTAGTAGTAAACATACCGATTTTTTATTAAATTAATTATCCAAAGTATTTATTTTTGAATTTAAATTCATTACCAAAATTTACTGCAATTAAAAAAAATTCAAATATATATTAAAATTGCAACATTTTATTAAAAAAAATGTATTTCTAAATTTAATTTTTATTAATGAGACAAATTAATTGAAGAAAATACATAACATATATAATGTAAAAGATACACAACAATATTTTTTATTCAGCTTTTTTCTATTTCATATAACCACACTGTATTTACACCACTATCTATAATTTTAATTGGTTCTAAATTTGGTAATGGAAATCTACAAGCTATAATTTTACTATTATGTTTAGCTTCTAAGATTATTTTCTTCTCTAAATCATTCATCTAAAAAATTTTTGAATAAAATAAAATATATTTAAAAATATAAACAATTTTTTTGTATTAAATTTATATTATTTTTTTTTATTTACCATTTGTTCGACACCAAAAACTACAATATAATTGTATGGTGAAATATCAAATTTCCACAAATCTTTTGTAAAGAATTTGGTTCCTTTTATATTATTCGTTAAAGCAGATATTTTTGAATACATAACTAGCCAAGGATTTAATTCAACTCCATGTGATTCTAGACCAGTTTTTGCTGTGGCTATTTAGAATAGAAATAAATTACATAATGAATCATGAAACATTACAATATATATATATATTTTTAAATATAGGTACCTAATACAATTCTACCATCTCCGGAACCTATATCAAGGAGTTTACTATTATTAATTGATTTTTTAGGCAAACATGATAGTACATTACAAATTTGTTCTGATGTTGCGGGAACATATGGTAAACTAAATATGAATATTGAATTTTATTTACGTTTATTGTATATATTGGTACGTTTATGTTTCTTACCAAATTCTTCGAAATGCGGGTGCAACAAATGATGCACATACTATACTTATTCCGACACCAATACCGCCAGTAATAGCAATTAAAAATTTTCCAGATGTTGAAAGTTTGTGATTTTCTTTCTTAGCCAAATTTTCATTTAAAATATCCATTAAAAATAATTTTGTTTTCTTTTAGAAATTTTATGGTTAAGGTCGTTAAACTCATTTTGTCAACAACATTTAATTTCTCTGAAAAATTATGATATAATGGAATTCGGTTATTATTAATCCTGATCATGAAGGTGGCAAGGAAATCGGTAAATTGTGCAGATTGATATTCGGACTTTATCTGTTAAAATTATAACTACGCAATAAAGATTAATCTATACTATAATAACCCTACTTAGCAGAATCTAATATGAAATATGACCTTCAACTAAGCTTTAATAAATTAAATTCAAATATTATTTATTAATTTGTTTCTCTTTTGTAAAACAAAATTATCCGCTAATGTTGGCTTTCCATTTCCATGTACAAGGATTGAGTTGGAATTGGATTGAAATGGGATTATCTTATCTTTAGGTGTCTTTACATTATCAGACTTTTCATAATACTACTGCTGATTCACAATGAGAAACAGCGCAAAGCTATGGAACGCCAATCAAAATTACAAAATTAAATTACATATATGAATACAATACTTCTGTACACAATGCAAAAGCGCCATTTAACATTTAACACTGGAAATGCCAACACATTGTGAATTGAAAAATTATTATACCGTCGCGTTACTTTGCGCTGGCTTAGCTTTGCGTGGCAGAAATTGCATTGTGAATCAGCTATAAAAGTAGTCGTATGAAAAATCTTATGAAAATTCATAATACCGCCAGATTTTATATTACCTTGTTTCCATGACGAGTTCAACTCGAGTTGAACTCGTCATGGAAACAAGGTATATAAAACATCGCATGATTTTTACGTATTCATTGAACGATTTTTCATCAGAAAAATAATGTATATGTATTTCTTAAATATTGTGGAATGTGGAAAGTATTTTTTTCTTTCATACTGAATTCCATACATATTTTCTATACTGAATTCTTATAAAAAGAATTTCAACCGAAACAATAAAATAACAATTTAATTGTATGACAGTGACAGATATAATAATTTATATAAATAAACAAAATCCACGAAAACATTTGTTTTTTAATTAAATTATATGCATATGCGGCTTTCGAAATAATAAATAAATAAAAATAAATTTCTTTGCCATATATAAAAATATTATCTTATGAAATTGTAGAGTAAGTGTTATTAATTTATATACATTAAGATATGTTGAATATTATATGTATTTATTATAAATCATATTAAGGCGAACATGATGCCGGACAATGTTATATTACCATTATATTAATTATTTATCTCATCACTAACTAATTTCAGATTAAATTTAAAAATATAATAATTATGGACTCATTTATAGTCATAAGAAATTATACCGAAAAAGATGAACTAAAATGCCAAGAATTAGTACGAGACTATGTAATGTCATTTGCTAAAAAAACTTTTTATTCACTATGTTTTAAAGAGGTATAAAAACTATAATTAAGAAAGCGATGTCTAACTTATATATAATTATTTATTTTATTTTTAAAGATAACATTACAATTTATCGTTATATCATGGGCATTTCTATTTATATTTCTTGGAGTTCCTTTAACATTTTGTGCACTTACTATACCTGGTGGAATATTTTTCATATTTATAACAACATATTGTTCTTGTTATGCTAAAGCTGTTGAACTAATGCAAACAAAACCTAATCAATGTATAGTAGCTGAAAGTTATGAACCCTTTTTAAGATATGGTAAAACAAATCATAAAATATTTATGAATGAAGCACCATATGATCAATCATATAAAAATAAATTTCGTAGAAAGGTTAAATCAATTAAATCAAAATATTAAAAAAAATTAATTTTATTCTCAACAGATTGTTGGTACGATAAGTCTTAAAAATCATAGTGCATTATATAATGCGGGTTGGATTTATAGGTTTGCAATTGATCCAAATTATACATTTAGTAAAATTGCTGAACCAATGTTAAATTTAGTAGCAAAAAATTGTCATGAGACTGGTTATCAAAGTATTGAAGTGGCTATATCAGAATTTCAAGAAGATGAAAGAGATTTTTACGATTCACAAGGGTAAAAAGAGAAATTTATTTTAAATAAATTGGTAGTTATTTAAATTTTGTTTCTCTTTTTATATAATTTTAGATATGAAACACGACAAATTTATCATAAACAAATAATTGGTAATAGTTTAACATTAACAAAATCACAACTTAGTTTTGATTTGAATCGTGGTGCAGCTTATTATAAACAAAGTTAATTTAAATGAATTACATTCATTTTTTTGATTTATACAGAAATTATTTTGTTGAACTAATACAATTCCATTTTATATTAATTAATTAATTTTAGAAAGTGATTTTATTATAATATATTAATTACGTTTATAAAATTCTAATATACTCTGTATATGAAATTCCAAGTGTGACAGAAAAACTTAATTTTTAGAATATGATAGATAGATGATTATTATAACATATCAAAAACTAAAAAAAGACCTCAACATGAAAGATTTAAAATATCATTAATCAATAATTAATTAAAAGAACATTCCATACGGAGCCTTAAAACTTTGTATAATAAAGTTTTTGAGTATTTTAATAATAATAGCTTTTTTATTATATACAAACGTAGCTTGTATTATTTTTTATTTTATGAAAATTGATATTATGTAAAATTTATTGAAATAAAATTTAAATAAAAAAAATTTATAGTGAACCATGTACTAAATTGTTTAATTTTAAACTTTATTCCAGAATTTATTGATCCAAATTTATAATCATTTTATAATCGGAATTTATAGTTATTTTACTATTCAACTTAAAAGTTTTTAAAAACATATTTTTACAAATTATCAATAATGTACAATTGTGCTGCTAACGTGCTAACACAACGATAAATATGTACTATTAAAAGCAACAAAATTTGAGAAATAAACCATATGGTATTGTCAAAAGCTGATTTCCTTACAATTTCTGTGTTGTTTAAATATAGTAAGCACCTAAAACTATGCAAAATAATCTGCAATGAGATGGAAAAGCAAAACACAAAATTTAACTTTGTTTTCGTCTACAAAACAAAATAAAATAATTCGTTATCGTTATTATAATTTGATTTTGTTTAATAGAACCTAATTTTTGAGATTAGGTTTCTTTAATAAATAGATTAATATAATTTTAAAATCTATTTTGAATGTCCCTTTTCATTATCCTTGAACTAACCAATAGAGGTGTAACAGAAACAATACAAGAATTTTTAGTGACATATAATTTCATATGGAAAATGATAATACATATATGTAAATTTATTTTGTGTTTGGATCAAATGCAATAAAAAAAGTATTATTTTGTTAAAAAATATATGATTATTTTATTTATTTATTATTGTTAAATCCAATATTTATTATATTATTATTATTAATTAATTAATTTTATTATTATTATTTTTATTGTAAATAATAAAAATAATACTAATAATTAATTATGATATTGATATAGGTGATATCCTTACAAATATTACAATTTGTTAAATTTTTTAATAGCTAAATAATTACATTCATTTTCTTTTATTACACATTTATAATTATTTTTTATAAACATTTATAATTTTTTTTTTTTTAATATTTTGGCCTTTTATCATTAGCCCAAAACAGAAAAAAAAATGTAAGCACAGCAGAGTTTATTTTTTATATTCTTAATAAATTTTTAGTAATATTTTTTTAAATAACATTTTTGTATTTTTAAAATATCTAATAAAAACATAAGTTTTTAAATTTAAACCATAATTTTTTAATAAATTGACAAAAAAATATATTTATTTAAATTTTATTTTTTATATTTTAAATATAGTATAGTTTTTATATTTATTTTGCAAAAAAAAAATTACAATTAAAAATGCGAGTTTCTAACTAACTAAATTTTCAATATCAGATACCATTACTTCTAGATTTAATGGCAATAAGGATTCTTCCTCATTTTTTGATAAATTTCTATTTATAATTTTATTACTTAAATTGAATTTATTATTATAATTTTTATTATTATGAGTTATTTGATCGTTAGTGGTGGTAGTAAGATTATTTGTATTGGTGGTAGAGCTAGAATTGATAGTTGCTGAAATAGGATTAGCGATATTATTTGTTTGTATAGTTGGTTTAGTAATATTTGATATAGTATTATTAGTATTATTATTGGCAATTAATTTTGTTGGCCATTCAAATTGTCTTGTATCATCACATGCGGCAGTATGTGGTCGAATTATATTTTTACTATTTCTAAAACTATTACTACTACTATTACCACTACTACTATTATTGGAATTATTATGATTATAGCTATTATTAATTTGATTATTAACTAAATTTATATTATTAATATTACTAGGATTTATTGCTGAATGTTGTCGTGTTAAAATCATATGTGGTGGTGTTGGTGTACGATGTCCTGTTGATAAACTAGCACGTGGTATATTATTTATACTAGCAACACGATTAATTGCAGAAGATGTTGTTTTCATTAAATTTGTTGAACTATTAATACCACCACCACTACCACTACCATTATCAATATCATGATTTATGTTTGATGTTGAATTTTCACGTTTTAAATTTAAATTTGAATTACTACGCTTGGTTCCGGAAGTAGAATTACGAAATGAATTGCTATTTGAATTTAATGATGTTTTTAAATTTAAACTACTACGTTTTTTCGATTTTGTTAAATTACCACTACTAATTAAATTTTGTGTACTACCGAAATTACGATTCATTGAATTATCACTTGTTTTTCGTAAACTTTGTTTAGTTGATGATGATGATAAATTATTAAATGGATTATGTGATATTGAATTACTACGATTGTACCTATTATTACCATTATTTTTACTACTTTTACGATGAATATCTGTATTTTCTATATGACTATTGCTAGCACTACGATTTATACGAAATGCATCGAGAGATGCTGGCTTAGATGTACTAGGTTTTGGTTCGTTGTTACTATTATCAATACTGTTATCATCACATATGGCAGTATTATTCATATTCATATTTTCATATAATGGATTTTTATCACTTATTTTTGAATTCAAAGTTTCATAATTTGGTTCTGAATTTTCAACCAAATTTACTAAATGTTGATTATCATCTTCATTATTTGTTCGCAATAATAAAGCTGTTCGACGACCTCGTTCTCCAGCATTACTATTTAAAATTTTACCAATTGCGCCAGATGGTCCAGTAACAGCTGTTGTAGTAATTGGTAATGGACCAACAGCTCCCCCACTTCTTTTCTTATCACCTGAACGTATTTTTCTTTTTGATTTATTTAAAGCGCCACCAATAACATGAGTTTTTACTGCTGAATTTTTTGATAATTTTAAAGAAAATTTAAATGGCGGCTTGTAAACAACTTGTAATTTCACTTTTTCATTACTCAAATTACCAACAGATTTAGTTTTTTGTGGTGATTTTTGTACAAGACGTTCTGGTGTTGATTGCGATTTACTAATAACTTTTCGTACTTTTGATGAATGTTCGATATGTGATAATGGTTGTGATACAATTGGTGAATCTAATAACCATTTTTGTACTTTACCAAATGTATTAGTATGATTTGTTGGATTTATTGTACTAGTACCAGATGGTGTTTTTGAATAATCTATAATTTCTTTATGTTTTTTACTTTTTTTCGGTTTCTTTAAAATTTTTATATTATTTTCATCAGTTGGTGATGATACACGATTTTTCTTACGTGAAACTTTTTTAAGTACATCACTACTATTACTACGTTTTTTAGGTGTTTTTGGTATAATAATTGTTGTTGTATTTGAACCTTGAGTAATACCATTATTTGTTATTACAGTTGCATGTCCATTATTATTACCACCGCTACCACCATTTCCACTTTTAATTATTTGTTTCGTTGATTTTTTAGTGATAATTTTTGTTGATGGTTTTGTGGAACGTTGACCACGTACTTTCTTTTTAAATGGCACTTTAGTTCGGACTGCGGTATGAACTATAACACCATTATTATCCTCTGGTAAACGAACTGTTTCCGTTGTTGCACTGTGTATTATTGTTACTGATTTTAATTTCACATTCCGTTTGCCGAGTAATTTCGTGCTCAGTACCTGGAAAAGAAATTTATTCCTATTAAACTTTATATTTTAAATTAATAGGATTTATATTTATTTTGCTAGCAATCATATTTTAAAGTTTATATTAGTTAGCATTTTTCAAAATTATTAAAAATACAAACTTATAAAAACATATTTTAAATTATTTATAGTTTATTTATAGTTACATAATTACACAAAATTGTAAATATATTTATTTTGGATTTAAAATTAATTATACTATATATTAAAAATTATTGTATATTAAAAAAAATGTTCAACTTCTTGTTTTAAATATGTCCGAAAAGTTTTTCCTATGTCTGGTTTTTTGATGCCATAAAAAAATTCATATTTTTTTTTTTCAAGTAAAAAAATGTATTTTTCTTATACCACTACTACAGAATTCTTCACAAAACTAAAATTAATAATATTATATAATACAAAAGCATTATATAAAATTGCAACCACAAACTTCATTTTAATTACTTAATGGCTGAAGGACATAAAATACATTTTATGGTCGGTGTTTTACAAAAAAAATAAAATCCTAGCTATACGTAAAAGTTTTGAATGAAAATTTTAAAATTTCCTTGTTGATAATCTGCTATTGTGTAAAATGAAATAAAATATCATGATAAATTTTTGGTAAAATGTGGTAACTGATTATTTTGGTAGTAGTTGTATTTTGTGTATTAGTTATATGAAAACTATTTTATCATTTTATGAAAATAGACATATTATTACTTATATATACTATGTACTTTATGGAAATTGTGTAGCAATAAGATGTTGTGAAATATTGTTTTCTCGATTTAACATTTTTTAGTTTGCTTACAAAAATTTTGCCCTTTGAAAATATTTCAATGCGAAATATAAATTTATCAGTTTCCAAAATGTATAAAAATCAATTAAAATCAAATATTCTCCTACCTAACATTAATAATGTTTCTGGAATTCGATTTGATGAAAATGAATTCTACAAAATATTAAATAATTTCTTTGATTACAAAAGCCACTCATATAAAAACTTACACCTCTTATCGATTTGTTGTATTGTTTTATCCATTAGAGAAATCATTGTATTTAAAATCTATTTTTTTTTGTTATTTTTCACCCACACAGTAAATATAATATTAATTATTTTTATAAGAAAATCTTTTTTTTTATAAACAAACTAATAAAATTTAATTCAGTAAAAAAAATTGTGTATAATTTTTAAAACTTACTAGTAGTATTACAACTCCAATTGCAGCCAGCACAACAGTATACCAATTTGATTGTATCCATTTTTTAAATGAAGCTATACTCTCTTCAGATAATAACAGTTTTCTTAAAGTAGCTAATGGTCCAGAAGGATCAACTTCTCGACATTTTTGAAAAACGTCACAATAACTATATAAATTAGAGAGAAAAATTTGGTTAAAAATATAATAAATGTTAAGTGGCATCTTTATAAGAATACTTAGTATTTAATTACTTACCCATTATAATCGTTACATGGTGTACCTGGTTTGGCAAACATATCAGGAACATCAAATGGTGGTTCATTCCATTCAAATGAACTTTTACAATTTTTACCCTCACCTGGTTCCTTACAACATAATTCACATGATTTTGTTTTTGGATCTGTTGGTCCAGGAAGACATTGACAAGATTCTAAACCATATGCTAAACATATTGAACCAGTACATTCACCCATAAAACAAACAAATTCTTTATTACAAATTGTCTTATTTGGCTTATTAACACTAGGTGGACAATGTGGCATTCGGCCATCACAAAAACTGCAAAGAAATATAATATAAATAAATAAATTTAAAAATTCATATATATAAATTTTAATATACCTAGGATCACGACAACCATTATCATCACGACATTTATCACCAAATTTCAAACTACATTGATTAGTACAGCATGGTCCTTGTGATGGACTGCATATTGCACGTGGTAATAACGTACATGGTTTTTCATCAGGACGTGGATGACGTGACATTGGAAAACAACAATCATCTTTACAATCTTCTTCCCAACCACAATCACATTGTTCACCAGGTTCAACAACACCATTTCCACATATTGATCTTTGTGGTTCTGTAAAACATCCTTTGGCACTACGAGCTTTGGCATTTAAAACTGGTTCAATTGATTTTAATGAACATGGTGAGAATTTATTATTATTCCGTTTATCACCGGATGTAGCACGAGCAAACATTATATAATTACCATCCTCACCACCTGGTGTACATTGTTCTGGATCATGCTATAATTAAAATAAAAATGTTGTTAGATGTAACAAAAAATATGTAAAAATGTTTATAATTATATATTAAGTATAATCCAGTAGCTTGTACATATTATATTCTGACAGTAAACATGAATTCTTGTTTAATGTTAAAATATTATAATTATAATCAAAACATATTTAATAAAAGGATGAGAATACAAGAATCAAAAATTAAATTAGTCATATATTAACGTATTAACAATTTTCCAGATAAACTGTTACAATTTACAAAAATGAATGTTTATTTCAAAACAAAGGCAGATTTCAGTTAACGTATAAAAAATTAAATAAAATTAATTAAAAATTTACTGAAAATCTTTTAATAAATTCGAATTTGTTTTTTTATCATTTATGATATTTGAACTAATAAATTAAATTACTATACCGTATAATATTTTAGATAAATAAAATTAGAATTATTTTTAAACTTTAATTTCTGATAACTTTTAAATCCTTAAAAACGATCATTTTACTCACATATAAGAAATAACTAATAAAACTTTTACATATTTTAATGGAATTTTTTTTAGTTTGAAAAGTTAAATTTATGAAGACAAAATACTACATTAGTTTTATAAGTTTATGATGGCAATAAAATAGTTCATTTACAACGATATTTCATTTTCTACAATTATTTTTTTAAGGACATTTTTATTATCATATAATTATGGAAACTTGTACAAATTTGGTTGGATATGTTAATAAAGTATTAAATAAAACTATATATTATATGATAAATTTAAAATTTCGAAAATCGTGAAAAATCTTTTCTTATAAATCACCATTTTAATTTATGAATTTCATAATTATAATAAAAATGTTAGTAACATGTTAATTTAAATATACAAAGTTCTATAATTATACAATTGCAATAAAATGTAAATATAATAATTATTATATATAATTGTACTTTTACTTGTCACTTGTCAGTCATATTCTTTTTTCCATATATTATATTTGTTCACATATAAATATAAGACATTTATTTTCCTATGGTTTTTTAAATGTATATTTAGGTCTATACAAAAAATTATCCTTAAAGTCAAATACATAAAAAAGGAAAGAAAGGTTTGAAAGTAATACCGGAGGACAGGAAATATATTTAGTATTATAATATTTGAAAGCCGCAAACTGAGTTTTCTGTGGTTTTTCTTTAATGTCAATAGAATATACTTTATTATGGTACAGAAAAATATAAAATATATATTTTCGATGATGAATTTTGCATATATATGTATGTACATATATATTATTTACTATATAAGATAAATAGTAAAGACATATAATATTGTCGAAATAGAAATTTATAAAGGCTAGAAGTCATTTTACATAGGTTCTGATTTAAATTTATAAAATATTAATCTTAAATTTTTGAGATAGTACATAATATAATATTTATTTTTGAATACTTATTTGGAGAATACTTAGAAGAAGTAAAATTTATTTTATACTATCACAATATTTAAGCTTAATGTGGCCAATTATCAGACGATTAACAATTTTGATTAAAACTAATTTGTAACTTGCTAGAATAAATATACAAATAAATATACTAAGTATGTAATAATTTAAATGAAGTAACTTACTGAAAAATTGTTAAATTAAAAATATCAGTTATTTATATTTTTAATTGTATTTTGTTTCGATTATTAACATAATATAATCCTTTTTAAAACATACCAAAAACTATCATCAATATGAGAAGTAAATATAAATTATATCGGAAAAAGAAGGATTTAAATAACATTTTATAATTGAAGGAAAACTTATAAAACATAATAAATTTATAAATGTTATGAAAATCCTGATTTAATAACGTTTTATTGTAAAAATAGGAAATCTAAGTTAAATCTTAACAATTTTGTGATAGATTTTATTATACAAAAGATTTTATATTTAACTTGGAAACAAATAAATATATTTCACAAAATTATATAAATATGACTACTGAATTTACATAAAATTTCTATTTTTCTCGAACATTTTGCTTAATTTGGTCTTTGATTTATAACATACTTATATACTAACAGATTATACATATGAAATTATACATCCTTTATGTGCTTATTAAACTTATGCTAGGATAAGTAAAAATACACGATAAAAAATATCGATGTTAAAATATATATTGTAATATTTATCTCTCTCGAAACAATAATTTTAGGTAACCATAAGTTCTGTTCTAATTTAGTATGCCTATTACAGATTAATTTGTAACAAATATATTTAGTCAAATATATAGTTAATTGCCTTTAATAAAAAAATACTAATAAAGTCAATTTTTTTTATCTGTGTACTATTAATTTATATCTTATTAAGTTATGGGTACATATTTTCTTTATTTTTTTATGTGGAAATAGAAATTTATATATAACAAAAAAGTTTTGTGACTTTATGTTGGTAAATAGAAAATTTATACTATATAATATTATACAAAACTTTTAAGAAATAAAAACTTATTTATTTATTTATCCCAAAAAAACCAAAAATACAATTTAATTTTATTTATGCTTGTTAGGTAAATTGAAATGATTTTCTTGATGTTTTCTGTTTAGTTAGTTCTTATAACAATAATATTATTATTTCAAAAGTGTTTTTTAGAGTTTATATTTTTTTTTCCATGTATTTATTTTACATATATGTACATATTTTCATTAAAATTAAGATTTTTCTTATGAATAATTATTATATTGTTGATGAAAAAAAGTTAAAAATAATTATTATACTTACGGGTGATCCAAAATTGTGCCCAATTTCATGGGCTAATGTAACATGAGATACAGCCGGTGGTACATGTTTGCCATAATTTAATAATGTTACAATTCCAGTATTTAGTGATTTTAAAGACCCTCGATAATGCTAGAAAATTTAATAAGAAAAATAATTTTTATTAAAAATGTAAATTCATCAAAATTTTAAATGTTTAAAAACTTTAAAAAAATTATTCAAACATTTCTTTTTGGATAATTAATTATTAAAGATTAGGACTGTGGAGACTGTAAAAATAATTATTGAGCACAGATAAGGACTCTGGATTTACGAATAGAAATAACATTTTCGAAATTGTTTTTGGTAAAAATTTAAGAGAATTTATTAATTTGCAATATGAATTTAACTAATTTTAGTGTTAGAATCACCTAAAGTCCTACTTAAAATTATAATATTAGAAGAAGTTTATATATTGTGGTAAATTATAAACAATTTTCTAGAGTTCAGATTTCAATTAATAAACCATTATATAATTTTTATTTTTAATTTTAAAAATTAATCATCACCAAAAATCTGGAGAATATTGATCGAAAATAAATAAATAGAAAATCCAATTACATTTTCCTAAAATATTATGTCGGGGTTTTATTATTTTTAAAGTGGATTATTGATTGTTTAATTTTGAAAATGTCAACAAAATAATTCAATAAAGTCAGATCTGTATACGTTTATTTTTATTCCCCGTGTAATTGTTGTTGTATAGTCCTTGATGGATTTTTCCTTTTTGAATTCCATATAACCACAAAAAATCACAGTCAACCAAAAAAAAAAAATATTGCAGTACTTGAAATTAATTAAAATCTCAAATAATTCATCAGTTGTATTAAATATGACTACAGAATTTTTATTGTAGACAAGTATATAACAATATTTTAAAAGATTCTATGGTATTTAATTGTTTACTCTTTTTAAACGTTAATTGATTTTATTCCAATTACGAAATTGAAATCCTACATTTAAAAAAAAAGTAATTTTTTCAGCATATTTGAATAAGGACTCTTCAATTTTATGAAGTAATTACTTATATAACCACTTTGGCTATAAGAAGGGTTTATTATTTTATATGTAGTCTAAGGTGATTTTTTTTTGTACGGAATTAATTTGACCAGGAACAATATAGATTTTTTCTTTATTTTATTTTTAATGCTGTTTCGTGCGTTATATGAACATTTAAAGGACCCAATTTAAATTGATTATATTTCATTTACTACAAAATCATCTATACTTTTCGTACTAATTATCTTGTACATATACATATATGTACTATATGTTATTTGTAATATATATTATGTTTACTTAACAGCTAAAGCGATAAGTTAAAATATATACTACTACAATTTCTATACTTCAATTGACTACTTTCCATTGTTTATAAAGTACATTTTACTAAATTTACTCGGGGAAAAATCTTGGAAAAAAATTTTTGAATTCAATTATGGCGTATATAAAACAACCAGGTAATATTAACGTATTATAATGAATGCAAATATTTTTATTTTCTGGAGGACATAAAAAAATCTAAGCTGAAAATGATCCTTTATAGATACTTCCATAACAAGCTGTTAATATAATCAAAAATCACCTTTTTCGCCTTTTTTTTTTGGTTATTGTTGAGAAAAAAAGAATTTTATGTTCTTTATGATAGATTATTTTAAAAAGGATTTTTATATTTATATATTTTGACAAAAGGATACCTTAATATAATATCTAAAGAAAAAAAAATACTACCTTTTTTATCATTAAAAATATATATTAAAATTGTTTGTATACATCATATATGATTTTGATATTGTTATTATGTTGTGATTGTTACATTGATAGATCCTTTTTAACTGAAATATTTTTTAACTTTTTTCTTAATTCATGTTGCAGTGGTATTTTATACATTTGTAGAATAAAAAAAATTAGGTCAGTTTTAAACATATACATACATATAGTTATTTTTATAACATAAATTTTTTTGTTTTGATAAATTTATCTGCAGATTTTCATGGTTGACAGAATATTTTTTTATTTTATTGTCTTAAACTAAATATGAACATAATATTTTGGATATAATTTAATATCATATTTTGTCAAGGCATCATTTAATTTAAATAAATAGTTTATCTATAAAACATAATTTCATTTATGATTTAAAATAAATATAATTTAAATTATTTTGAAAATACATATATCATTTAATTTAATAATGAACATTTAATTAATATTAATTGTTTCATTTATGAAAATAATTTGTATATATTATGATATTGTGGACATTGTTGTAATTCTTACCAGACTTTTTAAAAAAATTTCATGTTACTTCTTTGATATTTAAATAAAATAAATCACTTATTTTTTTAAATTTTGAAGTATATAGTAGAAAAAAATTTCAATTTAAAATATTGATTTTAGTGAAAGACTTTTTAAAAGTATATACATATAGTCATTTTTCTTATTATTTTTATATAATTTATATATTTTTTAACATTATTTCAAATTTTATCTACATTTTTTATAATCAAATCTAAAAATTTACATAAATTATTAAAATATAAATATTTTAAAAAAAAAAAACAACAAATTTTTCATGTCAAGATTAAAAATAAAATGTTTTAAAATTCAAATTTTTTATTATCCTTGTTGTAATTTTTTTTTTTTTTCAAAAGTAATTTGATTTTATACACAAGGCTAAATAAAATTGTATTAAATTAGCATATATAATTATATTGCGTAAACATGGTTGAGGTATGAAGATAATTGACCATTACTTCCATAACATAAATGCACAAATTTATATTATATAATTATTGAATATAATTTATATAATAAATTATTATAGAATAGATTATATTTATGATTTACTTTACTCAACATATGATTATGATTTATTTATAGGCATAATGATATATTATCTAGAGCTAGACTAGGCTATGGAAAAATTAAATCAAATGAGTTTTTTTTCATATAACCTGTAATTCGAATTATAAATTTAATTTATTATTATATACTCCTATGTAGTATGTAAATTTCATATAAATTTTTTTTAGTTAATCTTATTTTCAAATTACTCTTCAAATTAGAATTCTAGCAGACCAAAATTGCTAATTAGAAGTAATATTAATTTCTTCAAAATAGATTAGACCATATCAAAACTTTTAATTATTAAGATTTAATCCTTAAAAAGGATATTATAAATTTATTTTCTTTTTTCTGTTTTTTTTTTTGAAATTTATATTTAATTAACAATATTTTCAGTTAAAAACATATTTTATTATAATACCGTATAGTATATTAATTTTCATAACACTTATATAAGTATGTATATATACCTAACTACAAAAAAAGCAAATTTTAAAGTAATTAATGTTGTTTTTTTTGTAAAAGTTTTTCTTATATATGAATATAATTTTCTTTATTATAAAAAAGGATAAACAAATGAAAAATGCAAAAAAAAAAAGTGTCGTGAAAAATATATATTTAAAAATGTGTTGACATTTATTAAAAATAATGTTGTTTTTTTCCTCTATATAGAAGGATTTTTAAAAACCAAACCCAACAAATTTGAATTGTAAATAAAAAAAAAATTAAAACTTTTAGGAACTTCAAAAAAAGTTTTAATTAATTTTTCTCTGCAAAAAATTAAACTTGTGTATATATTTGCAAAAATAAAGGATATTTTTTTTTATATATACATATATTTACACTCGTATATGTTAGAAAAATAAAATATTTCTCATAGTACAAGTACATAAATAACATCCAAAAAGGATTTACAGTCAGACTTGTTTATGATATTGGCCAAAAGGATATGTAAACAAATGAAAAATAATTATATTTCGTAATGGATTATTTTTTTAATTCTTGTTTATTTATTTTGATATTGTTAGTATTAGTTTAGTATTCGCACATACATTACGTAAAAATTATATGTTAAATTATTTATATTTTATAATTTTTAATAGTTAATAATTATAAGGTACCTTGACCCTAATGCAAATTTCAACATAAATATTTGATGTTAGTTTGTACATTAAAAGACTGGATGGTGAGTAAATAACAGTGGCATATATACATAAACCAGAATAAAAATATGTTCCAGAAATATGTCATAAATTAAAAAAAAAAATAGAATAGAATAGAGTTAAGCAAATAAAAATGTTCTTATACTAGATTTTATAATTATGACAACATTATAAAAAACAAATTTTATTTTTAAAGACAGATTTTGTTATTATTATGTATATCTACATATTTGTAAATGTAATTTTTGAAAAAATAAAGTTTTGTTGATTTACATAATAATATTACTATTACTATTATTTATATATAAATTTTAATTTGACCCAATTTGCAAAGCAACAAAACACCAGTGCAGTTGTAAATTTGTAATAATGCAGTAAAATTTTCAGAAAATAATTGAAATTTTCGTGATAATATTTACTATAAAAGTAATTATGATCATTTTTTTTAGAAGTATACTCGTAAAATTAGAAAATATTTAGTTAAAAATATATGAATTAAATTCTGAATTTATTAATAAGTTGTCTTTGGAGAACTATATTTGTGCAATTTAATTTGTATAATTATAATAAACAATAGTTTAAATTTTTTGTTACTAAAGATAAATCATAATTACAAGTAAATTTTATTTAAGAGTTGAATTTGTATTTCTTCAATTTTAATATAAATGACAAGGATAATTTTTAATTTAAAAAAAAATGTTATAATCTTAAATCACATATCATAAATTTTGAGGTAAAATTATATATTACTTGTGAAGTAGTTAACTTCCACGAATAAATTTTAATAACAAACCATTATTTAATTAAAATTTACATTCTGTTCACATAACACTTTGGACTTGACATAAATCTGCAATTTTCTATGTATACATATTATAATTTTACAACTAAACTAATTTAACAATAGAAAATATTTAAAATAGATTTTTGTTTAAAGTATTAAAATAAGAATATTAAAATATGAAAAATAAATGAAAATTTAAATAGATTCTATATGAAAATATTACCTAGTATATTTTTCAAACAGAATTTTTTTTTGTTAACAATCTGGCAAAAAAGGATTTATTTTTATATATGCAAAAAAAAAAGTGTTAAATATTTTTATTCATGAATTAAGACAAAATAAAAAAAAAGGGATCAGATAAAAAAATGAGAATCTGGTAAAATTTAATTGAAAATGAAATTTATTATTTTATAAATTGTAAATTTTTTTGTTATCCGCTGGGTCGGTTTTTTTTTTCTTGTGGATTTAACAGTAGATGATTATAGTCATTATTATATTATAGCCAGCTGGATTACGCGATGGTGCAAAAAAGGAGTGATTTGGCAATTTTCAAGAACATATAAAAAAAACAATTCCTAGAATAAATTATATAGGATGAGGTTTTTGGAAAATTGATTATTTTAACTGTAATGAAAATTAATCTTTTTTTTTTAAACTTTGTTGGTGCCATGATTTAATTAAGAAGTTTAAAAAAAAGGATGTTGAAGGATATTTAAAAGGGGTTATAAGGTTACTGAATGTTAAATAATTAATATTGTTGTTTTGATTTAAAAGAAATTATCCTAAATTGACTTTAAATCACTGGAAATTTAGGGTTAAAAATTATATTGCAAGAATATAATAAAAATGTTTTAATATTTGACAAGTTAGGCAAAGTATTTTAATTATGAGAAAATTATATAAATGAAGTTTATAAATAGATTGAAGATTTTTGAAGATTTTTTCATATTAAATTAATAATCTATTTTGAAATTTTATAATGCAGCTAATTTTTAGCTTTTATTTTATGTTATTAGATATTAATTTCAATGATTGCTATATAAATTACAATGTTAACTCATCTGTTGTAGAATTTCCCCCAATCTCTATAGGCCTGAATTCTTAGTAAAATATCACAAATTTTTAACATTTTTTAACTAACATCAATGAAGTTCATGTTTCCACCAATTCATATTGAATATCAATCAAATTCAAATTACATATTCGTATAATAGTTAAAATCGAATTATTTAAGTGGAAACTGAAAAGGGCAAATATTGTTTTGAAATCTAAATGCCCTTATTCAAAATATTTTCATTGTTTTATTTAATATTATTTATTCATAGAATTCAGATAACATTCAGATTCGTATATACATTTAATAGATTTCATTTCAATTTTATGAATAAAAAAAAATCTTTTGATAAAAAAAAATTATATACAAATCAAATTAATTTAAATTCAACTCATCCATCTTTATTTGAAAATTTGTGATACAAATTTTTTACATAAGTGTTAACTTAAATTCCAATATCCTTTTCTTATATTGATAAAACTTTGAAAAAAAGAAACCCCCACAACTCAAAAAGTCAATATGGAAATAAAAATATTTATACTATGCGCAAATAATATAAAACTAAAATATATCCTTTATATTATGTAGATAAGAATTATTATATAGCTATAATTCCAAAATCCATCAGAAAAATCTAAATATTTACAATTTTGTGGTAAAGGAAAAGGATATACGAGTGTGTTTATCTATTTAACGATATGATGATGGCAAGTGGTATATATATACATATTTAAATTAGATGAAAAATGAAATGGGTAAAAAAAATGACAAGAAAATATATAATGTACTATAAGGATATACAATATTTTTATTTAAATATTATAATAAATAATTTTCATATATCCTTTAGCAGTTCAATCATTTCCGTCATCATATTTTGATGTAAATTTGATTTAATTTTTAAGAAATTATACAGAAATTTTCAAAATATTTTTTTTATAAATATATAGCTTTCACTTTTGTTATCATTACTTACTTACAAAATAAATTGTTAATAACAAAATTGTGTAATGTTTAATTTACAAAACTTACAAAGCTTCATACGAAATTTAAACTATATAACAATTAAAAAAAAGTTCATTAAAAATAGATTAAACTAAGAATATAGTTAACATTTTATTTAACAATTTTGCATAGTCCATTTCCAAATAATGAGAAGAAAAAAATTTCCTCATTACGCTAATTTCCATAAACGTACATTCGAATTTTAAATTAAAAAAAAATGTATATAAAAATAAAATAAAGTTATCCTTTTTGAGGTAATCACCATGAAAATGAATAACATTTTAAATTTATTTAACTGAAAGTAGCACTGTAAAAAAAAATGCAAGTATTTTAGTTAAATTGAAAGGATATTTTTTTGAAGGATTATAGTTGATACGTTTTGGTATTCTAGCATAGCGAAAAATATCTTAAATAAAATAAGGAAAAATTCTTTCAACAATATGAACTATTTTGAGTTTTTTTTTTATTTTTTTGATAAATAATCCTCGATAAAATAAAATACTGATCTAAATTTACGTTTCATCGAATGAAAAATGAAGGGAAAAAAGGAGATTACCGAACAATAATTTTTTTTTTATAACTAACAGAAAAATTGCTAACAAATAATTCTATGCACGTTTTGGTCATCGATTTTATTTTTATATACCAGTTTAATTATACTTTAGTGTATAACAAAAAAAAAATATGGGTTTTGAATTGGAAAGGATACAATAATAAAATATTTTGCTGTATATGTTTGTCTTTCCATTTATTTACTTTTTTTTTGGTGAAACAAACTTTTATATGGGAATCGATAAAGCTATAAAAAAATGCTTTATAGTCAATTTATTATGTATATAAGTTTAATTTTAAAAATTATTTTGCTATAGTTTTTCAAAAAAAAAAATATTTCACTTTAATAGTTGAAAATTAATTAAAAATTATATTATTATAAAAGTTAACGATATTTATTAAACAAATTTAAGAAAATATGCGATATGAAATGGAAAAATTAAATGATTATGATATTTATGTATTTAATATAAATATAAATTTAATTACAACAAAATTTAAAATTTTTTTTACATAAATAAGAATTAAATTTTTTATTTACTTTAGATTAGAAATTGCTATATACGAGTATGTATATGAAATTAAACTTAAATGAAATAGTTTTTCGTTAGATTAAATTTTGAGATTATGTTTTAAATTAATTAACAATATTCAATATTACTTTTCTTGGCGTTAATTTAATTGTATAGGAGTTTTAAATTCTATTTTATTAATAAGTAAAATTCTAATCTAATAAGTATTTTGATTTTAGTAATTAAAATTTTAATTATTAAATTTTCTTAGTTAACCATAAACATAAAGCATAAACGAATAAACAAGTCCATTTTTACCTTTAAATAAATTCTAAAAACAAAATTTTTTTTTATTTATGTAGAAATAGAAGTTAGTTTTCGGTATTGATTTGTTGAATAAAAATTGTCTGTTTGATTTGAAAAGGTTTCTTTTTATTTACATTACATGTATGTTATGTTGGAATATCTTTCATTATATTTATTTTACAAATGAATATTTCATATTTCAAAGTTACACAAATATATCATTTATCAAAGATAAAAGAGGAAATTATTCATATTCATATACCTTTTAATAAAGAAAAATATAATTTTTATTACATACTATATGAGTAAATCAACAAAAATTTATTATATCAATATAACATTTTTTTGAATTTTCTTATCAAGATTTTCATTTACATTATATGAGAATTGAATATCACCTTATTTGCAGTATGCATAATTAAACAAAAATTTTAAAAGGTTCGAAATTAATTAAACTCTATATATGGAATTTTATATACGAAAATAAAATATAAGTTGTATACCGTACTATGCAATATTCCTTTCAATTAGCTAATTTAGTTATAGACAAAATAAAAAAAAAAATGGGTCTCAGTTGAATAGTGATTTAAGGCATAGACTGATAACTGAGATATGGTTAACAGATATCGCATTGTCGTCAAAGACCATGCGTATGAATAGTACACCTAAACAGTAGCTAGTTTGTTTACACACTTGTGAAAAAGATTTGTAAAGGATACGAAATAGAAATTTACGATAGTTTTTCAAATTCTCCTTAAATAAATATTAATTACATTATAGAGAACTTTATGGTTAAATTTATTTTACATTTAAAACCATAAAATTTAAATTATTGTATAGTTTAAGATAAACAAGTAATATAAAAAAATATAAATAACTTTCAACTCTGAATAATACTTTATTCATTGCAAAACGTACATAGTACATTCGAGTTATTTCATTTCCATAATAAATAGTAATAAAAAATAAAAATAAAATAAAAACTTTATAATTGGGTATACGAAACGAATTTTTTTATTATTATTATTATTTCAAGGATATTTTTGCTAAATTTTCAACTAACATTGAAAAGAATATGCAATAATACAAACTATGTATACTGTGCATAAAAGTATAATATTATTCGTTCTTGAATTGAATAAAACAAAAATATATTTAATATAAATTTACATTTATATATAGTTAATAAATTTGATGTAAGAAAATTTTTCATTTTAAATTGAATTGAATGCAAATTTTTGTAATTTAAACTCATAGTTAATTAATTGGAAACACTTATTTGTACTTCTGATATTTTTTTAAACAAAATTTATTATTTAATGTTAATTAAAAATATAAATTTTCTTATTTAAAGCAATGAAAAATTTTATTTAAATTTCACTTCATTTTAATTAATTGATCGAAAATAATTAATTATATTTGCATATATATTATTAAAAATGCATTTATTACTTTGACATATTTAGTATTTTTACTTTTTATTTATGTTTGCCAAGATATATTCCACCAGATGAATCCAACAGGTAAATAATGTCTTATGATGATTTTTTCTAAGTTTTAGTATACATATAATCAAACTTATAATTTTGTAAAGTTATTAGTATTATAGAAGAAACTGAAGTGGCCATAGGTTCTAGCGACAAGTAGCAAACAAGTAAAGTTAATTAGAAAAAATTAATAGTTTAATTTATACGGACAAATTACTGCAGTAGTATTTGTCTATGGTAATATAATTGTTTTATTGGCACTTTTAATTAAATTAATTATTAAATTGACTTTTATAATTGAATTGAATAACATAAAAATAAATATTGTATTTTTAAGTTTTAATATGTCCAATTTATAGACAATACTCGTATATCCCCTAAAGTATTTCTGTAATTTTGTTAACTTTGCAAAAACCAGAAAAGAGAACCTATTAAATGGACCATGTTACATACATATATGACAGTTTATCAGGTTTACAAAATAATTATTTTTTCTCTATATTTCCCAGTATAAAATTGTAATCAAAGGTGTAATGAACCCATTTAACCCAAAAGGTTTATTAAAACATATTAACCTTATCAACAAAAACCAAATTCCATCTAGGGAAAACAATCAAAAATATATAGTTTGAGTCATCGTATTGAACTATTCAGAAAAAAATATATAAAAATTCCTGATCGATTTTTATATAAATATTATATAAGTACATTTTTGGCTAAAGTTCAAAAAATTTAATTTCAAAATTGTGTTATCGTTTTTCCAGTATCCTTTTTAGAAAATGTGTGTGTGTGTGTGTTTTTTTTTTGAAAATACTATAATCATGAGAAGAATATTCTATATACATATACAAAAATAATACATTGAAAAAATTCATTTTCTTTTTAACAAGTTCAAGTCGTCCTTGAATTGAATATTAACCAAAAACTTTTTTTTTATTATTGTATAATATACGAAAATTATTCCGCAATCCACAAAATCCCTTCAGAATCTAAAAATATATAATATAATCCTTTGGAGTGGTCATGTTTGCCAGTGTTGATCAACATTTTTTTAAGTATATGGGGAGCTCAAGGAATACAGATAAACACCTCAAAATTCATCGAAATTCGTATATGTAGTGTACATATTTTTTTATTTATTTTGTTCAATTATTATATACATACATACATATATTTTCATCCTTTAGCATAAGAGATGAATAATGGAAATGTGTTAAGCTCGTATAAAAAATTTTATTGCCATCACAAATAAATTTATATACATATATATGTAGATGTTTATATAGCTACACAATATTTGGAAAAATACAGAATTATGTATATATCCTTTATGGCCGATATGGTAAGTTCACCATAAATTTTCACCAGTCAAATAGGAAAAAAATAAATAACAACTTTTCTTATATATTCCGGATATTTAATGTGAAAGTCTATAGGATATTATTCAAATACATATATATATAGATTATATTTCAATATTTTTCCAGTTATATATCTACTATGTTGCATTTGACATTTATGTGCCGATGATTATGAAATTGGTTTAAGTCAAAATATAAAAATAATATTACTATATTAGTTATGTTGTACTGTAAGGACAAAAAATATATTTTCAAAAAACAATTTTTTTTTAAAATACATACATAATTAATACCCCAATGATTTTAAACTAAATTATGATTTTTATTAACAAAAAATATAAAAATTGATATTTATGTATTTCAAATGTAAAGCATGTGAGTTAAACTATTTTCATAACCTCTATGGCATTCAAAAATCATTGAAATATTAATAATGAGCTATGTGTATTAATGTAGGAAATTTCATAAAAATATCTACAAAATGAAGTAAACGGCAATAAAAAAGTAATGATTCATAAAAATATTCAATGCTATGGTGAAAGAACGTATAGATATTTTTTTTTTTTGAGTTTACTATCGATGCATACTTTTTTAATTAACTTTAAAATTGTTTTTAGGATAATTTCATTGGAAATATGAAAATCAGAATAATTAAATTTTGTTAAATTTTACCAAAAGTATAAAAAATTGCGAAATTTGATTTTCTATAAAATTTATGGGTAACTGAAATATATTTCCCTGGAGGCTAAATATATGCTTTGGTGTTTTAGATTATATTTTTATTTCAATTTTTTTTTTTAATATTTATATAAAATAAGCTCTTTGCATTTATGAGCCTACTAAATCAAATCAATTCCTATATAATCCTATATAATAGAATATGATGAAAATGCAGCAAATATTTTTAAATAACATCTATAGGTATTCTTAAATTTATTAAGAACAATTAAAATAATTACTAATTTATCATAAAAGCATAAATATTTATTACAATTTTCAATAAATAATAAAACTATGATAAATAGAATTATTTAAATTGGAAAAAGTTAAAAATACATTTTAATTATCATATTTTTATTTATAGTCCTTTTGTAATAAAAATTAATATTATATGCAACAAATACAGTTATATGAATTCAATAAGGATATATGTAGCTTTTCTGAATAAACAAAACCATTTAAGATCATGATATATGTTACAAGGTTAAAATTATATAATGAAATTAATTATAACTCAGATGTATGTAATCAATATAAATTCTAGTTATGTGCTTTTAATCTGAGTATCATCATCATCATAAGAGCACATGTTTATTTAAATCAATTTAATTCAGAAAAATTGCAAAAAAAAATTTATTAATAAATATTTGTGTCTTTAAATTTAGTTTTGAAATTAAATTTAATCAATTACATCATTTTTTTATTCAATTGAACCAAAATTAGTAAAATTTTGCTAATTTTGGTACAATCGAATTTTTATATTAACTTTTTATAATAATTTAAGTAACATTATATTTTATTCATATAATTTTCTCCGTTCTCGAATACTTAAACTCGAATTAACATTAACATATGTACATATTATTAATTAGAAACAAAAATAGATTATCAATTAGTCAAATTTAATGACTTTTTTATTGAATAGCTTTAATAAATATCCTATTAAATATTTTTTTTAATTTTGGCAATATTATATGTGAACTAAATTTGTTTCGAAAACTGAACATTCATAATTGGTTTTAATAAATGTTATTAAAAATTAATGAATAAAAAATGATTTTAATTATGAAAATTATTTTTAATAAAAATAAATATTATTACTAATTATTGGTAATTTAGAGATACAATAACAATATTTATTAAATCATAAATTAAATATACATAATTACTTATTGTATACATTTTTTGTGCAGAATAATTATTTTTGATATTATTCAAATTAAATAAATATTTATTAAATATTTTTGTTTTATTATATACATAATAAAATAATTTTTAGTAATTTGGATTTAATTTTTAATGGTATATTGTTTTTTGGAATGATAATTTGGAATAGTAAATATAACAGTATGGCTCGATATTGAAGGATAACTATACGACTGTTTTTAATCTTCAATAGCAGAAAGGATATTCCAGGATTTCATTTCAGATTAAGTTTAATTTTTTTTTTGTGATTTATTTGCTTAAAATATTATAATATAAATTACAATGTCACCTTTTTACAACCAATAAAAAAATTGTGAAAAAATTAATAAGAATTTTTTTAATAAAGCATTACACAAATTCATTATTAATTCCAATGAAATGAGTACCAGAGGAAAAAATAAATCTTTTAGGATTTATTTTCTTTTTGTTTTGTAAATTAGTCTTAAAAATGATTTCAGGACATAAAAAAAAACCAAAAATATGATTTAAATATTTTATTGCAGTGACGGAACTACAAAGATAATAGAAGCCATGGATTGTACAACAAATTAATTACAATAATATATAGTAGAGAGCATTTAAATTTCCGGAAACAAAACAATTTAGAAAAAGCATAATTTTTGTAACAGAATTTTCATATAACTAGGTAATTGTCTTATGTAAAAATTACATTGCTGTTAATTTGTTCACTTTATTGTTGGAAATGAGAAAAACAAAAATCAGAATTAGAGCAATAAACAGTCAATTAATTTTGAAAGTTCTGACACTGTTTTTCTTAAATTTAAATAATATTTTTCTAATTTATTTTTCAATAAATTTGAAGGTAAAGTATAAAAAAAATTTCAAATTTAATTACAAACAAAGATCTGGATAAAAAGTAATCCCAATTGCAAAAATTATAAATATTAAAGAATTTATTTTTAATAATTTATTAAAAAATTATTTATTTTAAATTATCTTCAATGCCATCAAAAAAATTGACATAAAATAATAATAATAAATATGTAGTATATTAAAGAAATTATGATTTAATATATAAATTTAATGGAAAAATATTTATTTTATTTCAATTATGGAGTTTTGGAAAGAATATTTTTTGCAATTATTTTAAATTATATTTTTATTTTGTTTTGTATAATTTATATTTTATCGAAGATTTAATATTATTATGTTCAAATGAGAAATATGACAATTGACAATCAATCTTGAATTTGACATAAAGAAAAGGTAATTTTTATTCTAAGAAATTTATATAAATAATAAATTGATAAATTTAGATTTATTCAAAAATTTTGATAAAGTAACATAAATAAATTATTTATATACATTTAAGTATATATTTTAAAATAATATTCTAATTATTAATTCAACTTGTTTTAAAACATTTCCATTAAATATTAGGATTATAATTTATTATCTGTTTTACTATAAAGTTAAAATTACCTCTCTAATGTGTTTTTATTTTTTATTTTGAATCATTTTATTTAAAATACAAAAAATTATATTTTTTAAATATTATATGTAAAGGGAAAAATTAACTTTAAATTATAAATCCTCTTAGGTAAAATAATAATGAATTTATTTACAGGATAAAGTAAGAAGTAAAAGAGAAAATTCTAATAAAATTATTGTCGGTAACTAAAATGTTATGGATTAGGTAATAGATTATGCCATGATAAAAAGGATTTTTTTTTGTTCTTAAATTTTAATAATAATTTACTTAAAGCTGTTTATGCAATATTTTATCTATACATCAATATTTATTTACGTAATATTAATAAATTGCTAACTATATAACAAATATTTAATAATTACGAAAATAAACATTGAAATTTTAACAAATAATTTACAATTAAGAAATTAAAACTATATATCCTTAGGTGATCATTAATCTAAATGGATTTTCGAATTAAACGATTTTTTTAAAGTGAATTTTATTTTATTAATCAAAATTTTTAATTTATATTGACCTTAGTTACAAAATCTGTATTTAAACAAAACTCAGTCTGACAGACAACAAGAGTAAAAATATTCATCCTGAGTAGTAATTAAAGTATTCTGATGGAATATCCTTTTATAATACTTAAGTACAAAATAAGTATATCCATATAAAAAATGAAAATGTTGAAAAATTTGTAAAATAATTCAAAATTATCATTAATTTTTCTATTTTTATAATTTTACTACAGACAAAAATAAACCAAGTATATCGTCATTTGAAAAGGACATTTTCTTTTAATTTTTTACCTGACGGAAGTAACTTTTTTTTAATTTTTATGGTATTTTTCCTTAGGGGTCGACAATTTCGTTTGTGGTTATATTATTTGTTTTATGTTTTGTGTCAGTTAAAAAAAATGAATTGGATTTTTTTTTTATATAGTAAATGTGCTGTAATTTGCTGTTGTTTGTTGTGTTGTTATATAATGTTGCTAAGTATAGTAATGTGGTTATGCAATATGATTTTTTTCATTTGCAACCAACCGGAAAATTAAAATAATATATAAATGTTGAAAATATGTATATATATGTATAGAAAAACATATCGCGTTTTATGTTGCGAGATGATGTTTTTCTTTTATGATGGTTTTTAAAAAGTTTTTTAAAAAAATACATAAAAGTTTTCATTTTTTATTAGAATAATTTAGATGGAGATGAAATGTGGTATGGTAGTTAAATTGAAGGTAAAAAAGTACACTTAAAAAATCGTTAAATATTTTCTACAGAATTTAATAATTAATTTTAAGTTGATTTAACACAAATATTTTAACAATTTTTAGTTTTTTTTTTTGTAAATTTAAATTCTATTATTTTTATTTCAAGAATTTTTTAAATTTCCAACAAATTCAGATGTCTATATTAAGCATAATTTCTTAGTTTCTTTTAAATATATATATGTACTTGTCTAGATAGAGAATTAAGCTGGTCTAGAATTCAAAAAATATTTTAATTTGTGTTTGTTTCTTACAGAAAAACATTTCTCATGTTAAAGTTAATATAATTATAAACTCACTGAATTTCAAATTGTGTTCATACCTCTGACATGTCGTTTTCTGTACATGACTATATGAGATAGATTTATTTAAATATGAATTTCTTGTATACGTTTTACAAAATTTTTAATTAGATTGTTTTATTTTCTGTATATAAGCTTTTAACGTATACTCCTATTATGATATTCATAAAGATTAACTTTTTCCATTCAATTAGTGTTAATCAACCGAATCTTATATCATTTCTTATCTTTCACTTAAAAAACATTGAAAAATTTTCATGTTCATTCGGATAGAAATTATATAACATGAAAAAATGTATTCCTACATTATATAATTATATACATTATAATATGTATACAGTTTGAAGAAATTTTGATGTCCTGGACTTTGAAGAAATTTTGATTGAAATTTTTGGTAAAATTTATGATTTTGGGTTGAATTCCTTTTTAAAAGGATTGTTAAATTTTTATTTATTTATTTATTTTCTCTTGAAATGTTCACTGATGTAGACAAACTGTTGACACGTTTATTTGCGTTCAAATAATTAGACAAAACAACAAAATATTTATATATATATATATATATGATATTTATATATAAAGAATTTTAAAATTCTAAGAAGAAAAACGAAATTTTTTCAAGATTTTCTTTTGATAAATTGAAACTATAGATGTAGGTATATATAATGTGTATATGAATGCCATGAAAAACAACCCTTTATATATATTTTTTATAATGGATATTGGGTATATATAGTAATAGTAGGTATATAAATTTTATAATGGGGCAAAAAATGAAATTAAAAATATAGAAAGCTTATATAGAAGAAAGAGATGTTCGTCGAACTGATTTAAAAGGTTTCAAACTAATTAAAAAGTTTTATTGTTTCATGGAGAAATTAGATTGGATACAACCGTATAGACATCTCATTACGAGTTTAGACAAAATAAGATTTTTAATTTTATTTTACTTTACTTTTTTTTTTTTTAGAAAATTATATTTCTTTTCATTTAGAAAAGTTTTATAGGATTTTTTTTTTGTGGGACAATAAAGAATGAGAAATCCGTCTGTGTAATGTAATATCCGTTGAATTTTGAAGGAAATTTAAATAAAAAGGATACCAAAAAGGGAAATATTTCTTCTTCTGTTTTTATCGTTGTCTATAATCAAAATCTAAGGGGAATTTGAATATGGAAAACTTTTTCTTAAAAAAAATTAATTTGATATTTTTTGTATAGATTGAAAAATGAAAATATAGAAGAAAAAAATTGATTAGAATATAACAAAATTAATTCATAATTGGATTTAAATTTTATGCAGCTGAGTAAGTGACAAATGTATGTATATGTATGTATATCTATATTTTTTCAATAATTTACATCCTTAAAAGTTTTTTTATATATTTACTGTACATAAAAAACTTTGTAATTTTTGGAGATGGTAAATGATAAAATTTATTTTAAAGAAATTTTAAGTTCATTTTTTTTATATCCTCTTATATTTTAATAAAAAAATATTTATTTTATAAAGTTTTTTAAGTTTATTTATATATGTAATTTAATATTCATATATTATAATTATAATTAATTGTGATTATCCTTAGGGGAGTATTTTTTTCCGCAAAAAGTTTTCATTTATGAATACGATAGTAAATATGAATCCTTTTTTTTTTGCTGTCTTGGTGTTTTAAATCGTTTTAATTTATAGAGTGGTTGTTAAAGTTTTAATAAAACTTTTCTTATAAATAAACTTTAGTAAATTATAAATTTCTTGGGCTTTGTGAAGGAAAAGTATTTTTTTTTTCTTTTGAATTAAATTCGACTATTATATATTATCGAGTTTTGTACTGGTCTATAATTAGATAAATGTTAAATAAATTTTTTACTGAAACTAATAAAAAGATTTCAAAATTAATAAATTAAATTAATATAATTAAAGAAAGGTAATATTTAAATTTATACTATTTATTAATAATATACTTAATTTCTCATTTAAAGTGTAGAAATTAGAAAGCAATAATATACAGACAAAATCAAATATGTATGTACTATTTAATAAATATATATACAACAGTTTCACATAAAATTCATTCCATTTAACTTTTTATTATAATTTTTTCACCCAAATAGTAATATACAATAAAATAAGGACATATAAAAGTTCATATATATTCTGATGATGATTCAAATATTATATATATACATATATAAAAATAATAATGATTTTTTTGTTTGTATACCTAAAGTTATATTTACTTATGAGCCTTTTTCAATTTCCCTGGATATTTTCTCGTTTTGTGTTTTTTTTTTCTGCAGAGGAAGTAATCATTTAGAAATATAATTAAATAAAATAATACAAGGAGTTTGTAAACATATATATATAGTAATATAAATTTGATTTTAATTTCTGTGTGGGATATGGTAATAATATTCAGATGATTTTATATAACAAAGATACACCTATAATTTAAATTCGAAATAATTAATAATTTTGTGAAATTATCAGTTATACGACTACATCTGTTAAAATTTAAATACAAAAATAATTTGTATTTGAAAAGTTGACAGACAAATTGAAATATAAATTTCCTTAAAATGGACTAACCAAATTACTAAAATAGAAAACTTATTATATAATTTCTAGTTTAGTTATAAAGGCAGAAGTTTTCTTCTCCCTAAAAATGTATTTATATATGAATTTATGAAAGGAATTTGTAATATGTGAAGATAACTAAAATAAAGTTATTCAAAGAAAAGTAAGTATATAAAAAATTATATATATATACATATAATATATATATATATATTTTCATTCCATTTAATTTCTTTTGTGGTTTTAATGTTTAATAATATTATATTTATATATAATAGCAGCTTTTACTATCATTTCACATTAGTTTCACATTTAATATTAAAAGGAAAAAAAAAGAAAAGATTTTATTTTTCATAAAGAAAATATGGTAAAATGTGTGACAGAATATTTAGTCTACTTACTATGCTATGCTTTTTGTTATAATTTTAAATTTATGTATTTTTATATTAGATAAAGTTAATCTAAGTTTTCCAGTAAATAAAGGAAAAATCATTATATGAGAGAATCAAATTGCTGAAACTGCAAAAATCGAGTTCCGATGGAAACGCATTTTAAATCTATATAATATACATAATTAACTGTCAATAAATATTTTAGCTCTTGAACTAACTATTTCGTACTAGTAATAATAGCTGTGATTAACCTGGTATTAGATAACATGTTTGGGTAGCAGTAGCATCACACATATACATATATGTAACACACAGTTTAATAAGTTTCATAGTTCTGAAAATGATGTTAAGTAATTGCACATTAGTTACTTAGTTATTGCACATTAGGTCTCTAGTTCATTATTTTGTTGGGATTTAACATAACAGAATAGTCTATACTTCTCCTATATCATTGTAAGAAATAAGAAGAACAATATTTTTATATAGTCAGATATTGAAATTCAATTTAATTTGTGCCAATTGCAAAATATTGATTTAAAAATTTCATTAAAATTATACAATTATTTATATAAACAATATATGTATATGTATATTCATAAATAAATCAATATTATTATTTAATATAAATTAAAATTCATGACTTTCTCAAATATTATTTGAGTTTATTGATTTTATATTTATTCGTTATATATTATATATAATGTTATATAAAAAATTAAATTGTATGTACATTAATAATAAATTGATTTCTTATTAATTAAATTTTAACATTATTCTATTTAATTTAAGGCAGAATTTGTATATCCACAATAGTTGTGGCATTCATTCAGATTATATATAATTTAACATAATCTGAATTTTTTTTTTAATTTTCAACAAGGAAATAAGGGAATAAAAAAAATTAAATAATATATTACCCAAAGTAACGCAATAGAAAACTTTAATTTTTAATTGAATTGTATAGACATTTATGTAAATTACTTTCATTAGGACAAAATTTGTTGATTGTTATTCAGAATATAACAAGTATATTTATGAATTATACATTTCCGCTATAAAAACTAATGATAAAACGCACTGGGACAAGTTAATTTATTTATAATTAACCAGTTTTACAGGGTAAATTAAATTAGTTAGGTCGCTGTCAGTCGTTAATGCCAATATACATAATGTAGTTCGCATTGTTTAAATGTAATACAATAGTTTGAAAATATCGTATTGAAACTTCCTCAAAATAATATGATGACTTTCTAAGATATATTTCAACATTTATATAACCATAATACTATTAACAAAAAGAACTAAATCACTCTATCAATATTATTGTTATTCAAATTATATTTTCAAATGTGTCCTTTTATCATTGATGTGGTTTACCAAAATTCACTGAAAATAATATACAAACAATAAAAATAAATATATATTTATATGGTTGTCCAGTTTATAAATAGAAAGCACGCAAACTATTGACATGAATGAGGCTGAAATTGAAGTATATTATATGTAGTGAGTGAATATAAGGTGTGATGATAAACATTTTTTTTTCTATAGACGACTATAATATTAAATATTAAAATTTTAGTTACAAAATATATAGTAATGATTATCTAATTATGCGCATATAATTATATATTATTAAGTTGTTTTATGGATTTAAATTATTATCTGGATAACCACAAAATCATGTCCTATTTAATTGTGATTTACGTACGGATGCGTGATTTGTATAGAAAAACTAATAAAATAAAATGTAAATTAGAATTAATATATGTACAAAATACAACAAAAAAATATTATAAATGTGAAATTGGAATATCATAATTATGTTCAAAATTATATTTATTTAAATTATTGAAGCGATTGGGTGATTGCAATTAGATTATGTTAAATATTTTACAAATCTTTTTAGTTTCTAATGGATGTACAATTTTTATATATTTAATATATGTGTGGACTATAATCTTAAACACTTATATAACTCTTGGGTAGAATTTATTTCTTATTTGTTTATTGGTAAATGGATTGAATAAATTAATAATATAATTTTTTTTAATTTCTTGCAGGATTTAAATTTATAGTTTAATAAAAAAAATGATCTATAAACTTCTTTATTAATATTATTGTATAACATTACCGATTATAGATTTAAATATATATACTCGTATATTATTTAAAAATATCAAATTAATCTAATTAAAATTATTGATTTATTTACAAATTATTATTGTTATGTTATAATAGCATATTATTATATACATAATTATTATATGCATTTACATATTTCAAATTTATTTTTTAGACAAGAACATAATTAAAAATTTAAAGTTGCATAAATTTAATATATAATATATATGAGATAACATAATTTATATACCATACATGTATATGTATATAGGTAATTTTTAATTAATATTTTTGATGCATTTAAATAAATAAATAAATTTTATAATACTATTAATATATAATGTATTGGTTGGGTTTGAGTTAAAATTAAATTAATTATGTAAGTATATAATAAATATATTAAAGTATTAAACTATCTATTAAATGAATCAATAATCTAACTCGAATTATTTGTATTACACAAATATCTTGAATATTCAAATATATTCAAATAAACTAATAAATTCATAATTAAAAATATGTATATATAAGAATTAAATTTGGATATTATTTAATTATGGTAATAATTGAATGTATGATTGCTGGCAAAAGAGTTATTATTTGGTTTAAAACTATCATTGCTGGCAAAAGAGTTATTATTTTGTTTAAAACTATCATTATTTTTTTAAGATAAATAACATTATGCAAAAATTTTTTTACTAATTTATTTACGATTTATTCAAAAATGCCTTCAAATTATATAGTGTGAGTTTAAGATTATTTTAAAACTTAAGGAAATTAAATTTATTATTCAAAAGTCTAAAAATTATATTAATATACATTATTTAATATTTTTAACAATGAAATGGATTACTTTTATAACCTTTTTAAATTATAATAATAATAATTCATTTTTTCCAATAAATCTTAAATTTTTCTAAATTCAATAAAATTATACGAAAAGGACTTAGTTTAACCAAAAATATATAAAATAATGATTGATGGACATGTCACATATTCAAAAAATATATTAAACTGATATCAATTTTCTATATATAAAATGATAAAATATTTCTATACATACATCAAGAAAAAAAATTGTAATACACTTTTACTCCTTAAGTGTAAATATTGTTACATAAAATTTTGGATATGTGCTAGCTAACATAAAAAAAAGTTTATTGAAAGCTAATATATATTTAAGGAATACAACAATTTTTTCTTGATAATGTCAAAAAATATGAAAACCATTAGCGATAAAAAGCTAGAAACACTCTGTATATAAGTAATATAATGTGTTATTATACAAAGAAATCTCTAAAGTGCATTATGAGAAGATTTGTTGATGTCGTAAAAAAAAGAAAAATTTAATTTTCGGTAATGTTAAAAGTTTTGTTGTAGAACAAAATAAAATAAAAATAATACAACAATATTTTTTTTTCGAAAAGAAAAGTTTTATTTATGGATATTGTTAAATTATGTTTTCTTTATTTTTTTAAAAGATTTTTTAAACAATTTAATATATTTGTTTATGATGGGGAAACTTTTCTTAAAATTGGTTAAGAAGATTATTATTTGAAGTTGATAAGAATATGATTTTGTTTTAAATATAAATATTTGTTTGATAAATGGATAGAATGTCAAGAAAATTTCTTTTGAAAATATATCGAAAATAAAATAATCTTAAAGATTATCAATTAAAATAATTTTAAGTCTATGACATTCAAAAATCTTTATACTAAATGCATTAAGAAAGCAAATGATTTAGTAGATGAACTGAAAAAAATTAAAAATTGTTATAAAGAACTTAGGTAATGTAATTTACGTTATGTAAGTTTATTTATATCTCAAAATAAAATCAAATACCATCAATAAAAATTAATATTGAAAATACCACAAATTCTAGTTCATCTTTATATATTATTTATTAGACGTATATCATATTAATGTATATAGTTTTAATAATAAATTTATATTAAATAATATTATAGAGCACATTTTAGTAATAGATAGAAAATATAAGGTATGTATATCATAAGATATTTATGTGCTGAACGTTTTCATAAATTTGTCACATTTTGTCCTATCATTAATTGTATCGGTCTTTGTTACAATATATAATCCTTCTTCTTATAATGTCGAGAGACACTTTAAAGGATGTATGAATAAGTATTTATTATTAAGATTTATGAAAAATACTGCATAAAATAATATGTTTAAAATATTGTATTGTATAGTTAATTTTGTAAATTAATTTTCAGATATTTAGTTACTTTAGTTAATAAATTGTTGAACAAAAGTAACAATTTTATAAATATATATTTTGATATACCGTATTTAAAATTATATATAAATACAATAATTATTTTTAATTTAATTTTTTTTCAATATATAAGAATTTTTGTTTAAACAAAACCAAACTAACCTAAAAAATAAATTCTGAAATCGGATTAAAATATTCTATAAAACAACAAATTATGCTCAATATTTATTATTCTGTGAAAATCAAAGATTTTATTCTCTTTATTTTACCAAAAATCCTTCTAAAATTTATCATGTGGTCATAAATCTACTTATTTTATTTTATAATAATTTTTCTATATCCTTTCACAAAAAAATAAAACCAAAATATAAAATCAATATTTTTTATAAATTTACTAAACATAATAAAAAGAATATATAATATTTTTTTTTTCAGTAATTTTTCTATAATACTTTTTGGGGGATTACTTTTTTAGGGTGGGGTGGGCGTGGGGGCAATACTAAAGAGCCAACAACGATTATGGTATATTTTTTTTAAATCTTTATGAATAATTTATTATAATGTATTATTATTATTATTTAGATATAAATATCTAAAGGATTTGTTTAAGTTTACCACACAAGGGTATAATTCTATGTTGATGATAGCATAATAAGACAAAACATTGATTTTCAACAATACATCATAATATAATATTTTTAAAAAATCTATACAATTTATATCCGGCTTATATAGTTATATAATATTAAGGTTTATCTATATATAAGGTACTTTTAGATCCCATGGGAACCATTAAAGAAATAATACTATTAAGAGACTAACCATTTATGGTTCATTCAAAAAAATATATATAAATATTTATATATATATATATATAAATACTTAAAAGAAAAATAAGTATAAGTGGTCATACCACAAAATATTTTGGTTTCCTATTCATAAAAAAAAATATCCTTTAGATCCTTTTTTTAGGCAATCTAAATTTGAAAAAATATTAAAAAAAATTTCATCATTTAATTATTAACAAAAAGTTGAACTTTCACTTTAAAAGGATGTAGGTATAATATCCTAATAATAAGCAATTTTTTTTAGAAGATTTAAATTGAAGAATAACACAGTGAATATAAATTTTAAATACTTAACTGTTATTTAATACTATTCATTTCTTCTCCATATTTAAATATTCACTATATACATATTTAATTTCAACAAAGTGGAAAAATTTAAAGTGAATTGAATTGAATTTCCTTGTCCACTTTAAATAATGTTACAATCACTTATAAAAATATCAAATTATAAGATATATATATTGAAACTTTTAAAGTTATTAAAAAATTCTCAATTTAAGTTTGGCTATTTCAAAAATAAAGTATTGAAAATTTTTTATATCGAATGTCTAGACGTAATAAATTATCACATTTATTTTTTAATACTATATTAAGAAACTAAATTTTTGTAAATGATATTAATAAGATATCTATTTGTATATTTTCAAACACAAAACAGAAAAAAAGGATGGAGTACAATTTATTAATCAAATATAATGTCAAATAAAATTAAATTTAAAAGAAGAAACAAAAATATAAAGTCATATTTTTTGACACAATTATATACAAATATTAACTTTCAACTTGTTTTTTTCTTATTATTTTGTTGTTGTTTTGAAAATCACCTTTTATCTATGTACCAAAAGATATTCAACAGATTTTCAAATCAACCCTCAACATTGTTCTATATTTTTAATAAAAAAAAAAAAATCTAAATATTTCTGTCATATTTCATCTTTATAGTACTTATTAACTTTGACATTGTATATTGCTATTATCTTTTCTAACATTTTCTATGTTGTTACTTCCTTATTTTTTTTTTTTTTGGTTATATTATTTATTGTTGACATTTTTATATGGCAATTGTGTTGAGAATTTTTGATTTTTATCTTAAATAAACTTTGATTAAGTGTTTCAGCATAAATTTTAAGATTTAGAAATTTCATATTCATTTATTTTTCTGTGTGTGTATATTATACGAAAAGGTATTCATTTCTTTTTTTCTTCTTATACTTATAATGCTGTAAATATTTATATGGTTTAATATTAAATATTAACTTACCCCATTTTTTTCGCAAACACCACCGGCATTTTTAAGATCGCCAGTCCATGCTAAACCAAGTGTTCCCATTTCAAAATCACGATATGTAAACATATATGCTAAACAAAAGGCATCATAATCTTCCTCTGAAAAAAAAAATTAACGAATTTGAAGAATGTTTTCTTTTTAAAAGTTAAATTATTTGCATTAAAAAAATAAATATATAAAAATTTCTTATGTATATGTTAAAATCACATTTGATTCATCGAAAAACAAAAATAATTTTTATACAAGAAAAAATATTTAAAAATATCACAATGTCAATAAATAATTTCTATAGCATAAATAATTTCATATTCCTATTATGTTCATAACTTTTTTAACTAATCTACTTATCATTATGTTTCTGCCAATTTTTTTTAACAATTTATACTAATTAAAAGTAGAATGTTACAAGGATTCAAATTATAATTAACAAAATTTCATTATTTTTAGATGGATTTTTTGGTAACAAAAATTATTCTGGACATGTTCTTCAAATATATATATATTATTATATATAAAGTTTATTTTTAAACTTTCTCATTATAATAAGTACGAGTATTTAAAAACTTTGCTTAAAATATTTTTTTTATACAATATATATTTTTTTTTTTTTGAAAAAAAGTAATATTTCAGGAAGAATCTTCCTTGATTAAAATGTCATTAAAAATAAATTATAATTTTTTTTTTTGAATTTTTTAATGACTTTTAAAAGTAGTTTTTTGCCTCATAAAACATTTATATATTTTTAATTTTTTTTTGTGATATTTTTAAATTGATTTTTATTTAATAATATTTTGAAGATTTAGTAGACGACATTATGCATTTAACTGGAAAAGAATTTCGATGTATGATTGGCCTAAATAAAAAGGTATTTGATATTATAAAAATAAATTATTTTCATAAAAAAACTAAATTAATGGTATTAAATTTAATGAGTTTTTAACGTATTTTACAGGATGTTCGTATTGTAGCGCCATTTTCTAATGCATCCTTACAAAGAAATACAAAAGTTTATCCACCGCCACGGTACATATATATAATTTTTTTTATTAAATATAAATGTATATCAATTATCGCAATTAAAATATTAATTTAGGAGTTAATTATAAATTTGTAATAGAAATGAAAATTTATAGTGTTACTAAAAATTTACAATACTAATATAAAATTTTAAAATATTTTCAATAATTTTCAAAATATTTATTGGTAAGCAAAATTATTGCTTAAGATATACTTAAACATAGATTAAATTTACGATATTTTAATATTAATGAATATAAACATAACAAAATATTAGATTCTTGGTGCAATATATAAATTATATCAAAATTAATACATTATATAGTTATTATTCTAAATTGCCATGAATAAATTTTGTAGATAGAGTCAATTAGAAATAATAAAGTTATCTCGGTATCAAATAATTATATAAAGACTATACTAGAAAACTTAATTAAATTACATTAATTTAAATGGAATATAACTTAACTTTAAGTAATATATAATTATTAAAAGGATATATTCAATACTATAATTGCATATTGATATGATATTATGATAAATTAATATTGAAGAGATTATTATATAATTAAATTTAATTCAATATTTTTATTACACAATATTTTCATTATTTTTCCTTCAATATTAATAATTTATTTTTTTTTCATATTTGATTAAAGATCTGATCCATTTGTCAAACGTCCAAATAAAACAACATTATTTCGAAGATATTTTTTACGTGGTGATATACCACTAACAATTGGCCGTCCTCATGATTTAAAATATCCAGTAAAAAAGGGTACACCAATTGTAAAATGGCTATTTGATCCAAATAATTTAGATTATTGTTATTATTTACCAATATTAGTTGATGGGTAAAATTTTATAATCTTAAAAATTTGTATTTCTTATTTTTGGTTTCATTTTGATTTTTCTTTTAGATTATCAGATAGTAATTCAAGTTTAAGAGAATTAGCACGAAATGCTGTATATGATTTAATTTTACGTAAACCAAGTAAGGTAAAGTATTAAATAAATCAATAATAGAGTTTATTGTTTTTTCACTTATTATTGTTAAGATGTGTCGAAAAAATATGTAAAATTAAAATTTAACTATTTCATATTTTCTTTATAATAGATTTTACCAGTTGTACCACAATTGATTTTACCACTTAAAAGAGCATTTAATACAAATGATCCAAAAATTATTGTATCTGCATTGAAAGTTATCCAAAAAATGGTACTTATGGGTAAATATTATAAATATCATATTTACTGTTTTAATTGAATTAACATTAATCAAATTAAATCATACTCCTATATAATATTGAATTAATTTTACATTCGATAACTTAATATATTAATGTAATATTTAATTTCGTTATTTATACTTTATTTTATTTTTTATATTAATTATTTCATTTTTATTTTACATATAAGATAATTATTTTATTTTTGAATACTATTTAAATTATACTAATTAAATTAGGTCCTTGCGTTGGACAAGCGCTGGTGCCATATTTTCGTCAATTATTACCAGTTTGTAATCAGTTTCGAGATGTTACTGTAAGTTTGGGTAGTGGAATTGATGCCCAACGCAATAGTCGTGTTGGTGATGTAATAATGGATACATTAGAAATATTGGAAAAATGTGGTGGACCAGATGCATATATTAATATTAAATATATGGTACCAACATATGAGAGTTGTGTAATGAATTGAAAAATTATATACATAAGAAGTTTATAACTTATAATTTTAAATATTTTATAACGCCTGAATAACTATAAAAATATCGCAAAAATTTAAATTAAAAAAAAGAAATGAAAGAAATTGATGAAATTGAATAATAATTTTAAATTTTTTTTATTATAAAAACAAAAATAAATAATTTCAAGTTAGTAAAAGATTTGTTTTAATGATATCAATATTTATAGATAGTTTAAAAAATCACAGAAAAATCAAATTTAAATTTAATAAATTTAATGTCCTTAGGCAAGAAAACTGACACACTGTAATTTATTTTATATGTTAGTAAAAATCCTATTTTGAAAATGTCGCATTACTTTCAAACTTGATTGATTTATAACTTTTTTATATTTTTATATATAAAATAAAAATAGATATTTAGATAAAAATATTTATTAAAAATCAATTCTATATACAAATTTATTTTATATAGTGAAAATGTAAAGTAAATTAAATAAAAAATGTCATGGTTCATTTTAGACAAAATATTTACAAGCACATACAATAAATAATATAGAAATCTAAATAATAAACAAAATTTTTTAGTATAGGATAGTAAATTTTAATGAATAATTCAATTAATAGTCATACTAATTCGGTTAAAGTGGCATCCATAACTTTTCATTACCTTTCATGAGTTTTCCTTAATTGAATTATTTACAACTCAACTATACATTTATTTAGACAATATATATATGTATACATATAAACATATTTCACATTTACCTGAAAATAGCTCTAAAAATTTTTCAACTCCATAATTGCCGGGAAAACGATATGTTGGATCTTTAAGTGCATTCGAATTGTGAACTTTTATACGTTTTATCATAAAAGTTATATTGTCAGGTTTGCCATCGCCATTGAAATCTAAAAAAAACAAATGATTTTTTTAATATATATATATATGTATTATTTGTATCTTATTTTTTTTAAAAATAAGTTAATGAAATGAACAAAATTGGAATATAAAATATATAAAAATATTATTAAAATAAAATGAAAATGATTTTAAATTTTTTTAAGCGCATTTATAACATTTAATAGATATTATAAAATATAAATTAAATTCTTATCACGTTTTAAATTTAAAGGAAATTATCTTATTTTCTTAACATTTTTATTTTATAAATTTTTGCTATTTTTATAGTATGGTATTATAATACATTTGGTGTCACTTGTAAAATTATATTTTATATAACTTTTGATATAATTTTTTATGGTAATATATATATTGTAAAATTCAATTTAAAAACATCGGTTACTAAACGTAAAATGTAATTTTATTTAAATTTTAGTAATTTTGTTTTGTGTATTATTAATTTTTTCTCATATATTTAAACAATATTTAAGATAAAATTTGAAAAATAACGATCACAAATATATATAAAATATTTGCATATTGAAATTAATAATTTATATTTTTAGTTTTCCTTTGATAGTTAAAATTCATTTAGGATACGATTTTAATTATGCAATTTGAATAATTAATAAACAAAATTTAATTACTATAATATGAAATTGTTGAAATATTTTTCAATTGTTTTAAACTATTCAGTCAAAATTCAAAATACCTTTGTTCTATCAAAAAAAATTCCTTTCAAAAGTTATGCAAAAAAGTTCAATAAATGTTGGTATGTTGTAGACTTTATGAAAATCATATTTTTGTATTACAATTCTTGGCGCAAATTGTTCATATTAACAGTGACTTTTTATTTACCAACAAAAAATGGGTCAATTATGTCGTAAAGTTTTCAAAAATTTTGTACCCTCTTGACAGCAATAGATGCATTTTTATTTTTAGTAGAATATGTATATACAAATTTATTATAGTAAGCACATATACGAAATAACAATTTTGTTATGTATATAAATAATAAATCAACATTTACATAAATTTTAACGAATTTGAAAAGTGGCATAATTTAAAATGGGCTAGAGTTTTTTTAAATGGCGTAAAATTAATATTCAATTGAAGGATATTATAAAATTATCAAATATAAATTATTAATATGTAATTTTAAATTGATATTAAATCACAAATATCTAATTTTTAATATATTTAAAGATCGATTAGTAATAAAATATTATTTATTAGATTCATTTACATAAAATTTATATTCTCATTTTTCATTTGTAAAAAAAGAAAAAGAAAATTACTTTTTTCACCGTTTTTTTTTTTTGTAGAAAGAAAACATTATAAAAATATTAAATAATAAATTCACGTTTCGATAACTTGGGATTTTGAAAAAAAAAAACTTTTAGCATCAATAAAGGTACCTAACTTACACTATAATATTTTTTGTATGTTGCATTTCTTTATTATTTTACTATTTTCCAGTAAAAAAAGAAACTTTTCCATTTTCATTTAAACTTTTACTCTTGTTCTTTATTAAACTTCTGAAGATTTCGTATTATAGATTTTTGTTTTTGTATTAATGGTTTGGGTAATAACGATGCAAAAAACTAATACGAAAAACAATCATTACTATAAAAATTTTCAGGATTTTTTTCTTATTTCTTTCAATACCATAAACCAAGTATATATACAAAAAATTCTTGTAGCGTATACAATGGAAAAAGGATAACTAAAAGTAATAATTCAATATTTTATTATACAACAAAAAAAAAATCCATATTCAGAGGTTCCTGTGAGAATTTCAATGTTTTGAAATATTTCTCGGGTACGGATATCCTAGTTGGGTTTGAGAATGATATAAAAAGGATATATTGTTAAAATTATATAAAAGATGAATGGTATACAATAGGCGAAATTTTTGAAATTTATATACATATTTGTGAAAAAATAATAAGGAATTTAAGGTTAACAAAAATTAGTAAACTATTCACAGAATAATGTAATGGAAAAAGTAAAATTTTACTTGTATTTCAAATGCAAATATAAAAGGATGAATGAAAATATTAAAGATGAATTTTCACAATTTTCTTTGTTAATATTCAAAAATATGAAAAAAATCATAAATAATATAAAAATTCTATTGTATTTATAATTTTGAGAAATATTATATGAATCAATGAAAGTTTCTGAAGGATCTTATTGGCTTATAGTGTTGGCTGGTATGCAATAAATGTAAAACTGAGGAGTTCCTGGTTAGATTCCTGAAGGTGAGATCAAATTAAATTAGGAAAAAAATTTCTGAATCTTGAAGAAAATGTACACTGTGGCGGATTCATATTCATAAATTTGATGCGAATTTTTAATTTTTGGCATATTAATTGCAATAGTTTTATTCCGGTTAGTAAATTTCCCAGTATATATGATTTTTTTATGATTTTATGTATACTTCAGCATTAGGACCCACCGAGGTACAGTCACTAATTCTAATTAACTAGTATATTTAATAGAATAATAATAATAAATTGAATAATTATTTATAAATTGAACATTTTATTTATATTATTTGTTAATGTAAAGCAATTATTCATAAGTACTCAAATGTAGTTATAGTTATTTTGTTTACATGAATCGTTAAAAACAATTAATATATTTTATTTTATTTTATTTTTACAATTTATATAATAAAATAAATATTATTTTGTAAGCTATATTTAAAAATTTACTTTTGTTTAAAAATTTTCCATAATAATTTTCTCATTTTTCTTCTCTTTTTTGTCGAAGTCCACAAGAATGAACATTTCCTGAATTTAATTTTTTACTTATTTTTCTTTTTTTAATTCTGGTAATTTATATCCTTTACAACACAAAAACGAAAAGAAACCAACATAAATTTTACCTTTTGTAAAGGAGATCTTTTATGTGTTACTAAAATATATATAAACAATAAAAAATTTTCATTTTTTTTTTGGATTTTTCTTTCTTTTTTTTTTTTTGGTAAATGGTAAAATCTATAAGTAATGGTAACATAAAATTTTTGTATTTCAGTCATAGTGTCTTTGCTTATACATATTTATATATACATATATATTAAAATTTAAGGATCTACAGAACAAACCCTTTTGTCTTTGTCATTTTATTTTTTATTTTTAGTATTTTTTAATACTACATAAATTTTGTTAGCTTTTGGTAAAAAAATAATTTGTTTTTAAGGTTGACACGAAATATTTTTGGTGGTACAAAATGTCAGTATAGTTTTTTTTCGTATATCTATATATACATAATGTATTTATGTTTATGTGAATATTTTGAGGTGAATATTAATTGTCTGTATACAGTAATTTCAATAATTTGTTTTAAATCGATTTAGGAAAATGAAAATAAAAATTTTTACTTAATATTATTAAAAAATTTCATTATATTAAGTGAATATTCTCTAGCTAGATGGTCTTTGATATTTAGTCCGTGGTGTAACAAGATTTATAACAAAAGACCAATTTTATGTTGTAACACAAAAAACAGACATTCAAAAATAGATCCTGAAATTATATATACATATATGTCAATAAATAATATGATTGAGTATTATAATTATTAAAATTTGAATTGAGATTATAATTATATTAAAATCAAATTTGAATTATTTATAAAACATATTCAATCATATTAAATTATTCCAAATAAATATAATAAAATATATAATTTGTAAATTTGATATGATATATTAAATTTACATATTACATTAACATATATACGAGTAATTATACTTATAAATATTTATTCATAAATTTAAATTTAATATTTAATGATTATTTTTGTAATATATCATTTCAAAATTTATTATTTAAATGATACATAAATCTAATCACATAATCACTCAATTGATTAAATTAATTTTCTTAGAACTTTTTTAATTTTAAATACATAAATGTTTAATAAAATGTATGTTACAATAATACATTATCAGTATAGGATTATCAGTACATATACGATCATATCGGATCAAATCAGGATAATTATATATTTTGTCCTTTCTGAAAATTCGAATTTGACAACAGTATTATGATCAAATTAATTGTGAAAATCTCTTAGTTTTACATAATATAAAACCCACAGTTGATCATGTGACTAAACAAATTTTTATTTTAAAATAATATAATTTCTATATTTTCGTCCAAGTGAATTAGAAAACCAATATTAATAAATATGAAAAGTATAAAAATTATCTATATTTTTATATTGATTTCAAATCTTCTGATATTGATTTTATCTATAAGATATGGAAAATATTATTTTATAATGTGATAAACTTATATAATATTTAATTATTTATACAAAAGTAAATTGAAAAATATAAAGATTTGTTATATGACAGTCAGAGATATTTTCTAATTTAAATAAATTCAATATAAATATTTCTATGTTATATACGGTATATTGTATATAAATATATCCTTGGAGAATTCAAATCTTATTTTAATTAAAAATTTGTTTTGATTTAATTTGAATTATAATATGAAAAAATATATATAAATGTATGTATAAATATTTAAATTTACTAAAATAGATTAAATTTAATTATAGTAACATTTATAATTTAATTTACCCAAAAATAACTTCAAAGCATTAAATTTTCTTTAAATAAGGAGTTTTAAAAATATTTTTAATCTGTATTAAATATTCATGTTTTTTTTTTCTAATTATAATATAATGTTGCTTTATAGTAAAGTTACATCTAAAATGTGCTATATAAAACATAGTTATAATTAAAATCGCCCTTATAAAAGATAAAAATAAAATGATAAAAAAGGGAAATTTATTATGTAGGTCATATACTAAAAAAAAAGTCTAATTTCTTTTTTTTTTTTACAAAAATCCTTTTGTTTTTTTCGGTAAATAATTATGCAGGCTTTACTAAACGGGAACCGAAACATATTTTATTTGCAAGTACATAAATATTTATACAACAACAAAATATTATAAACATGTTATATAATTTTAATATGGCATTTTATTATGTACTCGTATAATTATTTGAATATATGGTAAAATTTTAATTGTATAATTTAAAAAGAAAAATCTCGAAATAATATGAAAATCTGTAAAATTTATTGAGGTAATTAGGTTAAAAAAATTATTTTAATTATTTCTGATAGAACACATGGTGCCTTTAAGAGCTTTAATTAATTAATTATTATTGGAAAAAGGACATCAGTTATAAGTCAGTGTAAAAATTAAAATGACATCAGTTGCATATAAGTAAAGTTTACAAATTATTTTAATATTTCGATAAATAAAATTATACATATATGTACATACAAAATGATGTTCGTATATGGAAAATTACGCCATAAAAATCTCGAGGATGAAAATTTGTATGTATATATAATTAAATTATAAAAAATAATATAACCTTACCAGTATTTTTATAAATTGAATTGGCACGTTGGACATGTCTAGTAATTGCTTCAATGCTTGCCTCATCTGATCCCATTTTTTGAAAAAATGTATGATCAGCTTGTAAATATAACATACAAGTACTTTTACGATCATATAATGATTTAACATTATTATTTGTATTATGATGAATATTTGATGTTGTTGTTGATTGAACTGAATCCATTAATTCATTACGAATATTTAAACTTAAATGATTATTCATATGATTTATAAAATTATTTATTTGATCAATATTATTATTATTATTATTATTATTATTTGTATGTGTTATATCTGGATTATAATTATTTACAATAATATTAGGTTTTTTCGTTGCACCATTTTTAGTTAATATTTCCACATGTGTTTTATGACTTGGACGAGAATTATTTATATTATTATTATTACTATTTATATCCGTATTAGAATTATTTAAATTCGTATTAAATATATTTCTATAATTTTTATTTATTGAATTATTATAACTATTTACTATTATATTTCTATTATTATTATTACCATTATATGATGTAAATAGATTATTTCTTCCATTTATATTTATATTATAATTTAAATCACTATTTTCATTATTAATGTCACTTGGATTGTATTGATTTATTAATATATTTCTATTACGATTTATTCCATTTTTGGTATAAATTCCATTACCAGATATTATATCACTATTACTATTACTACTACTAATAGTATGACCAAAATTATTATTTAATGGTTTGTAACTATTTGTGCTACTATCACTTCTATGATCATTACCAGAACGTTTATTATTATTATTATTATTATTTATTCCATCCTTATTTATGTTACTATTATAAACACTATAATCATCATTGTATGGTACATCTAGGTCAAGTGGAAGTGGTGGATCTCGATTATCAGACAACTGTAATATTATAAAATTAAATTATATACTAGTATAAAATTAATTTTTATAATTATAATTATTAAAAAGCAATTTATTTCATATTAAAGTGTTTGTAATGTAATGAAATGGAAACAATTTTTTAGAAATTTCAAATCGATTGTATAATATTATGTGAAAATAGAGTATTTAGCTTTTTTTTTTAAAAGAACTTTTCCAATCATGATAAAATTTAAAGCACTTCATTTCCACTCCATAAAATTGCAATTAGGAAAAAGTACTTAAATAAAGTTTTGTTATAGAAAAACTTTTTTTTATCAACAAAATTTGAATTTTTCTAATCATATTAGTCAAAAGAAAAAATTAAATTCATATTTAAGTAAATACCTACAAAAATAAATTCTGTTAGAAATTTAATAATTTAAGAAGTGGTATGGTATGTAAATAAAATAATCTTTGATACGATTATTACTTAAAATTTCATTTTATAGAATTAATTGCATTCAAATATTATTAATTTTTGTAATAACAGAATTATGGAAAATTGAATTGTTTGAATTATAATTTTTAACAATGGGAAATTTTGGTAAACTAATTTTATTTAAAATTTATTTTTGAAATTTTAACAAACTTTCTATAATCATCATTGAAATAAAATATTTAAATTGAAATTGCTAAATAGAATGATTTATATCATTATCAGTTTATCATTAATCAATTTAACAAATTTAATTTCTTTTTAAAAATTCTAATTTGATCTTGTAAAAGTTTTGCAATTAAAAAATAACAATTTTATTTTTTATTTAAATTTAATTGTAGATTTAAAATGTATTTCTTGTTTTTTATTATACACATTTTCCATTTTTAAATTCACTGTGACGTGGATATTTTTTATATACACAAAAAAGGATAATAACGTTTTTTAATATACATCCTGCCTTCTTTACATTCCACATAATTTTTCGTTTTTGACTTAATATACATACGATAATTTAATCTCTTTATTACATTTATTTAATATTATGAATTTTATTTCCAGATTAACTTAATAATTTTTATATTTATTATTGAAATTTAATACAATTTATGATAAAAGAGTAAATTTAATTTGAAATAGATTATTCACGTCTGGATATAAAATGCTTTATGTCAAATCTATGTATATTTGCTATAATTTTTCCTAATTTTCGAAAATAAATTCCAAATATACTAAGAAGAAGAACTTAATTTAATTAATTAGCTTGAAATTTTGTATAGGAGTAATATTTTTTAAAATCTTTTGAATAGTTCATCAGCAAGATAAAAAAATTTGTAATTAAAAAAACTTTAAATTGACGAAATAAATTGTTGGAATTAATCTGGAAATAAATTTTTTTTGTAATTATTATTTATCTACGACAAGTAAGGCCGTAGACCTAGCTAGATTTATTTTATGCATTTTCGAAAATAATTAAAAAAATATTATAATAATCTGTATATCCTTAATTATGATTATTTAGTTAAATTTATACACTTGATTAATGTAATTGTATTTAAAACAAGCAAATTTAAAGATAATTTTTTTGATACAATAAAGTAAATAATTGCTCATGTACATATGTATATATTTATTTTAAATATTAAAACAAAATTATATAAAAACGAAATTTTAACTTACCTCATCAGGTAGCCATCTTTTATATCTATGGTGTTCCAATGATACATTTACATTATTGTCATTAAATGTATCCTTATCATAAGAATTTTTTATTATTTCTTCTACTAAATTATCACCTACACTACTATTGATATTTTTTAAATTTCTATTATCCTTGTTACTATTGATAGTAACTTTTTTACTATTATTACTTATATCACTAACATCATTCATTATATGACTAATACTCTCAGTGTTATTAATATTTTTTAATGATTTTGATTTTTTTCTTCTTTTATAATCATTTTTTTGTAATAATAATTTTTTTCTTAATTTTTCACTAGCACAATGTTCAGCTGAATTTGTTGATAACCAAATTGTTGGTGATATTGATTTATCCATTTTAACATCACTTAATTTATAAACAATTGTATGAATACCCAAATTTTTTTCTAAATCTTTTGAATATCTATTAGATGGTTCAATATAATATTGTTCATAATTTGTTGATATTGTACCATCAATTAGATTGTCAGTTGTAAGGACGGCATGAATATGAGAATTTTCATCATCTGTAAAATAAAAAAAAAAAAGTAGATATATCATATAAATAGTTATTAGAGAACTTTCAAACTTTATTATCGCAACGTCAGTCTGTATATAATAAAAACTAAAGGAATATTTTTTTTAATATTATTTTGGTTTTACATATGAAAGAATTAATTTCTTTTGGGAATTAGCTTGTTTCGTTATATCTTGAATTTATAATATTACTTTCTTACATGCAAAATATAATTTAATTTGAATATTTTATGTATACATATATTGTTGATTTTTGTTATTTGCAGAAATTTGAAATACATAATTTCAATTTATCAAAGTTGAATGACTAACATTTGAATTTGAATAAAAATTTATTGATATATTTTATATCAAATTATTATTTAGATTTAATGATAATTTAATGATGTCGTAAATGAGTCTTGATTTTTATTTAGATAATTTATTTTAACAGTGAAGAAAAATTAAATCAAAATTAAGGAATTGTATTTATGTATATGATTTTTATACTCTTAAGTGATGATTTATTTCAAAGGTTTCCAAGTTCTTAAAGAACATGATTTTAGTGAATTTTTTTATATTAATTTGATATGTGATAATAATTAACTATAGTGAATATAATTATGATTAAATTTTACAATATATAGGTATTATTATTGGTGAATACCATCAATCGAAATTATTACATCGGTTGCTATTAGTTACTTCCAATTTTTCAATTATAATTATAAAGATTTCTATATAATAAATTTCAATGATTGACATTTGTGTGTTAATATAGGTAAAAAAATAAATATAATTTTAAAAATTTAATTTCGTTAAAAAAAAGAAATGTTATTAGAAAATAGATATAACAATGGTACATTTTTAAAGCCTCATTATGAAGCTCATAATAAATATACAAGTGGTTTTTATTTGGTATGGATATTTTTTATTATTATTGATTAATTACAATTGGTCATAAAGTTTTTTTTTTATTATTAGGATTCTTGTGGTTCTGTAACTACACTGTTAGCTTATCAATGTGAATTTGTTCAAAGTACAAAATCATGTCGTGAAGTTCGAGGACATATTGATTATAGTTATATTGTGTATTGCATTATATTACAACAAGCAGGAACTGAACAAATAATCTTTGCACATATACTGCTAACATTTTTAGTAATAATATATACTGGTTTAGCAGCCAATATTGCATACACAAAGTAAATATAATATAATGTAAATTAATAATATTATGATTATTAATTTTGTTATAAAAATAAGAAATCAAATTTTTTATTTTTGTTTTAATTTATAGAATGGGACCAAATTTTATTGCTCTAATGAGAATATTGAACTTTTCAGAACATACACTAGGTAGTGTTATTATATCAGCTTTATATGCTTTGCCATCAATAATAAAAGGACATTCATATCATCTTCGTGGTGAAGATAGTGTATTATATATAACATTAATTCTTGGTATAGATTTATTTTCGAAAACATTAGCTGTTGGTGTTTTATTAATACAAGTATATCCATTACAAATATATCCAAGATATTTAATTAGAGATTCCATAGTTTTTACAATATTATTCATTGTATTTAATGATATGTTATACAAGGTAGATGCTCGTCCGCCATTAGAAAGAGGTCTAATTATTACATCAATATGGTTGATGTATTCCTTTTTAGTATTAATTGAAGATTATTATTATTTACATATCTATAAAGGTACTATATATATATATATATATATATATATATTAGATATATTTTATTATATAATATAAATAAATATATATAGGTGTATTAGATCCAGAACAAAAAGCATGTGTAGTTTTTATTAGAAAACAAGAAGCAATTCATTATGAAACTGCAAATAGTAATTTATTATCACAATTTATATTAAAACTTAATCCATTAAAAATGGAAAAATTTTATTCAAATAAAAAATGGGTACAAATTCTTTATTTTTTATGTGTAAGTTGAAATTTTATATTTTTATTTTAAATATAATTTCATGAAATTAATTATTATTATTTTAAATTTTTAGTTTCCATTTAGAATTATAATAGATCTTATAATACCAGCTGTTGATTATAACATTATACATAATGGTTGGATAAAATTATTTAATTGTATTAATGTAATTACATTACCGATGACTGTATTGCTTATATTGGAATTTTCAATACGTGAAGTTTTGTATGTAACAATTGTAACATCAATATTATCAGTAATTACTTTTGTTACATCAAGAACTGATCGTCCACCAAAATATCATTATGTAAGTTATATTTTTTAATCGTAATTTATATTTATGTATACATAATAATTATATAACATTTTTCTATTATTATAGATTTTTTCAATTTTTGGTTTAGGTGGGTGTATAGTTATTACTAATTTTCTTGTTGTTGAATTGCTTTCGGTTTTGAACTTAGCAGGAATTATGTTAAGATTGAGGCGAGGTGCAATGACATTGTTATTATTAGCACCAATGCAGACATTTTTGCGTAATTGATTTTGAAAATTTAAAAATAATTTCTTCTTTTATTTATATAAAGTTTATTTTAATTGCAGTTATTGTGCTTGGTTTGAGTTTTGCAAATTGCGGATATCCAACTGTTTCATATGCCCTTTTTAGGACACGTGGTTTTCGTATCCTTTTTAATATAAATTACTTTTTAAGCTGCTTTATAAAAAGCTGCTTTTTTTTAAAAAAAACAAAATTCTTGAGTAAAACACAAACAACACTGAGTTCTTTAAATTTTAAATAGATAATTTATCATAAATAATAAACAACCTTAACATATTAAAATTTTAGTCGAAATTGCTGGTTTGGGTACAACATTTTTATCAGCAGCAATAATTAACCAACAAGAAGAATTTCATGTAAATAAATAAAAATTAAAAAAAAAACTTAAACATATTTTCAAATATAAAGGTCCTTAAATTATAGATACGGCCAGGAGTATTTGGTCAAGCTGCAATTTGTTTTATATTTATTGAAACAGCAGCAACATTAATAACAGCATTTATAACAAAATTTACCTTAAGACCAACCATTGGATGGTTTCTTATTATATATTTTGTAATAATTATATTATTTGTAATAGCGATTCAAATAGATTTAATACATGGATTAGGTACAGATCATTTGAACGAACTAATCCAGGAACATGAATGGGAAGAAGATGTAACATGGGCATAAACAGTTTTCGTTTTTGTTTTTTATACTAAAAATTATGAAATTTATATAAAATAATATTAGTTGTTGTTTTTTTTTTGTGTAAACATCCATTTTATAATTTCATTTTAGATTATTAATTAAATACGTTCTATATCTCATTATTTTGTTTAAACATTTATTATTTGTTAATTTTGAGAAATATCAGGGTACAATACATTAAATTAATGTATGTAAATTTAAATTAACAATGTAAAATGTATAGAAATATTCCCACTATTAGAAATACAGAAATTTTCAATTTTAACAAACTATATAAATCTAATAATTCTAAAAAAAATATCTCGTTTTTGTTACTATGCTTCTATATATTATAAATTTTTTGTTTTTTTTAAATTGTCTTTAATTGAATTTATATTCATTTAAAATTGCATATTTTATACGGAAAATTATCATCTTATAAATAATTTATACTAAAACCATAACTATTTATCCAAACATGAGTTTAATTAATAAAATAAATTCATTTATATGTATATGTATGTATTTAATATGTATATACATATATATATATATATATAAACAGAAGGATTAAAATGTGTTTAAAATAATTTAATAAAAATATGCCGCAAATAATTTGTGTTTGCTATTTTTCTCTACATAATTTATATGTATAAAATATTTTGTTAACAAGTATTTATATATATAAAAAAAAATAGAAATAGCATTTTAAATTAAGTTTATGAATTATATACGTATAACGTATATGTACGTAAATATTGGCCACTGATGTATAGACCCGACAATCCTTGTGAGAATTTATGTAATTTATTTGATTTTTTAAATATTATTACATTGCAGGTCTGTCTCAACTATTATTACATAGTAGGTCTCAACTCGATTAAATTTTAAAGGATAATTTTTAAATATTAATTTTTTATTGTTAAATTTTACAAGTTATTAATATGTAATTTAATTCAGAGAGTGACGTATCGATATCATGTCGAGTAAACAATATAGTTCCTTGTTCCTTAACAAATCAAACATATAAAATATCATTGAATAGAAATTCATTTTAGATTTTAAAATATAAATATAATTAATTTTAAAAAATTTTCATTCACTCAAAAACTATTTATGTAATTTTAAAAAAATTTCTTTTTTGCTTTAAGTCCGGATTATGAATAAAATTTTATAAATATTTTCAACTAAAATAAAAATATATGTAATTTATTCCTATAAAATTTTCCTTAACTTTATACGTATAATATTCTTCTTATATAATTTTCAATCTTTCTGGAATCCAGTTACTATATTTTTATTATATTTATGAAAAGAATATTTTCTTAAATGATCCTATAAAAGCATAGTAGGTAAATGTAATATATATAAGAATAACTTCAAAAATTCATGACACATTCCAAAAAAAAAAAAACAAAAAAAAATTATAAGAAATTATTATATAAATAAATATTTTTCATTTATATTTATTTCAAAATTGTTTTAATTCTATAAATTTGAAAATAATAGATTTTTCCTTTTTATATAATATTATAGTCAATACGTGATTTTACAATAAACACAATTTTCTTTTAATATAATAAAATGATAAATGATTGTTTCACATTTTGGAAAAGGAAATTATATTTCCTTTCATAAATATAAATTTCATAACTAATTTGTATTACAAAATCGTTTCAATACAATTTATATAATACATATATGTATGTATATATTTATATATTTTGGTTAAATAAGTTTAAAGATTTTATTTCTATTGTGTAGTTAGTTAGGGACAAATAATGATACGGAACCGGATAATTGATGTGATTTTTTTTTTGAGTAACAAAAAAAAATGTGACAGATAATTTGTTAACAGATTTAATTTATTTAAATTAATTTCATTTTGAAATTTTTTTTATCATAAATATATTTAGTCGATATTTTTGAATGGACCAGTAACTAACTATTTTGATTAAATAATATACAGAAATTTGTTAAATTTATTCCTAAAAATTTTATGCATTATATATCGAACTCAAATTCTATCACAAATATTGTAATATGTAAATGATTTTGTTTTTCTATTCGAATTTATTCATGTTGTATATTTTTTGTACAGGATTTATAAAAACAAAGAAGGGACAAATTATTATCTAAAAATGATATTAGATCGCATAATAAATACAAAATAATATTTTCAATTTCTCCCTTTTTTTTTATATATAAAAATGAACAAATTTTATATTCTTGTGAAATAATCAATTATAAATTTATAAATGAATATTCAATGATGCATATTATATGAATTATTCAGATTGTTTTTAATAAATTCATTTATATTTATTTATGCAATAAGTAGTCAAAGATTACTCAGAATCAGAATACAATACTTCATTTTTCAATACTTTTTAAATTAGGATTATTCTATTTGTGAAATACCTATTGCCAGTTTTAAGATTTAACTAATTTTGTTTTTAATTGTTGGTGTAGAAAAGTCAATGAATTTTTAATTAACTATAAATCATATAGCTACACAAAAATAGTCTCTAAAATCTATTACATAGCTGGGTAATAAAAAAAAAGATTTTTTTCCAATTTAGTAAGAAAAATTTTATTTTATCGATTAGGAATTTAAATTGAAAAATAAATTTGTCGGAAATAGAGGAAAAAATTTGAAATTAAAAAAATAATTTGAATTTTTTTTTATTAAATTTTGAAATATTTCATGGCTCAAAAATATTCAATATTATTCCATTTTAACTTTGAATCATATGTGTATGGCTTTGATTGCATATATTGTGGATAAGGATACGTTGTATATACCAATAATATTATTTTAGATAACATACAACTTTAATTGTGAAATATTATGTAAAATGTTTCACTTTCATTATTTAAATCAACTATAAACGTATAAAGAGATGGAGAATTTCTTTAATTAATAGAACTATAAATTCTCTTATACTCTATAGATTTGCACAAATTTAATTATATTCGTTATGAAGTTAACAAACTTAAAAGAATTTCAGATGGAAAGGTAAAAATATTATACAAAAGTCGAATAATGTATCTTTGAAATTGAAAAATATAAAAATAAAAATACTAAATTATAATTAAAAACAACATAAAATATTCTTTTAATTAAAATGCATTACAAACGAAATGAATAAAAAAAAATTCTATTTTTTTTTGTTTAACTTGAAAAATATATTAATAAAAATTTATGAAATTTTTAAAAATTACTTTTTCAAACATTGCGAAATGTAGATTTTTATACAAAAAAAAAATTATTAATAGCTTTTGTGTAAGTTTGTGTGTAAAAAACTACAAGGATCTTTGATTAATGCATTTGAATTTCTTTTTTTTTTAAATTCAATTCAGCATTTTTCACAGTGCAAAGAATTTTTTATATAAAATTTACTACATAAGTTTTTTTTTCAATTTTTTCTTGTGTATGCCAAATATTAGCACAGTCAGATTTATAATTGCCATAAAACTGGGTAAACCGAAAGGATAATTTATATTTAATAAATTTGTTTGCAAATTCATTTTCTTTATCATACGAAGAAAATTATTTTTTATAAGTATTATACTATACTATTTTATGGTTTTCACAAGAAATTATGTGAAAACTTTCTAATTGAAATGTACTCTAATAATAATATATATTCCATATCTTTGGTATAAATAGAAAAATATAATTATTTATTTAATAAATAAAGAAAAGCTATTATCTGCACAGTATGAATTTTTAACTAAAATAATAAAATTATTATCAATTATTATAGATTATGATTAGATATGGGAAAAGAATTCCTCAAAGATTTCACATCGTCTAAGATATGAGCTAAAAGATAACACTTCAGTCAATATGTGATTTTTATTGATCTATTTAAATTAATTAAAACAATTCTTTAAGGAAATTAATAAACAATTATCCTAGCTAGATAGTACAAAAATGATGTGCTAGTATAATTCTAAAATTTTACAATTTAAAATAATCTGAATTTAATGACCTTATATAATTAAAACTATTCCATTTATTTACTATACTATACCATTATTTATTACACTTTTAAAACTATATGACAAATATCTAGGAAAAACGCCAAACAACAAATGAAATTAATATGCATATTATTATGTGATAAAAACCTCTAAAACATAATACACATTTTTTTTAATAGTATAGCTATATAATAATAAGAAGGAAATATTTTTAAATTAGAAACAAAAAAAAAATGATGAGTAAAAGGATATGAAATTTTATTATTTTACCCATGAGAAGAATCTTTTGAGATTTTGTCTGAAATATGTTTTCATGATTGGCTTTTATTACTCCTTTGTGTAATATGGTTTTAATATTATACTTATATAGGGTGATATAATAATAAATGTGTATATTATACATGTATTTAGTTAAATATATATATTTATGTTAATATACGTTTTTTGTTTTACGTCAAATTATAATCACAGTCATAGTATCTAATATAAAATTATATGTATGTATATGAATATGTGATCTAAAAGTGTAATTTCATTTTTCTATAAATTACTTACTATATTACATATACATATATGATTAAATATTATGATAACATTTTATTAATAAGCAAAACTGAGACAGATAAATGATAGTAGATTAGAAGTTAATGACAATTATATCCTGTTTGTTTTTATGAGTTAATTTGTTTTTTTTTTTGGTAACTTATAGAAAATGAAAATAAAATTATTGATTAGAAAATTATATTTTTGGAAAGTAATAATTGAAAATTATATAAGTTATCATATTAGTAATAATTGATAATAATTATTATAGATGATAGATAATTTTAAATTATTAAATGGTATGTTATCTATATTATTAAAATTGTACTAATTAAAAAAACAAATATAATTTCAAAGACTAAACATAATTATAATTGTCGTTTTTCTCATCATTCAAAGTTATATTATAAATCTTTATAAATTTTCTTGAAGTTTTAACATGAAACTGAAAACTGATGTACATACTTCTTGATTTATAAGATTTGAATATGAAATAATTTTTAATGTCCCAAATATAATATGACGTCCAAATACTTAAATATGTTTAAAAGAGCAGTAGCATTATATACTTAAGTGCATAAACTCTTTAAACTTTTAACTATATTTAATAAGTTTCAAATATCAACAAATAATAGAAATAAAATATTTAAATTTTATTTTATAAAAAAAAAAAAATATGCAAAAATTAATTTGAATATTCAAATGTTTGCTATTATATTATTCAACTTCATTAATTTTATTTAAAATTATTTACAATTGATTTTCTTTCTTTTTTTGCTCTCGTCTGTTTCAAAGGAACAAAGGATATTCGTAAAAGTGTTTGGCATAGAGTAATATTCATTCGATTTGAAAAACACATTAGAAAAAACTAACAAACAAACAGAAATTAGAAAGAATGTTAAAAGAGCATAACATTTCGAAAACAAGAATTTCAAAGTTTCTTGTATCACAAAATATATAACATGAATGATATATTTTATTATATTTTCATTTCCTTCTATTTTTGGGTCCTTGTACATTTTTTTTTAAGTATATTTAAATTTTATTTTTATACAAATGGAAAATTTGGTGTCGATTTTCCTTCAATTCAAGCAAAAGGATTAAATATTTTCGGTTGAATATGTATATATAACAAAAAAAATTTAAAATTTCCTTTCGTCGTCTTATACAAATAAAAGTTATTTTGCAAAATTTATGCTTTCTTTTACACATAAACATAATATTATTTTCAAGTATATGTAGCTATAGTATATTTTTCTTTGTATCGGAAATTTTTTTAATGGTTCATTCAAGAGGAATTTGACTTATTATGGTAAATAAACACAATACAATAAATTTGCTACAAAAAAAAAAGAAAGGAATTTGTCGTTTAAGCAAAGTTTTTTTATATTTAGTTTGATTGATAAATGAAAAGAAAAAATATTTGAGATACTTTTTACTTTTGCAAAAACAATGAAATTATTTTAGAAGATTAAGGAATATTTTAAGGATTTTCATTTTTTTTTTATAAATAAAAGTATAAAAAACGTATTATACATTATAAAGGATGAAAATTTAATTGTTATATCATTATTATTATTATTTCATGTCTTTTTTTAGCTTTGATCTTTTATTTATTATCGGGTTTTTATTATATGTATTTGAGTTTTAAATAAATTGAAAGAATACAAAATTAAATTAAATATTTTTGGATTTACATTATATTAAAACATTAAACTTCCATAGGGCTTGGAGTAATTGTATTTACATATTATATATGTACATTAGAAAAATCAAAGGGATATTGAATTTACCTTAGTAAGAGAAAAATTCCTTTAGCCAGAAATTTTGAAAAGTGAATTAATTTACATAATGATTCAAATTTGTTTTTATTTTCCTTTTAACATGTAAATTTTTCACTATTTCATAGCACAGACAATTTGGGTAAAATTGGAATTCTAACAGAATAATAATATCGAAACAAAATTTTGAAATTTAAATTTTTAAGTGTCATTAAAATATTAAGTCATTGATTAATAATTTTGTTAAAGTTTTTTACATAAGTAGATATATTTTTTAGTATAACCAAATACAAATTAAAATTATTCTAAATATATTCAAAACGATTCAGAATTATAATCCTTTGCATTGAAATCAATTGTTTCAAAATCCTTGTATTCTATTACCAGTATACTCGAAAATTGAATATTATTTTATTTGAAATTTTTGTGCTTGAAATTTTAGAAAATGTACTTAACAAAATTGAATTGAATTGAAATCCTTTTAGACTTACCCTTAAGAAACTTCTGTGTTTAAAATTTAACAACAAAACCCATTAAAAAATAATATACAAAATTATGATGCTTTATTTTTTAACTGAATATTTTTGAAATTTTATTTTATATTCCTTTAAATAGAAACATGGACGAATTTAATGTATAAATAGAATTCCATAACTAATTTAATTAAATTTAAATATACTTATCAATCAAAAAAGATTAACATGTACTTTACTTTAAAAAGCATTATTTTTACCCAATCAAATTTAATCTAATAGAAATTTTTATATATAAATATTTTTCTATTTTCGTATTAATAATTCTGATATTTAAATTTAAAAAATTCTTTAATATTTTACATAAATTTTAATAAATATATATTTGTATTATTGCGCAAAATATAAATAAGAATTTTTTTCGTAAAAAAAGTATGTATTATATAATTTCTTGAATTTTGAATTGTTTGTTAAAAGAAATACCAAAAAATTAATTAAATAATTGTATTTTAATTAGAAATCTTGTATATTATGAAAATCTTAAATAAATGTACTTGAGATTTTTTCCTGCGGTGATTATAAGATCACTCTAAATTATAAGTAGAAAAATATGAAATTAAATAATTTATTAAAATTTTCTATACTTAATGCTCCTTCGGGGTGAACATAAAACTACTTTTCAAGCAGTTAAAGTATAAAATTTAATAAAATAAGAAAAGATTTTTTATTATGGTTTAAAAAAAAAATTAAATAGAATATAGTTATGAATAGAATATAGTTATAAATATAATTTTTTATAAAGTTTTATTTTATCTTTATATTATTTTTTAAAATTATTTTTTAAAATGTAATAAATTCACTTTCTGGTTTGATTGTTTTGTTCATATTTTCCCTTAAAATAATATTTAAACATTTACATAACTAAAAATTTGGTTAATTTAAGGTTGATACACGCAAATACAATAATATAAAGTGAGAATAATTACAACGAATATTTGACATGTTTACTATTTTTTAGAATATGTATTTGTTTCAATGATAAATTTTAATATTGTAAGTACTTTATTTTTATATTTATCAAATTTAAACTAATTCTACAAACTAATTGAATTATACTTGTTATGTTTTAACTAAAATTTAAATATTATCATCAGTATAATTGTGAAATAGTATATTTTCGTAAAAAAAAACTATATAATTTAAGTTAAATTATCACCACAGCAAATAAGTAACCACCCTTTAGTTCGAAAATAATTTTATAAAATAAAATAATTTAATCCCAAATTTGTTTTATATTTTATACCGATTTAATTTTAATTAAATTCCAATTAAAAATTCTATTCTTATTACCAGAATTTATCAAATTATTTTTTATTTTATTTTATTTTCCTCCTCCTCACTTTCCCTGAAATAATTTCCTGTATATCCTTTCGTGTTGTTTTTTATTTAAAATTCTATTATAAACATTTAAAAAAAAACAGAAAAACTTTATCAATTTTTTTTAACTATGTTATGCTGCCATTTTATTATAGCCTGCAACAAAAAACCTGCAGGAAAAATAATTTTATGAAATAACACGAAAAAAAACCGGTAAGGATTTAAAGGTGTTTGCAACATCCTTGCCACGGGTAACAGTTAAATTGTATATACAATAATAAAAAGAACAAATTTTTTTTATTTTACTAAAGTGGGAAATTAGTTTAAAAAAAAAAGAAGATGGTAAATAAATACATGTACAAGGTTTATTATAATAATTGCTTTTTATTATCACTTTTAGTATTGGGAAATCCGGTGTATTACAGATTTTCAATTGTTTCACATTTTTTTTTCCTTTTGGTATTAGCAATTTAACGAATGGAAAAAATGATATCTTGGGTAAATATCGAAATAAAAATTAGAAATTCTATAGCAAATATAATTAAGTATTTTTATTTAGACATTTTTTGAAACAAATAATTTACACTTCATAAAATTTTTATTGAATTTTGAACCCTTATATTTACATAGCTTTTATATTTGAATTTATTGCAAATAATATTTTGAAATTACATAATGTTTTTAATTTCATTTAATTGAAAATTTCGAAAAAAGGAAATTATTAAATTTTGATATGAAATTATATTTTCTATTTGTAAATTTTCACTCATATTTTTTGTTATGTTCTTTTACAATAAACGGTATATGTGTATGTATGTATTATAGAAAAATATTGCGTGTAGTAAATAATTATTGAGAAATTTAATTTTCTAGATTATTTTATAGTTTTTTTTTATTTGAATTGTATTATAAAAGAATTTGTAAAATTTTTCTAACTGACAATAGAGATTGCTTATATTTTAATAAGTGTGCAGATATAATTTAATTTAAAAATAATTATAAGATAAATTTTTATTGTTTATTTAGAAAAGAATATAATGGAATTTTATATTTTATGGTATTTCGACAATTCTTTTAATAATATGAAATAATTGGCACTATTGTAAATAAAAAAATTAATTATGAAAATTCTTGATATTATTGCATATATGTACATAAATGCACAATAGAATTCTTCAAGTGAATAAATAAAATTATATTTTACAAATAAATTATATATTTCTCGCATAAGGAAACGAATATAAATTTAAGTAAAGTCAATGAGTTTGAGGTTAGTACATAGTTTTACCATGATCATCTTGATATTCGTTTAACTTTCTAAAGAAATTCAATTCAATTTATAAATTTCCTAAAATATATTTGATGTACAATGTTGATTTTAAAAGTCAAGCCAAGAATCATATAAGATTTTTTAATTAATATAGTAATTTAATTATATATTTATACGTACACATCAAAATTGAATTTTTGAAATATTCATTAATTAATTCAATTAACTAAAAATATAATTAATTAAAATTTGATTAATTCATTCTTTAAAACATTTCATTTCGCGTTCAGACTATAATTAAACTTCAGAAACAATTTGAGAAAGAAAATAAACATATAAACAATTAATTAATTAAAATTATTTATCTCTGCTTAGACTTTTATTTAATTTAGAATTTTAAACAATTATATCGATTTTTTATGTACATATTCACATCTTACATGTACGTATAGGAAATATCGTGCTTATCAATTAAATGAATATCATCATAATATAACGACATTCAAATTCTATGATTTTATATTTATTACAAACATACATATATATAATATATATATACATATGTATTTTATGAAATTAATAAACTTTTCTTAAATATGTGCTCAACAGTTTCCATATGTTTTTGACATATTTATATATGCATACATAAAAAAATACCCACAACCAAAATCCTTATGGATCAGTTAATTTTTTTTAAGAAATATAATTTAGAGAATATATTTTCTAAAAAATTATATTTTTATGTTCCATAAAATATTCTCAGAAATGTTGTTTGTCTTCATATCAAAATTAAAATTTATTTTGAATCATTATATAATATTTGCTTAGATAATGATAAAATTTCTAATGTTATTATTGTTGAAAATTATATGAAAAAAGGATCAGAATTAAGATTAAGGGCTTACATTAATTTGTTAAAATTGAAATTTATAATAATTTGACGTGCTTAGTAGCAATTAATAAAATCTCTTTTCGAAATTATAGTAAATTAATTAATCATAAAATCATATTTACTATTAAAACTTTTGATATATGTACATATTTACTATAAAATTATTTTGTGTAAAAATTCTTTTAGGTTAATTTTGAAAGTTTTATATAGGACCATTTTGTGTGATATATGAAATGAAATTAATTTGTATTTAAGATATAGATTAATTTAAATTCAATTTATTTTTACATTTAAAATTATTATATTTTTATTATTTATTATTGAAAAAAATCAAGGAATAGTTAAGGAGATTTAATATTTTCATTTTCATAAATATGTAACAAAACAACAGCATAAAATGATTAAAAAAGAATAAATTTAAATTATGTATATTATTATATCATAGTTTTTACATTTAAATTCCTACAGAAAATAAAATATATGTACTATATTATATTATGAAATTAATCAATTTTCTCTTTCCAATTCACAAATATACAATAGATTGAGTCACGCAAAATGTCCATTAAAAATATTAGGATCCTTTTTTTTTTCTTCCATTCTTATTTTTCAAATATTATAAGGAAAAACACAGAAATACAGATATAGACAGATGCGTATTTACACATAAATAATAATAATATCAAAAAAACTAAGTCTAAAAAGGATTTAGTCAAAGGAAAAACTCATCAGTTATAATAGTTTGGCCCACATATTGTAAATAATATATATTTTTATTTCTTACTGCTATAGAAAAGGATATAAATACAATTATATATAACAGAAGAAAAAAAAAAGGTTCAAGAAAAAAAAGGAACTCTTGAGAAGATTTATTATTTTCATCTCAACCGAATTAAAATCATCATCATCATCATCAAAATGATATGAACAAAACTAAATATATATAATAGATATGTATATAAATGTTGAAGTAAATATATTAAATCTGATATATCTTCAAAGTATGTCCAGTCAGACAGAAATGAATCAGTCCTTTTTATCCTTTAAATTCTGCTATTATGGAAATAAAATATAAAACGTATGAGTTATAATCGTTAATACGTTGTGTTAGTAATTCGTCAATGTGGCAATGATAGAAAATGAATTGCTGTTAATTTTTTTTCTATATACTAAATAAGAATTTTTAAGGAGTAAATAATTAATCTTCAAAAAAAGGGCATATTACAAAAAAAAATATATATCCTTTGATTTGATATGTAAACAGTGATTTAAGATTTTTTCCTGATTAGATTAAAAACTTATAGTAAATTGTATTGTATAGATTTTATTAATGGATAAATGATTAACAAATTTTAAATGTTATATTTGAAGAGTGTAAAATGTTGGCCTATATACCGTGGTAGTATTTATAGTTATTTAATAAAAGAGTAAGTATATTTTGAAAATGATGAAATAAAAGTAATAGTTTTACTTCAATATAATTCTTAGCTTATATGACAAGTGGTCTGTTCTATTATCTATATATATGATATATACTTGGTGCTGTATTCGACAGCTCTAATAAAGTATTGAAATTAGTTTAAACTTGTAATGTTATTAAGTAATTTTAATTGTTGTTTCAAGAAACAATTTCAGTCTTAACAAAAACGATATCCTTTTTAGTTTTAAAGTAACAAAATTAACAAAAAAAAAATTGGCCAAATAAATGTCCAAGAACATAATAAACAATCGAACAACAATATGTGTCTCAAATTATTGGTTATAAATATTTTGTACCCTTTTACTTGATATGTAAAATTTTACTTAACCACTCCCATCCAAAGCCATTTTAATAATTTAATTGAAAACGAAATGGAATATAACCCTTTTTTTTATATATTTGGATGGAAAATTGTGAATATTATATTTATTATACTTTCAGTTGTATATATATGTTATAAAATACAATTTTTTTTTCCATTTTCGACAAAATATTAAAATCCATAAAATATGAAACAAAAATTTTTTTTTTATTTTTTTCCCTTCTGGTATATCCTTGCGCAAAAAAATATAAATAAAATATTATACCATCACATTCTGTATAGAGGTGATATTCGTGGCTAAAAATATATATGTATATAATAATATTATTGGTGTTTATGTAGGTGTAAAAATCTATTTGCTATTATATGTAAAAAATATAAACAAATTTAAAAGTTAAAGAAAAAAAAACACAACATATTTTTTTGTTTCCGCACCTGAGGGTATCCAATGTAATATATTTATGTATATATACCAAAAAAAAAAAAATCCATAATTATATTTATGTTTCACTAAAGTCCTATGAGTAACAAACACAATTTTTATTTTTTTTTTGCTAACTCTACCGAGTATCTACTACATTAATGTATATTTTTAAAACTATGGTATAACAAATTTTTTAATAAGAATTTATTGGACGACAGAAATTTTTTATAATAAACTTAAAATGAGTAAATTCAATTTGAAAACTCTTCCGCTATATAACCTATAACTAAGCTTAGGTATCCGCAAGGAATTTGTATAATATTGACAGATATACACATAATATAAATATTTTCTGCAATCGGGAAATTAAGATATAAATTTGCAGTTTTTTTTTTTTTAAATGAAAGGAATGAGTAGAGTTTTAAAACCATAAATTTATTTTTTATAGTATAATTTAATGCCATTAAATTTATAGCTAAAAAAAAAAAGAATATTAATATAAATTATCTATTGCTAGAATTTTTTTTTTATATCAAAATTTGTTATTTAAATTATATTTTAAGCTTTGTTTTATGGTATTTATTTTAATACCATCTTAAAATTATTTGAAACTTTAAAATTTATTATAGGTTTCTTTAATTATATCTTATATTAAAAGTAATAAAGGTTCCATTTTAAGATTGTATGCTTTAGTTTTTATTTAATTTATAGAATAAACGATTTGAGAAAGAATTTTACTTTTTTATAAATTTTAAATAGTACTTTTATTTGAATATACATAATATAGTATTACTAACTAATACTATATATGTACATAGATTCGGTGTAATATTTTCTTTATTACTAATATAATACTCAAATAATATTTTCAAAAATTGTTTATTCTTAATAAGTAAAACAATTTAAGAACCAAATTTCGAATATTTTTGATTTAGATTTAACTAATATTTACAGAAAATAATAATATTATATGTGTCAGGCTTGGAATATCGCACTAATAGTAAACTTTAATTTACCAATTTTTGATATTTTGAGAAAATAATTGTTATAAAATATACTTATATAAAATAATGTGTTAATTGAAATTTAGAGATTCTTTCAAATATAGAAAAAAAAATTTTAAAATATAAATTTCTATAAAAGTTATTAAATTTTTTAATAAGTTATTTATAGATATTTAAATATATCTATAAAAAAGTTATTAAAGTTATTAAATTTTTTAATAAGTTATTTATAGATATTTAAATATTGACTGTGAATCATTATGCTATAGTACTAAAAGTAAAAGTAAAACTAAATATTCAACTTTGATTTTTCCATTAATTCAATATGAATTTTTATTTATTAAAATAAAGTGATTCAAAATATAATTAAAAAAAAATTATAAACAATTTTGATTAATTACAAAATGTATTTGTAATAATTCATCTTGTGGAGAATTCTAATTAATTTATTCAAACTTAAATATGACATAAGATTTGGTATAATGGAAATTTTTGTGAAACTATGAACTATATATATAATTAATGTACATTTACACTTTAATATAAAATTGAATACTAGAATTTCTTCTACATATTTTTCTATATAAGTTTCATATTATAATATGTTGTTATTTAACACTGATGAATATAATAAACACATCATCTAATGATAAAATAATAATTAATTAATAATATCACAAAATATTCTTTATATATTTTTGGAGTTCTATAAAAAATTATACGAGTAAATTGATTATTATTTTTTTATTTGTTCTTATATTATATGTGTAGGTTACAAATAATATATTTGCGATCTCATTTAATAGACAAATTAAAGTTTTATATTCACATTTTGTTTGTTGTTCAATGTTATCGTTAATGTTCATCGGTAAAGTTTGTTATAAATATTTATTTATTTTTGGTTCTACGAAAAACACCTTTTTCAAAGCTTATACAAAAAAGAAATATTTTTTTTATTATTAATGATTTTCTTTAATATTTGACTGTGAATCATTATGCTATTTAATATTTCACACTAATCTAATTTTTTTTTAATCAGATTTTTTTGTTTTTTTTTTTGAGTTATTAGTTAGAGAGAAAAAAACAGAAATATATTAATCAATATACTCCAGTGGTTACAGACGCAACAATTATGTTGAAATATAATAAATTTATATTGATTAAATGATGAAATATATAAAGAAATTAATTAAATGATACAGGAAACTATTCTATACTGAATCTATGTATATATACAAAGAAAATTGAACATTCAAGAGTTTTCTTAAGAAATTATGTTCAAAAAAGATGAAAATTTGTAAAAGTTTATAATGAAAAATTATAATAATCCTTTTTTAAATCATAAAATTTATAAACAGAACCAATTTCACTTTAGAATTTCATATTGAATTGATTTCTTATTGTATTTATATATATTTTTTGAAATTTCTAAGCTCAAACTTTCTAAATATAGACAATATTATTTCCTTCTATATGTAGTATACATATTTACGCTAATAGAAAACAAACAATTTTTTTTTATATAAATTAATTCTCTCTCTGGGTACAAAACTCAAAAGATTCATTTACAGTTCACCGAATATTACAGATTAATTTAAAGGAAAAAAGGCCTAAATAACTTTCTCTTCATAAACTTTAAGTACTTTTACCCCAAAAACATAAAAAAGTATTTAAAAGTATGAGTAAATACAAAAATTCTAACATTTATGCTACCATGTACATATTATATGTATATGTATATAATTCAATATTAACATTATACACATATTGAAAAAAAAAAATATGAAAAACTTTTACCATTATCAATATATGTTCAACACTGAGAAAAATTCTTACTCATCAAATTGCAATTCCATATTATATGTACATAGAATCCTTTTTTCTTCTACTATACATGTATAAAGTATTTATATATGTATAACTTTGGTCTTAAATAGTATTGGAACAAGTTAGTTTAATCATTATGATTTTATATGGAGGATAAAAAAAACTTTTTTAAATTTTTATAAAGGATTTGTTTTTTATCGTCAGTATATTTGCATTTAATATTAAATATTTCTGCATGATTTCAAAATATAACTTTAATAATGCCAACATATGGTTAAATATAGTTTGAAATTTATGGAATAATATTTTCTTCTTATAGAGCAGAGCGTAAATATTTATTATAAAAAAAATATATTTTTAAAAGATAAATTTAAAAAAAAAAACATTATTTTAATATTTGATTTTATACCTTAATCTTTTTTATATTTTAATTCCAATTTTAATTAAAATGAATTTATTAATTTAATAGCATAGTATTTATGTATTTGAAAAAAAAAATTTGATTACAAATTAGTAAAAAAAAAATACTTTCGGATAAAAAACGAATTAATTTATGTAGTTAATGGAAATTTTGTAGATGGTTTTTTAATGAGAGAAAAAAAGCAGTGACAAAAGAATTGGAATTTTTTTTAAATAAATTTAATTTTATTTATCTGTTCAATTTTATGAAAATTTTCTTTGATGTTGATTTTCTATCTATTAGCAGAAATATGTAATGTAGTACCAATTAAATAATATAATATATATACATAAATATAATAAATAAATAAAAATTAAATTCATAAACCTATAATAAATTTTTTTCCACATCATTAGAAATAAATATAATTTATTCAAATAATTAACTTAATTCCACTTAATTTATATATATGTTATATATAATTTATATTTTTTATAATTTTTTTACTATATTACAAAGTAATTACCTTTTTCAAAAGCACATAAATAAATAAAGAAATAAATACATATAACATCAGAATTGAAATAAAGAATTTTCAGAATTTTCTAAAGAATAAAATATTTAAATATTCCCTTTTTATATTCTTTAAAATAACATAAAGCATAATATACATAAATATAATAATGAAAATTATATTATGTACAAAAAAAAAGTTAAATATTCAATAAAAAAAAACAACTTAGAATTAAACATTCAAATTAAAATGAAATTAAAAAATAACACAATTTCTCATGCAAATACATAATTTTTTTTATGATTAAATATATATATATGTACAATATATTATATTTAATGTTTTGTATATTATATGCACAATTACGTATATGTGCTTTTTAAGTACCTATGAAAAAAAAGGAAATAATTTTTAATTAAATTGTAAACTCTTCAATTTCAATTCAACCAATAATATATGCTCTTAATGTTTTCCGCATTTTTTATAATATTTAAATTTATGGGTTTTTATTAATTTCAAATATACAATAATATAAATAATGTTCTTTTTTTTTGTAATGGTACTCATTGAATTTTCACAGAAAGGATAGTATTTTACATTATAATATATGAATGTGTATTATTTCATATAGCATACACAAAAGAGAAGAGTTTTAGCACCAAGGACCTTCGTTCAATTTAAATTAAATAAAATGCACATTTTTCATATGTAAAATAATTCTATTCATTATTTCGAATATATATGTACGATATAATGCCATTTTTTATTTTATAAGTTTTTTGGTTAGTTGGAGGAATTCATTTAAATTGCAATTAATAATGTAAGTAGTTTGAAAATATTTGGATACATCATTATCTTTAATGGAAATTTTGAATAAATACAAAGAATAATTAATCAAATAATTATTTTAAATTAACAATTGGATTTAAGGACATAATTGTCTCATATACACTTATCTAGATTTTTAGATCCTAATTTATTGGATGAATTAAGCTGTAACACTAACATTTAATTAATCAAGAAAATTAATCATTTGTATATTGCATCTATATACTGAATATTTTCCATATCTGTCATGTGCGAATACACATTCTGAAATATATTATTTAAATTTGCTCCTAAAGCTTTTCTTTTAAGCCTTTTCAATTTTTTTTTTTATTTGTTTGTTAATATTTTAATACCAGTTGATTCAACAAAAATTATATATGTATTTGTTTTATTAATATTTATGCTCTATATTCGCGCATACAGTAAATAATTTTTTTTCTTTTTACATTCACTACACTACCAAAAAAGGATATAAATGCAACACCAGAAACACACAAATACAACTTGTAAAATTATTTGTGCTTATTTGTCTTTTTTTTTGGTAAACAACAACTCAGTGAATAATTCTATTTTATTTCAAAAAATATTGTTTTATTTTTATTTTTTATCAAACTTTTATGTTAAGCTTACGTGTCTGTTGCGGAAGGACTTTCAACACTCTATAACAATAACATATGTTTTAGTTTTGCAAAAAAAAAAAGGAAATTAAATATATATACGAGTAGATTACAAACAAAACATAACTAAAACTAAAAAAAGCATCCATAATTCTATTTGTATTTGCAAGAAAGAAGTGTTAAGCATATAAGTAATCCTATTTTTGATGCTGTTGTTTGTTTTTACTAACAATATTGTCATTTTTTGTTTTTTTTTTAATTTTATGATTGCAAGAAGAGATTTTTTTTTTTAAATATCACAAAGTTTTTTTATGTATCAGAATAGTTAAATACAATGTGGTAGTTTTTTTTTCGTATCGTTATATCTTTGTGTAAACATATAGTAAATTTGTAAATTTGCAGTAGGATTTAACTTTGAATCCTTTTCTTTAATCAATTTTACTATTTTGTGTTGAATTTTTTTTTATATTTAGGTTTGTTGTTGTTTTTTTGTATAGTTAGAAAAGCATAAAAAATGTTTACATAAACTTTTAAAAGTATACTATTTGTTGTTCGTTGTGTTTGTGTCAGATGGTTGGCTAATCAATAATAATTTTCTTTAAAATAAAAAACCATTTTCAAATTTTCTCAAAACAAGTAGGAAAAATTGTATACCAGCCAGCACCAAACAGCATAAAACTTCAGAAGCACCATCAGTGAGTTAGAGTCACGTAATTGTTAAATTTGATTTTGTTCATTGGTCTGGACTTAAATGATTGAGGTACATTTAAGTTTATATTTCTCTTTTCTCCTTTTTTTTATTACAAATGTTCTTCTTCTTATTTTTTGGAAATAGAAATGACAGAAAAGTTTTTTTTTTTCTGTTTTCTTTATTTATATATTGTACATAATATAGATTTGAAATGAAAAATTATTATGTTACGTGATCGTGACAAGATATAAATTTTATTTTACAAAATTATATAAAGAAAAAAACTTTAAATTTTAAGATTTAACGTTTCAGATAAATTGGTATTAAATTAGAGATTAAAATCCTAAAGAAAATGAATAAAAATAATGTGAAACTTTTTTTTTATTAATCTATTAAAATAATAAAAAAAAAGGTTTCAATTATATTGTCACATTTGACATTATATTGATCAGTGTACTTAATATCAGAATTAATTGTTAGACTTCATTTTATTTAGATTTTGAAAAAAACTGAATTGAAATCCTTCTATCGATAAAATTAACAATTAAAATACAAATTTAATATTTGTAAATATTTATTTGTATATTTTAAACAAGTATTTAATTAATATTTCAAATAAACAAATACTTAGAAACTTTCCAAATATTTCTCATTCAGAATCTTTTCTAAACAATTTGTTTTGTTTCAAAATCCTTTTTTACTATGCTAAGATCCCAATTACTCGTGAAGATTATAAAATTTTGAATATTATTTATTATTATATAGAACGGACACTTGGACCTACTTGGAATTTTTCCTTTATATTCACAATTTTCTTATCAAATGACCTATAATTATAAATATAATTTTGCGCTTCAATTTCACAAAACTTGATATACACAGATGGTATATAATTCCAAGATGTCTAATTGAAGTTTTTTCAACATTTTGTTTTTTTTTTTTTTGATTAAGCAAAAACTTTTCTTTAATTACTTTTCTCGAAAAAATACCGCAAATTTTTTTACAAGTTTTTATAAATAATAATTTTGTTAATTAGTTAAATCAAATATATAAAAAAAAAAAAATAAGCTTATGGAAAATACATATTTAAATTTATTTATCTTTTCTTTGTTTTCTTAATATAATCTTTTTTTTTTCTTTTTTTAACTTTTTTATGCAATAAAACTTTTTTTTCACCCTCTATCAAAACCAAAAAGAAAAAGAAAATTAAAGGTAAATACAATTTAAAGAAAGTACTTTGCAAATGTTCTCCACAAAAAAAAAATGAACCCAAATTTTTAAATTTCAAACTTTTCTTTTCTTGTTCTGTTTCTCTAAGATTTCATTTCGTTTTTTTTTTTTTTGGTTTAACTTTGACCGATTTACATTATAATCTCGTACAAAAATAAGGATAAAAAGAAGTCGAAACTTTCCCAACAAATAAAAAGTTAAAGGAAAAAAAAAATCTTTAAGATAAAGAGAAAAAAAAAAGTTAGAAAAAACAAAATTGAAGTTTTTCTTTTTTGGATATTTTTTTGGTTCTCTTAAACAGGTGTTCGTGAATTTAATATTTATGTAAAAAAATTTCCTCTTTCCATAGTAAAATGACTATAAGAAAATTACAATGTTTGATAACACGAGCAAAATGTTTGATAAAACTCAATGGGTGGGTTTTGTGTACCAAAAAAAAAATCTAACAATTGTTGTATGGCATTGAGAGTATGTTTTTTCGTTAATTTGTTATTAATCATAATTTTCATTGATTTAAATAAAATTCGTTTTTCTTGTATTTTTTCAAAATTTTTGAAATTTAAAAAAAAAAATCACTTTTATTTTTTGTTTGTGAAATTTTGGATTTTTATCAATATTTTTAAGCATAAATTTATGAATAAAGTTGGCTTCATGCTAGTGGCAAAAATTTAATATACAAATTCATTTTTTTTATTATTATTATTATTATTATAATGTGTTTTATGTGTTATATTTTTATTATTTTTTGTTTTATTATGCGAGAAAAGAAACTTTTTGAATAATTTTTTTTTCTTCTTCTCTGCCTTACGTTTAAGAAGACAGAAAAGAAAATGGAAATTTTATGGTTTTACAGAGCCGGAACAATGAAGGACAAAGGCAAAAGGAAAAGCTTTTGGTTCTTTAAATTCTGGAAAGAGAATTAATAATTAATTTAAGTGAAGTGATTTTATGATAATTAAAATCGTCGTTTAACAAAATCTTTACTTTTCTTCTGTTGTTTTTTTATTAATAGTAATTCTGTATTTTTTTTATATTTATTATATTTATTTAATATTTCACTAACTTCTATATTAGTTTGACTAAAAACATTAAAAATTATCCAAAAATAAAAAAATTTGAACTAATTTTCATTTTGGAAATCACTTTGGACATAAAAACTTATATACTAGGCTAGGCTCTGTCTGTATACCTACGAGTTTTTAAAATATAATTTTATAGAAAAAAAAATGAAATTTTGTAAAAGTAATTTACATAGAAAATTATTTTGAATGTTGTTAAATCTTTACTTTACGCATAAAACACAGCATGTTAGTTATTGTTTATTATATTGTAAAGCAGGAGCTTCGCATATGCATATAATATTTTATATATTTTATTATGATAAATATTATGCTTAATAAATCCAATTTAGTGTTTTTTATAGCTATAAAATTTTGATTTTACAATATGTGAATTTAAGGTATAAATTTGTGATAGACAAGAAAAAGTATGTACTACAAATTTATATTATATATACTTTTAAGTTAAAGATCTAAATCCCTAGAAATAACTTAAAATGATTGAAAAGATGAATAAATAATTTGGAATTGTAAGTTTACAATAATTTTCGATCAATGCAAAAGCTGAATAATTGATAATAATCGTTGTAACATCATAATGCATTAAAATTAGAGAATATGCATAACTTCAGGCGCTATATACGATTGATTAATAATAATAATTATATTTAGTAAAATCTTCAAAAATTAATTTAACATTTTCTTTTTTTTTTTTTTAATTTCTCACAGATATTTAGTTAAATTATATTAAGTAATTTTGCTTCTTATATATTTCCTGTGCTTGACTTCCTTAAAATTTACATATATATAATAACTGTATAAAAAAAGTTTTTACAAATTGAAATATGAAAGACGTATATACATATATATATGAATGTTTATGTATTTAGATTGTAAAGCTTTATTTTATGTTAAGAAAGATTTTTGTGATATATACACAAAAAAAAAGAAGAAAATCAAGAAAATTATATTTTCTCCTCCTGGATGGATCTGCCAACATCTGTTAAGGATGTCTTTTTTTTTATATTCTTACATGTATAGAGTTTTTTGTTGCTTTTGCTTCAATCTTGGCACAAATATTAAATTTTTTTCTTGGGAGGATTTTCAAAAGATTTCATATTTTTCTCTTTTTTTGGTTTCATCTTTGAAAATTATCAAAAAATAAATAAATTGTTGTTGTTCCTTTATGCGTATTGTATCCAAAAAAAAAAAATATAATGATGGAAAAGGGAAAATAACGATCTTTGTTCATCATCATTTTATACCTTAAAGAAATTATAATATAAAAAAGAAAAAAGAAAAACAATTTTAAAATTGGTTAAAAAAAAAAAAAAAAAAAAAACATTAACGGAAAAGCACAATTTTACGTTACGTTATCACGTACTGGTGCACATTAATAGGGGGGTGACTATATATTCAAAAAGTTTCTTATTTTTTTTTTTATTGTGTGGGATATTCAGGATACAAAAATAAAATACACAAAGTAAACTGGAAATGAAAATGAATTTTCCATCATTTTAAATATTATGCATAAAATATTATTAAACACAAATCCAACGGATTTGTTTTTTGTTTTTTTTTTGTTATTATAAAAACTTTAAATCGCATAGAGAATTTTTTATTAAGGATCTTTGTTTTATTTACAGATTTATATGTACATATTTATTTTAGTTTTTTTCTACTATAAACTTTTAAATATTAAATTCCCTAAAAAAAATACTATGTAATTATAAATTTTTCGTTGAAAATTTCAACTATATAATAATGTATAATAAAAAGGATAATACAAAGAATCATATTTAATTTAACTTTTTTGTTATATAAAAAATTTAATTTTATATATATTAATTGGTGTTGCAAATATTACTTCTATATATTGACTGGCATAAATTATTAGAAATATTATATATTTTTTACATTTTTAAGCCCTGTTCACTGATTTAAACATGAAACCGACACTGGTTGATATATAATAAATATAATATTGTAAAATGTACAAAAATATTTAAAATATGTTACGTAAAATCTTTGATAGAAAAAAATTCCTCTGAAATTTCTAATTATATACACAAATTTTTTTATATGTAAATCTATTCTAATCTACTTTGTTTAGTTTACATCCTTTAAATAGAATTTGTTTTCTCTTTTATATAAAATTTAAGATTTATATCCAAGGAAATTTTAATTTTATGCTATAACCTTTGTCTAAAATAGATTAAGTATGGTTATGGTTCAATTATTTTAAGAATATAAATTCTATTAAATTTTTTTTTACGAAAAAAAAAAAATAATTTAAATTCTCTAATTTCATCTCATAGTCATATAAGATATTAACATAAACAAAAATAAATCTTTTATAATATAAAATTACGTTATTATTCTAATTAGCAAAATTGTCTATTTAAGGAAATTAAATTTACCTTAAAATATTAATATTAAAATATCATAATAAACGTTACCTAATTAATTTATATTTTGCTCGTATCTATATAAGTAAATATCGTTTAATATTATCTTAATATACATAAATATTATGAATATATAGTAAATACGAGTAGATGCAAAATTTATTTTTAATGATAATATTTTTCAAGAATACTTTTATATAAAGACGAGAAGACCATTTTAGAGAGAGAAAAAATACCAAAAAACCTTAAATAAAAAAACTTCATTAACCTGTAAACAATTACGATTTACGAGGAATAAATTCATAATATAAATATTATATATGTATTTATGTATATTTTATCAAATAACATAATTTAATACAAAAATATATGTATTTTATAATCTAGTATTAATTTGAATCAAGGAAAATTTTCTTATACTTAAAATACATATTACCAAATACCAACCAGAAAAAAAATGTTAACACAAAATTAAGAGAAAAAAATGAATAAGGACAACGAATAAGGATAGATATATATAAAACCAACACATTTAAACAAACATGACACTAAGTAGCAAAAATTAACTTTGTCTACTTGTCAAATAAAATTTCTACAATTTTTACTATATTACTTTTTGTTTTACTCTCCAAGGACATTTGACAGAAATTTTTAATGTCAGTTTATATTTATCCTTTTTTCTACAAATACAGAAGAAAAAAATCTTTAACTTTATATATGAAAATGTAATTATGTTTGAGGTAGAATTGTATATACAAACATGATAGAGGATAAATTGAGTTTACTCCTTCGATTGTCTAGTGAAAATATAAAATTGGTTGCTTTTTAATGTTTGTTGTCTTTTAAAATTAGCTTTATAATATTGGAAAACAAAATGAATGAGTTTTCTTTTCTATGAGAATTTTTACAGAGTTGCAGGGTTGAAAATAGTATCACATAAATGTATTATGCAGCTATGTATATATATATAAAATTAAAAAAAATCAGTTTAAAAAAAAAATAGATGTTCCTAAATGCAATAAAGGACATTTTCCTCTAGAAGCCTAATACATTGCTACTTACCAATTATTAAAAAGATATTATTAAGAAATATTATGTTATTAATGTCAAGTTTTATTATATTAAAAATATAGCGATAATGCAATTAAAGATTGTCGATTGTCCTTAAAGATATTTAATATATTTGATCTAAATTTATGTTAGATTTGAGGAAATTAGATTTGAGGATTACATTGCAATGTTCGTCTATGAACTAAAATTTAACGATGTCAGTGTAATTGTTTGTCTTTAATTTACGATAGTTTTGAGGGAACACAAAATAACACAGTCTAAATAATTTTTTAGCTAGTCCATTAGAGCAAAAATAATTTAATACCCAAATAATAAAAAAAAAATTTAAATTAAATTTAAAAAAGAAATTGTTTTAATATTTTAATTTTGGCATACAAGAAATGCAATTGATCAACTGAAAAACTTACTGAATTTTATACCAACAACATATATCTCATATCTTAAAAATCCTTTAAATTAGAATATGCCAATAACAATTTATAAATTTTCTCTATTCGTGCATAAAAATTTAACGATATAATTCAATTATTTTGAATCCAAATTGAAAAAGTCATTTTCTAAAAGTTAATTTATAAAAAATAAAAAATCTGATAATAATTTTTTTTTTTTTTACAAAATTGTTATTTTAAATTATTATTCATTGTAAACACAATTTTAGTATAGTAAAACACTAAAAAACAGTAGTAAATTTATTCAATATATTTTCGAAATTTAAATATCCTGACCAACAACAAACAATTTTTTTTTTTTTGCATATACAAAAATACCAAAATTTATTTATTTGTAATGGAATAAACAAAAACACGAATTTCCAATACAAAATATAATAATAATGAATTTGAAAAACTATCGATAAAAAATAAGGTTTTTTACTAATTTGTGCTGAAAAAGTATTTGTATTGCAAACAGAATCAAATGAGAAATAAAAAATCCTTTACCATATTCTAACCAACAACAAAATTTGAACAATACCAATAACATACCACAATTTATATACGCTTTGCTATATACTCGTATTTACCAATTATTTTAGCAAAAAAAAAAAAAAACTATAATGAAAATGTTTACATAACCAATATACACACAAACTTTAAAGTTTATATTTGTATTTGTGGTTTTATCGTTCTATAATGTTGTTTTTTTTTTACCCAAATTAATAAATTTAATGAAACCCTTAAAGGGATTGAAGTTAAATTAAAAAAAAAAAAAGGACTACCCCAAAAATATTGATTCAATTACGTTTTACTGTCCAGTACACAAAAATAAGAAATTACATTATTTTTATTATTAAATTTTATATACTAGATAAACAGAGAAGTAGTAAAGGTACAAAAGGTAACTGAAGAACGATAGTACTAGCTCCAGGGCAAATCAATATAAGAAAATTAAATATTTTCATCTTATGTTTTCATTTTTTTTTTTCTTGGAAAAATATTTATTTTATATTACGGTAATAATTCTACAATTTAAGGATATTTTTATATATAAATAGAAAAAAAAATATTTTGAAATAAAATAAAAAAATAACTTTTACTTCCTGTTTCGTAAATATAAATAAACATAAATTTCTGAAAGATGCTCGTGTCGTGTGTCGTGTGTCGTGTGTCAATTTTGCTTGATTTTAAAATTTAAATGTTATGAGGAAGCCAAAATTGATAATTTTAAATTTGTAATTGTATTTTAGAGAGCTGTGATAGAGACTTCTCTAAAATAGCATTTGAAATAGCATAGTTTCAATTTAAAGTAAATTTAAACATAAGTAATTTAAACAAAGGGCGAAGAGGAATCTTTCAATTTAATTTTCATTATTATGTGATTTCATTCAATATTATTTTATTGTTTCGATTATTTATTAATTTTTGGTATATTCATTTTCCTATTTTGTATAATTTTCAAAGTAAAGTGATAACATTTATGTACCAACAAACTTTAAATAATATAATTTTGTATATGTTTACTATTTAAGTGAACAAATTTTACTACTTTGAATTAAGTTATATTATCAATATGGATATATTTAAACTAAAATATACTTCCTGAATGGACTTTTCCAATACGTAAAACAACTGAAAATAAAATATATTGAAATTTGAAATAAATGGGTTTTTCGAATTAACATCAAGTTCTATCAAGCACAAATATATATACAGAAAATTCAATAACAAAACAATAATCCCAAAATTGAAAAAAAAAAAATCGATTTTAGTTTTTGTAGTGAAGCATATCCTTGAACTATTTTATTTATAAATATTTCAATTATTGAAAAAACTAATCTGATTTTTGTATATCACAAAAAAAAAAATTAATTAATAATTTTTAATTAGAAAATTTATTATTTCTTCATCAAAAATTCTAATTATCAATTTAAAATCATTATTGTCTCGGGCAGTTTTAAATTAAAAACTTGAACTTTACTGTTACGATAAGTATAGATATCAATTACATTTTTACTAATATATTTCTAATTTAATATGTACAATAATTTTCAAGTTAAAAATTGAAAATTGCTATAAAGATAATTACTACTAATCTAACGAATAATCTTAGAAAATATTTTGCAAATAATTATTTTAATGTTCTATATTTAATATATAAATTTTTGAGATTCAATGTTTCAGTTTGACCCAATAATAATATTAAAATGTCACGTATTTCTACTATGTATAACTTTTTTTCTTTTAAAATGAAATAAGAAAAAATTTTTAGAATAAATTCCAGAAAAATATCTTTCAATTGATTTGAAGTACTATTAAAAATCTAATAAAAATGAGTAAAAAAAAAAAGTTTTTCTATTTTAACTGAAAAACACTTCAACTATTATAATAAAAATAATTCAAATATTTCAACATCACAGGAAAATCTGTTGTTAACATAAAAATTCTTTACAAGGCCATTTTTATGTTGTTTTTTTTCTATCTCTTACATACCAGACATTTTTCCTTGATTGTTTACAACACAAAAATCATAGAAAATAGTTTGATAAAATCCTGATAAAAATAAATTTACACAAAATACATATACACATTTACTAATAATTTTGTAAGGATATATATATACACATATACGAGTTAGAAAACAGCCTAATAAAAATGCCTTAAACATTATTTGTTGTTGTGTGTTTTTATGTAAATGACATGAGATAAAATAAATTTGAAATGAATGCGTTGGACGTGATGAATTTATATTTTTGGGCTAAAAAAAAAAAAAAAATCCAAATTACTTTATGATTTTCAAATAATTTAGAGTATATACAATTTATTTATTTTTGTAAAAAAAATAAAATCCTTTTTCGACAAAAGATATATTAACTACATATATATACATAATATTTCAACATAATCACACCATTCTTCAAAAATGAAAATTTACTATAATATTTTATTTAAAATTTATATATTTAACTATGATTTTATAATTAATATTCTGAATATTATGTTAAAAGATATTTTTTAGATTTTCTATGTTGATGACAGGTATAAGTAAATTTAATAACTTGTTGAAGATAATATTATACGTATGTAAGTATGTATATATTTTTTAATTTTATGCAACAGGATTTCTAGTTAATTATTAAATATTTAGACAGATTAAAATTAAAATTAATGTAAAATATATACATAGAATAATTAGTTACATAATATTTTGAAGTAAATTGTCAAATATATTTTATGAATTTGAATATATTTATTTTGAAGGTTAAGTATTTAAATAATTGGATAAGAAAATTATAATATAAAAAAAATGTTTTGAAATTTCTTTGAAAGAATATATTTAGATAGCGTAGGCACTATCTTTGTTTAGATAGACGATTATAGGATCAGAAGAGAAATATACCCAAATTGTGTTTCCTAAATCTATTTATGTCTTTCATAAATCTTAAATTTATGTGATATTATATTTATATTACTTTGCTGGTAACAAAAAAAATTGTCAAATTCATGAAAATTTAATTATAAATATCAATCAAAATAATTATATTTTTGTTGTAACATTTTTTGATTACCCAATTGACTAATTTTACCCTTTACATTATTTTAACTTTTGAAAATATATAATATTACTTGTATTTTTTTTTTTTTTTGTTGATAATTATAAAAGATGAAATTTTTATGTACATAACAAGAAAATTTCTAAATGAAGTTCATAAAATATCCCTTGATAAATATCCTTAATAGAACTTTATATATTTTCTTTCAAAAACATGAATAATAAAATTAGAAATTTGAAGTTTTTCTTAACTTAAATTTCCAAATCTTCATTGAAGTGGATATTCTAAAGTGATTTTTTTTGTTGTTGTTTGAAAAAGTAATTTGCATGTCATAGAATTGCTATTGCTCTATTTATTCTGCTGCTATGGTGTTTATTTATCCTTCACAATTTTCTTAATATACCCAAAAAATGAGACACGAGAAAAATAAGTAATAAATTTTTAATCAAAAATCCACAACGAAAAAAAAGTTAGGTTATATATTATAGAGTAAATGAAGGTTGTTTTCTTTTGGACCATATTTTATCCTTGAAAATATTGTTGAGAATTTTTGATTTTTTTTCTCTCTCGTTTGACATCCTTTAAAAAATATCATATTTTGTATAAATAACAACAGCAAACGGAAAAAAAAGTAGCTAAATGTACATAGATACACAGTTGCTGAATCATGAATTAAGCCCATGAATTTTTGTTGAGGAATATATAAATACAAGAACAATTGAGTTTTATATTATATAAATATATCTAGATATATATATACATATATGTTTATATAAAAAAGAATGTAGTAAATTGAATGAATATATTTTCTAACACACCTACACAATGATTATTAAAAAAGAAAAACAATATTTTAAGTGGAAAATGTTTACAGTGTTTTTTTTATAAAATCATGTAATATTTATATAAAAAATTGAAGAATTTACACAGCGGAGACAAAAAGTGTATTTTTTTGGGCTTTAATGTGTCATCTCTAAATAATGCAGCTATAAATTTGTTTCAGAAAAATGAAGTTACTTATATTGTTTGGTGTTATAGGTATAATATTGGAGTAGTATTTAGAAAAGAACAAGTTTTGTTTTTCCTGCATAATAAGAAAAGGGAATTTTAAAGTAAAATTATATACCGTATATAATTTTGTTTTATATTTGTCACGTAAAGGATGTACGTGTGTATGTATGAATGTTAGCATCAATTTAAACAATTAAAATAAATACTGTAATTTATTTCTAGGTCAAAGGATTAAGAATTTATGTATGTACATAGTATAAAAATTATAAGACCTAAATGATTAGTAAAATATTGGTAAACATCAGTATACCAATATTTTGTATACCAATATTTGTATATGTATACCAATATTTTGAAAATTTTGAGAAAAAGAATTCCAGAAATAAAAATACAGTTGATGAAATATCTTTTTCTATAATCAAATCTGGTAAAAATGAACAAATACAAATAATATGCTTTTTTATCTTACATTTTCTTTGAAATATTCATTTTTTTTTATGAATTTCAAAAAGATTTTAAAATTTCCATTCTATCGTTTTAAACAATCAAAAAACATAAAATTAAATATAAATATTATGATATTACATATATTATTTTTATAATAAAAAATTCTCTAAATATTTTATAAAAAAGAAAACTTATTCTCTAAAATTTATAATATTAAAGTTTAGCATACAAATTTTTTCTTATGCTCTTCTTTGTTATTTGTTGTCATCAAATTTTCATATTTTTTTTTTTTAGAAAACTTTATTATTTTCTTTCTATATTTTTTAACGAAGAAAACTTACTATACGATATTTTTTTTTTTAACTTCTTCAAAACTTTTCAATATAAAATCAACTAAAGTTTGATTTTTCTTTTTCGTTATTATTATTTTTCATTTAGCTTTTTCTTCCTTGTTAGTAACTTTTTCAAAAAAATAAAAATAAAATAATGCATATATGTAAATTTTCTAACTACTAAAGGTACTTTTTCAAGTGGAAAATATACTCAATTCTTTTCTTTCTTATATACTACTTAAAAAGTTTATTTTTCATGTTATAACTTTTATTTCATTTTTTAACTAACATTTTCTAAATTTAATATTATGTATAATAGTTATATCTTTACTAGTACATATACTAGAGGTATATTGAATAAAAAGTTTCTTACCTTCTAAAGAACCAGTATAAATTCTTGATATATCATAATCTACAGGTCCCAAAGTGTTCTCAATTTCAGCATCTGGTGTAAAAACAGATAATGGATCTTGATGTAAAATTAACCGGAATTCTCTATCAAATAAAAATAATATATTATATTAAAGAAATATATTAAAGATTATAAAATATATATATTTTTTTTTTATGTTTAAATAATAATTAGCCTTTAAATTTTAAAATAACAAGAAAAAAATTACACCAAACAATAGTGCAACATAATTCAACCCTCAAAGTTATTTTATTTATGATTGTGCACTCGTGTATATTATAAATTTTCTTTATAAAACAAGCTTAAAATTATATTTTCGTATTATATTATGGTCATTATATGGAATTGATATATAAATGAATTGTAACTACCCTTGGATACACTATATAGTATATAATAATCCAATGTTATTACAAAAAAAAAATACATAAACAAGGACATCCTTTTTTTTATGCTAAGCAATGCGTTTTCAGTGTTTTTTTTTTGTTTTTTTTTTTTGGTTTGTGCACACAGTAAATTGAATAATAAATTTTATAGCGGAGAGAGAAATTTGGAAATTGAAAGACAAACCTTGAACATGACAACGAAAATTATATGAAATGTAAATTGGATTTTGTTTTATTCTGGGTTTATTTATGGAATTTATGTAAACAGTATTTAGGTTTCTCTGTAAAATATGTTATGGTTTTTTTGTAAGTAAGTATATATATAACCATATTGAACCATTGAACGCATTTTAACAATTTAACATTAATTGGGTGAACATTTTATTTAGTAATTAATATTATGTAAGACTGTAAATACATTTTTGGTTCTGACATAATTTATTACTTTTCTAATATCAAAATTGTTTAGAAATTTATATATGTAGACCTACTGGTCTAAATTATTCTTCTGTTATCAACAAATTTTCTATTTTACTTGGATCTAACAATGGATAATTTAAATCTCTGGTTCTACACATCTGCCATACATATAATGTTATTATAATGGTATTGAATTTTCCATTTACATATTCATTCATATATGGTTAATGATTAAATCTCTGAATTAAGTAGCCTATACTCTCTAACAACTAGAACAGTCTTGAATATTCAAAGAACTGTCTGGATCACATATATGTAAATCCTTTTATTACAACTATTTTTTTAAATACCAATTAATGAAAATCAATAATTGAAAATAACAAAATATAATTTTATATGTAAAATGTTTTACAAAATTTGTATACATAATTAAAATTTAATTTCAAATGAAATTTCAATGAGACTATAAAATTGCAAATTTGTAAATTGATTACATCAATAAAAAGATTATTTATTTTTGTCTTGTTTTTGTTATTATTCTTTACATATATTTTTTTTATATTATGGCTTCAGCTCATTTAACCAAGACTAATGGGGGTAGTCAAAGAGTCTAAGCATTATTTAGCATTTTCAATTTTTTATTTTTTATGTATATTAATGAAAGCAAAGACCTTCAATATTATTCAATGTCTTTACCAAGGTCACAAATATTTTTGTCGCCATCTAATAGACAAAATTATTATGCTATACTTATATACAATAGAGAAATTTTTATCTTAAAAAAATTGTATATATTTTTTTCATTTAATATTTGAAAATTTATTTCATTTTGTTTTTGTTTTTTTGGATTATATACATAAATATTTAACCCTTAGGATCAACCCTTTTTAACCTCAACATTGGTTATGTATATTTCGATACATACACCCTTTCATTTATTTTTTCATTACGATGATTTTTTTTTGTGGTTTCCTTATTCACGTGGAAACTTTAATATTGTTTTTTTTGGAAAAGCACAAAAAAAACTAAATTTAGTGTTTAATTTTGTGACATGTGGAATAGAAAATATTGTAATTTTTGTATGATAGAAATAATATTAAATTATGGTGAAAAAATCAATTTTAATTGATTTACTGATGTACATAAAAATCGATTTTGATTTTTAAACAATTCATTTTTGAAATTTAATTATAGAAAAAACGTATAAAACTAAAAAATAGATCGCATTATGAATTAAAAAGTATTGTTGCGTAGTAATTTTAATTAAATTAATTAGGATTTAATTGAATTCAAAGAATCATTTTTAATTATGGATTCCTGTAAGGATAATCTAATTATTCGTGGTAAATATAAATTTATTCGTGGTAAATATAAATTAATAGAGAGAAATCCATTTTTTTTTTTAAATTATTTTGTAAACTTTGGTATATACATATGTAATTTTTTAGAATTATTTAGTAGATATCTAATTAATTGGCAACTCAATTGAAAAATTCAATATATAATTGAAAATGAAATAGTAAAACATTATTCAGATGGAAAAGTATATTTATTATTCAGATGGAAAAGTATATTTATATTCCAATTAAATGATTAATAATTCAGTATTCAACAAAAATAACAATAATTAAAATTCTTTATTCATAAAAATGGTAAAATTGTCATATTTGGAATCAGTGGCGTATAATTTAAATGGTTGACATATAACCATACATTTTAAACCCCAAACCATAAATATAAATTAGGAATTTATTTAATTTTGAAAACTAATATTAAAATTTTAGTTTTTTCTAATTAAATATATAAATAAATAATATTTAAAATATAAGTACAATACAAAATTAAATTTTTTCTATTTGGTTTCCTTATTTATTTACTGCAAAATATTTGCGGTCTTTTCATGTAAAATTTTATTTATATTTCTAATATTTATATGTATAATATATTAGAAATGAATATTAAACATACATACATATATAATTTCTATGGTGAAATTTCAAAAATATTCTTTAACAAAATATATATTAGAATACAAAATTTTGTTAAAAGAAAAATAAATATGGCATTTAAAAAGAAAATATATTTGTACATGTTTAAAGTTTTATAAACACATACTTTATATATTATATAAAACACACACAAGAAAAACATCCTTTTCCACAAAATGCACACGTGACATTTATATTAATGAAAATCGATTTGTTGAGAGAAGAAGTCACAAGGACTTTTCTGTAGGGCAAAACAATATTCTCAATGTAATATAGAAGAAATTGAATATGAAAATGTACAGATTAGTTTTGTGTCAAACCCAACATTTTTTTATTGTGCGTTAAATTTCCTTTCTTTAGTATTTCTTAAATTTTAATGTTCACTTTTAAAATTATGTAATTTAAATCTGAAAATTGAGAAAATCCAAAATTGTTTCGCTTATTTGATCGTAATAAAATTTTATAAATTTGTCATGAGTTTTGATCTATTATTAATTCATTATTTTATGACAAATTGAAACTGTCAAACTTATGACTCTTTTGAATTGATAAAGAATTAAATATTCAAATATACTAACTCGTATTTGAAGTGCGAAAATCCTTCCGCACAAATAATCAAAATGAAATTTAAAAATTAATTTTTTGGTTTTAAGATGAATTTTTTCACTATTTAAACAATATCAAACCTTTCTTATTCCTATGACAATATTGAAATTATTGTGGTAAAAAGCTATATACATATAACTCATAATTGCATCAATTTCAAAAGGAGGTTATATTAAATAGTAAATAAATAAAATTTTAATCATATACAGTATAAAAGTTCTTCTACAATTAACCACAAAAAACATTTAATAATAAATGTAGACCTATTTAATATTATAGTAAATGGTCTATTGTAATATATATATAATATAAAGTAAAAATGAAAATCATAAATAATCAATGTAAGAAGAGAAAGATAGACGAACCAAAAAAAGGGGGTTAAAATAATTTAATATGCTTCTAATATGTTTCTCTGTAAATGCACTCACCTATAAAAAAAAGTATAAAAAAAAGTCTTAAAGTTTCTGTATTTATTTTTGTTCTTATGGGCTTCGTATAACAACATAACGTAGGTCTTGTACTGCATACATGTAACATAGTTTTGTTGATATTGTTTATACATAACCTATTATATTTTATAAGCTTTTTAAAACCGGAAAAGCACTTTACATGAACAATTTTTGTCCTTAACTTTTACAGATCGTTGTATAATTTTTGTTTTTCTTTTTTCTTTTAGAAAACATCGTATTATATAAAAGTGGTAAAAAACTACATGTTGCATTATTAAGGTCAAAAAGGATCAAGTCTTACTTGGTGAAATTAAATGCACATGATAGTTTAAATAATATCTTTAATATAATATGTGCGGATAGTGTTGTACTATACGTATAGATAAAGATAATAATATTATATAACATACATATATGTATGTATGTATTGTATATACATATAAATGGATATTGGTGTAATTAATTTGAAACAGACAACATGTAAACTATTTTTGTTTAAATTTATATAAATTTTTATATACTTTAAACATTAGTGGGCATACTATAAATCAATGTGATGGTTTTCAGATATTTTGTGAAAGAAAAAATTGATCCGCAACGAATATCTCTACTATTCGGTATTCCATTTCATTTACCTACTTATATTTTTTTAAGAAAGTCTCCAGAAACCTTTTGGAATATTTCTATGTACTCTTAAAATTTACATGAAAGTTGAGTTAACTTTGGTAAAAATCGATACCGACGACCAATAATTCAACCCAGAAACATACAAATCCTCCGCCGCTCTAAGCTCTACTTGTAAACCGATAATTTATGATTAAAACTTATTTTTATAATTTTTAAAACAATTTTAATAAAGCACCTAAGCATTATGTATTTCAAGGTAAACATATATTTCGAATTTGATTAAAAACGTGCATATACCATACACAAAAATGATGAAAACATAATGCAGTAAATGTTAGCAGAATGCATTCATAATATATGAACATATTTAGTGCATGCAAAAATCATTCAATATAAAAATTAGGTTAATTTTTAATTTTAATTACTTATATAATGAATTGAAAAAAAAAATGAATAAAATTAATTAGCTCGATAGAGTGCACACATATTACTTAATACATAAAAAAGTGCATAAAATGATTAATAACATAAATGAAAATGAACTTTAAATTATATAAAAATTATTTAATTATAGTATTGTTTACATAAAATAATCAATTTGTTGTTTTTTATATAATTGATTCGCAAATAAAGTAAAACTATAATATAAGTAATTATGAAAAAAAGTATATAAAACAATATTTTGAATAAAAAAAAAGATAATCAATGTTAATTAATTAAATAAAATATGCAAATATTGATATGAATTTAAATATTATTTGTAAAAAGATTATGAACAAAATGTTGGAATAAATAAATCGTTATTCAAATAATTTTATATTCATTTCATTTGGATTGGTTTTATGATTTTAATGAATTAAATTTTATTTTTAATGTGTATACAAATTATCATTTAAATCTTTAAATAATAAAATTCTGTTCATTTTGTTCAACTGCTAGATATTTAGCCTATAGATGTTCAGTTCAAGTTCCTGATGTAGTCCTGGGATGTAGATGTTTCTTCGACATTTTCGTGTTAAGGATAATCACAAAAGAATAATTAAATATTTATGAAAATAAAACTTTCAATGTATATAATATCAACAAAACAAGTTTATTTGCAACTTTATGAATATAATTTAAGAGAAATAAGTGTTAAATTAATACTAATACAGTCAAATAATAACAGAAGCTTATGTGTTTCTAAAAATTAATTAAATATTCTCAATTTTAAGTTTTATTAATTTTAGTTAGTTATATGTGCAAAAATTGGTTGATAAAAGGATAAAAAAAAATGAATTTATTCAAATTATTTCATATACTATAAATATTAGTATACACAAAATCCAACATTATAACAGATTTTATATTTTCAAAATTTCATATTTCGTAAAAAAAAAAATGTAAAAATAATAATAATACAAATCCTTTTCTAACTAATACAAGTTCATATACAAATCACCTCCCAAATCGTCTTCTTTAACAAAATAACAAGTAAAATTTTATGATGTGTAAAAATTAATCCTCTTTTGTATGAGTTTTTGGTATCATTCCTAACTTATATTTTTAAGTTCAATGATATCGTCTTAAATAGAAGACTTTAACTTTATCGCTGAGTAAAAACTTTCCCTCCTACACGATATATTATATAATAATATAGTAAATGTATGTACAATCCTTTTTTTTTTGTATATATATATATAAAAGAAATAAGTTCTAACAATATATATCAGAAAGAAAGCAGAAGTAGAAAGATATTTTTAATAGCAGAATATCGTCATTCTTTTCTTATATATAAAAATCTATACGTGTTATATAACAATTCAGTTGTGAATATTTTGAAAAGAAAGTATCAGGTAGAATAGTTTTATATACATAATTTTTGTTTTCTCTATAAAATATGGAAAACTTAATATATATATATACCGTACATATATAGTATATTTCAGGTGATTCGGTTAAAAGTTTAAATGATACTATAAATGTACACCATTTTATCCATTATAAAAGTTTTTTTTGAAAAAAATGAAGAATAATGTTACAAAACATATATAAGAGTTTAAATAAGTATTATTTAAATTTTTCAGACAAGAACTATATATTATTGTTGTATATAAATTTTTGTAAAGAAAAAAATAGTTTAATGTCTAGTATTTACTTTACAAAATAAAAATCACATTTATATTAATGTCTGTTTATTTGTCTCTTAATATGTTAATAAATTTTTTTTTCTTCAAATTATATTATTTATCTTTTGGAATTTATTGCTAAATGTTGGATTAAAAATTTTACAAAAGAATTTAATTCAATTTCGCATAACAATTATACATATAATGCACTCCAACTCCAAAAAAGCCCATGAATATGAAACTAAAATACATAAGTATATATAAGACTTAAAATCTACAAGAATTGTTGCGTGTATATATATTAAATTATATAACTTCTCTCCTTTTTATGATCATTTATTGATGGTTTATAATATTATATAGTCTATCTTTTTTTTTGTGGCTCAGGAAAATACAAAACATGTTTTAAGCAAAATATTTATATCAAAATTGAAAATTTAAATAAGTCTTAGCTCAGGTAAAAATCCTTTTATAAAAATAAAAAATAAATTTTATGTTAGATAAATTTTAATACGAGTATAACATAATTATTATCTATCATATGGCAACTACTATTAATTTTATTTTCACATTATTAGTAGATGGTTTATTTTTTTCCGCAGATTCATACATACATTATAATTTATACAAGGTTTATATAATAAAATTTCATTTTACTTAAATATGTTCGTACAAAACTTTTATATATATAACTTTTGAACATATATGTACATATATCTCCTCTTAACTTTTCGCGTTATTCCGATGGGAGCATATGTTTCTGTTTTCGATCCTTTAATTTCTTTATTATATAAAAGTTTTCTTTAATATAATTCAACAAAAAAAGAGGATATATAGTTGATATATTTTACCAAATCTATATATTTACTTATATATATTTAGATCTTTCTTTTATCCTAAAGCACTTCAGATAATACGAAATAATTTTGTTGCTGTTTCTATCAAAATGGATATAATCCTTTGGGAAAAACATTGTTTTTTTTTTATCGAAATAAATGTATATTTTACATACAAAAAAAAAAGTTTGTTCTTGCAGACAGAAATAATTTATTCGTATTGAAAATATATATTATTATTTGAAAATTGTAATCGTACTTTAAACAGTATAAACTAATAATTCTTTTTTTTTTTTTTTGAATGTTTTATTAGAATTATATTTCAAAAAATAGAATTTACATTTTTTAGCTTCCGCGGCTTTACTGGTTCTATTTTGAAGAAAATATTGCTAGAACGAGTATCCTTTTTTTTTTTGATTAAATGAAAATGGATCATATATGATGATACGAATTGGTTTTTGTTAGCAAGATTACCCAATGCAAGTTAAGAACAATTATGGAAAAATAATAATAAAACAATATATTTATATAACTCATTTCAATATTCATTTGAAACTCTTATTAATTTTATAATGTCATAATTTTCGACAGAAGCAAATTATGACATATCAAATTGAGTTTAAAATTCTTCTATTAAACATAAAATTTATAAACTATATTAAAAATTTAATATTATTATAAAAAATTGTTAATATGTAATAATATTATTGTTTTAATAATAATATGTTTTTACTATAAATGTAATCTAATTATTTTATATTACATAATATTCTCTCTATATTGTGTAGTAAAAATTGCTCCCTAAAGTTTATAAGATTTTCCCTTTTTCGATACAGAAAATTGAATGTGACAAGAAGATATCAAATTGTGTTTACTTAAATAATAAATGTCTTTATATATTTGTTTGTATATCTGGAATTTATATAAAAATTGCTTGCACCTTTTTTTATCGGTTTATTCCCCGAGCCAAAACAAAAAAAAAATTAATTTAACCAAAGTAGATAAATTTAAGTATTAGTTTTAAAATAAAACAGTAATATGGGTAAACATTTTTAAAATCATTTTGATTTTGCAATTAATTTTGTATATTGATTATTTATATAAAATAAATGAAATTATCTGAACATTAATATTTATATCAATAATGTTGACGTATTTAATTTGTTTAATATGCATTGACAATTTAAATAAAGTGTTAATATTATACCCCAAATTACGGTGGTAAAATTTAAATTGATCTGGGAGATGATGTCTGGGTAGTTAGGTTATATATATTTTTCTACATATATATATATATTTTAACTTATGAAATTTCACATCTTATATTAAAGGTAAACAATTCGATTATTTCGTTTATATATCCTTATTTTATCCATGTTAGAGATTTTATGGTATATATATACAAAACTAATACCTATGCCATCCTTTTATACAATAAGGATTTAAAAATGTTATTTTATATATAAAATGTTTTGTTTACTTTTCTTAACACAAACTTTCATGATGGTATATTATATATGTATGTATATTATTTCATAAGTAATAAGAAAGTATATACAAAATATAAAATTTCATAAAATAATAAAGTAAATTCACTTTAAGACACAAATTTAATAGATTTTATTCTATTTTTAGATTATTATTTATGTAATTAAATATATTGTAAAGTAATTTATTAAACAAAATCAAACATAAATTATTAAATATATTTTCCTAGAATTAATTTAAAAAAAAAATTTAAAAACATTTTACAAATTCAAAGATAAACATTAATTATATTAGAGAAAAATGAACATTAAGTAATAATATTTTGTTTATTAAATTTATTGAATCCTTCATAAAATGACTATTATTTTTATAGAATAAGATTTTCTCTTTAGTATTTCAAAAATAACTTTCAAATTCTCTTCAAACGATTATCGTACAATTCACTATACAGTTGAGATGTGGTTATCAAATACATATTTGATTAACCTAAATAAGGACTATCGGATTACCTCCCAAAAATATAAAGCCACCTCCCAAAATATAATTAATCAAACAAAACAGTCGAATAATCCTCAAAAATTATTTATATTATTTTTATGTTGTTAATAATAATTAAAATTCATAAAATCAATTTAATTCTGAATTGCGATCTTTGTACAAAATGAAAGTAAACCAATAAACTTTTAATTTAATTTTAAGATCCTTGAAAATTAAAAATCAAATCCATAGATAAATACAAGCAATGAAATGAAATTAATTTTCTTTGTCAATAAATAATAATTAAAATCGTCCTTCATTGGTTTATATTTATTATTATTATTGACAAAATGAAGAATTTTATTAAAGTAAAATTTATAAAAATTATGACAAATAAAATGTATATATATATGTACATATATGAAAACAAATTCCTTTTGCCCATTTATAAGTTATTAATCCTGGGCAAAAAACAAAAAAAAAATTCTCTAAAGACATGACAGACACTAAGTCACCAAATTAATTTTTATAGATTTTTTTTTGGTTGAAAAATGTATATGAGTAGAAAAATGGGATGAAAAATTTTCACATGCGAAATTACATTTTTTTTTACATATACAAAGAAAATTAAAATATAAGAAAGAGATAAAAGATATTTTTACTTAAAATTATGTGGCCTTGAGCAACAGGATATTTCCATTTATATAAAAATTATGAGTAATAAAAATATATAATAATAAAAAAATTTCATGTAATAGTATTGGTGCTTAAATTCGCAAGAGAATAAATAATAAAACAGACAGAAAAATTTTCATATAGTACATGAATGTGTGTACAATATAGCAATAAGTTAAAATGTTTTTAAGGGATCACAATTTCCATTACCATTTGCCAAAAACCACCCATCCACTAATTTTTCATATCCTTAAATGTAAATTTAAAGTAAGGAAAAATGATCTGACCATGAACTTATTATATATATTCATTTTTTTTTTTGTGTTTGTATATCCGTTTAAAATATGTACGGTCCTACGGATGATGAACTACGTGTCTTTTGTTTGAAATTATTTAGTATAAATTCTTTTAAGAACGTTTATTTTTTTCGTTGTTGTATAAAAAGCTTGAAATTTTTTGTGATATTCTAATGTTAATGTTAATTTTTTTTTATATTCTAATGATCACGTCTTAAAAATCGAAAAAAAAAAGACAAATTATATATGAGATCACTGAAATAGTAGTACGCAGCAATCATCCCAATAATATTTGTCTATGCAATAAATTTTTAACTACTAATTGAAAATGTGATTATATTTTGTTGTTTCTTCGTTTATAAAACTAACTGAAGTTCAATTGTAAAATTATATAAATTCAGTAGATTTAAATTGTTCATAGTAGATATAAAATCTAGGTTATTTAAGATCAACACACTTTAAACTGCAATTGGATACACTGACTAGTATAACAAAACTTTTTTAAAAAAATGTTCAATTAATGAGTTAACGAATTGAGACAAAATTTAACACTTAGTTTACACTACTTAATTTAAATGTTATAATTATTTTACTAATTATTCTGAGATTATCATTTTTTATTACATAAATAAATATTTGATATTATGGTTTTGAACATAACCCAGAATTAGAATTTACTTATTTAACTTAAATATTTTGTAACTTATTTTTGTATAATATTTTGTGTATTTTTTTTATTTTCCCAAAAAAAAAAATATTACTTAATTTTCTCTTTCTTCATTTTTTTAATGAAATAAAACATTTTTTTCTTATTTGAAACTAAGAGCAACAAAAATATATATTTATGTGTTAAGAAGGATAATAGAAATTTTTTTCTAAAAAATGAAAATAGGGACAAAAACAGTTTTGTCCTTTATTACTATTATTTTTTTTTTTTTAAAACCAAAAATTAAAGTAAAAGAATGGAAGAAAAACATTTATAATAATAACAACAGAAGAACAAACACCACCCAGTGAGAAATGTGTGTGTTTATATTATACTTCATTAAATGAAAAATTGAAGGAAAAAGGACTTTTTTGTTTTATTATCAATTTAGTTTGTTCAGTTTTGTTGTCTTGTCTATGTCTTCAGCTTTATCACATTTAAAGTGTGATGTGTCAGCTAAATAAAGAAATGTTGAATGTGTATAGGACAAGTTTATAATTTTCCAAAAAATAAAAATAATATAAAAGTCGGGAAAAAAGAAAAAGAAAATCCCTAAATGAAAAACGAAAACAAATTATATAAAAAATATATTATAAAGATAATTTGGTTTTTTTTTGTTGTATGTTTTTCTGAAATTCATAAGAAATTATTACCAAGGGTATAAAAATATTACAAAAAAAAAAACTGTCATTTAAGGATGACTAATAGCAACAACAACCAACAAAAAATGTAATATAAATAATAATAATAATAATCAGTAGGAGTTAATAGACTTTAGTGAGAAGGAGGAACCTTGATAGACTATGTACAAGAAAAAAAGGGATGATATTGAAAATATGATTTGAATAATTAGCAACATCAACAATAATTATTATAATTTTTATTGTTGATAATTTTTGGAATAAAATTTGATACCTACTTTTTTTTTGTAAATTTTCAGGATCATTTTTTTTTTCTTGTGAAAGGACATTTGTGTTTAATTTTTAACGTTAATTTTAATATTTTTATTTGACATTGATATAAATTAGAATTGAAAATTTTGCTTGTTTTACACGTACCTATCATGAGCAGTAAATTTTAATTTTATTGTGTGTGCTGGTCCATATTCTTCTTTTTTTAAATCTCGCTTTCGTCGGCGATTTTTTTCCCCTAAATGATATTGATGAGCATTTTCTAATGTTATTCGATCGAAATTTGCAGCTTCCCAATGTAAAATGTATGGGTTTATTATTTGAGCTGGTCCTACAACAAAAATAAAAAGGAAAAATTAATAAAATATATTTAAATGGTAAATATAAAATATTTATTTAATTTATATTGTAAAAGGATTATTTGGTGAACATATATTTAAATCATATAAATACATATATATATTTCAAATAAATTTTAAAATTATGTAATTATAGTTATTTATTTCAAAATTATATTTATATGTATTTATTTGTTCCAATTCTTTAGTCCAGATGCAAAAGATCTTCAATCCTTGAATAGACTTTTCAAAACAAAATTAAATATTATTTTTCTTTATCAAAAATGTTTATAAATAATAAATTTATTATGTATATAGAACTTATATAAAATTTGTATAACAAATTATATGCACTCAGTACTTTCATTGGTTTGAATAGAAATATATTTAAATTTTGGAATTGAAATAAAAAAAAAAATGAATTCTATTCAAGAAGTTTTCATAAAAAAAAAATATCCTTTGCAATTATATTCCACAAAAATATCAAAAGATACTTTCATAAAAACATTTTTTAAAAAACTAACTAAAAAAATCAAAATTGCACATATTATTTCTATATATTTTTTGAAATATGCAACAACCTCCCAAAACTCCCCATTAAAATAAATATAAAATATATTAAAAAAAGCAAGATATAAAATTCCAGGAATTATTTTAAAAAAAAGCTGAATTTTTATTTTAAAAAAAGTTGAATTTTTGTATGCTCAGAAAAGAAAGCTTATGAATAAAAATTTCATTAGTTTACAGATACCGTATTTATGTAAGTATGTAAATAATGTTTTTTTTTTGTTTTTTTTTTTTTTTTTGAAAAAGAAAAATATTAAAAAATAAGAAAAATTTAAATATTTAAGATTTATTATTTTTTCTGATCCTGTTTCCGGTTTTCCAAAACTTATAATAATATTGAAAAGATTCATAAATATATTATATTAAAATCCTCAAATGATAACATTATGAATTTTATAATAATTTAATAATTTCTATAAGAATTGAAATGTCAATATTTTTGTGTTATTTGTTTTTGAATCAATATTGTAATAAGTTACATATAAATACATCGAGATCGAATCTATACTGATATGTACTGATTTCTTAAATTTAATTATAAACTTTTTGAAAAGGATCTCTCTTTTATTTTATTATTTTCATTATTTTCGTATCAATGTCAATTTATGGATTTTTATCTAAAGGAAGTTAAAAATGAAATTTAATAATTTTTTATTTTTGTTGTAAATAAATATATATATGTATAAACAAAAAAAATAGGTACATCATAAAATTATAAGTAAAGAAATATTTTTATATTTCGCCCCCAAAGGATGAATCGTTTTCAAAATACATATATATATACATTTTATACCTATACATATGTATATAAAATTAATCTGAATATTAAAATATTCAATTCTAGATTGTAATAAAAAAATAAAATCTATTAATAATTTACCTAAAAAAAATGAACCTATATCAAAAAAAATTTCATTTTATATTTTATTTGTTTGAAAAATTAAATTAAGGAAAAATATACATATATACATAAATGAAAATTGAAATTTCATAAATAAATTTTATCTCTGTATTTTATTATGAACAAAACATAAATCGAATGAATAATCAAAGATTTGGTTTTATTTCCTTAACTGGATTTTGATATTTGTTATGTCATTTTGTTTATTAGTTTAAAAAACATTATTGACATATATATTAGTTGATAATGTCAAAATATATTTAAAAAAAAAATTATAAGAAAAGATTTTCTTAATAATATTAAAAGTATTTTATTTATTTATATTTTACCAATAGAATTAAATTTATTTTCAAAACTTTTTAACATAATTTTTTGGAAAAAATTAGATAAGGGAAGAACCTTCAAAACTATAATACTCTTTAGGGTTCATCAGGATATCGAATTAAAGAAATATTGAGTTTGACAGGAGATAATGAAAACTTATAAATGATAAAATATTTATATATTTAATGATTACATTTTTTTGCCTATAACTTGGGCAAATTAAAAGATATTTGAAATTGGGTTGGATATTTTTTATAATTAAGAATCTCCGTCCAACCCCAAATTTGGGGAATGTTGATATTTTGCGCCAAAAAAGGGAAAAGGCATTTTTTTCGGAAAAAAATCGAAACACTTTAATATAGACAAATTTTGGTATCTATTGACGCGAAATTTAAATTATAACAAAATCTTCTAATTCGTCCAACAATATTGAAATTTCAATATAAAAATGTATATCCTTTTTAATAATGGTTATAAGAAAAAACTCATCCAGAAAGAACCACAGAGAAATAACAATAAACCAAAAAACGAATCCATATTTCACCAGAGTTCAAATAATATTGGGTATCTACTAAATGTTTTCAGTTTTTTAAGTTATTTTCAATTATTGAATATCTTTATAGTATATACTAGTTAGTAAATGAATTCTTTATCAGGATACACAAATAAAAAAACACAAAAATATAATTTCAAAAACAAAAAAAAAAAAAAACTTTTATATTTAATCAATTTCATATTTATTATTATATAAATATCTCGCCCCAAAATTGAATTTCAAATGGAAATGATTGCACAAAATATTTTTAATCAATATTAATTTTTTATATAGTATACTCAATAATAAATTTAAAAGTAAATTACATTTGACTGCCAGATTTAAAACTCAATTATATAATAATGTATACATAAATTTGTTTTTTTTTGTTGATAAATATAATTATACTAAAATAATAAAAAAAGTACAACATAAATACATAAAAAAAATTGTTGTATTCGGAGAGAAAGAGAAATAAATTAAATAATAATAATAATAATAAAAATATTTGTTGTAAAAAAAAAATTAAATTACACAACAAAACCTTTAAATCCTATTTTTTGTTGTGAAAATATGATTTTTTTTTATATTTTCACTGTACCATTTACAAACGAACAAAGGCACATCAAAAATAAAGTATATTAAAATTATTTGTATACTTAATACATAAATACACAGAGACAGGAAAAAAAAGGATAACAACAAGAACAACAAAAAGTTTGTTAAATCTAAAGAATAGAAAAACGAATACAAAAGTTTATAGTTATAATAATATTATATTTACTATATTTAAGGATATTTTTATGTGGCAAATGGGAACGCTTACAAAGCACAATTATATATTACATTTATATAAAGAAAAAATATTTTCATTTTAGTTTGAATTTTCATAATATTTTTATTTATTTTATTTTATATAACATTATAATTTTTTTTTTCCTCTTATTTTAATTCAAGTGAAATAACAACTTTAATAAACGTATTGTAAGTTGACACGATTCAGTTCACACCGCAAACTATCTTCTGTTTCAGTGAATATGAAATTATTCTGAATATCCTTTATACATTTTTTTTTTCGTATTGTTACTTGGTTTTTTTTTTTTGCTTTTGCTTAAGTTGTGACAATGAAAATTGCATATGTTATTTAGTTGATAAAAAAAAAAGAAGGGGGAAATTCTTTTTGTTATATGGTGGGAAAATTTTAAATAGGTTACACACTTTTTTCCTATCAGTAGGTATAATCATATTGAAGATTCTTGTAAAACATTTTATAATTGGGAAAAATAATTTTATATATAGATAATTTTGAAATGCAGTAATTACAATTTGTCGTTTAAACTAAAACAAAATTTCAAAAATTACAAATCAAAATACCAGAACGACCCATCTTCATTTAAAACAAGGATGTCAATTTTTCATTGAATACTTTATTATTACATATTTATATTCTATTGAATCAGGAATTTATATTTACAAAATTAAAAGAATATTCAATTCTCTTTCGTTCTTTTAATTTAAAATTTATATTACAATTCATATTAAATATTCTATTTGTAAATGTTTAATATTAGCTTAATAGAATATTTTATAAATTATATAAAAACCTTTGAAAGTTTCTGAAAATATGGTGAAAATTTATTTATAATAATTACTGTGGTTGGTAAACGTACCACGATTTCTATTGTACATAACTATTGAATAATATTCCACATTGAAATCCTTATGCTAATAATATATATATTATATAGTATAGGCTATGCTAGGTATACATTTTTCCAATCATCAATTAAAATTACATCGAAAATTGTTTAAAAAAATAAAAATTGATACTTTATACAACTTTGTTTCGTTTGACTAATGGACTAATATATAATATCTAAAAGTACAAATATAATAGGTACTACCTTCTTTAATTTAAATGTATTTATTATGTATATTAAATTTTTATACTTCCTAAAAAATGATAAAATTGTTATTTTTTTTTTTAAATGAAAAAACACTTAATTTTTTATTATATTATTAATGCAGAAGGAATATTTCTTTAAAAGGATTTTAAATTAAATTAATATTAATAATATAAAACTTTATAGTTTTTTATATGCAAATATGCAATCGGTGAGATGTTTTAGTGTAAATTGCATTTATATAATAAAGAAATAATATTAAATGCTTTTACTATAAACATCCTTTTCAATAAATAAAATTATATGAAAATATCATCAGATGTGATGTATCCTGTCAATACGTATAACATCTAAGAAATATTAAATGTGAAATATTCTTAACTATAAAACAATTTTGAATAGAGTAGCTTTTATACAACGTTTTAGCTATAATAGAATTTCTTATAAATATTATGGTATATCCTTCTACGCTCTATTATTTATTCAGTGTTTTTTTTACATTTATATTGAATTAAACATTTTAGATAAAATATTTGTACTGTATATGTATATGCAGTTAAAAAAAATTCTTATATAATATTGTCAGTCAACACATGAAAAATGTTCAATTTCTTATATTTTCATTTTGAATATATTTGACTTATACATATAATGTAATTTAAATTTTTTTATCACGTTTCGTTAAATGAAAAATTAGATAATTTCGTAATAAAGAAATTAATTAATTTTTCAGAAATTAATGTCATTATAATAATTAATTTATTAGATTAATTAGGTAGCAATATTAAAAGTTATAACTAAAATTTGATAAATTTAGTTTTGCGAATTTTCTGAATAATCATAAATTATATTTTTTATAGTAACAATAAAAACATTAAAATGTTTAGTAAAATGTAACATGGTTTAATGGAATAAAGTCTAAATGAGTGAATAAAATTTAATTTAATATACGATATTTTACAACATTCATTCGTGAAAATATCATCATAATATGTACTTAGTTAAATCTATATTTTATAACGACTTTACTTTTACTTTATTACGAGATTTTGTAAAAATTAAATATTTTACTAAGGTATAGTTAAACTATTTTCATTTTCTTAATTAATCAGAAAGAAAATTGTATCGTTATTTTATATTTTTTATATATTAATTATTAATTTGTAACAACTACTAACAGTTTCTAGTTTTTGTAAAGGTGTTTGGAATATTCTCTTTGGCTTTCTTGAGAGTAACATAGAAATGCGAGCAGACGTATATATTTTTAAAGAAGAAATAAATATTTTGTGGTAAAATTAGACTGAGAATTTGAATTTTTGTTTAATAAGTAAAAACTAAATTAAAATGTTTATAATTGATTATGAAACAATAATATGTTTAGTGTCAATTGTTTTATGGGCATCCAAATAATTTATAAAAATTAAATATGTGTAGTGTAAATACAATATTATTACCCGGCGTAAACAAAACATTATATATGTAAATATATAAATATACAATAATAACGATAATGTGAATTTTAATACTAAATTCCTTTAATAATATTTTTAAGCTTAGCCAGACAAGTTTACACAATTGAGTGGAAAATCCTTTTCTCTTGCATATCTTAATTTTTTTTTGTTGCTTATATTTTATATCCTTTATATATTCTTTTTTCTCACATTTGCTTTTAACTATTCTGTTCAAAATATATAATAAGATAAAAAACGATAAATACATTTTTCCACATAAATACAAACAAAACATTAGCAAAAAATAAAAATAAAATACAATTCAATATCTTAGCCTTTTCCTTATCTTTCCAAATAAATTCCTTTTATTCTACATTTTTTATCCTTTTCCAAAAACAAAAATAATAAAAGAAAACAACAAAAATAATAATGGTTATTTTAGAAATTTCATTTATATGAGCTTTTTGTTTAACCTTTAAGACAAAAAAAGGAAGCCTTTATTTATATTTTTTGTACTTCATGGCTAAGATTGTATACGTTTCTTTTTTAATAACTCGCTCTGTGTCTGTTGCTGTATTATACATATACCATTTTTCTTTTCATTTATTGAAAAATTTCCTTCGAAATTTATTTATTTTTGCTTTCCATGTCTTCTATATTTTTAAATCCTTGTTGTTGCTTTTTCCAGGATAATTTTTTATGGATTTCTTTTCTGTTCTTCTTGTTACTATTAGTTATGGTTATTTTTTTGTTAAACTCTTGCTGATTCTCAAAGAGTGCAACACAAACACAACACAAAAAAAAAATTATCCAGACATGGTAAATGATAAGAAGAATTTCTAGTATTTTATAAAAAAAAAATGGAATTTTCATTAAAATAAAAGACAACGGAAAAAAAACCCTTTAATAGAATTCTTTAAATTAAAAGCTTTGAACTAAGGTTACGCAGCATATTATATGGATTTTTATTATATAATGTAAAGAGGTAAAATGATAGTAGAAAAAAGTTTATTTAATTTTTATCCAAACTTATGTAATAGTGCAATTTTTTCGTTTATCTTTTCCAAATAATTTAAATTGTTGAATGTAGAAGGTTAAAAGTTTATAATAACATAATATTTTTTTTTTATAAGTAATAGAAACAGGATGATAAATGATTTCGTTGTAAGGATACACTTTTTTCATTAAATTGTTATTAAAGAATATGCAATATTGAAACATTCTTGTTAACATTATTAGCTTTGAAAGGAGAACGTATTAAAAATTATATTTTGTAATTTTAGTTATTCTGAACATTGGAAGTAAATATTTTAAAAATTCAATGAACTGCAGTAAGTTCAATGTTGTACAATATTTTATTCAGACACAAACGTATACATAATTGAATTTAATTTTACTCTTGCAGAATAATTCTGGAGTTGTTTAATATTTTGTTCTACCTACATATATGTAAATATATTTATTTAATATCATTTACTTATATTCTTGTTTCGTCATGGAATTTTGGTTTTTTTTTTTCATTTAATAAAATATCAATTTTCATTTCTATTATAATCTCATTTTCTATTATTTAAATAACTAAAAATGACTCTAATTTTTTGAACAGAAAAATGTCAACATATTACTGTTAATTTAATTAACAGACAGATCGCCTGTTAATTAAATTATCACAAAGAATACTAATTCAAAATTTATTTTATTTACATAATTCATAGAAATTAATTTAATTTTTTAATATATAATTTTTGGGAAAATTTAAAACGAAACAATAAAAATTCTTTCTGAACAAAAATTTTTTTTTGGCAAGGGAATTATATTTAACAAAAAGAAATTTATTATTAAACATTAATAATAAAAAAAAAAATAACCTTGACCTATGATATTTTTTATGTTTGTTTATAAATTTTATTTCCTTATTACATAATAAAAACATAAAAACAAAAATAAGAATGAAACCTTTTTTTAATGATGTTATTTTTCACACAAAAACCAAAATTATTTCATGAAAATGAAAATTCAGTAAAAAAAAAATTTTTTTTTTCATTTCATTTGTCCTCTGACCAAATTAAACAAAACAAAACCAATTTAAAATAACTCAAATTTCATTTTTTAAATTATTTAAATTTTAAATGTAAAATATTTCAGATATGCATGTACATATAAATATTAATGTTATTACCAAAAAAATAAATGGGAACGAAAATTGGAAAAATCAATAATAATTTTATCAAAATTTTGTCTTGGAAAACTTTCTTAGTAAAAGTTTAGTAATAAAAAAAACTATAAGTACCTAGTATATAGTAGAATTTAATATTATTATGTCTCTTTAAAATAGAAAATAATATTATTAAAAAAAGTTTACATGTTAAATCGATTATTTTTCTATATTTCGTATTATATAAAATAGGAAAAGGATTCGTATTGTTGTTAAAATTCTTTCCAGGGGCACCATAACTACATATAGTTTGACATTATCATATTATATAAATTGATATTATTGATTATCTTTTCTGCAATTCTTTTAACATAATACTTGATCTTAGATATTTTAGCTCAAAATAAACAAAAATTTAAATAATTTTATAAAATTGCATATTTCTTTAAAAGACTTTTTCATATTATTGGTATTAAAAATATTAAATATTGATTTTTTTATTGAAAAATAATATGAAATAATATATAATGCAATAACTACATTTTTCCCTATGCGGATTTCGAAATACCCAGCATCGACATAAATTAAAAAACTGTTAATAAATAATTCTTTATTGCAATTATCAGCCAGATAATTTAATATTACTTTATTTCATTCAATTGAATAGTGTAGTTAATATGAAACCATAATTTTAGTGACCGGTCTATTAATTGTGGCCAATTGAAATTAACTTAACCTATTTATTTTATATATAATAATTATATCCAAATCTAGATTATAATCCCACGTCAAAAAAAAAGCTTCTTCTATTATTTTATTAAAATTTTATTTTATTTTAAATAAATAAGATCTATCATTGCTGTCAACAATTTCAAAAAAATTTGATTTAATACAACTAGGTCAAGTTTCTCAATAGCGTAATTACAACAATTTCTATATTTTTTTTTTTTATATTTTTGGTTATTAAAATAAATTATAATGATTAACAAAAAACTAAATAAAGGATGACCCTTATCCATACATACGACCAAAAATATAAATAAAAACTTACTCGTATAGTAAATTTACTAAATAATAAAAATAATAATATTATTTATCATAAATTTTAACAAATATCAAACTAAGATGTGGCCAAGTTACTAAAAAGGTAACAAAAATACATTTACGTCATCATAATAATATTACGTCGTTATGGTTTATGGTCATTTACAATTCCATTTCATTATATTCGGTGATTTAATTCGACAAATTTGCTATATACCAAAAATATTACTAGTTAAGAAAAATTTAATATTTTTTTTTCTATTATTTTATTTATTATTATAATTTTTTTGTTTGATATATTTTGGTAATAAAAAAATTTATGCCCTAAAATTTTATTAGATAAACATATCACAAGAAAATGGAAAAAAAAAATATATAGACCTAGAAAATAACTCAAGTAAATCGAAAAATTTGATGAATATAATTTTCGGTTTTTAGGTAAAATAAATATGACAATTCAATATGAAAAACTGTACAAACGAAAAGGTAACAATATAAGTAAGAAAAAAAGTTAGATATATAGTATACATAGATATTTAATTTATTTCTAGTATAGTCTTAAATTTTATTTTTATGTAGAAATCAAAATTTTGTAATATTTTTCTTGTATTAATATAATTTATTTATAACTATGATAAAATACATAATTTATAGAGCGATTATTCTTATTATGACTACACAATTTAATTTGACAAAAATTAATATAGCTGAATTTTAAAATTTATTAATGTACATAGATAATATTGAATAGCTTATCTAAATATTTGGAATCTAATTTCTATATGGAACTAATTGCAAAAAAATTTTATTTGCGTGTGATCTATATTTAATAATTTCCAATTTCCAATTATAAATATGTATTTTATTTTATTACTTTTATTCTTCGAATGAGAAAATTGCATAAATATTTTTCAGCACCAGTATAGTCTAATAGTAATTTTAATAATTGCATAGGTGTTAATTGATTGCGAAATTTAGGAAACAAATTTCAAAAAAATCAGTTGCATTTGCCATTAGACGGTTACACCGAAACAAACAAAGTCTGTTGCATTATGATTTGCAGCGAAAAATTGATTATTTTTTCTAAAGATTATTTACAGTCCTGACATAAATATGATATGTATGTAATTACCGAAATTTTTAAATTGATTTTATAAAGCAGATGGCAAAAAAAATAAATAAAAAAATTTAAATTTAATTTTTGACAATATGTGCTTAACGTATATGTAACTTTTATATCAGTTTATTACCTACAGACATTTAGTATTAAGTAATTAATTAATATGTAACACAAATAAAACAAAATTAACATAATAATAAATAAAATTATAATAGCATGCAATATAATCCAGCAATTAAAAAATATGTCACATTACATATTTAAAATACAAATTTATATATAATTGTATTATTTTACTAATTAACAAATTTATTTATTATAAAAAAAAATCAATATTTAACCACATATTAAATTAATATTTTGTAAAATTTTAATTTTTTTTGACAATAAGTTCATTTCTCTTTACTAAATAATATATGTTTGTTAGTCACAAGACATCGAAATTCAGAAAAAATATTAATGATTTGAGTTTACAATTATTCAGTTTAATTTAATTGTTTGAGTTCTTTTAGGCTTTGCTATTTTTTTTTTTGAGAATTCTGCTAATTACATTAAATCAAAAGAAATTTCCATTTTCCACTTTATAGAAAAACTCACATTAATTATGCTTAAACGTGAGCCAGAAATAAGAAAAAAATGTTAAATATAAAAAAATTTCTCTAAAGTAAAATATTAAAATTTTTATTTAAAAAACAAAGAATTTGTGTTTTTTTTTTTTTGTTATTAACTTATAAACAGGAAAATAAATAAGATTTACCCTGTTTTTTAAAGAAAGAAAAAGTTTCACTAAAAAGGTTAACTTCCTTTCTGGGCTTGCACGTATGCTGGCTTTGTTATAATTGAACATAATATTTATCTTTGTTTGCAAAAACAACTCATTGTGATTGTAACATTTTAAGTTGAAAACGAATTATGCGTCATCGAATTTTATACGAAGAAAATTTACATAGGTAGAGACATTTATCTTTTTCCCTGTTTGTGAAAAACTTAGTCACATTATTATCAATCGAAAATTTTACGTATAAATTAAAAAATAGCTTGATATATTTTGCTAGATTACTGACAGTATAAGACCACTGACTGAGAATTGTCGACAGTGTGACAAATTTATACTATAATTTGGCAAACTATTCTATGTATATAACTTGCAGACAATTATTCGCCATAAGTTAGAAATTTTAGATTTTAATGTTTACATAATTGTAGAATAAGTTTATTTGTATATGAAAACTTCCTAAATTTTAGTTAAATAAATGTTTCAAAGTACAAATCAATTTATTATTAAAGAAGTTCAATGCTACAGTTAATATTTTTCTGTTATTATTTTGTATACACATTTATATGTAACGTATTCCATTATTAAATTTTGTATCAAAAAATAGCAAGCATAAAATGCAACAAGTCTTTTACTACCTGAGTAACATAATTTTACTTTACATTCTACATGTTTTTTTTTCTTTCGATTTTACCTTTTACGAGCGAGATCAATAACCTAAAACATGGGTGCGTTAAAAAAAAATATATTATTATTTTTTCTTCTTCGTTTCTGACTCAGACGAATTTCCAATCATTTCCATTTTTTCTCTTTCTTTAAAATTCTTATTTTTTGTATCTTTTTTTTTCAATTTCAGATCATTTACTTTTTTTTCAATCATGAAAAAATGCGTACTACAAGTCAATTTTTTTTTTTTACATAGTGAAAGAAGAAAAATGTAAGCATTTTTCAATGCTTTTTTAAGTGTCGTATAAAAAATTTGAAAATTAGCAGAGTAAAATATTTGAGCAAGAAAAGAAAAAATTTATATACAATAAATAATATTACATAAATGGATAAATTTTTCATTGGTACAGAGCTTCAGAAAATTTATTAGAACATTTTATATTATAGTATTACTTATTTCATTTTGAATTTTTATTTCCTTATTGTAAATTTGTAATAAAAAAAAAAAAATAAGGAAAAAGTAAGAAACCAGTTTTGCAATAATAAAAATTAAAGAACTATTTCAAATTGAATCATATCTGATTTATAATAATGTAAATTGCCACAGAAAAATATCAAATTATGTAAATAAATAATATTAGGTGAGAATATTTTATATACAGGAATTCAGAATTCAATTAACTATACCAAAATTGTAACTACTTTAATAAAAAATATAAACTTCATTAATGAAATTTGGTATAGAAAATTATCGTTAATGATATTATTGATATAACTTAATATGCAAATAGTAGGAATAATTATTTCTCTTAGCATACTTATTATTATATAGTTGTAGATAACATTTTATCTGTCGTTTTTTTTTCACATTTCAAATTAATCTATACATTACAAATAATTTAGTAGCTTCCAAAATCACAAATTAGTCCATTTTTTAAAGTTTCGTCTATACATTTGGAGAAAAGACCAATTTATTTGGTAAAATAAAAAAAATTTTAAGATGTCAAAATCCTATAATAATTGATTAAAAATTGCAATAAAAATAAGAAATCAAAAGTTAAACTTTTATTTTATAAGTAACCTACTAGTAGTACAGAAACCTTTTTTTTGTTTTAATAAAAAATGAAAACCAAAAAATTATTTCTTGAAATATCGATTTACAAATTAGTACAAACAAAAAAAGGATCTATAAAAATCAATCAAATTATATTATCGTATTTTCAGTTAAATTTACAGAAATATTATACCTTTTATAATCTTAAAACTTTATCGGTTCTCTTTATTTATTCTGTTTTACGATTGTTTTATATAAAAGAACGGAAATTAAACTTTTATATCATAAAAATTGAAAATAAATTTTATGCTTTTTATTTTTTTTTTTTTTTTTGATATTTCAACTTTAAGAAAACTTCTGTTATATAATCTTTTACTTTTAGGTAAATAAGTAATATTTAAATATACAATATAAAAAATTTCATTTTTTTTTTTGGCTATGTATTTATACTTATATATTTTTTAACTAACTTTTTTTTATTTATTTACTTTTTGTTTATGTGTTGGAAAATCATATAAATTTTATTGTCATAAAACGTTAAAGTTTATATATTGCCAAGAATTTTTTTTTTATTTTATTTTTAAAAAAAAAAAAGGATTTTTTATGAGAAAGCATTAATAAAAGTTGTTGAATTTTAAGGTGTGTATTAGAAAAAGAAATTAAAATTAGTAACAAAACAATTTTAATTTTTTATACCTTTCAAAAACATTCGTTATACTATACTTAAAGTATCGTTAAGAGGGTTAAAAATTAATATTTTACCTATAAGAACCAATTTTAGTATAATGTACTTATAAAACTATAATATTTTAAATAAATTTATTTAATACTCTATAATAGATTATAAATTATATTGAAGGTTAAATTCAATTTAAAAGATAATATATTTTTATTTTATTAATTTTTTAATTCTTTTTTAGATGTGATCAATTATGTTAAATAATATTTTTTTATCAGAAAGTATGGTTAAAATGATTATTAAACAAATTAAAAATTCAGGAAAACTATAGTTCAGTAAGGAATAATGTAATAATTTCGAGTTACAAGTATTTTTCTATCAAATTTAATGTAAGTCCTAAACGAATATGCATGTATATCATTATTTGATTAGGCAGTATGAGAATTTTTTTTGACATAAATTTAAGAATCTGAAATACTAGAAACCTCATTTACGCATTTACTATAATTTTTTTAAAAGCTTTATTGAATTTCCCGGATGTCTAGTTTTATACATATTACTTTACGTTTCATTCCATCCAAAATAATATTTCTTTTAATGTTTGTCTTGAAATTAGGAAACTAAATATTTATTTAATCTTATTTTTTGTTTGTATTACTTTTTACCATTTTGGTTTTTTTTTATTCAACTGTAAGAAGTTAAAGAAATTAAGCTAAATTTACTTTCTTTCTATAAAAAGCCTGAAAAACTTTTCATAATACATTCCACAAAAATAAGGAAATATATCGGAAATATCAAAAACAAAAAAAAACACCAAATACAAAAATATGTATTCCTACATATATTTATATGTGTACATAGCTATTATTATATTTATTTTATTTAGATATATATTGTGTGCTTATGTATGAATTTATTGATTTTCTTTTAAACATGATAATATAAAGGACAAACAGACACGTAAAGGATAAAATATATGAACAAAATTATATTTTAACATTAAAGGATATAAAGAAAGAAAAAGAAAAGAACTCCTGTCAATAAAATAACACCCAAGAAAAAAAATAACAGAAAATAAAAATGAAATCTCTCCAAATTCCAAATTTTATTTTTTACGAATATTCAAATTTTTGTTTTGTTTTTATCGTTGTAAAGTTTTTTTTTTTTTAAATTTTCAATTTTCTTAAAACTTTTTTTTTTTTTATCTTTGTACCATTTTACCCTTGGGAAATTCAACGCACTACCAATCTTTAAAGAAAAATTTCCCTATTCTAAAATGTAATTTTCAATAATTTTTTATATCTTTTTTAATATACGAACAATTTTCTATACGAACTTTTTCATTTTGTTATATGGTATATTGTGTTAAAGCATTACGCACAAATGCTGTCAGGAAAATTTTTCCTTTTTTTTTTTATTAGCGGCTGTGAAATTAAGGGAATTATAAGACAGAGTAGGGAACATAGAAAATTTATAAATATTTCATCATTTGTGTCTTGTCCATAAATCAAGATATAAAAGATCAAATTAGTCGTATATAAAATTAAATTTCATTAAATTTTCTTCTCCTATGTGTCCTTGGCCTCTTTAATTAAAAAATTTCAATTCAATTTGGTTTTTTTTTATCGAAAAATCAAAAACTTTCAATTTAGTTAATGTCAAATATTCCTTTTTTTTCTGGGTTATTCAAAATTCAATTTCATTTTTTTTTATTAATTACCTAGCAAAAAAGGACTATTTCCTTATACTGATGGGGTAATGTTAAATATATAGTGTGTGCGTGCATAGGGAATAAATTTGTTGTATATACATAGTTTGATTTGTGAATTTATCAATTTTGTAGTCAATTGCATATGCTTCCAGAAATAAATTTTATTTATTATGGTATACAATTTTTTTGGGTATTGTTTTTGTTGAAAATTGTGTGTCACACATGTAAACAATTTTCACAACACAATGTGCAACATCAATAAAAGGAGAAAAATAATAGAAAAAATAGAATAAAATCAATTTAAATTTAAATAAAGGATCTGTTGTCAAAATGTATTCGATTTGTTCAACAAGGATTTGGAAATGTATTGTAGGTATACAAATTTTTAGATATTCAAAATACTTTAATGGGTAAATATATGATTTATTTTTAGGCAATTTATTACTTGGTTAGAAACATTGCATATTTTACATAGGTATATTTTTATAGTTGATTGTTATTGTCCTTTTTATAGCATTTTTACTGTTAAACGATAATTTATTTGACATTGGGACTTGATATTTTTATTAAATATAATTTAAGAAATTTTATTTTTGCGGGAAAATAATTGAAAAACTTAGTTAATTAAAAAAAATGCTGCGTCTAAAAATACTTCCAAACTAAAACGACAGTTTTTCTTCGATAAGGTTGATAAAAATTAATTATATTAATAATAACTGAAAAATATAATTTTCTTAAATAAAGTTTCATTTAATATTTAATAATTTTTCTAAATAATTTTATCATATTTATCATTTCTCAATCAAACACATAACAAATGTGTATCATATTTTACCCGCCTCAACATTTAGAAAGTAAATTTATATATAATTTTATTTATTTATATTTATTTTACTTGATATATCACATACATCATTCTAATATATTTAATCCTGTTTATACATCCATTATTTATAACACATCTAATAACAAGGACAAAAATTATTTGTTAATATATACAGTCAACTCTCGAATAGGAAGAAGTGTAAATGTATTTGAGTAATATACATTTTTATTCACTTAATTTTATCGTATTATTTATTATTTTAATATTAAAATTAGAATTATACAAATTTTAAAGATGTATAATCAAAATTGTTTACAACGGGAAAGGATTTACTATCCTTTTTCATATTTTATATGTAATCATATAAATTATGTATCTAAAATTATTTGCAATCCAAATTCAATTTACTTACACATTACGTGCAAAATTATATAAAAGAAAATCGAAAATATTTATTTGACCAGAATAATTTTTACAATTTTTATAATTTTTATAAAATAATTTGTCATTGAATTCCATTGACCTAATAGAAAAACACTTTATAAAATTGTACTAACTGGAGAACAAATTGTAGTAAATATGCGGAAATAATAATGAAATTACAGTTCCATTTTTAAAATACTCCAATAGAGATTTAAAGATATAATGTAGATCTCCTTTCAAAATATAGTAACGATGATGTTTTGTGACACACACATTGGAGACTAGTCCATTATAGAGTATACTAAATTTCTGTTGAATTTAATTCGTTTTACTTATATATTTTCAAATTCACAAATAAATTTTCAATATTTTCATTTTTATACAATAAGTAGTGTATTTTATAAGCGTTAAAAACAGTTTTAACATAAAAGTTTATCAAATCATATTGCAGTTGTAGAAATTTAAACAGAAAAGTTAAAAAAATCAAATTACCTATCCTTGCATATATAATATACATACATAATTGATATATCAACATATTGCAGGCAATATTTTCATTTTTGCTATTACGAAAAACATATACATATATGAATATAAATAAAAAAAAATTACAACCGTATAAAAATAATGCTTTTGAAATGTAAAAGCTTCCATTAGACGACAACTTCCGTTTCCTGTTATTACAAATTTGTATACCTAACTATATAATATACGAGTATATATACCATAACTATTAGTTGGCAACATTATATATGTATTCATGTTTCAATGTTTGTGTAATTTTTTATATCCTTACGAAATAGATTGATAAAAAAAAATTAAATTAAATATTTTTTTTTTTAACAGGATACAAAAATTTCGTGTGTCTTATGTAAAAAAATGTCTGTTTTTTTCGGATGAAAGTGTAATAATAGATGTGATTTTCATAGAATGGTTGAATGGTTAAATTTAATATTTATGAAATTTTTTTTGGGAAAAAAAATGGTTACAATTTTCTTTTAATGTATATATAAAATTCATTCATTTTTGTTGTTGTGGATTTTGTATAGTAAATGTTAGTAGGATGTTTGTCGGATGTTTAAAAACATTTTTGATTAAATAAAAAATAAAATCATATAAAAAAAGGAAATTATAGGAAAAGGAATTTTTGGGTAAAATTTATATTTATAGAGAAGTACAATAAATATTAAAAATATTATTCAATCCATTGTTGTAGTGGAGTGATAAATAACGACTTGAAAGTAAAAAAAAAACGTGGTGAATCTTGAGTTTAGAATACGACTAAATCGGTGGCATGCTAAAAATATTTTGAATGTACTTTTATTGATCTGAAATTGATGATTATGGTTTAGAATATTTAAATGTAAAAAGGAAGGTAAATCAAATTTTGTGATGTGACATATTTCATGTGAGCTTACAAAAACTAAAATAAACTCTGATGGGCGGATTATGGGGATTTAGATAAAAATATCTAAAATATAGAGTCTGAGATGTTTATACATTTAAATTTATTTTTATACACTTTTGTAATTATATTCTCAGATAAATTGTATTAATATTTAGTTTTGTTACACGAAATAACGTTGACTATTGACTGTATTATAATATACATCACCTTTAATCATAATAATCTTTAAAATTTAGGACAATTTTAGTTAAAGAAACATTTGAAACTTTTTTTTATGTAACCCAATTTTGAAAAAGTAAATATTTAATAAATAAATATAAATATGTTAAATATTATATAATTATAATTTAACTAATACTGGAATAAAAGAAGTTAATTAAGCACATAAAAACTCTTTAATTTTAACGATAATAATATTGTTTACATACTGTGTATGTTTTTTATTATATAATGTAATTATATACCTAAAAATTTAACTTTTCTAGAAATTTATATTTGACTCCTTCACTTTATACTATATAAATATATATAAATACTTTATTATTTGTCTAAAGTCTAAAATATAAAATAGAATTTACTTATGTTCTTTTTATATACTGTAACTATATATACCTTTGTATGTACATTTAATATCTGGAAAAGGCAATAACTTCTCGAACTTTAAATGAATTTATTCTAATTATGTTTTGATATATAAACCTAAATATGTACATATGTATATGTACTATACATAAATATATAATTTATATGGAAAATGAAGGCAATTTTGTTGCCAAAAAAAAAACTTTTAATTATACTACACTTTGACAGACAGCCAGACCATTTGTCTATTTTATTTTTCGTTTTGTAGGATGTTAATTAATTTATTGCTTTCATTTTGTTAGAGTTTCATAGTTTTCTTTTTGTTATTTATGTACATAAACTTATTGTTTTTTTTTAATTTTTATTTTTTTTTGGTTTATATTCTTCAATTTGTTGTTTTTTTTTTTAGAAAAGTGTTATTTATCTCAATCAATTTTTGATTCTGAATTATTATATATATATTTTATGCCAATTTGATAAAAGTTTTGTGAACTTGTTTTTTCTATAAAAGATATTTTTAAAATTATTATATTTTGATGATGAAGTAAAAAATAAAATAAGAGTAGAAAATTGGTAATAATGATACATTGTCACATTTTATATTGATGCAGAATGAAATGACTAAGTGAAACTAATTTATTAAGAAATATTATGAATTCCAGTAATATCGTAAATCTTAAATTTATTTCTAAATTTAGATTATTCTAATGTATCAAATGTATAATATAAATCAAAAAAGTATCAGATATCTTTAATAAATTCTATTTGATTCCATTGCTAACATTTTCAAATAACTTAATCAAATTATTTCTTAATAATATATTGAATATAATATCAAATACTTAATAATTTTCGATAGGTTATAGTCTGTCGAATGCCACCTAAAATTTAATAAAATTATGAATAACAATTGTGCTCCGACAAATAATAATAATTTTTATTTATTTATTTATAGATTTTGATTACAACTTTTCCTTCTATCATTTTTATAATTCATTTTCATTTCAATTTTAATTTAAATATATTACATATACATTTTTGTCAAATATTATTCACGAATAATAAATAATTTTATTATAAAATAAAACAAAAATAAAGAAAGAAACGAAGTTTCATGTTCAGAATAAATAATCAACTGTTGAATTGAAATTGTAAATTACATGAAATTGAAAATTCTATACAAATGAAAATGTTGTGTTATATTATTATATATATAAATTTTTAATAACAATTTTACTTTTACAATTAAATATTTAATTTATTAAAAGGAATGTGAAATATTTAAATTATCGAAAGTTTTATTTTAAGATAAATCTATTCGATATATATATATATATATTTTAAATTGAATGAAAATTGATGATATTATACAATAAATTTGACATTATTTTAATGGACTTGTTAATTTTGGAAATTAGTATAGGAGGAAATATGTGCAAAATCCCTGAATTAATATAAACATAAAAGCGAAAATGTTTCAAATTGCAAAAATTATTTAATTAAGTGGTATCGCAAAAAGACCCCCCGATTGCGTATTCAAAGCGGTGCTTGCTGTCAATTTAAAACTAATGCAAAATCTTATTTAACTAATTGACGATGTGTTTGACTTAACAATCTCAAAATATATTATTGAAATTTGCTATGTAATAGTCCCAAAAATATTAATTAAAAATAAGATTGAATGTCTGTATCGTCTTTAAGCAAAAAAAAAATAATTATACCTACTTATAAAATTTATTATGTAATTTCTGAAAAACAAAAAAAAGCTTATTTCTTTAGCAATTGAAAGTTAGGAAAAAAAATTTATACTTTCACTATTATTACTTAGCTATCTAAAATCTTTATTATACAAATGAACACAATTTAATTGCCAATTTTATATCTAAAAATGAAATATTAACAAAACTGGTAACCCAATTTTGTCTAGACATTATTTTTTTTTATACAATTGAAACCTTCAAACAAATCCAGTTTCCCCAAAAAAAAATATATTTATATAATAAATAAATATAAAAAAAAGAATTTTCACTTTTTTATTTATGTATTTAAAAAAAATGTCTAGGAGGTGGTCTATCGTCTATGTTGAAATTTATAATTTTGTGCTTTTTTTTTCTTCATTCACTGTTTAGCTCTATAATTATCTTGTCCCTTTTTTCAAGTTGATATATTTTAAAATTGAAGTATATGTATTACTTTATATTTCTATTTTTATAATCAAATTGAGTAATTCATAAATTGAATAATAAGGAAAAAATATTTAATGGAATTTATTTATATATTAGGTAACATATTATATAGTGTATAATATTTAAAAGCTGAGTCAGCAAAACTAAATTTTATTGGTTGGAGGAATTTATCAAATAAAATGATCAATAAAATTGTCATAGATAAAATATTTTTTTAATACAATTTTTAAATTTAAATTTAAATTTAAATTGATCAAAATTTAATTTAAGGCAAATCATTTAACAGAAATATCCTCGTTATTTAATATTTGTAAAAAAAAAAATTTTTTTAAATAGAAAACATTAAAAAAAATTACTAATGTTTTATTTATTATTAATCGTGACCGGCAACACTCTGAACTTCACTTCCGTTTTATTTTATAAAAAATACAGTATAAAACTACCATCACTAAAAAAAACTAAAGTGCAGAAAAAAAAACCAAATAATGTAGAACGAATAAAAAAGTCTGTTGCTTTATTCTGCTGTTTTATTAACACAAAGTTGGAAAAAAAAGGATTTTATATTTCTATGATGACAACGATATGGACAATAACGATTTTTCCGCCTTTCTAACCAAATTTGTGTATATACATATTAAAAAAAAAACATTCTATACACATCTAGGTTTGTAGGATAATGTGCACAAAAAATATAAAACTAGTTATATGTGTAATAAAATTTTCCTATTCGCATAAAATTTAAGGATATATCTTTTTTATGCACATCATAAGATTAGAAAAAATTGAATATTTTATGGTTAAATGATGATTGTCATATATAAATTCTATATATTATTTATATAGTTACATTATTATATTGGAAAATATCATACTTATTACAAACTGTCAAGACAATTTAAATACTCTTCTTTGGCAGATGATATTTTCTATGACATATGCAAAATTCTATAGTTACATATTTTACATTTATAAATATATGATTGAGAAAATTTAGAGGAGACTTAAAGTGATATCACAAATATTGACTGACATAGTTTTGAATCTATAATTATAGCATTAAAAGTTATATATTCTGTATATTGATATCGAAATATAATTTCTATATCTAAAATTCTCTAATGATAATATAATTAAGATTAATTTTTATTTTTAGTAAATATATTATATATTTTAAATCAATATAAATAAATCAATATTTTGTTTAAACAAATATGAAATACTCAAAATATTGAATTAAGAGTAATTAAATTTAATTACAAGAATTTATCACAAAATTATAATTTTTAACTGAAATTCTGTTTCATAGTTATTTGTAAAAAAATAGAGAATTAAATTTCGTTAATGTAATAAACATAAATTATTAAATTTGCCACTTCTTATTAAGTAGTTTATTTTGGTAAAATTAAATGGTGTAACAAATTTACTTACATATACATAATAGTTTTGTCAATATTTGATTAAAATAGAATTAAAATGAATTTAGTAATACATAGCAATTTAAATACATATTTAATAAAATATATTTTTTTTTGTAGCTTTACAAAAGAAATAACATTTGGATTTGTATAATCTGGTCATTGACTGTTTCATCTTATATCTATATGTAGTTGGATCAAGTTATATTTCTAATATTTAAATACTCAGTCGTGACGATGTTGAAGTTTTTGTATATAAAGATTCCAAATATGGAGTATGACTGTTGTATTCATGAGAACGAATTCTCTTTGTTGATGCAACTATTTCATTATGTCTGTTTATCAATATTTAAGTATTTTTATTGTCCAACAATTGCCCCGAGTCTGTTTATATAGTTACAATTCAATTTATAAAATTTACACAAATTTAACTTTTACACGGAATCTCTCTGTAATGAATCTTCCGACCGCTTATATTATGTACAAAAAATCTTTCATGAAAATTTTACACAAAAAGTGTATTTAATGATATTTCGTTTTTTGGTCAGATCAACTTTAATGTTCATTGAATTGGTAAAATCAACTAAGACCAACTTTCCAATTACGCCTACATTTTAATTATTGTTTGGATTAAAAAAACAACCGTATTATATATATGAAAGCAATCCACACCTTTTAGTCATTTTGAGAAAATTACTTACCGGGTAGACAAGGTTAAAGTATTCACATTTAATACAAACGAAAAAATCGAGAAAAAAAAATTTATTTATAAAATAAAATTATATATAAAAAAAATTAAGAACAACTAAATAAAAAGTTTTTAAAAATTTAGGAACTTACAACTACATATACATTTATTAATTGATATTTAATATTTCATTTATATAAGTATTACATATATTTTTAGAAATTACAGTTTAGAAGTTTATGACCTTAATAGTAATCGATGAATAAACAATGTTTGTTTCTAATTTTTATAATAGAATATGAATTATGAAGGTTAGTCTTAAAAAACTTTTCGTTCTAGTAGTCACTTTAATGATTTTAAAGCTAAAAATAAAATTTTTGTATTATATAGCAAACAAGTTTCTCCAAATAAAATAAAATTTAATAGCACATCATAAATTTTAACAAAAATTACTTGAATAAAATTTAATTTCAACAACAACAAAAATATAATAATTTAGATTTCAAAATTGGTACGGAATTATTTGAAATTTGATTTTTCAATTTTTGTGAAAATTATATAATTAAATTAAATTTACGTTATTGCAATTTATATTAAATATAAAAATTTATCTTCATAAAATTATATAAAAACTTGAAGGTAAGCAAACATTTTTTTTTATATACATATGCAAAAAATGTTAAAGATCCGTCAACTATGACGAATTCTTAATAAAACTTTTTATTCATCACATGCATAACTTAATCTCTGATGGGGTCGATCCCAAAGAATTAAAGTTGTTGTTGTTTAATTCAAGTTTTTTTTTTTTAAATTTTAATCTCTTTCCCCTCCCACATATAAATTTCCCGAATAACAAAATTGAAATTATTATAACCAGTAATATACTTACATAAAAAATATTTATATTTTATGATCACGTGAATAAAAATTTCTGAGAGACATTCAGCAAATGATAATAAGTAATTCTCTTTAAATTTCCTATTAAACTTAAATTTTAAAGCTTTTTTTATAAATTTGAGTATATATAAATTATGTTAAAGATGTGTGCAAATATTTAGAAGTTTATTGTGTAGTGATCATACCATCAAAACATTTTTTTTTCTCATAAGTTTTTTTTCTATTGATAATTAAATTTAATTTTAATTTTTTGTAATAATTATTTAAAAATCTATTTATTTATTTTTGTACTTATACTTTATCCAATAAAAACAAAAATTATATAAAACAATTGGAAATAAATATTAAAATATTATGTTCCCTAAAGCAAACATTTTTTTTTTTCAATACTAAAAACAAAAGACTTCAATGCGTAATGCAATATCAAAGCGACGAACTTTATATTGAAGTAAAAAAATTTTGTTTTTTCTGCGATTGAATATTTAATTAGCGAATTGTATGAATTGTTTTTTTTTTTATTTTGTTATAATCATTATCAAATCTTAGTAAAAATTTGCCTCTGTTGAAATATTTGAGGAAAAAGGTAAAGAAGAAAAAAGTATATATGAATAATATACAAAATAATATTTTATGACATCAGCTTTTATGAAATTCACACGATAATGTACAATTCATTTTTTTTTATACATATTTTTTTCAAAAAATTAAATATCGTAATGGCATTGACCTTTTCGACTGCCTGATGATTCAATATACGTTTTTTTTCTGGTATTTTATATTATATACAAGATTTTTAGTTCGAATAGGTAGAAAAGGTCAACAATTTAATTTTATGTGAGAACATTGGATAATATATATATATAATAATTTTTGTTGATTTGGAAAAAATATTCAACATATACAAGGAAAAAAAAAACTATTATTAATAATTTCCTACATATGAAAAAATTTTTTGTGGGATATAATATATATTTGTTTTATAATTTCTGTTAACATTTCCTTATTGGTTCTTTAAAATATATGTATAGCTTTGTTTGTGATATTTTTTGGGTGAACATTGACTACGATTTTTTTCTGTGTTTTTTGTTTGTATTGGACTTAAGTATCGCAACTGAATATTATTTTGTTTTTGAACTTTTGCCAAAAGTTTGCTTGAAATTTTTCTAAAATAAAATACAATTTTTTTAGAATGAATGGAAATAAAATCTCGTGGTATTTTATTTTACTTTTCCTTCAATATATTGTCTGCATTAAATAATTTAGCAGTGATATAACTAAAAACTATGTTATCGATTTGGTTGTACATTTTTACAGAGAAATTCTTTTTCTACACACTTGGATTTAAAAATAAGAAAACTTGTTATGCTAATAATATTAAAGAATGAATAACGCAAGACTAGACATATAAAAAGAAATCTTTAAAAATATATGTCAAAATAATTTTACAATATTTCTGAAGTATAGTTTAAATTGAAGTTTTAAATATTATTAATTTTATTATTAATTATATTTCTAGTTATTATAAATTTCTAAATTATTTCAGATAGCACAAAATTACTTAATTTATAAATTATATATTTGAATGTAACAATTTATATTAGAAGGTATATTAGTGTAGCAATGGTAATACTAAAGTTAAATGAAAAGTATATTTTATTTAAAAAAATTGTTTCATCATTAATTGAAGTTCAGGTTATAATTTAATAATCTTATTAAAAAAATATTTCTATCTTTTCAATAAGAAAATACTCATTCTATGAATACGTCAGATTTCGTACCCGAAGATAGGTCTAGACTTCCTCAGACCTATATTTGAAGATATATTCAATTTTTCAATTTTAAAATTACACCTACTAATTTTACATATTAAAATTTAAAACAATCAAAAAGGTAATGACATTTATAATTGAAAATTTTCATTAACCTAAATACGTTTAAGAAAAGTAACAAATTGTTGAGTTTTTGATAATACACTGTAAACTGGTCGTCCTCGACTTACGTCGTTTTGAGTTACATTTTTTTCTATTTACGGTTTTTACAAGCTATTCCCTTCTATTCAAGATACGTTTCTTGGGCTTTGAGTTGGGCTTTGAAAAAGAGTATCACATATTTTTTTTTTATTTGACTTACGTTGTTTTGATTTACGTTGCATTTTTGAGGAACGCAACAACGACGTAAGTCGAGGATGACCAGTAAATTAAAATCAATTGACTTATTAATTTTTTTGTGGTATACATCTTCAAGTTAGTAACTTTCTATATGACAAAATTAGTTGTATTACATATTTATACACTTCATAATCAATTTTGTCAATTTTGAACAACAATTTTGATCCTTTTACAACAATTTGGATATCAAATAACTAAATGTCCATTTAAAATTCATTTCATAACAAAATCTTTTTCACAATAAATATTATGTCTCACGTCTAAAGTAAACTTTACAAAAATAAAAATTCATTATGGTGTCATTGATCAAGGTCACTATAAAAAAAAAATAATTAAAATAAAGAATTGCTTAATTATATTTTGCAAAACTTTTTTTTTTTGGTCTTTTCAAAACAAAAATAACATCAAAATTTATTTTAATGATACTATGTAACCACAATTTTTTTTTAATGAAGATAAAAAAAAATATATTTATTATTATGCTTCTTTAATAACATAACAAAAAAAAAATTATGTTTTATAGTACATATAATTTTATATTTCCAAATATAATTTTTTTTCATCTGTTTCTTTGATTTCAAACTTTAATTGAAGGTTTTTCATTTTGTACAACAAAAAAAAATAAATTCTTTGAAATAAAAAAAAAATAAAAACCCCAAAATTTTTTTTTAAAAAACGCCATATAATACAAAAGAATTTCAATACTACACCTCTGACTGAGCTTTCAAGGTTTTTTTGTTGTATATTAGCTATATATATCTAAAAAGATATAATATAACCCGTTTTTTTACTGTCTTTTGTGATACTAGTTTTGTGTCTAGCTAAAAGGAACTATGGTTACCAAAGCAAATAATTTTAATTTGATTCTTTTTTTTTATTTAGGTTTTATAAATTTATAGTTTAATTTACACTTTTTCGAGGTATACTATGGCGCGTAACTATGTAAATAATCGACCAGGAGTTGATATAGATATACGTTTAAGAAGTAACTATAGTAATTTAGAAAATGTTTGTATATAAAGTAAATAATGAAAGGGAATTCCCTTGTTTATTGTTTGAAAAGTAAAATAAAATAAATTCCAATTTCGATTTACTTCTCTCTGTATTACAATTCACTAACAAATTTATTGGAAAACTTTTTTTAATATTAATTTAATTGAAATTTAATTTAAAAAATTATTTTGTAGAAAAATAGAAAGAAAAAATATGGAATGTTTTGTAATTCAGCAGCATATTTCACAATATGTTTTTGTGCTGCACTAGATCTTTTGTTTTGGTGGTACTATCAATATGGTCTCCAAGATATTTCACTATTATTATATATATTATAGTTTTTAGATCACTTTAATACTATTTTCTATTTTGCCATAAATTCTGTTATATCTATAAATTTTCCATTCTTTTGAAACTCATACCATTTTATAAGAATATGTTACTTTAAAATTTACTAAATTTGTCATTTTTATTCGTTAATTTTGTATGTATATTAAAATTCAACATTACACATTTTATTCACATGTTTAAATTCCACCATTTTATAAATATTTTCATGAAATAAACTAAAAAGCATGAGATTTTGTATAAAATAAAAACTTTTTTATCCTTTTTATGTAAAGAAAATTAAAATAATTATTTCCCTTTATATATATATTAAAATCCCTTTACAATCCTTTAACAAATTCAAAAAGAGAATAAATTTGCCAAAACTAATTAAATATATAATCCGTTTTGAAATTCTTCAACACTCATTCAAAATCACATCATAACAAATAAATATTTTCATAAAATGAAACCAAAAAAAAAAATACATATAAATTTAGATAAATCTTTTACTTTTATGCATATTAATTATTTTTAATATATATTTGTTACATATATCTTCTCTAACGTTTTGAGTTTCATATATATACATAAATTTATGTATGGAAATAAAAATCATATGTACACATAAATTAAATTGTTCCACTTACCCATTTTATGGAAATTATTAAAATAAAAAAAATTGAAAAATTCAGTAAAAATTGTTGATCTTAAAAATTCATAACAAAAAATTTATGTGTTTTGGTTTAAATATAAAAATATTTTCATACTTTTATCAGCTACTATATAATATAGAATCGATATTTAACAATTCTAATTTTGGTGACAGATTTATGTTGTATTAAATTTTACAAAATAACAACAATAATGAAAAGCATTTCTAATTTATAGAGTTATGTACATGCATAAATTTGATTTGCTTTTCACAAAATCGGTCAATATATTTGAAGTGCCTTCGTAGATTACTCTTTGTAGAACTGTTCACAATATTAAATATTTGGCAGAACACTTGAAAAGTGAACAAAAAAAACTTAATTTTTTGTGTAAATTATTTCAAATAATAATCAAAGTACTTCAAATATATTGACCCATATATTATTTAAACTTTTTTAGTACTCTAATATTTGAAGAATCATATAATTTTGAAATTATACCTTCCACTAAATAGATATGCGAATAAAATTAGTGTTACAAATTCATTACTTTGAAATTATATTCGGATGAAATACAATAATTTACCTAATTAACAGAAATATTAACCATTTTAAATAAACTTTAATTTAATTATTACAAGTAATATATGAAATTTCTATTTAACTCTATTCTATTTACAGTACCAATTTTATCAATTTTATAATATTAAAAATTTTCAATATCATATGATAAAGTATAAAATAATTAAATGATTTTAATATGCATATTTTATAGATAGGAAGTTAGATTGTACATAAATCTTTATGTATAAATCATGTATAATTAAAACAATTTGTCAAATTAAAACAAAATATATACTTTTTTAAATAATGATACATATATTTAAATCACCTTTTTACTTTATTATTTAAAAAATATATAGGTACCTAATCATTTTGAATTGGTTTTGAAAAATTTAAATGTTGACAACAAGCATATACAAAAGATTTAACAAAACTAAGCCCTTTATTAACTTTAACAAATTCATTGCATCAAAATGATATTTCATAATATTTTCTGTATATTTTTAGAGAAAATTTAAGTAAAATATTAGAAAGTTAAATGCCACATTGACACAGTAATTAAATCTTTATTTAAAAGTAAACTAAGTAGTTACTTTTTTCTTTACGAAATAAAAAAAAAACATGTTAAACATTTCTCTTTTCTTTTCATATCATTTTCAATTATATATGTTCAAAAAGTAAAAAAAAAAAACAAATCCTACTTTCATGACACCCATAACACATTACTATATGTATTAACTTAAAGAATAAAGAGTATAAAAAATGTAATATAATATTACAAATTCACCATGAAAATATTAAATTATATATGCAATATAAAAAAAAAAATCTCAAATCATTTCTATAAAAGCAAAAAGCAAAATAAAATTTCTCCCCGTTTTACGAAAAATTATAATTAAAAAGTTCTTTTATCAAATTGTCAAAAAATAAGAAAAATGTTTTGTAATATTTCTTTACTCCAAATTTTATTACTATAAATATACTATATTTCGAAATGGTCGTTTTTTGTTTTGTTTTGTCAACCTAAGCAATTTAATTGTGTACAATTTACTTATAGCAATTTTTTTTTTTCATTTCATCCACAAAACCAAAAAAGAAAAAAAAAATAGACAGAAAAAAAATTTATATAATTAACTAAAAAAATAATTTTTTCTTTACCACATTTTGTTTCATTGCCTCTCCTATATTACGCCCCCTCCTGTAACCATTCTCATAACAAAACCTATAGACAGTACACAAATTCCACCCAAAAAAAAAAAAAACATAAAAGAAAATTGGTATGAAATTATAACGGTTGTATAATTTCCTAGAATAAAAAAAAAACAACAACTGAATATAACATAAAATGATTAATTATATGACAAAATAATTTATATTCCAGCATCTAAAACGAAATTATAATTATTTATATTTAGGGGGGTTTGTTGATAATTGATTTAATAAGTTATAATATATAAAATGTTTGTATAGTCGTTTAAAGTAGTGATGATTGCTCTGTTGGGATTTTATAAAAGTGGAAGATTAGATAATTATGATCTACATATATCTATATCTATACAATACGATCGTTATTTCGATCTGTTTTACATCATGGCTGATTAATTAGCAATCATATTTCGAAAATCAAATACCTACATATTTGAATTTTGTTAAAATATTTGTGCATTTAAATTTAAAAGAAATATTTTTAATTAACAATGTTTTTTGATCGAATCAAAATCTCATAGATTCAATAGATTTATCAATGAAAATTTGTTTAAAATCTTCAAGGTTTAGTATAATTATATTGACTCAGTATATTAAAGATAGTAGTAAACTATACTAGTTATCGGAAACAGCAAACTTCAATTATACGAGTAGAAAGCTAGTATAATAATAAATTTATGGAATTCCTAATCAAACTTAAACAAACTTATAAGTCTATAATTTAATTTTAAATTTTTTGTGAAATTATTTTGTTCTTTATATAGTTTTCAATTTTTTTTTTCTTTGGCTATGTAGTATAAAAAATACGATGATTAGGTAAATTTTTATTTGTTATTTCATATAACGATTCGTAAACTCCCTTTCTATTTTTCCTGGGCCTATCTTATACTTATATACATATATCCAAAAAGCTGTAAAGTCTTAAAAAATATATCAAAAGAAATTATTCGATCATTTAATCGGACGATGATGGAGAACTTTAAGAAAGCATAAAAAAATAATAATAAAATAAAATAAAATACAGTTCTCTTTCTCTTAGTTAAATTTGAGTTTCCTTCTATTTTCAGGGGGGACAATGGGGGGAATGTGATATAACAATAAAGCCGAAAATTATATATATATTTTTTAAAACCAAAGTCATCTTTCAAATATTTTTCATAGAATGTTGATGAGGAAATAAAAGTAGTATTACGGAGAAAAAAAAAACAATTTTTGTGGTGGAGGGTAATAAAAATAAAATAAAAATTGAATTAGGCGGCATGATAAAAAAAAAATGATTTTCATAAAAAAAAATCATATAAAAAAAAGTTTTAGAAAAGAATTTTATTTTTATAATTTCAATTCACGCACTAAAAATATCAAAAATTTTCTGCAAATATCACAAAAATTGGGGACAAAATTAGTGCTTGTCTTAAAGGCACATTTTATTCCAAAAATTTGTTTGTGATCTCTTACATTTATTTTTGGAGGTATGAGTGTTTTTTTGAAATCAATTATCTTTTTTTTTATGACAAATTGTTTAGAAAGTTAGAGGGCGAGGGGTAATTTGAGAGGTATCTGCTTTTCATCAATTTTTTTAATTTTTATTGAATTTTTATTTTTATTTATTTATTATTAGGAAATCAATTTTGCCATTATTTTGGGAGTTAAAAATATTATTAATGGTTTAATGTTATACATATTAAGTTTTATTTTGTTACATGTGGGATCTGTTGGAGTTGCAGAAATTGACTTGTCTTGTACAACTCCATATAGGATGCAGTAAAAACAGATTATAGAGAATACATTTAAATATAAAAATCCTTGGTTATGAGTCCCTTCTTGGGTTAAGATGTCAAACTATACAGAAAACACATCTAAATTTAAATTCTATATCATCTATCATGTAATTCAAGGTTCTCCGAATTAATATTTCCACAGATAATCAATCGTGGAAGAAAAATCTACACAACTGACACTAACTAACAGAAAAAGCACAAAAGTTTAGTTAAAAAAAATCATATCATTTACACTTTACCTCTAATTTGGTAATATATATTTAATAAAGATACTATTCGAAAATATATCTAAAATCTATTTGAAAAATCATTTCTTTTGTTTAATTAATAATACTTTATAAAGATTATAATAAATTTGAGTTTCCAAAAAGAAAAAATCACACACATAAATAACTTTATATCAGATAAAATTCATGTAGGTATCACAGACACAAAAAGAAAGATAACAACAAGTATGTATAAAATTGTCTTTTTAAAGAAAACACAAAAAGAATTATAGTCAAGTCAAGAATATAATTTGTTAAATTTAACAGAAAATAAATAAATGTCTAGTTATTTTTTTTTATGCTACAATGCTACCCTCGCTTTTTCTTTTGCATAAAAGCACCATTGTTGACCTCGATGCAAAAATATAATTCCATACAGTAAAAAATTCTTCCCACTTTTGAATTAATTAGCTAGCTAAAAAAATTTTGTACATATGTTAGAATTCTTATGACCACTACAAAATGGCAGGCAAACCATTAAATTTGTACCTGAAATGGAAATATGTTTTGTTATATTATTTAATGGTTTTGCGCATCAGAACAAAAACCTCTGAAGTGGAATCACATATAAAGTGATTTGTGACTATCAACTATCACATTTTACAATTTTACATAAAAATTTGTATGTGATAGCTGCAGATTTGATAGTTGATAGTCACAAATCATTTTATGTGATTCCACCAATGTACATAAAATTAATATGTCAGTTTCACACAAGAATGTATAAATGTCCTCAAAAATTACACTGTCGAAGACTTGTACAACTCTTATTTCTATTTAGGTTAAAATCTTATTTGTATCCATATCTTTCGGCTCATCAGTTGCAGATTATACGATATAGTTCGCACGCTCCCGAAGGAAGATAAAGAAAATGTAAATATGATTTTCAGATAAATGAAAATATGTTTCGTTTTCTAGAATCGAAACTGTTTTTGCAAATCCCCTTAGTTAATTGTATGAATTTTCAATTTTGTTACACTGATATGATATTCATATTGAACAGAGAACGTACATAATCGGCTTTCTTATTTTCTTTCTAAAAAAAATCATAAAGTGTAGGTGGTGTTTTAATAACTTCCATTTCATTGAGTAGGATGAATAATAATTGTTTCTTTTAAACAAAAAGGATTAGAGGATTAAACGATGGATAATGCCTACATAAATAGACGTACAATAAATTAAAATTTATTACAAAAATTATGAAAATCCAAATAAAATAATATTTAAATAGACAATCTAAAAATATTTTTATTATTACATATTATCTTGAATTTCCTAATTTTTTAAAAATAGTATATTATTATATTTTAAAATTTTATTGTGAAACCTGTTTTCAAAGAATTATGCTAAAATTATTTTTTATACATAAATAATCATAGAAAAAAATTATACATACCTAATATTGGTAAAGGATTTGCTAAACCAAATATTAATTTCATATGATTTATATCCTTTTCTGCTAACAGAACAATAACAACAATTAATATCCAATTCATTATTTCTATGATGTTCGTTATTTTTTATAAATACAAATATTATGATAAAATATTTTTGATTATAAAAATATTGAAATTGTTGTTTATGTTGATGTTGTTGTTTTTGATGATTTTGTTGAACGTTAATCAATGACATCACCATATAAAATTTATCCAAAAATATTTTTATTTTTTTTTTTTTTTACTTTATGTAATTAAATAATTTTTTTAAAGAATTTTTCTGCATTATAAAAATAAAAATAAAATAAAATCAATAATCTGCTATCAAAGAAACATAATTTTTTTTTTTTTTTTCAAATTTTTTATATTAATAAGGTAAGCTATTACAATATTAATTGGATAAATTTTTTAATTAAAATAATATTTTTATATAATATATTTGTATAGAAGTTTAATTTCTGGTTAAATGATTATGAATGATGATGATGATGATTATTATATTTTTTAATTATTATTAATAATATTTATTTATTTATATTTTGTTATGTTGTCACGATTAATAAGCTTTTATTTTTTTTTTAAATATACATATAAAGCTTATTTAAATACACAATTTTAATTCAATTATTTTAAATTCATTTACGAAATTTATAATTTATTATATTATTTGTTAATAATATTTTAAATAATTAAATTGAAATTATATAAATATTTTATTTTTAATATTATTTATTAAAATTTGAATTTTATTTTTTTTTTTTTGCAATTATAGAAATAAATTTATAAAATATTATTGAAACCACTGAACACTTTTATTATTATTATTTTTTAACAAAAAGGATATTTTTTTTCGCAAATTGATTAAATTCACATTCAATTAATATTTAATTTAATTTATTGTAAAATTAAAATTATTTTAATTGCACAATAAAATAATTTAATATTTAAATAAAAAAAAATTTTTATTTTGTATAGAAAAATTCGATTTGAAATTATTTAGTCGTTAAAAAAAAAATTGATATAAATCTGATATAAATTAACACAAATATATGATCCGTAAATTTGAATGATTTATAATTAACTAACCACAACATTTATATATGTATAAGTACATTTATGTATTATGATTTAAATTTATTTGTGGATTAACCAGAAATCCTTTTTAACTATTTTTCTTTTTAATAAACCAAATTTGACCGCCAGATTTGACCAAAATATAAATTTACTAATCAGTTTTTTTTTTTTGGTTATTTTTAAATGTCAAATGTTAAATACTGAAATAGATAAACGAAATTTAAAAGGATCACAATGAAAAAAAACAAATGTTTAAATGTTTAAAATGTTCGATTCGTTCAATTTTAGTATTACATACATATACAGTTTTTTTTTTGTATCTATATGTTAATTTTATGGTCGTATATCTACAGGTTTTAATTTTTCCATTTTTTAACCAACACAAAATTTATTTTAGTTTTGTTTCATTCTTTTGTTAGTTAATTTTTTTTTATTTTCGGATATCTTATAAAAAAGAGAAAATATAAAAATGAATTTTTTCTTATGTTTTTCTCTTAAGAAATTTTCACATATACATAAAAACATAGATATTTTTAAAGATATTTATGTTTTTTGGTTTATATGTTAGACTGATTTTTTTTTCTTATTTAATTTATTTGAAGAATAAATTATAAATTTTAATTAACTAATAAAAATCATATTTTTTGATAAAATAAAATTTTACTTTTTCTAGTTATTTTATTGATGATTTAGTGATGCTTAACTTTAAAAAAAAAATATGGAAGAGTAAAAAGCTGATATATTCATTGCTGATATAAATGAACCCAACAAAAAAAATGTTATTGTTGTTGTGTTAATGGTAAAGAAGTATCTGAGAGATAAGTCAGATGTTTTTACTGTTTTTTTTTATATTATTATTATTATTTTTACTATTATTTTATTTTATTTCTTTAGTTATATTAATTCAGCAAAAGTTTTATTAGTATTTATTGATATACTAACTAATACTATAGCAAAGTTTTAGCCACAATGAAAGGAAAATAAAAATATTACATTAAAAATCGTTTTTAACAATTTTGTTATTGAAGTCGAAAAAACATCACCAAAAAAAATTATTTTTTTTTATTAAATTTATTAAAGGTATAAAAAATTTTTATTTTATGATTATTTTTTTTATTGCACATTTATTATATTGAAAAAAATGATTTTGTCAGCAAAATTAAATTATTTCTTTCCGATAATGATGGCACATATAATATAAGAAATTCGCTTTTTAATTTAATCGTTAATTTTTATATAGCATAGCAATTAAATTAGGTAAAAAAAGAATTATCAAATGACTTTAAAAATTAGAAAAGTATATAAATTCAATAGTCCATTTTTGTTTGTTATATTAATAGTAAATGCATTTAATAGTATAAATTTAATTAAAGAGAATTATTTTTCCCAATTTGTGTCACAGGAATTCCCGAAATATTTAATGCCCGGTGACAAAGCATAATAATAAATATTCCAAAATGGAATATTGTCCATTTTAAATTTATAGAATATAATATTTTAGATCTACATTTTTCTTTTCGTTTTTAATTAAAATATATTTATGAAAATTTATTCTAATCTATTAAAATTAATGTTTAAAAAAATGTTTTTTGTTTAATATTATGAAAAAAAAAATTATATTGTGAAGGTTATTAGAAAGATAAACATATAAAAAGAATAAATTAATAATAATAATTCTAAATTATTTACGAAGTTATAATTTAATTTCACTATAAACCACACAACCGAAACGATTTAAAGTTTACGACCAACTGATGAAATATGTAATAAACACTGCTGTGCTGCTGAAATACAAATACCCTTTCTTTCTTTACTCAAAATATTTTAAAAGATATTTTTGTTGAATTAAGAGATTTTATATACTACCACAGATACTAGAATATATATATCCTAATTTCTGTGACTGTGATACTATAATTTATATAATATATTTTTTATTTACTATATACTCTTATTTTTCCATTTTTTTTTAATAATACAAGTTGTCTATTTTAACTAGCATTTTATATTGTTTTAACATATTTTGTAATAATTTTCTTGTGAGAGTTCTTAATTTTATTAAGAAATATATAACTTTTCGTTTGATAACTGATAGAACTGGTATATAATAATCCTGGCAAATGATTACATCATTATACCAATATTATAGTAATTTAGTCTACTGTTAACATTATGTCATGATGGTTAAAAAACATAAATAAATTTGATTATAGATTACACAACATTATAGATTTAATATAATTACAATTATTAATTACAGGGGTTGTATTATTATATTTAAAGTTATTTGTGACTAAATTAAAATTTCTATGCAAAATTATAAGATGTGATAATTGATCACTTTATGCAATACCAGCCCAGGTAAAGGACAATTATAATCAAATTCAAATTAATTATTTAACATTAATTTTAATAGTTTATAATTTTATTTATGTTTATTAAATAATTATAGATTTCATCTACTTTGAAAATAATTTAATATCTTCTACCCAGTCTCCTCATCTCTACAGCATTATTCAATCAAATTAAATTACATATATCTATGTATTATTAATTTTCTGAAGGTTCCATTTTTAGGTTGATTACCTTATTAAATATATTAAAATGGTATACCTACTAATTTAAAAAAAAAACAAATTTTCGTTTTCCAAACAAAATTCATATTTAAAGAGAAATATATGTTATTACATACAAATGCAGACATACTGCGCAAGTCATCATTTTCTCCATACTTTACTTTTTACCTGTATCTATAATATATACTTTCATAATAATCTAAACAAAATAAATACATATAATATTGAGAATATTTTAAAGATACTATAGTTGGTAATTATGTTCTCAGTCTATGCATTTATATTATTCAAAAGGCCAGACAAATAAAATCGAGTTACATATTTAGCATTAAAATTTGATATACATATTATATAGATAAAATTGTATATATAATATATAGGTATATATATATATATTATAAAAATATTTACAACTCTTGAAATATAATTCTGCTTATTTTGAATTAATATTAATATACAAATATGTATCTATATACCAGGGAAAAACTGTACTTAAAGCATCGATTTCAAAAAAAAAATGTAATGCATAAAAAAATACTAAGAATTTTTCAAAAAAGCAAAATTAACATATAGAAAAAAAACTATATTTTGGAAATTGTGTAAAATATTTTTTTGAAAACAAAATATTCTAAAATAAAAATGAATAAAATTTGCATTACATTAGTATACAAAATAGAAAAATACATAAAAATGTACTCCACAGCTAGTGTATATACACTACTTACTGTGGCTAAGTTTGATCGTTTAATAGATCGTTAATCGTTTGATCGTTTGATATACAAAATGATTTACATTGAAATAATGTAATTGACACAATATATCAAATTTTCATTAAATTTTATTCATATACATTTATTAAATTTAGTTATCAGACTAAAGGTATAAGATGATAATGACGAGCAATATTAATATACATAATAAAAATATATCCATATTTTATATATATATTTTTTTATGTACATATATTATGTTTTATATGTACAAATAAATTTTACAATTAATAAATAATTTATAAATTTGTTGATTTTATTAACTAAAATTATGTAAAATAATTATTATATTATCTAAATATAAAAAATATGTACTAGTATATAGAATAAAATATTATTATATATATGACATAAAATTTTAAATTTTTTTAAGAATCTGTCGGATCAATACCACAATGTAATCTGAGTTGTTCAAAAGTCATAAATAATATAGCTGTATGTGGTGCACCACGTATAAAAGCTGGTGTAAAACCTTTATAAAATGCAAATGGACCCTTTTTAGCTACTTTGATTATAATCTCTAAAATTCCACTGTATTCATTCGGTTTACTGTTCATGGCAGTTGTTTTTATTACATCAAATGGAATTATTATACATGTCGACATTGCACTTGACAATAACGATACTAGAAAATGTGTAAACATAACATCCTTAAATTTTTCTGTACTCATTACAAGTCCCTTAATCTGGTAAAATTAATAATAAAATTTAAATATTTTGTAATATTTTCTATTATTTTCAAAATTTAACCTGTTCATAAAATGCAAGTTGTCCAATTGTTGTAAAAATTGCCCTAGTAGAAACTACAGTTGCACCAGTATATAAACCACGTATACCTTCTTCCATATAAATTCGTTTTAAACCATCTAATGCATGTTTATAATTTCTACGGTATTTTGGCTCTAATTTACTATCACTTTGCATTCGAACATTTACAACATCTGTAGGTGTACCAACAACACCACCTATTACACCAGCTGTAGCAGCTAATGTAATTTTACCAAGAAAATGATCTGTTTTAATATATGGTTTACCCAATTCATAAACACCAAAACGTGTTGTTGTATATACACTTTGTCGTAACATTGATGCCGTTACACCAGTGTATAAAGCAAGAAATCTGCCTATTTTTTTATTTTTATTTTTTATTTAATATAATTCCAAAATTGATTATTTAATTTATAATATATTTTTAAATTACCATCATTTTGACTAATAACTTGTTTCACAGCTCCGATAGCAGTTAGTTTTTTTATCTTTGTTGTTTGAAGTGCAACTTTTATTAAATCGAATGGATGTGTAACTGTTGCTGCAGCTAAAAATATATTTTAAATATTATTTTAAATATTATTATGAAAATAATGGTCAATGTTGACAAAAAATGTATTTTACTTGTGCCTGCAATGCCACCAAAATACCATCTTGGTTTTCTTTTAGTACGTGTTGCTAATGAGTTATTACTATTTTCCATTTTTTGATATCCAAAATATTGTTCAATTTAAATAATTATTATAAGTTTTTAGAAGTTTGCAATTTTATATATCTTATACATATATTTTTGACTAACACTTTTGCATGATTAGAATTTCTTTATGTAGGAATTTTTTAATTTTATTATATTTAGAATCTTAATTTACAAAATACATAATATTTTAAGAACAAATTGGTCCTTTTTAATTTCCAATTGGTTTATTTAAAAAAAAGACCAACATTTGACGATTTTGATTTGAAAAATCACCAATTTGAAATTACAAATGACAAAATTTGAATTGTAAAAAGACCAATTTGACGCCAAGCTTACCAATATAATTTATTTTAAATATAAAATATTTTTAACATTATTTGAAACATTCCAAAATATTATAAATTAAATTAAATTTCGATGTATCAAAAAAAAAAAACGCAAATTAAAAATTAAAATTTTAAACACATTTTTTTTTATATATTCAAATTTATTTGAATTTTAAAACTGTGCTGCCATGTTAAAAATATTTTTGCTGAAAATAAATTAAATTGAAAAGGATTATAATACCGTATATAACAAAAATTTCCAGGAACTGCTGAATGATCTTCCTAAGACTACATTGTCTCAATTCGTTATAGAAAGTTCTGAGGTCTTGGAAGCTCTGTTGGCACTGAATGATGATTGTACGCCGGGTCCGGATGGCGTGCCAGCAATTGTGTTAAGAGAATGTTCGAATTTTCTAGCAACACCTCTATCATATTTATTCAATCGATCTTTAAATAATAGCACTTTTCCAAGTTTATGGAAAAAATCTTTCATACGGCCAGTGCATAAAAAGAGTTGTGAATTATAGACCAATTGCAAAATTGTCTTGCAAAATATGGTAACCGACGAGTTCATCGAATACCAGTTCATCGAAAACGAGTTCATCGAATGATCAATTCATCGAATGACGAGTTGATCGAAAAAATATTATTTTTTAACTATACTTACATATTGATGATTTTTTTAAGAAAAGTATGTTTATGCATTGATAATGAAAAATAGATATAAATGGGGAGGACTTAACCATTAGTTTTAAAATTCAAAGAATTTGAAAAGAAATATAATTTAAATCTTAGAAAGTTGGTATCTTATTTAATTATATAATTTTTTTAAATATAAAAATATTCTACAGAAAATAGTTTTTCCCAAAAAATGTTCCCATTAATTATTTTATTCATAAATAATTTTCAATCGAACACCTATTACTTTTTTAAATTGCAAACAAATAACTTTCGTATTCGAATTTTTTTTTACTTGGATCAGAGAATTCACGGCATTAAATATCAACTATTTTTAATTTCAAAGTAAGTATATAGTTAAAAAATAATATTTTTTCGATGAACTCGTCATTCGATGAATTGATCATTCGATGAACTCGTTTTCGATGAACTTGTATTCGATTAACTCGTTTTCGATGAACTCGTCGGTTACCATATTAATTGCAGTTTCTTTTACTGTACTGCATGCATACGTTAACTTTTTAAATTTTTTGTAATATTTATCACTTTTATGATATCTTTAATAGTTTAGAATAGAAATAGAAGTAAATAAAATAAATTATAGTACGATTAGGTTAATTAATATAAATCATACTAACCTTCAATAATGTACTCCTTAATGCTACATTATTGTACAATGAATATCTACAGTTGAAAATATAAAATTCCAATTTAACACAAAAATAAATCAATCGTTTTCTCTTGCCATTTTAAATTTGTCTCTATACATTAGGTACAATATTCGCTCAAAATATTTTGAAATCATTATTTACCATCATGAATATTATATTTTAATTAGTTAGTGAGATTTTTATATAAAAATTAACTTAAAATTTAATTGAATCAATAATGTTCACAATTTTGATCAAATATTTCAAATTGTTAAAACACAAATTCAATATAAAAAGCATTAATTTTTTTTTTTTCATATCAATAAAATAAGTTGAAACAATTTTTTAGTTTAATATAATAAAACTTCATAAAAATTTAATACTTTTAAAAATATAAATTTGGTATATACTTGTATATTTTAAATATTACAATATTTTTCGCTAATAAGCAAAAACAAATTCATTTTTAAAAATATATTCAAAAATATTATTTATTTTATCGTCGGTTTACATACAGAAGGCATTACATCACATAAATTCACATACGACTTTATGGCCGCATTTCCGAAAAAAAAGCAGACATAAAATAAATAAACCTTTTAGTTTATTTTGAAACATTCAAAAAATTAGAAAATGTGATTTAATGTCTTCAGTTTGTAAGCCGATGATATAACATTTGGTTTTATAATAAATAAAATATTTATAATTATATAAATAAAAATATATTTATTTTTTGTTATCAAATCTTCTCAAAGAACTTTGTTTCTCCTCAGTTTCAATTTGTACTGGTGTACCAAAATTCATTCGAAGTTGTTCCATACCCATAAATGTTAATATTGTGTGGGGAACAAGATGAATAAAAGCAGCAAATATACCTTTATAAAATTTATTATGACCATATTTTGCTGTATACTGTATTACTTCAAATAGCCCTTTAATACCATGAAAATCACCCTCCATTAAACGTGTTCTTATTACATTAAATGGTTCTGATATTATTGTGCAAGTTATACCAGTAATTAATGATGCTCTAAAATGTGTACTTGCACTATTATGATCATATCCTTCTTTAAGAAGCAAAAGTATTATCTATATATAAAAATTTATAATTATATAAAATATATATAATATATTGGTTTTATAAATAAATATTTAAAAAAATTTAACTTCATCATAAAATGCAATTTGTGAAACTGCCAAAACAGATCCTCTTATAGTACTTGCCGTACCACCTGAATATAATGATGCAACTCCTTCTTTATGATATATCTTCATCAATCCATCTAATGTACTTTTATAATTTCTACGCTCTGATTTTGGTAATACAAGATCATGATTCATTCGTACATTAATTTTAGCTGTTGGTGTTGCCAAAAAACCAGCTGTTCCACCAGCACCAGCTGCCAATAATACTTTACTTAATATTGATACACTATGTATATGTGCTTTACCATATTCATAAAGTCCGAAACGTGTTATATTCAAGAAAAAGTTCCTGAACAAATATAGAGATATACCATTATAAAGACCAAAAAAACCTATAAAAATATAATATTTAAAATAAATATAAAAAATAAAATTGTACGAGTGTATAATGAAATCTTTATTTTATATACCATGAGATTTGATTATTTGTCTAGCCATTTGTGGCAATGTGATTTTAGTTCGTCGAATTTGAAAAGGTACTTTAATTAAATCAAATGGATATGTAATCAATGATGCACCTAATTATATTTTTAGTAAAAAATCTAAAATTAAATTTTAGCAGGAAATTGTATTACATATTAAAAAACCTGAGAAATTACATAATTTTTTTTTTTTATTTATTTTCAACAGACATATCAAGAATTTGTCCTTCTCAAGTTTTATTTTACCAAAATGAAAGGAATACATTTTGAAAATAAAAAATTATTCATTTATACCTGTTGATGCAACACCACCAAAGTACCATTTTGTTTCATAATCTATATTATTGTCTATATTTCCGAGCATTATATTTATGTATGAGGATATTAATATTATTATGTTAACATTATGTTGATACACTTTCTAGTAAAAAAAAATAGTTCCAAAATATACATTTTATATAAGAAAAATTATATTAAAATGAAGAAATTTGAAATTTGAAATTTGAAAGTAATGTAAATTCCTGTAAGTTCAATTTTTTTTGACATATACAATAATTAAAATAATTTTGAATATTTAAGCCAAGATAACTATATATATATATATATATATATATATATATATATATATATATATATATATATATATATTTATATTCCGAGCATAGATAACATCTATATGTTTGCTATCGATATCTATATGTTAACATCTATATGTTTTCTAAATCCTTTACTAACATTTTTCCTATGGAAAAAATATTAATATTTTTTTGTTTTTTGAGAAGAAAAGTTTAATTATTTAGAATTGTTTAATTAGATTAGATAACTGGTATAAATTAAGAATAAAATAAGAATAATCCGTAAGGATATAGTTATTTGGAAAAAAGCGAAAAGAAAATATATTTAATTATCACATGAAAAGAATCAATTGTGAACAATTTAAAAATAAATCGACATATGTATAATAAAGTTTTATTTTAAAATTAATATTTATTAATTTTTTGACAATATCTTTTAATAATTTTTTTTCTGCTATTTTTCTATTTTTCTATTTTTGCAATTATTTTTATTATATATTATATATATGGAATTGAAATCAACCTTATATACATATGTATATGGTTAATTTCAATTCAAAATAATAATCTTATATTTTGAATTAAAAAAAGATTATTATAGATTGTATTTTATATTTTGTAAATATTATTTAACATTTTGAGTCGGCACACAATTGCGTACATCACTTTTTATGGCGCGTAGAATTGAAATTTGTTCATGTTGGACTCATTCAAATTAGTAATTTTGTTCTTTGGAGTGTTCTCTATGAGTTCTTATGTACATATACTCCAAAGAACAAAATTACCAATTTGAATGAGTCCAACGCCATACATAGTGATGTACGCAATTGTGTACGAGCCAACTCAAAGGTTTAAAATAATAATTTTGAAAAAAACCATCGATGGCATTTTTATAATTTCTTCTTTTATGTTTTGGCAATACAGTATCATTTTGCATGCGAACATTTACTAAATCTGCAGGATCACCAATAATACCACCAATAGCACCACTAAAACCAGCCAACATAACTTTAGATAGAAAAGTGTCAGTGTTAATATATGATGCACCGGTTTCATAAATACCGAAACGAGTCATTGAATATGTAAGTTGCCGTAGAATAGATGCTGATATACCACTATATAAACTTTAATATACCTTAAATAAATTTATGTTCATTATTAAAAATAAGATATGCAGAAGGATAAGTTATACCATTCTTTTCGATTACGTGTTTTGTAATTTGAATCATTGATATTTTTTCATTATGTGTTTGAAGTAATACTTTTATTAAATCTAGTGGATGAGTAAATACTGCAGAAGCTATATTGTGTTCAAATTATAATTGTATATAATATTGAAAAATAAATATATGTAAATTAAATAATACCATTAATATATAATTACCTGCCGCAGCAATTCCTCCGAAATACCATCGTGGTTTATATTCAATAACAATAGTAGTAGTCATTAACAAATTATAATTATATTATATTAAAGAATTTTAAGACGGAAATTTGATTTTGGTTCCAAAATATTTACTTTCTATTGAAATAATTTTAAGATTTAAGATTCTATTGAAAATTTTGATAAAAAGTTTGTTTTTCCTCGCTCATACAAATAGTAAAAATGAATCGAAATACATTGAAATTTTAATAAATCAGAAATGACAAAATTTGTATATTTGAAGAGTGTGTCCGGATTATAAAAATTAAATCTAAAAAAAATTTAAAGATAAATTAAAACTCGACAAGGAAATTTTGAAAATACATAATAACAAAATTTCAATCTAGTCTAGAGTATGAAAATATTGCTTCATATTAAATATATTTTAATATGTTTTGCAAAATCACGAACTGCCTTACTTTGAACAACTCATATTTAATATATTAATTATTAATTTTCTTTATATAAAAGTTAATTACACATTTATTTCTCATAATATTAAACTAATAAAAGATAATACATTATGGAACCATTTAAATAAAAACGATATTTGTACATATATTAAATATTATTTATTATTACATATATATATGAACATATTTATGATCATTTTCAACATAAATAATAAATTATTGGTTTAAAAGCGACCAAAATTAAATTTGAATTATTTTGTATGTAAATCGAGTTTTAAAATTTGCCTATAAAGTTGTAAATATAATTGCAGTCATTAAAATCAGTTGTGTTGAATTCGGTGTGCACAAAGTATTGATCGTTTATGTAATTTCACAAGTATAGGTCTTATTACATCAATTCAATTAACAAACATTTGATATAATCGTAAATGTCTTTTATAATATACATGACAATTATCATATTGTCATATATTAATATTATTTTTCATCAGTATTTCCAGTTACTACATCTGCAATAGCAAAATTTAATCTCAATTGTTTGAAAAATAAAGATACGTACAAAAGCTGGAATGAATCCTTTTAAAAATCCTAATGTACCTAATTTTGCAGTATGCATAACAATTTCCCATATTCCATTAAATTCATCAGGTTTGGGGTTCATTGAACGTGTCTTTAGATCATCTAATGGGTGTTAGTGATGCTGTTAAATGAGTAGGAACATCACCTTTAAAAGTAATCGGTTTTTAAAAGCATTACTTTTACTTAAAATTCAATATATAAATTATATAACTTAATTTTGTGTAAAAACAAATGTATTATACTTGATCATAAAATGCAATTTGTCCAATTGTCTTTAATAATCCTCTACCGGATGCCATTGAAGCAACTGAAACTAAACTATGTACTCCTTCTCCACAATAAACACGAAATATCCAATTTACAGCATGTTTATAATTTCTTTTTTTATTTATTGACATTTTTACATCATTCTGCATCCGAACTTTTACCATATCTGTAGGTATGCCAACAAATCCACCAATAGCACCAGACAAACCAGCTAACATTATTTTACCTATGAAACTTTCAGTACTAATGTACGGTTTTCCAAGTTCGTAAATACCCAAACAAGTTAGTGAATATGTAAGTTGTCGTAACAGCGATGCTGATATACCATTACACAAACTGATTATACCTATTCAAATTGTCACTTAACAACAACCACTGACAGAATATATAATTAATTTACCATTATTTTTAATTATATTTTTAGTAATTTGAACCATTGATACTTTTTCACTTTGAGTCTGAGGTAGTACGTTTATAATATAAAATAGATGTGCAATAACGTAGCACCTAAATATTTTGGAATTTATAATATATTAATTTTTTATTATAAACAAATATAAATAGTAATTGGTTAATTTGATATAATAAATTATACTTTATACCTGCATTTGCAATACCTCCAAAATACCATCGTGGTTGCTTATTAGCAATGATAATCAGATTATTTATAAAAAAAAATACTAAGGAAGTAATTTGAAATGTTGTACCAAAATAATCTCCTCTAATATAGTTTTTTTTCACTTACAAGATGGATTTTGTTGTCCGAAATATAATACATATCATAGATAATATATTCTATTCTATGATACATATTAAATTTACGTAATTCATAATTTTGAAATATAAAATTAAAAAAAAAAAATACACAACAAATTTTAAAATTAAAAGTAAAGTAAAAAGGTTAAGGTGAAAAAGATATTTAAACAAAAAAAATATTTAAATAACTATTCCAATAAATTTCTGATATTTTCATTTACCAATTTAATATTTATTACCAAACTAAATTATTTCAAAATTAACGCATTATATAATATCCCACTCTCTAAATTTAAGCATATTTCTTATTTGTGTCAAAATTACTTGAAAATTTTCATTTCTTTTTATTAAAATGTTATATTATTTTCTACTGTTAGTATTAAACGTGTACACTGTCCCAGGCAATTTATGAGAAATTTCCCGGAAGTCCATGCAATATTTTTTGTGTTTATCGTGGTAATATATATGATAATTTTTCATAAAATAGTATCCCTTCGTCCTTTAATTTAAGGTCCATGTGCACATATGACTCATGGACTAGTACGATCAAATACGAGTATGTACTTCTGGAAGTCGATGTATCATTTACTTCTATGTATCAATCAAATATGTACTTGGGGGAAATTATATAATTCTTTTTTTTTCTTTTTTACTTTATTAGCAATAATAATAAATTTATTTATTTTTTTCAGTTAAATGTTTAAATGAACTAAAAACTTAAATAATAAAAATTAATAATTTTTTTCTTTTCTATTTTTTGTTTCTTTTCGAGAAGTCTAATCATATAAGACACATAAATTGATATATACATATTGATACATTAGAGACCATTTTTGATAGAAATCCAGTAAGACACAAAACAACGTTACTCATAAGTTCTGAAATTAAATTTATATTTCTATATAGTAAATGAATCTTATGTGTCTCATGGGCGTGATCTACCAATGTATCATGAATCATATACGTGTTAAAATAAGATTAATAAATATGTCTCCTAAGATTAAATAATGATTAAATTAAATTAATTAAGAAATATAGACAAAACATTCTATTTTTATATTAGAGATTTATTATAAGAAAAATTTATTATTAATTTAAATATTAACTTAACAGACATTAAATAATTTAAAATACAATAATTTAATTTAAAATTGCAAATCTTTAGAGTAAATGCATCTAATACTAACCAAATCGACTAAAATTAAACTAATTTTGAATAATTTATAAAATAATTGTAGTTTTATATATTATAAAAATATATTAATAAATATAAATATTTATAAATATTTATTTACTTAATTATTTTTTTATTTATTTATTTATTTATACATATATCTTAATCTTCATCGTTACCAGCTATTGATTGTGGAATGCCAAAATGTATTCTCAATTGTTCAAAAAATACAAATAAGAGAACAGTGTTTGGACCAACTCGAAGAAAAGCTGGTATGAAACCTTTGAAAAATGCTAAAGGGCCTGATTTTGCTGTATGCATAGCAATTCCCAATAGTCCACTAAATTCACCAGGTTTGGCGTTCATTGAACGTGTTTTCACAACATCCAATGGTTGTGTTAGTAATGTAGCTGTTACACCAGCAATTAACGATGATGTAATATGAGTTGGAAAATTATCAATAAAGTATGGGGTTTCACAAAGCATTACTTTGACCTGATACAAACAAACTATATATTAAATAGGAAAATTCCATTAAAAGCAATTATTTAATTTACTTGATCATAAAATGCAATTTGTCCAACTGTCATAAATAGCCCTCTACAACTTGTAACCGGAGCACCTGAAAATAATCCACGTACTCCTTCTCCACGATAAACACGAAATAGACCATCTATGGCATGTTTATAATTTCTTCTTTTTTCTGGTTTCAGTTTTACATCATTCTGCATACGTACATTTACTAAATCTGCAGGGTTTCCAACAAATCCACCAATAGCACCACCTAAACCAGCTAACAATATTTTACCTAGGAAAGTATCAGTACTTATGTATGGTTTGCCAGCTTCGTAAATACCGAAACGAGTTAATGAATATGTAAGTTGTCGTAATAATGATGCTGATATACCATTATATAAACTTAATATACCTATGCAAATATTTATCATTAAAAATAATATATTACTTATGGTTACAGAATATATAATTAATTTACCATTATTTTTTATTGTGGTTTTAGTCATTTTAATCATTGATGTTTTTTCATGTTGAGTTTGAAGAAGTACCTTTATTAAATCTAGTGGATGTGTAAACGCTGCAGCAGCTAAATATGTTTAATTCGCAATATAAATTATTAAAAAAAATATTTATTAAAAATTAAGTGATTGCAATGCAAATTATTATGAAAAAATATATAATTTTTTTATACCTGTTGCTGAAATACCACCAAAATACCATCGTGGTAAATATAATATTCCTCCGGTAGGATATACGTACAAATAGCTTCTTTGTTTATTAGTCATTATCAATTATTATAATCATATTATTATTTATAAATACTTATATAATAAATATTAGAATTTTTATTTGTATTTAATTTATATTACTATATTAATTTAAATATTAAGCTTAAAATTAAATATTAAATAAACTTTTGATTTTGGTTTCTAAATTTTTATTAAAATTAATTGTAAATTTTAAAAAATAGACATAAATTTAAATTGATTTATTTTATTTAAAAATATAAAAAAAATTTCAGAGTGTTTATAGGGTATAACCAAAATATTTGATTTAAGATATCAAATCAAGTATTAAAATCAGGATATGGTATACATACTTTATTGAGGACATTGAGGTATAATTAGAATTATATAAGAAATTTTAATTTTATTTCAAATTTATAATGTACATACAATTTAAAAAAAACTCCTGTTGTTTATTTCAATCAATTTAATTTATTAATCTATATTCTTAATACATTTTTAGACTCAATTTATTTTCTAGCTGGAATGTTTTCAGTCCTTTTTACAAGAGTAAACTACTAAAAACTCTTAATATATAAATTGAACATAACAAATTAAGAAAACATAACAATAACAAGAATAAATTACTTTAATATTTTTCATCTTTTTAGAATAGAAAAATTCAATTTATTTTCATTTTTTTTTTAGCTTTAAAAAGCAAGCTAAATAAATTAATTTTGTATATAAGATTATTTAAAATAGTATTCAAAAATAATTATTTTCGTTATGTTGTTAATTTTGACTTTAAAACGCTTCAATAAAAGCATCAAAATAAATGTTTTAATATAATTTACATATGTATTTTTTATGATATACATTTATAAGCCATTATCATTTCTTTTTTCATTAACAAACTATTTGAAATTAATGCATTTGACATTCTACTTCTTTACTTATATCTATGGTACTTTTGTGCATTCCTAGTATATTAATATATTAAATAATTTCTTAATAGCACCAGAATTACTTTAATATTTTCATTTCTTTTTTTTTTAAATTTCAATTCATTTAAAAAAAATATTTGTTTAGTTATTAATAAAATAAAAATTATTATTTTACTAATTTCTCTTCAGATTAAATTAATATCGAAAGGTAATTTATAACTGATTATAAACAAAACATCAATTATTTTATTATTTATTATAAAATAAATATGAGAATTATTATTATAATATTTATATATTATTTTCAAATTTAACATTTCTAATGGTACGGAATGTAAGAAAACAAGAACATATCATAATTGAATTGAAATTGGAAATATTTTGAATTGAAACTTATATTAACTACTAAACTAAACCGAGTAAGTAAAATTGGATCAACTTTAGAGTTTTTAACAATATATTGCAATTGAAATTATAACATTTGTGCAGAATTTTCGATGTGCAAATTAGTTACACCAAAAAAGACGTATAGGATTAATCCAATTTATGTTTGAGTGTAAATAGTATACATGACAACGATTTTATTAAGTATTCTAATTTTTTTAATGTATACTTATGTTACATAAATAATTCTTATTTTTCGCGCACTTCAGTTACTGCACGTGCAATACCAAAATTTAATCTCAATTGCTCGAAAAATACAAATAAGAGAACTGTATGTGGACCAATTCGTACAAAAGCTGGAATGAATCCTTTAAAGAATCCTAATGGCCCTAATTTTGCAGTATGCTTAACAATTCCCCATAGTCCATTAAATTCACCAGGTTTGGCATTCATTGAACGTGTCTTTAGAACATCCAATGGCTGTGTTATTAATGTAGCAATTGCACCAGCAGTTAGTGATGCTGTTAAATGAGTAGGAACATCATCTTTAAAGTATTCGGTTTTCAGAAGCATTACTTTTACCTAAAATTCAATAAATAAATTATATAACTTAATTTTGTCTGAAAGCAAATGTATTATACTTGATCATAAAATGCAATTTGTCCAATTGTCATTAATAATCCTCTACCAGTTGCTGTGGTAGCACCTGAAAATAATCCTCGTACTCCTTCTCCACGATAAACACGAAATAGACCATCTACGGCATGTTTATAATTTCTTCTTTTGTCTGGTGTAAGTTTCACGTCATTCTGCATACGAACATTTACCATATCTGCTGGTGTTCCAACAAATCCACCAATAGCACCAGACAAACCGGCTAACATTATTTTACCTAGGAAAGTATCAGTACTTATGTATGGTTTGCCAACTTCGTAAATACCGAAACGAGTTAATGAATATGTAAGTTGTCGTAATAATGATGCTGATATACCATTATACAAACTAAAAACACCTTTAATACAATTAATACAATTACGTTAAAAACGTAAAATTATTTATTTTAAATACTAATTTACCATTATCTTTGACTATTTTTTTAGTAACTTGGACCATTGACAATTTCCCTTGTTGAGTCTGGAGTGTTACTTTTATTAAATCTAGTGGATGAGTGAACATTGCTGCACCTAGATTAAAAAAAAATGGTTTTAATAAATCTGAGTTTTAAAAATTAGAAATCGTAATTATGCATACCCGCTGATGCAAATCCCCCAAAATACCATCGTGCTATATAATCGACCTTTTGATGCTGTTGTAAACTCATTTTTAACTGTTAATTATATTTCTAAAATCAAAATAAAATATAAATTTCTTACTTAAACAATTAAATTTTGAATATTATAAGACTTTATATTATACATATTCGTAGGCGTTACTCTATACGATTTTTAAACCGCCTTAGGTTATGCAAATATCTAATTAATAAACTAATATATTTTCTACAGGTATTACTTTATAAACCAAATATTAAATATACTGTTTTTCTTGTAGGTATAAAGTTATGACGTCACACTCCATTTAAATGTCAATAACAATAGTTAGATTAAAACTTACGATATAATAGAGGCAATGTTTTAGCTTTTAGATTATTTTTTGATTCCTTTCCTTGTAGCAGTAGCATCCAAAAGAATATTAGCATTTCAACCACACATGATTATTCAAAGTTGTATATCTAATTTCAATATTTTTTTTAAATTTAATTAGAAAATCGATCGGATTCTTCACTTTATTCTTTTATACAACACTAAACATATTTTTGTTATGAATTTCCCCAGTTAGACTTTCGATAATAAATAAATTATAAACAAAAATGCGTAAAAAAATATCAGAGACATCTCGTAAATTAATATGAAAATAATATCGAATATTCAAACCGAAATACCCTATAAAAAATCATTTGGTAAAAACTGACATTTGATTTTTTTGACAGTATATTAAAAAAATACACATGGTTTTGTAAATTTTGTGATATTACAAATAAATAATAATAATAAATAAAGAGATTCTTTTTAATATCTCAAAAGTATAGTATAAATAGGAATAGGTAAGTCCTAGAATTTTAATACATTCTTCATGTTTTATTTAAAATTAAAATAGATTTATTATTTTATTATTTAGCTTGCTATCCTTCCTCATATCCTATAAGATATAAGAAGTATACCTATTAATCTTAAGAGTAAAAAAACTATTGTTGGCTTAAATCTAAATATAATTCCAATGTAAAATCATAGTAATTGCAATGCAGGACATTAATTTTAATAATCGTATATCTATTATTTCTTCGGCAAAGAAATAAGTAAGCCTTTTCTTAACTTCTATATTTACATATTTATTTACATAAATTACATATGATATGGATACATTTTGATTTTTAGAAACCAATTGATCTCTACAAAATCTAATTAAACTTTCAATTTCTGGGACCGAAATTTTGTAAATTGATTAATTAATTTTACTTATAGACGCATTCATTTATTATGCATATTTCACTAGCAATATTTTCCATTGTTTTACTGAAATATACCTATATGCATACATTTATGTATTATAAAAGTATACGTTTTTTAGTAATAAAAATAAAAATTGAAATCAGCAAAAAAGTTAAAATTTAATGCTTTATTTAATTGCGATAATATTAAAAGCATATAAAATTTTAAACGAAATAAATATTATCTACATTCTACATTATAAAAAAATTGTACTCATTTTTTTATTATAAGTACATAAATTATATAGAACTAAAAAAAAACTATGTAAACAAAATATCCTATTTAAATTTACATTACATTAATTTCGTAAATTTAAAAGTCTGTAATATTTTTTCCAAATGTTACAAATAATTTTATTTAAAATTGAATTGTAAGAATTTTTTCTTTTAAAAACTATCGAAAGAATTTAATAAAATTATTGTTAAATTACTTAAATTTAAAAAGTTTTTACCATCAACAGATTTTTTTATTTCAAATAAATTATTATAATTTTAGACAAAAACAATCACTATATAGAACTTATTAAAAATTATTAACTGAACTCGTTAACAGTGAAATAACTAATGAGAAAAACTCTTTTTTTTTTGGGTAAATATCTTACCCATATATATAATATATGTATAATAAAATATTTAAAAATAATAAAAGAATTTATTTATTTTTTGGTTCAAGATTAAAAGAAAATAAATATAATCAATAATCATAAGGTCAATTTTATTTTGATAAAAATATCATCTGAATATTTAATCAAAAATTTTAAAATACTTTTAAAATTCACTTTGACTTAATTAACACTTGAAAATTGTGGTAATATAAAAAAATTCAAAAATTATATAATATAGTCAATATAATATTTAAAAAATTAATTTATTAGTTGCTATACTAAATTGATTTTTTTATTATATTACTTTTTGGACGTAAACAATTTTTTTTTTGGTAGAGAAACATACGTTCTTTTTTTTTTTTTTTTAATCTAAATCCCACAAAATAAAATTTATATTTTACTATAATCATTATTAGAAATTTGAGTTTATATAAAAATTGCTTACCGACAACTGAAATCTAAAAATTCACTTTTTATATAAGTATTATTATGTTGGTTTTATATACTTAGTGATATACTGATAACCCAATAATTAAATAATTTTACCAAACAATATTTATATATAATAAAAATAACCAATTAAATCTTAATATTATACTTTATCATATTATTGCTAATTATTTATTAAAACATAACGTGTTACATAGCATTAAATACATACATACTGCAGACTACACTACATAATTTTTGATTAAATAATATATATATTTTTCTTATCAAATATCATATGATTAATTTTAATATCTCAATAAAATAAAATAAATAAATGAAAATATAAAAAAAAAAATGAAAGAAAGGTCATGGTTCATAAATATTATATTTTTTCTTTAAAACTATACGTCATTGTTTTATTATGTCATGACATTAAAATCTGACTACATATATAATTCTTTTAGTATAGCAAAACCAAATATAGGTTATTAAAATTTGGTTCATATGTGGAATTTTTGTTATTTTTTTTTAAGTTAACTTAACATGGATTTAAAATTAATATGTAAATTATTTTATTTTAAACAAAATATAAAATACTGTTTAATATTTATACTTTGGTATGATTTAATAGGCTTTTAACCTTAACCTACCTCCAAAATAAAATAATATTACAGTCAGCAATAATGAATTTTATAACTTTCACTTTTAGAATTTTTGTATAATTATTTATATTAAAATTAATAAAAACATTAAACAGAAATAAAAAAAAAACTTATTAAAAAAAATATATAAAAAAAAATAATCAAATTTCTTAATTTGATAAAATTTTAATTGAAAAACTTAAAAATAATTAAAAACTTTATTTATTTATTATTATTGAAATAACAGACTGAAAAACATGCACATGTCTTCAAAGTTTTACAATAACTAAAAAAGCTCTCTTATATACAAAATTTATTATATGATGTGAAGTCTTTATTAATTTTTTGAGTGATCATTTTGAAGATATTATAGTATTTTAATATATGTACTAGAAATATTTGATAATATTTTTAGTATTATTTAAAAATTCAAATATTGACTATTATATAAATATATAATATAATAATATGAATGCATAAAACTAATTACACTGTTTAAAAATATTTGATTTAAATGTTTTATTTGAATTTTAAAATTACATAAAGTAAAAGCAAAGCAGTATATAATATGAAGGTGATCTCAATGTTCAATGACTTTACGCATGAGGTAAATATGGTTGGTTTCAATTCAATGAATTTTTATTGAATTATTTCTACGTTTATATCAAATAATTATTATGATTTCATGACCAATGTCTTAAACATTTATAGCTCTGGAAACTATATACATTTCAAATTTCTTTTTTTATATATATATTTATATGAGTTAGGCCAGGGTTTTAATAAAGCTTAATAATTTTTGTTATAAAGAATTAATTTTTGGCCAAAATTACCTTATCGATTTTAGAAATTGTTTAACTGTGTATTTGCTGTTGTAATATCATTTATAGACTTTGACCATCAACATTTTTTTTTAATTTCTATTGTGGTAGGGATTTAAAATATCAAAATAATTTCTACATTTCTATTTACGGTTTAAACATTTTATAGGTAGTTATATCAGATTTAAATGTATCCAAGCGAATAAATTACAAAAATTAATTAGGTAGTAATACTTTTTTTAAAAGCTTTTTAATTTTTTGTCATCAGTTTTGATTTAATTTTGGAATGGGAACAACATTTCAAAGTGTTGTTTATTTAAATTGATTTAATGTTAAATATTACATCTTTGTAAGTGGCAATTTAATTAGAAATTTTTTTGATAAAATAAAACATGATTTTGACATCATAATTAGATTTCCCATATGTTCTCTTCTCTTACCTTCAATTTTGTTTACCAAGTATAATAAAAAAAAATTATGTGTATGTTTACATTAAAATATATGAAAATTCAATGTAATTATAAACCAAAGCGAAAAATACATATTGAGATAAAAGAAATATAAACAAATTTTGTTGATTTAAAATTTAATATAAAAAAAAAGAGTTAAAATTATTACTTTTTTCCAATTTTTTTAATGAAATTAATTTTTAAATTGACTTCAGTTTGGATATGATTTTATAATTTTACAAATATATAATTTATAATGATAATTATTAAAATAATTATTACACTATTGAGACTATTTCATTAAATTTTAATAATCAATTGAAAGACTAAATATAGTCAGACGATTAGAGTGCAATAATCGTAATAAAATTATATTTATATTACACTAAGCAATTTATTAAAAATAAATAATTTTTTTACGTATGTAGTATTATATTAAATTTATCAAGAGTAAAGCTTAATTTTTCAACGCGGTTGTTTTAAATTATCAGCATAAAATTTTGTAGTACAAAAATAAAAACAGAGATTCATTCATAATTGAGCTTTTATATATTTAACTTAACTGAAAAAACAAAAATTCAAGATTCATTATAGTTCCACAAATTGATTTATTAATAATTATTTTTCTTTAACAAAAATTTGAGAAAGAATTTCTATTAATTTTTTTAAATAAACTAAAAATAAACTTCATATGAAAAATTCTCATTTTCAATCGAATATTTTTCAATGTTAAATAATATTTTTCAATGTTAATTTTTAAAATTTTGCTAAAATATAATATTTAAACAATTTGAAATTTTTTTTTGTATACGGTATATTAAAATAGAATTTCTGTTCAATTTATCTTTTTTCGATAAGAATTTTTCAACAGATATAAAAAACATAATTTTTTTATACTTAATTTTGGATTTTTTTTACTTGGTAAATATTAATTAAGAAAACAAATAAAAAATTAATGAGTATTTAAAAAAAAAAGATATTTTTTATGATACAAACAAATTGTTGTCAGAGTTGGAAGTGATATTTTTGTATAATGTAAGAAATTTGAGTTTAAACTAGTTTAAACCAAGAGTGTTTTTTTTTCTTCAAATTACTTAAATAACTTTCAATTTCAATTATTTCCAATTGAATTAAATCATATCAAAAATTGACGACATAAGAAAATCAAAATCAAAATAAATTTAAATATGAATTTAAATTTAATTGTATGTAAAAGTACTGAATAAAAATCAATTTGAAACCACTAAAACTTATTGATTGACAATCAAATTATTTTTAAATTTGCGAGAAAAATAATCGTTATCGGTATACAATGTTTTTGGACTAAAACAACTAACGAGAAACCGCATTTATGTACAAAATAATTTATAATAAAACATTATAGATAATTTTGCTTATGGGATTATCAATCTGAAAAAAACAAAAAATATTTCATTATAAAAAATTATTTATACAAAATTAGATTATTTTTAAACCCACACAATCATTTATTTATGATAAGTGTACAAAATTCCGTAAATAATTGATGAAGGAAAACTTTAATTGAAAATTCATTTCCTCAAATAAATAATGTAAAATTTTAAATTTTATGATTTCGTCTAGACTTGTCTCTAATATATTTACAAACTTTTTCTTATAGGTAACAACGGATATATGTACGTACCTCCGAAAATAATGTAATTAATCTTATTCCAAAAATAACAAATTTATATATTTCTTAATTTTGCAATAAATTTTCTTATTATTAATAAAAAAAAAGAAAAGAATAGAATATTAATCGATCATCATGGCAACATCACTCCTACTATCTTGTGGCCTTAATGAACAACAACTCAATCCTTTTATACATATTAGCGAAGAATCAGGAGTAGATGGTACATTTTTAATAAGTTCAATTCTTGGGCAACGTCTTCGTATTCAAAATACTGGTGTAATATTAATATGTTTACAACATAATTATCAACATTATCAATATGCTGGTATGCGTTTGGGATATAATTTAAATATGTCGAAAGGTAAAAATTTACGTGTCATTGAAATAATTAAAGATATTGGATTAGATTTTACTAAATCATTATGGTTAAACTCTTCAAACAATGACAATTCATCAATTATTCAATTTTTATTAAATTTAATTACAAAAGAAATGAAAGAAATTTTAACAACGAAACAATCAGTAACAATTTTAATTGATAATCTTGGTATATTAATAAATTTAGGTACAACAGAAAACTCAATATTGAAATTTTGTCAAAATCTAAATGAATTACAAACTGGTACAATTATAACAAAATTAAATAATTGTGAAATTTATGAAATCTTGAATAATAATTTAAAATCAATTAGTGATTTACAATTGAACGTGATTAAATTGAAAAGTGGTAATTTTAAAGAAGTAGATGGACGTTTGAACATTTATAAAGAGAATTTAATGGATAACTATGAGATTGTTAAAAATGAAAAAAATATTTTATATAAAATTAATGATAGAAATATAAAAATATTTAATCCTGGTGAAGTAGGAATTAAAATATAAATAAAAAAAAGAAATAAATTAACAAACCTTATGGTACACCACAAAGAGTACCTATACTATAATTATTTTTCTATTTTGTTAAATTTGCGAATAAAATGTTATTAAAAACCAAAAAAAATTGTTTTTTTTTAAATACATATTTATTTTGGGGTAACTTCATTATTGATTTTTGTCTTGGCAAATAATTTTGTATATTACACGGCAGATTTTTTTTTTATAATTTATATCTTCCAGGCAATATTCTTTACTAAATTTATTTTTTTGATATTTTTTATATCCTTTAATACTTCAGGCTACAATTTAAATAAAATCAAATTTTATGTAGGATGTTAAATAATACTTAAAGCATGGCCAAAAAATTTTATAAATTATAGTCCACCAGTAACCAAATTTTTTGTATAAAATGTGGAATAAGAATAACAAACATCTAATTTTAAAAGCAAATTAATGTTACAAAAACAAAAATTGTACTTAACAATTTGTTGAAGTAGAATGTAGAAAGAAAATCTGATTAATACATTTAGAGATTAGAACATTCTAAAAATAATTACAAGGAAATTTAAATTATTGAATTTATGGTAATTTATTTAGAAAGTTCTTTATATTTTATGTTTTAATAGATTTTATTGGAAAATTATAATCATAAATAATAATTATATAAATATTCCTTTTCTACTCTTGTCTTAAATTTTTAATCGTTTAAGTGCAGGTGAAATTTTCACATCGTAACCAAGGTTGGTTATTCAAAAGCTTAAAATAGGAGAATTATTTCTATATATTCGTGTTCAAATTAATGTGGCGAATTCATGTTTTGTTTTTGTAAAAGCTAATTATTCTACAATATTTTTGAATGAAAAAAGCTATTACAGTAATAGATTTTTACAAGGAACGAATATTTTCATACAATTTTAAATATAATAAACAAGAAAACGTATAGCTTTTCTTTTAAAAATAAATTATTGGTTGTTAAGTAACCGAAAATTTAAAAGAATTTTGAGCTTTCAATTAAGAAAGTTTTAATGAAATTGTAAACATTTAATTATTTTAAAACGAAAAGTGAAAATTATTAACAAAATAAAACCAATATATAATTTGTATATTAACAAAATATTACCTTTTAATAGCTTGTTATTATTTGAAAAATGTTGACTGGAAAATTTATTGAAATTTAATATTTAAAATAATGTTACAGAAGAAGATTATAATCAAAATAAATAAACTTAAAATGAAGAGGAATATTTTTTGATATTAATAACTGATTTGATCGTAATTGATTTTTTTTTGTTGTATATTTAAAAAATTAATGAATATTAAATGCGTAAATATTTGGTGTGTAACTAAATGAATTAATGTAACGAAATTACAATATTATTTTTTATTAAATTTATATTTTATGTTATTCTACAAATTTTTAAAATTAAACAGATGATTTTTTTCCGTTTTTTTTCGACCTCAATTAATCAAAATTGTTTTTTTTTTTTTGCTTTTAAAAACATAATAAAAAAATATGCGTTTTCATTTAAAGTGAAGATAAATTATAGGGATATAAAAAATGAAGTTCCTTTATTGATAAACAAACAATAAAAATTAATAGGAGTAATTTTTATAATTAAAATTCTTGGATTTATGACATTGAATTATAAATTTAAAAATTTTGTTTTTAGGTTAAAAAAATATCCTCTAAATGTTTTAATTAATTTTTTTTTTATGAAATTTAAGAATAGTAAAGTATTCAAATAATTCAAATAATATGAAAATCGAACCAGAATATTGATAATATTAATATATGAATTTTACTTTTCTAAAACAAACGTTAATATTTAAATTTACTTCCAATAAAAATAGTAGGTAAAATATTGTTTTAAAATACAATTTTGCCAATGGTAAACTAAATAATATTTTTCTTCTTAAAAACATCAAAAATTGGTTACATAACAAGCTGTAAAATAACAAGTAAATTTAAAATTTATTAGATTCCTGTAACAGGATGAAAATGAAATTTTTTTTTTGTATGTTTATCGTAAAATTTATTATATGCTTTTCAACATTCTTAGATTTCTGTATTCTATATACTCGTATAGTATAGTAAATTATATACTTATACACTTAACCATAAATAGCGAATTGTAGTGTGCTGTATCCAATTTTATCAATCTTAATAAAGATTAAATTTTATATGTTTCTAAGACATATACTCTATTATTAAATCCTATTTAATTGGTTCAATTTATGTGAATGAAAAAAAAAACAAATTGTGTTTTGTCAAGCTGAATTTTTCTTCTTTTTATTTAGTTTTTTTTTTCTAGTTTAAGATTTCAAAACAACATCATCTTTTAACCTTCTTTTAGTGATATAGTTCATACGTGTTTAATAATATGAAAATAATTTTCTTTTAATAATAAATTAATATTTCTATTCAAACCACAAAATTTAATTTAATAAAATAGAAAAACTTTTGGCTGTTATGGCTTTTTATTTAGTTCTATTTTTTAACAATATAAATTTAGAAACCGTGGTATACAAGTTTAGCGGCCGCACACATTTTGTAAATTTACATAAATTTAAGAAAATTTATTTTTCTAAGAAGTTATATTATGCAAATAAATTATAAATAATAATAACTATATTATACATTTTTTTTTAAGATATGCAATTTTTCCCCAAGCTTTAAAATTATTATATTATACATTTATTAAAATATATTTGCATAATTTTAGGCAAATTTATAAAATAATGTAAATGTTTATTTTTTTTTATATCAGAAGCGATATACAAATTCAAATATTCATATATATGTGTATGTGTATACATAAAATTATAAATTTATTTTTTTTTTTTTGTAAATAATTTCTGAAATTTATGTAGTGAAATTAAATTATCATAATATATTAGTAAAGTGATAAATACTATAATACATAGTATAAAAACAAAAAATACTTCATATATATAAAAAAGCATTAATTCTATTTCATTTTTTTTGTACAATTTTTGATATATTAAAAATAACAATATTCACATTTAATTCGAATATGTAATAAAAAATTAAATAAATCTCTGTAAGAACAATAAAATGCAATTTTAAAATAAAATAACATAGAAAATGTGATTTAAGATTTATAAAGCTTAATTTATCGAGTAAAAAAATAATATATAAAACAAAAAATCAGACACAATAAACATTTTAAAATATATTTTTTTTTTAATTTTATGTTCATTTTCGAAATGTTTCGTTTTTTTTTATTATGATCAATGTTGAGCATAAAAAAATGTTTAGAATTTATGTGATAAATAAAAACAAAATTCTCTAATTTTTTTTATAAAACAAAAGTAATTACTTTTGATTAGACAATCGTTTAACTTATAATTTTCTCTAATTTAATATTTTTTTAAACCATATAATAAAATAATTAATGATTTATATAAAATATTAAATGTCACCGTGTTATTAGAGTTAAGAGTTTAATTTAAAATCTAAAAATAGGAATTAAAATTTATATATATAATATGTATTTGAATGATAATATTTCACAACAAAATCCTACACTGTACAATAATTTCGACTCTCTCTAGTTATTTAAATCCGAAGGGTATACAATATGGTAATGTGGCCATCATTTCGTTATTTAGCAGTAAAAAAAAAACATGAATACAAACAGAAAGGTCCTAAAAGGTAATATTGTTTCAAAAAAAATATATTTTTATGTATGAAATTGTAAATTTTTTTCAAGCAGGATTTTTTTTTCAGGAAGATATTTTTTTTTTTTTTTGATAATAAAAAATCGAATAAAAAATCTCTTCGATTACTGGTGGAATATAATAAGTCCTCTTGTGTAAGGATAATGTGTAAATAATGACAAATACTTAAGGACCTAAGTTTGTACAAGTTATTTTTTATTTTATATATCGTGACTGAAATATAAATTTATATTTATATTTATATAAATAGGAAAAAAGGACTGGTTCATATATATATATTTTTTTTAAATAAAAAAATATGGAAAATCAATATAGAAAATTTAGTTTATAAATCGGTAAAATAAAATTTTATCGTATTTATTTTATTTGAAACTTTTAATACAAATATATTTTTCTAGATTATTGAAGGTATAGGTACAATAAAAGTAAACAAGGATAATTTCAAGTTCAAGTAGGTCAATAAGTTATGATAAATATCGATTAAAGGTGAACATAAAATAAAATTACTTTTCTATTATAATAATATAATACATATGTATGTACATATACATAAATTTATTGTTTAAAGAAATTTGATTTTGAATCTGATATCAGTTTGTTACACTGTTACAATTTCAAAATAAAAAATTTAGCTGCCTTTTAGGTTTTAACCGTGTATAAAAAATGAATATACATATGTATATTTGAAAAGTAATTAAACTTAAGTTTTTATTTTATTATACAGCTAATGGTAGACTACTTTGCCATATTTTATTATGTGTATTTAAATATATTCAATTAAAATGCTAGAACGTACATAATTGCTAAGCTAAAAAAGTAATCCAATAATTAAATGGATTAACTATGAGAATGTTTAATAATTCTTTCATAAATTTCATAAATTTTCCATGAGTAAAGAATATTAAAATTTTATGAGCAATTAAAGAAGAGTTTAATATATACAAAAAAAGCATAATTTTGATAAGAAATAAATTGCTTTAAACAAATATATGTAAAAAAAACTATTTAGTAAAATTTAATATGCAAAAATTTATACATAATATATACATATAATATATACATATAATATTTGAATGAAGGTAAGTACCATACATTAAATTACTTAATCATAATTAAAGTGAGTGTGGCGGCACACAAAATTATATAATTTATGTAGTTAAATTATATAATTTTATGTATATAATACATCAGTTTGAAAAGAATATACATAGTAGTCGTAATTACACCACATAGCTAATATTTATAATTACTATTATTATTACTCCCACAATTTAATTTTTTTTATTATTACAAACATAAAATTTAATAAGTTCCAATGTGAAGCAATGACTTGAGGAATATCTAAAAAGTATTTTACTATATTTAATAACCATAGGTAAAAGATAAAATAATTCGTTTTAAAGATTTCCTCAAATTTAAATCGTTTTATACAAGACACATGTATCGTATATTTTGTTAAATATTATAAGTAAATCAATATTTTCAAAAAGAATTCTATTGATGTCATTAAACTGGAAATTTGATGAACTAATTTCAAATAAATACCCACATATATTAAATATATTTAACGATAAAAATACATTCATGTTTATTTATTCATTATTTAACAAATATTTTGTTAGCTACACGCTTTATTTATAAACAAACTCATCCTTTTTTATGTGATATTTTCTTTTTTTTTAAATAAATTACATTTTCTTTTATAAAATGTCTTGTTTGTAAATAAACTTTTTCCAAATACCTGCGCCATAAATATAAAATAAAAATCAAAGAAACATTGAAAATCAAATTAATTTTAGGATTTTTTTTTTGAAATAATGGAATTTTCTTGTTTTTTTTTTAACTCATTAATTATTACAAAAAAATTATATATATGTAGTATGTTTTTTTTTCCACAATTTTTGTTCAATTAAATAAATTTCTTAATAATTCTTAAGTTTGTTTTCTGTTTACCAACAAAAAATGAAACAAAAACCAAATCCTATAGTAAAATTTTTTTGGTCGTAATAAATTTTCACATAAAATTTTTTGATTACATATTTAAAAAATGAAAAAAATCACAACACTGAGTGTGATTTAGAAAATTTATAAATACAATTTTTTATCTTAAACATTTAACAACAACATGGCAAAAAAAAAATTTGAAAGAAGAAAATTCCTTAACTTTATTAAACTATGCGCATTGTTGTTAATAATTTCATTCATGGTTTTTTGGCTTTTATCTTTTATCCTGGAATAGAATGAAATTATTATATAACGTATAGAATACACACAATGATGAAAATTCACCGGTATAGGTAAGAAATGTATATTATATATATATTTTTTTTAATGTTTTTAGCTTTAAGGATATTTTTGGTTGTTTATATATTTTTTAGAGTATAATTTTTTTTTAGGGTTGAAAGAAAATAAAAAAAAAAAAAAATTGAATTTAAAATAATTTTTTTTTTTTTGTTTTTTACATTTTTATTGTTATCTCTAGGGTAAAATCATTTAGATGAAGTTGGATTATTATCTTTTATCTTATGTTTGTTTATATTTTTGTTATTTCTTATTATAGAATTATATATGAACGTATATTTTTTTCTACTTTTGGTATATATAAAATGTAATATTTTATTAAATTTTCGGCAATAAGTACATATAAGAATATAAAAATTTGAACAAATTAAATATAAATCATTACTGATCATAAATAAAATTGTATCTACATAATACAATATTCTACATATATGCAATTTTTTTTTTTTGAATGTTGATGGAAAAAATTTCAAAATTTTTTTTTTATGACAAAAATGAAATCAAGTAAATAAAGTATTTCTCTCGTTGTCATCACCGGAAAACCTTTTCATTATTAAAAAGGAAGGTAGACACATAGGAAAAAAAAATATGATATATTTGTACTTATACGTAAACACATAGAAAAAGTATCAAGTGTTATAAGTTATAATGATAATACAAGAAAATAAAAGGGTTTTTTTTTTACAACACAAGTAGAGAGAATTATTTTTATTATATATATATATATGTATATATATTTTATGGATTTTGTGTTGTGCCATATTCTTTTCATAACGCAAACAAAAAAACTAATATTAATAAAATCCTTAGAAAATGTTTTTTTTTTTTGTTGTTTGTGCAAAATCCTTTAGATTTCCTATTTGTTATATAGTATTAAATCGTCACCTTAAGATTTTATTATATTTTTGTTTTTGATAAAATTAGGAAGGTAAAGGAAATTGTATATGATGTTGATGTAAAAAGTAGCTTGGATGATTATTTTTTACGATTATGATATACTATCATAAAATAGATAAAGAAGGCTTATAATAAATATTGAGTTCATATTCAGATTTAAAGGTAAGATTATCAGTTTGTAATAAGTTTATTTTATTATAAACATATAAGTATATACTTATATACATATATGTATATTTTTTACATTAAAAAAAAAATTGAATATTAAAATATCATTCTAATATTTTCTTTAAATTTCCACTTACATTTTAATTGATTTTAATAATTTAATTAAGTATCGGTATATTAAATATATAATTTAAAAACCAAAAAAAAATTTAATATTAATTAATATAATTAATAAAGTTTGGAGGATGGTGTAGTGAAATTTGCTCTAAATGTAATATACATATAGTCACATTTTGGTACCGTACCGATGTTTTTATACCAAAATATAAATATATTAATGGTTCAGTTTATGTTTCGGCAACGATAATTATCCAAGCCATTGACTTTCTCATTTTTTTGGTAATTAATGTTTCGTTTCACTGGTAAAGAAATCTATGACTCCGAATTTCTATAATAGTCCATAAAAATTTCGAATATGTTGTATGTAATCATAGTCCTTCACGTGTTTGTCAAATTGTGGTATATATCAAATTAATCGACATAAATTTAAAACCAACATTTTTCTCTTATATATATTTTATAATTATTTTTTAATGAACATATTTAAAAAATAATAAATTTTAAATTCATTTTGAAAATAGTTATAAAATTTATGGAAATTTTTGCCCATCTGCTGGATTGTACATTAAAAAATAATATTTTCGGGTGCATAAATTATGCTGGTTGTGTTTTTTATTATATTATACTATATGTAGAACAATTATTAACTGTGTGGGTTTTACATAATTTAAAAAAAAAAAATGAAACAAGTAAAGTACGTAATACGTTAATTTTTTACTTTCTATTTATTTTTGCCTGAATCGGAAAATTTTTGCAACGTGTGTTTTCGTTAAAACCTTTGTATTAATCCAGCAAATGGGTTATATTTATTATTGTGTTGTTTTAATGTACATATTTGATATTTATAGGAATAACAACTGAATTATTTTTGAATAGATAGTTTATACAATCCAGTACAAAAAAGTTTATCTAATATAATTCATAAAAAAACAATCAACTTAACATTTACATAAAATAAATACATCAACTAATGAATATTTTTTGTAATAATTTATCTAATGAGAATCCACAAAAAAAAAACCAATATATTTAAATAATGAAATGATTAAGGTTAAGGACTTTACTATTTTAGGCAACGATTTTTTTAGTGAAAATTCCTTGCTCATTGTCAAACGATTATTTTTTTTAGTTTAAAATTGGATTACTTCAAAGAATCAAAATTGTGTTAATTAATAATTCAATGTCGTAGAAATATATAAAAAAAGAATTATTTCTGCAAAGGATAATTTTGTAACTTAATGAAAACCAATATTCTTAGCAATAAACATAAAAGAAATTCAATAATACAAAACATGAATTTTAAATTTTTCATAAATTGGTAAAGTAAATTTAATCCATAATTTTTTGCCGAAGGATTACTTGTTTTATTGAAATAATAAAAACTTTTTATAATTTTTTTTTATTTTTGGTATTTCAAAATTTACAAAACTTGTTTAAATAAATTTTATTTTAAAAAACTCTTTCAATAAACTGTCACATAAATTTATTGAATAACTTTTTTGGAGAAAAAAAATGTCACAGGTGTGCTTATCATATTTTAAAAATATACTTTCCTTTGGGTATTGATTCTATTTTTTTATATAAATGGTAAATCTAAATTATGTATAACGATAAACTATATATTTTGGTTAAAATAGTAACCAATACATATACCTAAGAAGTAATCAATATAAAGTCTTATTCTTATAATATAAATATCTATGTTGGTTTAAATAAATATTATTATTGAATTTCATTATATAATTTTTCAAACAATTTAATTAAATTTAAATTTCATTTTATTAAAAATTTGAGGTTTATATACATATAATTAAATTTATTTTAATTGAATTTTAAATTATTCATGATATTTCATTACATTTATATAAATTATATGCCATTATTTATGAAATAAGAAAAATTAATGATACTGTGACAGAAAATTTAATTAGTAATATTTTAAAATTATAACTCATTAATATATTTCAAAAAATAATATAATTTTCTTTTTGAAATGGTAACATATTTCCAGAAAAAAAATATTTTCTAATTAATATTTTGTACATTTATAATATTCATATACATATATGAACCTATTATATGCACTTTTAAAATAGTTCATTGATTTTGGCTACCAAATATAAAATCTACAATGTTATGTCATCCTAAAATTTAATATTATTCCATTTTATCGAATTAATTATTCAATTTGAAAAATATTTTAATATTTATGGAAAATTCATATTTAATTAATTAAATATCATTAAATATATTTAGAGTATCAGAAGAGTTTATTAATTAGATGTATTTCTTACTTCGACATATTATTGCAAATATTATTATAATTAATATATTCATAGAAATCGAAAATTACTTTGTAATATTACATAATAATGATTTTCTATAATTTTCCTTCTGATTTTCTATTGATAAACTTTATAATTTATAATGTCAATATTACAAAAATATTTTTATATAATCCTTTTCCATTTATGCAATAGATGACTTCCTAAATACAATTTAATAAATTTTAATCCTTTAGATAAATTTTATTTTATGCATTATTAAAATTTTATATATTTTAAATAAATTGGTATACCAATACAAAACAAAATTTATATATTATACAATAATTTGAATTTGAATTTAATATTAATAATTCAAATTTCATAATTTTCTATTTGAAAATTTTCTATTGACATTTTGTAATTTAGAAACTTTTACTGAATTGAAATAATGAAATAATTATATATACTAGTATTACAAAATCGTAAATTCACATGCTTTACAAATATAATACAAAATTTAAATTAATTTATTTTTGTAAAATAAAAATGAATAAATAAAATAACTTTATAAACGCGGAAATAATTTTAATAATAAATATGCAAATGATTTCCTAAAAGTTTAACAGCTTTAGTAACATAATCACGCTTTGTTATATAATAGGCCACTACATAATATATTTATTATTATTGTTATTATTATACCATTCATTGTTTCCCTTTTTCTAAAAAAAAAAGAACAAGAAATTTTTTAAAAAAATTGGTTGCAAATTTGGCAAATTTCCACAAAACAAAATTTAGAACACAAAAATATTCTAATACCCCCGTATTAGTAAAAGAAAATCGTATTATCATAATATAATACAGAAGGATTCATTGTTTATTTTTTACTAATACTATATTATGTATCGAACACTTCTTTATCCTTTTTGTGCATTTATTATCCTGAATCAGCATTATTATTCGATTCTTTTTTTGTATTGGTGTAAAAAAAAGAAAAATTTTTATTGGTTTTGTGATAGCACTTTTTTTTTTTTGTATTTGAAACTTTTTTTTATATATATTTTTTTTTCGTATAGTATCTCGTATAATATCCTTGAAAATTATACACCATGTTTTCAATAAAAGTTTAACATGTTCTATAAATAATTCGATTTACAATTCCTACTTCTTTTTTTACGTTCTACTTTTATTTTTATTTAATTATTAAATTGGGCATAATACATACTAAAATTAATACGAAATATTAAATGATGTGTGAGTATTTAAAAAAAAAGGACATAAATTTAAGATAATCATTAACATTTAATGAGAGTCTCTTTATTGAATGAATCAGAATTGAAAATAAGATATCTTAATTGAAAGTGAAATTTATCTAAAACAGTAAATTTTTATTAAAAAGGTCAAATGTTTATTTTGTTGTTTGCCAAAGTACGAGTATATATAGTTATTGAATTTGTTGTTGTTGAAGAAAAGAAAGGTCATTTTATTTATTCCGGATTTAAATTACTTAATAGTATTAATTATTTTGTTTTGATTCTAAAACATTTTCTACCAAATCAACAACTGAAAATGAATTTAAATTAAAAATGGTATTATAATTTAAGGTATTTTTTATAATTTCTATAATTATTAAATATAATATTAAATAAAAATTTTGGAAATATAAAAACTAATTAGAATTTTAATAAATTAGATATAACAACATAAAATTTCATATTTGTATTTTTTATGTAAAAATCTAAAAGAATAAATTAATAAAAGTATGTTAATATGTTAATTTTGTAGAATTATTTTTCTTATGACAAATATGTATATATGCATAATCAAGGTCACAGTTTCCATTTTTTAATAATTAAGCAAGAAACCAATATAATTAATAATCAATTAAATTTTATTGTAAATCGAAAAAAAAGAAATGTTATAACTTTTTTATAAATCGATTATTATAAAATTAAAAATCATTTAAGAATTATTAAATAATTTATATTTTAAAAGGCGTCCTCTATTAGTAGATATATTTAGATGAAAAATAGCAATTAATTAATTATTTTTCTAATAAGAATTTCTAATTATGTATATAAATTTTATGTACTGGTATAGTATAAATGTAACAAAATTATATATGTATATAAAATTTAATAGTTATAGGTTTATATTTTATTTTGAAGGCTCAAAAAAATTCAATTTATATTATCATAAAAAAATATAGAATTAAATTTACTTAAAGTTCTTTATATTGTATTAAAGTATAAAAAATTGCTACTACAATTTCTAAGTAAAATACTTATTCAACAACATGGGATTTTTGGTGACCAAAAGCCACACGTTTTATGTAAATTATTAGAGCATATAATTTTTTTTTTTTTTGTATTCAAAATATACGTTTCTTTTTTTTTATTTTTGGGTCATGGTATAAGAAAATTTTTAATTTTAAATGAGCATTTTCAACAGCCCCAGGAAATAAAAATTTAAATTATCATAAAAGTTAAATTGATATGATAATGTAGACAAATTTAGACTCTTAAACAAAACTTTACTATTCCTTATACATAGTAGGTATATAGTTTCTATTTTATGCAGAAAATTTTCCCACTTAACTTTTCATACACTTACAATTACTATTATGTTACACAAAAGGTCCATTTGGGAATATACAATATATATTGTTAAAATTTTCTGACTAAATGGATTCACTATTTTTTGTAATTTATGGAATTACTTTGGAAAATAGGTCAAGAGTATGTAATATAATTTGTGGTAATTTAACAATACTATTCCAGTTATACGATTTTTTACCTAAGTAATTGTGTAGAAAATTTTAAATAAAATTAAATGATGTTATTTTAATTATATATAATTATGAAATTATATAATTTTTCAATATTATACTATAAAAATATTATTTCCCAGAAAAACTTTCGTTTTAGATAAATGATATACATTTTAACTTCATTGTCATTTAACCTGTCACAATCTTAAGTCAATTATATACCAGAATAATGCTGTGAACAATTATTCTCTTTACAATTCACAATAATTTTGACTGTTTTATTGTTAATCTACCAAATAAAAACTTACAGTGATATCCTTTTTACAAAAAAATACTTAAATCATTGTTATAAAATTATGAGACATAATTTTTTTATCCATTTTTTGATTTCTTAATTCTTTTTTTACGTTATTATTTATTGTGTATACCTACTTATATTTATATACTAAAGTTAGATAGTCCCTTTTTCATGGTACCGACAATTAACAAATACTATGACGAAAAACTTACGTACATATGTATATATTTAAAAAAATTTATATGATTTTATATCACTTCATTCATATTTCCCAGAAAAACAAGGTTTTTATATTATCATAACAAACATTTTTATGCTTTATGATGACTTTTCTGACCACGACATGGTTCGCTCCATTCCTTTAATAACACAGAAAAATAATTTGATTTTTCTTTGAAGGTTATTTTCATTTAAAGAAGTTATAAAAGGTAAAAAAAAAAAAGTAATCATAAAAATTGTCTTTTTTTTAAGATCATTAAAATTATCTTTTTACGAAAATATTTTTAATGAATAGAAATTTAATTTTTTTTTATTTAGTCCTAAGGATATTTTTTTTTTGTTGATAAATTTTATAGATAATTTTTGTTATTTTCCTATTCGCATGGTAATGCTCATAAATTCTTTTTTTCATCTGTTCTATATCTATGCATGTCATGATTTAGGAGTATTTATTTCCTAGAGATGTCAGCAATATGATTAATATTAATAGTCTTCTTTCCTAGTACAGAAAATTTTAGTGTTAATATTTATAACTGAAAATAAGAAAAAAATAAATAAAAGAAATTTTTTTATGATTACCTAGTTGCGTATTATATTATAATATTTTAAATATAATATTTTATATTGCAATAATTTTGATATATTTTAAATCTTAATAAAAATTTGTAAAAAAATGGTTTTCTATTTTAAAGTTTCGATTTTCGGAATAGTATTTTTTTTAAACCGATTTCTTTTATATTTCTGATTTTCTTAAATTTCAAATGTCATCCCACAAATTGCCATCCCACAAATTGCTATGCAAAATTCTATAAGAAAATTATTATTTGAACTGAATTTTCCTACTAAAGATCATTTTTTTTGGTACATTTCTAGGAATCAAAATTTATTGAATCAAATTTATTAGAAATTATATTAGAAAAATTGTTGTTAAGAAATTTTTCTAGTAATAAATAAAAATTAAGTATTATATATCTTAAGATTTTTTTTTTATTTTTAAATATGTATAATTAGCTTTAAAATCAATTTCATATTGAACTGTTAGATAGAAATAGAATTGTTATAATTTTGTAGTTATGAATACCTACACGAAATATTTTTATAAGTTTTTGTAAATTCTGATAAAGGAAAATTAATTCTATTAATGTCATTTATATTGAAAAACATTTAATCAAAAAAAATTATTGTTAAGAGGATATCATCTAATATCAATATTATTATTAGTATTTTTAGACCTTGGCCTTGTCCATTGCTAAGGTATATTCACCTTTAATTTTATACATATTGAAAAATACTAATTCAATTTACCTTTTTTGCCTTAGAAATATTCTTATTGGTATAATAAATACATATATGTATGTTTAGAAATTTTGAATTCATCCTTCAACATAAAAAAAAGTTACAGGAGGATATTTACTTAAAATAATTACAAAGTAAAAGTTTTCTTCTTTTTTTTAAATTTATGCGAAATTTTTCTTACAAATACAAATAAAAACAAAGAATCGACGTTTTTAGAATTTTAAAGAACTTAGAATATTTTAGAAAATAGAAATTTATTACCATTTTAAAATATACCAAATAAAAGTTGTATTTTTTTTCCAAAATTTTTTACATAATTTTTGGGTGAAATTCATTTGTTTTCTTAGATTTTTTTTTGATTACATTTTTTTTTACCCTTTTATCAAGAAAAAGGTTTCCGGTCACAGATGTCTTTCAGGATTATTTCACTTGTTTTGGAAATAAATTAATATAAATTTACACTTTAAGAAAATTATAATAATATTTAATAAAATTTAAAATATGTAAACAAACAAAAAATAGTAGACAAATATAATTTCTGGGTTTGTTGATAAAATATTTATGTTTTTATATAAAATTTAAATAAAATTAAAATCGAATTAATAATTAAAGGTCATTTTTTTATTAATATGGAAAAGTCAAAGGATTAAAAGAATTGAATTTTCAAACATAATAAATTGCTTCACAACATGAAGTATTTATACAAATTAATATACGGTAATCTTAATAATTGAAAAATTCATTTAAATTTTTAAATTTCGAATTTCCTATCAATTTTAATTAATTAATTCCTTTTTATCACAATTATTTTATTATGTTTATTGAATTATATCTTAATTATTTCGTATATGATTTTATTTTTACAAAAAAATAAATATTTACGTGAAAGTAAAGATAAATTTCCAATAATTTTTGGGTGATATTTTTAAGTTGTACTTTAAGTTGTATATTTGCTTTTTTAACATACATATATCAAAATATTTATCATTAAAAATATTTCTATTGATTTGTAATTATATTTTCAAATAAATAAAAATAAAATTATTTTCAATATTTTGAGTAGTAAACTATTAAGTAAAAGTCACGAACCACTAGTTGGTAAGTGGCAGACGTCAACAAAACATGAGAGATGACCTTCCAAAAAAAAATTATATACTTACAAAAAAAAAATTAAAAGAAAATCGATTGAGATTTAATTTGATAGTACAAACGTACGTGTATAGAAATGATTCTAAAAGTGAAAAGTATATATATAAAATAATAGCTTTATGTAATATTATATAGAACAAACCACAAAGCATTTTTGTTGCAAATTGACTAAACTTTTTCAGTTACTAAAAAAAACTTTACAGTTGTTGTAAATATTGGCCTCATCTGATAACAATTTAAGGAACAAAAATATATATCTTGACCTAAATGAAATATAAAATTTTATCATAGAATTTTTTTTGTTATATTCAATTTCTTAACAGAATATTAAAAAGCAATAAATTACTGACAAAAATGTTCCTTTTGTTTTTTTTCCTATATAGTGATGGGTAGGGTGAGGAATTACTCACATTTAAGACTAAACAGTATCCTTAATATTTTATTATTTGTTAGATAAAAATCTGGGGGGTGGAAGAAATACCTGTTTCTAAAAATATTTCATTTTTTATTAGTATAAATATATAAATTCGTAAAAAATTTCAACCACAATTTCATGGGTTGTGTATAAAAAAACAATGGAAAAGTTGAAATTATTTCAAATAAAGAACATAAAAATACCATTTTATTAAATAAAAAAAAATTGTATCCAAGAGTTTAAATATAAATAAATGGTAATAAATCTATTTTGAAAACATATTTTTGCCATTAGCTAATAAAAATTATACAAGTAGTATTTATTTAATATATAAATATCCTATAGAATGGCAAATTCTTGAACCATATGAAAATAATATATGGTATTTAACTTTTGAACTTATTATCGATATTAATCTTAAAAACAAATTTTCATTTTTGTTTTTGTGTAAACTTTATACCATTAGACAAAATGTTCAAATGCAGTTCAGTAATATCATATTTTAGGATATTCTCTTTTCCAAATATCTTTGTTATCCATTTTATGACTCCATTTACCATATTCAATACTTATAAATTTTCAATTCGAGCAACAAATTATAGAAACTTCAATTTCAATTTACTCTTTATCGAAATTATGTGCATATTTTTTTATACTTAAATATGTAATTTCTATATTAAATTTAAATTTCAAAATTCAAATTTCTCTGAATTATATTTGATATTTTAAATTTTAAATAATCAATGATTTTATTTTTATTTTTTTTATGTACATGTTCCAGCAATATACTTTAAATACCTTACAGTACATATTTGAGAATTTATTTGAATTTTTTTAAACAGACACTGAGAAAAGTGTTTTATTTAAGCATATTTCTAATAAAAATACATTAGCAACATTACAATTCAAATAAAAATAATTTTACAATTCAAATACTAAATAATATAAAAAGTCTTTTTGATATTATTTAGTATTTTCTATTTTATATTTTATAACTTTTAAATTCTTTCTATATACATATGTATATAAAAATGTTGTTTATTGAAAAATGACATGGAAAAACTATTATGCAAGTTCAAGTGCAAGGGAAATTTATTAATAAAGTTTTTCAAGTTTAAAGTTATTGTATACTTAAATATTATTTCCAATGGAAATAAGTAGTTGGTGAAAAAGTAATTTCCTTTTTTGTTTACATAAAAGTTTTCAAAAGTGTTGAACCATATATATACGGTATTATATAAATCAAATCTTCGATACTTAAATTGTTTTCTGGTTTAAAAAAAAAAAAAAAACGTTTTGCAAGAAATTCTCATTGTTGAAAAACTTTAATATTTCTTTTAAAAGTTATGCACATTGTTGTTTAAATAAATGGTTAAATAATTTTCAAAAGTAGAAATAAATTAATTATAAACAAAACATCTAATACTGAAAATTTAAAAATTTGTTTTATGCTAATGTATGTGCACTCAGAGGAAAGTATTATATACTTATTAACCATAAACAACTGGTAATTAACAAAGTTTTATATAAAACAATGTAAATTAGTAATTACTGTAGTAGCTATAATTTTGTTGAAATTTGTAATAATATTTTCCTTGTTTTAAAATTAAATTTTTTTCATACTATATACTATTTAATTACTTAAAACTAATTTAATTTTATTCATTTTGAAATTTGAAATTTATATTAAATTTTAGCCAATTACGACAATGTTCCAAATGAATAATTCGGTATATTTAATATTGTGGTATTTTACATTGAAAAAATTACTTAGAATGGAAACCCGGAAAAATTAATAAATACACTTTCAAATTCAAAGTGTCCTTGGGATTTAAATGAAACGTTTGCGTTCTCTCAAACTCTATATTTTCAATATTTTCAGATTGACATTTTACTTTTAAAATTAAAACATTTTGAAAATTAAATGCAAAGTCAATCTACATAATAATAAATTTGAAAAAATTACAAGGATATTGAATAATTAATTAAAGATAGAAAGAAAAAGTGTTTAAATTTCTTCAATTGGAATCGTTGCTGAAATATACTCAGTGAATTAGACCATATATTTTATAATTTCATATCTTGTTTAATATAAATATTTAGAATCTTAAACCTTACAAAAAATTTAATTAAATTTTCTAATGATAATAATTTTGCACAAAAAATTGTTTAAATTTTTTTTATGTAAATTTTGTATTTTTTTTTTTAATTTAAAATCTAACAAGTTTGATAAAGGACATTTTTCTAGAATCTATTCGTTTTGTTCCATAAATTCCCTCTTATGTTTTTTCTATTTTTCTTTTTTTAAATAAAATTATTAAATTATAAAAATGTAAAGGGATTTTTATTTAGTTTAAATATTTATATACTTTTTATATTTTCCCACAACATTTCCATTTTAAAATGTTTTTAAAGAATTATATTTTATATAATATTTGTTTTTAATTTTAAAGTATCATTTCTATAAGTATCAAACTTAATAAATATTGGAGCAGAAATGATTATCAACAAGTATCGTTAGTCTATTTTCTTTCTTTTCTTATCTATATTTTATGTTCTGTATATCATTTTTCTAGCCCAATGAATTTAACATTCAATTGGACTAATAAAATGAAGAAAAATATTATATTATTTTGTAAAAGAGTTATTGCTACGAAAAATATAAAGATAAAAAAACAATTAGGAAAAAAGGATATATATATTTATTTATTTTTATAAATTTTCTTCATTTTCTTTTAAAAACTTCTTGTCTAATTTAGATAGAAGAAAATCTTTATTTTTTTCATTGTAAAAATTATGAAATATAAGAAAGCTCTAAAATGAAACTAATTTAAATCTATGGTGGATTATAGCGCAAAGACTGATTTAAATAGGAAAAACTATGACAACTCATTGTAACGATAATAATGGTAAGGTACTTAATATAATATTTGTAATTCCTATGTACATGTCATGTGCATTTTTTTTCAGTTAAAAGTGAAGTATACCTAAAAAATTCAAGTTGAAACTTTAACAAAAGAAAAATTTTGTATATTTTTATGAATACATATAAATATTTTTAAATACATATGTATAAGCATAAAGCATTGTATATAAAGCACTTAGTTGAAATTCGGTATATTTAAATTTAAGTGCACTTTATTATATAAATTTATTAAGTTTATTTTAATCTTACAAGATTATGAGTGGATAAATTTAAGATATTTTATGCTAAATATTAATTATATTTTAAATGGTTAATCTGATATAAATCGACTATCTTTGCTAAAAATATCGATTCCAAATTTATAAAGTATTATATAAATATCTTCAATTTACTTATTTTGGAATTATGAAAGACTAATAATAAGGTTCATTTGAGTTTATATTCAGAGTTCATTCAAGTTTATAATTTAAGGTTAATATTTTGCACATCTTTTAGTATGAAGGTAAATATTTTATATGATCAATCAACTGATTAATAATGATTATTAGTTATGGCATAAATATTTATCAAATATATATTGTTGGGCACAAAATATTTTAATTTGTCCATTGATTATTTTTATTGCCATTTATAATCTCAAAATTAATACAAAAAGTTATTATAAAAAGAAATTATTATATTTAATTTTTAATTTCTTTATAATTTAACCAAATTCCACCTTCAAGTAAAGTAAACATATTTTTTGGATCAATTAAATTATCTTTTCGAGTTCTCTCATTTACTGTTATTTCGAAATTTCTAATTATTTCACAAACTGCTGCTTTCGATTGAGTTAGACCAAATTTCTGACCTATATATGCATACATATGTAAATTAATTTTGTGTAAAATAATTTAATATTTTTTTTATTTTTTACCTAAACAAATTCTTGGACCATCACCAAATGGTAAAAATTTTCCTTCATCTTTGTATTTCTTGGAACCGCCATTTTCTTCAGAAAATCTTTCTGGTATAAATTCTTCAGGATTGGGAAAATATTTTTCATCATGGTGGAAACAAAATATTGGTAAATTAATAATATCACCAATATTTATTTTAAGTATTTTTCCATTTTTATTTTCCAATTCTGTAGGTTCGGTACACATTTTTGATAAAAATCCTACAGGTGGAAATATTCTCAAGCTTTCTATAATCGAAAAAAAAATAATTGTTAAATTATTATTATTTTTATTTTTCAATAAAAAAAAAATGAAAACCTTGAATGCACTGTTCCAAATATTTCATATCACTGATTTTATCAAAACTCAATGTATTATCATCTTCTAAATTTTTTTCAATTTCTTCTCTTAAACAATCTTGTATTGATTTATTTCTAGCTAACAATAATAAACAATGTGTTATTAATGATGCTGATGTTTCATAACCATCAAGGAAAAATGTCATACAATGAACTGTCATATCAAGGTCAGTTAAATTTTTCTTTTCTTTTAATTGTAATAAATAATTTAAAAAATCAGCACGATCTGATGTACTTTTTAAACGTAAACTGATGGCATCTTCAACAAGTTTTGTAAAATATTTTGTACTAGATTCGGAAAGTACTCTTGGTCTTATAATTTTTTTCAAAAATGGTATAGAGAATATCATGAAATATATCATAAAACCTTTCATCATATCATCAATCATATTTCTAGCTTGTTGAAGAATTGGACTGTTATCATTTTTAAAGCAACCAGCATCAAATCCAAAAATACAATCACTAACAACTTCTCCAGTAAATCGATTTGCAAGCTTAAATATATAAATTATAAATATGTATTATTGTATTAAATTATTATAATATATACATTTTTAGTATCAATGCAACATTCTTTTGGGGATATAATTGTTTGGTTTTTTATATAGTTACTCATTCTGTTACAAACTTGTTGCATAATTGGAAAACTTGCTTTAACCTATAAAATGAATTTGATAATTTTTTTTATTACATCATATTAATATAAAATTAAATTTACTCTATTTGATGTTAATGCTGGTGTTATTTCAGAACGTTTTTCTTTCCATTGGTCACCATTTAAAAAGAATGGATTATTTCCTAATAAGGAATCAACTTTGTCATTAATCTATATTTTATTTATCAAAAAAAAAAAAAATATTTTTATCAATTAATTTATAATTGATAATATTAATATTATTGAAATAATATATTTACTATTGCACTTGCTCCATTTGCACTAAAATTTTTAAATTTATTTACGAATATTTCATGTGCTAAACTTGGTTCTAGTAAAAGTAATTCTGGATCTCTCATCATAAACATACCAACAAAATTTTCATCATTTTTAAATTGTCTAAAAATTAATAAAATAATATTTTTAGACATAATATTTTAATGAAATTTATACAAAATAAATTATCATATTTACTGGTAAATATCATCTATATCATAAGTCATATGTTTCTTCTGACTAATTGAATTTGGTAATGAACCGAAAAGTGCGGTTGCTTTTGATGTAGCAATACCGCGTTTTTTCCAATGTCCAAAATTTAATATTAAATAATAATATACCAATAGAATAATTATTAAAATTAAAACCAAACAAATCATTAACATTTTAAATTTTTTATTTTTTTTTATCAACTTTATTGAACAATATTTTTATATTGAAGCACTTATATTAAAAGTTTCTTAACTACTAAAATATTATTTGGGAAACCTAAAGTATTAATAGAATATTAAATTTTAAAGATCAGAGTCGTATTGGGTATATAAATAAGAATTATTCTCTAACATATGAAAACACAAAAATAAAACACATATGAAAACACAAAAATAATATTTGAAAGTCCAATCTGCTAAAAATTGTATAATCTGAGCTTTAGATACAGTACTGCTGCAAGTATTTTATGTGTGGATCTGTTAATACATATAAAAAAAAATTAAAAGTTATCTCCATTTACATAATTTTGAAACATAAACTTAATAGACTTTGAACAATAAACATTATAAAATTATAACATGACGTAATTTATTTGGATTGATAATTGAAATCGTTTATTATTTGATTAATAAGTATGTATATTGTTTATTGCGTCTTATATACAATTTTTAATGTTTTTATCGTAAATAAAATTTGGTTGTTTTGGTCATATGTATACGTAATGTATTATCAAAGCCGTATACGGCTTTGGTATTATCAATATTATATACGGCTTCGGTATTATAAAATTTAATTCAAAAATTTCGTTGATATAAAATTATTGTAATATAAAAATATAAATTTTATAATTTCATTCAATCAATTAAAATTTTAAATCATTTACATATTTTAATTAGATTCATTTTTATATATGTATATAACTGTTCTTCCACCCAGTGTGTTAATTAATTCAACTAAAAGAAATGAAATCAAAAATGTAATTCGTTAATTAATAATGAAAATTGTAAAATTCTTTAATAATTAATATCTTAAACAAAAAAATAATAACAATGGTAAAAAGTATTTTAATTTCTCCATTGATAATTTCGACAATTTTCCTTGTTTTCTGTTCATAGTTATATTAATAATGGAACAAGAAAAATAAGAAAGTTTAGTTGAAAAAGGAAATATTAATTTTTGCTCTCGAACCTTTTTCATTTCTGAAGTTAATTAACGTAAAGTGCTTGAATAAATATACTAATGATATTTTAATAATTATATTTTTATGAAAATTTCTAGATTTTCTTTATTATCATTTAATTTTCTTTAAGAAAAAATCAAAATTATGAAAATTTTAATATTATGATATTTTAACAAAGAGGAGATATTGTTATAAACTGCTAAATGTTTTTGGGTACTTGTTGAAAAATAATAAGGATGATAGAGTAATTGTTAAATTATATAATCTTATTTGAAAAGGGTTTTATCATTTTATTTAAAATTATGACAAGGAGATATATAAAATCTCTGTATAATCGTAGTATAAAATTTATGTTTTAAAATAAGGATAAAAGTGAAGAAAAAAATTTCCTTTATCATAAAAATTGTATATATTTTTTTTTTGGTTACCTTTATTTATCTGAACGAAGAGAATATTTTATAAAAATGTACTTTGTGGTTAATTTTACACCTTAATGAGGGCGTAATGTATTTGAATGAACATAAGAAAATCAGACACAGTTATATTCCATTTATATATTTTTCAGTAAGTTTATTTTTCAGTAACTTTTATTTTATGAGTCATATACCGAAGGACTTAATTTGAATTAAATTGCATTCTCTCTAGTGTTGTTCCTTTTCATTTCAATTTACTACAAATATTAAATGCACAAGCATTTCCATATAATGTAGTTAATTTAATATTACAAACAATACATAAAAAAAATTCTAAAACATAAAATTTAATTTACTCATTTTAAATGAAATTAAATACTTGTAACCATTAATAGTTCCTTATTAAAATGTTTCCTAAACCTTAATTAAAATAGAAATTAAATAATATGTTTCAAAATTTTCAATTTTCAAAGTAAGTACATATAGTATACATGTACTTTCATATACATTATACATACCACCATACATATTTAATATTGCATATTTTATTGTGGTGAAGAGAATAATAAATTTTTATTTTATATCTTTTATGTTTAAAATTTTGCAGTACTTTTCGCCCTTAGTAAATATGTACGCATATATATGTAATTTTTCTCATTTTATCTTCCAGTATTTTAAATTAAACTAAAATTTAATAATAATTCTATGGTAAAAAGACATAAAACGGAATTAAATATTATTATTTTTTACTGGAAGAATTCTAAAGGAAAAATAATATTAATAATTTAAAATAATTTGAAGATTAAATTGCCTGGAATTGTACAATGATGGAAGATACTGAAGGTCAGTTGTTCTTGTATTTGATATGGAAAAAAATCGGCAAGACTGAAAATTATTTTTGTGATAATAATTATATAAATTTAATATAATATTCTCACATTTCAAAGGAACTTCTTTTTAGCCAAAATGTGTATCTTCTGAAAACTTTAATTTCCCATTTGAAAAAAAAAAACTACACGTGACATAAATTTTCTTTTTATAGTTAAATTTTCAATAACATTATTTTCAAAACAAAAAACTTTTCTTTGAAATCTTACTAAAATTTTAATTAATATTTTGTTACAAAATTTATTTCCGCATTGTTTGTATTTTTATATATATTAATATATATATAATATAAATACAAATTAATAAACAAAAATTTATATTAGTAAATTATTGTAATTTAATTCGCTTCGCATGTTTACATATAAAAAAAGAAATTAAAATAATGTTTCTTTTGATTTCAAATAATTTCTTTTAAATTTTAATTCTATGTGGAAATTTTGTTTTTCTTTTTTCTTCTGGTAATAAAATGGTACGGAAATTGAAATAAAATATTTTGATTAAAACAAAATAAACCATTTTTACTCTCTATAATACTCATAATATTTTTGTGGTATTATGTAGGAGTATAATACATATATATAAAACTGTAATGTGAAAATTCTTTATAATATTAATATACATCATTATTTAGAAAGGCGAATTATTTGGAAATTTAAATACAAATTGACAGAATTTATAATCAAATATCCTTTTATGTAGTATTCAGTATTCAGGCATAATGAAAATGTACAATTTACCAAATTAGAAATTTTATATTTGAATTTGTTATATCCTACTTATAATCGATATACTCGTACGCCTTATATAAGATATTATAATAGATTCAAAAGCAATTTACTGATGAATTTCTATTTCATTCAAAAAATAAAAAAAATAAAACGTATATTTGATTATTATTGTTAAAATTTTATATTTGTATATCCTAAAATGTTATTAAATTATTTTTTTTATATCGAAGTAATGATCTATATTTACCAACACAAAAATGAAATTAAATGTATTTTTAAGTAGTTTTTGGTTTCAACTCAATTTAAGCAATTGTGAATTTATTTTTTTTAATGCTATATAATATATTGTATTGATATCCTAGATTTAATGAAATTCGATATAATCAATATAAAAAAAATATATATATAAATATTTGTGCAAATTTACATTTACGCTTTATTTTTTTTTTTGTTAAGAATATTCCTTTTTAAATAGGTATGTATATATTTGGAATTATTTTGAAAAAATCTTCTCACTCTTGACAGAAAAGCTAAATAAATAATACCAGGATAAATGAATATAAAATTACTAAAAAATATTGTTAAAAAAGTAATTTATATATATACATAATAAAAATGAAATGTATATGAAATAATCTTATACATATATGGTATCATAGGCAGAAATATAATTATATAATGTAAGAGAATTAAAATTTTTTACACAAATAATTTTACCATAAATTCCTACAAATATGCAATCGTATGTAACGAACATTTTTTCCTTGTTATTTTTATATCAAATTTTAATTATGTCCAATATTATATTTTGAATTTTTAATGTGAAAAACTTTAAAGTTTATTTTCTTGCAAAATTAAGTTTAATTTCCTGATTATTATTCATACATTTTCAAAGAATTTAAAAGAAAATATACCATGTTTTGATCCGTTTTTTTCAGATTTTTGACGAAAAATAATGATTAACCAGGAAAAAAAACTCTTTCCAAAATAATCGCTATAAGTACATAAAATAACTTACCTATATTATTGATTTCTTTTGTTAAGTCAGATAAAAATATTCTCAATGAAATTGCCATAGAGTTAGATTTGCTTAAAGTTTTGCTTTATCTTTGTATACTTTTCAGCTTAAGTGCCAAAACAATTAAGATAAGTGACTACTCACATTTTTTTCAAATGCCTCCCTCTACATAAAGAATATGCCAAGAAAAAAAATCGATAAATTGTATATAAATTATATTTACTAAAATATTTTCTTTTCCTTATTTTACGAGATATATACATACATATATAAATATAATAATTGGAGTTATTTTTGAAAGAGCAATTATTATCACCACTTTGTTTCACTTATTATTTTATCTCAAGATGAAAATGTATAGTGAGAAAATTTTCTTCGTAAAAATATATAATTTATCAATTGTTATTCACCTTTTGTTCCAAATCATTTACTATGAAGAAATTAAACGATTAGAAAAATCTCATGTATAATTTATCATTAATGAAAAGTCTTCAAAAATTTATCATTTAATATATAGATTCACACAAAAATAAAAAGATCTTATTATACAAAATAATATAATTATTATAATAAATAAGTCAAAATCATAATCAGGCATATTGTGAATTTGACATTGATTAATTAAAATCATAAAAAATAGTAAGTATTGTATACATAACATAGATATATTGGATCAATTTTTCATTTGTTTTATTTACTAAAATTTGTCACCGATATATCGGGAATAATAATATTAAATGGTGGGAAAAAAAGTTTAATTATTTTATTGATAATTTAATAAAAATGAAATAATACAATTTTGTAGAAAAATTCATTCATCATTGAAATTAATTACTTATATAAAAATTAAAGAACAAAGTATAGGTAATACAATATATATTTATCTTTACCTATTCCTAAATTAAATTTATGTAAATTGAGTAAAATAGAAATAGTATAAGATTTTTTTTAAATAGAAATAGAAATAGAAATAGAAATAAATAAGAAAATGTAATTTTAAAACATTATTACACTTCCTTTAAAAGTATCATAAATCAAATTTAACCTTTAAGGTAAAATGAAATGAAAGTTAATTTTTGGAAAATATATAATAATATATAAATAAATAGTATAAATAAAAGGTTCGTGAGTAAATACAAATGTTTTTTTTTATATTTTTGTTAAATCGCTTAAAGGACATAATCAATATATTTCGTTTAACTTAACCTTAAAGGACCCATACCTTTTTTTTCTTAAATTTATATAGATGTATTATAACATAAAATATTGAAAAACATTTTTCTAGATTTTGTAATAAACATTAAAAATAATATATGCACATATATATGTACATATATAAAATTTAATTTAGGTAATATTTATTAACTTATTTAATGGTGTAAAAATTATGTAGTAAATAAATCAATTGGAAAAGGAAATATGGTTAATGCAAGTTTTCCGATGATGGTAATTTTATATAGTAATTTAATTTATGACATGGTATCAAAAATAAATATATATATTATATATATATGTATTATATAATGTAGGTCAGTCAGTTGTCAATATGCCAACTCAAGATAACACACATTTGATTAAATTCAATATCCTGAGACAATATATATATATATACAACAAAAAATATATTGATTACTTGATTCAAAAAGGAAATAAACTCAATTGTTGAAAATATTATTTCAAAATGAATTATTGATTGTTTGAAAAATTTGAATATGTACATAATATTTTTTTTTACAATAATGTAAATTTGTCATATGAAATAAATATTCTTTCTTCAATTTTTTGTTACTTTATAGGTACTTGGTAAATTTTTTTTATTATATTTACATAAGTATTGTACATATAATATTCGCACCTTTTTGAATCGAAAGACAAAGTACAATATTCATGCAAAAGATATATATGCAAAGATAATCTACATATATGTATATATAATATTTTATTTTCTGTCAAACTGACATTCTAATTTTTATTATTTGCATTATACCAAAATTTTGTATACATACTCAAAATGTTAGTAAAGTAAATAGTGCAAATAACATTTTAGATATTTAATGTTCAAATTCAAATTTATTACAAAATATTGCAAAAAAAAAAAAATTATTTAATGATGACAACATAATTTATTACTTACCTGTATTTCCAAATTTTCCTTATTGTAATTTAATATAAGACATGATATTTTATTATGAAATCTTATTATTTTGTATAAAAGGGAAAATTAAAAAACGTTATCATAAATAAAATGTTGTGTATAAATATAATTTATAACAATATTCTCCTAAATCATCAAAATTCACGAACTAACGAAGTGTTAATAAATTGAAAGCATAATTTTTCGCTAATTTTTCGTAATATTTTTTATGTACATAGATAATAATATAATATGGAAATATGACTGAAAATAAAATTTCCATTGCGTCAATAATTTCATTTTTTTTTTGTTTATTTTTTTTATTGAGTATAAAACCAAAAATTATTAAAGAAAAAAATATACAAAAAATTTAGCAAAATATGTATCCATGTATATAAAAAAGAATCTTCATAATAATTAAATCTATGTAAACAAAACTTGGTTAAATTTGGCATAAATATATATATATATAATATGTACATATATATTTAACAAAAAGTCCTTTAACATTTTCAATATTGACAGTAATAAATCTCAAGAGTCTAAAAATCATTATTGATTTTTAAAAAGTATTTTTACTTGTAAAACAATTTTTATAGATAAAGTCTAATTTTTTTTTTTGCAAAAAAAAAAAAGGCTTGATTTTTTTCTTCATTTTATGTTAATGAGTTCAGAAAACCAAATATTTAACGATCACATTATTATTTATATTTATGTAGATGTATAAAAATTAAATATAAATGATAAATTTTGTGTAGAAAGTAATAATCCCTAAAAAATTTCAAATTTCTAATGAAAAATTTAATTAAATGTTTAGTGAAATGATATAAAAATTATATAGGTATAGATTTCTTAATTTTTTCTATTAATTATTAAGACTTGAAATCTGTAAATGAGGAAAAATTTTCTACAAAATGCTAAACAAATATTTTCTGTTCTTGTGGTCTTTAAAATGAAAAATATTATTAAAATTAGCACTTTGAATATAATAAATTGTTGTTTGAATTACATATATGATATATCATTAAATTAATTTTATATTAAATTATTTATTGCCTAATTTCACATATGAGTATTTTTATGTTATTTCAAATTTAATATCAAAAATTTTGTACATATTTTATTTAATATAAAATAATTTATTAATAATTTCCACAGAAAATTAACCATAATGATAAAATCGAATAATATTGACAATAATATTACATTGTAATATAATATTTAATTGATTTCATTATTTCTCTTATATTTATTGATATTAATAATAATAATAAATAATAATTTATATGATTATTGATTGTAATTAAAATTGAATTTATTATTAGAATTTTTATTGGAAGTCATAAATTTTATGAAACCGAAGTGGGATTGTTCAGGAGTGAAAATGGAATGTTTTGTCGGAATAACATTTGAAATAATTTTTCCATAAATTCCTTTATAGTAAATGTGTATTAATGACTAAAAGTAGTCAAATTACATCAACTGAATGAAACCTATAATCACATAGTAGAATATTGTTTATTTTTAGAGATTTTCTTAATATTTTGTTATGATTTACATAAATCAAATATATATTTATTATTTTATTATAAAAATAATTGAATTTTAATAGATTTACTTTAATAAATATTTATTTATTAAACGGCTATAATGCCCTGTAAATTTAATAAGACGGCTAGACTCTAAACTATGTACATAAATTATATAGCTTTATTGATTATTAATTCATGTTTAAACTTAATTGTTTTTTTTTGTTGTTGGAAGTAATATAAGTAGGAGTAATATTTTTTTTAAGTTTAATTCATTAATGGTTACAACTATTCCAATTATATTTTCAAATTTTTCTTTACAAAAAGGAATCATTTTTCGCCTACATAAGAATTTAATATACTTGTAAATATAATATAAAAATATTAAATTTAATCGAAAATAAAAGATTTGATCTTATTTTGTTATAATTTTCTGCATCAATACGATATTGTTTAATATCAACATAATTTTCTATAATTTAACAATTCCTTAGAACTTAAATATGATATATTTTCATCAAAACTAATTTTTACAAAAAAGAAAATTTTATAATACCTTTTCCGATATGTTTAAAAAGATTTCGTTACTCTAATAAAAAAATAAAATAAAGGTATATTTTTTTTGGGGCAATAATCGATTGACAAACGACAGTTAATATTGATTTAGGATTATATTTAACCTGAAGCAAAATTATCCCTTTTTTTTATAATCACCAAAAATATATTTTATAAAATGTACGTAGCTACAAGTTTCATTTCTTTTTTTCTTACTTAAATTTAAATATAAAATGAAAATAAAAAAAAAACAACCAAATATTTATAGAATAAACAATATCCTTTGAATTAAGGTTGATATGTTTTTAAATTATGAGATTAATTCTAAATATTTTTGTAAGAAAGGATATTTGACCCAAGCAGAATATAAAAAAAAGAGATTTGTTCCAAATTCGATAATATCTTTGTATAGAGAAATTCTAAATTGGCGACCCATACTGAATAATACTTATAAGATTTGGTTCTTACATATATTAAAGGTTTCTGAAGGCCTTGAAATCTGGATAATAATTTCTTTATAGGATATATTTATTTTAACATAGAATTATTATCTGACAAAAATCTGACTAAAATATATTATTTAATAATCACATAAATATTAAAAGTTTATTTTATTATTTTGTACACAATTTAAATACTTTAATATATGTACTAGATTTTTTGAATCATATGCCAAAATCAGTAGAAGGTCAATCAAATTATATCAACCAATATTTTGTTATTTATAATTCTACATTTTAAGTATTCATGCTTGTTTAGAGTAGATTTATTCAAAATTTACAGACTTATAACTTATAATTAAAGTGTACAAAATAAACAAAAAAAAAAATCCTTGAATTTTATTTATATTAATATAATTTGATTTTAGGATAATTTTATGAATATATTTAAAATATGAAAATATTTTCAAGATTCTTTCCTATATTAAAACTGGATAATTCCCTATTTTTAATAATCATTCCTCCTGACCAGTTTGATTTCTTTACGTTTCAATCAATGTTTTGAATACTATACTGTATACACACTCTCATTTAATTTTATTTTTCTTATTACATAAAATCATACAAAAATTTCGTCTACAAGACATAATAACAATTTACAGACTTTATAATTTGATTTCCTAAGATATTTCAAATTAAATGCTGAAGAAAATCAATACTATAAATAAAAATTGTGTAAAATTATATCAAAATTGTTCCAACGTTATTATTTCACTAAAAAAATGTTGTACGCGGGTATAAATTTTGATTGTTGTAATTAATTATGTAAATTATGAAAATAATTTTTAGGGAGTAATTTGAATTGATCTTAATTACTCAGTATATTCTTTTCTTGAATAGACTTAAAATATTTTCGTTTGAATAAAAGACTTTACAATATAAATTAAAAATAAATATTAAATTTATTCAGCAAAAATCTAACAAACATTTTATTATATAATTTTTTGTTTGTTTTATAGTAAATTCAAAAAATTTTATAATTTAACTTAATTTTAATATTTTATAAAAAAAATCTAATTAATATTTAACATTAAATTTATATATAACTTTTATAATTTGTTATTTAATATAATCATTTTATAATTATCAAAATATACAATAAATTTCCTTATTTACACATTGACTTAATGGAAAAAATATATCTAAATGTAATATAAAAATATATATATTTTTTAATTTACCATTTCTAAGGATTCTTAGTAATCAACAAAAGTAAAATAATAGAACTAAAATTATAATTAAGAAATGTATAATTAAACGCAAAAATAGAATAGTTTGTTAGTAATACATTACTCCATTAACAACATAAAATGACAACATCAATAATAATGGTGATAAGAAAAATGTTACATAGTATACTCGTATATGTTATGCTATAATTTTTCCGTAGGTTATGATTATTGAAGGACAAAAAAATAAATATTTGATTTTATGGTAAGGAAAAAAGCAAATAGAAAAATATAGTAGTAAAAACTTTCTTTCATTATAATAATAATAATAATAATTTCTTTCTAATACATACTATAAATTTAGTTGTATAAATATGATTTTTTTTTATTTCAAATGAAATTTTAGACGAAAAAATCATATTTTTGTGTAGATATAAAATCTTTTTCGAAACTTTTTACATTTCATATAAAAAATTCATATGATAGAAGTATGTGTATAATATAAAAATCATATAAAAATGAAACAAGAAAATTGCATATTTTTTGCTCTATTAAATTGATTCAATAAAATCTTAGTGTACGCAACACAGATTACAGGACAGGATATCTGAACACTAATTATTTTTGAATATTGAAATTGCATTGAATTTATTGAAATGTGGACATTTATATTATATTGATTTGATATTTATACTATTTGACATTTATATATAATTGAATATTATTAATTATTTCTTTTTTTATTGAATTGAAATTAAAACAATAACACATTCAAGCATTCTTTATACTGATACTGACAGATGACTGAATTAACCAAAACCATGATATAAAAATTCTAAAATTTATAAATACAATTTACTAACAATCAATATTTAGTTTACTCGTATATTATGTATATATTACATATTTCCCAGATTTTAAGGTCTAATCAAAACAGATTTCGATTAGAGACAGTTTTTCTCACAGTTACTAATATTTATATATTTAAGTTAATAAAAACTTTTTGTAGAATTTGATTTTCAAATATAATGTAATTGACTTTTAAACATGTTTTTTTTTTATAGCCAAACTTCACAAAAAATCGAAAATGTGTTATTGCCCTTATTATACTGAAAAAAAAACAAGTAATCAAATGATTGGATTCTTATATTAAAATATTTATGGAGATTGTAACAATTATTTATTTTTAAATGAAAACTATAATTAAAATTATAAATGTATTATTATATAATTATATGTACATATTTTGTTTAGGATATTTTAATTCTTATATATGTAAATGGAACGTGATGATGAGACACCGTGTATCTAGTGTTAAATATTGATATTTATATTTATTCTGAGTGATGTTAGTTTCTTTTCAAAACTAAGTTTTTTAGTTAATGGTTTTATTTTCTTTACTATTACTATTACTATTACTATTACTGCTAATAATTTTTGTTTTTCCTCTTTTATTATTTTTCCAACCAAATAAATTCGTTAAATTATCAACAGTTTTTGTAATTGGCTTTTTTAAAACATTTTTACCACTAAAATTGAATATATTATCTTTACTATTATTACGTTGTCGTTCCATCATAATTGGTGTTGTTGGTATATCATTTTCTTGTTGATTATAATTATCAATAATACCAGATGTTGCTGTTGTAATAATACCACCATCTCCCTGGACAATAATTTGTCTAGCTGTCCCTGGTATACAATTAATACGATAATCATTTACAACTTTTCTGTCAGTACTACTACCACCATCACCATAATTTATCGTACTATTATTTTCATCTTTTAAATTAAATAATGAAAATTCATTATCTTCACTATTACTATCACAATAACCAACAATTACATCATCACTACATAATGTTTTACTACCACTAGCAATACAACCATTATTACAATCTGTATTATTATGATCAGTAGATATATTATTATAATTATCAATTACTTTGGCAGCATGAGATAATTTATTTGTTGTTATCATTCGTTGTTTTGATCTATTTAATTCACGTTGTTGTAATTTTAAATCAGAGTGCATTTTCAAAGATTCTGTATCATTGCAATTATCAATTACAGTATTTTCACATCGACCACTATTACTGTCATTATTACGTGACATTGTTAATAATTCTGATGATGTATCAATTGTTGTTTTTGGAATTGATTTTGTTTGATGATATTGATTTGATATTATATTACGTGGTTTTTGATGTTCACCACATTCACAACCAACTCCATCATTATCAAATTTTGTTATTTGGATATCTTCATGATTTGGTGATGTTCTACCACCACCATGTGTTCTAGATATAATACCTGGAGAACAATTATTATAATCAATATTTCGTTGCTGTTGTTGTTGTTGTTGATTATTTGTTGCAAATACATCATTTTTACTTAATGTTGTTAATAATGTTGCTTGACTACTAACTGATACACAACGAAAACGATTTGGTGTTCGATTGCCACCAGATAATCGTGTTATTAAACTATGATCAGCTAATAATGAACTATCTGATTCACGTTTATGTAATGGTCCAATTGTACGATTTGTTGATCGATTATCAAGTATTGTCATATTTAATCGCATTGAACCATTCTGTCGTGTTAATGCACTATAATAATTATTATTTTGTGTTTGATATCGACTAGCCAAACCAAATTGTCGAGCCAATGTCAACTATAATTAGAATATAAGAAAAATGCAAAAATTAAAAAAATTATAACCGCTTAAATGTGGTTATTGAAAACTTAATGCAATATATCTAATTAGTTAATTAGATCATAAAAACCACATTGTTTAAATTAATTTACAGTTTATAAACAAATTATTAGTATTCCTATAATTAATAAATTATGTTGGATAGAATTTTATACCAGTAAATAATCATTTTTACAAGCATACTTGAAATTTATTTAAGCTTTTAAATTTATTATTTCATAAAAAATAAATGTAGCTGTATTAAATTATGTAAATTTAAGTTTTAAGAAAATTTTAAATTATATTGTAATATAAAAATAATATACATTATGTATGTAAGTGTGTATACACTTAATTAAAATATAATTTACCTTAAATGCATTACGAAATTTATGACTCATAATATTGTATAATAAAGGATTTATACATGTTGATAAAAAATACATTAAACCTGATGCATAATTCATTACATCGTATACAATTTGAAATAATTTTGATCGATTGTTTAATGTTAAACCATAAGCTGCCATTAATCGTTGTATATGAAATGGTGCCCAACATAAAAAGAATGCAACTGCTACAGCAACTATACATTTGTTAAAAATAAATTATTTAAATTAAATTATTTTTTAATTATATATACATATATATACAAATTTATTGAGAATATTAATATTTAAAAAACAAAAAACTTACTTAACATTCGGATAACTCTTGTCTGGGCACTAATACCACGATTTAGATCATATCTTTTAACACCTTGTAAAAGTTTACTCTTTTTTAATTTAATACCAATTAAAACATAAAGGACACAAATTGCTGTCATTGGTCCAACAAAAAATAAACAACCAGATACTGCAAATACATGAGCTAAAAATCCATTTTTTACCTGTTTTTATGTGATTGAAACACACAAAGTAAAAAAAAAAAAAAAGAAAATGGAAATTTTTTTGTACGTGTTTGATTTAAAAATTACGTTATTTAATGTTATTTAATAAAAAAATGAAGAAGAAGAAAATATAACATAATATTTTGTAATCTTTGATAAGGTTAAATTTAATTGAAAAAAAAAATGTATAGTGGAAAATCGTTTTATACTTGATTACTTGAATCCATACACAGAGCTATACGAAGATCTTTTTTTTTTTACTTTAAAAAATTGTTCAAATTTCTTATTCAATTTAATTTTAATTTAATTGCGTCCTTGGAAGATTTTTTTAACACAAAAAAAAACCAATATTATGTAATATTAAAGGATGATTTTCAATTTCAAAGGAAAACGATTTAATTTTAAATTAATATATGATTTAACTTACAAAAATATATTTTTAAATTATGTATTTTGAAAACGAAAATTGGTTCAATTTAACATGACATGTCAAAGAGATTTACTACTGAAATACAAAATTTATTTTTAAAACATAGAATCAATCATATCGATTTCAATAAATTGATCCTTATAATAGGACCAAATCGTTATTTTTTAAAGTTACAATTTCACATTAAGTTTTTTTTATTATGGTTCATATTTCAAAAAAAAAATGTATGAAAATGTTAAAAAGTATTCAAAATTAATATGTATAGTATTTCAATAATAATCCTTCTTAACAATTTTTATAATTAAAAGAACATTTAGATAAAAATAGAATATCTAAAAATATATTTTGATATATACTTACGGAACAGATTTTCTCCTTATTCATACTAATAACTGAAAATTGCATTGCTTGTGGTAATGCCAATATAAATGCTGTCACCCATATTGCCAAGATAAATTTTATGGCACGTGATAACTTTGACATTGTATGTTGTCTAGAAAAAATTTTAATTTATTTTACTATAGCAACAGTTTATTTTAATTAATAAAGAGTAAAACGAGAACTAAATTATAAAAAAAAAATGTATATATTTTTTTTCTTTCATCTAAAAGGATAATAATAGGAAATTATAAGTAAATAAAAATTAATCTTTATACATTTTTCTAACGAATATTTCCTTTTATAAAGCTATCAAACATTCTCTAATTAGTTTATAAAATGTATAGGTATATAAAAAACTTTTTCTAACTAAAAAAGTTACTGCTATAGACTAAAAAAATGTAACATATTTTTACAGATTTTCTTTTCCTTTTTTTTTAAAGGAATGTCCTTTCATTTTATTTTTTTATTCTGATGAAAATTTTTACTTTCATCAAGATAAAAATTTAACAGAAATTTTATGGTATACCATATATAACATTTTCATTTTCTTCATTTTATATTACCATAAAAATTTATAAAATATTTGTTAGTAAGTTTTAAAAGTTTTTAAAACAGAAAAAAATGGTCTTTGGTATTTTTATTGACATAAGTAAATCCCAAAAAATATTAGCATTTATTTTATTAAAAAATAATAATAATAATTTTGTTTATACAATAAAATAAAAATTTCATATGGATCTTTGATCGAAATATATTCTTTCGCACGAATTACTAATGTTTATATAAAATCTAATAAATATGTAAATTTATACAGAAATTCCGGAAAAAAGATAGAAAATTTCATAATATTTATTTTCGGGAAAATCATAAAAATTATTTAAATCTATTTTTCAAAAACTCTAAAATAAATAAATAAAATTAATATATAAATATTAGTAAAATTGACTGTTATTCAAATTAGTGAATTTAATATTTAAAGAATTTTTACCTGAAAGGATGACAAATTGCAATATAACGTTCTACTGAAAATGCTGTTATTGTTAATACAGTTGCATTTGTAGCTGTTTCTAATAAAGTACTTTCAAGAATACATATGGAATCCGAAAATGGATATGACATTGGATACCACATACTGTAAAGATCTGGTGGCAAACCTATAAATGATAAAATTTAAAAATATTTAAATCATTAATTAAATTTTAATTAAATTGTATATATTGTACAATATATTAATGTAATAAATTAGTATAATATATATTATTTATAGAATAAATATATTAAAATGGCTCTAAATATAATGAAATATGGACGAAAATATGAACATAAAAAAATTCAAAATTAAAGCTATAAGAATTTGAAAAAATATGAAATGAAATCAATTTAATTTTTTAAATTATTAATTAAGGATTTAACGAATGCAATTTGATATTATCTTATCGATGAAATGAAGAAAATTTATTATTGTAAGAATAAAAATGATTTTGAACAACAAATAGAATAATAATCAAGTTCAAGTTCAATAAGATTTATTATATAATCTTATAAAATGATATTAATCAAAAATCTATATACTTATTTATAAGTAAATAAATGAGAATTAAAAAAAGTTTATTATATAAATATATATATATAAAAAATAATAAAAATGTCAAATAGAAATCTTTTATTGAATGTCACCATATATATAATCATAATTCCTACAATAATATAAATGAATTGAAGAATTATACATAGATATTACTTATATATTCGATATCGATATAAATTTCTGATTAACTTATTCATACATATATTTAAATTATATTATGAAATTGTACTCATATGATATTTAATTATTATATATTTAATAAATTACTTACCTGATAATAATAATATTAAATCTGATATTGCTAAATTAAATAAATAATAATTTGTTGCAGTATGCATTGATTTATTTCTTGAGATCACAATGCATGTTATTAAATTACCTAATATACCAGCAATAAATATAAAACCATAAAATATTGTAATTGTAGCTAATAATGGTAATGCATCTCTTTGACTAGGTAAATATGTTCTTTGATTATTTAAATATGCTGTTATTGTTTCTTCACTAATATTCATTGCTTCGCTAATATTTTGTAATAAACTTTCTAAATGAAAATTTAAATCATTATCATCAGTCATATCGGATGAAAAATTTATCCAACTATTATCAGGAAATAAATTTAAATAATTTGTTGAAGCATTCATTTTTGATTTTTCTTTTATAATTTCATTTATGTATATATAATAATGATTATATACTATTACATATGTATATTATGCCTTATGGAATTTTTTTTATCAATATCATTTTTTTTTCAAATAATGTTTTATTATGTTGAAATTGCAATTCACGTTTTTTGTATATTTACATTTAATATAAATAATTTTTCTCTCATAAATTTAAAATTTTGAAATATATTTATTGTTAGCACAAATGTCATTTTAATAGCTTTTTTTTATATAGTATCTGAAAAGAAAATATATTGAAATAAGAATTATTTTTAACACAAGAATCATTCATTTTTTTATTTTGTAAACATTTTTATTGATAAATTTTTGTATAGATAAATTATATTGATAAGAAATTGTAAAAAGATTTTTATGTACTTATTTTTAATTTACAACAAAAAATTTATCCTGTGATATAATCATAATATATGTAATTATATTTAATATTCAATATTAACTTATCAAATGTTAAAGATAATTAAAATTTTGTACATTATAATAATGTAAAATTTGGAACACTAATGGTAAACCTTTAAGAGGTACATAAATCTAGGCCCACCACACTGCTCTGTCAACAAGAAGATATAATATGGATGAGTGAAATGTTCAATTTTCTCGTTGGTAAACTTTTATTATGTCCAGTTGGTAAAATAATAATAATTCTCCAAATGAATTATTCTGAAAATTTTAACTAATAAGAAGTGATAACAAAAGTGATCAACCAAATAAAAACTATAATAATCATTCCTTTTAACAACGAATTTTAACTAATTTACTTTCATCAACCTAATCCAGGTGGGAAATTAGTAATACCCAACAAGGTTATCAATTTATGCAAAATCCAATAAATATCCGATGGATTCTCAAATATTGTAATGAGAATTTTCGAATTTCTAACTTAAATTTCAAATATATTATTAGGACTTAATTGAAATTTCGGAAAATTTTTTGGACAATATATATAATTTTAGTATTTCGTAATTAATACCAGAAATCATTTTAAATTGTATCAAACGAAACTCAACAGTATTTTATTGCAGGAAATTTTTTACAGGGGATTTCAACATTTTCCATTTCTATATTTTGTCAAAATTATAGAAAAATAAAAAAAAGGAATGTAAATTGTTATTTAATTGATATTAAGTAATTAAGTTACCATCGTTATGCATAGTTTCTACATAGCAAAAAAAAAACTAAATTGGATTTATATTTAAATTTCTTTTAATTAAAGTTACTTCATTTTAGAAAATAAAATCCAATAAAAAATCTTTTAGATAAATTAAAAAATAATCAATTTTTTTTTCTTTTTGTTATTTGTATTTCTCTAAATTATTAGAAAAAATTATTTTCCGTATTTTTTTGAAATTTTGAAATATGTTGTTATAATACAATTTTCTTACTAGTAAAGAAAAAATTAACATAATAATTTTTTTTGAATATTTCTTAATTTTTAAGAAATTTTCAGAAATTGTTATGTTGGGAAACATCTGGCATTCAATTTACTTTTTAATCTAAAGAAATAATATATTTTCCTTGTTATGAAATGTTTTTTAAATGTGGCACAATTTTCACCAACAGCAAAAACAAGAAACTTAACATCTACCAGGATTTATTTATTTATTTTTTGTAGTATACCCACAGGTAAGGTAATACATTTTTTTAACACCTTTTTCTAGATTTCATGAAAAACGAAATTAAATTTATTTAAACATAACATAGATTTTTCGAACATATATACAGCTTCAAAAAATTAATCGTTTATTCAACAGACTTATGATGTCGTGAAGCTTAGATATATAGTTAATTCCATAAGGATTTTCTACAGTTTTTATTAAAAAACAACATCTACATTCTACTGCCAATCTTAATATACTTGTGTTACTATCCATTTTTTTTTATTATACATATGTTAGGTTATATAGAGACCATAAATTTTAACATTAATTTCAAATTACTTTAGCACTGAATAATGTTGTTAAGCCAATTTATATTTTATTTTAGGGTTTATCCAAAATCCAGTACAATTTGAAACTTTATTAATTTTAAAACATTTTATAAAATTTAAGTCCTTTAAATAGTAATGAAATTTGATAAATATTGTTATCTTCAAAATGGACCTGAACTTATTTTTGCTGACAAAAAAATTGCCAACTATCGAAAGCGATATTGTTTTTTTGAAAAATAGTTCGCAAAACGTAAAAAATTTATATTATGTGCAAAAATTCTATCAAATTATTTTGGGGCCATTAAAAAGGAAGTAAAATTAATTTCTAATTTACCGAAAAACAATACAGAAACCGAAAAGTAAATCAAATTAAAAAGATAAACTTTACGAGTATAATAAATTAATTTTGAATTTAAATAAATAAAAGTTGTCTTATTAATAAAAACACACATAAAAATTGTTTGGGATTAATTAAATATGTTTTATGTTCAACATAAAAACATGAATTTCATTTACAATTATACTTTTGGTGTAGTTTATAGTAATCATTTAATCCAATCAGTATTCTATTAACTTTTGATAATATTATTACCATTAATTTAATATCAATGATAATGCAAGATGCAAGTTATAAATTACAAGTATAATTTATGTTGCTTGAATCTATTTTAGATTAATCTAATAAAAGAATGTGGTATATAAAAAAGTTTCCAATCTTGTAATATTTTCCAAATAATTTTGTAAAAGAGAAATAAAGGAAAAACTGGCCAAACGATATGTCGTTATATACATCAATTTTATTTTTTTTATTATGAGTTTAGTCACTTTTTAAGTTAATTCATTTTATTGTTAAACTTTATTTTTTAATATTCATCGTCTAGAATATTTTTTTATATGTTTTTTTTTAAACATAAAACATAAATATATTTTTTTGTGCTTTTTTTGTTTTGTTTTTTGATTGTGTGATAAAATTATAGCGAAATAATAACAAAAAAAAAAAAAAAAATTAATTTAATATTCTTTACGTCGTCTTGAAGTCTTTAACCAAGAAAATGTAATAAAAATTTCTGTTTTTTTTTTATTATTATTAACAGGTTTAAGTTAAGCTATATTAAAATCAAATTGTAAAATTTATGATAAACAATAATATTGCTAATTTTCTTTTTTGATAAGTTTTATACAAAGTGAAAAGACTAAATATAGATTGTTGCAAAAAAAGATTTAAGATTTCTTATCAGATGATTTTTTTACAATACAAATTTAAGGGTTTTTTTTGTATCTAGCTGTAAAGGATACACAAACAAATCCGGATTAAGAAAAGGTCTTGATTTATTATATAGATATAATTTTTAAAGCATTATTTATACTTATTTATAAATTTACCCATGTAGAGTTTAGATTTAATATATATAAATTATATCAAAGTTAAAACCACATCAAATAACTAAAATTTAAGTGAGAAAAAAAATTATTCATCAGCTTTAATTTTAACTGAATTTATAGTAAAAAATGATTAATATAATTTTTTTAGTAAAATTTCAAAAACCCAAAATATTTAAACAACACGCGATTAAAGTGAACAATATTTACTTTATCTACCTTATTTCACAATTTTTATTTTCCTTATGGAGAATAAATAAAATTCATAAAATAATTACCTATATATTTTATTTATATTACTTTTTAAAATATCAAATTCTAAAAACTTAAATAAATTCTACTTATTTGAAGGGGATTTTTTATAAAAATTAAGACATTAAAATTTGTTTAATGGAGTAGGTACAAATTTGTAGCAACTAGGATGCCAGACCAATTAAAACGATGCGAAAATGAATTTAAAATTTCAGTAGGATTTTACTGTTATAACAACTCTTTATATTATATTATGATAATAGTAACCGGAATCCGGAATTTAGTACTATACTATTTTCAATTGCCCTTGGTTCGTAATGTTTCAAGAAATAGATATGGATAAATCATAAATTCAAGTGCACATTTACAGCATTAAATAAGTGCATGTAAATTTTTATATTGAACGGGAAAAGTATAGTCATATAATATAACAATGATAATATACTAGGTACATGTCCGTAGGACATACCTATACTATATACTCTGAGCTAATCTATTACAGTTTGAGTATGGTCATTCTGACCATTACCAATGTGTAAACTATTTTATATTATAGCTGTATAATATAACAATGGAAAAGCAACGATTGAAAAAAACGTAAAAATAAAATTCTTTCACATTTACATTAAGAGAAATTACCAGTACCAGCTTAATTTTAATGGATTCTCTAACTACTATATAGTATTTTTTTTTTTACTTTGAAACTTTAAGTGGCACTCATATAAAATATAAAATAAAGGGATTTGTAAAGCAATCTTGTTTATTAGCGCACTAAAAATGCTGTATGACAATATTTCAAGCTAAAAAATCGAAATTTCAAGTTAGTAACAATGAAAATATATTGCAACACTTACTGAATATAGGATATAATATTATAAAATATTTTATCAGTATAATAAATTTATTTTAAATGGTTATCTTTATAACGTTTATAGAAAAGATAATTAAGTAATTTTGTTCCTCGTTTATTCTATATAAATTAATTGAAATATCTAAGATATATAAGCTGAAATTTTTTTTTAATAATATTTTAATTATTTATTTATTGTTTTAATTGGCTAAAATTTTCCGAAACCTAACAATTTAGCAAATCAAAAAAAAAGGGAAGGATGTACATAAATGCTCTAGGCAAAATTAGAACATTTTCGATAATTTATTATATACGAAAAAAGATGAAAAGAATATTTCAACTTTTATATACATATTCGTATATATAGGATTAATAATATTAATTAGTAATCGGAAATATGAATAATATCCACAGAAACGAAAATTGTATAATTAAAAGAAAAATTATTCATGTTGTTTTCTTAATTACAATTTTTTTTTATATATTATAAATGATGATGAATGATTTCCTCTGGTATAATAATAATAAATTATCATAATAAACTATATTTAAACATATGAATATATATTTACATTTTCGGGAATATTTAAAAAAAAAATATGTGTATTTACAATATATATGTATTGTGCGACTAGAAAATATTTTATACATTTTATAAAAATATTCACAAAATTATTTAAAATATAATTTTTCATATGTAAGTACCTATATACATAAATTTGTTTCATTGCAGAAGTTTCTTTGATACATAAAAGTTTTGTTCTACCACATATAAAGATGTCTTACTGCGAACAGAATGTTATCACAAAAAATTAAAGATACAATAAATTATCTGATTATGAAAATAAAGGTTTTAATTTTGCGGATAGTTTAATTTATCATTAAAGTATATATCATATATAATGTACGCGTATTAAAATTGAGACGGGATCATTAATAAAAATTTCAAAATAAAAAATTTTTCAAATACTTTATTTCTTCCGAATACTATACGTTTTTTATACGTTTTTTACTATACGTTTTTTAAATTTATTTATTAATAAAAATTAATTTATTTATTAATAAACTGTGTACCTATATGTAATTATTTTTGTTTTCCAGATTTTTATTGTAGAATAATTTCAAGTAAAAATATATATGCTGAGATTATACACTGAATACTAATTTTCCAAAAAAAAAAACATCTTAATGTACATTATTAAAATTTTAAATGTAAGTCATAATAAGTAAGTTATTCTATTTATCTCTAGTCACATCTTTTTTTCTATATATGGGTTCTTATTAAATCCATCTACATATACAAATATGATTTTTACCTTTAATATTATAAACAAAAGATAAGATGAGGAGCACCAAAAAAGAACAATAAACATTTACAGTCAACAAGGATAAAATTATGATAAACATTATGGAAACAAAGTGAAACAAAGAAAAATGTACATATTAATAATAAAACATCCAGCCTTGCAGAAAATGTTCTAAAGAAATATCACATCAAGTAACATAACGTAGTGTGAAACTTCTTAATATCCGCACGTATAAAAAAAAAATCCTTTTCTTTTTGTTTTTAAATATTATAAAATTTTCATATTTTTGTGCTGATGTATAAATAAGCAACAAGAAGAGTGAAGTAAAAACATGGAAAAATTGACAAAGTTGTTTCAAAATTAAGATATTCACTTTATGATTTAAGTTGTATTTTATAATAGGTCACAATACAATACAGTCAAGTCAAAGTAATGAAGAATATTCATAATATGTAATAATTTTTTTTGTGGAATTAAAAATAACAATTTGGATTTGCAATGGAATTGACAATTTGGCAATAATTTCTATATTAAATTATGGTAATAATGTAATAAAAGACAATAGAAAATTTAATAACACAAAATGGATTCCGCTACATCACAATACTGAATACAAATTTTTGTTGGAGAATTACTAAACGAATTTAGTGAATTTTTCTGTCACACCTAAGTAAAGTATATACTTATTTACTTACTCTTACTTAATACTGAAATTTTTTATATTGAATTACCGCACAATATATAGACCTGTTTAAGAGTCACAAATATAAGCTTTCTACTATTTTTATTATACCCCGAAATAAGCAAGAATTTTTAACAAACCTAAAAGAAAGGAAATGTTAATTTTAACAAATAAATAATAAATAAATAGAAAGTTATGGAAAGGAACAAAAACTTTCTTTCTTATTAAGATTAATAGTAATTATTTAGTACCTAATTTTTATAAATCTATTTTAATTTCTTATACAAAAAGTTTTGAATATTATTTTAATATAAAATCTAACTAAGTACATATGCATAAGATTATTTACTTTTCGTCTAATTCAATTAGTATATAATTATATATTTTTATATTTGAACAAAACTATTTTGTATTTCCGGGAAAATTCTATATAAAAAAAGCAAAAACTTTCGATAAAACTTTGATAAAATACTTTATTAACAAACTTTTATATTAATTTGATAACAAAAAAAAATTGTCAAAACAAAAATGTATAGTTATATATGTTTATTATATATGAACAAGATATATACGTATAAAATGATTTTAAATAAGTTTCCATTAATTAAACTGATAACAAATAAATTTAATCCATTTAATAGAATATCCGTATAATAGAAAGTCAACCTTGAAAAGCGTATCTTTTTTATTTGGTTAATTAATTTTTTTTTTTATGGATTTAAATGAATTTAGTTTTGCCAAAAGCATTTTATATAGATAAAAATAAAGAAATATTAATTTTTACTATTTTTTGAAAATAATATAAATTTTCCTTTATTATAATCATAATAATAAATTTAAAAAGCTTATCTTTAAATTTATGGAATATATGTGAGATAGTATTCATTTAATTTTTGTTGTTGCTGTAAAGTTTTACTTCCTTAAATTCAATGTAAAATTATATCTACTGGTAAATATTCTCTACTTATATTTTCAGTATACTCTGTTCGTTATATAAAACTATAAAATTAAGCATGATTCTACAAATTACATAAAAGATATGTATGTATATATAAAATTAACTTATACAGTATTTTTCTATAAAGTCATTATAGTAATTTGCTTCAAATGAATCAAGGAATTCAACAATTATTGAAAAGAAATTTCTTTTTAATTTTTTTCGTTAGCTTATACATTTTATGTACATAAAATGATATGCGTTAAATAATATATATCGTTACGGAAGACGTAATTTTCGTTAATACATCAATGTCATCATTTGTTTTCATAATATCTTGATTACATTTTATAAATTATTTGTAGGTCAATAAACTGTTTATATATAAATAAAATATATATAATATCTTATATGTTGCATATAAATTACATATATGTAGTTAGATATTAGATAAACTTATAGAAAGAACGCTTTTATTATTAATTAAATTAAAACCCTAATTTTTCCATTCAGTACAATGAACAGTATATTCTTTGAATTGTGGAATTTTAGGCAAAACGTAGACCAAATATAACTTTGATTATTTATATTGATAAGGATTAGTTTAGCATGGACGAGTTTAGCATGTACGGACTACTAGAGATCGCAATCTAAAATTCAAGGAATATAATTTTACATAATTTAAGAGGAAAGAACCATTTTATTTACTAATCCCAAAAAATAATAATTTATTTATACCACAACTTATAATTTGTCTCTTTGATTATCATATTTTTACTATTAAGATATCCTTCAATTTTTGTGATTATTTTGCTGTTTGTTGTTAACAAAACAAAAAGCAAAATTAGAAAAATTATCATTAAAACTTTTTATATTTTTATTATTTAGTATGTTTATATGGGGGATTATATATAATTATGTTGATAAGTTTTTAGCATAAATTTAAAGATAAATTTAAAGCAAAATAAAAATATTATAAAATTATATTTTTTGCATTTTATATTTTGCAAGGATTTTATTATTTGCTTATACTTATTTCTTTGTGACCTCATTTTTAACATATTTTTATTTTATTTTGATAAATTCCCAGCACTCACTAAAACTATGTTGTATTATTATTTTATGTAGTTGTAATTTAGAGATAATTATAATTTGACAAAATTATTGGAAAATTTTTGTTGCATTTGAAACAAAATTTTAATATTTTATGAATAGTAATTCTTCATTAAAAATGTATTTAACTAAAGTATTAAAGAGCATAACCAAATACTATATCAAAGTTATATAGTCGTTAACATAATTTTCATAGAACTATATGAATAGAACTTAAATTACCAATCAAATTCATTTGAAAATATAATAAACTAGAAGCATAAATCATTTATTTGAAAAATTATTTTAATTACATTGAGATTAAAGCAATTAAAATTACATATCGGTATGTTTTGTTATTCAGAATTTTCAATTTTCATATCTGACCATATTTATATTTAAATTTAAATACCACAATATTGAATTTGTTTTTATATTTTAAATGTTTGTTAAAACAATTTCAAAGTTAATTAAAATATTATGTAGAATTTTATTGTAAAAGATTTATTAAATATTTCATTAAAATTTATATGATATTTATTTTATGCTTTTATTATTTTCTAAGTAAATAAATTAGTAAAATAAATGTCAAATCTTATAAATTATTATTAACAATTAAATAAATTATATAAGTCTTAAAATTTTGATATTATTTGAATGATGGCTGGTAGTATCGAAAAATTTAAAATAAGAAAAAATTCAATGTTTTTATAACATTATTAATACTCTTATTTTTGTATAGAAAATACTATTAGCAAATACTATTTTACTAAATAAATTAATCATAAAATAAATTGAATATTTTTTTTTGCCTAAATTACAAATAATTATAATCCCGAAAAGGAAATTAATAAATTATTTATAGATTTAATTTTCTGGATTTCTAAAAACTATCTGACTCTGACCAATTCTAATATTAATATTTATTGTGGCCTGTTACTCTGTTATATAGCAGTTTAATACCATTTTAGACAACTTATATATATAATTATTATAAATACAAATATTTTTAAGGTTAAATTAATAATAAATAACATTTATTTGAAATGAAATGATCATCATATTTTATGATAATTATTATATATTATATATTTTTTTATTTGCAATATATTTTGAGATCTAATATCATATTTATAAAATTTATTTTATTTATTTAGCTAACAATTTTCAGGCTTGAAGCAATTTTAATCATATTTATTTGATTTATTTTATATGAAATTGCCAATTGAATTTATATATTCAGGACGTCAGTATATATAGGAATTTTTTTTTATTACAATTTCGTAGGTTTTTGTTTTGCTATAAACAATTTTATGTATTTACATTATAGATACAATAAATTGTAATAATTATACTCATTCTCCTATGGGTATTCTCTCTTAGATAAACAAAATATTTTCTTTTTATAATCATCAATTAACTAATTTTGATAAATTGTTACATTATTTTGTAGGTATTATAAAAAAAATATATGATAAATTATTTAAAACGTTTATTGAATATTATTAAACAAAAAATATATTGTTTGAATTAATTAAATATTTATTCTAATATCTAATAAATTAAACATAAAATATTTATAAAATAAAATTTAATAATATATAAATAGAGAAAATGTCCTGAACTGTTAAATAAATTCCAAATTTAAAGAGAAAAAAAAGTTATTTTATGTAAAACATCAAATCGAAGAATTCTAGAAATTAAAGTTTTTGAAATTCAAATATTTTGAATAATGAAAAGTTTATAAAAACACTTCTAAATTCATTGGCATAGATAATGATTTAAATGAAAATGTAAACCGGAAGGTAGATTTTACAAAATTCAAAAGAATTTCCCTTTAATATTTTCTGTTAAATTTACATTAAAAAAAACTAAATACATAATTATTTAGCTTTTATATAGAAAAATTGAATTAACACTTTCTTTCTTAAGAAAATTTTAAGAAAATATAATTAAAAGTTATTTCAATTATAATAGTATTAATTAAATATGTACATTACATACACCCCATAGAATACTTTGGCAAATACCACTTAATACTTAAAGAAATATTTACAAATCTTTGAGGTATAAATTAGTACTTGTTGAGTCTGAATATGTTGAGGTATTTGCAGTCAGAACTGCAAGAAGTATAGGTACATATTTTATTTTAAAATTTTACAAATATAATATAAGTAATAATAAATATATGTAATATTATTCATCTTATTTATCCTATTTTATATATGTATATGTAGTTTTATTGAATATCTGAATTTAATTTTATTTAAAACATTTCAAATAAAAATGAATTGGAATTCCTTTTTGTATATTTAATTATATGGAAATGTATCTCGTTCTATGTTGATTTACTGTAAATAAAAATATTTGTGATATACTCGACATATTGTATTAAATAATGTAACGATATTAAAGTTTTTATATTCTAAGTAACAATGATAAATTTCTTCATTATTATAGAAAATTGAATATAAATAAAATCTTAATAATAAATTAAATGAAATTAAAATATCAAGAGGATAATGATAAACTTACACATGCATATTATCAAAAAAATAACAAACAACATAAATAATCAAAAATTCAAATAACAAAAAAATTTATAAATATCATATTATTTATCATTTTTTTAGGCAAAATAATGGAATTCTATTTATAATCAAAATAAATCAACAAGTTAATAATTTTTTTCTGTTCCCTTAAATTCCTGAAATTATAGAAAGATAATTTTGGTCCTTATTTATATATGTATCTGTATATAAAGATATATTAGATAGATAAGGAAATATATGATAAAAACATAAACAAAAAGAAAATACAGGAAATTCAACTATGTACTATACTACAGCATAAAAATATTCAGTTAATAATTCAAATTGAATTCATATAAACACAAGTTCCTTATTACTTCAAAAATATATATAATATTAAAAATGGAAGATATTTTATACTTATATTATTCTTTTTTCTCGTATAAGGAGAAAGAAAATTAAAAATTCAAGATTGTTTTACCAAGGAAATGAAAATTGTTATATAAAAATTTACATATTAAAAATTTTTTTTTTTTTTACTTGAACAAAACAGAATGATAATTTTAACAACATTAAACTGATTTTTCTTTTAGATATGTAGAACTATATCGTTCTAGGCGATATAATTCAAAATATATTGTAGCAATATCTTGATAAATATTTTAACCCAGATAAAATTTTAGTATATGAAGAAAAATCCGCCATAAAAACATTTCTTACATAACAAAAAAGAAAATATGGCTCCAAATAACGACAATTATTCTAATTAGCTTATTTTTATATTTATTTAGTATTCTGGTATATTTATGTATAGGACAAAATGAAGTAATTTATAAGCAAAAAATACCATTTGAAAATAGACAATGTCTATGAATAAATAGGATTAGTGTCTGTGCTTTTAGTAGAATTATATATATACATTTGATTATAATTTTGGATTGGGCAGTCGCCTCAATTACAAAAGTTTATATACAAACAAACACAACATAAGGAAATATGAAAAAAATAACACTTATACAATAATTATATATGTCTAAAGTGATATTCAACAATCCTGGGTAATGTTAACTTGAACACAAAATATTAAAAAAATAATAATCGAAAATTTTAAGTAAATACTTTCATATAATTCTTGTTAACAAAAAATAGCCTTAAATATAATATTCCATTTATGGCTTTTTAATAGTATGCTACTGTTTGTCTACCGTAAATCATTGTAGTAATAAATATAAATTTAAACTCCATGTTGTCCAAACCACCAGACTCAGGGGTAATTTTTGAGAAAAGAACAGAATTCATTTGTATTTTTCCGCAATTATCCTGGTAAACAAAATATTTCCACTCCACTAAATTTTATTTTATAATTTAATATACGTTTTCTTTTTATTCCTTTGGTTTTATTCTGCAAAAAAAAAAATATTATTGCTAATGAGAAGAAGCTGTTTTTTTTTGTTATCCACAAAACAAAGTAATAAAAGGATAAAATATATTACCATAAAATCGAGGAAAAAATGTGTTATGTAAAAAACTTATTTCCTAGTCTTCGTATAATAAAAATTAAACTTGCAATAAATATATTAAAAATTATTTATTTGTTTAATAAAAAAAAATTTAGTTTAAAATATTTTTTTTTTAATTTGAACATCTGTGTATTTAAAAAAATTATTATATTAAAGTTTTATCGGAAATATCAAACCAATTTTTTAGAACTACATACATCTACGCATATTATTTTAGCCAGAATAATTAAAGAGCAATTTGTTCTTTAATTAAACGACAATCAATAAAGTAAATATTGTTTGAACCATAAAACAAATATAATTTGGAGCAAATAAGGGAATTCGTTATGATATCCGCATTTTTCAACAGAGACAAAATTATTTCAGGTAAACATTAAAAATTTTTCAATAAAATAATGAAGTAGGTAGGTATATTTCAAATTATATTTTTACTCTTTGTACTCGTATTGATTTTTAGTGTTTATCAAATTTTCTGTTCGATAAAAGATGAATAGGAAAAACTTGAAGAATAAATGTCAAAGATTTTATGTTTTGAAATCATCAAAGATTGTAAACAGTATAGACAGAATTTTATTAAAAAGCTGACAACAATAATATGATTTTTTAATTAAAAATATGTTTTATATGTACATCCTCTTATATTCTCGTATATTTTCAATCTATTCGATATTTTTCAGTTTAAAAAACATAATATAATTTTCTGTAGCTCCTCTCCAGATTTACATACATATATATACATATAATAAAATGGTAAATTTTTTTTTGTTTTAGAAAAATTTAGAATATTAAATAATTTAATTTAATTTTTGCGTTACGATATTCTAACCATCTGTCAAATTTATTTCTATATAATTTGTTTTGGTAAAAAAAAATTTGACCCAAAAGGATATTTACAGATTTTATTATAACAAATAGGTACAATAAAAAAATTATAATCATTTTGATTTCATTTGAAAAATTACTTTTAATTAATTTCAGGATCCTTTTTTTTGTTTTTTTGAAACACTATCTACACTACACCACTAACGAAAATTTCCTGGTATATACATACTTCATCGGAGGAAATAACAATTCCGGAAAATATAAAAACATTAAGAAATTTTAGTAGGAGAATTTTTTATGTTTTTGAATTATATTACCCTTTCCAATATATTCAGTAAAACAATATAAAAGTGATACATTAACATAATATGTATACATAAAAAAATATCATTTATGAATAACCAAAAAACAATCTATATTTTTTTTTTGTTTCTATCTAAATATTTTTCTTATTTATATCCCAGTTTTTTTTTTTTGTATTTTCTTTGGTAAGCAACCAGAGTAGAACTGAAAAGAAGAAACAAAAAAAAAAAGGGATAATGGATTTCTAATGAAATTTTTGCTACTGTATACGATGTTTTATAAATTATTTGAACTTTGTTTTTTTACCCAAGGGCACAAGAATTTTTTTTTAGACAATTTTTATTTGCACAGGATACAATATAAAAATACAACACTTTTATAAAAAAATTCCCCATATATAATAATGAAAAATCATATTTGAGGACGAAAAATCACTCTGTAAACCTAGAAATAAATTTCTAAATAAAAAAACATTTTTTTTATGCCTAACATAAAACAAACTTTCTACGTCATGATTTTGTACAAAAAAAAAAAAAACTAAAATAAAGGAAATATTTTAAAATTCCTCTGTAATGATGACAAATTATAATTTTTAATAGTATTTTTTAGTTTCCCAATACAAATTTTTAAAAGTATACATAAATTATCTATTTGATTTATTTATACATAATTTCGTTCGTTGTTGTACATAAACTTGACTATGGATGATGTTATATACTTCTTTTAACTTATCAAAATAATTATTATTTTTCACTTTGTCGTTGCCTTTTTCACCCTAATTTCAAAGTCAAAAGACAAATATGTATGTTAAACGAACGCGAAACCTATTATTTTCCATTAAAAAGTTTCTGTATTTATTATTATTATTATTATATATTTTGTTGAATTTTTTTTTTAGCAAATAAATCAACCAGTTCTCTGATCCCGGAAAGAAAAAGGTTCAAAAGTTATCATTTTAATATTGCCAGAAAAATGTTTGATAAATATAAAAGTCTCAAAAAAAACTGACAAAATTAAATTAATTTTTTGACATTTTACTTTGAATTTTTGGTTAGCTTGTGCAAAAAATAAGATAAACCTTTCTCCACATTTCCCAAAAAAAAATAAAAACGCCTTGTATCCAATTTCTCCAATTTTTTGGAATTAACCAACAACAAAATATATTTCCAACAAAACGAAAATATTATTTTCATAGGAAAAGAATTAAATATAATACATAAACAAAAATTATATTCACACAAATATTTTTATTAATATGATTTCGTGGTAAATATATCTTTATAAAAATTCATAGATATTATTTTAGGACACAAATTCTATGTATGAATAATATATAATTTTGTCCTTATTTATTGTATATATGTTACAAAACAAAATCATGATAACTTTTTGACGCTTAAATCTTTGATGATGATTTTCTACCAAAAAAAAAAAAAAATATATGTACATTAAATTTAGAATTAAGGATAAAAAATAATATATGTATGTATATATTAAAAATTTTCCAGAATTTTCCGGAAATAAATATTTAGAAAAAAAAAATGTATTTTATTTGCATTATAAATTAATGTTGATTTTTTTATTTTGTTGGAAAACTCTGAAATCTTTAATAGCAATAACCGTAAAATTACAAAAAATTATTAAATTTTATAAATATTTTTATTTGGTATTTTGGATCGTAAAATACATATACACATAGTAGAATAATTTAAATAAAAAAAATATTGGTTGAAGCATGTTGTGATTTACATAATTTGATTTGCCCATATCTATTTTTTAGATATATATTAAAATTCTAAACTGATATATAGGAATTAACCTTTCATATTAAAATATATTAAAACAAAAAAAAATAAATATATTTGAACTATAATCTATTACAACGTCATCATGATTCAAAACTGAAGAAATATCTACTATACATATAGCTCGTATGTGCTATAATATGTACATAAGTTAATGCAATTTGATAAAAAAAAATCAACATGTTGATAGAAATTTCTTTAAGGATTTTTTTTATTATTATCTCGTCCCTTTAATTTTCAGTTTAATCTTATAATTTTGTTTTCTTATATGTATATAATACAGACTTATTTTCCGGGGGGATTAACAAAAATGAAATTTATTTTAATCCCGAGGGGATGAAATTAAAGAAACATATATAATTTTTATACGAAAGAGAAATAAATATAATGTTATATATGAACAAATTTAGGCTAAACATACAGGTTGTATTTATCTATTGGGCCAAAGCCCTAAGCTGCTTGCGTATCAAAACCTTTTACATAAAATTTTTACTTAATTTTTTTAATCTAATTATATAGAAATTATATATTAAAGAAATAATTATTAAATTTGTTTCTAATATTATGTATCATAGATTAGTTAGTAGAAGAAAACTACTAACAGAAACTATATCATATCATACTCATATAATTGCAGTAAAGAAAATTCAATTATAATACCATTATCAATCATATATTTTTACTCAGGCCAAACTTCTAAAATCTTCGTTGAGACATCCTTGTATTTATACAGAAAAAACATAATATTATATAAATATATAAGATTCGACATCAATAATTTGATCTTTTATATATAAAATTTTATGGTTAACAAATAAATAATGAATTATACAAATATAAAATGTAATTTAGTGAAAATTTGGAATGATTACATTTATATGAATAAGAAACTTTTTGTATAAATTCGATATATAATAGAGTACCTTTTGGGATTAGACAAACTTTTCTCTTGTAATCATTAAATCCTCAAAATCAAAATGTAATTTTTATCTATATTCTCTGCGAACAAATGATTTTTTCTATTCAGTTTTGAAGGTCAAAATATTAGAACATTTTTATCAATTGAAGAAACTTTTAACATATTTATAATTACACATAGAATTTAAGTAAAATTAAGTACAATATATAAAAATAAAATCATTTTAAAAATTAGATTTAATTATTCAATATTTTTCATTTACTTTATATGATGGTAATTTTGACTGTAACAATTATTGACTTACATAAATACATTTTGAGCTTATTAAAAAGCAATTAGTTAAATCAACTAAATAAAATATTTAAAAAAAAAACCATTTTCGTTAAAATAACTTTCTGCTTAATCGTATAATTAATTATTGTGTTAAATTAATTAAATAAATAAAGTATATTTATAGCAATTTTATTTAAAAATAAAGTACAATTAACACAGATTGCTCAACATATATTTTTATTTTTTTCGTCTTCAAAGGAATTTTATTCTATGAAAATATTTCATTAATTAATTAATTTGTTATTTAAATTTAATTTGAAATATAAAAAAAAATTATAAAATATTTTCTAAATAGATTTTTTTAATATTTTCAACATATAAATAATCAAACGAAATATTTTCATTTTAAATACTTATGCTAGGTATTTTAATTGAAATAATTTTAATAAAACAAAAATTTAATTTTATAAAATAAATAATTTTGGTTTTTATTTTCTAAAATCTTATAAAATATTAATTAACATATTTTAAATAATGAAAATAAATATACAAAAGTTTTAAAATTAAAAAAACTATTGCAATCGAATAATTTCTGTAAATATTTTCTAAATTTAATTAAAAATTAAAAGAATACTTTATGTGATGATAATAAAATGACTGAAACAGATAAAAGTTATGAATTTTTTTCATAATCTAATTCTGACGAAATAAGAAACATTTACATTTATAAGACCCATGTGGACTTGTTTTCGTTATTGCCAATTTTATCACTTCTAAGTTTTTCAGAAAGCATAGCAACATATAAATAACTACATATATACGTGACAAATATGCTTTATATATCTAAATAAGATCGATTAGTGTTTGCCAGTTTCGTAATAAATAATTTAAAGAGCTACTTAACAAATATTATAGGTTTTAGGACATCCCAATAGCTTTTATATACCCTTTTTATGGTATATCTCGAATGTAGTTAAAGATTGTTATAAATAAATAGTTAAACTTTAATATTTTTAGATTGGTAATGTTAAATAAGCAAACTATTCAATTAAAACTTTGCAAATGTAATGTAAATTAAATGTAAAATAAATTATACTTAATAAAAATATTAAAATCTTTTGCCATAGTTTCAGGAAAACTAATCAAAAAGAAAATTATATTAAAAATAATTGTTTACCCTACTGTTTAGCCAATAACATTTTTTTTTTATATTTTTAATAATTAAATTTTCCATGAAAAACCAATTTATTAAAGCAGATTTAACAAAAGAAATTGGATAAGTGTCAAAGAAATTCTATGAATTTAAACAGCAAGGAAAGAAAATAAATTAAATCTGTAATATTATTTCAATGTAGCTTTAAATAAAACCACAATTGCATTTATATTAAAATATGTATTTTTTTGTATTTTGTATCAAAAGTAGAAAAAATGAAATTGACTTCTTTACTATAAAATTACAATTCAATTATTTTACAATATCACGTTTGAAAGTCTTACGTTTATTGAAATACTATGTGAAAATTGATTTTAATATAAATATTCAAAGTGTATGCAATGGCAGAATTATAAAATTGTATCTCTATCATATTATTGAATAAATTACTCAATTTTTAATGTCAAGGTATTTGAAAACTTTTTTTTTTTGTCCCACTCAATATATTAAAATACGGTATTGAAACATACTTATATTTTTATATATTAATATTTCATAACATAATATAATTAAAACATATATAATAATGTATATACATATATGTATGTATATAGCATTTTCCTGTAACATTAATGTCCTATCAATTTATATTTATTGCTTTCAAAATTTAAAATTTAAATTTTTGGAAATGATCGAATTTGATTTGATAAAAAAAAGAACTAGTTATTAAAAGGAAAATTTAGTGTATTTGCAAAAAAAAAACTAATTTAAATTATAAAAAGACTAATTTCACCCAAAAATTCAATAAATTATTACAAAGCACTATAAATTTAGTCTTTCAGAATTGGATCTATAAAAATGAAAGGATCTTAAAATACAATTTGTAATATGTATTTTGTTTTGTTTTTCAATTTGCAAAATTTTGAATGAAGCACATGTGAAAATTAATGCCATTATATATAAAATATATTATATAATATGTTACACTTATTGTTCGCACGTTGTAATTTACTTGTAACACAAACAAATTTACTATATACCTTATTTGGTTTATTTTATAGATTTAATACCAACAAATGAGATCTTCTTTTGCAAAAGATTACCTTAAGCATTTCTTTATTTGATATATATACTCGAAATATACGTATATACATATATAAGCTTAAATCACATAAATTATGAAATTTATTATATTAATCTTTTAGGATACAATTTTATGTATAAGGAAATTATTTTATATTGTTTTTGTTTTTGCTTCTGTCTTCGCCATGAATTTCATTGAATGTACCAAATACAAAAGAAATAATATAATAATAAAAAAAAAATATTTTAGACACCACAGCAACCCAGCAACCCAGCATATAGAAAAAAACCATCTAATTTAACCAAAAGAATTTTTTTTTTATTATTGAAATAAATTGCCCATATTATTGTTTTGCAGATGTTTGAAATGTAATATCTTTGCAATAATATTATATAAAAATACGAAAGCCTACGAAATCTTGTTTATAACGCTTAACAAAAAAAAAATCAAAAAACTGAAATTAAATGAAAATATTATTTAAATCCTTGGAGTTGTTTTTGTTTTTAAATTTTTTTATTATTTAAAATTAAAAAAATAAATACAACACCTACTTATTATTATCCTTGTTTCTTGTTACTTGTTATATAGAACTGAAAAGCAATATGAAAATATTTAAATAAAAATTTCTGTAAAATTGGAATTATTTGTTTGATTTCAATATTCTTGGAATACAAAATGATATCTGAGAAAAAAGAATTTTTATTTTATATACTATAAATAATGTTTTGTAATTATTTAGCCCAGAAGATCAAAAAAGAATACTCCTATAATAATATACATATATGTACTTGCACTAACTAAATAATTTTCACAATCTTGATAAAAGAAAACACAATCTATATTCAATGATATTTATGTATAGTTCAATTTAAATTGATGCTAATATGACAACAACTTTGGAAGGTATTTTAAATAAGTATATACATATATACATATTTATGATTAAAAAGCATTTTTAGTATTTTTTAAATTAAACAATATATATATAGATAAAATTATCGTTTCCAGTAAATGCCTCGGAAAAATCATTTAATATTTAATGAACTACGAAAATGTAAATCAGAAAATTTTTATTTTTTAATAAATTTTGAGTAGTAACTGATTTTTTTTTATCCACACTACAAGGATAAAAAAATAAATAATGTTAATAATAATAATAAACAAAAATGTTTAATGTTTATAAAAGAATAACAAAGCTGTGAAGGTATATATAAAATAGAAGAACTTTATACTGATAGAAAAAGGGTTAACATAAAATAATATTTATAGGTTAAACTGAAAATATAAATATTTAGGTTAAATCCTGAATAAATTTAATCGACTATTTATAGATACTAAGAAAGTGATGTGTATAAATTTTGTTAGTCTTTATTTTTTACGCATAATTTCTTTTGACGAAAACATTTTTCTTTAATAAAAAATTTGTTCTACTGCATAATTTTACAATAAAAATATATCTATGTATATACATATATGTATATGTCTTCAAATTATTTTCCAACTTTAAACCATATAAAAAGTTTTTACAAAAAATTATTAAACTAGTTATTTAACTTTTCTACACATTTTACAGAAAAACAGAATAAGATTTAGCAATTTAACTATTTTCCATTTTCAAAACAAAAATTCATTATTATTATATTTTCATTAAATCTAAAAAGTTTTCCTTTTTATATTGCATAAAATATTTTTTGAAAATTTGCTATTCTTTAAAGAACATTATTTTTCATTTTATTTTTTGTACAAAAATAATTTTTATATTAATTTTAAAAATATTTGTACATATTTAAAAATAAAATTAATAATTTTTTCAATAATCAGCATAAAACTAAAATTAAATGTAATAGAATAATATTATTAATTTATGTAAAATTGTGACACGTGTATGAAAATCTTTACTTATTGGAATTCCTGGAATATGAATACAAAAGAAACAATCAATTATTATAAGTATTTTAAAAAAAAAAAAAAAGGTGCACTAATAAAATTTATTACATAAATATAAGATTGGTTGTTTTGTTTCTGAAAAAAATAACCACAAACCTGAATTTATTATACAATTCTATGAAAATATTCCTAAGGCTTTCCTATAAAATATATATTAAACCATAAACAAAGAAGTAAATAAAAACAAGGTCCAAGAAATGTAAAAATAGAATTTTTTTTTTCATGAATTAATTGAATATATGAATTTTTAAGGGTCATTATTATTTTTCTACTATACACATGCGGATCAATTAAGATTCATAATCATAATGAACTTGGCGATATACATATATTTGTAAAATTAGAAATTTCGACATAAATCTACTCTAATTCTGATAACTCACTAATTTGAAATATTTTCATAAAATAAACAATTTCTTACTCAACTTTAATAAGAAATTGTCCCAATTTATTAGCCTCCTCTCCTTATAGTTTTACATTTATAAATTTAGATAACATACATAAACTTTTAACCACAGTAATTAAATTATATAATCTTTAAATAAATGAAAGATAATGAAATAACGTTACGCTACACAAATAAATAAATAAATAGCTAATAAACTAAAATGTTACTATGTGAAATTAAATTCTATTAAAAATATAAACGAATTAATGAATTTTTTGTTATATGAAACATTATTGCAATTGGTATTTAACTTATTTCTAAACCTCAAAAATATAATTTCCTTTAGGCTGACAAACAATACGAAAAATTATTTATAAATAATTTCAATTTTGAATATATCATCAACTTTATAATGTGTACTAATACAAAGTACAATATTATATTTGTTCATATTTATACAGATACATATATTATAATATTTATGCTCTGTGTTATTTGAATAAATTTTGTCTGTTACTCAACACTTTAGAAAAGATAATAAGCTAAATAAGTATAAACATTAAATCTGTAAATGCAATGAAAGTTCAATTGAAAATTATGTATTATTGATAAATAGGATTACATAATATTGATTTTCTATAATATTACGTTAAAGGATTTTACTATATTAAAAAAAATATTTTTGCATAAATATATATAAATAAATAAATAATAATATTTAAGTAATTTTGAAATATGAAAATCAAAAATATTATAATTCCATTTTTTTAAATTAAAAATTATGAAAAATTTTACATGTGTTTTTGCTTTCACAATTTAAAAAAAAAAAGATTCATCATTTTTATAAATTATGATTAAATTTCTAAGAATTCCTTTTCTATAACATATTTCTACAAAAAGTATATAAGATACATTGATGAAAGGATATTTTTTTCTATTTTTATCATTTACCTGGCACACATGTTTCTTATCTTTTCTTTTTCATCAAATATATCTGTACAACATTTTATATACATATGTTTCAAAAGAGCATTCTAGTTGAAAATTGTATACATAATTAAAAAAAAATTAAATGCAATCATGTGTTAAATTCAATAAATACATAAACTTATTTTTTTTTTGTATTTATCACAGTCTACACAAATCAATTTTCATGAAAAATACAAAAAAAAAAAAATTTTATCTTGCATCCAAAAACAAAATATTTTAAATAATATGTTAAAAGTTAAAAGATCCTTCGGCTCTCTAATACTATTAGGTTAGGTGATTATTGCATGAGTATGAAATCCAATAATATAACCGAATATATTATACAGTCCTGTTCCGGACAAAAATTAATGTAATTTATAGTTCAATTTACATAATTTTTTATAGTCATAAAAATGAAGAGAAAAATATTAAAATTACAGCAAAATACTATCTGCCAACTTAAATTTTTTATGTGAATTGTCATAAATTTTATTCTTCTTTCAAAAATTTATCGGATAAGTAAAATAAAAACTTTTGTTTAAAATGTAGAAAAAAAAAACTGCTATTAATTTTAATAATAAATGACAATTTGCTGGGAAAATTTATCCTTTAAAATTCAATTTATTAAAATTTACAACATAATGTAATATGTTTAAAAACTAAAATAATTTATTAGAGTGTGATGAATATTTGAAAGTTTATTATATGTAGGTATGGTAGCTCTCTCTATGGTAATATTGTAAAATTGAAAAATTTTAATACATAAAAAATTAAATATTGTTATACCCTTATTAAATTAATATTTAATAAAATAATAGAAAATAATATTTTGTTGAAAGCTAGTCCTTACCAATACAATGTTATGTCATTTATAAATATATTAATGAAATCTAGGCTTTTAATGAACCATTTTCATCTTGAAGGCATGCTTTCTATATACAACCTAACCTTGCCATTAGAAAATATAATATCAAAGATAATTTACATCTTTGATAATATGCTTTTAAATATATTAAAATTTCTGACTTGTGGTTAGGAATTTTCAAAATTTTAATTTATAAAGGTCTCCGAAAAATTATAAATAGATTTCCTAAACTGAACAGCCAGAGTTCTTTGTTTGATATGGTATTAGTTAGGCACAATCAACTATATTTACATTTTTAAAGAATTTATTTATATTTTAAATTCATAAATATCCTATTGAAAATATCATCTCTTTTATGGTATTGTTATGGAAAATTTTTCTGAATTTATTTTTTATCGTCCTCAAACTATTATATACATTAATTTTTTTATAGAATTTTATTTTCGTAAATAGGATCTAATTTGCAATAACCGGAAGTAACTTATATAGATTTTCATCAAATTCTTTTATAAAAAAATCAACTTTTATAATTCCGTAAAAAAAAAAAATCTATTTTAGCTTAACAATTCTTTCTTAAAGATCTTTCTCTTTTTGTGTTATTTGCCACATAACAATTCTAGAAAAGCTTACGTCATACAACGCCATTTGTGGGTTAGCTTTTATTGCACGATATATTTGATTTTCATATTTTGTCATATATTTATATGTACATACATATATGGATATATATATTTTCATCTATAATAGTAATATTTCTTTTTTATATCTGTTTCAAAATCATAAAACTTTAACAATTTATATTTATCTTTAATTTAGTTCAATGAAATAGAAATTTTTTTACCATAAAAAAATTGTTAATTTAGACGCAAAATTGTCAAAAATTATGTATTATGTTATATTTATTTAATTTTATTTATGAATGTACATACATATGTATATATATATTTGTATATAATATGCATATTTATATATAAGTTACAAAAATTAGTAACAAATGGTTAACTCTAATGGTATGATGCATATATCTAAAAAAAATTCCATTCAGATATTTTTTGTTATATAAAAGAAATTAAATTATTTTTATGCCTTGTTGCCACCAAGAAATTAAAATTGTTTTAACGCAATTTCCCGACACCCGTTTCCATCATAGAAAGGTGTTTAGTTTTGACGTTTATCGTAATGATTCAATATTGTGAAATTAAACGTCATCATGAAATTTATAGAAATTATAAACTAATTCTTGTGTTTTGATTTAATTTTTCCAATTTTTATAATATTAATTATTTTAAACAACTACTATTATTGTATTAATTAAAATTTACTTTCTAAATCTTCACACATTTGAAGTTTAATTGACAATTATAGTTAACAATTTTTTTGCAGAGCTTATCAAGAGAAGTACTAGTAGTTAGTATCGACATATGAACAAGCGCAATCCACCAACTAAACTAGGCTTAGTGAATGAAAACTAGTCTTGTTTTGACAGCTTTTTTATATGAGAAAACCTAGAATAAAACCAGAAAGGGACTAGTTTTCATTCACTAAGCCTAGTTTAGTTGGTGGATTGCGCTTGTTCATATGTCGATACTAACTACTAGTACGGACTAAAACTAGTTTTAACACTTGGTGGAAACAGGCTGTTAGATTGAAAAATCATAAAAAACTGAAAAAAATTAGAAAATATTGTACGTACATATGTACATGTGTAAATTATGAATAGAAGAGATTTGCAATAAATTTCAAATTTCATTTATCCATATACATATACATACATAAAAGATGAATATATATGTCGTATAAAATAAGTTAGATATTTAAATTTTTGTTCATTTTTTTGAAAAATTCTCAATTAAACGGCATTTTTGTTAAAAAAATTAGTTTGTTTAAATCAAATTAATTAAAAATCATAGTACATAGACATAAGTGTGTACGTATTTTTTATTTAAACATTAACATTATTTAGATTTATCACACATGCTCTTGTGATTGCTAAATGATTAATATACCGGAGTATAATAATTAATGTACTACATATTATTATTTGTATAATTTTGTTGTTGTTGTTGTTGTTGTTATTTTATAATTTTTAAGGACATTTTTTTAAAAAGACAAAAGGGAAAATGTTTCTTTTTCTGTTTTTTTATCAAAAGAAAATTTTAACTCATAGGGATTTGTGTCAAAAAGTTTATTTCAAAAGTTTACTTTAACTTTTTCTTAAAAAAAATTATGTTTGAATTAATTAAATATAAAAAAAAATAATATGTATTTATGACACCAATTAAATATAATATGTATAACAAAATATTTTATTAAAATTTTATTTCACAAATTTAAATTATCTTTTTATTATTATTTTACATGTTTTCTGTGAATGACTCCTAACAAGAAAAATTTATTTATTTTTTAGGATTTTATTTTTGTATAGATATAAATATAAAAAAAAATCTTTATAATTATTTTTTATAATAAAATATATAAAAAAATGTAAAGAAATTATATAAAGTATAAACTAAATGATTACAAAAATACTAGAAATAAATTTCAATTAACTTTGTCATTGTCAGAAGATTTCCAAATGATATCACAATGATTTACGTTACGAATATTAAGCTTTTTTCTTATTAAAGAATGAAAAAAAAAAAAACAAAACAAAAAATAGTCAAGTAAGTATTATAATATAAATATTCAATTACACACAACACAGAAGAAAAAAAACTTTCACTTTGGTATAAGAAAATTTCCTTACTACTTAAAATATATCTAGGAAACATTTTGTATATATATAACTAAAAAGGACATTAATTTATTTTGTAAATATCCTCAGTCCTTATAAATTATATTTTGATATTTTAGAATGATATTATATATACATACATATATATGTAGTATATAAGCTTAACTAAAAGTACGGAAAAAAATTAAAGAAAATCTCTGAATTTTCAGTTTAGATTAATTGTAACAAATTTACGACAAGATTTTTTTTTATCAAATTAATCTACTTAATAATTTCTGTATTGTCTGGTTTATTGTAAATTTAATATTTTTCAATTAGCAACAAGAAAAGTGTATTTAAAGATCTTATTTCGACTTATTACCTGTTGGGTAAAAGTTTTGTTTTGTAATAATTCATGTTTAATGAACCTACATGAAAATATCATAAAGAAAGTTAACTTTTCAACAGTATCATATAATTAGTGATGTTGTATCAAAATCTTGTTTCTTTATATAAAACGAATTTTTAATTATAGTCTTTGATTATTATATCTATAAAAATATTTACTTGACATAATTTTTCAGTGAAATTTTGTATACATATGTATATATGTATATATGTATATAAATTATAATATGAGATAAATCACGTATTTTAATTCTCTAAATTTAAGCTAAATACAAAAGGTTTATTTATATACATATATAAATTAATGTTTATTTTCAAAAAAATTGTAACAAATTTACAAACAAGATTAAAATAATCGTGATCAAAATAATTTAATTAATTATATTAATTTACATGGTATTTGATTACATCCGCATATAATAATTTAAATATATTATGTGCATTTGAAAATAATCAGAAATTTATAAATAAAAAATATAAATATAAGAACAAATAAAATCAATTAATGATCAATTATCAATTATAGACGAATATGTCAACAAAATTAGAACGTATATGTAATTAGTAAATAAATTTAATTATAAAAAACACAGTTTTTTATATATTTAGTATATATATATGCCAAAAATTAATTACTGTATAAATAGAGAAGATCAATGTTATCTGATCCATTATTTCATTATTATTACGAATTCAAGTTAATAATTGTTCTATTTTTATAGATTCAAGTATGTTTAAAATTTAAACAGGATTAAATTATAAATATATATCTGGATTATGTACTTTATTCAAACACTTCATAGAATTTGTATTTGAAATGAAATGTAATTTAGAGTCTAATTACAAATATACTTAATAATAATCCTTGCTATAAAAATATTTCATTCCAATTAAATTCAAAGAGAAAATTATTATTTTAATAATTTTTGTAATCCTGACAGTACAAAAACAAAACTTAATTTTCCCCAATGATTTTATGTCATCAACCTGAACTTCTAATAAACTTAAATTATAATATGGGTGGGTATATGTATAAAATAAGAAAATAAATATAATCAAACTGTGCCAACATTTGATTTTATAAATGAAATTTTTGTATTATGTATGTAATTATATATCACTATTCAAATATGCTGGTATATAATTTTATAATTTACTTATATTTATAAAAAATATAAAAGTTCAATCAACTTCTTATAATAATTCACTTGTATATATATAACTTATTCGCATTTAAAGGCTAAATATATGTATATACTTTATATTTTCAATTTTAATTCATTAATAAATTATTTACATAAAATTGTTAAATTAATGTACAATTTATTTATATTACAGAACAATATTAAATCCACTGAGTGAATTGTATAAACCAGTTGATTCAGTAACTAGTAAAAGTAACAAGGTCTCCGTAAATTACGAATTATATTTTGCGAAATATTTTAAAAAACAAAAATATCGATTTGCAGTTGACATTGCCAATTTCTTTTATATGCAAAACTTTTCCAATTTTCTATTGATCAGACAAATAAACGAATAATATAGTTGAAAATTAAAAAAAAATGGTTATTATTCATGGTCATCATTTTCACTATTTAAAATCTTTTCAAAACATTTGATTCGATCTTTTTACAAGAACAAAAAATTCATTTTATTTATTTTAAGAGCTTTTTTAATTTTCTTAAAAAAAATTTCATAAATAATTCCATTAAATTACTATGTAGTCAAAAGTTACATGATACTAAGAAGGTTGATTACTGGAAATTTTATTTTTCCCCATGTTTTTATTTTTGATATATAATTGATGTAAATTACTAATGTGTTTGATAATCAGCCCCCATTATTATTCAACAAATTAAATTGTCTAAAATAAATTATTATTACATACTATGATTTTATATTTCTCATTTATATACAATACAGCAAATTTGAATAATATTATTTTTAACTTCTTATTAACTATTACAATAATCATATATGTAATCTTAAAATAAACTAAAAGAATATAAAAAGTATACCAATTAAATAAAATCGACCACCAAAAGCTTTCCAAATTGGTATATAATTAACTATATAGCTTAATAGTATTATTAACCACGATATCAACACGAACATGACAACAATATTAATTCAAATATAAATTTATTCATTTAATTAATATTTTTACTAAATTCTTAATAGACGTGTTAACGTTTATATGAATTAAGTATTATTTAAATTAAATATCTAATTGAATTACTATTAACTACGTATTGATTTTGAAGAAAAAAATATAAATTTCATTACGTATAAAATCCTTTTTAATATTTAAAATTTCTTATAAAATTTATTAACCAAAATAAAAATATTTTAAAAGCAAACCTCAGCATTTCTAGAAAATTTTTGTTCGTTCTTAATTTTACAATATAAAAAGCTTAATAAATTATTTAATTTATTTGAATGAAATTTTTTGGTGAAAATCAAAACCAAAATAACCAAAAAATTTTGGGTAAATGAGCGTCATAAAATATTCTAAAAACATGTTTTTTTTATGTTTTTAGTCATTTTGTTTTATATTCATTTGCTAATGGTTTTCAGTTTTAAAATTAAAATACTAAATTATATTGTATATTTTAAATAGTCCTTATTCAAAAAAGTTGGACCTATTATAAAATATTCAAAATTCTTTAAGTTTATAAAATTAACCAAAGATTAAATCAAATGATTCAATATTTTATTATATTTTAATTTACGTAGAAATGATTTTATGGAAATACTATAGTATTTCAAGAATTTGCAATTTGGATTCAAAATATTTTTTAATGTTTAGTTGAAATATTAATTATATGTATAAGTATATGTATGTATTATAATGAAAAAAGTAATTATACAATGAAGCAAAGTGTTCACTTATTTGGAATAATATTTATTATATAGAATCAAATTTAATTATACATTTAAGTTAAGCAAATTTGGTTGCCTTTTATAGAATTATTGGATCTTTTTTTATTTCAGAGTGCTAATTAAATTATCTGATAGAATTGTAGCGGAAATTCAGAATTTCAGAATTATGTAATAATGTGTAATAATGAAAAGTTATATTTTTTTATAATTTACATAAAGTCTTATTGAAATTATTGTTGTTTTGTTATAAATATTTACCACCAATCAATGTTTTGTCGAACGCATGTCAACCCAATCGGTTAGTAAGTACATAAATCAAGAAAATATTTTAGACTATATTTGCTGACTCTGTTAATCCATTTATGTACAAATTGGATTTTATTTCTTGCAATATAAATTTTTAATATATAGAATTTAATGTCATAAAAAGATAAACAAGTTATAGAAAATAGTAAAAGAAAAATAATACTTATTTTAATTTTTTTTTTTTTGTTCTAAATCAGTAAATTATATTTATGCAACAATGAAATTTTTTGAAATTAAAGTAACAAAAAATGGATACAATATTTTGTTGAATACAAATTCAAATGTCTGGTCTGGATGAAACCTATTTCCTTCCAAAATTTTAGAATTTCAATTAATAGAATTTTTCTTTTCCTAATTGCATTCTTTTTTTTTTCAATTCCGATTAATGTAAATATTTATTGTGGATCTTAAATAATCTCTCGTAATCAATAAATTTTTTTATTGTTAAATAAAATATATAACAACAGTTTTTTATATAGAAATTATTCACGATATTATCATTTTTTTTTCAATCGAAATTTTGAATTTATTTATTACTTATAGTATTATTTTCAAATACCATATAGAAAATAACTTAATTAGCATATTTTTAAAAATTTAATAAAAGAATTACATATTTATAATAATTTAAATTACTTGTGTTATTTGTCAGTTTATCGAATTTATTGTAAAAGTATATTTCAAATAATTCAAATTAAATTAAGAAAATTACTTAAAATGACATTTTTCCTATTTGATTTATACATATATTAGAGGACATTCTTCATATTTCCTATTTAATTTTGATATATCATAAATTATTTACCATCAATAATATGAAATTTCAACAAACCCAATTAATAATAAAAAAAATTTCAAATATTATTTTTTAATATATTAAATAAAATAATGAATAAATAAAGGTTTCCATCATCAACAATTCTTTTCATATTTAATTTAAAATTTATACATTCATAAATTGTTAAAACTTTACGTTTTTTGTAAAAAAAAAAAATACATTAAAATGTCTGTCTATAGATTATATAGATTTATGAGAAATCGAAGATATAATTAATAAATTTAATAAATATAAATTGAAATTTAGATATCATAAATATAATAAAAACTAAAATAGTAATTAATTCACTATATTGATTCGTAGTACATTGTACATATGTATACATAACAGTAATAATTTCATTTTTTTTATAGTAATATTAAAAATTTGATTTCAAAATATATATTCTGTCAAAAATCAAAGTTTTGGTATATTATTGATTTAAAAAAATGGCAAGGAGTTCCAAGAGCAAATTAATAATTAATAAAATCAACATATAAAATAAATAATATTTAAAATATTTCTGTCTTTATATATGTATGTATAATATATATGTACATCAGAAAACTGAAATATAATCAAGCCTATTAAAATTTACAATGTAAACATAAAAACAAATTAGTTAACAAGAAAAAAAAAACATTTAAAAATTAGGAAATATTTTTTTTATATCTTGTAAATTATAATTTTATTTCTTGGAATTTCTTCTAGATTTGTCAATAAAATAATTATCTATCTATAAGAATAAATTTAAGGGCCAATCTTATGGATTTGTTTATTTTAAAAGATCCCTTCAGCATTTTTTTTAATTATTAGGTATTATATAATTAAATAATTTAATGATGAGATTATATATGAGAAAAAATTAAAATATTTTATATATAATAAAATAATAAACGAAATTATATAGAATCTATAATCTTATGCTAATTTTATATTTTGTAGATAGATAAAAAAATATGTAAAAAAATTTTTTTACATAAATAAAACAAAACAGGAAAATATTTTACATCATAATAAAAAATTTTTTTTTATACATATTATAATTGTTTATATATTTTATTTCATTTAACAAATTATCAATCAATTATAACAACAACAGAAATAACATAATATGAGCTTATTAATCATAATTTGTCAGTTGGTTCAAAAATTTTTTTATAATTTTTGTTATAAAAAAGCAATTAATTAAAGTACACATATTAAAGGAGAATTCTGGTCATGAGTTTAAGTATACTTATGCTCATATATCCGTTTATACAAGCAGACAGTATTTTTCCAACTTTTTTCATGTTTTGTAATAAGTAAACTAAATAATAATAAATTTGTACTGAAAAAAACACCGCATAGCTAGTACTTAATAATATTTCAATTTGAGATTCATTTGAAAAGCATTAAGTCCTTGAAATTTTATAGACAACCTTTAAATAATCGATTTATTCAAAATTTTGTGACTATATGTCTTCAGCTTTGGAATACGACGATGTAATATTTTAAGTTATGTTAAGTCTATATTAAATATTATTCAGTATATATTATGACCAAAATAACATTTAGAATACAATCTAGAATCTAGATAATAACAACTACATATATCTATCCATAAATAGATTTATGAATATGTATACATTATCTTAGATAATTTCAAAATATAAACTATATATGTACATTATGCTAAAACTAATTTTATAATAATTATTTTTGGATAAACGAAACTTTGTTTATTTTTAGGGGTTGACCCATTATTCTCTCAAAAATCTTTAAATTCCCAAAAAAATATAATCAAAACAATCCCAAAGCAGATTATTTTTATTGTGTCTAAACGTTTAGGATATGCAAATTAATATATGTATGCGAAAAAAAAAATGTTTTTTGTACGTAATTAATTCATTTATTTTTGGTTTTTCATGTAAAAAAAGATTTGATTATTTAAATAAAATACAAATATGAAAAAAAAACTATGTTTATAAGTTTAATAGTTTATGGTAAATAAAATATAATACTTATAACACTAATCATAGAAAAAATCATAAAAGGTTTACATAAAAATAGTTTTTTACTATATAGATTATAGTTTTGAATCTGAAAGATTCAAATTAACCGGAAAATAATAATAAAAAAATTTTATGTACATATTTTTATGAAATGACCAAAGCTTTGTTAAATAAAAAATAATCCTTACCAAAATTTTAATCGTTTTAAAAAAAGGAATTTTAAATTTTATTATTTTGATCGTAAAAATATGAGCAAAAAACAGCAATTTAAAATATTATTTTCATATCATGCAATATTTTATACCTTATCTGTTAATTTCTAGATAAACTATATAAATTTTTGTAAAACTTATGGAATATCAAAAATTATATTGGTTTCTTTTAATGATTTTAGTAAATTTGTTAATCACAATATGACAAACAATCATTCCAATATACATTTTAATTTTATAAATATGTAATTACATATTTATCATATGTAAATAATATGTACAATGAAAATAATATAAATTTTTGAAACCTTGAAAAAATATAATTAAAATAATTTATAAGCCAATTAAAATCATTAAACTGAAAATATATATTAAAATAATTGCAATTTAAAGATACAATGAACTTATTTTAAAAACAATTGTAAAATTGCGATATAAAAAAAAAAATGAAATGAAGGAAATCTGATTTAAAAAAATATTTCAACATAAAATTATAAAAACCTGAAATTTTAATGTTAAAGTAAAGTTGTTATTATTTCGTTGAAAAATCAGGCTTCAAAAAAAATTACAGAATCGCTAATAAGCAGAAAGAAAAAACATAATATTATTTTTTCTTTGGTATATGAAAAGATTTAAATCATGATATTTAAGTACCAAGTTATATACATTTCCGTATTAAAATTTATTTTGACATTATTTATTATAATTATATGCCCTAAATAAGTAAATTTAAAATTTTAAAAAGTTAATTATTAATTAAATTCTGGTATAATATATAAAAATGTAATCATGGTCACAAATTCTATATTTTAAAAGTATTGTTCCCATTAAAAATCTTGTTTGATTAATTAATTTAATAAACTAAATAAGACTTGGTACTATTGAAAGTAGTAATAAGACATATATATCAGTTTATAATAATAATTATTTTATAAAAACATAAGATACCAATGATATGTTTGACCAAAAATCCACAATATAGAAAAATATTAATCCTAATGACTTTTGTTGATGTCACCAAATTAATAAGTGTTTAAAATCTAAAAATAATTATTTAAGTGATAGATTTTTCACAAATGATTGATTATATATAACTTAAAAAAATTTGAAATTGAGTTTTGATTATAATAAATTATTAATGTTTAGAGAATTAATTAAATTAAAAAGTGTTCAAAGAAAAAAAAGGAAAAGGTTTTAATTCTTAAATACAGGATTGCCACATCAATGTAATAATTTTCGAAACAGGGAAATTTTTTAATTTTTGAATATTTTCTTGTCTCATATTTATATCACTGAAAGGCAACCAAAAAAAATCTTTAAAAATTTATAAGTTTTTAATATTCTATATCAGATTTTCTGATATCCCCTAAAAATGTTTACAATAAAAAACCGATTTTTAAATTTAAAATTATTACTCACTTATTTAAAACTAATCAAAAATTCCATTAAAAATCCAGTTTCTTCAAAAATAAAATATCTTATTAGTAAAACTTTTATAACTTCTTTGTACAAATTTCTTATGTTACAATTATTATTATTTGATTTTTTTTTTAACTATGGTTATATCAATTTTCCATTTTTATTAATAATTTTATTTAAATATTTTAATATTTTTGCAAAAGAAAAAAAAAAAGAATATTTTTCAAACTAGTTTTTTTTTTACTTTTAATTACTTTTACACTAAAATTTTTACAAACTTGATTTTGTAAAATTTAATATTGAATTTTAATTAATTATACATATATATACACATTCTTCTAATATTTATATATTATTATAATTTTTTTATAATTAACCATTTTTTATTTAGGATGATTTTATGGGATTAGTTAAATATTGAAAGAAACTATAAAATTCCACATAAATTTTGATATATTTTTTATATATATATACATATACATATAAATATAATTATTTAAAATTCGGAAGATATTATTTTATTAATTAGATTTAAAATCTATTACAAAATTAACAAATTTTGCGCTTAATTTTTTCAAAAGTTTTTTTTATGTATTTAAAATTTAAAATGAATTTATATTAAAAATTAATTACATATTTTTGAATAATATTTCTTTTATTAAATTATTATTATAATATCACATAATTGGTACACAATAACATTTATAATTTCACATTTATAATAATAATTTCCATTTTTGATCTTATTTAAAAAAAAAATTGTGTTAATTTGTTAAATATTTTAATTTAAAATCACAATTTAATTCACGATATTTTAAAAAAAACTTTTATTAAAACACTAATTTGAAATTGACAAACATTTAAAGAAGAAAATACAATTTTTCAAAAAATTTTTAATAATTATGAAAACTAGTTTAACTGCCTTTAATTCTTATTTTTGTCAAGCGTGTATCTTGTCTCGTCTTCAGAGTTAAACTAAATAACAAATTTTTTATTTATTTTTTATCTGAGGAATATACATATATTTTTTGTTTTTTTTTTTGCAATACGAATAATATGATTTTGCTTTAATATTATACTATCAGCAACAAAAAAATTATATATATCGCAGAAGAAAAAGTATCTCTGGTTTTGTTATATGTGTGATAATGTTGTTAAATATATTTTTACAGGCTCTTGAATGAATATTTTATTTTGTCATACGCTGCTGTTGTTACCGGTCACAATGAAAATGCTTCTTAATTTTTTAATTTCAAAAAATTTCTGATATTATTTTGAAATTATAAAAATAAGTAAATAGTTTTTTTTTGTTTTGATAATTAAAAAGTATAAATAAAATTTATTGAATTCGCCGCAAGAAACAAAAGCTTAAAGAGGGGAACATTCTGATAAGGAAAAAAATGTTGATAGAAAAAGAGCTTTTAACTTCTGTGTCCTATTCTATTCCTATATTTAAATTTAACTATATACATATAAGGATGTATATATATTTTATGGAAGGAATAACGTGCAACAGGAGAATAATTTATTACATTTATCATTTGGGAAATAAAATTTTTCATAAAAATTTAAATAAAAATTATTATAATATTAAAAATAAATAATTAATATGAAATTACAAAAAAATATATATTTAAAGATTAATTAATTATATTATATACATATGTATATATGTACATTTTAAATATATGTATAAGTATATGATATATGATAATGTATAAATAATGTAATGTTAATTTTATGGAAACGTGTTTATGGTTTTTTGTTTCTCGGGTTAAATAATTTATGATAAAAGTTTACAATATATTATTTTATTTTCGATTAAGAATTTTTATGTGGTTCATTGAATTTTATAATAAACAAGAAAATAATAATATGTATAAGTATAAGGAAACCGGTAAGTGAAATGTGGTTGACAATTAATAAAATAGCGTAAAAACTATAAAAGTTTAATAGAATAATATCGTAAAGCTCAGATGTGATGATGATAATTTGACATGATGATTTTATTTCAATGGAATTCAAATTTATTATATACAATTTATCAAAATTGTAATAATATTAATCAAATCTTATATAAGAATATGGTAAAAAAAAATTATGGGGAAGATATAACATTGAAATATCTGCTTCAAAAATAAAGATATGTATATATATTTTAATTAAAAATAGTTGTTATATTTTCTTTCAATTAAATAGTAATAAGTATGTATTTATTTCTATCATTTTATAGATTGATTTCGGAATAGTTGAAATGAACCAAATAAGTATAAATTGTCGTATACTGTTATTCAATATTGAAATTCGTTTTTTTTTTTGGAAACACAATTTCAAAATTAAAATATACACAATTTTCTGTGGTTAATTTGGTACATTAAACATATATATACACCTGGAAATTCTTGATTGAGTCCAAAGGTTCAATTAAATTCAAATAGTGTTTTGTTATTTTTTAATTATTTTATATATTTAAGATTATATTTTTTAGATTATTTTCTTGTTAAAACAAATTTTTTTCCAACATTTTATTTACAAAATTGTATTACAATTTAAATTTTCCAATAAAATTTTACCAAATTTATATGAAAATGATGAATATTTCAGGATATTAAAAAAACATGTCAATGACGCTTGAATTTTTTCAGAATTTTCACGAGTAAAAAGATACGAGTAAAAAGATTTTATTAACACATAATATTTTATTTGTTTTTACTCATATCCTTTTTTCTCATATTGCACAAAAATATAGAAATAATTATCTGATTATGTTTTATATGTCAATTTATAATTTCTATTTTCATATATTGATTATAATATATTTATCTAATTTTATTGTATCTTAAACATCCAGTAAATTCCGAAATACATATTATGTATACGATTTTTATAATAAAGGAGACATAACATAGTCCCTTTATCACCGAACTTGTTAATGATTTCATGTATTTTGTTAAACAACCCAAACATTCGTAAAGATTAAATTATATCCTTGTTTATCTTTTTGATTTCGATTAATTAATATAAGTTTGAAGATTCAACTCAAGTATATTATTCTCAATAACACCTAGAATAATAAATGAAATCAAAAAATCATCAAAGAATTCTAATCATGATTAAATATAATTTGATACTTTACATAATATATATTAATATTGAATTGGGGTATTCCGATATGCAATATAAAAAATTCTTTTAATGTTTTTTTTTTTTTTTGATTTTAAGAAAATAAAACAAAATATTTAATGGACATAAAAAACTTGTTTTCCTTTCTGAATATAAAAAAAAAATGAATAAAAGAAATACAAGAATAAAAAACAATAAATATATATTTATTTTCCTCGGTATTTTATTTAAAAAAATGATAAGATTTTATTGACAAAACGTTCCACCACATAAAACACTGAAATTATATATTAAATAACATAAAACTACAACAAATCTTTGATTCTAAACACATATAACAAGAAGAAAAAAAATATTGGAATACTTGGAATATTTTCTTAAATTCCTAGTTGAAAACTTTCTATAAATAAAACGATTTTTATCAAGGACACCGATATTTGTATATAATCATAAGAAATTATTAAAATAAAAAGAAGTACATATATTAGAAATACAAATTTTATAATCCGGAGAGTAGTATTCAAAGTTTTAATTCAACTATTTAAAAAATTGGATGGTTGGTTGGTTGGTTTGAAAGGGGGCGTCAAAAATCACCACGCACCAACGCCAGAAAAAATCATAATATTCCATTACATTTAAGGACTATCTGTAAAATTAGTATTATGAAAGAAAATGGCAAATATTAATTGTTTAAACTAAAATTATAGCGAAAAACTGTATTTAATTATTCTTATTCGCAATGTCTTCTTGTTTGATCACTTTGGATAGTCCTTAATTTAACCACCTTGTGATGTGACCGACGGCATTATTTATAAATCTTTTATTTGAAACTTAAAAGCATATTTTGTTAATTTTCAAAAATATAAATGACTTATTTTTAAATTTTAAATTTATTATCAAAAATATCTTGATCCCCTCTGATGGATTACTTTTGTTCGTTTTTTTTTTGCCTATTTTTAAGATAAAATGTAAGCCGGTTATGTTAATTGGTTTGACCTTTTTTTTTTAATTCAAGCTAAAATATTGTGGAACCATTAATGTTAAAAATTATGATTATTAAAAAATATATACAAATACGATATAAGTATGTATACATATTTCATATTTGTTATATTATAATCGATAAGAAATCTGATTAGAAGTCATTTTAAAAATCATTCAAAATTCTTATTTACTTATTTAGAAAAAAAGAAGGAAAAAAGGACACAAATATTTTTTTCTTGCAAATAAAAGTTTTATAAATATTAATTTTGTTTCCTTGCTTTTTGAAATTATTTATATATTATATTTATATTGGTAAATGATTAAAATTAAAATTATGGGTTTGATATTTATAAAAAATTGTATAAAATATTTCATAATTGATTAAATATTTGAATGTAGATATAATTTATATAGCGCTTAATTCTTTTTTTTTTCGAATTACATACACATATATAAAAAGAAATTATTATTAATTTTCGGGTATCAATTGCAAGGACATTCTAATATTTTTTTAATTTGTTGAAGAAAAATATATAAGTGATTTAATAAATTTAAAGTATAAGTATTTATATTTTTATAGAGTGAAATTTATCATTAAACATAAGATATTCAATCTATTTTTTCCTTAATCGCCTAAGGTAAGATGTATAATTTATAGATTTCATAATATTTATCAAGCAGTTCTTCTACTATCATTAAATTATTAAAAAGATTAAAGTTTATAATTAAATAAACTGATTCTATATCGACCAAATTTTATTATACTTGAAACAAATAATTGCTCATTAAAATAATAAAATCTTCAGCTTCAGCTTTATTATATTAAAAAAAATTTAAATTCTATGAATAATATCCAACTAATAATATAATAATTCATTCAAAGTTTTTAATTGATTTTTAAACTCTAAATAACCACTTAACATAGATAAATAGATTCTGTTATTTTTATAATAACTTTTTTTCCCATTAAATACTTGAACATCAATCTAATAAATTTATAACACTAATTATTAATAAAAACGTTAAGGTATATTGAAAATTGTATCAGAAAAGTTATATTTAGAAATACTTATTTAACGTTATTAATAATAATAATTGTATTACAATATAGGTTAACAATCTTTTAAATACATATACTAGGAAAATATAATTTAAATTTTAATATTTAAATTTTATATTGTACTTGCAATAGTAAATGAAAATGAGAATTATAATAATTTTCAAATTGTATACAAAATTGAAAATTCACTTACAAGACATTAATTAACTAACAGTGGCAAATGTAATGTATACATATATTCTTTACTCTATTTATTTGTGTTATTCCAAGGATTATAATAACCATATCACTTTTGTCGCAGTGTGTAAATTATTTAGGAGTAACAAACTGTCTTCAGTGTATAAATTGTTTTCAACAAATTATCTTAATTTTTTTTGTCATTTTTTAGATTTTCCTTATACGTATGTGCAATATTTTATATTTTACTAATGAATCTCATTCAAAATCATCTCTTATTAAAAACTTCATTAAACCATATGCATATCCTGCTTTAATTCATAAAATAAAAGTTACTTAGTGTTACCACATAAAGGATAAAGCTGCAAATTATTTTATCACCTATGAAATATATATATTGCTATCAAAATTATTATATTCTGGAAATTATAAAAAAAGAAAACATTATTCTATAAATATAATTAATTATTTTCATAATATTATCTAAGAAAGTACGTTATAAATATTAATATTATTATTATAAGAATATTTATGATGATATTTTTATTATAATCCAAGATTATTTATGAACCGAAAAACATTTAATTTTTTTGATATTTTATAAAAAAAAATCTTTGTAACTGATGTTAACTTTTTTAAGTATCAATTTAAAGATTTCCTTATTGAATTTTGAATTTCAATAAAATTTATTTAGTTGTAGACTAAGAGCTGACTAATAGAAAAATTAAATATATATTTTGTAATGATATAAAATATAAAATAAGTAGGTATATCATTTAAAAGGAATTCTAATCAAATATAGGATGTAGTGTTTTATTTTATTTTCTCCTTACAATACAAATTATCTTAAATTTAATAAGAATTCGATACACGTACATAATATTTAACAAAATATTGTTGCAAAAATTAAATTTGAAATATTAGACAGAAAAATATTATGTTACAAAGATTTAGGTCAAATAATTTTTATGATTTTTATACGGTATTATAAATATGAAAGAGAAAAAATATTTAATATAAAATATCATATCATAATAAATCCTGTTATTACAAGGAAACCGAATTGGAAAATGTTACTTAATGTCAAAAAGTATCAAAATCTTGCAACAAGTGGTAAAAGGATTTATTTAATATATTTTATTTAATGTGGTATTAAATAATATAAATTTATTGTATATAAAATTGAATGGATTTATAACTAATATAAAATTAGTATTATAAAAATTAATGTATTATAAATAGAATACAGAAGTAAATAAATTGTGCAAAAAATAATGTATGGTATATTGTATATATATAATATAATTATGTCGTATATGTATATTGTAATTATGAATAAAAATAAATATTCAAAATAAATTCTTGGCATTTGGTAGGTATATAAATTGTCTTTAAGATTTTTAATTGTATGAAGTTTATATAATTAAGAATTTTCTTTATATTAATTTAATACATTGGTCTAATAATATTAGTATGTATTGAAATGTTAATTATATTTTGAAATATATATAAATATAATGTACAAAGGCTACTTTGTAGTTTTGTGAATAATTTATAATGTAAATGAAAATGAAACTCTCTAACTAAATCATATAATTTGTTATTCATGTTGATTGTTCACTGATTCTTTGTATTAAACTATGAAAAATAAGACGTTATACACAAGACTTATAATTTTTCAGTTAAAAAAGATATAATATTAACAATATAATTTTCAATATAAATATTTATTTGACATTTTTCAGTAAAAAAGAAGAAGATAATATATTAACAATATATATATTTTCAATTTTGTTTTTTAAGCCATTTTTCAACTTTCTCTTTATTCTGTTCCATCCATTTGATATTATTTTTGACATTCTCTAATGCTTCTTGTCTAGCTGCTGTTCCAGCACCTGCTTCTGGATTATCTTCAAAAAATCTTTCCATTTCTTTAAGTTTTGTTTGTGTTGCAAAACGTCTAGTAATTGCAGGAATCATTCGACCTAAGTAACGTTCGTTTAAACCAAAACGATCAACCATTTTCACCCAATTCTCACGTACATAATCCCAAATTAAACTTTCACCAATTGGATTTTCTGCAATATTTTGTAAACATGAAAAATAATCTTGTGAACGGACATTTTTTTCATCCCATGCTAAATCAATGAATCTAAATATATATATCAAATTATTATCGTTTTATAGAAATTGATATGATAAATATTTTATACTTTTTTAATATCCATGGTACTTGAATCCCACTTAAACCTTTCATCAATTTTAGTTTTTCCGTAGCATCAATTTCATTAATAAATAATTCCCATACTGTATTCCAATTTTCTTCATTACCAGACATTTTCATACCATAATAATAAACAAGACCACGTACATCTGGTTTTGGTGGATTTGTTGGTTTAGCTATCCAATTATTGAATAGTTTGCCCACTTGAGCAAGACAATCTTTGTGATCAAGGGAACAAGCAGCATTTAAAATAGTATTTCTGAACAAACTATAAAATAAGAAAATTATTTAAAAATTAATACATAAATTTATGATAAATCATATTTTTTGTACTTTTTTAAATGATCGTCATCAATAGTCCAACCAAGTTCTGTATAAATGCTATCAATTAATTTTCTAGCATATTTTAGATAATCTTGATTAATATCTGTGTACATTAACATATTATTTAAGGATATTAATTTTGCTGTTGCAACAGTCCATGGTGCATATTCATTTTCATTCTGTAGATAATTAGTTAATTCTAATGCCGTATCATATGGTAATTGTGTAGCATCAGCTAATGCAAATATATCATTTAACAAATGTGCACGATCTGACACCGAAAATTCCTATAATAACATTAAATTAATGTAAAAATAATAATAAATATAAAAAATCTTTATTTTTACATCCTTATCAGTAATCAACGCATTAGTTATAGCAGTCCATAGTTCAATTGGATAATTGACGCGATAAAAACCAACTTGATTTTTATTCAATTTAAACCATTTTACGTCACTATCAAATTCAATTATTTCTGAAATAAAAATCATACATTGTATTTAAAATATCTTCTATAAATTTAATTTCTTTATAGTTTAAAAATAAATTTAAATTTTTATCTTACCTTCTGCATCAGAATGTTTAAACCATATTCTTTGAACATCTTTATTATCACTAGTAAAATAAGTAATTGGAATAGTCCAACGATAACTGTTTAATTAATAAGATAGAGAAATAAATTACTTTCAAAAAATACTATACATAAATTTAAAATTATGTTAACTTACTTAAATGGTGAATCATTAAAGATGCGTTTTTCATCTTCTGGATTGGCTAAAAAGCGTTTTTGTTTTATTTTATATGCTTTATTACTAATTTTTGTTACTTCTACAACTGGTAATCCCATTTGTTCAGTCCATGTTTGCATAATTAACCTTATTAACAAAAAAAATAATAATATTCATATTCAAAAATATAAATTTTTTTAGAAATTCTTTTCTTACTTTACATCAAAAGGAAATCCTAATGAATCAATTTCAGTTAATAAATCATCTGTAATTGCATTACTATATTTAAATGCATTTAAATATTTTGTAACAGCTTCTTGAAATTTCTCAGGACCAACAAAATCTTCTAACATACGAATTATAGATGCACCTTTTTTATATGTTATTGAATCAAATAATTCAGTTATTTGATCTGGATTTTCAACAGTTTGTATAATTGGATGGGATGCTAATGTACCATCAAATTTTAATACACCATGCATATCAGTTATCGTAAATGCATCTAACTAAATTTTAATTAAATTAACTAATATAGTTTTTTCTTCATAAATTTTAAAAATCACATACATACCATTTTCCAATCAGGATATGCAGCATTAAGTCCTTTATAAACAATGTAAGTAGCAAAACCTTCATTTAACCACAAATCATTCCACCATTTCATTGTTACTAAATTTATAAAATTAAAATGTTTTTATTTGTTATATATTAAAATTGATAAACAAAAATGGTTTATAATTATTAATTTTTTTTTTTTACAAAACTAACCTAAATTGCCAAACCACATATGGGCAAGTTCATGTGCAACAACACTAGCAACACGTTCTTTATTGCCAGCAGAACTTATTTTTTCATCATATAACAATGCGGTTTCACGGAATGTTACTAAACCCCAATGTTCCATGGCACCTGATACAAAATCTGGAATTGCAACCATGTCTGCAAAATATAAAAAACTTTTAATTTAAGAAATTTAATGAACATTTGATTAATTTTATTTTAAATAATTGGTTTTAGTGGTTTCAATATGTTATTTAAAAAAAAATTTAGAACAAAATTTAATTTCAAAATTAATTAAAAAAAATTGTTTTTATCTGAAAATTTTAAAATAAAATAAAATAAAGGTCATTATTTATTATTAATTAAATATATTTAAAACACGAAACACCACCTGCCTAATTTTATCTTTACAATCTGAACAGCAACAAATAAAAATAATCAGTCGTATCAAATTTAATATTATATATATATATATGTATAAATTATTCATAAAATATAAATTTAATATATATATATTTACCTAATTTTGGTAATGGATATTCAATTTGAAAATATTGTATATAAAATTCTGTAACTTTTTTTCCAGTTTCTAAAGCAAAATCAACTTTATTTAATTGTGCTGGTGTAGCAAATACTCTCATTTCGAAATTATTGCCAATTCCCCCAGTATCAATTGTAGTATTTTTAGATTGAAAATCAGAAACAATAAAACAAGCTAAATATGTGCTCATTTTAACACTTTCATGAAAAACAACTTCAGTTGTATCACCATCTGGAATTTCATTCTGAAAATAAATTGTCTTACTAAACAATTTGCTTTTTTATATATAAATGTAAAAACTCACTTCAACATTCATATTAGATAAGGCACTATAATTATCATCCGTTGGTCGTACTAATGTTACTTTAAATGTCGCCTTCATAGCTGGTTCATCGAAACATGGAAAAGCTTGACGAGCAAATGTTGGTTCAAATTTTGATGTAGCTATCCATCTGAAACATACACAAAAAAAATTTACTAATATAACATATATGCAAAAAAAAGTAATTTATCTTTCATAATTTTGTTGTATAATAAAAAAAATATATTATTTAAATTAGGCAAATATACCTTGTTTCATTTTTTATTGGATCAATATATGAACTTTGATAAAAACCAACAATTCGATTTGTTAAATTACCATTAAATGCTAATTTTATTAAATATTCACCAGCATCTAAATCATTTTCAAATTCAGTTACCCAATATTCATGTGGTTCATATTCAAATGATTGAATTGTTTGTACTGGTTCTGATTCACCATTTTTCAATAATTTAAAAATATTTGTTGATGTTATTTCTAAGCATTTTGAGTGAACCGGTATATAGGAAATTGGTTTTAATATACTTAAACGAATAGTCACATTCCCGCTAAATGTCTTCTCTTTTAAATTTGGATGTAATAATAATTGATATTGTTTTGGACTAATTTCTTTTGGTAAACGAAATGAAAGTTTTTGTATAATTTTCGACATTATTTTATTTGATTTTTCACTAATATTATTTGCCAATTTTTTAAAATCTTGATCAACAGATGATTTTGACAATTCAGTTGGACTAGTTGAATATATATATGTTTGATTTGGTCGATAAATTACTTTTGGTTTTGATTTTATTACTTGATTTTCATTAATTAAATTACTATTTTTCTTATTATTATATAAAATATTATCGTAACTTGATATAATTATATTTTTATTATCAGTTGTTGATAAACTTTTACCAACTATCACTAGTACTGCTAATAAACATATACAAAGTGTCAATAAAATGACAATTAAACCACAAAGCGTTTTTTCTGTAGTTGTAGGATTTTTCAGGGTTGAGCAACATTTTAATTTTTGTTGTTCATCTGATGTTGTCGAAATACTTGACCGAGGTCGTACCATTTTTGGCGGTTGATTTGATGGATACATTATTTTTGTAATTTTATTATTGATTTATTTAATTCACTTCAATATTATTTATTACATTTTAGGCATCATTTTTTTTTTTATTTGGTTTTTAATTATTCTACTTTAATGTATACAATGATATTCTTTAAAATTTTATAGTTTATTTATATAATTATTTAAAAAAATTATATGATTATAAAAGGACATGTTTTTTTTTTAATAATTTAATATAAAAATAGATTAATTGATAAGGAATTAATTATTTCTGTTAAATTCCTGTGTAATAAAATTTTTACGTAATTGAAATTAAATAGTTCCTACGGGTATGCAAATTTTATGTTAATCGTTTTAAGTAATTTTATTATGTGTATGCATACTAATAGTGAAGTGATAGAATATATTTTTTTTGCTTTTGTAAAATAATATTAAAAGACTGATTGAGAAAATGCTTACGATCGAGTCCTATTGCTTATAATAAGCCTCTCACTGCACTTTACACTACTAAAAGCCATTCATTAGCGTGTTGTAAATATAGTTTCTTGTGTGTTGTAAATATAAGCTACAGAGCAGCTTGAGCTTCGGAATTGAACGAGTCAAGATAAAAAGAAACTTTTTAATAATAATATTAATGATTGGTATGTAAAACCCACAGGTTATATATAAGTACATATACGAGAAAATTATTATCCATAATATTTTTGGTTAAATCGAATTGTATTAATTACTTATTATAAAATTTAATACTATTTAATATTTTTTTAAATTATTATATGATTTAATTTGTGTCTAATTATTCTCTATCTATAATGAATCTCTATAATGAATTGGTATAAATTGAATAATTAATGGTATATAAGAAATGATTTATTCCACATTTAAAATCTAGCATCATGGATATAAATATAATATATTGCAATGGAAATTTATTATTATAGTAATACTTTCTATGTTTTATTTTTCATATATTTTAATAAATTTAAAATTTTCCATCAATTATACTTGTACAATATTGTGTTATTTTCACAACCTGTTTTAGTTTCACAACATATATCATCATCATAATAATAATTGCAAGTTTTTTTTTTCTTATTAAAAATATAAAATTACAATGAGACATAGTGATGTGAACTATGAGAAAAAAAATAAGAAAATAACCATAAACCAAAATGAAAAGTAGAAAATTTCAAATTTATTTACTATTGTACATAATATTTACCTAAAAAAAAAATTATTTTCATATTCCGGTTTATTAGGAAAGAAAATCAATTATATGTATATAAGAGATTTTTGCATATATCAATGCCAAATCGATAATATAGTATAGAAAAGAAAAAATTCACTTTTTTCGAAAAACCAGTTAAAATCTAAAATCAAAAAATTGATTTCACTTAACAAAAAAAAATTATTGGTTAAAAAAGTGTCACAATAAAAAAAAAAATTTGTCCACGCATAATTACATTTTGTCTCCATTGATGCAAAGTTTTAGGTAACAGAGGTATTTCAAAAACAGCACTAAACCAATAGAAAAAAAACCAACAACTTTAGTTAAAGAAAAGAGTGTATACATGCCATAGTTATGTGTATATAAGCTTTTATGGTTTAAAAAAAAGTCTTCAGATAAAAATCTTGATATACATAAACTTAACAAAAAAAAACTATAAAAAATATATTAAATAAAAACTGGAAACAACACGCGGTACTTGACACCGTTTTGCATCTTATATACATATATATTTTTTATATACCACAATTTTAAGTTCATGTTTTATGTTCTGCCATTGATACATATATTAATTTAATATTGATGCAATTTGTAGTAAAAAAAATGGTATACTGTGTAAGGTAATATATTTTACCTAAAAATTATAAAACTGAAAGATAAAAGCGGTAATGTCCAAAAATTATGTTTAATCGTGAATTTAATGAAAAACAAGATCAATCAATTAAAATATTTTTGTCTTATAGTATTTAGCGCTATACACATTTAAAAATTGGAACATTTCTAATTTCAATGATGAATGGTATTCAAACCAGTATTGAAATGCTAAATAATAATAATATCTTACTGGAGGCAAATCTCTACTCTTTCTATTTGAAGGCACGTGGATACAATACACCATACTGATCTAAAAAGTCTTTGATTAATATAGCTTAACTAAATACTATTTCGAAATTCTTTCTGGCACATTTGGAACAATAATAACGATATATACAAATTACAAACCCGTAAATTTAATATTGTTTTGGGATCTTGAAGAAACTGGTACACATACATATTGTAAGCTATCAGCGATATTTGAAAATCCATCAGAAAATTTATATCCCAATAAAGCCAAAAGGGTTAAATGAAAGTTAAATTAAAAACAATATTTAACTTATATACTAAATACTCTTTGGATAATTAATATATAATTTCAAAATCTCAGAATTAAATAAATGTTGCAAATTATAAAAATTATATTGTCTCATATGGGTTTTTTTTAAGAAACTCATAAAGGCACATTCAATATTGCACATTGCAATAATTATTATTATAATAAGAAGATTTTTCACATAACTGAGAAAATCTGTGAATTTTATTTAGAAATAAAACAATATAATAAATTCAAAAAAAAAACCACATTATTATTTTTATGTATTTCAAATTTCAATTCACTTTCATAAAAAAAAGAACCTAAATTAGTTGTTGACACTAAATAAGACCGTTTGAAAAATACTCAAATTAAATATTTAAATTTTCTTTTTCTTTACATGTTTTTACAAGTGAAGAAAAAAACATAACAAATTTATATACTAAATATTGTGTAGTACACTTAAATATAGTAATATCTCCTTATTGAAAATTAAAATCACGTTTTTACTATTATTAAATTATAGGAGTAATTTGTATTCAAAAGATAAACTAGTAAAAATTGCACTCTAAAAATTAATTTAAAATTATATTTATTAAAATGTACTGTACGATCGATTTTTATTATTTTTACATAATTCGTTTTGTATGTAATGTTAAAAATTTTCTATATTATTAAAATTCGTTAATATGACACCAAACAAACAACGCGATTTCATCGACTACAAGAAAACAGAGAGGCTATTGAAAAATCGACAAACGACTAACACAAAGTCTGAATTGCAACTGAAACTTGAAATGAAAAGTCTGATTTAAAAAGTTATGGTGAGTTATTTAAAAATTTATTTTTATTTTGTGCTATTTCCGAAAGCAAAACTGTTTTGATTAACGTACGTCGTCGATTAATAATTTTTTGGCATTTTCACATATGTAATTTTTGCTAAATGTTTGAATTCTGGTTTTTGATATTATAAATGAAAAAAAAAATTGAAAATTCATAACAAAAAAATATCAATTAATTCTACTACATGTAAACATAAGAATGGAAAGGTCAAGATTAATTTTTCATTTGGATCGATTTGATTTGGATTTTTTGTTTTCATTTGGAATCATGAAAAAAATAATATAATTATTAAAATTAAAATAAATGCAAATTTGTCATCTTCTTTTTTTTTCAGATTTTCATATTTAATTTTTTTACTAAGCATTATATAATTAATGTCTTTCTCAATCTATTAAAAAAAAAAAACTTAAATAGTGTAAATAGAATATTATTAACAGATTTTTGTACAATATATAAAATTAAATAGCTGTAAAAATGTGATAGCCTTTCTAATTTATATTTTATTTTAATTATCATTATTGGAAATATTAAAAAAAAATACTTTTTTTTTTAATAAATAAAATTTTAAACCGATAAAATTGAATTAAATATTTACGAATAATAAAATTTATCTTTATTATAATATTTTTTCTTAAAAAGTATGAACCTGCACTATTGGAACAGGGAAAGGTTATAAATACATTCAATGAATGTTGATTATTAAAGCTTTTCTAATTATGCCATAGTAAATTTAATTGAATTATTATTGATTTGCAGTTAAAGTGTATAAACTAACCTTCATTCTTTTATCTGCAAATAAGACAACAACAAAAAAGGCAGCACAAAGATATATTTTTTCCGCATATTCATAAAAAAAAATTATTTTAAAAATGAAAATTTCAATTTAATCTTTTAAAATATTTAAAAATTAAAACTCTTTCTGTTTTTTTTTTTTGTATAATTGTGAAAACCACATTTTTATATTATTACTTTCTGAATAAAAAATATTGCATAACAATATGATAAAGATACAAATTTATTCGTACAAAAGTTTACACTATGTTAAGAAAAATATTATATGAAATTTATTATCAGCACTAAATTAATTACCTATATGTATTGGAATTTATTAAATACTATTAATAATTAATTAATAACAAACGATTATTAACAAACGATTATTTATTAATAGTGAATAATATTTAAATTTTTCAATATTTATTGAGAAAATTATTTTACGAAATTTAATTGGCATATATTTAGGCGTTTCAATTATAGTGAACTGTACAGTTTTTGGAATTGAAATTACACAGTTAATAAATGGCATTGTACAGTTCTTAATTGAATTGATTAGCATAATGAAATATGTAATTAAAGATTACATTTTAAATTAATATTAATTTTTTTTTTTAAATATTTCAATTTACTTACGTTTGTTTGCCTTCCTCATTTGTATAAAAACTGGTATATAATCCAACTAATTTATTTTTCATAATTCCATGATATTTTATTTCTATATTGAATTTTTGTCCAATCATTAATTCTTCATTTAAATTGATTATTAAAAATTCACGAACTTTATCAAATTCATAATTTTCAATATTAATACGATATTTACGATCATTTCCAATTTTCATAATATTAATTTTATCAATATATAAATTATGAGAATGTAATATAATTTTATTTGTTGGTTTTGTAACATTTATTAATATTGTATTAATTCCAGTAAAATTTTCAGTTTCCAAATTTGGATATACAAATAAATCATATTTTATAGGTGAAATATTATCAGGTAATCTGTAATCCTTCTGTAAAAAGATATATGAAAATAAAATTATATAATAGAAACTGAACTAAACTTATTGATAAATATTTAATCATAATTTTTTTATATATGTACATATTATAAAATATATAATAATAATTTAAAAAATTATCGACAAAAGTTACCGTGCAATAATAAATAGTATAAAAACTCAATAAAATTTTTACTCTTTGGAAGAGATTTCAACCTTTGGCAAAAATATCTTATCATAAATTTAATATTTACGTTAAAGAAAAATGTTTTAAAAGAAATATGCGAAATCTTTTATACATCACTAAATTGTATATTCAATAATAATTGTATAAGAATAATATTTATTTCGTAATTATGAGGTAACTAAATATCTACATATATTTCAAATTCTAAATATTTATCTAAATCCTTTTGAAAAAATATTAATTAATTTATTACTGGGTATTAATTAATTTATTAATATTTGATTAATCAAAATATATAATACATATTATAATATACTTACAATTTCAGGTGGAATTTGTGTAGTTATATTAGGAATTTGGGTAGTTATATCTGGAATTTGTGTAGTTATATTTGGAATTTGTGTAGTTATATTTGGAATTTGGGTAGTTGTAGTAATTTGTGGTGGACGTGATAAATCATCATTTTTATCCTTTAAATCAGAATTAATAACAGCTAAAACAATTGTTGAAATTAAAAATCCTGCAGTAGTCACTGATAATAATATTATAATAAATTTTCCCACTGACAAGCCTAAAGAGAATTTAAATTCAAATTAAGTCTTTGGAAAATTTTATACCAAATTTATATGAAAATTCACCTAACATTTTTTATTGTACAATATAAAATTAAATAAATTTTACAATTTTAATTGTCAACTATATTCGAATAAAGTTAAACCAAAACTAATTAAGAATTTTAACTTGTAGCATTTATTTGTCACAATATTGTTATCACAATATTGATTTATAAGTTTGTTTTCCAGTTGATTGTACCTTTTTTACTTTTTTATCTTAATTAAGTAGTAAACGTTTAGAATTTTAATCGCTACGTATTTTTTGTAATGAATCAGAACCGGAAGTATTAAATAAGTAAAAAAAACTGGTATAAATAAATAAATGTTATTGTTATAACATTTTTAGTTAGGAATCAAAGATAATAATTATATTAGCTTTTTTACTAATTAAATCACCTAAAAATATGCTATGAAATATAATTGTGTGAACATTATTATAATGGCAGTTGGCAGTTTATAATGCAACAAAAATATAAAAGAAGCAGAAAATTTATATTTTCCATCCACAGAAAATAAAACCAATATTTATTAAAATTAATTTTTATTATATTTGAAATTATTTTAGAATAATGACAGTGAAAAAATGTATTACTATTAAGTTTATGTATATTTAAATAAAATATTTTATATTAAAATTAAATACTAAATATAATTGACAAAATTTATTAAATGGAAAATATATTAAGATCTTATATATAATGATTTAATTATTTTTAGTTATAAACTAAATAAATGAATTTGTATTTACATATTTTTTATCTAGATAAAATACTAACATCAATTTCTTATTATACACAATAAAATTCTTTTTCAACATTAACACAAATATCACATTTTACATCACAACACCAAGTAAATTTACAATTACATCGTTTTTCTATAATAACAGTTTCTTCTTTGACACGTAAGCCACATGCTCGACATAAATTTCTACATGATCTTCGTTCCTGCAACGATATTGATTTATCCTTCTTATCCCTAGAACATTGACGTCCATGCATTCCCTTCCAACCCGGTATAATATTCATTTGACAATAATTTAATGATTCATGTACAAAAACTAAAACATTTTTTGGTATTTTATTCCAATTCACTTTACCAGTATTATCAATTTGTATCAATAACGCTCTATCATACATTTGGCGTAATTCTTTAGCAATATCTGAAAATGATTTTAATGAAGTCCAACATATTTCTTCTAGACATTGTGTACTAAGTATATCCTTGCATCGACAATATTTTTGTATTGAATTTTTAATTAAAATTCTAGCTACTCGAATATTATGTAAATTTGCATTACCCTGTATATCATAACTTTGTGGCATTGTATTAATAAAATTATCAATAATATTTTCAGCAAAACCAATTTCATCAGAACATTTAAAAAATTCATATTTATTTGTATTTTCCTGGCAACCACATTTTGGTAATTCACCATTTGTACAATTTTTTGTAATTGTATATATAATTGATGCTGTTGTTATTGCAGTAATAAATGCTTCTTCTCGATCTAATCTTTTACCGGATCTTCTATTAAGGAAATCATTACTAGGACAATTCCATTGATCCCATTTAAAAATTTCTTGACAATTCGCTAGTGCTAATTCTAAACTTGGTCCAATTACATCATTTTTTGGAAATATTGTATGTAACTATGAAAATATATTATTTATTTATTTGAAATATTTAAATATATTAGAATAATCAAAATTTAATTTACCATATTATTTATAATATTAAATTTATTTTTGACTGATATTATTGCTATAGGACGATTACTTTCTACTACTGAGCAAAATGAAAAAAATATGAAATAAACTAATATCAACATTTTTTTTTTTATTTTTATTTTTTTTAAGGACACCTTGAAGAACACTAAATAATGAATGAATAAAAAAATGCTTAAGGACTCGTATTTATAAGAAATTTGGAGCAATATATATTTTTTTTTATTCTTAAATTTTTACCTCTTCCGAATCTCATTTTGTTTTTTGTAAAAAATAGTCCATGATAATAATTAAATAATTACTATTTTTTATTAGGATATTCTAAAAAAAAATAAACCTCTTTTGAATATATTCTTGAATGAATTATTATTTTTACATTATTTCTACATTCATTCATTTTAATATATATTTTTTACCTGTTATTTATATATGACCTGAAAATTATAAATATTTAGTATATAATGTATTTGATTAGATTTGGAAAATCCAGAAAATTTTGAAATAATTTTTTAAAGATTACTAATATTATTAGAATAAAATTTAGGACAGATTTTTTTTATATTCTCAATTTTATATATATGTATATTTTTTATTGCTAAGTTCCACTTCCTCATATTTATGAATGTGGATTAACTCAGGCAAAATTTTAAATTGTCTGAAGCAAATTTAAAAAAAATAAAAATAAAACTGAAATTGAGTTTTACCTTTTTATTCCTGGAATCATTTAATTATGGGATTTTTCTTCTGTTTAATTTATGTTTACAAATATTTAATAATTTTACACTATTATATTATTTTGCAAATTCTGGAAATTTCATTAAAAATTGTAGAAATTCTCGGGAAAAATAAAATACCTAACCTTTTTTATACGGATAATCAATTTTTATGATTTGATGAATTATTTTTTTACTAAATCAAAATCAAACCAAACTTTGGAATAAAATAGAATATTAAATAAATCAATTTTATTAACAACATTTTCAATTTTTCTAATCTAAGCATTTTTTTCAAATGATTATTAAATATAAATAAATACTTTAAATATTAATTACAATAATATTTATTATTAAAACTTATCTTAAATAAAATATAATTTTATTTATATAAAAAAATTAAAATGTATATCAATCAGTTCACCCATGTTGTGGGACGTCCTTCTACTCTATAACCATTAAATATTTCTGATCTTCGACTTGGTTCCGATGCCCAATATGCCGATGCAGCTTCATATGTTGGTGTTTTTTGATTATTTTTAAGTGCAGATATTACCAATAAAAAAATTGCCAATTTACCAATTAATATTGATTTAATTAGTAATAATTTTAATTTTGTTACTAAGAATGGTATTATAGCTGATTGTATTAAAAATGGTAATATAAATAATGGTAAAATTTTTGATAACATCTCATTTTTTTTACCGCGACCTAAATTTTTTTTATTATGTATTATTATTATTATTAATTACATAATTAATTTATTATAAAGTAAAAGTTAAAATAACTAACCTCGTCCTAAACTTTTATCATTCCATTTTTGATAAAAAATATCCTTTAGACAATCCTCATCTAAATTAACATTAACAATATCATGATTCATATCTAATGTTAAATTAACACCAGGACCTAAATTATATCGATATTCATTATCATAACTATATAATAATGGTTCATCTTTTTTTATAATTGATTCATTTTTATTTTTATTATTATTTTTATTCTTCTTCTTCTTCTTCTTTTTTTTCTTTTTTGATGATGGTTTCATTGATGTTGATTCTGATGAAATAATTTCTGTATCCTTTTTTTCTGTAATTGTTTCATCAGATGATGATGGTGATAATGATGATAATGTTTTTTCTGAAATTATTTCAGTCCATAATTTTGGTATATCTTGTAGTGATTTTTTATATTCAAATGATGTTCGATTACCTAAATATGTACTACGATAATTTTTATATATACCCATAAAAATATTTTTTAATGGTATTTTTTGTTGATTATAATTTAAATTCTCCTGCTGGCTATCATCATTTTCATTATTATAATTATTATTATTATCATTTATATCAGTATCATCAAATTTTCGGGTTAATGATGATCCAAATATATCACCATTATTAAAACGTCGTCCTTCGCTGTTCAACTTTATTGATTCATTATTATTTTTATCACTATCAAAAGTGGCACTAATTAATTTCAATGTAATACATAAAAATATTAAAATTTTATAAATTTTCTTTGATATCATTTTCGGTTTTATTTACTATCAGCTTAACAAACATTTATAATAGAAAATTATATATATTTTTTTTTACCAACTAAAAAGTCTGTTTATTCGCGCCCGTTTACATATCAAATGAAGAAAATTCTAAGTTTACATCTTATTTTATTATATAAAATTATTTAAAAAAAAAACTATGTGACCGTTTTAAAGAAAATTCAACTAATACTACGAGTATATATAATAACACATAAAATTCTAAGTATAATCTTATTTTGCTTTTCCAGTTTTTCATGCTACATAAAATAAACACAACAATCTATGTATATATTATGTTTTATAATTGTTATTTGATATAGAAAAGTAGTTTAATACTAAACTAAATAATCTTCGTATATTTTAACTGTTTTTACATGTATCTTGATTATTAATTTACTTTATTATTTTTTTGCCAAAGATTAATCAATTACACAAATTTATTACGTGAATATCTTTTAAATATCTTCTTATTTTCTTGTATTTCTTTTCATCTACTTCTTATTTAATATAATTAACTGATTAATATATTATATATTGGAAAATCTTTTACAATATTTAGACATTTATTATGAATGTTTTGTTTCTACCAATGAATTCAATTTATTCTTGATCTGGTTTAATTTTGAATTTCTTTTGATTTTCCATTAATAAAATATATATATATGTACATATATTTAAATGATCTGATCTAGTTTTAAAGTAATTTATGTGGGTTATAAACTTATAGAAAAAATAGAAAAGATTTTTAAAAAAATGTCATTAATTTCTTTATATTTAATGATAAATACACATATTTATTTAATATACATTTTAAATAAATATCGTTTATCAGTTATTTGTTGACAGTTATTTTAATAAATATTTTATCTACATTTCCACTAACAAAGAGAATATAACATACAGAACAGGATTTATTTATTAGTTATAAAAAATAATTAATTAGAAAAATAATATGCAAAACGGATTATTTGATTTATATTATATAAAGGTGACAGTTAAAAATATTTAAACAGAAAAATAGTTAAATTCGAAGAGAAAATAATTGTGATCAATAAACCCATCCAGTTTGATGCCGTAGTTTAATTGCTTAATTGAATTGATGTCTCCGTACTTTAAACCAAAAAATTGCTATTAAATTGAAATAATCAATTGTTTTTTGTAAATTTCAGTGTATTGACCTAATTTTTTTATTAAACTTCCAAAAAAATTAAAATCCGCTACAAAATTGTACATCACGATTTTTCACGTATACTATAAAAAAATTAACTTGTAAACAAACTTTCTTTCATTCCAAAATAATAATCAATAGACACGAAATGAATTTTAATTAAGGGATTTTCAATTTAATATTTCGACGAAACAATATTTAATATTAAAGAAAAGAACAAATTTCTGGAAATCGTTTTAATTTTTCGTACTTTTATTAATTAATTAATTAAAAATAAAATTGGAATTACATATTTCTAATAAATAAATTATATTTAAATCAATATATAAAATAAATTAACTTATTGTTAAACACTTAATAATTATTTTTAATATCTTTGGTAAACATAATTATAGATGTTAAAAATTTTACCATTTATTTTCTAACCATACAGGACTAGTTTGAGCATGAGTATGCGAATAAACAACTGGTGAAGGAGGTGCTGGAGCTGTATAAACTGCTGCTTGTCCTAATGCTAAACCACGAGATAATATTTGACCAATTGATAATATCAAAAGGATTATCTGGAAAATATAAAAATTTATAAATTATATATTTAATTTTTTAATATATTTTCTTTAAATTAAATTTATATTTGTTATTCCTTTTTGTGTTATTAAGATTAACATGATTTGAAAAAAGGATATAATTTTTAAGGTAGTAAAAAACCAATTACTTACTCCTACACCAAGTCCTTTCATAGATACAACAGTTAAAGCTGCCAATAGTGTTGTTACAACACCAATAACAAATGCAGCTGGTATTATTGCAAAGCTAATCCTTTTTAAAAAGTGATGGCCAAATGTACGTCCTTCTACAAAGAAAATTTATTGCAAAAATTCACATTTTTATTATTATATTTCTTAAATGTCCTTAATATATATAAAACTATTTTATATATTTTGTTACCAGTAATATTTGTATCACTATTTTCTTGGCAACATCCGACACTAAAAACACAGCACAAAATTGCAGCAACAAGGAAAACTTTTTGAACAGTAGCCATTTTATTAATTACAAAACAAAAATACACTTTAATTGTTATTTTTAAAATAATCCTTTTTTTTTAATGTTTCTATTATAGAAGTTATATTTAAGTTGATTCCTCTGTTGCTGTTCGTTTACAATTGAATAAAATTTGATTGTGGGTTACGCATTTTATGTGGTCACAAAATTTATATTTTGATTATTTAAAACAGGTGTGACATTAACGACAATTTTGTATAAAATATAAAATCAAAAAAAAAAAAAAAAAAAAAAAATTATAAGTCACGATAATATTTTTGGCCTATCCACATATTTAAAAGTCAATTTTATATTTTAACCATAAAAAGTCAAATCAAATTTCAGCACGTGCCTAGTCAAATTTTAATTATAAATTTAATCGATGGGATATTAAAAAGCCAAATCACAAATTTGGTTAAACTCGGACATATCTGATTACTATATTAAGAGTTCTGTGCAATATTATAGACAAAAACATTTTAAAAGAATGCAATTTTATTTAATTTTCACCAATGTAAACACAACAAAAATTTATCAATTAAATGACGTATATATTTATGATGGCAATTTTTTTTTATCATATCACGTATTTGGCATTGAACCTTATTTACCTTTTAATATTTTTTTGATTATGTCTACATTAAGAATTAATAATTATTATTCGATATCAATAATATTAAATTTGAGGTTTTGACAAAATAATAATGCGAACAATTCGCTTTCATTAATAAATCATTCCGGAATTGAAATAATAATTATTTTCAGCAAAATAAAAGAAAATGTTATTTAGAACAGAAGGGAAAAGTTAAAATTTTACCTTTTACTTTTAAGTTGTCAAATTAAATTGAATAAATACATATGTATATAAAATTTTTGATATGAAAATTTCATTGCATTTTTGTAGAGCTTAACAATAAAAGTATTACAAACTGTCGATGTAATATAAATATATATATATATATATTTATAGTCTGTTACCATAAATTGTGCATTCTCCGAAATTTTAATAGTAAAATCTGAAACTAGAAAAACTCGCACAGCAAAGTTATACACGGTCTTCGATTTTCTCCGGAGTAGAATTGCATATTTCATAAATTTTCAAAATCCGCAATTAAAAATAATTTTTTAAATTGTATTTATAATTGAATAAAAAAAAAACTAAACAAATTTTCTATTTTTCTAACTGTTTCTATAATTTCTAAGAACATAATTATATCATATATATAAAAAACAACATAAGATAGATATGTTTTTAAATATTTGTTAATATACAACATAACTTAGATTTTAATATTTTTTTAATATAGAACATTGCACTTACCATAAAATATAAAGATGACTATAAATTTAATCAATTATATTCTGATTTTCTGATATGTATCTTAGATCACAAAATTTACTTAAAAAGGAAATTACATTATAATTTCTATAAATTAAATAATATGGAAACGTATTATAGTCTGTCCATACATCATACAACATTATTGTAAGTTGATCTGATTTGACTCTACATCAATTTTCGAAGAAAAAAAATTATCCGTTTTAGTAACTACCTTTAATAAGTCTGATAATATAATTTTGTTCTTAATAAGCTAAAGTAATTCTTGCTAAACTGGATTTTTATAAATATTATTTATGCTATAAAATATTCTTGTTATTAAACTTCCTTTTTCTAGTTCTTCTGACCGAAATTAGGTCAATGTAATAACTAGTTTATCTATTGGAAAATAGTTAATATATATTTATATACAATGTATATATGATGTTCAAACAAAATTTTCTTTCACATAATTTTTCATCAGTTAAAATTTTCTATTTACAACTATGTTTTCTTCAATTTCAATATACTAAAGAAAACCAACAAGTTTAATATATAAATTAGCCTAGATTATAGAATGAAAAAATAACATATAAGTATATTAATATTTTTTAATTCTTACAAGTCAGTCAGTATTTGATATATCTAACGAAAAATTATAAATCAGTATGAATAAAACATCTTTAGAATCAACAAGTGTTTTGAATTTAGAATTTTCATATATAATAATATTGTGTGAAATATACTATAATTTCGTAAATAGTATACATATTTATATGATATATAAAAATGATTCATAAATATTCTTTATCATTTCTTATAACCATAATAATATTATTTAAATTTTTAATACTATTATTATGTGTTTCTACAAGTCAACAGGCAACAATAAATGATCAATTGTTACCAAAAGATTATTATCAACAAATTATATTTAATGATAATGAAGATGATCCAGAACAAATAAATGAAATTCATGAAAATTCGTTAACACCTAAAAATAGTTATAAACAAAAACAATCTAAAACTAAATCAACAATAATAAATAATAATAATAATAAAGATACTTTAACATATATTAGGGCGTCAATTCCAATTCGTATATTTCAATGTATTCAAAAATTAAGTATTTTACGTTGTATGAAATTATTTATATTACAAAAAATGGAAAATGATAAAAAGAATTATTCAAATAGTGGTAATTTAACACAAGATTTTATGAAGCAATTTTTTCATAATGAAAATCAACCATTTCCAAGTTTATTAAATAAAAAATATAATAATTTAAATGATACTGAATTAACAAATCGTTTAACATATAATTTTCAAAAATTCTTTAAAGATCGTGATATTAAATTACATTTTATACCCGGTATAATGGTACAAATTATACCAAGTAATGAAAATAAAATAAAATTATCATTGAAAAAAAGTAAGTCTATAAATAATTAATTATTATTTTTTTTAAATTTACCAACAAACAAAAAAAAACTTATAAATTTAAATTTTCTTTTTGTATTGTAGATGAAATAACTGGAAGAAAACGAAAAGATAAAGTTGGTTTATATAAAAATCAAATGATACAAATGGCTGTACCAGTATTAATGATGCCAGCTATATTATTGGGAACATTTTTACCATTTATGATACCAGCATTTAAAATGGCTACAATTATGACAACATTACTTAATAATGGTGCATTAATAGCAGCATTACTTTATGCTGCAAGACAATCAGCACAACAAAATGAACCTGAAGTTATTCATTATTCACATCCTGGTTATCATTAAAATTATTATATGTTATTAATTATAAATAAAAAATATATTACAAAAATTTAGATTTATAATTTAAATAATTTAAAGTGTCGTTATTATATCTATTAAGATTATTTTTTAAATAAAATTAATAAATTAATTATTATATTTATTTTAATTTTATATTATGTTCATATAATAAATAAAGAGTATCATCGAATTATAAATATTTTATTTGAAATTAATTTTATTTCAATTTAAATTGTATTTGTATATATTATTTTTCAAAAAAAAAGTTTATTCAATTTTGAAAAGTATGTTAAATAAATTCTCTACACTAAATTATAGAATTAATTTACCATAGATAAATATAAAAATAATTATATTATATGTATATATTTATCACTATATATTGCAATTTTTTTTTAAAGGATTACGAACTAAAATTTAAATCTATGATCTAACTGAGATCATTCACAAAATAAAATAAAAACAATAAAATTCAGAAATACATCGTTTCAATGTGATAAACTTTATTATAACTCTTTTATCTTTTACCTCTATAAAGTTTAGTAATATATGAACTTGATATCTTGTAAATATATTGTAAACTTAAAGATTAATATGTTTAACCTTTAGACGTCTAGGACGGTTAATTATTATATCTATATAGTTTATGGTAATTTAATAAAAAAAAAATATATTTATATAATTTGTGAAATCTATATATTTGTATAACGTTTTCGTTTTCCTGGTTCATAGTTGCATTGAATTTTGACTTTAAATATGATATTATATTTATGTTAAGACAAACAGATTTTCAGTAAAATAAATACTGAAAACAAATTAGGGCTAATAAGGAAAAATATTATTTACACAGATATGAATATGATGTATTTATTATACATTTTTAATTTAAGTTTACAAATTTTTTAAAATCATTTTGGTATCTTTATTATTCTTGTTTAAAATTATTATAATATGTATTGAGTTTAATTGAATTAAATTTAATAGAATAGAACCCAATAACCTGTATAAATAAATAATTATATTAATATTTTATTCTTTATAATTGAATTTCTGACGTATTTCTGACGTTATTTTAAAAAATATTTCGTATTTCTGACGTTATTTTAAAAAATATGTAAAGTGAAAAGTTATTTTTATTAAATAAATTTGTTATTTGTTTTATCTTTAAACTTTTGTGAATTAATTATTAATTTATGCGAAAAAAAAATATATAAAAAATTATAATATGAATTAATGTAAAAATAATTTTTAAAAATAAATAATATATGTATTTAGTTTCTCATTAAATATTATGTTATTGATGTAAAATCTTTAATTTTCACATATATAATCTCTTTAAGATTTAACATTCCATATATCAATTAAATAATCAAAGTTTTGACCTTACAATTAACAACAAAATAAAATCAATAAAATAAATTATAATTGAATCTTCTTTTAATTTGCAATTACCATGAATAAACCAACATTACTAACAACATACAATTGTGATTTGTATTATTTATTTATTTTCTTCCTTGTAATTCTTTTTAAATATATTATAACATAAATTAAATAATTTGATCTTGAAATTTGTAAAAAAGAAAAACTCATAATCGGAAATGTTATATAAAATCATATAAATAGTATTATAGTATTATCATTCAGTTTATGTTTTGTTTTTGTGCGTCAATACATTAAACAAGATAAACCAGTTAAGAAAGAATATAACAAAAATAGAGTTAATCCCTTTATTCAGTTTATATACTTATATTTTTGAATATACCAACAACTTAGGTCAACAACATAAACAAAATACCTATTTCCGACCTACGACAATATTATTCTATAATCCTAACAAAAAAAAAACAAAATACAAAACGACTATATTTATATAAAAAATAATGTTTACTATCATATTGTAAAAATAATCTTTAAAATATTTTATAAAGGGTCAAATTATGTTAATTCATACAAAATTTTACTGTATATATTAATATTATAGCTATTCAAAATTTAATTATTCTTTATAGAAATAGAAAAAAAATTAAATTCAAATTTAATTAATTGTAAACTTTCTAATGCACCATATACAATATAAAAATAAAATATATATTACATACTTTTTGCGTATATACCCACTCAACGATCTAACTATATATGGTATAATCTATTTTAATTATTATGGAGAGAGTTTGAAAAAAATAATAATAAGTTGAGAAAAATTATGAAAATAAGTTATTTAATATTTATTTACTTTATATATATTTATTATATAAGATTAACCTACTCATGTTTAACATAAAATTAATAGTTTAAGCATATCGATGCAATTCTAATATATGTATATATATATCTACTTTCTCTGGTCATTTATAAAAAAAAAATAATATAATACAATTCAGCCTACACAAACTTACTACACCATATAAAAATAAGGTAAATTACTAAAAGCATAAAATTTAAAAAGTTTTCATAAGATGTTTTATGTACCCCAAAAATAAAATATACTATTTCATCTCATAGATAATTAAATTTCATATATGTACATAGATATTTAAATGTTTATTTATTACATTTGAAATATAAACAAAATATATAGTTTTTTTTTTAATTTAAATTTTATTTTTTTATTTATTTATTATTTTATCAATTCTTATAAAAGTAAAAAATATTATTAATTTACAAATATAAATAAAAAAATATATTTTCTTAGATATATTTGTATTGACTAATTACAATCTAATAATTATATGTATATATACATTTATATAAAAACATTTATAATAACATTTCTCCATTCAATTTAAATATATTATACATTAAATTATATAAATAAAAAAAAAGTTTAATCACCAAATTTAACAAATTTTTAAATTATATATATATATTATATACTTAGTCCTGTTTATTTATAATATCAACACATCGTCTATCTTCAGTAGACATATCTTTATCATCCCATCCCCAAATCATTTGATCTTCTTTTTCATGATCTAAATGTTGTATTAATTCATCAGTTTTCTTTGATTCTAATGATATATTATGTGAACCATCACCAGTTCTAAGTACACGTTTACGTATCATATCAGCTGATACAGTTTTTAAATCATAAGCCCATCCTAAATTTGGATAAAAAAATGTTATTAATTTATAAATAGAATTGATAAACTAGAAATAATATAAATCTTACCAATTTTTGTACACCAATCGATAAAGATCTTTGTAAAATTAAAGAAATAACTACCAAATTCAGCTGTTTTATAATCCCATGGGAATATATGATGATAATTATGATAACCTTCGCCTAATGCTACAGCAATAACAAAACGATTATCACATGGATTTATATTTTTATCATATGGACGATAACCCCATAAATGTGCTGCACTATTAATTGACCATGTTGCATGTAAACTAACTGTGTAACGTAATAATGAACTAATTAAGAAACATTTCCAAAATGGATAACCCAATATTAAATGTGGTATTAATGCTGGTATAATAAAAGCAATTAATGGCATCATTATTAAGAAATATCTAATAAACGAAGAAGAAGAATAATAAGAAGAAAATGAACAAAATATTTATAAAGTTTTTAATAAATATATAATGTAAAAAATATTAATATTTACTTCTTTTGAAACCTAACAACTGGATCAGCATCTAAATCACTCATATCAATTGTTTTGCCTTTAAGTTTAACATCAGGATGTTTTTTAATCATTAACCAACCAACATGTGAAAAGAAGAAACCACGTCTTGAATTATGTGGATCTGCATTTGTATCTGTAAATTTATGATGAACTCGATGATCACGTACCCATTCATGTATACAATTTTGATGAGCTAATGTTTGGAAAAGCATTAATATAATACGCATTGGTAATTTTGCTTTATATGCACGATGACACCATAATCTATGTGCACCACCAGCAATACCTAAACCACTCCAAATTGCCAAAACAGAACCTATATATTGTTAAATATGATTTATTTAAAAAAAAAAACAAAAAAAATAACAGTGGAATACAAATTATTAAAATATCCTAATCAAATTATTTACCATAATATAATAATAGCCATTGTCTATCTGCAATTGCATAATATCCACCATAAATTGCTCCAATGTGTAAAGCTGTAAGGGCAATTACTCGTAACCATACTATTTCAATTTTATATTCTTCTGTTTTTTCTTTTAAATTATTATTTTGATCTTTAGACAAATCTAATTTTTGGTCTTTTTCATCGTTTAAACAATCTACTTTTGATGTATTTTTTTTATGATTCAATACAGGTTCGGAAACAACGGATGAATGTCCTAATGGTGGTGTCATCTTTCTATATATTAAATAAAAACAAGTAATATACAAATAATTTTAATGTCATAGTAAATTAATTTAGTTCAATTAATTATAGTTTTTTTATTTAATTATTTTGAATTTTCATTAAACTGAATTATATTTTTTAAGGATCATATTTATTTGTTTTTCAATACTAATTCTATTTATTTTATTGGTATAATGTAATAAATATAGAGTTTAATTTTATATAATATAGCTATACAAGCTATACAAAATTTGAAATTATGTTGAAAAGAAATTAGATTTAAAAGTAACATAATTATTTTTTTTTGAAGTGGTGGATAGTAAATTATATTAATAAACAATTTGAGATATTATTGAAAAAGAAATATTAACGTTTTGTCGAAATAAAATTTATAAAATGTATAAATTGTGAAAATATTATTAAGTAAAAATACTTAAAAATTCCTTTTAAATTATTATATAATTATATCCTTTAATGAAACAAACACTAAATACCAATTATCATTTATTTATATACAAATATTTTTTTTTATTATTACAAAACTAAACTTCTTAAATTGTCCTTTTGAAATTGTACTTAATTTATAGTACCTTTTTTTTCACTATATATTTTTTTGATAAAAGATATTTTTATTTTTAAATATTTTGTTTTTTTTTGTTTTCACTTTTATATATTTCACTTTTCTTTTTCTTTTTAAACTGAACACAAATATTTAATTAATTATGAACTAACACAAAAAAAAAACTAAAATAAAATATCTTTAATTTTGACCGAAGACAAAACTAAAGTATTTCCTATTCCAAGTTAAAATTTGATTTGAGATAAATTTTCAACGAATATTTGATTTTATATATCTTTTGTTTTCGGTTAAAAAAAATTTTATTAAACACCTTCATAAAATATCTATAAACTTTTCATATTTATAATTGTGATGGGTAAAAAAAAAAATTCGTATTTCAGAAGACAACAACAATAGAATTTTGTACTAAACAATTAATATAGTGAAAAGCTTAGATTTAACCACGAACCTATACGTCCATACATAATGTATATATATTCCCACTCTATTAAACTTGACGAGGTGACATATATTATGTTTATATGTTATTTTAGGCTTACGCGGAATATAAACAGAAGAAAAAAAATATTTGGTTGGAATAAGTTAATTAAATTATTAAATAATTATTTTCTTCCGTTTTAGTTTCTTATTGCGATTACATAAAAAATTTTTATATGTATATGTACCTTTTGGCAATGTAATTTTATTATAAACTTTTGACAATAAGAAAATTGCGAGTTATTATTATCACCTGAACGCAACAAGATAAATATTAAATCTTAAATATATATATACATATATAATTATATAATTAAATTAGAATAATTTAAATTTATCAAAATAAGGTCATAGTGAGGTTAAATTAGGTCATTTTTAGTTCATTAACATTTATAATTATAAATATAGAAAATGAAGTTTAATAACTTAGCATTTTTGATTGATTGAGGAAAATATTTACATAAATATTAAAATATATTTCCCTTTTACCATTTATATAATTAAAATTTTTGTTTTACATTCAGTAATATAATAATATAGAATATTGCTTCAATAAAAGATTATGAGTTAAATTGCTTACCAAAATTCTTAAATAACATTAGAAAGACGGTTAGAATATATAAGTCATAAGTTACATCAAATTAACAATAGCACTTTTTATACACTACATAGTTTTTTTATACTAAATTTTAAATTAATATTACATTAATATGCAAAAACTTCGATGTGCAAAAATATAAGATTATAGTTACACATAATTTTATAGCTTTGTACATCGATGTTATATAAATAATATAAAATATAACATTGTTGTGCTAAATATAGGGTATTTCTTCTTACAGAACAATTTTATATACAAAGGTAGAAAATAAAAGTCATTTAAATATAGATAAGTTAAGTTCTGTAAGAATAAATATTATATATAAAATAAAAACAAATATATAATAAATTCATAATGTATTAAATTCATATACATATATTATTATTTATACATATATATTATAATTATTAGGACTTGATCAGCACAAGTATTTTCAAAATTAGCGATAATATAATAATGTACAAAATTATTTAAATTTGATAGGTTGATGAGCATTTGTTATTAATAATTATTACAATAAAATACGCACCAATATGATTAATTAATCGTTTGGTGCGAATAACCTTAACGCAATATTTAGTAATCATTCAATAAATCATATAGGATATTGTTAGTATATTATGGTTTTCGTTTGGTTAAACAAATAATAATATCAATTTTAATATTTCAGAATTCACAGTTGGCAAATAACCTTTCGTAACTATAATTATTTTTTGGCACTTTATGGAAGATTTAAGAAGTGCCCAATTGAATATTATTAAATAAACAAACCAAGGTAACGCACACATATGTATGTATTAATATGAAAACAAAGAATATTGTTATATGTATATAGTTTATTGATGCTTTTAAATCTTATTGACATAAAAATAATAATAACACCGGGGTCTACCTTTATTTCCCGAGAAAAATTGGTAAATACATATAATAAAAAAATATATATTTATAGGTGAGTGAACCAAAATTTCATTAAATTCTCATACAATTGCTAAAAATATTATAATTTCTATATTGGTGATTATTATGATAAAGAATGTTTACTTTCGGTTTCGTTATTACTGTGTTTCTAATCAATATTTTATAAAAAACTTGAAATTAGCCACAAAAAATTTAGAAAAATATGAAATGAAAAAAAAGGAATATATTATTTAACTTTGCTATTGTATTTTGCACATTTTTATAAAATATTCATTATTATATAACAATCCGAATATTTTAATAGTATTCGCGAACTTTAATAAATTTTCCAATTTCAAGAAATTTATAGATTATTTACCCATTATGAATATATGTATAAAAAACTAATCTATATTCATGGCACATGTATGAACTGGTCAGCAGAAATTAACCTGTCTTACGCAATGAATTGGACTAGACGCGCCCAAAAAAAAAAAGAACTTAAAAGAAAATATATTATAGAAGAAATAATATTTCTTTATTTGTTCGATTAATAATATCATTATAATTTCAAAATTTAATCATATACATTTGAAGTTTTAATATATATATAAGGTACATATAATGAACAATTTTTTAAGGTTGCCTCTGAGTCTAATAAATTTTATATTCAAATCAATTCATTGACCAAAATTTCTTTTTTTTTATATATTTAAATTCTATTTATTAAATTTTAAAAAAAATTCTCGATGTTTTATTAATTCGTTCAAATTTCAATATAATCCGGACGTATATATAAAAAAAAATTTATTTCCTTCCCATTTGGAATGTTTCTTACAAGGTAAAGTTAACTTTTTTTTTGTATAATATAATATTATATACATATTATAAATAGAAATAAATTTCATATTTGATGTCCAATTTATAATTAAACATTGACCTTCTAACATTTTTAATTTTTAGTAGGCCTGACAAATCTTATATATTTAAAATATCTTTAGTATATAGAGTTATTTTACTTTTTACCTCCATCTTAATGATTAATTGGGTAAATGTTTACTCTATTAACATAATATATTTTCATATTTAAATGAATTCTCTATTATTATAAGGTATAATTTTTTCGAAGCTTATTTATATTGAAATTAATAGTCATATCATTTTAATACTGTCTATCTGGTTAATTTTAAATTCAACCTTTTAAATATTATTGTATCTTAATAATTATGCATATGAAATTAATGTAATGTAAAATATAAAACTTTATGAGTTAAGGCGAGAAATTTCTTTTACACATATTAATGATTTTCACAGTGAACAAACACAGTCATATGCAGTCTAATATATATATTAACTATTTTTTTTTAAATATAGAAAATATATTAATTTTCTTTCTCACTAAAATTTAAATTAGATATAAACATTTTTTTTTAATGTTCCACTAAATAACACGGAAATGTAACCAATTTTTGTTAAGAAAAATCAAACATGTTCGGAAGCTGTTCAAATTTTGATCAATATAGATTATAATGACAAAGATAAAACTTTCTTGGTAACTTTGAATACCCTTCATAGAATTAAATGCCCTTGAACTACATATATTTAGATTTTTTTTTAAATACATAATGATTATGTGCCTCGTGCAGAAAAAAAAAAGTGAAAAGGTCAATTTTATTTTTCTATGATAAATTAGAGAAGTTGGTTACGACAATTTTATTTTTATATACTTTATTTTTATTTTATATACGACAATTTTATTTTTATATATATAAAAGAAAGATCTTATTATATACTACCAGAACCAGTTAATCTACAGAATATTAAATTTTTTAATAATATTATACAAAAATACAAAACGACTATATTTATATAAAAAATAATGTTTACTATCATATTGTAAAAATAATCTTTAAAATATTTTATAAAGGGTCAAATTATGTTAATTCATACAAAATTTTACTGTATATATTAATATTATAGCTATTCAAAATTTAATTATTCTTTATAGAAATAGAAAAAAAATTAAATTCAAATTTAATTAATTGTAAACTTTCTAATGCACCATATACAATATAAAAATAAAATATATATTACATACTTTTTGCGTATATACCCACTCAACGATCTAACTATATATGGTATAATCTATTTTAATTATTATGGAGAGAGTTTGAAAAAAATAATAATAAGTTGAGAAAAATTATGAAAATAAGTTATTTAATATTTATTTACTTTATATATATTTATTATATAAGATTAACCTACTCATGTTTAACATAAAATTAATAGTTTAAGCATATCGATGCAATTCTAATATATGTATATATATATCTACTTTCTCTGGTCATTTATAAAAAAAAAATAATATAATACAATTCAGCCTACACAAACTTACTACACCATATAAAAATAAGGTAAATTACTAAAAGCATAAAATTTAAAAAGTTTTCATAAGATGTTTTATGTACCCCAAAAATAAAATATACTATTTCATCTCATAGATAATTAAATTTCATATATGTACATAGATATTTAAATGTTTATTTATTACATTTGAAATATAAACAAAATATATAGTTTTTTTTTTAATTTAAATTTTATTTTTTTATTTATTTATTATTTTATCAATTCTTATAAAAGTAAAAAATATTATTAATTTACAAATATAAATAAAAAAATATATTTTCTTAGATATATTTGTATTGACTAATTACAATCTAATAATTATATGTATATATACATTTATATAAAAACATTTATAATAACATTTCTCCATTCAATTTAAATATATTATACATTAAATTATATAAATAAAAAAAAAGTTTAATCACCAAATTTAACAAATTTTTAAATTATATATATATATTATATACTTAGTCCTGTTTATTTATAATATCAACACATCGTCTATCTTCAGTAGACATATCTTTATCATCCCATCCCCAAATCATTTGATCTTCTTTTTCATGATCTAAATGTTGTATTAATTCATCAGTTTTCTTTGATTCTAATGATATATTATGTGAACCATCACCAGTTCTAAGTACACGTTTACGTATCATATCAGCTGATACAGTTTTTAAATCATAAGCCCATCCTAAATTTGGATAAAAAAATGTTATTAATTTATAAATAGAATTGATAAACTAGAAATAATATAAATCTTACCAATTTTTGTACACCAATCGATAAAGATCTTTGTAAAATTAAAGAAATAACTACCAAATTCAGCTGTTTTATAATCCCATGGGAATATATGATGATAATTATGATAACCTTCGCCTAATGCTACAGCAATAACAAAACGATTATCACATGGATTTATATTTTTATCATATGGACGATAACCCCATAAATGTGCTGCACTATTAATTGACCATGTTGCATGTAAACTAACTGTGTAACGTAATAATGAACTAATTAAGAAACATTTCCAAAATGGATAACCCAATATTAAATGTGGTATTAATGCTGGTATAATAAAAGCAATTAATGGCATCATTATTAAGAAATATCTAATAAACGAAGAAGAAGAATAATAAGAAGAAAATGAACAAAATATTTATAAAGTTTTTAATAAATATATAATGTAAAAAATATTAATATTTACTTCTTTTGAAACCTAACAACTGGATCAGCATCTAAATCACTCATATCAATTGTTTTGCCTTTAAGTTTAACATCAGGATGTTTTTTAATCATTAACCAACCAACATGTGAAAAGAAGAAACCACGTCTTGAATTATGTGGATCTGCATTTGTATCTGTAAATTTATGATGAACTCGATGATCACGTACCCATTCATGTATACAATTTTGATGAGCTAATGTTTGGAAAAGCATTAATATAATACGCATTGGTAATTTTGCTTTATATGCACGATGACACCATAATCTATGTGCACCACCAGCAATACCTAAACCACTCCAAATTGCCAAAACAGAACCTATATATTGTTAAATATGATTTATTTAAAAAAAAAAACAAAAAAAATAACAGTGGAATACAAATTATTAAAATATCCTAATCAAATTATTTACCATAATATAATAATAGCCATTGTCTATCTGCAATTGCATAATATCCACCATAAATTGCTCCAATGTGTAAAGCTGTAAGGGCAATTACTCGTAACCATACTATTTCAATTTTATATTCTTCTGTTTTTTCTTTTAAATTATTATTTTGATCTTTAGACAAATCTAATTTTTGGTCTTTTTCATCGTTTAAACAATCTACTTTTGATGTATTTTTTTTATGATTCAATACAGGTTCGGAAACAACGGATGAATGTCCTAATGGTGGTGTCATCTTTCTATATATTAAATAAAAACAAGTAATATACAAATAATTTTAATGTCATAGTAAATTAATTTAGTTCAATTAATTATAGTTTTTTTATTTAATTATTTTGAATTTTCATTAAACTGAATTATATTTTTTAAGGATCATATTTATTTGTTTTTCAATTCTAATTCTATTTATTTTATTGGTATAATGTAATAAATATAGAGTTTAATTTTATATAATATAGCTATACAAGCTATACAAAATTTGAAATTATGTTGAAAAGAAATTAGATTTAAAAGTAACATAATTATTTTTTTTTGAAGTGGTGGATAGTAAATTATATTAATAAACAATTTGAGATATTATTGAAAAAGAAATATTAACGTTTTGTCGAAATAAAATTTATAAAATGTAAAAATTGTGAAAATATTATTAAGTAAAAATACTTAAAAATTCCTTTTAAATTATTATATAATTATATCCTTTAATGAAACAAACACTAAATACCAATTATCATTTATTTATATACAAATATTTTTTTTTATTATTACAAAACTAAACTTCTTAAATTGTCCTTTTGAAATTGTACTTAATTTATAGTACCTTTTTTTTCACTATATATTTTTTTGATAAAATATATTTTTATTTTTAAATATTTTGTTTTTTTTTGTTTTCACTTTTATATATTTCACTTTTCTTTTTCTTTTTAAACTGAACACAAATATTTAATTAATTATGAACTAACACAAAAAAAAAAAACTAAAATAAAATATCTTTAATTTTGACCGAAGACAAAACTAAAGTATTTCCTATTCCAAGTTAAAATTTGATTTGAGATAAATTTTCAACGAATATTTGATTTTATATATCTTTTGTTTTCGGTTAAAAAAAATTTTATTAAACACCTTCATAAAATATCTATAAACTTTTCATATTTATAATTGTGATGGGTAAAAAAAAATTCGTATTTCAGAAGACAACAACAATAGAATTTTGTACTAAACAATTAATATAGTGAAAAGCTTAGATTTAACCACGAACCTATACGTCCATACATAATGTATATATATTCCCACTCTATTAAACTTGACGAGGTGACATATATTATGTTTATATGTTATTTTAGGCTTACGCGGAATATAAACAGAAGAAAAAAAATATTTGGTTGGAATAAGTTAATTAAATTATTAAATAATTATTTTCTTCCGTTTTAGTTTCTTATTGCGATTACATAAAAAAATTTTATATGTATATGTACCTTTTGGCAATGTAATTTTATTATAAACTTTTGACAATAAGAAAATTGCGAGTTATTATTATCACCTGAACGCAACAAGATAAATATTAAATCTTAAATATATATATACATATATAATTATATAATTAAATTAGAATAATTTAAATTTATCAAAATAAGGTCATAGTGAGGTTAAATTAGGTCATTTTTAGTTCATTAACATTTATAATTATAAATATAGAAAATGAAGTTTAATAACTTAGCATTTTTGATTGATTGAGGAAAATATTTACATAAATATTAAAATATATTTCCCTTTTACCATTTATATAATTAAAATTTTTGTTTTACATTCAGTAATATAATAATATAGAATATTGCTTCAATAAAAGATTATGAGTTAAATTGCTTACCAAAATTCTTAAATAACATTAGAAAGACGGTTAGAATATATAAGTCATAAGTTACATCAAATTAACAATAGCACTTTTTATACACTACATAGTTTTTTTATACTAAATTTTAAATTAATATTACATTAATATGCAAAAACTTCGATGTGCAAAAATATAAGATTATAGTTACACATAATTTTATAGCTTTGTACATCGATGTTATATAAATAATATAAAATATAACATTGTTGTGCTAAATATAGGGTATTTCTTCTTACAGAACAATTTTATATACAAAGGTAGAAAATAAAAGTCATTTAAATATAGATAAGTTAAGTTCTGTAAGAATAAATATTATATATAAAATAAAAACAAATATATAATAAATTCATAATGTATTAAATTCATATACATATATTATTATTTATACATATATATTATAATTATTAGGACTTGATCAGCACAAGTATTTTCAAAATTAGCGATAATATAATAATGTACAAAATTATTTAAATTTGATAGGTTGATGAGCATTTGTTATTAATAATTATTACAATAAAATACGCACCAATATGATTAATTAATCGTTTGGTGCGAATAACCTTAACGCAATATTTAGTAATCATTCAATAAATCATATAGGATATTGTTAGTATATTATGGTTTTCGTTTGGTTAAACAAATAATAATATCAATTTTAATATTTCAGAATTCACAGTTGGCAAATAACCTTTCGTAACTATAATTATTTTTTGGCACTTTATGGAAGATTTAAGAAGTGCCCAATTGAATATTATTAAATAAACAAACCAAGGTAACGCACACATATGTATGTATTAATATGAAAACAAAGAATATTGTTATATGTATATAGTTTATTGATGCTTTTAAATCTTATTGACATAAAAATAATAATAACACCGGGCTCTACCTTTATTTCCCGAGAAAAATTGGTAAATACATATAATAAAAAAATATATATTTATAGGTGAGTGAACCAAAATTTCATTAAATTCTCATACAATTGCTAAAAATATTATAATTTCTATATTGGTGATTATTATGATAAAGAATGTTTACTTTCGGTTTCGTTATTACTGTGTTTCTAATCAATATTTTATAAAAAACTTGAAATTAGCCACAAAAAATTTAGAAAAATATGAAATGAAAAAAAAGGAATATATTATTTAACTTTGCTATTGTATTTTGCACATTTTTATAAAATATTCATTATTATATAACAATCCGAATATTTTAATAGTATTCGCGAACTTTAATAAATTTTCCAATTTCAAGAAATTTATAGATTATTTACCCATTATGAATATATGTATACAAAACTAATCTATATTCATGGCACATGTATGAACTGGTCAGCAGAAATTAACCTGTCTTACGCAATGAATTGGACTAGACGCGCCCAAAAAAAAAAAGAACTTAAAAGAAAATATATTATAGAAGAAATAATATTTCTTTATTTGTTCGATTAATAATATCATTATAATTTCAAAATTTAATCATATACATTTGAAGTTTTAATATATATATAAGGTACATATAATGAACAATTTTTTAAGGTTGCCTCTGAGTCTAATAAATTTTATATTCAAATCAATTCATTGACCAAAATTTCTTTTTTTTTATATATTTAAATTCTATTTATTAAATTTTAAAAAAAATTCTCGATGTTTTATTAATTCGTTCAAATTTCAATATAATCCGGACGTATATATAAAAAAAAATTTATTTCCTTCCCATTTGGAATGTTTCTTACAAGGTAAAGTTAACTTTTTTTTTGTATAATATAATATTATATACATATTATAAATAGAAATAAATTTCATATTTGATGTCCAATTTATAATTAAACATTGACCTTCTAACATTTTTAATTTTTAGTAGGCCTGACAAATCTTATATATTTAAAATATCTTTAGTATATAGAGTTATTTTACTTTTTACCTCCATCTTAATGATTAATTGGGTAAATGTTTACTCTATTAACATAATATATTTTCATATTTAAATGAATTCTCTATTATTATAAGGTATAATTTTTTCGAAGCTTATTTATATTGAAATTAATAGTCATATCATTTTAATACTGTCTATCTGGTTAATTTTAAATTCAACCTTTTAAATATTATTGTATCTTAATAATTATGCATATGAAATTAATGTAATGTAAAATATAAAACTTTATGAGTTAAGGCGAGAAATTTCTTTTACACATATTAATGATTTTCACAGTGAACAAACACAGTCATATGCAGTCTAATATATATATTAACTATTTTTTTTTAAATATAGAAAATATATTAATTTTCTTTCTCACTAAAATTTAAATTAGATATAAACATTTTTTTTTAATGTTCCACTAAATAACACGGAAATGTAACCAATTTTTGTTAAGAAAAATCAAACATGTTCGGAAGCTGTTCAAATTTTGATCAATATAGATTATAATGACAAAGATAAAACTTTCTTGGTAACTTTGAATACCCTTCATAGAATTAAATGCCCTTGAACTACATATATTTAGATTTTTTTTTAAATACATAATGATTATGTGCCTCGTGCAGAAAAAAAAAAGTGAAAAGGTCAATTTTATTTTTCTATGATAAATTAGAGAAGTTGGTTAAATTTTGACAGTTAAGTTTTTTTTCGACAATTTTATTTTTATATATATAAAAGAAAGATCTTATTATATACTACCAGAACCAGTTAATCTACAGAATATTAAATTTTTTAATAATATTAATCACGGAAACCTAAACAAAAAGATTTTATAGAAATCGTAAAAAAAATATAGCTCGTAAATATATATGATAATTTGGAATTGAATTTTAGCATATAATAAATTTTACAGTATTTAGTATAATTAAGTATAGCACCCCCCTTTCTACCCAATTACATTAACTTATTTTACAGTAATAATTAATAAAGATTTTTTGAACAACAGTTAAACTTTTCATCAATAAAAACTTATATATATATATATACTTACCTATTTACAGTTTCTTAAATACAAAATTTAAATTTCCGGACAAGACTATTTATATAAAAAATTAAAAAATTTTATTACATACATACATTTATTTGGTTTTTATTTAATAAATATATTTATCCTTAAACTGTCTTAAAATTAACACATTAAATTTAATCATTATTTGTTTATATAATTTGTTATTATTTATTATCTAACTATAAATATTTATGGTCAAACTTACTAGTCTTAAATGCTTTCAAAGAATATATATAATTTTTTGTGTAATATATGGTAGTCCTGGTTAAGAACCTTTTGGTTCCGCAAGACAATAAACCATCTTTCACTTTAAATTGTAAAATAGAAAATTTTTTCATCTTATTCATAGATGAATAAAGGATATAAATATATAAATTCGCTCTTAGTAGGAGACTTACAATTTTTTACTAAGTAAAGGCCGGCGCACAATTGGGGCTTTAATCGATAGTGTTAACTTTTACTTTTATGATCGCTAGCGGTAAAGCCAGATATCGCACAATAATTGTAGCTTATCTTTTTTTTTTATATTTGTCAATTTTCCATAGTAGTCTTTGATGGTCCAAAATTTCAATTGGAAATTTTCTGGAAAACTGCTACAATTTATGCTTAACAACATTGGCTTTTTCATAAATTAAGTGTGCAGAAAAGTTATAAACTCTACTCACTTAATATTAATTACTTAATTAAAGACTAATTAATTAATTAATGGAAATTGAAAATATGTAATCATAAATCTATTCTTCCACATTTTTTTTAATTTATATTCCAAGCTCATTTTGATTAAACGTGTTATATGGATTAATACAAACAAATCATTAAAATGAACATGAAAAGCATTCAAAATAAATATGTTTTTTATTTCTTTTGCTATTAAAATTAGGACTAAATTAATCATTTATGTGTTTTCTTTAATTTCTAATTTTTTGCTAATTTTTTTGCTCATTTCATTATATAAGATTCATTCTCGCTTGCTTTTTTGAGATTGGTTGTTTACTTACAATACACTCTTACTTTCTTAATCAATATTTTATCAAAGATATTATTTATGAATGTGAATGCGAATATAATGAAGTTCAAGGCTAAACGCATGAAAGTAAAATCAGGTTTTTTTAAATAAAATTATATCTAACATTGAATATTTAACAAGTATAAATTATTTATAATATAGCAATATATTTTAATATTCAATTAAGTAGATTTCTTTCCTTATTAATAAATAATTAATTTTTAAATGAAATGAATTCATCATATTTGTCATTTGCAATAATTTAAATTTTATGTTAGATACCAAGTATCGAGTAGGTACAAATAAATTGAATAATCGGACTAACTAAAATGTATTTAAATTATATATAGTTTTTGTTAAAGTATTTTCAATGAATTTATTCCAGCATTTCATATAAACCAATAAACTTAAGACTTTTCTCTACTACTAAATCGGTAATTACAGATAGAAGTTATTTATAAATAATTCCGTTTGGTATTTTGGCAACTTCATTTTTGTAGGGACCAAAACAACAAATCATATGTATATTAACCCTTTAATATATAAGAAGGCAGTTAAATATAAGATTTCTTTAACAATCTATTATATAATATTTAAACAAAGCTTTTAATTAATGCCACACTTATAAGTGATGTTATGTATGTATGTATACCAAAGGCATTTTAAAACGAACATATTATATATGTGTCAATCTGCACGCACGTATATATATTACATAAGACTTAACTTGGATTCCAAGATTTTAAATATGAATTGGCCCGACCAAGTGGATTGACGGCATTTTTATAATATATACTTAATTAGTTGAAATAATATGTCACAGTAAATATTAATATTTAATGTAAATTTTTTATTTGTCATATTTTAGATTATAGGAAAATAGTAAAAGTTGAATTTTTAAATGAACAGCATTAATTTGTTCTCTTAAATTTTTAACTGAAATTTTCATATTTGAGTCTATGCTTAAAAGTAATTATATTATTATGCACTTAAACATACTTCAATAACAGATTTTGATTGTCACAGAGGAGTTCTCATATATAATTCATAGATTGTATTTGATTGTAAATTGATGTGCAATATAAAATTATACTTGAGTATGTGACATGATGTGAGCCTTCATATTCGCAGTCGAAAATTAATAGGAGTATAAAATATAACCGATATATATTTAACTAAAATATATATTATACTTTTAATGAAGTATGCATCTATATATTAATTTGAATAATTCGGAATTCATTAATAAATTAAATAGTAATGTATAGTATATTTACAACTTCTACATAAAACAACTTGGAGTACATATTAAAACAGTTTTTTTGAATCACAAAGTTTATCATATTAAGTAAAGCTTAATAATTATGCAATGATACTGATACCAGTAATAATTTAGTAATAAATAATAATTAAGTAATACATTTCATTTTAATATTTGATGGAAATGTTGAATTTAATTTATAGGAGTATAACTTATAGAAAGAAAATCATTTTTCATAAACACATCTTTAAAGACATAAATTTCAAATAATAGATGTGCTCCTAAAAGTATGCAAAATTATATTATTCATATAAGAATTTTCATCTAAAACTTGTTTGAATATCAAACTAAATTTATGAACCCATAAAATATAAATTTCCTGAAGCTTAACTCTTGATATCTTTTATAAACTATAAATTAGAAAAAAAAAATATAATAAAAATAAATCTTTGAACTACTTGAAAATAAAAAATCCATTCAAGATATTTATTTCAAATGCAAATCAAAATATATATATATTTTTGCAGGCATATTTTAAAACGATAATTTTATCAAAAATCATTTAATCAAACAAACAAACACAAAATCCAAAATATTAATTTCATAATGTTAAATGTATTTATGCATTTTATTTATTCAAACACAATCATGACATTGAAATTTTTTAATATTGTATATACAACATAGAAATATATGTACATATGTATTTAAAAATAAAATATAAAAAAATTATCATATTTATCGATCGGTTTATGACAATTTATTATAATAATTATGACATTCAATTAAAATAATACCATATATTGTTAAATAATTCATAAATTTACTTGTGATTTTTATTTGAAAATTTATGATTTGTTTATATTTTTTGAATCAATTAAGCAACATAATTTGTTTTCTGTTGCTTATTTGATTTATCCAAAACCAGAGTATATACAACATTATATTTTATATACTTAAAGTATAAGTATTTCATCTAAAATTTAACAAAGCTGATCATAATTCACCACCGGAGTACGAAAAGAAGATGTTTATGACTATATTATACAAAGTTTTCATTTATGAAACTATTCTTGTTTTTATCATCATTCCCATAATTAATATTGTTATCCATATTATTTCAATTCATATTAATTACACATATATTATTACAGATATATTTTACAGATGCTATATAATATTAATATAAACAAAAAAAAATCCCTTATAATTATTATAATTATCTATATACATATAAATATTATCTACAAATTTTACACAGAAAAATTAGATTACTAATATAATATAATATATAGTAAATATATATATATTATATAGATAAAATATATACATATATGTATTGTTATTTTTATATTTTATTTATTATACAAGCATCTTTTTTATCAATATCTGTCATATCTTTATCATCCCAACCCCAAATCATTTGTTCTTCTTTTTCATGATCTAAATGTTGTATTAATTCCTCACTTTTTTTATGTTCAATTGAAATATTATGTGTTCCATCACCAGTTCGTATAATTCTCTTACGTATCATATCAGTTGAAACTGTTTTAAGGTCATATGCCCAACCTAAAATAATAAATAAAATTAACCTTAAATTATTACCCAATAAAGTAAAAATATGCTTTTTTTTTATTACCAATTTTGGAACATAAATCGATAACATTTTTAGTTAAATTAAAAAAATAACTTCCTAGTTCAGCTGCCTTATAATCCCATGGAAAAACATGATGATAATTATGATATCCTTCACCATTTGCAATAAATATAACAAATCTATTATCAGTTGGATTTATATTTTTATCATATGGACGATAACCCCAAATATGAGCAGCACTATTAACAAACCATGTTATATGAAGTGTTAAAACATATCGAAACATTGAACAAATAAAAAATGCTTGTCGAAAACTACATCCAATAGTATACATTGGAATTAAAGCTGGTATTATAAAACAAAGTACAGGCATCAAAATCATATAGTGTCTATATATAGGTAGGTAATTTGTAAATGAATATAAAAAATTTATTAAAAGTTATTGTAAAATTATAGAAAATATTTTTTTTACTTTTGTTGAAACATAACTATTGGATCATTATCTAAATCACTCATATCAATAGTTTTTCCTTTTTCCTTAACATCTGGATGTTTTTTACACATTAACCAACCCATATGTGAAAAGAAGAAACCACGTCTTGAATTATGTGGATCTGCATTTGTATCTGTAAATTTATGATGAGCTCGATGATCTCTTACCCATTCATAAATACAATTTTGAAATGCTAATGTTTGGAATATCATTAAAATTAATCGCATTTGCCATTTTGCTTTATATGCTCTATGTGACCAAAGTCTATGTGCTCCACCAGTTACTCCAATACCACTCAATACACCCATGACATAGGCTAAAATATTTATTTATTTTATATTTATATAATTAAATAATTTTATTACATATTAATATTTTTATTTTTATATATACCAATTAAATAAATATGCCACAATCTTTCAGCAAATACAATATAAACACCATAAAGTGCAAGAAAATGTAATATTATAAATCCTATAACATTTACCCATACAATTTCTATTTTATAATTATTATTATTTTTATTATTTATTTGATTTGATTTAATATCATTTTCAATCAAATTATTTGATTTATAATCTAATGGTATATTATTATTGACTTCTTGTAATGAATTTTCTGAATTTTTAATATTTATATCATCAACATTAGCTTCAGCTAATAAATAATTACTACCAATTGTATTTGGTGCCATTTTAATAAGATATTATTTTCCTGAAAATATATATAAAATAAAAAAAAAATTAAATTAAAATAAAATATAAAATCATTAAATATATAAATTGACCTTAATGTTAAGTATTTTAATTTATGATCTTGTCTAAAAAAGATAATTGAAAAAAAGTATTTATATAGAGGGTGTCCCATAATTTTTCGTCACTTTGATTTTTGTTTTAAATGAAATAATAAAAATAATTTATTTTTGTTCTTTTTATACATTTTTATTTATGGCTTGTCAATTACAAAATAAATTATTCGTAAATAGAATACGGCCCTTCATTACTAATTTTTTTAAGGTTTTTCAAACCGACTTCAATTAGTGTTTTTACAGTGCTATCAGGAACTTTAGCACTATCAAAACGGTACATCCGTTTAAATGAATTAATATTTTTTGCTTTGTATTTACGTCTTGCATATACCTGCTTGACAAGAGCCCAATATTTCTCAATTCCTCTAGCTGCTGGTACATTTGGCGGATTTTTTTCTTTGGGCACTATATAAATATTTTTGGTTTTAAAAAAATCTATCACGCATCTTGTATAATGACAGGTTGCCTTGTCAGGCCAAAAGATGATATCGCCATTTTTATAATTGGCCATTATAAACGGCAACAGCCTAGCTTTAATGCATTCCTTCAAATAGATGGTGCTTGTCATAGTACCGCTGCAGACGAATGGATCTGAACGTTTTCCATCACTACTTATAGCCTGCCACACTAAATATTTTTTCGGAAATTTTTCCTTAGGTTTAATTTTAATTTCTGGGATACATGTTTTCTGGTTAGAGCTGTGATAGAACTTCAATCCAGGTACCTGAATAGGATCGTTAATAAAATAGGATTCGTCATCCATAATGAGAATTTTTCCATTTTTTAACGACGAAAATTTTCGTATTAAAAATTTCGAACCGCTTTCAACCATCGGCAATTGTTTTTCATTGTATTTCGGTGCTGAAATTTTTCTTCTGGATTGAATCTTTAAAACATCCTTCTTAATCCTACCAACAGTACTTTTTGAAATATTTAGCTTTTGTGATGCAGTACGAATCGAATATTTATCTGAATTCTCAAACATTTGCTGGATTTTATTAATTTTCTTTTTACAGGTTATGGAGCGGGGGCGACCGGTCCGGGGAAGTTCTCTAACGTTACCTATTCTTAAAAACTTGTCGATTATTGTAATTGTAGTTGTTCGAGGAATACCCATTCTTTGGAAATATTTCCATGTAATATATTTGTTATTTTGACCATCATTTTTATAATATTCAATTATTTGTTTACGCAAAACATCTCTACTTTCCTTAGTCATAGCTATTTAAGTAATAACTATTTTTTTTTGCTATGCGTAATAGAAACTAACATTAATTTATGATAAAATAACGGAACTAGTTTATATAGAAAATTTCTGAATGTTGCAAAGAAATAAAAAAAACAAAGTGACGAAAAATTATGGGACACCCTCTAATTGAAAATTGACAAAAACATTATATTTCTAATTGACCCAACAATTTATCGGATTATTATTGTGAAAAATATAGTATATCTATATTATAATTTCGGGTACAAATATATGTATTATATAAAAGTTATATATGTACTTAAGAACATCAGTCTTTAGTATATCATTCAACCATAAATATTTGCATCATCATAATCGGTAATTAAAAGTAAAAAACTTTCAAACTAAATCTTATTATATTATAAATTTTTAAAAAATTCAAGAAGAAATTTTCACTTACTCCCCGTCATGGTATCATAATTATCAAATAAATGTAATTATTGCTATAGGGTTTTATATATTATATAAGTAGGTATAATACGAATTTTAATATATTTAATTGATACAAAAACAAATATAAAAAATAAATATTTATTCAAAATAATTTTAAACTATAGAAAACTTTTTTACTAAAGGAAAAACTTATCCAAGTATTAAATTTTTCTTATTATTATCATAATTAAACATGAAATAAATATTTAGATATATATACATATATATATATATAGGTTAGTCAGTAAAGTATATCTGTTCAAGTTCATAATGAAGAATTAAAAAAATAATGGTTATAATTTTAATTGTCTTTTACTGCGATAAAGATATTTTATAATTTTATTTCTCACATTATGGATGACAATGAAATATAATAATTATAAGATATAGAAATTTTCATAAAAAACTATATTTTAAAACATCAGGAAACTATATATACATGTATGTATGATTTTAAAAAGTACATACTTGGAAATATTAAAAGATGATGAATTTAAAATAATTATATATGTATAATGTTATAATTTACAAATTTATAACTATAAATATATTATTGATATTATTATTCCATTATATTTAACAACATATATTTATTATATTTCAATGTACACTGCGTCATAATAATACATTTCTAAAGTACAAAATTTATCTAATTAATTTAATGATGTTATAAAAGTATACTTTTCACTTTAATTAACATAATATTTATTATATACTCGTGTATATTTAATAATAACTTATTTATTGTAAATATATTAAACATACTATCAACCATGTATGTACTTATAATTTAACTAATTGTTATGTTGTAATATTTTCAAGGACATTAAACTTCAATAAAATCAAAAATTTGTGCAATTTCCAAAATTACCATTATTATAATTTTTTTATTCTTATGTAACTTTTTTATAAATTGTATCCGCAAAAAAAAAATATTCATTTTTTTTGGATACATAATTAAGTATATTTGCCGCTAAACTAGTTTTTTTTTTACAATTCACAAGTTTCTTCTTTCTATATGAAATGTTACCAGTTTACAGTCCAGACTAGTTTGAATTTATATGTACATAGTCTGGTTCTGATATCCATCAGACTATATAAATTGATGGTTGGAGAAAAGATAAATTAATATCAACGATGGTACAATTCATTTTTTTCCACATAAAATTTAAATTTTTTTTCTGAAATCAGTTTTCAATAGAAATTTTGGAAACTTTAAATATAAAAATATACAATTTATATGTACATATTTAATATATAATTTTAGAATATTGACATAAGCCTCTGAATTATATAAAATAAAGTAATATACTCTCAAAATGTTTTAAGTTCATTAATTATGTTATACTTCACAACGCACAAATTTAATATTGCATTTATTTATTGTACAATAATAATAAAATATTTATGTACCTACTAACTATTCAGTATTACTGCAATATACCAAAAATTACAATTATAATTCGAAAGCCGGTTTTATTTTTATGCAATTTGAATCACAACTTGTCCTTGGTTAGTTCGTTCAGAAAATCTTTTACCAAAAAAAACTAAGAAGAAAATTTTTTTTTTTTTGCACATTTCCTAAATTATGGCATCGACTTTCGATATTTTAGTAAACGAGAAAAAAAGTAACTTGCAGAACAAGCTTTTTTGCGATTTTTACACTTTATGTGTGTACCCAAAATTTTTATTATATTGAATGAATGTTATTTAAAAAATTTTACCAAGTAAATTAATATTTGAACAGTGTAGAAAATATATATTATAATTATTAATTTTAAATAAATTTATTATACTATTTGTAGAAATTGATTAATTTTAATTTTAAATAAATTAAATAATAAATTTTTTCTATTTGATTAAGTATAATGTGATTTCATTTTACTAGTTATATACTTACTAAGCATAAGATTTGTTAATTTAATTTAAAATTTAAACACTGGATTTCATAATAAAAGTAAATTTTTTTATAATTGACGTAAATATTAAAATTTAATTAATATTTTTTAAATTCCATATACCATACCATACAGGAAATTGAAAAATTATATTATGTTATAATAATGAATGTATAATTGATATGTCACCAAATTCTATTAAGAATTCAAAAATTTTATAGAATATTAAATATGAATAAACAAAAGTGTAAATATGAACAATTTATTTAATCTGAATAACGAAAAAAATTATTTTATATTGTAAATTATTTAAATAAATTATTTAATTTACTTGTAATCAATTATTCATAAATTTTTAATTCTAATTTAAATTTATTTTTATCCAAATTTGTTTTTTTTTTAATCAGTAATATTTAAACCTTCGATTAACATATAATTATGACTATATATACCTAAAACAAATAATCACAAGGTTAAATTTCAACCTGGAATAATTAATTTGATTTCCTTATATTTCCTTTAAGGAAGATGACCTAAGTGGAATTTATACGTATTACAAAAAAGAAAAATGTGATTAAATTTATATACTAAATTATAATTTTTTATTTAATAATTTTAGTATCATTATTCATATTTATTTTTTTTGAATCGTGTATGAAATAAGATTACAAATAAATAAAATGAATCTAATCAAATATTCTTATAGTACATTAATTTGAATTTAAAAAAAATATATTAAATCATTAGTTGAATATTAAATGATATACATCACGTCACGACAAAGAAGATTAATTATTATGTATATAATTAATTAATTGATCGCAATGGAAATAAACGATCATTGTATATTTGAGATTATATAGTTAACACTATTTAACATTTATTTAAACTTATAAATCAATCTATGAATTATATTCGTTTTAACCTATTTTTGTTGTTAATTAGTATATAGAAATATTTCACTATTTACAATAATGAGATAGTATAGTAAGTATAATTATCAATATTTTAGGATACAAATTTAATTTTTGCGAAGTCAACGAAGTTCATCTCAGATAATCATTTTAAATTATAATTATATATGTATACATACATATTTGAAAAATTATGGTTTTTCTTTTTAGATAACTTAAATTTTTTCTTTATATTTGCTAGTAAAATAAATCTTTTGTACATATTTGGAGGTCAATTTGATTATAAATTCATTTAACCAGATAAATACTTTTGATCCAACTAAACTATCTAACATCAGAAAATTAATTTTATAGTGATTTTTAATTTTTTTTTTTATTTTGCATAAAAGAGTTGATGTACTTGAAACCAATTTTATTTATATAATAATTATACTTTTAAAGTCTTTGGAGTTAACCAAATGCAGTAATTCTATGACATATCAAAAGAATTTGTCTGTAATTTTGTTGCAAGGAATGAAAAAAAAAATCATCGCACGTTGTATATTAGCTAATATATAAATTATGTACAATTACCAAACATTTATTATCTTATTTTATGAATAAGTACATATATATATTTTAATAACATCAATCTTGACATTTAAATATTATGATAGTAAAAGAATGCCAAGGATAAATCTTGTAATTAAAATGACAATTTGGTTTTTAAGTATACATATAATTATAGTAACACTATAAAAAAAATTAGTGTAATTTTACCATTATGAAAATAGGCATCTCTTTACCTTCAATTAAGGTAGTTAAATTACACTTGCAATAAAATTACAACTTTGGTTGTAAAAATAGAATTTGGTTAGGTAAAAAAATTACGAAGTTCAGGTTTAATTTTTGCCTTATTCAAATAAGTGAAATCACATAAATTTTTTATTAAATTTGCCCGTAATGGTTGTAAAAATGCGCTTTTAATAAATGTAATTTTTACACTATTCAAAAAGGTGGAATTACACAAAATATCTATGATTTTGCCCTGAATGATTGTAAAAGTACACTTTTAAAAAATGCAATTTTTTATGTAAAACTAGTGTAAAAATACATTTTTAATACATGGAATTCAAATACGTAATAAAAATAAAATAAATATACAATTTTCTTCTGAAATAATAAAATATTATTTATTATAAAAATATTTTGTACTAATTTACATTATTAATTATATTTCAATAAAAAAAACCTATAATATGTAGTCATCCAGGGGCTCATTAGTTGGAATTTGTTCCATTATGTTAATCCAGTGGTACGTCAATCTATAAAATTGATATAACCATATATTAATAAATTTAGTTTTCAAAACTTACATTAAATACTTTGAATAGGAGCTCAGGTCTCAGGTTCTTCATTGAAATAATAAATGATGGCTGCTACAATTGATTTATCATTATCTTTATCCAATAAATTTTTAATATGTATTATATTATTTTTTTCTTATAAATAATTAGTTTCGAAAACGTTATCATTAATATTTCTTAATTTAGAAAAATATTTAATTATTTTAATAATATTGAAGAACAAAACACTTAACTCTTTAGAATCACAATACAAAATGACACGAATAGGAATGCGCATATAACTTTACACCAAATTTTAAACTAAAATGGTGTAATTTTCAACATTTTATATGCATTTCAAGTAACTTTACACCAAAATTGTGTATTTTTCAACATCAAAGGTGCATTTTATTTTATTTTACACCACAGTAGTTTATTTTTAACTATTCAACAAAGTTTACACCAAAGTGGTGTATATTTCTATATTATAGACTCACTTTATATAACTTTACACCAAAGCTGTTCATTTTTGAACATTCACGATGAGTTTTATGTTGCTTTTACGAATATATTGTGCGCTTTTATAAATAATGTTGATAAAAGGGTTAAATACTCATTTTTCAGCTTAAAATTACATAGTGATATGTAAAATTTCCTAGTTATGCAAAATATGTGTAATTTTCTCATTTTTTGGGCAATTTACAACAAAATTGTGTAAATTTTACGCATATTAAATATGTCAAATTACAATCATTTTTTAGAGTGAACATTATTATAGTTCTGTGTTCTGTCTAAGACAATTTTTTTTTTTTTGATTATTATCGGTTATTGACATTCCTTGAAAAATTAAAATATTCCCTGGGTATTAATAATAAAATATGTGTTACGAATAATTAAAATATTTTTATTTATATATTCTATAAATGAATTCATAAACAATTAAAATAATAATTATTTGCGAAGGTGTAATTTGGGCAATATACCATCATACAATGTATATAGGAAGTTCAAGTTCGAAATATTTGTCTAAAATATAATTTCATCGACTCTTTAATAATAAAATAAACTAAAAATGAGTCAATATAATAATTTTTATATCAACTCTCTATTTTTATTTTATAAAATATTTTCCATTCTAATTTCACATTCAACAATTAAGATTTTCCATTGATTTGCCCAGGAGAAAGCTCTATTAAATCTTTACAATATCAAAAATATATACTAAAAATATATATCTGAAATCATAATTTATTTTACATATAGATTTAGTATATTTTCCATTTTATATTTCAATAGGTCAGCAATATGAAAAACTAACAATAATATTCAATTTAAAAAGAAAATGATTATTTGCAGAAAATTACAGTCATTATCGTTATTAATAGTGAACTTCTATGTTGATATTTTGAATATTTTTTAAAAGGAAATTTTAATATATTTTGTATATAATTTTAATTCACTGTCATGTCACCCACCTAATGAAAGTAGGCACATATTTTTTTTTAAAATGATATTAATGAAAAATATTTTATAAATCTATAAATGAATTTATTATAAATATTGCCGATTTTACTTAATATCTATACTAGTTAATTATGTTGCAGCCGTTGAAGATGTATATAATATAAATTATAAATTTCTCTTATATTAAAATCTGTCAAATTGTTAAACTAGTTTACCTTGATGGTTTTTGGCATGAAGTTTTTTTTTTCGAAATAATATTTTAATGAATTTTAAACAGCCATATACAAAAGAAAATTGTCATTTCGTTTACATGAAAGTTGATTGAAACAAGTTCTATATATGAATTGTGTGAAATATTACTAGTTTAAAAGTTAGTTATAAGTTCAAATTAAATAATAAAAAAAAACTAAAAATGTTAAATTCTCGTTCAGGACGAACTAAATTAAATTATTCATATTTAGATTATTACAGCATCATTTGCTTCAATTATTATATATTTCATTACAAGAAAAAAACCACCTCGTATAATATTTTCGCCAATGAAATTATTTAACATAAATTATATTTAAATTAATTTTATTTTATAATTATATTCTTACATGTGCGTTTACTTCAAAATAAATAAAAAAAAAAGTTGTACATGAAAAATTTAGTAATACAACAAAATATTATTACCAAAAACAAAATACATAAAAAATATATGAAAAAAATTATGTAAAATCTCCCAAAATATAAAAATATTTTGGTATATTTCAAAATGTATAAATTAGTATAAACAAGTGTAAACAAAATATAATAACTACGTAAAGTAATTTTCTTTGTCGTTTTTAATAGTAATAATAATAATAATAGATTATTACTGAAATTATTAAGTCCTAAATTCCCATCTTAATTATAATTCATATGAGATATTTTAATACTATAATTTTGTTGTGTATATTTTCAATTGTAATTTAAATTTAAATTTTATTTTTATTTTTGGAAGAAACTCAACAAGAAATTCAACAAGATAGAAAATTGTGAAGAAAATAAATTATTTCATATTTTTGTATTTTGAAAGATAAATTAATATCTTTGTAAGAAAAAAATAAATAGCTTCCAAATTTAAATGAACATTATGTTACATGAAACTTAAAAAATCTGTATATATACGTATATATAAATATCATTTTTAAAAATATATAGTAGCGAAGAGAATTACCTAATATTGATTTAAATATAAAATATATCAGTTCTTAATAAAATAAATATGAATATAAATAATTTGAAAAAATGAATTTTTAACCCAAAAATTTAGGAAAAACTTTTATTGTGTTGCTTTTCGATACACTGTATTTACATATATGTTTTCACAAATATTAAGCTTTGTCTGCACAAATTATTTCTTTTCCAAAGTAAATAGACTCAATTTTAAAATGAATAAACATGATTTTTTTAATAACACATATATCTACATGTATATACACTTGAAAATATTAAAATTACTTTACTTTTAATAAATTTATTTAAAAAAAAAGATATCGTAATGTACAGCCAATATCATATAGGTCCAATATTATTATTTAATTGAATGTACTAAAAATTTATGTAAAAAAAAAAGTTTTTTGTATGATTTCCTAATTAATTACATGATTATTAATTAATTATTAATTAATTTTATATAATACATAAAAATAAATTATTATTTGTAACAAAGAACTTAAACCATAATTTTATACGATACTAATTATTGTAATTGATTCAGATTAGATTAAAATAATGAACATAGAATTGAAATAAATTAAATTAATATTATTTAAACTATAATTATGATACCATTTGAAGACAAATATTTATCCACTAAGCATAATTCTTTTATAGTTGCACTTATTTAGTTTATTTAAAATTTGAACAATTTTCTTTCAGTTATTTTATGTTAAATATTTAAACAATAATACTTATTACCTTTTAAATAATTCAAAATCCAAAATAATGTAAATCAATGAAAATCCCAAAACACTAAACTCAATTAATTTTTATCATATGATCATTTATATATTCTTTAATAAATTATTTTAAATTTATCTTTAATTAAAACTTTCATAAGAAATTGTTTTTAAGAAATGAAAAAAAAAATGAATTTTTTTTTTTATCAAAATAATAATTTAACTTTCTATTTCAAAAAACAAAAAACATTATTAAATTTTAATAGAATCATTATTAAATATACTCTTTTTTTGATTTTTTAAAATAAAAATTATAATAATTTTAATTTTTCGTATTTAAAAATTTTCGTTTTACAATAAAAAAAAACTTTAAATGTTAACTGTCCGATGTCAGTTTTATAACAATACAAAATTCTACCATGATCCCCAAATTTATATATTGAGTACATACAATTTCCACCAGCAGCAAGTATGTAATTTTATTTATTATACAAATGTAATTGTAACTTCAATAAGTTTGTACACGTATATACTGTACTGTAGTGTAGTGTACATTAACATTATTACGAGAATAATAAAAAGTTGCATGCGATATTTTTTTATATATTTGGTTCATCTTAGTGTGATACATTGAACATTCATAATGATTGATAGAAATGTGATAAAATGTTTATATATGTAGATACTTATAATAATTATTTCCGATGCATTTAAAGTTTGACTAGAATTTTAATTAATTTTTTATTTTATTTTAAGCGAATTGTGAAGTTCAATATCTAATTATTCATAATTATAAAATTGTAAAATAATAATGTGATTTTAGTGAGTTAGTTTAGTATTTTGGTTATACACATTAGTTAGTTATAATTATATTTACATTAGGATTTTGATTTATGTACCATGTAATATTTTGTTGTAATATATAATAATTATTTTATTTAAATTATTGTTCTTAGTATATTAAATAATAAATAAATTTAAATATTAAATAATAATATAAGAAATGATTGGTTATTTATAGTTTGTTGAAAATTGTTTCAAGGTATTACGTATATTACCATGAAATTTGTCAAAAAAAACAAATGACCGCAAATTATTAATTTGTAATATGTTATTAATCAATCATACTATTCTATATTTAATTTATTTTTATTTACTTTGTTATTTAATATACATATTAAATATGTATGTGATATATAGGAATATAGGAAAAATTCTCCAATGTAAGTAGTTGATACCAAATGATATTATAAATTAAATTTATGTATGCAATCATTTCTGCGATATTTATAAAATATGAACTTGTGATATTAAATTCTGTTTTATTAATCGTTAGTAAATAATATAAATAAAATTAGACTTTCAAATTAGTGTAAGTAATTGCTTTCAAAACGAGTTTACTTTTTTCCAGAATCCAATCTCTGGCTGTGGCAGTACAATGATCCCACACAATCCACAATTTAACGATAGTATTCATAAAACTTTCAGAATTTTTGCTACCATTTTTCCAATTTACTATATACTTAGCATATTTATTTATTTAAAATTATGTTAATGCCAATAATAATCATATAATTTTGCAAATTAGTATTTCTTGGTTTATTTACATTCCAAGTATGCATATTTTTAGGAGTAATGGATTTCTTCGTAAAATGGAAAGCAGTATAAATTAAATTACTATAAATTGGTTTGTCAAATTGTACCAATTTTCTCATATGTGAATCGCACTATACGTGTATTGGGTAATTTTTTTTAATGATTGACATTTCCCAAAATAGGAAGAGGTAATAACAAAAAAACTAAAGTCATATCTTTATTATCACAATAATATAAATAACTTTTTTTTATCTTGAAATTAATTGGAAATATGTATCAAAAATTTAATTAATTAAACAAAATAATAAAAACTAAAATGTCAGTTAATTCTGTTGAAGGTTTATTATCATCTGGAGATAAGTACAGGTAAAATATAAAAATAATTAAAATAGATAAAGTAAATTTTCTTACCAAATTGTTATAAATAAATATTTGGCATACATATGAATATTTTGGAAATATGATTTTTTGTAATTTGCTTATTATATTGTAATGGTGTCATATTTACAGAAAAGAATGGCAAATTCTTTTATCATCTTTAGATAACAATAACATTGAAAAATTAAAAACTTTAGCATTTAATGGTGATTTAAAAATATCAAGATTTCGTAGTATATGTTGGGCAATATTATTACGTGTCTTGAATAGTAATCCAAATGATTGGATTGAGCAGCGACATCAACAACGTCAGCGGTATAATAATATTAAATAATATTAAATTTTCTTTAATTTAAAATTACATTTTTTTTTATAGATATACAAAATTAAAAATTGAATTTTCGACAAATCCTCATACTGAAACAATTGTTAATGATGATCCTTTATCGCAATCAAAAAAAGTAATTAAAAGTTTTATTATAAATTTGATTAAAGTGTAATTGCTGAATTTTTATATATATTTTAGAGTGCTTGGAATCAATATTTCGATGATCAAAATCTTTCCACTGCTATTAAACAGGATGTAGTAAGAACATTCCCTGGTGTTGACTTTTTTCGTAAATCTGACATTCAAAATTCAATGGTAAAAAAAAATTAGTATATATAAATATATTTTATAGTAAAATTTCAAATAATATTATTAAAATTCTCTCCTTAAGACAAATATATTATTTTATTATGCACGTGAACATCCTTATATGTGTTATCGACAAGGAATGCATGAAATTTTAGCACCAATACTTTTTGTTATTTATTACGATCAACAATCTTTATTACATTTCATAGAAATCTCAGAAAATATTGAGTAAACAAAAAATTAAATTTTACTATTAATTTAATTAACAATAAATTTCTTTTAGTAATTTATTATTGAATGTACTTAATCCAGATTATTTTGAATCAGATTCATAGTAAGTATGAAATATATTTTTTTTAAATATTTTTCCGTCAAATTATAATTAACACCTTTCTACTATAAGTTTTTTATTTTCCCGTGTTATGTCTTCAATTGAATCATATTATAAGATAATAAATTTTAAACCAACTCCAGATGGATATTTTCCAATGCAAACTAAAATTAATGTAAAATTATTTATTTGTTAATTTAATTGAATTTAATTTTTTTAATAATTCATTTAAATTTTTTAAAGAACGAAGAAAATTCAGATACAACAGAAGTTGTAATAATTGGTCAATTAAATCGTATAAGGGATAAAATATTAGCAAAAGAAGATGAACATTTACATAATCATTTATTAAAATTAGATATTCAAATGCATATATTTGGAATGTAAGTATATATATATAATATAATATTTTTATTCAAATCAAATGATATAATTAAATTTTATTTCGCAGTCGTTGGTTACGTGTTTTATTTGGACGTGAATTTCCATTTTTAGATTTGCTTATGTTATGGGATGCAATATTTGCTGATAGTGACAAATTTGATTTGCCAAATTACATTGTTGTTGCCATGTTAATAAGAATTAGAGATAAATGTATATTATATTTAATTTATACGATTAAAATATATTATAAATTCATATATATTTTTTAGTACTTTTAAGTGATTATACAACATGTTTAATGCATTTAATGAAATATCCTAGTAATGCTGATGTTGGGATTATTTTACGCCATGCTCTACATTTAGAAATGCCTACGGTAAGATTTTATTGTTACATAATTCTCTTTTTTTTTTTTAAATTAAACTAAAATATAAATTAAATATATATGTATAGAAATTTGAACGACCATCAAATACTTTGCATCCTGAAAAAAAAGCACAAATTTCATTAACAAATTCAAAAAATCAACCAGCTGCGATAGGTCGACAAAAATCAATTACTGACACTGAATCAAATCATTCTTTATCGAAACAAAAAATAAATCCATTAGCAGTAGAACAAAAAACACGATCATCACATTTAAATCTAGAATCTAAGACTAATTTGAAATCCCAAGTGCAAACAAATTCCACAAATAATAAAAGACATTCAAAAGTGACTGAAATACAATATACAAATAATACGAATTCAGCTCGATTAGAAAAAATGAAAGCTGCCCAACGGGCTGGTGATAATGTTATAATTGATGGTTTGTCTGAAGATGTAAGTATAATAATGTAATATATTTATTCAAAATATCTTCATTATATAAATTTATCATAATAATAGAGTCCGGAATATTTACGACTTGAATTGCAAAATGCACAAACTATTATTACAGTTAGTCAACTGAAATTAAATAAATATTTGAATACTTTACGAAAGTATATAACAAGAAAATCCGCAGAAGATTTAAATCAAGCTATAGATGGAATTGAGGAACTTGTTGCCTTTTTAGATATTAAATTTTCAATACCTTCAACTGATATACCTCGTGTTGATGCAGCTTTAGAAGCAACATCAGATCCATTATCTTCTTTTGTGGATCTTACAGAAGAAGCAAATTCATCTTCATTGTTAAAATCATCAACACAATTACAAACACCTCCACAAAAGAATAAAAAAAATTATAACCAAATGACTGAAGCTGAAGTTAAAACAGAATTTGTAAAAATTTTAGAATCAAATAAATCGAATCCATTTGAAGTTGAAATTGGTGAAGATGGAAATACATTAGCATTTAAACAAAATCCAAATTCTGAATTCCATCATAAGGATATTGCAATAGGAACTGTAGCATCACCATCTATGAATTTAACTAATAAATCGCCTGTTACTACACGATATGAAATACCCGATGATGGTTTTATGAAAAATTCATTAAGGGTTTTAGGTACCCGAATGAATGTAGAATTAACATTATTTAAAGAAGAACATACAGAAGATAATGAAGGTATACCTATACCAGATCCGTTAAGTTCTCATATTGAATGATATTATTATATTGTTCAATTGTTTGACTGATGAAAATATTATATACAAGTTTTTTTAAAAGCATGATAAAATACCCGATGAGATAATTTGCTTATCAACAAAATGTTATGTTATTGTAATTATTCTTAAATATATTATCTTGTAAAAAAATATATTAAAATATTTGAAATTAACTTGTTTATCATTCTTTTATTTATTATATTAAACTCATTTCGATAATTTTTTGTCTATATCATTAAAAAAATTATTTTATGCGCAAAATGCTTTTTTGAAGATAAGTATATATTCAAAATTTTGTAAGGTAATTTCTCTAGCTTTTTTTTATCAATAAATTAAATTACGAACGCAAAATTATAATAAAAAGTAGATATATGGTAATTTAAATTTATATTTTATTACATATATATATATTAATTTATTATATTACATATATATATATAATTTATTATATTAATTTATATATATATGTAATAAAATATAAAGGTATATATTTAATATTAATAATTAATTCAACAACTGTGCAACAACATAATTATAAATTAATATAAACTGTATAAATTAAAATCCAATCAAATACCGATAATTATCTTATTAAAAAATATAAATTCTTTATATTCAAAATTTTGTTGGATCTATATTTGTATTAATGTTAATAATCCTTCTCTGGGCCATGGATAATTTCTGCAAAATTTGTTGAATTGTTTAAATAATTTAATCAACATCTCTGAAATAGAAAAAAATATATTATTAAAGTTTATAAAATGATGCTGGCGTGACACTTATAGTAGTCATATTGGTAAATATTTTGATTATTATTTGATAATGAAAAAAATGAATTTTGTTACTTATCTCGGTTAGATGAAAATTTCATAAAAATAAATTAGCATATTATAAAAATAAAAATAAACTAAGAGTTTAATACATAAAAGTGACAAAAAAGAAATAGTAAAAAATGTTGTACACGGAAATTTATAAAATTGTTATAAATTAACATAAAATGGACAACTATATAATGTTAGTTTCTATTCATTCACACACAACTGTAGCAATTTTTTAAAGTATATTCGACAATTTTTTTTCCCAAAAAATAATTGTAAATTTCCATTTATTAAATATAATATAATTTTGAAAAACCGTATCACAGATAATACTAAAAATTTAGAATATACTTTTTTTTTTGCAAAATATAAAAAAAAAATCAAGAACTTTCAACCATAACATTCAATTAAATCTTCATCAAAATATGCATACACAATGCGCATGGTATTTGTAAATCCAGATCCTTGTTTCCATCCAGTTACAATAACAATATGATCCCCAGTTTTTATAAATCCATTAGCTTTTCCAACTTTCAAACCAAATTGTACACGGGTATCAACATCCTTTAGCCAATCAGGAAGTTTTGCTTCTAATAATATGAAAATATATAAAAAAAATTTAAAAAAATAAAAATTACAAAATTAATTTAATTTTATTTTATATACCTGTATAAATCAATGGCAGAATGCCACGGAATAAATGAGCTTGTCTAGCTGTTTGTGGATATCTAGTAACAGCTATAATTGGACAACGTGGACGATACTTTGATACTAAATGTGCAGATCTTCCACTTGTTGTAATTACAACAATAGCAGCTGCATGACATTTTGATGCTGCTTCAACAGCAGCAATTGCAACTGAATGTGCTGCATCTAATGTTGGTGGATTTAATTTTACTAAATCAATAAATAAATTTTTATGCCATAATGCTGCTTCAGCTTCTTTACATGTCTTTGCCATTGTTAATACACATTCTAATGGATAATCACCTTTAGCTGTTTCACCAGATAACATAACACAATCAGCACCATCTAATATTGCATTTGCAACATCTGATATTTCAGCACGTGTTGCACGTGGTTTTTTAACCATTGATTCTAGCATTTGAGTTGCACAAATAACTGGTTTACCAGATTTATTACAACGTGCAATAATTGATTTTTGTGCTAAAAATACCTTCTCTGGTGGAATTTCAATACCTAAATCACCACGTGCAACCATAATACCATCTGATGCAACAATAATTTCATCCAAATTATACATGCCTTGTTGATTTTCAATTTTTGATATTAATTTAATATTTCTACCCTGTTCACCTAATACCTCACGTATTTCAGTTAATGCTTTTGCATTACGTATAAATGAGGCAAATACCATATCAACACCCTGTTCAACACCAAATTTCAAATCAGCTTTATCTTTTTCAGATACACTTGGTAAATCAACAGGTGAACCAGGTAAATTAACACCTTTCTTTGAACCTAACATACCACCATTTTCAATTGTACATATTAATGTATCACCTTGTATTTCATTAACAGTACAAGATATTAAACCATCATCAATAAATACATGACTACCTTGTTTAACAACATTAACAATATTTGGATAATCCAAATAAACAATATCCTTATTGCCTTTTTCAGCAAAATCCTTATTTGTAGTTAATTTAATTTTTTCTTTTTTTTTTAATTCAACTTCAGCGCTTCCACTACCATCAATTAAACCAGTACGTATTTCTGGTCCTTTTGTATCTAATGCAATTGCTAATGGATATTCAATACCCAATTTTTGTGAATAATTTTTAACAGCTTCTCGTATATTTTTAATTGTATTGCCATGATATTCATATGAGCCATGTGAAAAATTTAAACGGGCAATATTCATACCAGTTGCCATCATTTGTTCCAGCATATCAACATTTACAGATGCTGGTCCAATTGTACAAATAATGCCAGATAAACGTACATGCGATACTGGCGCATCATATTCGAGCCGGCAAATATGCTCTAAATGAGTATCAGCTGCGGATGCCTTCATTTGAGGAACTTCACACATCTAATATATACACATTTTTTTTTAAATAAATAAGTTAAATTAAATATTATAATGAAAATTTAATTTAATAAAAATGAGTTTATTTTATGTTAATAGAAATTTTGTAAATTTAAAATTTAATTGATTATTAATAAATTTAAATTTTTTAAATCTAAAATTTAATTAATAATAATTTTACAAAATTTAAATAAACGATTAAATTTGAAATATGAGAATATATTTTATTTTAAAATGAGTTTTAAAAGCATTAATTATTAGTACTTTGGACATGCAATAAGTAAATTAACTACACAGTAAAATTAAAATTAATTTAAAAAAAAATATGTTTTTTAAATTAAATTAAATTATTAAATGTTTTAAAATTGGGAGTTTTCGTTAAAGTCAAATGATCGCAGTACTGCAATATTTTCATACGGTAGTTTAATAATGAACAAATAAAACCATTTGTTGAGCTAAATTTGTCGAAGTACTAGAAAAATGAATTAATAACATTGCAGTACTGCGATCATTTGAAGTTAACGAAAACGACCATACTTGCAGTTCTATTATTTTTCTGTCTCTAAATCAATATATGATAAAATAATTCGTAATAATCTCTACTTCAGTTAATGAGCAAAAAAAATAAGATAAGAAGAAAGTTCAAGATCTAACTGCCTAATTTTTAATTTTTAAAATCAGATTAACTAGTCTTATAATATATGTATAACCTCTCAAATTTATAATGATATCATAAAAATCATATTATAAGGGAATTAAGGTTCATTTATATACTATAAATACGTCAATAGTCTGAAATTAATTAATATTATGTGTTCTTAATATGATTTTTACTTACATAATTATATAAATACATTATACATATTATTCGATGCTTAAAAAAAGCACTATTATCGAATATGAGGGATACTTGCCAATTTTGGTAGAGATATATAGATTGTTTTATAAACTATATTATGTATTATAGGACTAGTGCCAATTCTTGGTTGCAAGGGCATTTTTGTTTTAGATACATATTTACAAGAAGCTATATAACATCCAAATTGAATATTATGATTAATTTAATTTAATTATTATTGTTTAAAATAAATAATATAAAAATTTATTTATTTATAGTAAACAAATAATAATTATTAACAATTATCTTTTAAGAGCCATATTTCTGTTTGTAATTATTTCTCTAATAGATATTATTATGTAACAAAACGAATTTTATTATCTGTATTTTTTACTAAAGTTAGTCACAAATTAAAACTATAATAATTTGTGACGAAATTTATAACAACAAGTTCAAGGTTTTTTTTTTAAAAAAAAAGCTCTCGCTTTATATTTTCTTGTCATGTATGAACTTTTATTATAAAATTTATTAGAATGCAGAAAATGCATAATGTATTATATATAATATATAACATATTGAAACGATTACATAATTTATCTAAAGATAATTTAAATAAATTTTTGTATACTTTTATCTTAAAAATTCACAATTTAAGCTTATAGAAAAAAAATTTGGTTAAATTTTTAAATAGAAATTACATTAAACAATTTCATTACATAACATTATTCTACATCATAGAACAAGAAATAATAACAATATAAAAAATTGAAATTTTCTTATAGAAAGAAAATTCATTACTAAAAATCGGTTTTTTTACCAGAATGTTTGTTTTTTTTTTGAATACACAATTTTGTTAATATATTTTTGATTTAATTTTCATTTAAAACACAAAAAAAAACACAAATTATCCATATGATAACAAAAAGTTGAATTAGAAAACTTTTCATTTAGTCAAATAATAATAAATTACAATATTTATTAAATTGTTAAAAATCAATTCAAAATTTATAAAAAAAAAAAATACCTTAATTTTATTGTAACCCATACTGGGTACACCACCGTCGTATTTATGAAAAGACGTATAAAATTTATATTGTTGTGATTCAAATGAGAATTTTTTATTGCATGCAGATGTAACACGAAACATTGATGTAATATATAAACGAAACATTTAAAATAATTCTTTTAAAATTTAAAAATCCAAAATGAAAATAAATGAAAAATTTTGAAAAGTGTGAAGCACTCACAGTTAATAACCGAATTTGACAAAAGTGTTTTAATTAATTTTTTAAAATCAAAGCCAATTTTTCAAAAAAAAAAAAAAAATTATAATCAAAAATTTTTTTATAATAATTATAAGGTAAAAAATGTAGAATGAATACATGAAGGATATTTTTTTGTATTTTCTTCAACATAAAATAATTAATATATTTTATCATTATAACTACATTATTGGTAAATTTCTAAATAAGTATGTTTTATGAAGGCATTAGCGCAAAAACAAGATAAATCATAAATCCATTTTTCTAAAAAAAATGTTTTTTTTTATTGCAAAATTAATTTGCAAATTCCCAATTCGATATTTGTGCAATAATCAGACATTATATATTCTATATTCTTAATATTTTGTGTATTTTAATATTTTATGTCTCGATTATTGCACTAATATCGATCTGGTATTTTTTTTTATTAATTTTGTAATAAAAAATTTGTTTTTTTTTTTCGAAAAAAAAATGGAGTCATCTTGTTTTTGCGATGATGTCTTGTGTAATATTGAAAATGTTCAATAGTTTGGATTTCAATACTCATGAATAGATTCTGAACAAATTAAAACTATATAATATATATTTACCATATAGTGAAAATATAATTAAATTATATATTAGATAAAATAATTTTATAAAAATATCTTGAAAATACCATATATGTATGTAATACAAAATTATAAATTATTTACCTTTATTGTTGTAGTATCATGCTCAGTTATATAAACCATTTTTCTTTCAAAATTTTCTTTATTATATTTTTATTCACAAATATTTTCTTTGAAGAACTTTTAATTTCTATTTAATTTTATTATTGTAATTATGTAAATAGAAAATAATAATTTAAATTAAAATATTCTGTGATACAATTTTTCTTTTAAAAAAAAAAATCAGAAAATAATATTAAACTTAGATGTCAGACAACTGAATCAAAACTATCTTTAATTGAAAATTAAAATTTATAAAATAGAAATAGAAAATAATTGAGTAAAAAAATATATAGAGTAGAGTATATAATAAAATTATGTAATTTGTTTACAAATATGAGTATGGTATAGGTATAGGTACTATATAATATTATTGTTTTAATGATTTATAATAAACGAAAAAAAATAATTTGTTTATTTTAAGTTAAACTATTTAGGAAAATTTTTTTGCCGGTTTCTAGTGCTATTAACTTTAATAATGGAGGTTATTCTGCAAAACCCAAAACTGTATTATCTTCTCCTATCCTATATTTTACTAATTGCTATATAGATAATACGCAAGTATACATCTGTGTATCATAAATATGTATATGAGAAACGTTTCATTCTTTCGATTCCACCGTATTTTCTATATAGAAATATTTTAGAAGATAATACATTAACGTTTTGCAGAATAACCCACAATATTTCACCAATTTTAATTAAATGAATCACTCAAATTTCAAAATTATTAATTATTTATTATTGAAATAACAAAATTAAATTATATTGAACAAAATATTATATTATTTATCAATAAAGTTCTACGTTGTTAAATTTATGCTTTCTTGTATGAATTTCTTTTCTTCACAAAATAAAAAATATGTATATAACAAGTGAGTGTTGGCTGTGGAATTGCACTTTTTTTTTTTAGATTTTGCGCATAAAATCGCTCGTGACGTAACAAATTAAAATTAATTTCTTTGAATTAATTATGTACCTATGTATATGTACATACATACATTTAAAATGTATCTGATGATAATGTCAATTTTAATATAGATTTATTTTAAAATACAAAATATATTTAATTTATGTAGTTTTTCTATACATTATGTAAACATCACAATGTAGGTAGACGTACATATAACAATTACTTTAGGAGGTGACCATTTCAAATTAAGAAACTATTTTATAGATCATAAAAATGTTCTCAACTTTTTCAAAAAAAAATTTACAATTTTACTCACTTACAGAGCTTACACGTTTTAAAAAAAGCTTGAAAAAATTTAATTATATGTAAATATGTATGTATGTAATGTATGTATATGAAAGACCGGTAATCAACTAAAACAATATCAAGAAGTAAAATTATGTTATTTAAAAAATTTAAATATTTAAAATAAAATTTCTATAAATAAATATTTCAAAATAACAAATTTTCGGTTTGAAAAAAAATTAAATTATCGAATAGAAAATATTTTTAAATATATTAATGTTAAAAAAATTAGCGGAAAATTTTTATATTTTAGCAGTGATACGCATGGGCATTTGATTATATATAATTATTATTTAACCCTTTGCTTCTTCCAGTGATGCCCCCGTCGCCGAAAAAAAAAACTTCATTTCACATGTACATTTTCAGGAAATCTTTTAGTTTTATTACAGGTATATTTGGGTCTGTTATATTTACAAAACATTTCTATTTGAAAGTAACCTTCTTGCTGTTATAATATTTTCGGGAAAGTATATTATGGTGTGAAAATCTCTTAATATGTATAAGGGGCTGATTTTCAGTTCATGCTAATGAATTGCAACTAAAAAGTAGATGCAGATGGATCTCAAAAAACAAAAACAATTTGTGAAATGAGTTAATAATATACTAACAATAATTTATTGTTCGTTTTATACGAGTTCAATAACTTAAAAACTAAAAATAAATAAATAAAATTTAAAATGAAATAATAATAAATGATTTTCGCTTTAAAATATTATTAAATTCATTTTTTGTTTCTGTTGTTTTCTTTATAAATTAAACCTAAAAATAACAATACTTCATCCTATAAATTTGTTTAAAATTTTATATGCAAAATATTTATCTCATTTAATTTTAAATTTAATATTATTAATTTTACTTAAAATTTAACCCATTCCTTCTATTTACAGTACATTAAAATGGACAAAAACTTTTGGTACTTACAAACAAACATAAAAATTTTTAATAATTCAAAAAATAAATTTAAAAAAAAATTATTAAAAAAAAATTCTTGCCTAATTACGAAAAACAACCAAAAATAAATTTGTTTCCAGTCAGGAATGGATTTCCAAAAAAAAAAATTAAAATAAATATAATAAAAATTAATGTAACTAATTAATTTTATTTTTTATTTTATTTTGTGTGTAAAGTAGTGTTTTTAATTGAGCGTAGAAAAGTGTAGTGCTGATGATTTTTCTTACAAAAATGTTTTAAGCTGAAAAATCATTATAATATTATTTTTTTTTAATTACAAATAAAAAAGAAATATTATTTAATTAAATTGAAAATTAGTATAAAAGTTATATGTAATAGTTTTTATTTTGATATTTTTAAACGCATTTATACCTGTAGTAACGTTATAATGTACATATGTACAAAATATTTTCTATCAAATTTATTTGAATCTAAAAAAATCAAATAATAAATAACCTTTCTTGCATGAAATTGTTAAGAATATTATGGAAGCAGCAGGTGATTTCGGATCGTAAGAAAAAAAAATTAATAAATATAAGATATACATCATAGTGTTTCTAGGATCTACGTCTAACAAAAATGAAATATATTTTATTTGATTTTCCCTACATTTCAAAATTTCGGAAAATTCAGTGTGGATGTGGACAGTATAATCCACCAACTCTCAACTCATGTGAAAGTAAAATGTGTTACACAGAGAAAATCCACGTAACGACAAAAAGAAAATATATTTTTGTGTCATGGTATTTTCTTTTAACAGGGTATCCAACATTCCAACTGGTATATAGTTAATATTCAAACCATTATTTTCACCATAATGCATATTCAAACCAAAAAAAAATAATTTTCTTTAATGAATGCAATTTATCATGTTTCTCAAATATTCATACAAACAATTCATTTTTCTTCAATAATTAAATTAAATTTTTTTTTTGGTATTGCGCAGAGAACACAACTTTGTAAAATTGCATTTATAATAATAGTTTTCTTCATTCACGTGTATAGTAAAATAAAATGTGAATGACATTCTTCTATATTTTACAACCATGACCATCAAAAATATCAAAAATAAAAGTTAAAAAATAACGTCAACCGGACATGAATCTATGGTATAAAATGATTCAATGGTCTTCTTCTTCTGTGCACAATTTTCACATTAAATTAACATTTCAATCAAAATATTAAAAAAAAAAAAAAAAATTTTTTTTCAATTATTTTTTTTAATACATTATAGCTACATAAACATAAGTAAGAAACAATATTAAATAGAAAAATTTCTTATCAAAAGATGGGTCGTCAGCACAACGATTTTTTTTCCATAAAAAAACAAATTGTTTACTTATTTTACGATTGCGTTTTTATTGCCATTGAATACGAAATCTACATTAAGTTCTAGTATTTCATTTTTTTTATAATTTAATCAAACATGAGTTGATAAGGTGTTCAGATTCAGATATTTTTATACTGTATAGTCGACTCATATTACGAAAATGAATGTAAAATATAAAAACGCTTATAAAAATTATTATTAGTATGCATATTGAGCATATGATGTTTCTTATGAACATTAGAGGTCGAGTCAAAGTTGTTTATTAGAATGATTTTATTCCACGGCAGACAAAAATTAATTTATATAAGGTAGTAAATGTGTAGCAAGTTCAAGTTTGCACAAACTTTTGTTCTGAAAACTAGTTTAAAAATCTGATATTCTCTCACTGCTACATTATAATAAATATATTGAATAGAAATAATTTTTGCAAATGTTTGAAAGAACAATTGTAAATATAATTAGGGTATTATAAATTAACAGGTTAATATAAAACTAAAAGGGGGAAAGATTATCTAGATAGGTATATTGTTTCCCAAAAACAAAGCGGTGAGCTTTTTTAAATGTTAATCTTTAAAAAATCGATGATGTAATCATTATTTATTTAAAATTAAAATTTTAATGTAAAATAAAATTACTTATAAAATAAAATTAAAAATAAAACCACTGAGTAAATAATTCCGGTAAAATTGTACATAATTGTAGGGTAGATATATTATATAGCAATAGCTGTATCCATCCAGTGACATTGATTTCACCTTTAAGTATTACAGAAAATAATTTTCTAAATACTTATCCTATTTTGCTAATTGCTATATGCAAAACATTTCCACAAATAATGCGTAAAAATATCAAAATTATATTGAGAAAAAATTACATTATAAAAATTATTTAAAGTATTGAATAATTGAATAATATAAAAATAAAATTGTTTTAATTTGTTCAAGTATACACACAATATAAACTCACTTTGAATTAATGTTATTTATGATGTCACAAGTCACACTGGAATATAAACCGATAGATAGAACAGCAGAACTTAACTAACTGATTGAACGAATAATCGTTGTCGTTGTTGGTTCATTTTCATATTTTAATTCTCCATCCACAACCACATCCACATCCACAGTCAGTAGATTCGAATTCGATACACAAAAGTAAATAAAACTAATATAGTTTTCTTCTTCTCTTGGTTTTTATTTTATTTCTTTTATCGCTTATCGATATTTTTGATTCTAGAGAATCGAAATAATATTTAAATAGTATAGTTTGTCGAAAAATTTGTATCACATGTTTGATGTTTAATTTTAATTTTAATGCAATGTTATCTATCCATGCATGATACATAATAGATATGGCAAAATTTCATGGTAGATATGGAAAAATAAAGGTTACATAGTTTCAGGCGCAAGAAATTTAATTTCACTTGTCTACTGACTAATAGGTGAAATTTAAAATCAATCAAATGTTTTTTATTTCTTTATTTGTATTGTGTTGTTATATTTGATCAGATGATCAGATCACAATTAAAATTATAATGTCATAATCGTACTCATCTGGGCAAGTTTCAGTTAATAATTTGACTTATAAATGGCTTGATTCGATACTGACTTCCAATTGGAATAATGCTTTCCAATTCAAATTACAAAATGACAACCAAACCATAGAAAAATTGACAAACATCAAAATAAAACACGTGTGTTTAGTTTTAGTTAAAATCAAGCAAATTTTCAGTAATTATTTTCAAATTTAAAATATATTTTTTTAATAAAATGCCTCCAGTTGCAAAAAAACTAAAAAAACCAATTGAAAAAGTAAAAGAAAAATCAATTTCTGATACTGTAGAAAATGAAGAAATAAAAGGTGAAGATGTCATTTCATCTCAGGTAAATTTTCTTGATTTTTTCTTATAATTTTTCCGTTTAATTAATTCACTATATACGTAACGTTTATTAAACAGTTACAAAAAAAATTAGATAAAAACGCGAAAAAATTTAAAAAACGTCCAGAACGTGGTGTACTGTTAGTACGACATCTTCCACATGGATTCTTTGAGGAACAACTTAAAAAATATTTTGAACAATTTGGTCTTGTTACGCGTTTACGTTTAGCAAGATCACGTAAAACTGGAAATACAAAAGGTTTTGCATTTATTGAGTTTGCTACACCAGATGTTGCTAAAATTGCTGCAGAAGCAATGAATAACTATTTAATGTTTAAAAAAATTGTACAAACACATTATATACCACCAGAAGAACAAAAATATAATTATTTTAAGAGTGGTGTAAAGAAAGTTACAACACATTTGGGAAAAGATATATATATATCTGGTAAAACAAAATTAGCCCGTTATAAGGTCAAACAAAATAATATATGGAATCAATTTAATTATGCAAAACGTACAAATAATAGCATTAAAAAATTAAATAAATTAAAAAAGAAATATGCTGATTTAGGTCTTAATTTGGATGATATTACAATTGCACCAAAATTATTACCAGCTGAAGCAATTACAAAAGACGAAAATGTCGATGATGATAACAAAACACTAAATATTTCCAATGAACAATCTGAAGATAATGTTGAACCTGGTAGTTTATTGTTAGTTAAAAAACGTAAACGTATTTCGAAACAAAAGGAAAATTTGAAAATCCCAAAATTATCAACATCAACAGATAAAAATAATCTTAAACAATTACTTGATGAAACCTTAGAAGATGAATCAGAAGATGAAGATTATGTACCAGATAGTTCAGAAGAAACTCCAGAATTAATCACAAAATCAACAAATAAAAAAGAATTGAAACAATTACTAGATCAAACATTAGAAGAAGAATCGTCTTCAGAAGATGAAGATTATATATCAGATAATTCAGAAAAAAAAAAATTAAAAGATAATTTTTTAAAAGAATTAAAAGAGATAGCAGAAAATGTTGGAAGTGATTCAAATAACACTGATTCTACAATAGAAGAAACTGATCTGGAATCTGATAATCAAAATTCAGAAGATATTTTGCCCAAAAAAAAATTGATAAAATTGCTAGATAAAACATTAGAAGAAGAATCGTCTTCAGAAGATGAAGATTATATACCACACGTTGAAAGTGATTCAAATAATACTGATTCTACAATAGAAGAAACTGATCTGGTATCTGATAATCAAAATTCAGAACATATTTCGCCAATAAAAAAAGGTTTTGCAAAATCAACAAAACCAGAAAAAACTGCTGATAATTTTGAAAAAATAATTCGTCGTACTACCCATTTCGGTGGTATTCAAAAAAAGAAAAATAAAGGTATTAAATCTAAACCAGTTAAAAAATCAACTGCTTTTAATGTAATTAAAGAAAAGATGAAAACCTCTGCAGCAAAAGAATTGCTTAAATCTAATAAAATACAAAAATTTAAAAATATAGATTTAAAGAAAAAGAAATAAAATTGTTAAATTCAGTTATAACTATTAAATATTGTAAAATAAAGTAATTCTAATTTTTTTTTAAATATAAATTAATATAATTTAATTATGCATTTTATTAATTTGTCTTTTTGATTTTATCATTTTCTAATTGAACTCGTTTCCATTTCATGCGACGATTTTGGAACCATACTTTTACCTAAAATATTAATATAAATAATATATAATTTATAGTATTATATACACAATTTCTTACTTGTCTTTCTGTTAAACCCAATCCAACAGATATTTCATATCGTCTTAATCTAGTCAAATAATTTGATTGTGTAAATTCTATTTCCAATTCTTTTACCTGATCTTTAGTGAATGCTGTTCTTTCTTTTCTATTTGTTATTTTCTTTACTCTTGCTGGTGCCTGGTTGTCTACTATTAAATATATGTGCATATAAAATATAATTCAAATGTAAAAATTATTTTGAAATACGAAGCCTCTAAAAAGGTCAACCAAAATATAAATAAAGGATATGGGATATATTATTGCAATAATATAAATAAATCAGATAAATAAAAATGTGGTTTACCATATACAAATATAAATAACGAATAGAAATATATTTGAAAAGTAATTATTAATTTATTATAGCTAGTTGCTAGTTACTTTACTTTGTTATTTTAATTTATTAATTGCGTTTTTCTGATTGTTCCGGAATTACTTTACATTTCTATTATTATACATTTTGAAATACGGAAATAACTCAAGTCTAATTTTATTAATTTCAAGACAATTTCAAGTAAAGACAATGTTTAAAATTAGTTACTTAACCTTTGGCAAATTGTTAAAAAGTAAAAATTATCTTGGATAAAAAAATATTGTATTTGATATCTATGAATTTTAAGGAAACAATCAAACTACACCATTCTACGTTAATTTTGTTATGTTATTTCTTTTTACTGTAACAAAAATACTAACCTTTTGCTTTATTATTTTTATTATTAGTTATTTCACTATCATTATTTTTAATCTCAGTTTTATTAATATTATTATTTAATTTTGTATAGTTGGATGGTTCATTATTATTAACATATAAAATATTTTGTAACTGATATGAATTATCAGTGTAACATTTTTCATTGGTAAATTGATAAACATTACTAGTATTCATATTATATTTTATATTATTTTTATGATTGAAATTTAAAAACGGTGCCATTATATCAAATTTTTCATTACTACACTTATTATTATTATTATTATTCATTTTATTATATTGAAAATATTCTAAATATTCTTTATAATTTGTATAATCATTATTACAAGAAACTTTTGAATATTCATAATTATTATTATTTATATTACAGTGATTTAAAATTTTTGAATTTAATTCACTTCTTTGATTTAATTCATTATTAAAATGTTGATGATGGTAACTATATATATTATTATTATTATTATTATTTGTACAATTATAATTTAATTTTTGTTCCGAATTGATAATGTTATATGATTGAAATTGATGTTCATCATTATAATCAATTCTTAAATTAGGATTTGAATTTAAATGCATTTTAACAAAAAAAATTCTTTTTATAAATTCCAAAGATAAATGTTGCGTTGTATATTGAAGAATCAAAATTTATTTAAGATGTTAAACTTAAAAATTACGATTAAAGAATGAAAAATAACAGATTTTTTTTTGGTTAAGCGAAGTATACATACAATTTCCGATTACTGTCCAAAAGTAAAATTATTTCTATATTTATTTTTCTGTATTTTAATTTGTACAGACCAATAGCAGATGGAAAACTCATTAAATTGTGGGATGTAATATTTAAAATACTTCAATTTCATTGGGTCTCTGGGTTACTTATAATAATATTTTTTTTTTTATTTAAAAGAAAAATAAACAAATTAAACTCTAAAGACGAGACAGTATCATTTGTTGATGTATTAAGTGCAACAATAAAAATAATTATATTTATTATTGTAGATTTTATGTTTTCATTGATAGAGAGAGGATATTTTATGTAGAAAAAAAATACATAACTTTAAAAATATAAAATATTGTCTTAAAAAAATTAATAAACTAAAAAAAATATTTACAATATTTTTAGGCTAGAAGCTGGAGTTTTGAACCTATAATATTATTTATACTTAACAACCATTATAAAAGGTATTTTTGAACAACGCGACATTTTATGAAATATTTGAAATTCTTATAGGTATAATTAATTATAAATTTTTAGAATAATTTTATTGGCAAATTTGCCAAAATACAAACTTTATCTTATCTGACAAATTGCTTTAGTTTCGAAAATCTTTTTTAAATAAATAATTCATATTATATGTACTAATATGATTCATTTCTTTAATAAAAACAAAAAGTGTATATAATTATGTACATATACTCTTAAAATAGGAATTCTTTGAGTATATCATATAAAATTGTGTGACATATTAAAATAAAAACCATACTTAAAATATAAAAAATTTTCTATTAGGGGTGACATTAAAATGTTTAAAACAAATAAACACATTTAAAATTTAAAATTACAGAATATATTATAGAATAAATATAATGTAATATACTTAATTTTCTGTAACAAAGATATACAAATGTTTGATTACACATTTAGTTTGGTTTTGTACTTATATCCACCAAATACATAATGCACCTGCAACATTTTATTCATGTTTCCTTATAATCTCTAAGGACAACAGTACACTATTTATTATTATTAATTGTAAAATTATTAACTTGTATAAAAAAAGGCTTCATTTACTTGTTTTAATTTGTATAAAAAATTACAAATAATTTTATTTTAGATATAGGCCAAAAGTGTGATGATAAAACAATCTCTAGGGCATTTCATCCGAAACTATTATGTATTACATACATAAATCAGGAACTATTTAATAATATGGAATATATTTATACATATGGAAATTCGGATGTTTACATCATTTCAAAATATAAATGTAGCGAAAAAACTATATAAAATAATCGTAAAAGATTGATCTCTAATAAAAAGCCGACAAAAGTATATATAAGTTCAAGTAAAAGTAGAATATAGATCATATATGTAACAGATCCGCATATGTATACGAACAGTAAGTACAATTCATTATAATAAATTATGTAGATTGGAAATATGAAATAATTCAGAGAGTTAATAAAAAAGTGAATAGAAATTTTGAAAAAGTATTTTAATTTTTTGGATAGTGAAATTGTAATACCGTACAAATTTATATGAATAGAATAGATAATTAAGGTAACTAATTCTGTAGGTATTTTACCGTCTCCATCCTTAGACTTAGAAGTATTGGGAAAACATTGTATTTAATTGAACATTATTTTATTAACTACATATTATAATTTCAGCAGAATAAGGTGTCAAAAAATAAATAAATAACATAATTCCTTCAGTTTCCGTTTTTGGAAAGGATTTGGCATTATATATGTACATACATAAATTAAATAAAGAACCAAAATAAATTAAAAAATATCAATTATTGCATACTTTCTGGAGTTTTATAAAATTATACAAATTTTTTGTTACAAAATTTTTGACTGAAATAAATGGAAATACAAAAATAATGTAACGAAATTTAAGAGGCCGAATATCGAATGTCGATGTTTTATGCCAAAAAAGGCAAACACGGACCTTGTTTAGTAATTTAAGAAATTATATGGTACTTAAATATAATAATTAAAGTATTAAATTTCAACTAACCTTAAAATCCGATATAAGTGAAATCATTGGTAAAATTATAGATGAAATTCTATAGATGATTTCCTACATTTTTCTTGGTTATAAATAAACACTTAAAAAAACACTATTTTTGACTTCTTCGGATTTTAAAAATATTCCATAAACAAATTTCAATTAACTAAAAAAAATTATAACCAAACTACATACCTATAATGGAAAATTTATCTCATATTTTAAAAGATTTTTTTATACATATATGTACATATTTTAAAGCACTTATATATTTTTAATTCACGATTTTTAAAACAGATATTTTTTAATAATTTCACACTTTTCACACAAAATTAATTTCATTTAGAAATTCTCTACGGAAAATTGATGGAACTTTTGGAATACCATCAACAAAACAAAACGACAACAATACAAATTTTATGAAAATTTTCACATTTCAATAAAAGCGATTTATTCATTAGCCCCGACTAATTAAAGTACCGAATCAGTTGAAACAATTTTTAAATAAAGTTTTAAAACATTTTTCACAATAATTTTTACATTTTTTTTTTAAATATTTTAAATTTTAACGAATAAAACTACTCAATGATTTTCTAAACGAAAAATTTAACACTTAATACTGAAATGTCATAAATTTTGGCGGTTAAATTAACAAATTGTATGTAAATAATTTTATGTTTTTTGCGTCATCTAGATTTAATTAGATAATATTTCAATAGGTTAATTTTATTTACATATTAGAAATTAGAAGGTTGAAATTGTGTAGAATTTTATTTATTTCGATAAAAAGAGTTTAGTAGTAAATATTTAATTAAAATTTTTTAATGCTCGACCTCCAGCATTTTTCTTAATCATAAAAATTCATTCACTGCACTGTAAATTTTTATAAGTCCATATTTCATATTTGAGTACAAATTTGAAATTCTTTTATTCGAAAATTATATCTATTTAAATATATGTGGCGCTAGAATCGTTAAGAAAATAATTTTAAGTGACGATTTGTGATTTCTCGGGCTGCAATTGAATGCGAAATGAAAATATCCATATCAATGTACATAGAAAAAGTTTAAAGGGATCTGTCTTTTTTTGACATTGCCGAATTGCCATAAATATTTGTTTTTTTATGTAGGTATTAGGTATATTTTTATTTCTTCTGTGAGAGAACCGAACGGAGGACTTTAGATAAATTATTAATTAATATATAGAATTTTGCCGTGTTCTTTTATACATTAAATATTGTTAGTAAATAAAATACATATAACATTGAAAGAAAATGGGTCGAAGAAAATCAAAAAGAAAGCCACCGCCGAAGAGAAAAGCAATAATGCCGCTAGATCAGACTTTTAATTGTCCCTTCTGTAATCACGAAAAATCTTGTGAAGTTAAAATGTATATTATAATAATTCCACAATAAATAATCCAAAAAAATAATTAAATTTATTATTTTAGGGATAAAAGCCGAAATTCAGCAAGAATAACTTGTAGAGTTTGTTTAGAAGATTATCAGACTTCAATTAATTTTCTATCTGAACCTATTGATGTTTATAATGATTGGGTTGATGCTTGTGAAACTGCAAACTGAGAAATAAACTATATTATTACTTATAATTTAAGAAGTAATTTTCCCATATATTTTAGTTATTCCTAATGACTTTCAAATACATAGTTTTAATTCTTTTTAAAATCTTTATTTTACTCATTCGTGCTTTCATACATATAATTTAATATTAAAATTATAATTTATAGTTTCCTATGCTTATAATATTTTTTTAAATTAAAATAATCGTAAAAAGAGCCTAATCATTTATTTCTCGAAGATCATTTAGTGTTACGTCGTGATGTTTTACATATGATAAAAATATATTGTATATCACAGTTACTAAATTGACGTATATTACACGATATTTTGGATCGAGATATTGGAAATTAATAAACTGTGCTGCCGGCCATACACACCAATCAACCTTAAATAAATAATGTAATCTATAATATTTGGATTTTTACTAGTGTTTAGTGTTATCATATTTACCGAATAAACTAATCCAAATTTCGCTAATAATTCCTTATTTGATTCTTCAAACGTCTTGTGTTCTAGTAAACTAGCCGGATAAAAAAATACCATAATACATAACGGTGACATAACAACCTTTTGAGACAGAATTACTTAAATTTGTACTAAATATATTGTATTTATATATATATTATTACTTGATCTAAAAGTATTTTCCAAGCAGTTGTCTTTAGTGTTGCTACGGGCATTATTTTATCCATCCAATTATAAAAGTAGTGATGAAGAGGACCTTGAATGCAACCCACTGCGAACATTCGACCTGATTTTAGAGAAATTGATATTGAAATTTGGATTTCACAAGTTTTGAATATTCTTACCCACTCTCATCCAATCATATCTCTTCAATAAATTACCTCGTCTATATTCAATTTCTTGTGATAATATATCACCGGTCATCAATAATATGCCAGCTGACACTGTATTAGTAGTTAGTAAATATTTACCAAACAAATTATTCCATATTTGTGCAAACCTGGAATTTCCTTGAGCTTGAGGAGATATATTTTGTCTATAATGGAACCTTGTGCTATTTTTGATAATTTTTAAACTAGATTTGCTTAGTATTCTAATTCTTGGAAAAAAAAGACTAGACATGATATTTATAAATGTTATTAATTATGTATAGGTATATTTGAATAAATTATTATAATGGTACAAACAAAAATAAAATAATACTCGCGTTTTGTTTCGGTAAATTGAAATGATATGTGAAAAGTGAAACTGAAATTTGTCAAAAAAGCATGTGATTATTATGTAAACAAATAGTTATATCGTGCGAAATATCGAAAGACAGAATCATGTTGTCAAAGTCAAATGCAAATCAAGCTTATCTAAAAAAATTTTAAAATTTACTTGTTGAAAGCTTTTTTTGAGGAATATTAATTGTAGGAAAAAAGTAGACTGCCATGAGAATATAACGAACGATATTTATATTTTAATCGACCACTTTCGAAAAGTTGGAATAAGAAGGTACAAACAAAAATTTATGTAACTTGATTTTGGGCAATTTTAACATAATAAATATTAAAATTGCAGATCCTGCATCCTGCGCATTACATAAAAAAAATAGTACATGCCTTCGCCTAGTAAACAAAACAAATAAGAATAAGAACTTGGGCCTGCAACTTAATTAAAAAACATTCAAATAAATTAATTTTACACCTTAAAAACGAACTCGAAAATGAGCAACATCCCTTTGGGAAAACGGTTCGTATCGTAAAACGTACAGAATGAGACGTTTGTTCGTTTATAATATAATATACTACATACACTCTTCGTCTTCCCGAACTGCAGAGTTTAGCATATCCAGTTCATTTACTTTTAGCAATTGGCGTACAGAATTTTATGCAGCAGTAGAATTAACGTAGTGTTTACAATACATTTTCTTCTAATAACCATATAGTTTTCTTTAGGTAGACAAATATATTGGTAACCATATCACAGGATGTGATCAATATATTTTATTTAGCAAACAAATATTTCAGGTGTTAGCAAACACTATATAAAATATACTTACCATAATAATATAGGTACTAAAGAACTATTTTTTGTAAAAATATTACGAAGTGCTTATGACCACGATACTATATCGTTCAGAGAAATTTTTTTATTATGGTAATCAGAAAATATAGTTACCACAAACAAACTTATTAGTTAGAGAGCATTATCAAAATGTTTATTCTGTGTATATGTCATAGTCCCAAGCCCAACAGATTCGACGAACGCCTGTTAGATATGACTACTGCATTATCTATTATATAGCCAAAGTACTCAGATTCAGATATACGTATGTACTAGCGTATATTGACACAATGAAGTTTTCAATTCTAATTTCATTATATCAATCTGTATAAAAACAACGTTGGTCTACTATATCCATTCTGATTCCGTATTGATATACTTTAATTAAAGGCGAACATATGTAAATAACAACAAGATAACATTTTTTCAAACAATTGTCTATTTGTTTGAACCAATAATTCGAAATATTTCTAGCTTATAGTTTTATTAATTTTAATCATCTTTTGGTATTCCCAGTTCTAGATCTGACCATGCCTGTGGTGATGGATACTCAAATTCGCCCTAAAAGTAAATATTTTATAGCTAATTGTATTCCATTGTCAACTATATAAAGCTTACAGTAATATGTTCAGATTCATGCCACAGATGCCACAATATCCACCACCACATAGCAGCGCCGACAACATCAGCTCCTATGGATGTTGCTTTCGAATGTGGAGGTGGTGCAACACGGTAAGAAACTCTGAAATGATTTATATATCAAATGTATTTTATTGTTAACCAATACTTCACAATTATATAATTGGATAACCTAGCATAATTTTCTTAATGGATTTTATTATTACTTACACATGACTTTTTCTCACACTTTGCCCATTATTCAATTTATATGCGTTATTGGAAATTAAATGTTTAATTCTTTGACCCAAGAACAGACCTCTTGAAATAAGCATTTTTATCTCGTGTATTGAAATTTCTAGTATAAAATCTTTATTTGATGTACGTTTTTTATGAAACTCCTACTCATCTACTAAAACATGAAAATGTCATATATTTATCACAATAATAAACAAAACAGCTGTTTCTCCCTATACACTTTCTGAATCAATATTATCTTCAAATTGACTTAAAAATTGAAACCCAAAAGATGTTGTTGCGGTAACTTAACAATTATGGCACGACTTTGTCGAGGTGACGCATTTATATAAAAAGAACACAGCCTTTGTTTAACTTTGAAAAGAGCTGATGATAGAGGAACATAGTCTGGAAAGTAGAATAATTAAGACCATGATTGAAATTAACAACTGCGTTGTGTTGACTTTGCGTTCGGTTGCTTTGTTTTAGTTGCGATTGCGTTGCGATTAGTTGCGATTGCGTTGTAAGTGCGTTGCGAATCAATGAACCACTGGACTGAGCAGTAGAGAAACACATACATGCCTCTCGCTCATATGTCATACACAACATTTGTCACCTTCATTATTTTACATACTCTACCAAAACAAAGTCTATGTAGATATTAAATAAAATATGGATTGATCAACGGAATGAATATGAATAATTTAATCAATTTCAAAAACGCATTGCAGCCTATTCCTATAAAGCTTTTGCTTTATGCCAGGTAAACTTAGAAAAACAATTATAATGTATTTGTATATAAATATCATATATCATAAATAATATAATTTTGAAATTCACCAATAAATAGAAAACTTGTGTCAGTGAATTATGTTAAAAGGTAAATAATCTTACTATATTGCTATTTTCATTAGGAGATATAAATATTGTTTAAAATTTGTAGAAATATATGCAGTAAGAGTAGTTCCACTAATGTCAATTTTAAAAATAATATTACTGATGATATACCAGTAGAAAGAATTCGTAATTTCTCAATAATAGCACATGTTGATCATGGCAAAAGTACTTTAGCAGATCGCCTACTTGAAATTACTGGTACAATATCGAAAAATTCTGGATATAATCAAATTCTTGATAATTTACAAGTGGAAAAAGAACGAGGTATCACAGTAAAAGCTCAAACTGTGTCCATTTATTATACATATAATACAGAGGTTTATTTGCTGAATCTAATTGATACACCGGGACATGTCGATTTTTCAAATGAAGTATCTCGTTCATTAGCTGCATGTGACGGTGTAATACTTTTAGTTGATGCTTGTCATGGAATTCAAGCTCAAACGGTAGCCAATTTTAATTTAGCAAAATCAAGAAACTTAGCAGTAGTACCTGTAATAAATAAAATAGATATTAAACATGCTAATCCAGAATTAGTGGCTAAAGATATGGAGTCGTTATTTAACATTAATACATCAAACATTTTAAAAGTACAAAAAAATGATATTTGTGCTTTGAATAATATATATAAACAGAATTTTATGTTATAAAGATTTCAGCCAAATTAGGAACTGGTATAAATAAAGTATTGGATAGTGTTATTGAAATTATTCCATCGCCTAAGGTTAATCGTTTAGCACCTTTTCGAGCCTTAGTGTTTGATAGTTGGTACGATAGATATCGAGGCGCATTAAATTTAGTTTTTGTACACGATGGCGAAATTTCTGTTGGACAAGAAATTCAAACAATTCTTTCCTCAAAAAATTATACAATTAGAACTATATCAATGCTCCGACCGGGAGAAGAAGCAGTACAAAAATTGTAATATGAATAACTAATACAAATAATATATAATGAAATGAAATATATATTTGGTTTTTTTAGGGTTGCAGGACAAGTTGGATTAATTAGTTGTAATATGCGAAGTAGTAAAGATTCAATTATTGGCGATACATTTCATTTACAAAGTGAAAAAGTTTTACCACTGACTAGTTTCGAACCCCAAAAGCCAATTGTCTTTGCTGGTATTTATCCAGCAGATCAATCAAAGCATGTTGCTCTTAGAAGTGCAATTGAAAAACTTATTTTGAATGATTCTGCTGTAACAATTAATTCAGAATCAAGTCCAGCACTAGGACAAGGATGGAGGTTAGGATTTTTAGGATTATTACATATGGAAGTATTTTGTCAACGTTTGGAGCAAGAGCATAAAGCAGAACCAACTATAACTGCACCATCAGTAACATATAGATTACTTTTACGCAATCCCAAATTAATAAAACAATATGGTAAAGATATAATTGAATTATCAAATGCTGCGTTATTTCCAGAACCAATTAATGTAGCCGAATATTATGAACCATTTGTAAAAGGTATTTTTTAACCAGCATTACGGAAACTTTGTTTTAACAATCTTTTTATTTTTAACAGGAACAATTATTACTCCAACTGAATTTATTGGACCTATAATAGGACTTTGTGTTGAACGCCGTGGTATTCAAGAAAAATCTCTTAATATTGATAACGATAGAATAATAATGACCTATATACTTCCTTTAAGTGAAATTATTTTAGATTTTAATGATAAATTAAAATCTATTAGCTCAGGATATGCTAGTTTTAATTATGATGATCATGGTTATCATTTAACTAGCATTGTAAAAATGGATATACATTTAAATGGCAAACCTGTAGAGGAATTATGTCGTATAGTACATACTTCGAAAGTACAATTGATCGGTAGAGATATGGTACTTAAATTGAAAGATATGATTCCTAAACAAATGGTACAAATTGCTATACAAGCATGTGTGGGTAGTAAAGTAATTGCCAGAGAAACTATAAAGGCTTATCGTAAAGATGTTACTGCGAAATTGGTATGTTATTAAATTTTATAAAGCCATATTAAATTATAAAAGTTATTATTTTGTAGTATGGTGGAGATGTTACACGCCGAAAAAAATTATTGGCGCAGCAAGCTGAAGGTAAAAAGAAGATGAGGATGATAGCAAATATTCGTGTTCCGCATGAGACTTTTATAAAAGTTCTTAGAAGATGAAAATAAAGTTTAGTAAAAAAAAAAAATTACGATATACGGTATTTATATTTCCAATTTCTTATTATAAATAAAATAATAAATAAAAACGTAAATAATTTTTAAAAATCAATCATACATTGGGTACATCTTTCTTTGGTACTTAGCTAATTTTGAATTGGTAAGAACTAATGAAAGATTTCAATTTAGCTTAAAATATGTAAAAACTATAGACTAGACTAGAAACTATGGACTAGAATAGAACTAGAAGTTATTAAGTTATTTAAAAATTTGTGCCCGGTATACAATGTGCTGTCCTTAAAATTTTATCATTTTGAAACAAACTTACGTGGTATAGTATTTTATTTCTCCAGTAAAACTTACTAAATATTAAAATCTCTTACGAAGTACTATTAAACTACTGTAGACGCCCCTATCGACGGTTAAACTATATCTCGTAAGACATTTTAGCACAGTATTGAGAATCTTTCAATTTATTAATTGTTTCAAATAATATTACATGTCCAATCTCAATTCTAATTAGTTTTAAATAGTATCCATAGATTAATATAGCACTATAATATAAAAATGAATGCAAACCAAGATTAATATTTGTAGAACTTTATACCAGTATATAAACTGTAGAGTATAATCTTTAACATTCGTTTTTTTCTGCTAAACTTAATTAAAAAATTAACATATTTTTATTGTTAACACACTCAAAAAATTAAAACAAGTAAGCAGATTTAAAATTTAAATAAGCAGTAAAAGAAAATAATATTTATATTTTTATCAATTTATTATGAATTATATTATTAAACAATGAAATCATTAATTTTGTTCTTATATAAAGTAACTTTCATTATTTACGCCCATATAATTGTTAATTTTGTCCACCCCAAAAAGAAATTTATTTTGCATTGTTTATTCTTTAATTTTTCATCATGATGTAAGGGAAAGTAACTTTTATATGACTTATTGTTTTCAAAAAATTATTATGATGATAATGATTATTTGGTCAAATTGAGATCAAATTGAATTATTAAATATTTATCAAATCTTAATGATAGCGTTCATCCACGTTAATAAAAAACCAATTTCGTGACCGAATATGTAAAATAATCAAAAATAATAGAAATATACTACTTTAATTGAATATAATAATACAAATTTGTATATCGAACGAAAATAAAATATGAATTTGAGAGATTGTTGATAAGAGATATTACTTACGAAAGGGGGACTTTTAAATCTTGTATTTCATTAAAAATAATTTATAAATAAGTATTTATAAATTATAAATATAAATACATATTTGTAAAAAATATATCGTGTGATTTTAAAATAGTAATTCCAGAAAGTAATGATTTTTTAAAACTATATAATCAGTATATAATAAGTTAAAAAATGTTAAGGAAACTTTGTATACAGTAGCATATCAATATGGTAGCAATAAATCATTTATTTTTAGTTTCTCGAAAAACAACAACAAATAAATAATTGTTTAAGATGAACAATTGCTCTATTTTTTTAACTCTACAATAACTTTATCTCTTTTTACAGAAATTTGCCAATAAATACAGTTTTTTATATGTACTAGGTTTGAAATACTTATTATTTATATTATTATACAGATCAGCTAAACAGATAATTATATCGTTAAGGAATAATATGTATAATGATGCTATGCTATTCTCAGAAACAAGCATTTATTTAAGGCTTAGGCAATACAATCTATGATTTATAGCCGTATTGTTTAAATTTTCAACATTGGATAAATAAAATACAGATATTTATTTTACTATGTAGTAATAAATAAACTTTATTTTTACAAAATGTTTTTATATAGGTATATATTTTTCATAAAATTAATAATGATATTAATAACATAAAATTTAAAAGTGACTTGGCTGACAACTAATTAAAATTGGTTATTATAATAAAACCAAGTTATATTTTTCGCTTGTTTTGAATCAAATTTTTATTTTAGAACACATATGTATATGTACTATATATTATATATATGGGATTAACGATTAACTTATTCATTGTGTAATAAATATTTATATACAAAATATTGACATATTATTTATAAATTTAGTAGCAACTTTGTCTTATTGATATACTACTTAAATGAATTATTGATATTATACAATACTTACTATAATAAAGCTTCATTCATCGTGTCATATAATGCTAGTTAGAAAGCATCCTAAATTTTTATATGTTAATGTTATAATAAAAATAAACTATTTAACAGCTTCACCAAGGTATCATATTAACTTTGTTTGTACGGTTTTAATATTGTTCTAATTTTAAAGACACATAAATGTATTAGCAACTAGCTTAAACCAATTCTTTATAGAAAATAAGCAACTTAATTAAGATTTTTCCACGTAATGTTTCTAAGATCTAATCAAGCACATTGAAATTTTCGTAAAAGCAACGTCATCATGATTGGATTAATGTATTTCTAATTAACATCATTTGAGTAAATTTTATGTGGTGATGTTTAAATTGGCTGAAAATAAAAGCAATGGCAATATTTTACAAACAAAAATAAAGGACGAAATTATAAAGCTTAAAATATTTGTCAACCAAATATTTTTAATTCCTATTGATCCCTCAGTCAGAAGTCTTATTTTATCAGTCTTATATTTTTGATGGTTTTTTATTTGTATTTGTAGTATGTATAACAAAAATACATAATATTATAGTATATATAGAGAATTTCAGATTTTATTATTTGATAATTCATATAGTATCGCATAATATAAATTAATCTGTTTCATAAGTTAGTATATTTCCAGTTCTTATTTTAATTCAATCAACGATTTATTATTTATGCACTGTAATTTTTTTTAAACCTATTTTTTTCACGTTTAGAATAATTTTAAGTTAATCCTGATATCACATAAAATTAATTTATGAAAAAAACCTTTAAACAAACAACAAACTGTATTATAATAGAAGATTATTGTTATTCTCTGGTTATCTAGGTTGATTTAAATGCCAAAACAAAAGATCAATGCCATTTTTGATACATTAATGATATAACATTGGAATAAAGGTGCAGACACAGACATTGTGTTTGTTTTAAGACAACTTGTTGCATTTACCTTCAAGCATCATATTGGAAGTATATTGTTGCCTTTTTTAAATATTTGATTGATGGAAAGTTTATACATATATGCCCGGCGTTTATACATTTTGTTAAAACTAATGTTATAAAAAAGCATTATATTGCATTTATATAGTGTATGGAATTGAGAATTTAAGATAGTCATTCATATGTATATTTGTATATACAATTTATTTATTAAAAAAAAACTAACAACAGATCTATCAAAGCTTTTTAATTGCAGTAAAAGTTTTGTGAAATTTATTTAAAATGAGGTTTTTAGTTAAATCATATTATGTAGGTTGTATTTAAACGTTTTCATTTTCTAAAATATTGTTTAGAGTTTGATATTTTAATTAAATTTTATACATCGGACATTAACATTTGATATTTTGGAGTTTTATAAGTATTTATTTAATAATTTATGGAGAAAATGAAATGAATGAATTAAATAAAAATTTATATGTTTATACATAATATGCAAATAATTTTATAATTTAAGTTTATAAAGGAATAAAATAATAATTATTTTTTTATCCAATTAATTGAATTAATTTTATAATAAATATCAGATGTCATATCATCATTTCATTATATTGCTGTTGGTGTAGTTTATATTTATACAACAAATCATAAGTCTTAAGGAAAAATATATCAAAATACTACGTGTACATTGATATGTTTGTTTTGCACATAAATTAGAACTTCACCTAATGCAAAATATTGACAGCAAAGTAAAATAATATATAAAATTACTTTGTATTTTTTTTTTATTATAATCATATATAATTCACAAGTTAACAGTTGTTTGTTAAACTCTATATTAAACATTATATTAACTATGACTACGAGCTGACTAAATTTATATAAACTCACATAGTTTATTGATTTCCTATCTTATTTTTCAAATATGTGTTCCTTACAACAAATTTTATGGCAAAATACAGTAACAACTCGATAATTAAAATTACATATGTGAGTTTATACTACGCCTACAACAATTTAAATCTATAATTGAAATAATTTTATTTATGCAATTTTTTTATATCATTTTTGCCTATAATTTATTTGATTTTATGATATCATGTTTTAATATTTTGATTAATCTTTAATCTTTAATATACATTTATCAACATACCTTTTTTACTAACAAGTTACAACTATGTATGTTGCAGTTTATTTGATGAAATATGTTTGAGAAAAGAGTGATTGTTTGTCCAGTACAAAAGTTAAAACCAATTTGAGAGATGAATTCATATTTAGCTGTATCGAAAGACTTGGATCGTATCCGTATGTTACTTTCCTAGATTAATTGAACATAATATCTATGGTATTTTACAAAATTCTATTGCAATAATTGATTATTATATACATGACATTTTTTTTTTAAATATTTATATTTTATAAAATCGTGGTCTAATTATAGATATTTTACTTTTTGTATAATGCAACTGAGGAAACTGAGGATATTAAAAATTAAATTAGTTTAAATTGATGGAATACCATACTTGATCTCTTGAGGTCAAGAAAATGATTTTGCTTTAATATTACAAAATAAAAATATTAAATGCAAAAAGATTATGCTTAAAAGATTACTTAACTTAAGTTATTGATTAAATATATTTTCTTAAAAAATTTAAAATAATTGCTTATTTCCTCTTTTCATTTTTCAAAATGACTTTCACTTTAACTAAGGATGAGTTATTATAATTTAAAAATAGCTCATAACCTTTCGTTTGAAATCAGTTTATTATTATCAAATAATATGTCGACAATTTTTAGCTAATGAAAACATTATTATTTATCTATCTAGCTATATATATTTTTTGCTAAATATTTAAACAAACTAATATGACAATATTTCAAAGAAGTTATTTAATTCCAGTGATATTCAAATTGTTTCAATTTACTTCATCAAATATATATTTCCCAAGGACAAATAAAAAGTCCTTTACAATATTTCAACACAATTTCATTTTGTACACAAACACATTCATTTATTATTTAGTGAAAACGAACACAAAAAAAAATTAATTGTTAGAATTTTATTTTCCCTTATTTTTGTCTTCACTTTTCTGCTTAAAGTAAAACATAACATTTACGTACAGATACTAAAGAATTAGAATAGGATTCGAAAGCATATAAAATTTAAGAAAAGGTACCAGTTCAATAGGTGAAATGATATTAATTAATTTAATTTTCCTTATTTAAAACAATATGTATATTAAGCTTTAATTAATTAATATACTAATGTTATTCATATTCCCTATATTACATACAAAAATATACTTATACAGAATAAATATTATTATAAAAGCTAACTAAATAGATTATATTTTCAATATTTCTTGAAGCGTTAAATTTATTTGGCTTTTTAACAAAAAAAATATAAAATCATTTAATTTAATTATATACATCAACCCTGCAGATTATTTAAACAGGTATGCTACATATTATTATTATTATTATTAATAATATAACCACTTAGTTCGTTAGCATATAATTTAAACAGTAAACAGTATCTGCATGCTAATCAAAATGTGTTTTTTTTTGTACCAACGTGTTTATCTTTAAGCGCCATAGCTTTTATATAAATGCATAAATCGGACAGTGATGTATAATTCAGTTAAGAAAATTAAAATATTGTACATTAATATATCGTATAACTATTTTTAAATCGTTCTATATTCTTGATTTTATAAATAGTAATAATCGTGTGTTAATCGGTATATATAGATATTCGTGCTGGGTAATCTAAGAAGCAATATATAATTTATAATATTTATACCATAAATATTGCATTACATAATATATAATTGTTTTTCCTATATAGAATATATTATGTATAGATGGTAATCATCAATGCTATAGATTTTATTATATTAGGTAAGTATATAAAATTTTTCTTAGATTTTTACTTAGTTTAATTTTCAAGGCAAGATCATTATTGAAGGCAAAGTTATTTTCTTTAGTTAAGCCAAATTTTGCTATTGCCGAATGTTACTTGTCATTCTAATTAGTATATTAAACTTCATACCCAGAATTAGTCATCATCGAATCTTTTACATAACTCTTTATCAAATATGCCACAACAGAACTAATTGGGTTGTTAATCGATCAACAATTCTTTTTCCTTCAATTATCACTTAATTAAATTAATTTGATAATGATTTTAAATATTACTCTGATGAATGTAAAACTAATTGAATATACAAATTTAAACAACTAAGAAATGTATTTACAAGCCCAGTATTCAGAGTAAACATGGAAACAGTGAAAATCATAAATAATAACACTGTTGCAAAAGAAATAATAATTTTATATTTATGTTTATTAACTGATAAAACGTAACAAACCAAAAATTGTATCAATTGTTTAAATTATTGGTTTGCGATTTTATAAACTTAAAAGAAAATTATACTATGGATGGATACTATATTTATCATTTATGGAGAATAATATAACTTTACGTATTTCTTCTCAAGCTTCTCAATCACAACATTAATTTAAAATGTTGAAATTAAGGTTCAAAATATTGTACAAAGAAAAAAAAGAAGTAAAATTATATTTTCCGCGACAAAAGAAATCAAAATGTAAAAGATCAGAATTTTTTCTTTATTTATGTTAACGATCCAGGCATTGATTAAAACCGTTCTATACAATAACGATACAATTATATCATTGTAATATATAATTAAAAAATTATTCTAAATTAGCAATTTTAAATTACATAACAATATTAGATTTTTATTCTTTTTGATACTGAATTTCCGTATTCATTAAATTTAACAAGCTGCTTTTTTGAAAATTATACTTCCTACATGTGTCCACAGTTCATGGAAAGACGGTTTTCGGTTTAAGTTGGTTTCAAATTTTCCGACAATCATCAACTTTAAGAAATCATAAGTACATTACATATAAGAAGTTTTAAGAATAATATGAAATTCGTATTTTGATATTATTAAGTTACCATTTTATGAATTTAAATTCTTAAGAATTTATTTTGGCTAGTTTCTTCTTTTTGCTTAACAGCCCGATATTTCTTAAACACATCCATATATACATATCAAAATTTACCCTTTTTGCTACACTGAGCATATTAAAGGAATTTTCTTTTAAATTTTTATTTGCACTTAAATGTAATAAATTTTCTAGTAGCAATCTAGCAATAGAAGTTGAGTTTAAAGGAGCTAAAGATTAAAGTCATTTGCGTTTGTAACATTTTTTTAGTTATGTTTGCAAACAATCAATTTGTTTTTCAGCGGGTGGCAAGAAAACCGTTTACCAGACATGTTGAATTATAAAATACTTTGTCTTGGAAAAGTTGTTGGTGTTTTTTTTTTAAACAACCATTTATTCGATTCTGGGAATATACTTAATAACTAAAATAATTTTTGCAAAACGTAAATGTGTCGATAGCAAATTAATTGAGTAATAACTCAATTTTATGTTTGTTGAAAATGAAAATATATAACTACATATGTATTATCTATTCATAAGTAAATAATATATATGTAAATACGTTTTGCTTTAAATACATATTTGTAATATTCAATTTTATTAATGATTTTCTAAAAATATACGTACGGATCGCGAAGCAAAAAAAGGTAATACGGAAATAAATTCGTATAATCAATGAAATTGTATACATTGATTTTATTAGTAAAATGTTTTTACAATGTATGAAATGTAAACATGTAGGAGTGGAGGCAAAAAAAAAAAGCGATTAAAGATGAATTAACATTGCAAATATAACAAGCAAAATCTAAACCTACTTCATATAATTGTATTAAGTTTTCACTTACCTATTAGCATAATAATAAATAGACTCAACTGTTTCAACAAAAAATTAGATAAGATTAGTTTTAAAATTTTACGAACTAATTAGTAATACCAATAATATGGTTTGATATTACATTGATTACTATAGTAATCAATGTAACAACAAAGCTTACTAAATGGATTACGATTACGTAATACTGTTCAAAGAATTCAAATAATTTAAGTTTTCCAAAAAAAGTTCTAACAAAAAGAAATCAACTTATGTTTAATTTATAAAGTATTTTACAGCAAAATATTTGTAAATACATTTTCTTTGCTAGCAAAATTTAATAATTATTGTATACCTATATGATAAAAAAAATGGTCAAAGTGAAATTAATATGCAATTAAAATTAATAAAAAAAAAGATAGTTGAAAAATGTTACAAAGAAAATATAATATTATTATGTATATGTAATATAATATGTATTAAATTTTGGTTTTAAGGAGATGGACAACTACTGTAATAAAAAAACAAAATTTCTATCTATTAAAAGAGGCTGCACCTTTGCAGGTGATTTTTTTTAATGAGCTCACGATTTTCATGTACCATCATCAACGGCGTCAATACTTTTTTATTTTTATGAAATCAACTATTTTTGCATATAAGTAAGCTTTAAATTTAGTTTATAGATTATCTTATATGTATATAATATATATATGTATATATTGATTAAGCGCCATGGTGGCATTTGACACCTGTTTTTATTATAAATGAGATATTTTTTTTAAATTACTATAAAAGAAAATATTATTAAAATTATTATATTATTATTTAAAATGAATATTGGGGAAAATATTTATCTCTCTCTAAACAACAACATAAAATATAATATTTTGAAATACTTTATAATTTCATTAGTTTATATTTATTTAAAATGGAAATACAGGAACTAAATTTATATTATAAAAGTAAAAATAGCTAAAGTATATTTTTAATAATAATTTATTTTTGTACAATTTTGTTTTGTTTTTAAATAATCATTATTTATATTATTATACATGTATATATTATAAATATTAAATTAGAAATTATGAATTGTAGCAAACATAAAATCTATATGTTCTGCAAAAATAGCTCTGTTTCAATTAAGAAGTAAGTATACTATAGAAAAGAATGCGTAGATAGAGAAAAACGTGATTTTAAAAAAGCAGTTTGAAAGTTCGCAAAAGCCAACCTTTTCAAACTCGTTAAAATGTGAACGATTGGATAATGATATGAATACAGTCAGCTTGACCTTAAGCATCCATGGGTAATATAAAATATCAATTGAATAACTTTTATCCGATTGACTTATATATATGTGATTATTTTGTATCTTATTAACTTTTGTCAAATTGTTTATTGGAAAATTATTTTCGACATGGTATATAAAAGTTACATTTCTTAGCTTTAAAGAACGATATTCAATCATCCTATGCTATTGGCATAATTATTTCTATTATATATACTCGTGTTTTTTTGTGTAATTTTATGAAAAAATTATATGTTTTTAATTTAGAATTATGCTTCGGCAATATTTAATTATTCGATATAATATATTTCGAATAAATATTACAAATCTAAGGCATATGTTTAATATGAATTTTTTTTTTATAGTAAAACGAATTTCCAATGAGCACATAAAATATTACTTGTATATATAAAAAAACATGGAGATTCTAAGATTGTAACTCTACATAAATATAAAAAATAAAATCTTTCTTGAAATGCCATAGGTTAATAGCCATTCAATAGCAGAAATAATTCTATTCATTCGATTTTGAATGTTTTGCCATAGTGAAAAAACATTATATATATGTATATATTTTTTTTAGATTTCAACTTAGTTTCAAATGTTAAGAACACTCAATAGTATAATCCATAACGTATATAGTTAAATTGTGAAAGAGCTATACATATATGTTATTTAATATTTTCTCTATAAATAAAATTAATGTTAAATTTTCATTTAAAATAATTGATTTGTGGAAGTAGATACTCTTATGTAGAAAAATTATTACATTTTTTAATATACAATAATGATCAATGATGACAAAGAATAACAAAAGTATGACGTTTAAAGCTAGTGTGACAAATTAAATTATCCTAAGGGTATACAATAAACGAAGAGAATTTTTTATTACTCATTATAATAATTATCTAGTTTACAAACATGATAAGATTGTATATATTAATTCACTAAAACTTTTATAACCTTAAAGCGAAATCGGACACTTAGTATATTTCTTTATAATTCTGGACATCATAATTGGTAAGGTAACACTTATATCTAAGAGTTGATGTATAATCCTGGAACAAATCTAATTTTACTTGCTGTATAAGTCAAATGCAAATCAGTTTCAAATGTTCTATAATGGCATTTCGTGTAAAATGTCTAATTAAATAACTTTTAGTTTATTATTTCATGAAATCGCAATTATTTTGTGTAAACTATAGTATATCATCATATCATAAGCCTTTAAGTTTTAAGATCGAAAATAAAATTGAAAAGAAATTAGTTAAAGAATTGTAAAAAAACAATAAATTATTTTATAATGTCATACCTATTATAGCTATAAATATTAACAACCTTATTTTTATACTAAACAATATTAATTAGTTTCTCTTTTAATATATCAGAGCCTACTTACATTTTCTGAATGCTTTGTGTGACAATAATCAAACTCTATCCTATTCTTTATCTTATTAGATAGCTGGTTACTTCTTGTAATTCCAATCCAATTATCGTACTTTATACATAATCTTTATAATGGTAAATATAAACTTCTATTTTCGGGTTATTGGTACTACAAAATTATTTATATAATTAAATTATAAAAATAGGGCCCATAATTTTAAAATTCTAGTCTGGGATAACTAAAATTTAGCAAAAGGCAGATGATTTTACAATTCTAGTCTAAGTGTTAGCGGTGTATTAATTTATATTTATTGAGCCGCTTCGTTATATTGTCAATTAAATAAAAAATCTAAATAAAATTAGTCCACAACTACAGAAGTATAAGTATAAATATTTTTTAATATTGCACTACAATTTTATTACTGAGTTATGGTTGCGATTCATAATGATAATTAATATTTATTTAGACTTATCTTCAATTACTTTTAAATAGATTGGGAGGTATACATAAATAGCTAAAAGCATGTTTTTTTTTTAAAATAAATATCCCACATTACAATTAATAACAAGACGTAAATTACAAATAAATGTAATAACTTTGAAGTATATGTACGAGTATTAAATATCTAGCTAGCATGGTAAGTAACTAATGAAATTACTTTTAAAGTCAATTATCCCCACATTAACGCTGGAGGATCATCAATTATTCTAAAAATCATATAAAATACTGTGAAAATTGTAAGGAAATTAAACATACACACATATGTAGTATATACATTAATAAATATTTAAATTAATTGTTTGGGTGTGATTTACTCTACGTAATTCATTTAAAGAGTGGTAAAAATAAAACAAAAATCTATTCATAAATCTTATAAGAAGAAATATTATTTCATTTTTTTTTTCTTTTTGCAAAATTATGATTCATTTAACGACCTTGAAAATCAGCATATTTTTCAAACTAGTGAACATTACACTATTTTATAAAGTTCATTGCTTTTAATAAATTGTCTGTCAATTTTGTATGTTTAGTTAGGTATAAAGTTTCTTTGCATCCTGAATTTTTGTTTTACAAAAAACACCGGTAATAATGATTATTCCGTATATATCTACATGTTTAAAATATTACAAGAACGTTGTAAATTAATTTGTAAGAACATACTTATTTCATTCTATCTAGAGAATTCAAATGCAAGATTCGTAAACGATTATTTATTAATATTGTATTAGGTAAATTAAATTACAAATGCCTTTGCGCTAAATTACTTAACATTTCCATAAAAATTAATTATTAATAAATAATCACATTTTTCCCAATCTCATGAAAAATTAAATATCAATATTTTTGTTCTGTCTTAAATTAAATATTTATTTATTTATTGAAGCGGAAAAAATATTAAATTAGTTGATTGCAAGATTAAGTCATGTCAATCAATATATTTGTCAAAAATTAAATTATACACCGATATTATTATTAATTTAAGCTCAATTAAATTTGAACAGAGTAGAATTAAGTGAAAAATACCACTTGCAATTCTTGGTATGAGAGTATTGTATTTATTTAAATTACACATGTTCAATTACATATGTACAATTTAATGACTGAAATATGTAATAATAACAAATATTTGAATTGAATTTATATAAATTAATTATGCCGTCCATGTTCAAATAAAATAATCAAATGGTTTACAAGCCGTTGAATTGTATGAAAATATTAAACGGTCCTAACTACAATAATAAATTTAGATTAACAGAAAATCAAAATCATTAAATTGCCAATAAAATTGGTTTTTTTTTTCTTTATTTTATGTATAGATTATAAACTAAACGCGTAATTGAAGTGTCCGCATAGAAAAATGCAATAAGAGAAAAAGATTAAATTAAATTACTTTATCAATGTGTATTAAAAGCCTTTTAAACTTTCACTTACATGATCATTTTTCTCAAATTTTCTATAGTAAACCACCCATTTAAACATGAACAGTATTATCATATTATAATAATTCTTCTTTACTATGTATAGATTAACGAACAGTGAAAGCAAAATATCTAAGTACGATTTTATATTGTGAATAAGTCCATCTATCTTGTTATTATTTGCTATTATTGTTATAAGTGTTATCTCAACTTTAAGTACGTTATAATAAAATAAGTAACAAATTAAACTAAATATTATTTTTAAAGTTTTTTTTATTTAACATATTATAAATTAACCTATTTCTATAATTATAATTTATAAATCATATAATGATTATGAATAATTATGATTATATATGACGGATTTTTAAAAGTAGTTGAAGTGGAGGTGTTAGTATACAATGCTACGATATGTGTGGTTCTGTCCTTCTATATTATGTTGACTCAGGTCTAAATGACGATGGACCAGTCATAAATTTTACAGTACTATATAAGAAAAAAAAATTTCATACTGTAGATTTAAATAAGAATTTATTACAAACTCCCAAATTTATGCATGCGAAACTTTTATTGTCACACGGCAGTGGGTAAGAGTTTTCATTCATGTTTTATTTCAAACTAGATTTTTTTTTTCATTGTACAGATTTACTATTCAATTCCATTTACAAATAATATAATAAGAAACATTTAATAAATTATTGTCAGCAATATAAAAATACTTTATCATTTATTCTGTCACATAACATTTTCATTCATAAATTTCGAAATAATGAGAAAGAAGTTTGATTAATTTTCATTATATTATGGTGTACATATTTGTCTATAATTCAGATAACTTAAGTAAAGAATTATTGTTTATTTAGTAATTGATAATGAGGCAGGAAATATTATTAGTTTTATGTATTTCATATTACTTTTAATTATGGTTCATACATAGTATATATTAAATAAGTTGTTTTTAAAATTTAATGAGAAACAATTATGATTTTTTTTCAAAATAATTAAACTTATTAAACCAATTATGTATATTAATTTATAAATGTTGGTAAATAGTTATCCTTTTGTATGTTTAATCAATGTCCTTAACGATAAAATTTAGTTTTAGAGACCTTTATCTTCTTTAATTTAATTTTCTTAAATTTTTTTCTTAAATGCTTTTCTTAGACCAATTTATAAAAAACAATTAGAGTTAAGAATGAGCACGATTTTTGATATAGGATTTAGTATGAACACGATTAAAAGTATATTTTATTTATGAACAATATCATTAAATTTCCTTCATCATGAAATAAAAATCAAGAATATATGTAAACAATGTGCTCATAAATATTGTCGTTTCAAAAGCGAAATGTTGTAAGTGTTCACATTTATAAAATAATGATGTAAGGAAATAGAGAATTTATAGCACTATTAACTATGTATGTAAAATTATTGTTTTCCAAGAATATACACTTTTAAATTCAAAATTTTTTCCATTATGTTTGAACTTAAAATGAAACTTTTGCAGTTGCAGCAATTCGCTCCTCGCAGGACGAATTTTCCTTAAACAAATAGAACATAAAAAAAATTGATTTTAAATATATGTATCAGCAAATTTGTGTAAGTCGCTGTTTGAAAAATATTATCTAGTTAGGATTCATAATGGCAATCAACGAGGGTTTTTATAAATTTATAATATGTAACTTTTGATTACTTTTATATATTAGTTATTACTTGTATGTATTATAAAAAACAGGTACAGAGGATAAAAATTTACTTTGGAATTAGATTCTGAAATTAAAGATATTTTTAAATATTTATTAATTATATTGCACTCAAATAGCATTTGACTCTTTAGAATCATCAAATGGATTCGATACTTCAGAAAGTATAGACTGGTGGAAATAATTTTTATTTTTATTTGCAAATTTTTACTTGAAATTGAGCCAAGTATGATCCCGATGCAGCGAAACCTAATATAATTATTACCATATAAGCCATCTTCAGTATAAGAAAGTTTTCCTATTGTCAATTTCCAGATTGTACTATAAATCGGTAATCATTATAAATAGGTAATATATATTTGCATTTGTGATTAAATGAGCTCATTGAAAGTCTACAAGGATCGCGTTTATAAGAAAATCGCGTTTATAAACAAAGAATTTTATATCAGATAGAAAGAAAAAAAATTAAGTTCAACACAAGTCGTACTTAATAATCTGATTCAAACCACTTGAACTAATTCTCATAAAGATTTGTATTGTTCACAGAGTTTTATAAGAATTACTTTTACTTTATACAGTTGAACGAAATGTAAAAAATATTATAAAAATATTCTTCTTGTTTAATAAAAAATATAAGCGGAAAATAAATAACTTTTGACCTCTTCTGATTCATCTTTTAGTGTACATTAGTGAAAAAAGTATTCAGTGAATCTGTTTTTTTTTTTACATTTTGAAATATATTGAACGAAATCCAACCATTTATAACAGCATATAAGAAATTCGATAACATTTAGTAGGTACATAGACTAAAATATTATATTGAAAATATTAATATACATATTTTATATGATTATGTTTTCATAATTATTGTTCTTCAAGAAGGATACTAGTACTAGTAATCAGCGTACTATATGACTTTGATTACTATATTATTCTTCCAGAAAATCCGGTGTTCATGTTTCTCTATACATTCTCAAAATGGTTATAAAATCAACTATTTACATATTTCCCAATAAAACAAGGAATACACCAGTGTTAGTATTCTTTATAGGTACTATATACCGGTAACCGACGAGCTCATCGAAAACAAGTTCATCGAATACGTGTTCATCGAAAGCGAGTTCATACCAGATTACAGTACGGCGTTATTTCAGTAGTTATTGTTACAATAAAAACCCTTCCATAGATTAAATTATTTTACTGGAATTTGATATTTCTCAGTAAAATAAACCTTTTCTGACTTCCGAGTTTTATTTTCATATATACCTACATAATACATCTATATTACATAAATAAATTGGCGACGATGTACAACTTGCTATTTGTATGGAAGATTTTCACAAATTATAAAATGAAAAATACTGAAAAACTATTGTATTTATACATATGTTTACAAGACGTAAAAATTTATTTAAACAAACATTGTTATTGATTACGCTTATAAATTTGCTGTCTATAAAAGCAGCACTTTCATTTAATCTTTTCATATTGAAAAGAAAAACATTAGAAGAAAAATGTTTTCATAGAGTAATTTAATAAAGTCATTGTCGGGAAACTTAATTCATTTTTCCTATACATATAATATTTAAAATGCTGTAGGTGTCACTATCGGAATGATAGTTTAGACTTTTTACACGATTAAAATTTATATGTATTACATATTTCCAAAATAGATTACATATGTACATAGATGTTATTCTAAGTTCTAAGAAGTAAGGCTCCAATACCTCATTTCGTCGGACGTATAACAGAAAAATTAGACAACTAGTAAATTTTAATATGTACATATTAGGATTTGTAATTTACTAATATATCGAACACATCCTTGAACAAACACATCCTTGAATTTTTTTAGTAAATTAATTTTACCAATGTAATAATTTACAATTTATACAATATAGCAAAAATAGTAAATTATTTAAATTAAATATTTAAACTTTAATTGTTGTTAAAAATTGCATCAATTTTGTTATTGTCAACTTGAAAATAAATTTAATGTTAACAATTATGTGCATATAAATTATTACATTTATTTTATATTATGCGTTAATTTGAATATAACGTAAATTAGCAGATGTACACTGGTTGATTGTTCCATTAGATTCGAAAAAGTTAACAATTTTGAAGTTTCTTTTCATAAATCAGATTTCAACTTTCGTTTTCATGTAAAATATAAGTTATATTTTGGTTAAGTCAAAAGATGTACAATAAAATTTATTTTTTTTAATTGTATTTAAAGGTTCGTTTTCCAATTTCGTTATATTACAAAACAAACTGCAGTTAAATGTTGTACCTAAAAAATTTCTTATTATTTATTTAAAAAAAAAATATCCTATGCAGCAGCTGTGGCAACCTGGAACCAATTGAATTCAGAATGATATTTTTGATATTATACATATATATTAATGCTAATCTTCTTACCACATAACATGCGAATGCGGATATAAATTATTTTTTGCAGATAAGGTCTGATTTTATTTTGGTATTTTCTTCTTGTTTATGATCAGTTGAAAAAATTTAGTAAAATTAAGGTACAAAGCTGTTTTTTAATGGTGGTGTAGTTGTTGAGTAATTTTTTTTTTGTAATCATTTCATTTTTCGGTATAATTTCGATATTAACCCAAATTTTTAAAACACATTAATATACATACATAATATATTTTTTTTAACCACTTTGAAATATACAATATATTATTTATTAAAATAAAAAAATAATGTACATTCAAAATTTGACGGGTGATTTGTTTCTTTCATTTGGTTTTAAATTATTGTAATTAAATTTTCAACAGAACGTCAACTTTAAAATTGTAAATTTTCATAGTTTTCGTCTTCAGATTAAGTAAAGAGTGATTACACAGCACACAAGTTGTCTTACTTTAAATTTTTACTATATTTATCGATCATAAGTTTTAAAAAGTTATCTTATGATTTAAACCATATATATGGAGGAGAAAATATGTCGATCATTAGGACCAGTTTTTTTAAATATAACGCATCTTTTATATGCGACAACATAAAATAAGTAACTAAAAAAAAAAGAGAATAGTTAGATCGAAAATATTTCCTTTACAACATTAGAAATATTTCTATAAAGATTTCTTTTTGTACAATAACAAAAAAGCTTTCTATGAAAAATTGTTGTTTAAAAGGATATCCTGTATAATTTAAGGATAAAAAAACCTGACTAAAGCAATTAATCTAAATAAGTGATAACTGTGAATGGTAAAATTGATATGGAAAAAGAGAATTGACGTGACTAAAAGGCTACACAACACTGAAATAAAAATTTGTTTAAAGATTTTAAATGTTCAATTCCATATATTTCATAGATTTAGTTCCAGAAGAATTTTATTTTTTTGACACGGAGACAACTTAACAGACAATGCAATTAAAATAGACTTTTTTATATATAAAAAAAATTAAATATTTTTATTTTAGAAAATTTTATATGATATAAAATTTATTACACGTATCTTCATTAGTTATGCTTAATATGATATACCAACAAAAATTTAAGTATTATTCGTATTTTCGTAAATACATATATTACACTTTAATTTTTTAGCATTGATTAATTTAATTAAATTTGTTAAGAAAATTGATAAAGTGAAATTAATATTCGACCTGTTAAACAGATGGGATCTAAATTTGTTATTCAAGAAATGTCATAAGAACTTTGTTACTAATTTTAATAGGTGGCGGAAATTTGAATAACCTATAAACTACAAAGCTTGTTAATTAAATCTTAATTAACTTTCCCAAGAGAGGTAAAACCTTTGTAAGCTAATTTTTTCTGGATATTTAATATACGAGTATATATGTATATGTATTACGTATAACTTATACTAATCAAAAGTTTACATTGGACCATAGATCCTAGAATTTCAATATTTGTAATTGAACGTAGAGATGGACCGAAACACGATAATATAAGGGATTTAAAAAAATTAATAAAGTATGTACATTAATTATGTATCTCAATATTGTAAGTTTATAATAATAAGACTTTTTTTCTGAAATAAGGTTGTATATATTTCAGTCTCCATTTAACTCGGGCTTTACCAATTAAGAAATACTTAAAATGTTCACACATTTTTAAACGATCCAGGATTTCCACGTCAACACTTTGTGGATATAATTTAAATATATAGATTTGTATGTAGAGTTTTCGGTTCACTTATTTTTTCCACATTATATCAATAAATTTGGTTCGGCATTAAAAAAACAATCATCTTAGTTGTTCGTTGGAAAAGTACTTGAAGACATTTAAAAACAAGGTAACCGGAAAGATTGCACATTCATTTCATATTTAAGATATTATTCGAAAGATATTTTACCGACAAAATTATTATTTATATATAACAATTTGTCTTAAACCGTAAAGTGATTAATAGAATTATTAATATTTTAGTTATGTCACTTATAGCCTTGATAGTGGAGTGAAAGTTGTTAATATCAGTTTTCAAAAGGATCAACTAGCGTCCTTGCGAATTAATTGAATTAATTTAGTGCTACCGCACAATGTAATATTGCAGGGTAGTTAACTCGCTGGTAGTTTTTCAATATTAATATATGTATAATATCAAATAAACTAAAATTATATATTAATAATATGTTATCGATATTTTATTTTCCGAAATTAAATTTATCGTTAATATATTATTCGACAGAAATTTTACACACATTTCCTTAAATAGTTTATAGTGAAATATTGTGTTTATTTATTTATTAATTTTAAACATTATAGTTAAAAGAAAATCAAATTATTTAAAATTTAGTGTGATTATAAAATATATAAGTAAATACATTACATCTTTCAATATGTTTTGTAAAACGGAAAATTTATGTAACATTATATTTTATTGGTAAATAATGGAATACTGAAATTAAGAATTTTTTTTTTACAATGTTCTTATTGATGGAAACTGCCAAGGTGCTTGCACGATTTTTGTACATCGATGTTGATTCGATCAGTATAATATATAAGTTTTTAACATTTTATAAAAATATTTATATGTATATTTATTTATATGTATATATAACTGACAAGCATTGCATGTTTTTTAAATAAAATTTACACTTTATTTTTACCTCTTTTCTTCCCTGAAAATCAAATATGTGTATAAATAGTCTATGCTTAAGTCTTTTTTGTAACATAGATTTAAAGAACTAAAAAATAGGTATAAGTACAGCTTTAGTCATAAAAAAAGGAAAACATTTTGTTTATTATAAAAAAAAAAATATAAATTAGATCAATATCTGTGATTTGTTTACATTTTTCATTGCACCTATAAAAATAACTACATATAAATATACTAAAATTTCAATTATTATAGACATAATCTGGAGATAAGAGGTTTAAGAAACATATTTTTAAATTAAATTTTTAAAAAGCTGTAAATTTATAATTTATTAGAATATTTATATTCGAATTAAAACTTTTGCAAGACATTTTAATTGTATACATATTAATTTTTTTTTCCTTATAACATTCATTGCACAAAGTTTTGAATATTAAAAATATTATATTGTTGACAATTAAATATTTTTATTAAAAATATTTGTTATTTCTTCACAATCACAACACTACTCTTTATAACAATGTTATAACTTTCCAGTCAAATATAAAATAATATACATATAATTCGTATACTTATTTTCTATTTTGTGATATTAAATAAGTTGAATTTTTAAATATGAATATAGGGATTCCTTCTCTGTGTATACCAATTTTTAGACCATTTAGTACATTTGTAACTCAAAGTTGGGAAATAATTTCTATCCCAGAGTAAAGTTTTAAAAAAATATTCTAACAGAAAGTTACGAAAAATAACATTTAAATAATAGTAGAAAAAAAATTGTAGCCTTTATTAGGACAGCAAGATTTAATAAGTAGTACAAGGAAATATCTATTCAAGCACTTTTGATGGCTTCAATTTCTGCTGCCTTGTTGTTAAACTCATGTCCAGCGTCGTGGATGCAACTAACTCCAATCATTTTCGATTATGTTCACTTTGGATTAATGGTCATGTTGGTCATCGTCATAGTAATAATTTAACATTTTGGCTTTAAATCTAATTTTGTACTACTTGTTCGTTATTGTTTCGAAAATTCCCTAAAAGTTATGTATCATTACAATAAACGGAAAATGAAATACAAATTCTTATTCGGAAGTATGGTTCAAATATTAAGGACCATGTAAAAAAAATAATAATATATGTTTTTAATTGAATAATATTCGGTCTTGTCAAATTGGTGATATTTCAATAAAACTTAATATTTCAATCGAATGCCCTATAATTAAAATTCAATTTAATATTATGAATATAATGAATATTACATACTTTAAAAATAGAAAAGTTAAGCTATAATTATCGATGCATTAAAAATGAAAACAAATAAAAATAAATGTAACAAATTTAACTAATAATTTTACTATTCCACATAAAATATGTATTATTAAATTATATCATTGATTTGTTATATTTTAATAAATAAATATTTAATTCAGTTTTAATCGTGCAAAAATATTATATTATTTGGTTTTCTTTAAAAAAAAATTATATAATTGTTACTAAACAAAAACAAAGCCAGTCGAAAGTCAATCTTAGGTCAAATATGACAGTAATATTTTATATAAAATATTTTATTATAATGTATACAAAATTTATGATATTAAAAAAGAGGAACTGTCTTTACATATTTCGTAATATTTCTACAATATTACTAAATAAATTTTATTAGGAGTACATTTTTTTTTAAATTTTTATATAATAAGTAACGTACACATTTCTAGGAAATTATTTAATTTAGTTCACCTATTTTTGACCTAATAATAATAATCATAGATGAACTTCTGGGTGAAAAGCTTAATAGTTATGCTAAGAATTATTATTAAAAAATAGTCACAAAATATTTCATTTCGTCTGAAATTTAAACTGAGAATAATTAAATAATTTGTAAATTGTATAAATGTATAATCATCCTGCAATAAACATTGATAACATTAAATAATCATATGTTTTATGAATTTGGTACTTGTAAATTAGAATCAGAAATCAGACACAATTTTAAGTTAACTTCAGACTAATAGAAAATGCTATAGTGAGATAATTTTTTATTTATCTCCTACTACATATTTTGTTATATACTTACTATACTTAATTTTGCTGTAGTACATAATATATCCATATTATTATTGTGTTTAAATAGTTTGTGATATTATAAATAGATAGTGTATGTATGCAAATTTGTTACAAGTAATTAAATGTCTCCTAAAACTGCTAAAATCACGACTATTTTAAATATATTAATGAAATTCCATTTATGTTTTCTAAATAATTCTTTTGATTTTAATTCTTTTTTTTTATGTTTTAGTTAATGATAATAAAATAAAATTAAAGTAAAATAGTTATTTGTATCGTGTATCGAAGACGAAAACATCAATTGTCATGCCATTGACTTAATATAAATTTCCAAAATTACATAATAAAATCGAAAATATTTTAATTAATAATATCTGAGAACTGTTGGGAACCAATAACTTTGAAAAACCATACTAAATTTATGTTGCTTGTGGTTAAAATAAAAGTTTTCTGTAATTTATAGACTTGGAGTTGCTTTTTTTTTATTAAAATATAAAATTATAATTTGAATTTGTTTCACATTTCGTTACTTTTATATTATTGTAATAAAAGACTCACATTTCGTTACTTTTATATCACTGTAATAAAAAGATCATATATACATAAAAAATAAAAGAATATTGTATTTTTTTTATAGTTGTAACCAGCACCTATGATGGCTTGACTACTTGCTAACTAATGAATTTTTAATAAGACTTTTATCGATCTGAAATTGCCATTTATTCGTTAGTTGATTTTCATAGAATTAGAAATATACAAAAAGTTAAAAGTTTTATTTATGTAGAAAATCAACATATTCATGAATTTTTAATGAAATAAATACATTAAATAGATTAAATTGATTATTTCGCCCTTTAGTTTATTTAGCAGAACTATAATTTAATTTTTATATTGGACGTGACGTGACACAAAATATAACAAAAAAAAAAAGATTTTAGCACAAAATTTTTATAATACATTATATCTTTTGTTGCATAATTTGAATATATCATTGCAAAGCGCACTCATTTACATATTATCAGAACATATTAAAATTCCAATCTATAATACGCGAAGTGTGTTTAATTGAAATTTATTAAGAAATTATGTACATATTTTAATTAGTTTTAACTCCTTTTTATTATTTCTACTATTTTAATTGAAACTTTAATGTCAATAATATTATATTATATTTAAATTTGAAATTTAGGAAATGTTTTCGAAGAATTCAGATTTGAAATAGATAATAAAATTTAAAAAAAAAAATATAATGAATAAAAAAAAATATTATAATTTAATTTACCAATTATTATAATTATGTGCGTAAACAGTTTTCCTTCGACCAAAATAGTTGCTTTTGAAAATTTCCCACTGATTCCGATGTTCCGATAAGGATATCGAACAATTTACATACATAATAGGGGGAAAACTATAATTTAAATGCAGATTACAGCTACAAATACTTAATACTTATTATTAAATGATGCCATCCAGAAAAATGATTTGTAGGTTATATGACTAAAATCAAAATCTATAAATAATAAGTAAGATGCAAAGATAAATACTGTATTTTAGTATACATATAATTGCAGAGCAGCTTAGCTATTTGCCCTTGTGCCTCCGTTACTAGTTACTATGCATATTTATTATATAAGTCTGGAAAAAAACGGATACATTTATCTCTATTAATCCATCCGGATATTTTATGAATAGTTTGAAATAGTGGATTTATTACTAACAAATTCAAATTTACAACAACCAAAATTTCAATAAATAACCAATACTGGAATTGTCCATAAATCTATTAAAATATCAAAATATTTTATCATCTTTTTTATAAATTAACTGTTTCTCTTAGTTAACTACAATAAGAATTTATTTTGTATTAAACAAAAATGTAATATTCAACACCTCTATAAAACATCTATTATCATCATTCACATGCAATACAAAGTGTTTCGTTACTATACTGAAATTGGATATGATGGTGGCCGTGTTAGTATTAGCAGCGTCCTAGGTACAAAAATGTCAAGGTCTTTAAATTAAACATTACAATTTGATGTTGTTGTATAGAACAGAAGCCAAAATTGTAAGAACTTCTTAAAAACATATACACTACTGTTGGTACTCTTGTTGGCGTTATGTAAAACATTAACGTGAACTAGAGATTTAAAAGATATCGTTTTTCTAGTGCACGCAATATGATTTTGTTTCTATTTTTGTATATAGTTTCAATATATTATTTTAGTTTCTATAGCAATGGTCATTGTGATATTTGCCAAGTGAAGCTTTATCCCTTGTTTATAATCTCAATACATGATCTGTCAATTAGGTTGCAGACCACAAAATATAAAAAAAAAAGATATATGAAATAAATTCCGTGCATGCAGTATTTAATTACAGTAATAAAATTGAAACTTTATTCTTTCTCATATAAAAAAAAGAAACGAAGCAAATATACAACATACCGAAAGTCATGTATCAAAATGTAATATCTAATACTGAATTTTCTAAGATAGCAACCGGGATAAATGTAAAATTATGCAAACATGACATTTTGCATAGCATTGAATTGCTCTTCAATATTTTTGGCATCAAGTATCATGTATACATATTTAAATTGTATGTATATAATACGTTTATACTGTTTTTACCATACTATATTACTATACAATAAATCTTCTAAACTAGTGAAATATTTTTTTTTTTATAAATCACTCTTCAAATTATTTATGTAAGTTATAAGTGGTACTTGTTTTCCTTTAATTTGAAAAAAAAAAAAATAATGTTCATATATTTTTAAAGTATGTTAAGCACTTTAATATTTATTTTTATGCTTCTTTAAAACAAAATATTACGTGTAGGAGGATAAAATTTAAATTAAATAATAAAAATGTTATATAACTGTTGTATATGATAATAATTGAACTTGGTCCATGTACTTAATTTATTCTTTTTTATAAATTTTGAAAAACATTAAAAATGATATTTTTACGATTATACATAATCTTGTTTACTTCTACATATATGGTTAGGATTTTATTGATAGTATACAATATACTATAGTTATCATGAAGATATTTCTTTGTTTTGTTGACAAATCACAATGACAAATCATAATCTATTATATATATTTAGAATTATTTAATGAGTTTTGTCAATAATTGAGAATCAATTTTAAATTTCAGATATTCTACTATATAGAAAAAGCAAAATTTCAATATATACATACTTAAATGTAAATAAGAATATTTATAAATATAAGTAAATATTTATGATTTGCAAATAATTTTAAGTAAAGTAACAAATAATCTTTAATTTTATAGAGCGTCTCAGTAAAACAATCATTGTATTAAATGATAATAGCTTAGCTATCAATATTAAATAGTTTGCCTTTCTACTATTGATTATGAAAAAAATGTTAAAAATGTTTACATTTATAAAATGAATTCACAGACAAAGTCAAATTTATTTTTGTTTATTCAATTAATTGCAACGTTTTATTATTATAGTTTTGTAGTCCTTCAAAACAATAAGCCAATCAGCAGTCAAACTAAAGATTAGGTCATTGCCACCAAAATTTTTTACTCAACTTATATAGCATAACAAAAAAATTATCATTGTTTGTAAAATATTATGTACAATGTATAGGATAAAATGGTAAAAATTAATATTTTTATCAGTATTTTAATTTTTTTTAATATTTTCTTATGTAATAATTTTTCAACGATTTTAATGACTTTGTTTTTTTTATTTAATTAATGGTTAAAGTCACATAATTATGAAGCTAAATTGTTATACATTTTATATAATCTCAATTTTTATGAGTAGAAGGAGTAAAATAACAATTATTTTCAATAAAAGATAAAATTATTACTTACCTTTATCAAATATTTGTTAATCTAAAAAAAAAAACCATTTAATGCAAAATAAATTATTAACATTGTATTTTCATTAAAATTATTTATTTTTATATCAATTAATATTCTATATAATTACATTTTGAGTATTCTATATTATAATTGGCAGGAACCTTGGGAAAAAATATATAATTGTAATTAAATTGTTTGTATACAAAATTATAAAAGTACATAAATTTAAATATATTTACAAATTTCATTCATACTTTATACAAATATTTGAAATTATGTTGAACACAAACTAATCAAAAAAGGATATTTATGTATATGTATATTTTTATATTTTTTAACACAGTTTCTGCGAGAGATTATTTAATTTTCAATAATTTCCAATAATTTTAATTTAACCATCAATATAAATTTAGTATTAAAACGTAATTCATTGTTAATTAATTGGAAAACTATCGCATTTTTGATAATAATAGATGTAAAATGTAACATAATGCGAAATTAATAATATGTTATATACCAAAAATTATCGTTTTATATAAATCAAAATATTAGCAGAATAATATATACTTAAAGCTTATATAAGATTAAAAACTATAGGTAATTCAAAATTAAGAATAAAAAAAAAATATTAATACTAAAATTTACAATTACTTTCTTTCTTGTTATTTAAATAAAGGCTAAGTTACTTATAAAATATAAAACTATCACATTTTTTGATTTAATCATTATTTTAAAATGGCATCATTAAGTAGTATTTATTCAGAATTTTATTTATTTTTTATAATAAACCTAAAAATATATAAGTAACTTGAAGAAATGTCAAAAATATACAATACAGAAAATAAAATTTTACTCGTATAAAATACAAAATTACAATTATCTAATGAGGACCATAAATTTTCATTTTAAACGCATTTATTAATTGAAAATAATATGTACAATTCTGTTAAATTTTAAATGATTGGAATATAATGATTTGAATAAACACTACTTACTTATAATGTTAACTATAATTAATTGTCATATAATGTACTATTAATAGTTTACAACTAAAAACCTTATAATTATTGAAATAATACAAAATCTTATTAAATACTTAAAGATGGCCGTTTCTTTCGATCCTTGCTGTTTTTACCAAATATGTTTCCCAATACCTCAAAATATTCAATGCAAATTCAAAAATCCTTAAACATTTTATATTCCAATATTTAATTACCTTTGATACACTATTTACTCCTAGTTTCCTTCTAATTGGTAAAGCTTTTAATAGTTGAATTGATCTTGCTTCGCGTAATAAAGATTGAAAAGCTAATGATACACCAGCAAAACTTTCTGCAGCTGAAACTTCATAAAATTGGCAAGAATATTTTAATGATAATTCATGACCATCATCTACAGAAATCTTTCTGTTATATAAGATATGAAAATCGATTCAAATATATATATATAAAAAGATAATATGGATATATAAATTACTATACCTCGCATGATCCAAATCTCGTTTATTGCCGAGCAATAATGTTGTATAATATGAAGGTAACTTTAATTTGGCTAATTGCTCAAGATAATCTTCAGCTTCAGAAAAACTTAGCTTATCACATATAGAATACACAATAACGAACGCATCTCCCCATCGAATATGCTCGTACAGGCATCCTGTTTTCTGTTGAAATAAATACAATTTAATATTATAATTACATTTTTTTTTTTTGGGAAATTAAATGTTGATTGTTTTAAGATTGTTTTTTGCTCATTTACAAAAAAAAAGTATAAAAATACTAAATTTGATATATAAATAATTAATAAAACGGACATAATTTATATAATTTTATAACAAAAAATTGTTAAACCAATTAATTAAATTTTGTGAATCTTTTTTAATTTCATTTTATACGAAATTCGTATTTAATCTTCATCAATATAATCAAACTATAAACTGATAATTTTTATAATATGATTATGAGTCATTCTGAGAAATAATATAATAGCTTAAAAAATTAAAGAGAAAAAATAATCTGATCAAAAAAATATATCAGAAAAAGGTATAATGGTTTTTGAAGAAACAGATAAACAAAGAATTTTATACGTCCTGATTTCGAAAGCCATAAAATATGGAAGAGTAAACAATATGAAAATAGCTTTTATTAGTAAATAAATTTTAGTAAAATAAATTAACGTTTCAGTTTCAGTGATCGGAAAAATATCGAAGACAATAAGGAAGTAGGTGTGAAAAAACAAAAGAGAGGAGGGTATCGCTTAATTAAATACGAGTTACAGTTGTGATAATCCTCCTTGGTATAAATACGGTTTGCAAATGTATGTATATATTCTAAATCCAAATCAGTTAGTTCTTCAATTAAAGACATTCAAAGTTTACAATTGCATCTTTTATCTCGTTATGTGAACCTGTTAGAATTGCATCTGAATATAGTAAATAATATGTAAAAATTACAGGATATAATAAAATGTGTTAAAAGAAGTAAGGTGCCAAAAAAAAAAATGGTGCCCTATCTACATAAACATATCTATGAAATGTAATCTAATTCTAATACACAGGACTTGAATACTAAATATATGATCGATAAAGATATAGTGTTAACTTTAATCTGTCGCCACGTAAAATATAAAAATAATGCTGAGTAATTCTTTTAAGCGAAATATAATAGATCAAAGTCAGGAGGAGGCATACTGTGAAGAGGCACTGCTATATGAACGAACCATCTTCAAAATATTTAAATTTCACTAACTTTTAAAAAAAGAAAATAATTTTCACTAATTTTGTAAATTGGAGGACTAATAATTGTTTCTGATGTAGATTATGTTTGGTTTATAAAATGAATTAAGTTATACTCTATATCACGTATTTTTGATGAGTAAAATGATTTTATTTTTTGGTAATCACCTTAAACTAACTTTTATAAAATAAAAAAAAAAATTAAAGAATATTTAGTAATTTTTAACCGCAGCATCGGAAGAGTATATAATTTTAAAAATTTGTTGTTTTTTTTGTGAAATAAGAATAAGAAGAATGATATTTGGTAACTAACTTACGAAAGAAATTTGATCTTGTTGAAAAGATTTGAACAAAAAAGAAATATATAGCTTAACAGATTATTTTTCAGACCACATAATTGTCGGTATATATAAATTTTATGATTTTGGAGATCTCACGCAAAATATTCTTTTCAAATCGGTTCGTCGGTTTAATACTCGTTTTAATATGGCACAGATTTTTTTTATTTATTATAATATAGACGCGTTTTTTTTTTTTTTGTTTAATATATTTTTATATTTTGAAATAATATGAGAAATTTTTGATTGCCGCTGGGATAATTTTTAATATTAAATGTAATTTGAACAACGGCTGCGGATTAAGATATAATTGACAATTTTATTTATATAAAAACAAATCATTTCATTTGGCAAAAAGAAAAGAAAATTTAACTAATATAAATATTTGAAATGACCTGAATTTAAAGAATTTTTACTGGCGCCAAAATATTGTACATTTCGGATGTTTTGTATTTTACCAGAATTGTAAAAGATATTTATTGTATATTTCCTTATTTATATGCTTGGCCTTTTCACTTTTTACAATAAAATATAAAAAAGTTTTTATTATTAATATTAAATTATTTATTTTTTTTGCTGAATATTACAACTTGTGTTATTATAACCTTTAAAACTGTATGTATACATTGGTATCAAATCAAAGAATATATAAAAACAAAAACCAATATTTTTGACCTATTTATCATTTATTTAATTATATTTTCTGTACATACTTTTTAATAAAAAAAAAAATTAACAAAAATAGATATTATAAAAATTTCTGTTTAATGATATTTTTTCCAAATTAATTTTACTGACTACATATAATTTTATATTAGCTTACATAGCTATGAACATATTTTTATGCTGTTGAATTATTATTAAACTGAAAGTGGAAAGCTATAGAGATATAGATAGATTATAAGAGAATATATTAGTATTATCAATAAAAAATAAATATAAAAATTTCACTGTTCGTTTGTCTGGGAGTAGCGATATCCAACCACGATTCTGTGGATCATTGGGCAAATATTTCACATATAGGAAGTAAAAGATAAATGATATTTATCTAATGTTTTTAAAGGTTAGAATTTAAACTGAGAAAAACGAATAGTAAGTATATATCGAATAATCTTTATACTGTGTTAAGATAAAACATATAATGATCAATGAAAATAGTTCAAAGATATTAGGAGTAATATTTAATATAAAAATCTTTTTGAAAATATATTTCAAAAGTCTTGTCAAAGAACAATATTAAGTTAGAGTTTATTAATGATGTAAATTGAATTTTATATGTAATTGATTGATTGATTCCATTTTCGAACATTGTTAATACATCGAACTGTCTTTTATGTTATATAGTTCAAGCCAACTAAATGAAGCACGATTTGACAGAACTTTAAAATGAATGAAATTAAGAATAATGATTTTTAAATAAATGTAATAAATTATAATAATTATAAAAATTAATAATTGTGATGTTGCTGATTCCCAAACTTTTGGAATTGAATTAATTGTATATAGCTTAACAGTTAATTGTATATAGCTTAAATAATTTAGCAGAGTATACAATAGGTATATCATAGGGACATGTATCTCGTATATAACATAATTGACATGAATTGGTGATAAGGATATATTCTCTTGTTAGGCAAATTATGAATGGAAGGAGTGGATTTTCTACTAAAATATTAGTAAAGGTTTTAGTAAACGCATTCAATTACATTTTCTTTTATGTAATGTGCTAAATTTGTAATATTGAAAAAAAAATCATATATCAAGCAAAATCATAATATAATACATACCGCACATTTAGAGGTATCCATAATTTCAACTTCTGTGGTAACGTTATCAAAAGTAACACTATGACGGTATAGAAAATCTGCAATAGAATAACATTTAAAATTAGTTCTTAATAAAATCGTTAATAGTAATTTGTGATTGTGATACTCCAAAAGTTCTCATTTATTGAACTTTGAAAATATAGATTGAAAATATAATTCGGCAAAAACCAAAGTAATTAATCTTGCGATTCATATAAACAATATCTGAAGTTTTAACAAATTTTTAATTTTATTCACTTACCGCTGGTGGAACTGTATTCGCCAATATATCGTTTTGTTAAGTACCTCACAGTAACAGCTGAAAAAATAAAATTTTCTGGTACAATATCTTAAAGGATGTTATTTAGTGATAATATATAGTGTTTAGTGTAATGCTACCAAGTTTTAGTGCAATCATCTTTAATAAATTAACATTTCATGGTATTAAGAAAAATCTGAGACAATATGGAAGGTGTAGCGAGAAATACAAGAGAAGAGTATAAATAACTTAGTAAAATATCGTAAATTAGTTGTAAGCTAACTTAAACTAGTTGAATAAAAATGAAATTGAACAAAAACTTTTCGCAAAAGGAGTGTCTTCCTGATGGTGCAATTAATCTTTATATACTTTTTATTTTCCAATTGTAATTCATTTTTTGAAAACTAAAAAAAAAAAAAAATATATACTGAAAAAAGAAAGGAATGTATAAAATTTTAAATTAAATAAAAATTCATTATGAAAGTGAATTATTTTTTATATTATTTATGTATCGAAAATCTGACGGAAGGCAGTATGACTATTTTTAAAAATTTTTATTTACATTTTCCGCTCACACCTCAGCGAAAAGGTAGAGATCAGTTAATTACAACATGAGTGGTCACATAAATCAAATTCGATTCGCACTTTGAAAAGTGTATACAACATTATATATTTTATGGTCAGTTTATGATTTTATGCGTATTAATATGAAACATCGTGTGTTCATTTACCAGGGCCAGCATCGTTGACATTATTGCTCTCTGATTTTCTTTCCGGCGTTTACTTTCAAATTTACAAAATCATAAGTAAATTCGTATACTCTTAGTAGAGGCCTTAACGCTCGAAATGAATAATTCATAGTATATTAACATTTTCCAATTTTGGTTTTAAAGTGCGTTTTTAGGAGTGTGGAAAATTATTCTCTTAAATTATAAACACACATATATGTATGTATATGTTTACGCATCGAAAACAATTTGCTGTTTTATTATAAATTTTCAATTTGTTTCGCTTCTGTAAAGCAATTATAAATAAATCAATTAACGTATAATTAAGGAGTTATAACCGAATATTAATAATTCGGAAATCGATTTATTTTTTATTTTATTAAATGTTTTTACTTTTTTTTTAATTGGAAATGAGTAGTTTTTTAATCATTGTAAAACTATCAATGTTAAGGAAATTTTTTTTACAGTATCTTTCTTTATAAGTTATTGAAAATAAATACCAAAAAAACTGAGAATTAAGACTGATATGAGGATATCTGCAAATACAGTATGTATTTCGTATATGTACATAATTCCATTGCGAGTATAATCTTTTTCCCCCAATCGCACAATTTTCTCTAGATTCTTAAGCGAAGCTTTTGGTACTGGAGGTGGGCAATCCATACCATCAGATTTAAGTAAGAATAGCATAATTTGGGCATAACTGAAAATTGTGTGAACTATTGTTTGAACTGTCACAACAAATATTCGAAGGCTCGTTAAAAATAATCTCAATAGTAAACATGTACATAAGTCCAATTTTGTGAATTATTGATAATTGGTACAATTTAGTCTTTTTTCAAATCAAATTGGTCTTTTTATAAATATAACTTAGACAATTCTTAAATTAGATCAGTAAGTTTGCAGACAATTATAAGAATATATATTTTTTTTAAATATTTTTGTAAAATTAGTAATTAGTAATAATTAGTAATTGAAACAAATATATGAATGTGACTAATAAATAAGTTTACAAACAAAATTATTTTCAAATAGTAATGAGAATGAGAAATAACAAATTATCAAAAAGAATTAAAAATTCAAAAACAAAACAGAAATTATTTATTTTAGAAAATCATTTTATTGGTAATATGTATTAATAAATTCATTATTATTGGTCATTTGATCTTAAGTTTTATTAAAGACTTTATTTAAAATAAAAAAAAAATTATATAAATAAATATCTGGTAAAAGTAAATATTGGTAATATAATCCAGTTTGAATAGAATTACATTCACATGATTTGAAGAAAAAAATTATGCAAAACTAGAAATTATAAACCGCAATTTTATGGTTCACTTAATTTTTTTGATATATTTCTTATTATAGTTTATTAATTTAAAATTACTAAATACATATACATATACAATGTATGTATAAATACAAACCAGTCTAAAATAAATTCATTGCACGATGCACATGCACCCCTATTGCAAATATTTATAATATATATTCGTATAAAATTAAAATTGTCAAGTTCAAGTATCAAAAATGATATACACACAAATATTATTGATATTAAATTATATTCACGGAATCATACTAATTTTTTTGGTTGTTTTTATTTTTAAATATAGATTTACTAAATTATTAATTTTAAATTTGTTTATACATATATATTATATATACCTATTTATGTACATATATGTGGACAAATTTGCCTAAAGATATAAACATTACTGTATGACTCTAGTCTAGAGGCTAGTACTTTCTCTGTTTTGCTATTATAACATGCTCTGATTAGCTTCAAACATCTTAATTTATATACATTTCTTTTTACATATAAGATATAAGGATTAAAATAGTAATAATATACATATATACAGAAATATCCAAATGAAGTATATACTATTTAGTCTAGGTATATGTATATATAAATTATATACGGTTGTTCAACAATTGACAAATTGCAGAATGAGATTTACAATCTACTAAATAATCGTTTGTGAAAAAGTACAACATGATATAAAATATATAGTATACATATATTACATATGGATTATAGGAGCATAATCAAATTTTACCCATAAGTTAATATGTATATTGTAATGCATGTTCATTTAAGTACTGAATTTATATTTAAATAATACATCATAAAATAAAAATTAAGCTCTTCATTTTTCTGTCAAAGTTTATATTTATATAATTCTTCATAATGTATTTCAAATATATCTACAATTTACATAAAATATACTGAATACTGAATATTAAGTTGTCATATAATATCTCTTGTAAATTGAAATTGTATATTCTTCTAAACTGTAACACCCACATACGAAATATTTAAAATATTAAATTTGAACATTTTATGTTTCTTTGCTTATCTACATTATAATGTATATAAATATATATACTTAAATTACAATATAAAATCTGGAGTCCAAAAGAAATTTTCTCATTGGTTTTAGTAAAAGAAATTATAATTTTATTTACATATATATTATTAATTGTTTGGAAAAATAAGTGAAATTATTTATTATTTGTAACTTAAAATAAATTTTAATATAGAAATTTTAAATTAATAAAATATGAGTTCAGTGAATTGTAAACTGGTGTATACTGATTAAAAATCTTTTAAAAAATAAAACAAAATCTTTTAATTCTATAATTTGCAATTCTGATATAAAATTTTGTTTGTTTATGAATAAATAATAAAATTTTGTGGTTAAAATAATTTATGTTAGCGTTAGGTCATAGCAGAACAATAAAATGAAGATCAATCGATATTTTAACATGGTGGTTACAACAAATAAACAAAATGTAATAATCTCATAATTGAATTTGTAAAATTTACTTATGAAGTATACCATAATAATAAATGATCAAAATTAATAATAAGTTTATAAAAGTTTATTTTTGTTTTTTACACTCAAATTAAAATTAGTTATGTATTATATATAGAGTTGCTTTAATGATTTTTGTAAGAAATAAGTTAATAAAAATTCGCGAAAGTTTTATTGTTTGTTTAGAAATTATATAAGTAAAATGTATACTCGTAATATTTATTTGTTTATTAGATTTCAAATAAATTATTATATTCATTGATTGTGTATGCATATACTACGATATGTTGTTAATCAACCTCACTGAGAAAATGCTTTAAATGAATTGTAATAAATATTATATACATAAATATATGATTTTGGACTTTGTTTCAAATTATACCATTATATTTTTGTAAAAGTTATTTGAACAATATAATATCGCAAATTAAGATGTGAAGAGGGTTTTTCATGTTTTTTTTTTAAATATTATATTTTAATCGACAGTAAATTAGAGTTATATGTGTTGATAAGGAATCAATGTAGAATTTATTTGTTATTAATAATTATATAATTAATTTACTTGCTCTATAAATCATCCATACATTGAAAGTGAGAGTAGAAATTAATTCATATTTTATTAATATTTCTCATGTCTAAAGTTAAATAAATTGTATTTATGATAAGCAAGAAAAGTAAAAAATACAGACTATTAAATATATGTTAACAATTTAATTTACACAATTTAGTAAATTTCCTTAAAAAAATGTAATTTATTCTACAATAAAGATATAGTTGCCTCAAGGTAAGATTGTCGTCAATCTTCTACTAAACATAATTATTTACAAATAGCTTTGTAATGTCAGATGTAGTATATCCCTTATAAATATGAAATATTAGTCCAACATTATAATGTATGTAAATGATGATATAAGGACACAACTATAAAATTAATATTAAAAATTGTAATAGATTCTTTGCGCTCTGTCGAATTTAACTCTTTCTGTCAGCCATATATGTGAAAGTTATTCGAATATGTAATATACTGACTGTGGTCATATTGTGTAAATATTACAAAGATATTTATTTACAATAATTTTAGTGAAAGTTTTTTTTGCTATATACCTATTGATTAAACGATTTATAGTTTGGTTTTTTTTATTATAAAATAATTTTGTGAAAATAAAGTAAAAGATTTTAATTTTTTAATTATCTCTGATGTGAAGACAGTTCGAAGTAGAATTGGGATGATACTGCAATCTGCAATGTAAGTGACTTTTGTTTTTAGATTTGGGAATAATATATGGTTTCTGGAAATTAGGATTATATTAAATTTTGGTTACTGAGAAAAATCGAAATATGTATGTATATGAAAGATTTATTTAGAACCAACGAGTATTATAATTTACAATCAAATGATCGTAAGATTGGACAAACAAATTAAATTTGTAAAATTTTTTTTTTTTTAATTCGGACAGTAAATAATTATTGTATGATCAAATATCTATATTTATTTGCACCATAAGACACATAGTACCACAGTAAAGAGGAAAATAAAGAGATTATTTAAAATTTCATTTGGTTTCATATTATATTTGCATATTTGCAATATATAAACAAAATGGAAGCTGCAATATTTCAGTAAATATAAACCTTTTAGTTGATATTATTTTACATAAAAATAAAACATAATTTAAACTTAATGGGGTTGAGTAGAATTATATTACAAACATTTATATTTATTTCAAAAATTTATTTTTAATTTTTGTGAAAAATTTTTTACACGAAACATATAGGAAAACCATGATGGGGCCTTTGCGATTTCACTAACTGGAGTTTATACAGAGATCGATGTATTGCGCGCACCGATCAACTGTTTCGATGGTATTGTGAATTTGGAAAGATATTCCTCTTGATAAGGCTCAGAACATTGTCTGATCTGACTGTATGAAACCATACTAAACCTAAGAGCAAGACTAATAATCATACACATATTTAATCTATACAATGTACATCTTGATAATCTGTTGCAAATGTAGTGTATATATAAAATGTGTTAGTAAATTTAAAATAATATTAAAAAATAATTTTAAATAGCTTACCTGATTTTCCAACTTTTGGGCCACCTAGAACAACAACTTTTATTCGATTCAAATGTGTCATTATTACCGCGATTTTTTACAATACTTTAAACTTAAACACAATTTTTTCTTCCACATTATATACAAAAATAATTAATAATATCCACAACAAAAAAAAATTATTAATATTTAAAATATTAAATAAAAAAAAATCTTTAATAAAAATTTGAAATTTTCAAAATATACTATTTAATTTTGTAATGTTACCAGTTTTGAATGACATTTCCTATAGTATATCGTATAGTATATCTTTTGATTATAAGATTTTTAAATTATATAATTAACAGTCACTTTTTATTTTACAATTGTATAATAAAAAAAAAGTCCAATTAATCTTATAATTTGTTATCTTTATTTATAATTTTGCATAATGGACATCCAATTTAAATCAAATAATTTTGGCAATTTATTAATTTTTATTATATAAATTACATATATGTATATATATAATATGTTTGGATATATTTGTACATAAGAGTAGTATACAAATTTTTGTATTTCATAAGAAAAAAAAAATATTGACTTTAAAGTGTCGCGTTTATTGAGTTAATGCAATCAAAATATTATGAATTAAATTGTTTCATATTGTGTTTATCTGTATCACAAAAGGTGTGTTAAATTTTTTTTTTTTTTAATTTTTGCAATATCTTTTCATGTAAATTTATATTAATGTTACACAGGTGTGTTTTTTTTTTGTTATGCTGTCCGACAATGTTGTTGTATACTACTAGAAATTTTAGCTGAAATTAAAAAAAGAAACAGTTTGTTATTTTATTATCAAAAATATAATAATACATTATATACTTATTTATATCATTTTTCAAAATAGTATATTTTTGCAACACAAATTAGTTTCAAATTTTATTGAATAAAGTTTTTTACACAATTTTTATTGAAGTCATAACACAGTCAGCGATTATAATAATGGTAAAAACAATAATAATTTTACTTATATATAGATTAAGAGAAAAGAATAAAGAAAAATTAGTTAATTGTGGAACCAAAGTACAATTTATAAAATTATATGTTTAATGTGAAATTTTTTTATGTAAATTATAAAACAAAAATCTTTAAGACTTTTTCTGTCCAATTTGACCTTAAATTCATAAAAATTTCACAAAAGTACATTACATATATATATTTAATTTATCTCACTATATATATAATGCATAAATAGGAAAATTTGTTATTTTCATAATGAAAAACTCCATAAAAAATTTATTGAAGGAAATTTTAAAGTGAAATTTAATATAATAATGATGTTATTTGTCTCATAAATGTAAGAACTTGTGTTCAATTGGAAGATTAATTAGCCCAATAATACTTATTTGAGATTATTAAATAAATAATGATTTTATTTTAACTTGGAATTTTATTTATAGTCGTTTAGGTTTTGGTATTCCAAACATATAGAAAATATAGGCATGTGTTATTAGATATCCAAATATGGAATTAGTTTTAAATGGTTACGTGCATAATATATACATTAATTTATTTCTCATAAATTACATATGCAGAATATAATTTTTTTAGGAGGGCAAAAATTAATTAGTGCAATATTTTAATATGAGTCCATTAAATAATATCTTACAGTTAGTTCCTTGACTTCGACACTTTATTCTGGTTATTTTGACGACGGCTTAAAAGAATTTATTACCCAGAATTACTATAAAATTTATTAAGATTTTCTTTTTATTTATTTATACAATAAGCTTATAACGGTTTTTGCAATTACATATATTATTTAATGTTTTTAGTTTTATGTTTAAAAATAATCAGAAATTTATTAAACTATAAAATTAAAATGAAATTGAAAATAATTGTTATAAAGCAAAATTTAAAAATATCAAATAAATATAAAATCATAAATTAAAAACATTTATAATAATTTTTTAACTTTTTATGTATTTAAATTAACACATTTAATTAATTGCCTTTAATTAATAGTTCAGCAATTAAAATTTCCATATTTATATACAACAGAAAATAAATGTACCTGTGGCTCTGTCCAACAAACTCCTCCCAAACAGTAGCAAATTGACATTTGTAAATGTCAGTCATTCCTCTTAAAATAGTAATACCGGGCGATGCCGGATAAAAATGCTAGTATGTATGTTACATATAAAAATATGAATAGATAATTGCATTTTGGCCAAAGTTAGAACTGATTTATATTATATTATTTAAATATAAGTTAATAAATTTATGTACATAATGATTATATGAATTGAAATGTAATATATTGTAATATATTATGTTCATATTTCTGGAAATTCTTTAAATCCCTTTTATATTCTACACATAAAAAAATTTAAATTTATTTCAAAAGTTGAATCACAAATTATTTCTTGGGTCACCTTTTTTTTAGATTATATGTGAATGGCATACTTTTTTTATATCATAAAATATATATATTCGATAACTTTAATAAATTTGTAACTTGAAAACCATTTTACCGTTTTTTTTTTTGTATATTTTGGTTAAAAGTCATAAAGAAAAATTTATAAATGAGGAAGAAAAAAATATGATTTTCAATTTTTCATTAAAGAATATTTATAATTATATTACCACATATATGTTTACAAATCAGTAGAATTGGTGTGTTATTTCATTTTGTAAGTTGACCTTTGCCAAGAATATAATATTTATTTATTTTTTATATAAATTAATTTTATTATACATTCGCTCTGCACGCACTTTTTATTACATCTTTGCATATATACCTAAATTACTTTTTGGATAAATTACTAATATAAAGTATATAATAATGTATGTTTATCATTGCGCAATGACACGCAAAAATTATTCGTTTTATTTTTTAACAATAATGACGACAAAACAGACAACACTGTGTACACTTTGCAATTTTATACAAAACTTTCAACTTGAAAAGAAAAATTTAAGCAAAATTACATTTAAAAAAATAAAAATAAAATGTTGAATTGCAAATAACAAAAGTCCCAAGACCTTTTTATATTTTATGATAAATTTCAGAGGTATTGACAAATTAACGAATAAATTGTATGTTTGCATTTTTTTTTTTAAAAAAACGTCCAAAAAATATATATTAAATATTTAAAAATAAAAAATATAAAAAAAAATCAAGTAATTTATGATTTACATAAATTTGAAATTAAATTATATTAAATTAATATAATGGCACCTTTACCGATTTACAAATTCAAGATGAATTCAAGAAAATGTGGCCAATGAAATGAATTAGATTATATAATGAAAGTTTACTAGAAATACCTATATATACAATTCAAATTAACATCTAAATAAATTTTAAAATTGTTGGAATTCAAAAATCTTGAGTTTTCAAAATTCTTGTATTTCAAATTTCAAAAATAAAAGAAGCTCTATATGAGTTTGTTTGTGAAAAGTTTTTAAAAATTCTTCAATAAAATTTCAATTAATATATAAAAAATAACGTTATATTATGTATTTTAAAATGATTATGATGGAAATTTATTGGAAAATCAATTTAAATTTAAAGAAATCAATATTATTATAATTAACTATCAATTAAATTATTGTTTTTTTTTTTTGCTTAACTGAAAACTTCATTTCATTATTATTAAGAGTCATAACTTATTTTTAGGTTAAACTTTATTATAAGGACTAAAAAGAAGTATTGTTCACTTTCACTATACCAAAAAAAAAAAAAAAAGTAGCTCGTAATTTTTCCAGTATATCAAAATATTATTTAGGTTTATTGCAATTTATTATAAATTTACTTGTTTTTTTTTTTTTATTTTGACAAAAACTTTACTCATGAATGCTTAAGTATTTTTTTTTTATATTTACTGCTATGCTATCCACTATACATACTAACTTTTAAAAAGTTATGGATCTCATTTTGGCTTTTTTTTTTCATATAAAAAAAAAGTCGCTTACGGCCATAAGAAAATTACATTTTATTTAATTGATTTTATGTCGGCGCAAAATATCGTTAATATTTTTACATATATATTTTGGTTGGTGGAATATGTCGTTTGTTTTTAGTAAAAACAACTCAATTATACATATATGATAATAATATTGATAATATACTTTTATTTTAATAATAGCCCAATATGAGACAATGATCTCCAGGTAAACAAAATATTCTGAAAAAATATATTAGTCCTTATTTTGTATTAGTTTCTGTTAAAGTTAAAAAAAAACCTTAATGTGCTTATAATAAATTAATATGTAAATATAAAATTCGACGATGTCCGAGTATTACAATGAACTGATTGGACAATATGGGAAAAAACTATATAAACTATGTAGTACTTTTATTTATAATTACATAATTCAAAAATAAGTTTGTGTGGAAAAATTTATTATCTATAGAAAAGCATATTTAACTTTGACAATGTGTTTAAATTATTGCTGAGGCCAAACTTTATCTTTTTCACAGACAATATAAAAACGTAGTTCTTTGCTTATATACTTGCCTTGCTATACCAAATTAGAAAATTAAAAAAGAAAGTATAAACCGACGGAGAGCATACTAACAAGTATTTAGAACTGAATTTGTGTGCTTCGAAAATGTTTGTAAATGAAGAATTTATTTCAAGCTGTGGCCGCACTAAAAAGAAAATAAATCTAAAAGGAAAATAAACCTAAAAATTGTTTTTTTTTCTTCTGGAAAATGAAATAAACCAAAAAAGAAATCTATTATACAGAAAAATATTTAATTATTGATACATTTATATAATGATAATAAAAATATTTCTGAAAAAAAAACATTTTCTACAATTCATTTTTTCAATTAAATATGCATCAGACTTGCAATGTAAAATGGAATAGACTTCCTTTCTATTCTATTTATTACATAAAATATAATTTTCTTTTACTTTAAAATTAAAATATTGTATATTAAATTATAGTATGTAAAGAAATAAATAAATTTTAAAATTGATTCTTTTCTATAATACCATAATGTACAACATGAAGACATGAGAATAGATTTATAGTTAAAAACATTAATCATTATTTTATTTAAAAATTATTTAAATAATTTTCTAATATGTATATACATAATGTATATTGTGGAGAAATGTTTTGGTATCATTAAAATTTTCCTTTTTATTTTATTTTTTCAAATTACAATTATATATTTCTTTTTTTTTTTTTGAATAATCCATTAAAAATTTTTGGTTGGTATATATATGTATATTGCAATTATAGCTATTTTACTATATAATGATGGTATAATAATAAGAAAACCTCAAAATTAGAGTTGTAAATATACAAAACCTTTTATCACCTTTACAATCAATAAAATATTTATGAAATATTCATTTTAATACCTCATAAATTGGTTTGGTTACGAAACAATTTTGCTAGAAAGGTAATATAAACACACATAAAAAATTTTGCATTTAAAAAAATCGGGAAAAAAACTGACATTACACCTTTAAAATCCTTATTATGTATTTATTTTTTTATTATTATTATTATTTAACCTAAGAAAGTTTAAAAAAAAAACATAAAGAAATTTTTGTTTTTTTAATTGAATATAAAAACAAAATTTAATGTTTATAATAAAAGCTAAGTATTTAATTTAAATTGAAAAAAAAAAAATTACCAATTAGGAGTATAAATAAAGAGTTGAAAAAGAAAGCATATTGATATTTTTAATAATACCACAATGACGGGAAGATAAATTTATATATTATGTATTACTTAGTTTTTTTTATGAGATTTCTAAAGAATATTGAATAAATGATAATTTTGATAGTATATTATGATAATATAATATATAATTACTTGTGTACAAGCCGATTTTATGATCATAATAAGTAATTAAAAAATGATGAAAGTATTGGACCTTTTTAAGTTGTATATATGAATGTAAATGAAATATCGAAGAAGATTGAAACAAAGTATCGAAAAGATCTTATGTTCATGCAGATTATATTTTACGGCTGGAGATAATATATCAGTAATCCATGTCTTAACTATGGTAAAATAATATCATTATTTACAAATAAGCAAATCAGAAGCAGAAAATTATTAAATATTTGTTAAGGATAATAATAATTTGACTTATATATCCTGAAAAGTATTTGGATGTGATGCCATTTCTTATTTTACAGTCTCTAATAGAATTTTTAAGGAAAAATTTATATTTTATTAATTTACATGATTGAATTATTGATTTATATTCACAAATACAAATTTCCTTTCAACTACACTTTCTTACATAAACGTGGTGTAAGACAAAATAGCGTTTTAAGAGGGTGTAATAAAAGGATGTTTTTAATAGCTTAGAATTTTGCTACACCACAGATTTTTGACACTTTCCACCTTTGGTTTGGCAGATAATTAAATATATATTTAACTATAACTATAACAAGCGATGAAGAATGAGAATTTACTGAATTTAATAGCTGAATCGAACTGTATAGTGATTGATTTTTGTTATTTGTTATACTAAAAATTATTAAAAATACATCTTGGTTTAGTTTATTAGATATTTATTTCTATTTGTCTTTTTGAAATTTGCGCTAATTTATGTAGTGTAACATAATTTTTAATTTTACTCATACGCAGGGACCTCTGTTACAAAAATATACTATCAACAAAACGTTATCTGCTGTTATGTTACTTGATAATAAGAGTTTAACGAAAAAATATTAATATAATTAGTTAAATATACGAAATGCATTCCTGTTTTTATTTTTTCATTCATAAATTAAGTTTGAAATTTTAAGTATATGTACAATGTCCATTAATGTAATGCAGAATAAATTTAAATGTTAAATTTGAAATGAAAGTCATAATGTGCAAATAATTAATTATTATTAACTTTTTGTAGAACAAATATTAAATCCGTTCGCGCCCATTTTTTTGGTGGTTTTTTTTTTATATAATGGAGAGAAAATGTTGAAATGTTAAACATAAATATATATGCATAACATCACAACAACAAAAATATACTACATAAACTATATACATTTGCAGGTAGATCTTTGTTGGTTTTACGCAAAAATATCAAATTTTGCGATTAGTTTTTTTCTTACCTTGAACTATATTTTATTTGATGTAAATATATAGTATGTCACAATAAAAGTGAATAAAATTCATAATGGTATGGAAGTAAAAAGCATGTGAACCGCAAAATTAATTATAATATTAAATGAATTGAAATAATAATAATTGAGTTATACTTTAGCATTATTATTGTTTTACAATATTAAAATAGACCACCTGTATATTAATTTTACAGAATATAAAAATGCATCAACTGTTGAATTATTTCAGCAAAACTGTTACTGTTACAGATCAACTGACGCATTATTTTAGATAACTTTTACATATTTCGGTATAATTTAATTTTGTAATATCCAATTAGAGAATTTTAAAGTGCAAATGATGATGATGTTATATTATTTTTGTACTTACTTATTTAATAGATTTAAGCAATTGTTGTCTTAGTTGTATATAACAATTACACTTTATTGCATAAATTTGATTAAAATTATACTGATTGGTAAAAATTATAAAGTTATATTAAAGTAATACTAAAAGGGTTTGAATTTCATTAAATTTGAATTCAAAACTAGTTTTAAATTAATTATTTTTCAAAAAAAAAAAAGTTACTTATCCACTTTCAAAATAAAAAAAACGGTCACATTATGTACATATATATATTGATTATAATTTAAAACTGACATATAATTAATTTATTTTTTATTGGACAAATGAATAAATAACATATACAATTGACCGAAATAAATAATAGAGTAGATAAATAATTGTATCGATTTATTTCATTGTTTCACTATATGCATAATATAAATTTATATTATAATTTTTTTTTTCAATTGTACCGCACCACAAAAATATAAAATAGAAATTAACTAATGTCTCGAATATTTTAAACAACGGTTGCTTTCAAATTCATATACATAATTATGTGAAATATCTATGTATTTAATTTTTATAAATTAAAATATAATTTGATTAAATATAATTGCTTTGAGAAATAATATATAAATATTATATTAATGTTCAAGTATAATTTTATAACAACCAAAAATTACGATTTTTCATATTATATTACGAAAAGTATTCCGTCCAGGTAAAATGTCTCGATACTACTAACAAAAATAATTGTTAGAACATTTGTGTATATCGATCGACAGTCATTTAGCAATACAGCAATTCATCGCTATATGCTAATGTTACTCAGAGCAAATTCATTAAAACATTCCATGTTCCATTAAAACCTGTCTTCTTACCTTTAAGCTTTGTGATCAGCTGTTTATAATAATTTGCTCTTTACAATCTTGTATACATACTTTTGAATAAATTGTTTTGAAAAAAACTTAAGAGAATTTCTAACTTTTATAGCAATTTCATACGTTCACCATTTTCTTTTAAATATTTTCCTATTAATATTTTTCGTCACGTTCTATCTTAATCAGAGCGAAATTTTAATACGATCGCCAAACTCCCATTGAACTGTATCTGTCTTTATGAAACTAAATGCGCAGTAGTTCACCTGGAAATCAAATGAATATAATTAATATAGTCTAATTTTTTTTTTCAACGATAATGAACTATAAAAAGCTTTAAATATAAGAGAACTCTGTGGCAGATATCCACTTTTTACAAGATGTGGGCATTTTTTCATACGATAAATAGTTTTGTATGGGTGAGTAATAAATTATTAATTCATTTTGGATGCAAAAATTTTATTTTATATATTGGAATTCCAGAAGTTCATACAAATCATTTTTCTTAAGAAAACCGAATAAGACTATTTTCCGTACACATACTCCTTGTGTTTAAAATATTTAATATTGTAAGTAATAGATAATGAACAATTTCCTACAGGAAATATTTGGAAATATGTTTATAATATAGATAAATTAGGTATGTGAAACATGGTGTCATGAATTATTCTAAATAATTTTATTTTTTTTTAATGCATTTACCTTATTTGATAATTTTAAAAAAATACGTATAAATATAATGCTTTTATTATATTCTTTTAGTTAAATCACATCCTTTGTAAAGTTTGGTTACTTTTATTTTTTTATAATTTAAAATAAAATGTTACCTAATTATATTGTGAAAATTTTAATAATATTAGTATATGTTATATATATTATAAATTTGTGCAATTCACAATGTACTTTCACTCAAATTTATAATAAGAGTCCTCCACTTATATACGTTAAGTACGATGATAAATCTTATATTATTTTAGAAGATCAAGGAGATGGTGTACCGGTATTTGAAGGCTACGAAATTACCGCACATTGTACCAAATTATCGTAATTAAAATTTTATTATTTTTATTATTTTATTATTTCTTGTGTTATTATATTAATGTGATTTATGTTTTTATAATTCTAGAAAAAATAATCTAAGACTAATATGTATAATGATCATGACATTTAGACGACAGTGAGATATTAACAAATTGTTCGACCGCGAGGACAACACGGCATCCTAAAATCCGATCATAATAATATAATTTGTGATTTAGAATTCCTATTATATGAAAAATTTAACTCCAGAAGTATCTATGATGAAATCAATTCAAAAGCAAAAAGAAAATGGATTTTTATAAAAATTCCTAATAGCCAAAACTTTCACTTTTCAATTAATTTCAAATTAATTTAATTAATTATAAAGAACCAACCACCCTCAAGTCTCGAATATTCACAACCCGCAACTACCGAAAATTTTACTTCTAAAACCATGCATCAATTAATAACATTTGTAAAGTTTGTCAAAAGATAATACAGCTTATGCAAGAACCAACATTTATGTATCCTTGTGGATGGCATTCGTATGCCTTCCAAGTTATGTCTATAGTTTATTTTCTTTTTTTCTTCAACAAAAAATTCAACAAAATATTCTTGCAGGATTAAATTATTGATATAGGTCCTATACAATTACTTTATAGAACTCGATTAAATGGACGACTTTAGACATACAACACACAAGTCTTTTATTAACTCGTTATTGTATTAATTATATTAAATCATTATTAATAATCTACCATTTATTATAATTAACTTTTATATTAGAATTGTATCAAAAAATGGCGAACCATTGTTGGAAGTTAATAAAAATATTATTAAAATTAAATGTATTGAAAATAAAATAGTATTTGATGAGGATGGTCCAACTGTTCCAGACGAGGGATATATTAAATGTATTACACCTCTCAAAAGAAAATTGCAAGAAAAATTAAATCTTGATGGATGTCATAACAAAAATTATGCTATTACTGCAAAAATTGAACCTATAAATAAAACAATTATACTTGCAGAATGCTGTTTTCATATGCAGAAAATGAGATTTAATTATATATATTTTAATACTAAATCAAATGCAGTTCCATATTTAAGAAGAATTGAAAAATTTATTAGTAAACATCAAGTAAATACATTTATTATTAATAAAATTTTATGAAACAGTTTATAATATTAATATTTTTTTTACAAATTCAATTACAGAATCAGAAAATTTTAAACTTTGCTGATTTAATACTACCTAAGGTATAACCTATTATGTAATCTATGTATATGTATACGCCATATAAAATAGACAATATTATTTATAATATATGTAAATATCAGTAGTTCAAAAATATTTATTTCATTATTTTGAACAAATATGGTTTTCATAGTTTTAAACAGAAAATTAATTATAAAATAAAAACCATTTTGTTACATAACAATATCAAATATCATATTATATAAATAATTTCACCAATTTTAGAACGATGATAATGACAGAAAGAAAAGACAGGCACTTTTATTCGAAGAAGATATACCAGATATTAGAGATAATAAATTTTTAAAATCAAGCATTCCATTGGATACATTTTTTATCCCGTAAGTTTTAGTTTTTACAATTCTTATCAATAAATATTTTCAAATAATAATTTTGTTTTGAAATTTTACAGAGAATCAGAAATTAATGAAATACTTCCTACATTGATGCCTCACGAACACTTGGTTTATATTATTGCAGATATATTGCCAATGGGAGCATATTATCCATTTAGTAAAAATCCATTTGTAAATGTAAAAAATATACAGAAATTTTTATGTTGGAGAAATTTATTTTATGGAAATTTGAAAACTTTCGACATAATATTAGCACAACACGCCAAAGCAGTAGGATCTTTTGAAGTTTTTTTGGGTATATCACATACTATTTATGCTCCTTTTCTAAATTTGTCTTGTATCAAGAAAATTACTGTACAGGTATTTTAATTATAATATAGTATTTATATTATATAAAAAAATATAAAAAATATATATAAAAAAAAAAAATTTAATTTATTTTGATAGAAAAATAGTATAAGCATGAGAGTTGCACGATATCTTTGGATATATATAACTGCACATAGTGGAATAGAAGAATTTGTTGCGATTTTTATTAATGATCCTTATTTTGAAGTTAGTATATTGTATAAATTATATATAATTTCCATTTTAATAATTTTTTTTTTTTTAAATATATTTTAGTTTTCTAAAAATCCAGATACAGAAATTTTTGAAAAATGTAATGATACATTTAATGACATTCCATGGTTGCAGCCAATGCGTAGATCTCGAAAAGTATACAACTTTGGATATTTATTTTGTTGTGAACCTAGTGCTGTTGCAAATATTCTTCATGGATTTCCTAGTCTTAAAATTCATCATCGTTTGGTATTTTTATAAAACATAACAAACAATAAATTTATAACAATCTTAACTAATAATAATCCACATTTGTTATAATAATTTAATTAAGTTTTATTTTCCTATGTTTTGTGATGTTTATTTAGTTTTATCCATGCGAGATTGTGCAGCAAATAATAATGTTATTTGTTTCAGAGTGTAAATTTTTTTTTCCATCTCTAACAGTGAAAGATTGCAATTATCCACGTACTATATGTTGATTGTTGATATATCTATATCTAATTAAATAAAATAAATTTGAGTATTTTATATATTGTGGAAAAATTTTCTGTTTTATTTTTCTGGAATACCGTATATTGTTTGGTTTGACCATATTTTAATATGTATGTCAAAACGTGTATTATTATAAATATTTTGGTTATATTATTTTATTTCTTATAATTTATTAATTTAATTTTTTTGTTATTAATTACAATATTATCTAAACATTTGTTATATACTTAGATAAGTATATAAGTCACAAAGATGTGTGACCGTTTTTATGTCGTATACATGTTGGCATTTTAATACTAATTAATATAATTTATGCGTTTATTTTAGTTTTAAATAATTAAATAGTAACTAAATCATTTCCATCTTTTTAAATTGCTACAATCCTTAATTTAAAAACATCCTTGAACTTTGAGGTAAGAAAGACGAAATCATAATGAAATTATTTTTGAATAAATACTAAATACATATACAGTAGGATCGTATCCTTAGGGTAAATTAAATTTAGTAAATATGTACTAACATTCTATTGATTTCGGATCCAAGTATATTATAGCAAGCAAAATTATATTAATTCCAATATTTTTCTATACTACTAATTTAAATCTGAGTTTATTCAGAAATTATATGTTGACCAGGTATATTTAAGGTGTGCACAAAAAAAAAATCGGTTGCAATCGTAAATAAATAAAACAATAAAATATATATAGATACAAACATTATTATACTCGTATAAATGTGTTTTCATATTGAATATTATTAATAATTCACAATAAATGTTTATGGTGTAAATTAAAATATTCATTCATTTATATTTTTTTTATATATAAATTTTATTTATTAGTTTCCGATAAATAAAGAAAACTGAATGTGAAAAAAATATTATATTGTTATAAATTTTATAAAACACTACCCAATAACACCTTAATAAATGTATGTACATAGTATGTAATCTAAGCCTTATACATGAATGGATTAGATGCTAAATTTTTTGAAAAATATCTGATTTGTTAAAATGCAATATACTCGTATATGATTTATAAATTTTGATAAGAAAAAAGCTCTGTAGGGATTCTACAATATTTTCATTATTACCATTTATGGTTTAAAATTGTTCCACTTAAAAATAAATAAATATTTCATATTATATTTATATTAACAACACTACAATATTTATTTCGTATATGGCTATAAAATACAGGAAATTTTGTAAATTTGCTTCAGTTTAATTTTAAAATTTGATCAGATATTTTTTAATTTTTATCCTTAATTATATGTATATAAAATAATAAGAATGAAATCGTTATTAAACTTTTTGATTATATTTTTATTTCTTATATATAAATTTAAAAAGTGCTGCTCCTCATGTACTTTTAGTAAATTTGATATAAAAGCGCCACCCTTATTCTTATATATGATTGAAAAAACTTCATATTCTTTTATAAATATTGTAGTTGATTCAATACTGGTCGAAGATAATATAGATGTAATAGGATATTGTCCAACAGGATTTGAGTAATTATATAATTTTTATTTTCTAATTATTAAAAATAAATATATTTTTGGAAACAGTCAGTGTATTAGTGTATGCTGCGCTTTATATGGAGTTGTGCGTTCAATTTCCGACCAAGGAATAGTTATTCTAATTTCGATCAGCCTTTAAATAAATACGAGTAGTAAAATTTAATGTAATTTCAAAATAGAAAAATAAATATACCAAAATATGGCATAACCGAAATGTATTATCCTCATCCCACTCCTTCCTCTTCCACGTACTATAAACAGTATATAAATTTAGGACTTAATTTTAACAAAATACCACAAATTTTATGATTAAAAAACTTATGTATAATATAACATCATCAGATATATATATACCAATATTTCTATATTATTTTAAATAATTTACATATATATATATATATATATATTTATACAGATTAGTAAGAGAAGGTCAAAATGTAAAGTCTACAACTACAGAGATAATTTTAAAATGTAAAAAACATAAATTAACCTTAAATGTTGGTAATGAAAGTTATTTAGCCGAATATTCAAATGATATGTTTGCATGTTCACAATATGGTGAAGTACGACTAGTGGAAACAATCAATTCCAATGGTTGTAATAAAAAAAATTATGCTCTAATAACATATGTAGCAGATGTGACAATACTTCTTGGGGAATCATGTTTTGATTTAAATAGAATGAGAGTATCTCATTTACATTACAGAATAAGATCAAGCGGTCAAATATTTATTGATAATATTAAAAAAACATTATTTGATAACAATTTAAAAAATAGAGTAAAATTTTTTTTATATTATAATTAATAAAGAAACTAATGTACTATATAATTGTATAGGTATCAGGGAGAATAAACCGACTGAAAATCCAGCAGTTAGGTAATACAACATTGGATCGTAATTTATATTCTAAGAGAGTAGGTACCACTCCAGATTTCATAAATTTACTATATATATATATATATTGTGTAAACAATAAATATATAAAAATTAATATATAATTTTATTTGCTATTTATCAATTATGTATATAATTTATTTAATTTTATAATTTAACTTTTTCCAGAACACAGGAATACCACACTTACTACAAGCTACACAACCTCATCAATTATTATCAACAACAATTCCTTTAAAACATTTTTTTTATTCGTAGGTTTTATTATATAATAGTTACTATATATAAGGATATCTAATATTTTATATATTATTTATTTATAATTTGGATATAGCGACGACGATATTCAATATCTATTTCCTAATCAAGGTAAAGCTTTAATATTTAATAGCGCAGATTTATTTCCAATAGAAATATACAAACCGTATTTTACAAAAATCTTTAAAAATTATGATGTTCTACAAAGATTTATCGGTTGGCCAAATTTAGTTAATGGTAATTGGAGAAGCTTTCATAGTTTATTACTTCAGCAAGCGTCAGAAAAGGATTCATATGATATATACCTAGGCACATCTCATATTGCAATAGCACCAAATTTAGATAATCAATGTATAAAACAAATTAAATTTCAGGTATAATGTATATGTACATTATTAATCAATTCGATTATTAATCAATAAATATAAATTCGATTATTAATCAATAGTCTGGTTCTAACAAAATAATTGTTCCCAAATATATTTGGGCATATATAAGGGGTGAACTAATTGGTGAAGAATTTGTTGTAATTGGTGTTAATTCACCATATTATAAGGTTGAAATTATTTGTATTTTATTTCAAAAATAATATTAATTTAATATTTTTTTTTTTTGTGTTTTTATTAATATTTCATTTTTTAGTATTATGATGTGGAAAAGGATTTTATTTGTAAGGATATTTGCGAAAGTATACAATGGATAGCACCGTTATATGCATCAAGAAAAGTATTAACATTTGGTTATATGCTATGTTGTCCGGTTGATACAGTTTCGAAACATCTAGATGGTTTCCCTATTATAAAAGATAATAAGACAGCAAAATTTGAGTAATAATCATATAACATTGTAGAATAATTATAATAGAAAGATATGTATAGATAATAAAATTTCAATTCAAGTTAGTTTTCTTAAAAAACTATAATTTATACAATATTATTTTTTGTTAAATGTGATAAATTTAAACTTTAAATTATGGAAAATATATGATAACTTGAAATACTTAAATAAAGTCGATTATGCTATATTTTTAGACAAGATACATTTTGCTACTGCAAACATATTTTAATATTTTTCTAGAAATCTTCTCTCAAGTAAATTCTTATGTTATTCAATAGAAATAAAGGAGCTTATCGTAATTTAATAGAACAATTATTTGTTTGATTAAGAAAGCTTTTGCACAAATTTTCTTATACATAATGTATTACATAATGTAATTATTTATTGCTTATTACATTAAATCTGTTCATCAATAACGAAGTAATCTAAAATAAGTTGGTTCATTACTCTTCTACACATTCGGAACTAAGATCATTTATGGTTTAGGAAATGTTATTTGAGTTGTATAAAATAGTTATCTATAGTTCTAGAATAACTATATTTATGAATTAGTAACACATAATAAAGCTATACACATACACTTGTTTAGAATTGACATTGTTTAAATGCCAAATTTATATTATATCCTATAAATAGCTGCGCTCTGTAATCTTTAATCAACATTACATCATTAATTTATGCATCTTTTTGTATCAAAACAAATAATAAATTTATAAATTATCATACAGCTATGCTATATTATATAGTATTATAACTTTGAAATTTAAATAATTTTTTTATGCATTTGTAATTGTCTTTTATCAAGAAACATATACAATATACAAATACATTCTATAATAAATTTTTTGTTTATTTTGAATTTTTTTTTACAAATTTATTTTGCTGATAAAGAATTTTAAATATTTTAGAAATTTGAATCTATAACAAATAATTTAGTAATATTTCGACTGGTAATAATTGAAGTTGTATAAATTTTATTTGGATATTATAATATAGTAAAAAAGAAGAAAATTTATTTCTATTAAATATGAATGCAATTCGAAATGGATGGTTTAGTGAAATACAAAATGAATTATGGCCTGGACAGAGTTTTTCATTAAAAGTAGATAAAATTTTATATGAGGAAAAATCAAAATATCAAGATATTAAAATAATTGAAACGTTAGTATATTAGTTAGTATATATAATTTTATATTTTTCAAATGAATATCTTTTAATATGTAAACAAAGTGATAATCTTCTGAACTTAAAATATTATATTATGTTTATTTATTTATTTGTAGAACCAATTATGGAACTTGTCTAATTCTAGATGGGATTATACAATGTACTGAACGAGATGAATTTTCTTATCAGGAAATGATTTCATTTATACCACTTTGCTGTCATTCCAATCCAAAAAAAGTTTTAATTGTTGGTGGAGGAGATGGTGGTGTTGCTAGAGAAGTTATTAAACATCCATTAGTTAAAGAAGTACATCAAGTTGAAATTGATGATCGTGTTGTTTCATTATCTAAGAAATTTTTACCAAAAATGTCATGTGGTTTTTCCAGTCCAAAATTAAAATTAACAATTGGTGATGGTTTTGAATATATGAAAAATCATAAAAATGAATTTGATGTAATTATTACGGATAGTTCTGATCCAGTTGGTCCAGCAGTTTCACTCTTTCAAGAAAATTATTTTTCATTAATGAAACAAGCATTATTACCTGGTGGAATTGTTTGTTCCCAAGGTGGAACATATTGGACAGATTTAGAACATATAAAAAAAACTATAGAAAGCTGTAAAAAACAATTTCCAATTGTTGGTCATGCTGTAGCTGCTGTTCCATCATATCCATGTGGTCAAATAGGATTTATAATTGGTAGTTTAGATTCTACAATAAATCTTAAAGAACCAGTTACAGTTTTTACTAACCAACAAATTGACAATATGGGTTTAAGATATTATACAAACGATATACACAAAGCTGCATTTAATTTGCCTAGATTTGTAGAGAAACAATTATATGAAACATAAAACTTGCAAAGGATTTGTGTTTTACAACAATTTAAATATTAAACTTTATTATTATTTTTAAATTTATACTTTTCTAATTTACTATTATTGAATTATTTTAAAAAAGAATTTCAAATCTATTAAAATCAATTTATATATAAATCATTTTGGTAACATTTTATTTAGATGTGTAAAGGTAATGCAACAATATTTTCATTTCTTAGTATTCATGTAAAATAACCAAATATAAGTACTCGTATGTACAGATAACTTTTTCGGATGTTTTATTGAAAAATGAATATGGTTAATATATAAATATAGACACATCAATTAAATATATTTATAAAACACATAATTTAAGTTCACTTACAACATTATTATATTATATGAATTGAGAATATATTGAATGTTCGTTCATCATGACAATTGTGTATACCAAATAAATTTTGGTTTCATTGGTTCCATATTAACAATATTTAAGTAATATAAATAAGTATTATCCTTGAGTTTGAATAATTTATTTTTTGTATGTTAAATAAAATTTACGATATTTATAAAGCAATCTTTAAAGCAATTTCAAATTCTATAATATCTATTCAAGGAAATATACACAATTTATACAAATCAGTGTGAGTTGAGTATGGCAATACTCATTACCAGCTATACGTATACTGTATCAAAATGTAGGTAATTTAATTACCTTTAATTCAGGACTGTATACATATCTATGCGACACTCGTAGTCCATACCCAATTGGCTTAAAGATTACTGATCTATATTAATATCTTTGAATTTCTTTTTTATATATCGTAATTATGATTAAGGTCTTGAATTTCATATCGATCCTATTTTATTTTGTAAATAAATTTAATTATATCTATCAAAAATATATTTTAAAATTAACTTGTTATATCCTTTCCATTTTCGTTGTGTCCTTTTTCTTTCGAATATCAAAAATTTATTTATAGTACATACTATGTATTAAATTATGCAAAAAAAAATTCGCTCGCTTCGCTCATATATTTTTGCATATTCTTTAGGTGCTAGCTAAAAATTTGCAATAATTTTTCTTTCATTGCCATATTGCAAACAATATATTCCGTCACAATTAATATTGGGAAATTATGGTTTTAAATTTTGCTACATACAAACTTCAATTGAAATATTTCAAAATTTGTATATCAATTTTATAATGTTGAAATATTAAATGATGCTATATAGATATAGACATTTTGTGAAATATCGTCTAATAAAATAACCCAATTGTCTAGTTCTAGTATAACAAAAAAAAATAGAATATCTCAAAATGTATACATACTTTATTTTATCCAATACAAAAACAAAAGCACTACGCTACAGCAATAGTTGTGCTATGTGTTTTTTTTCATCCGGGACAAGGAAAACCATGGTCTCATTTTTAAATAGAAATCAAAATCACACAACTTCATATTTATCTAATTTTATCTGGGACAGCAGAATGAGACCTGGATAGATTTTTGTATGGGAATTTACAAACAGATGGCGGTACAAACGAAATCAGAGAAAAATCTTTTCTTATTGTTTTTTTTTAAATATGTCCTTTAAAAATCTTAAAAAATGTGAAAATCTATGTTTTTGGTCTTTTTAAAAAATATTATATAACAATAAAAAAAAAAAAAAAATATATGCCTATAATAAAATTAAAATTATGTCAAATCTGTCTCGCATATTGCCATCTGTTGAAAACTTGGTGCACATTTATTAAATCTAATCTAATATACATATGATCCACATCATTTTTTCAAACCTTGATTTTATTCACATTGAAAAACCGCACATATTTAGTTCAACAATGTCTTAAACCTATTTCAATATTCACCCATTTAATCAAAATTTATGTATTCCATTTTCACTCGATTTGATTGCAAATAAAATGAGTGTAATTGTGAGATATTAGTGAGTCTAAGCTAACCTGTAAGAGTCATCTGTTTGAGGATAGAAGATCTATAACAAAATTATTCAAGACGGCAACTGAAAGTGTTGTGGTGAAAATGATTTATCAAATGAAAATCGCTTGACATTAAATTAGAAAACCAAAAAAAAAAAATAGTAAATAAAATTTGTATTTACGCTGTTGGTAGAAACAGAATATGATGCTTTCCAAAAAAATCAAAAAGCAATTTTAGTTTTCAATCTGGTTGTCAACAAAAGGTGTCTAGCTAACACAAAAGGAAAATATTAGAGTGTTCATATTTAATAACAATATTTTTAGTAAATAAATAATTTAAAAATTTAATAAAAGTGAAGAAAAAATCGTGATTATTTGAAGAACAATTTAAATTCATTAATAAAATTCATTATTTTTTAAATTGAAGAAAAAAAAAAATTCATAAATTATTATTGACAGCTTTTCTTGGGTGTTTCGATTGTGTTCTTAGCTTTTTCATTTGAACGTTTTTTTTTAATAAGAGAAAACCTGAAAACAGGAGGGTAGTTTTTTTTTTGATGTATTGTGTAATATAGTGTAAGTGTGTGTATGTGATGTAAAAGTTAGGTATAGTAAAATTTAAGGGAATTTTAATTTTATTTTGTGTGGTGAGTATATAACAATATTTACATTGATAATAATAACAACAACTAAAAAAAACAACAACAATTATTTTGGATAGTGTCAAAAATATTAGTTAAAAATAATAATATTATAATAAATCAAATCACAAAGTGTAATTAAATATATTTGCTAAAAAAACAAAACAAATTAAATAAATTAAATAACAAAAGTTCAAAGACAATTTTGCAACAAATTTGAAAATTGAAAACGTACTTATAATAAATCAATTTTATTTCCTTCGTTTATATATTAATGTTATATTATAGTAACACTCCATAAAATAATGTCAATTTAATTTCTTACAATTAAATTGTCATTATAATATTTAAGAAAATTTAACCCATTAATATTATTCGTTCAGTTTTGTCATACAAAAAGTTTGCATTCAATGTCACTGAATTTATATTAAAATGCAATGGAAGAAGTAATTGTGTTAAAGTAAAGGCATTCGATACTGATTAGTAAAAGAAATATATAATGTATCTTAAAATATTTTATGTTAAACATTAAAGGTTAATGTACATAACCGAAATTCCCAAAAGTAATTAGTATTGCACCAAAATTATATGCTTTTAAAAACTAATACTAAAGTACATTTAATGAGTTAAATAAAAGTAATAACAAACGTTGTCCAGATTTATAATGGTTGTTAACCAATAGGACGACGAAAAACAATTTATACCTCAACTTTGTGATAAAAAAATACTGAAATACAATTATACATATTCTAATATTTCTTAGCTTTATCTTGTAAATATGATGGATTTTAAACTAGAGCCTAGAATTCAATTTATAAATATTAAAATATGTTATGCCATTTAATCTACTTAAAGTTTTCGAGTTCAGATATTATTTAGTTAAATTTTGGTCGACAATTTCTTTGCAATTGACTTTTTTTAAGTTCTAAAATAAACGATATACATATGTACATATACGCACATTTTGTGAATGGAAATTTAATTTGAAATTTATTTATATGCATACACGTATGTATGTACGAGTATATATATTTACTTACAATGGAATTTTTAATTAAATTTTGGTGATACGAAAAATTAAATTATTCTTTGTATAATTAACTTACTAATATATAGGTAATAATCATTAGTCATACATAAATATATTGAAAACCATGTTATACTTATATTAAATATAATCACAGTACGTTATTAGTGTAGTACATACTTGGTAATTAGTAGGTACCTTACATTACATATATTATCAGTATATAACTCCATTATTTACTGAAGTATATATTTATATACGATAAATTTAATTTATATACATAAGTATACTTATCAGTTCTTGAAAACATGAATTTTGTTTACAATATAAATATTTCCAACATTTTTAAATTTTTGTTATAACAAAAGTTATTTAAAGATATATTTGGAAAAATATTATATACTTATATATACTTATCCATTGTCGTTTAAGTATACATAAATTTATTATAACTAATTAATAACAATATTTCTGTTACCAGATGTTATTCATTTTTATACTAAATGAATCAAAGTCATTACAATTACGTTAATCATTTACATTAAATACTTATTATGATAACTAAAGTCATAAAAATACGATTAATTGTAATTGTTTATTTCTAAAAAGTTTCGGACAAATATTATACAATGTTTTTACTTTCTTTTTTAGTCATTCCCGCTACTAAACAAACTTTTTGATTTAAGTTTATTAAAATAACTTATTCACCATTAAATTTCCCCATTATAAATAATACCTTTATTCTAATATAAAAAACTTCAATTCACCACATTCATACATTATACTATCTATCTACACAGGATAATAATATCCTTTTTCGATTGTGTAACGCTTTTTGTTATGCATATATTTACATTATATGTTTTGACATTAAGTATATCCAAAAATTCAAATCAACAATATAGTTTGTTTTTTCTGTATTATAAGAATAAATTGCCTTAAATCGTTTTAATGACATATCGGTAAAACATCCTTTATTGTTGTATAAAATCATAATTCCATTAAAATTTTCGGTATTCATATTTTCAAAATCAAAAGAAAACAGACTAACACACACAAACACACATATTATATCAAATTGCAACATAAAATTAAATTGTGTGTGTTTTTAAAAATACATATATAAAAAAAAAATATTCACCATGATAAATTGGGGTAAAATTGTGGAAAAATTAAAAATATAGACTGTGACTGTCACCCTGTTAGTTAGTCCTTTAGTGCTGTTGCTGTACACTTCGTGTGTGTAATGCATATTAACGCACAATTTTTTTTTTGTTATTATTACCGGCAAGTCAAAAAAAAAAAGCTTTAATCTATAGGTAAACAACATTTAATAAATTTGTGCGAATTGAAAACATATATAATTTGAATATCATAAAATTGTAATATAAAAATAGTCACTGACTGGTGGATTTTGTGAAACAAATAAATAATTAATGGGTTGTTAACCATTAAAACTTCAAGATTTTTAAAAATTTAAATCGATTACAGCTTTTTTGATTTTTGTAAAAATGTAGAAATTCCCGCTCTTATAACTAACAAGTTTAAAAGTGTAAGCGCAATGGTAAATTTTCCTATTTTGTAGGTAAGATAAGGTAATATTTTTTTTTTTTGTATCAGTTTTATGAAGTTAATTCGGTTAATTAATATTGAATAAAATCTTTTATCTTTCACTTAAGAAATCTTTATTTGATTATAATTTTTACACATTATTTTTTGTTCCAAATTTTATGAAAAATTATGATTTTAAAATAAGTTTAATTTTTTAAGATTTTTGTAAATTTTCATATTGAAACAAATTTTAAGCTTAAATCTCCATTATTAATATTTTTCTATACAATAATGTTTCTTTAATTAAGCTTCATTTTAATTTAATTGCGATTTACAAATAACAAAAACTGTCCTGTTGTTAAGTCATGTCTTCATTCTAAATTCTACTATATCAAATTCAAATATATTTTAACAAATTTACCTAAAAGTTTTTTTACCTAAACATAAATTCTAAATATATGTGTACATATATTTAATATTCTTCCTAGAAGAACTAATAAAAATATGTATAATAACAGTAGGTATATAAGCCTCCTTATTATATCAGACTAATAGTTTAACATAATATGCAATAATAATAATAATAATATTGTCCATGATTCCATTTTAAAGTTAAAATATTAAAATTAAAAAATTCCGGAAGGATTTAATTTCATTATGGTTGTATCTTGTATATGTACGTATCCCTTTAAATTTTAAAGTACACAATAATGTATTTAGTCATATAATAATTACTTACCATAATCTAGGCTAGGCTATCAAAAAGTTCATCATGATGGAAAACAAAATACTTTATATAGGTATATACAGTTTCTTTGTTTATTTTACTATTAGTATAAAATATATTTTAAAATTTTGTTATATATGCGGGGATTAATATAAACATATCCTTCTTAATTTTTTCTTATTCACCTTTCCATTAATATTATTATTTACAACGATGATTATACTAACACAAATTTTTGGAATTTTGCCATTCAGTATTTTGTATTCTAAATAAAAAACTACAAAATTTATTTTTTATGTTTATAAGTAAAATAAAATATTTAAATCATTTTTAAGTTAAATTTTAACAAAACTAAATTACTTACCATATATATTACTAATTAATTTGTACAGTAAAATATACTATTTATCAATTACTTACGTAAATTATAATATTTGAGTATACTTACGAGAATTAATAAAAAGGATTGAAAGGAAAATATAAATGTTAAAAAAAAAAACCGTTTGTTATTACACAAAAGTTTTAAAAAGTCACTTTTTTAAATGCAAACCTCAAAGAACCAAACTGAAATTACAAACCAAACGAATAGAAAATTTTCCCTTTGTGATTTTTTATTTGACTCTCTAGTTGCAAAGCACAAAACTGCATTTTTTTTTTTTAAATAGTAAATAAAAAAAGGATAACAAAAAAAAAAATTGTTGCTAAATTGAATTTTCATCGATAGAGTGAAATAAATTTTTATAAGTATTTTCGATTTTAATTTTCCATTTTTCGACTCGTCTAGTGTATAAAAATAAAGTAAACAAATAAAAAATTTTTATGGTTGGGAATTAAGGAAAAATATTCTCAAGTTAATAGTGCTATAAATTTTCCAATTGTGACTTTATATTTTTACAAAACATATTTTAAGGATATTTGACAACACTTTATTTAATAAATATAAAAATAATTGTAATATTGTACAATAAATATATATATAATATAATATTAAATTTATATTGAAAATATTTTACTCGACAAAGTGAAAAAATATTAAAAATTGAAATTCAAACATAATGGCCGAGGATGAAGTACTTTTTGATGATGTTTATGAGCTGTGCGAAATTATTGGCAAGTAAGTATCCATTAATTAAATTATATATATATATATATGTATGATGTACATTCAATTGTTTTATTTAAAAAAGTAGAACACATAAAAATTTAATAGAGATTAAGTAAGTATATATATATTTTATTTGGAATAAATTGAAATGAATCAATGAATTTTTATATGAAAAATGATACTAAAAATGAAAATTTTATATAAGTATTTTTTGTTTACTAACGATTTTTGTTTTTCGAAATTCGGTTTTTAACTTATCTTTAATTGCTTTTATGACTTTTGTATATCACGTATAACAAATATAACATGCAAAAAATACTACCCAAGGGGATGAAATCAAAAGGATGTATTCATCATAAATAGATTTCATTTTTGTACTTAATAATAGAATAAATTTAAAATTATTTTACATTCTCGAAATATAAAAATATTTAATTTTGCGCCACCCTGTATTCAATTAAGTATATTTATTATTCTTTAAAATTATACATAATAGTTGAAAGCATATTAGTTTCTAAAAGTTAACAAGTTTCTTAAATTTACATTATTAATAAACATATTGCGAAAAGATTTTTAGATGATTTTAAAATTTAAAAATTAATTCAGATAATAAATAATAAAATCATCACACAAACTTCCATCAAATCGTAATAATAAATGGATAAGTACTTAAATGCATAAATTTCCACAATTTAGTTATAATTGTTTTGTTTTGTATACAAATTATATTAAAATAATAGTAAGTGGCTATGTAACTTATCCCATAATTAATTAACTTCAAATTTTGTTTAAGATGTCACCACATCCCAATTTTTGTTTTCTTAAGTATACATATATCAATTAATATCATAAAATTATATCTTCACAAGATAACATGAACATGATAGGAACCGAAATTCGATGAAGTTTTTCAATTATTAAAAACATTTCAACTTAAATTTTATTCTTATTCTTAAGTTTTGAAACTTTATACTCAGATGCCAAAAAATAATTCAAAAATATCAACTCACAACAGAATTATAAATTGAAAAACAATTTCATAAAAGGATAACTGTCACTTGCCAGAGTTACAAAGCTGGTAAATAAATTAATAAATAATAATTTTCGTGAATATATTTTTGCTTTAAAAAAAACAAGTTAAAAATGTAAAATAAAATTGTCACAAAGCCAACATAAATATATGAATTATAAATAAAAGACATCGATGACACCTTGTATGTATATAACTGATATTATACTTATTTTAAGAATAATACGTAGCCAATTAATTACTAAATTTTTCTTTTGATTTAATTTGTGTTTATTGATTGATTTAAAAAATATTTGCGGTCAAGGATTTCATATATTGAATTTTGATTTGTTAAAGATAGTTAATCTATATAGGTATATCTAATCTGACTAAGTATACGACCAGTTTGTTGCTTTTTATTGAAATTTTTTCAAAACTTATATCTACTAATGTAAACTAATAATATTGTGGTTTTGTTAATATGAAAATTTTGTATAGTGTTTATATTATTGTTTGGAAAAATATAAGTAAATAAATTTAAAAAAATATATAAATTTTCATTTAAAAATTTTAATAAGATATTATACGTATACGTAATATGTATACATAACTTTTTGATTCGAAAATTTCTTTGTTCGTTTTTTAGCTTCCTGTTTTTTGTTGTCAACAACATTTTTTTTTTTCCTTTTATATTTTTCAAAAGGGTTGTGTTTTGTTGTTGTCGTTGTAAATACTATATAAACCAGAATTATCTGTCAGGTTTCTTATTGTACTACATACATATATTCATATAAATTTATGTCTAATTTCGTTTTTTTATGCACCAACAAATTTTTTTTGTATTGTTCGTTTTTATATACGGAATCATCTTATATTAAAATTATACTTTTCCAAACAAATGACAATACTATACTTAATACTATATATGAGAAAAATCAATTTATTATTGAGCTTAAAAGGCTACAATACAAGGTTTGACGTTTTTTCAAAAAGTTTTAAATTTCTTTTGCTAAGGTTTAAAAAAATTGAAAATATTATCGTCCACAGCTAAAAACCTTATATCCTTCCAAGGACTCTTAACATATGAAAAATTAATCTATTTATTCGAGCCTTTGGTCTTTTTGCTACCTTACCCTTATTCATCGAAAAGTATAAATGTTCGGACCGTCGATAAAATAATACGCTCATTTGGTTTCTAAATTTGATTAAAAAGGTGATTTCCTCTCAACTAAAAGAAAAAAAATTTGGTTAAAAGCAAAGCTAGTATTAAAAATAAGCCATAAAATGAATATTTTGAAATACTTGTACTTATATCCTTGTTTTTTATAAATCAAAAATTTTGTTTATAAATAAAATCATTACAACAATTTCTTATGTTAATAATTAAAATGTAATAAATAAACTCAAATACATAATAAAATTTCGATATAAAATGCAAACATTTTAAGAAAATGAAAGGTAATCATATCATATCAATTATGTTATTACGAGTATTACATACACGTATGTTTCTATATGCGCATAACGTAACTGTTTGCATTTTGACTGCCTTTGGGGTCTTCAATATTTACACAACATTTTTATATCTCTTGTTATCAAACTAAACATTGCCTTTATGATGTTGATTTCAAACAAAACAATAATGTTTACGTAAAAAGGATAACATAACATGACATAATGGAAACAAAATTTGCATTTTATTGTACAAAATATATATATAGGTAATATTATTATATACTTACTTGCATAGGAACACTTTAAAAACTACAATAAAATTTTTATGTTATGATTTTTTTCCCAATTTTGTAAGCCTCCTCAATTATTACGATTCAATGTCTGTAACAAAATGTTCCTGCAAATATTTATGTTTATTTTTTATGTATAGGAATGTAATTTCCCAGAGGTCACTCACTGAACTCACACCTTATGAATTTTTGAATGAATTTATGAAAATTTTCGATCTTTACTATTAAACTATACATACTTAGTTTTTTAATATTATAGTCGAAAAATCTTAACAATAATTTTTTCTTGTGCTAAACACATATATGTATATAAAACATCCCGCTCCAATATATATATATAGGTATTCTAAAAACCGATTTCTCTCTCCATATTTATTAATTTTTGGTACTTAAATAAATTAATTCTTGTCAAATTAATTTTACATAATAAAATCAATGTTTAATTTAATAAGTTACTACAAAACTTTTTCAAATTAAATTAATGTAAAATATCCAACATATTTATGAAATTTAAAAAATCTATTATTAAACATAAGTAATATGTAATACATAATAGTGTAATAAATAAACTCAATGGAGTATATATTATATATCTGAATTATTTGTGTATATATATCTACTTTAGTTTACATTATTGAATATTTTAAAATTATATTATTTATAATTTTAACCATATTTTAATTATACATTATTGAAGTTTTTGTATTCTAAATTTTATGTAAACCTTGTATTTTGGTTTAATAAATAAATAGAATTATTCATTAGCCAGGTCCATATTTGTATTAAATCTGTAAATCCTATATAGTCAATGACGAATCAATCGATAAATCAGAATTAGATTTGCATAACTGTTATGTTATAGACCAAGATTTTCTAGATTCTGTTTATTCTATCAAATTGTGTACACGGAACGTCGGTCGTAGTCCAATGTTATTTAACAATGTAAAACGGCACCGACATGTCCAAAAAAAGTTACGTTTTTGTAACTTTTTACCTGTTTTTGGTAACTTTTATAGCCAATCTGAGTATTAACTTAATATACAATAATAATTAATATTTAACTAGAACTAAGCGATAAAGTCCAGTAAAGCAGTTCACATTAATATTATTAATGTGATATTGAAATGTGAAAGATATATAATCGATGAAATTTATTCAAAAACATGAAAATTATTCTTTTGAATTATATATATAGAAACTAAATTTTGAATATTAAATAAATAATTACATATTTTCATAAAAAAATTATATGGTATATATACTTAGTTACAATAAACCAAAAATTTAAATCAATTTTTTAGACCAAAACGGAAATATAAATGGAAATTTATACTGTTTCCGTTTATTATACAATATAGATATGGTACGGATATATAATTCTGTCATATATAAAATACATATAAAATATTCAAGGACTTTTATTTGTTAATTTTGAATTAAATTTATAGAAGGATGCGTAGGGTGGATATTATACCTACTTACACATATTCATATTGTCTTTTCCCCATATACTTACTTACTTACATATATTTCTTATATAGATTCTAAAATATTTATATTAAATGATACTCTGGGTCTTGTCCATAATATATGTATATTTATTTAATTTATACTTTCCTTTTCGTAAATACATACATGATATAATCAATAGTATACTGCTGAGGATTTGTTTGTAAATTTCTTCGGCAAATACTTAAGATTTTACACGGAACAAAAAAAAATGGTTATATTTACTCTTTCACTAAATAATTAACTTGTTTTTCAAAGTATAAAAAATAGAACATTACAACTACATACTTAAATAGCCTCTTAAGATTTAGTTAAGTATAGTATATAATGTTGAAACTTATAAGATCGGAAAAGCCGGTAAAGAAATTAAAAAAACTATTTAGGTATACGTACTTAAATTTTCAGTGTATATACATACATTAATAATGTAACATAATTTGCTTTTATATTTTGGAACTATAAATAAGTTCTTGCGGTTGTAAAGATGTTGTAAGTGTGCATGCGGTTGCAAGTATTTTGAATGTTATTTCATCAATCGTTAATATTCAACATAATTATTTTTACATAATTTATTTATATTGAAAAATCCATGATTTTTAAATTCCCTTGTCCACTTAAATTGTTAATTTTATTTCATAATTTTTCTTTACTACATTTGAGTCAATTTAACGTTAATTTAGATTGAAAAATTGAAATTTTCCACAGACATTTCCGCTCTCAAACTCAAAATAAAAGACATCAAAATAAAACTAATAAGGACATTGAAAAATAACTGTAAAATTATTCTCTATATTATGACTCAAAAGGACACTTCGTTAATGATAGTAAATAAAATATAAATTTGTCCTAGAAGAATTTTATTTACTTAAAAAATATGCTAGATGGAGTATATACTCAAGAGGATATTTATATATGTATACCCTAAACATGCTAATTTGTAAGGATGATATCTTGAATAATTTTGAGTTGACAATTGGAAATTTTTATTTTGGTTATGTATATATATCTGAAAAAATATCTTTTAAAGAGATTTGCTGAAATAATGCTATGTTTTAAAATTGAATAAAATTATTTAAAAGTTTTGTTAAGTCTCTTATATACGAGAACAAATCTGTTAATAGCAAAAGGTTTGTGTCTTGAAATATTAGTTAATTCTCGTTAATAAACATTAATATCAATCATATTAATCGTTGCAAACGGACATTCATCATGATTATAAACAATCATCCCTGGATATTTTTATTTTACTTATATAAATGCTTCTGTTATGCATACCATGAAGCATTCAAGTTGAAATAGTTTTTATACGTACATATAAGTATATTAATTAGATTCATAAATTTTTTGAAAAACCACAATTACGAATTTAATTAAAACCACACGTAATATATTCTTTCTGAAGCTTCATTAAAATTAGATACCATATGAATAGTGTTGCAGTATTGCATATATACATACATATATGAAATTATTAAATTTATGGAATAAATAGTCAAGTCAAAAATATGTCTATGTTTGAATTATTTAATATTTTTCTTTGTGATATCATCACATTTCCTTATTTTGTAAATTTTCCTCCCAAACTGAAGTAAATCTAAAATGCGATATGGTATAGTAGCATGGCTTTTTAAATTGCGACGGTTTTGACTTACCACATAAGTGAGACTGGTATTTTCTTATACAATTTCCTTACAATTGCAATATCCTTTACAAAATATTATTGTTTAATAATATTTCAAAATTTTTGATAGTTAATATGATATATACAATATACGTATATAATATACCATGTCCCGGTCAATTTTTACTTATATTTACTTAAAGTCTATATGTTAAATAATCTCGTAAATACTTACATAAATATATGTATTATTTTTATCATATTTATAATCACTTGAATTTTTATTAATATTAAATTTAATTTTGGTTTTTGATGTCATAAATTTGTAGACTTCTACAAATTACTGATTTATTGTTTGTTGAATATGGCCACATCTGATAAATAATTTTCTTTCAATATTTATCAAACTTATTCTAGCTGACTTCTTTAAATGTTTATTCGTGTCGTTTCACCTAATTTAATATTTGTGTCACCAAAAAAATAAAACAATAAAATGATTTCTTAGGGTATGCTGGGAATTAAGTACACAAACAAAATATATATAAGTACTTTATTTTTTCTTAAGCACATATTTTCAACGTACTTCATATTTTAGAAATAGTGTTTCTAAGTATTTAATAAAAATTCCAACTAATAATAATTTAAAGTTCACTAAATAGAAACATTAATTTCTATAATTATTTTTGCATTCATATATAAAATATAAAAAAGGTTGATGGGTGGGGGAGTTTTTTTCTATATCTAATAAGGATAATATGATAAACATGACAGATAACATATTGTCTTTAATCTTTTTAACAAAAATCTTCTCCAATTTACAAAGATGAAATATATATTTATAATGTAATATATATACTTCATTGTAGTATAATTGTACCTGTCCATCAAGTTGACATACAAAAACTTTGTTAAATAAATGATATAAGTGGCTTTAGTAATACTTTGATTACTTTTATTTTACCAAATTTTTTTTTTATATTTTATTTTATTTCAGGAAAAACAAGAGAACATTTTCATTAAATTGAACTTTACCATATACTTATATTTTAGTTATCTGAATAAAAAAATTTCCAAAATGTTACAGTTAAAAAAGGAATTCTGCATATAAGCGTTAATAATTTATAAATTTAAAATTATATTATTTTATGTTACTGTATAACTAAGTATAGTAAAAAATTTGTTGGTTGTTATATGTATTAACATAATTGTTATAGCAACATAATGTGCTATGGTAGTAATTAAAAATATTTTATTATTGTTCTTTAAAATTATATTTGAATAATTTATAATGGAGAAACAACAATGGGTTTAAAAAAATTAGTTCCACATATATACTACAATTTGCAATATTAAATAATGAATATTTTATTAATAATTTTTACAATTTTGTTTTAAAATAATGAACGCGTATATTATTATTACATTTTCCATATCATTATCCTTTTGAAATATTTTGAAATTTTTTAATTTCACTTAGAATTTCTGAAATATAAATCAATATTTTCAATATATTATACTTATTAGACCTGTATATATATAATACTTTACATTCATTTTTATATTTATATATTTTTCGATGAAAATAGTTTTCATTTCCATCCAAAATACGAGTAACATATATATACGAGTATATCCTGTACCAGCAGTCATTAGCCACGAGGACGAGTATATATTTTTCATTTATAATAGAATATAATGTTGTACATTATATTGAAGAAATAAAAATAAGATAAAATTGTAATTTGTTTTAAAAATCGATTTAATATTTTATTTTTCTGAATTTTTGGTAGAATTTTTTCTCTATTTTGTGTTTATATAGAATTATATTCCGATTTGTCAGTTGCAAGAATAATAATTTATATATTATCAATAACAATTACCTGATTACGTCAGTACCGGCATTTCCTTTCTTTCTTTCTTTTGCTAATGGTATATTGATTTGATTAATTCCGGTGGAATACGGGTGTTGGCCTTCTAAGTAAATTCTATGTAAATTTATGTATACAATAATAATTTTATTGACAATAAATAAAAAATGTTAAACATTAAATATTATATTCAAATAAAATGTTATAATAATTTTTATTTGTAAGTTGTGATTGTCGAATATAAATCATATTAGTATATATGTGTAAATACATGAATTTACGAAAAAAACTTACTTACATACTTTCTTACTAAAAAAAATTTAAAATTAATAAACTCTAATTACTTACACATAATTAAATGATCCAAAATTATAATAACTAAATTTGATTCTATGTTAATGGACAATCAAAAATTTATTTCAGATCTTTAATATTTAATTAACATTAAATTTAGTCTACATTTTACAATATTTACCATTTACCATAGAATTTCCATTTCATTTAATTTTTTATACTCTTTTACCATGTAATGCGCAGAAATTAACATAAAGATTAATAAGTATACATAGCTATTTACTTTTTCTAAAATTTAAATAAATAATTGAGGATTAAAATTTAAACAAATATAAAATAAAACTTTCAAGAAATGTGTAAAAGAAATTTTGCTTGTGCCTAATTTACAATAAGATTCAAAAGCTTTAAGAATTTTTACCTATTACAGAAATTGAATTCATCACCATAAATTCAGTACGTGTTTAAGAATCATATACAATATTGATGGACTATAAATTTTGTATACGTTAAAAGTATTTGAAGTGTTGTCGGATAGTTTACAAACCGAAAATTTACTTTCAAATAAAGCATTAGTGTATGTATGTGGAATGGAGGAGTTTTTCCTCTCCATGGGAAATGAATTCAGTTAATTATTGTATTACTTACCGTCTGTTAAGCACAAAACTATTTATAAGTTTCTTATTAAAAGCTTTCTAAGATCTATAAACTAGAAATTAATATATATGATAGAAACAAAATCTCTTAATAGATTACTGCTTAATAAACTTTATACTTTTTCTTTGATGCGTCGATTATTTTATGGGTGAATCCTTTTGGTTTTCGGTCATATTTAAACTAATGTTAAGCTATTATTTTAAGCAATTAAATAAACCTTAATTATAGTCTTGAGAACTATTTTGATTTCAAAAATAACAATTTCCACAAAACAATGATTTTATTAATGTAAAGTTCAGAATATATTTTCCAAATTTACTCTGACAATATACAAACTGAATTATTTTACAGTGATAAATTTTTTTTTTTATTTAACAAATATATTTTACCTTTGCTCATAAGCCATTTAAAAAAACCTCCGACTGTGGTGAATCATGAATTTTTTATGGTAAAACTTCCCATGCATTGGATATGCGGATAAACATAAATAATTGTTGAGTTGCCTTAGATTGGATTTAAATAATTTAGTATATGTAATCCAAAAAAAAAAATATTTACCATGGGTTAGTCGTGATAGAGAGGTGCAAAATTTATATGTATTCAACCCCTACTCAAAAAACCAACTAAAATGTAAAATTTTGTAAATGTTACTAATATTGAATTTTTATTTAATATTAATTTAATATATAGAGATTAAATATTTTCCTGATTTTTAATTTTTAATTATTGATTAAAATTTTATGTATATAGTTTTAGAAACAATATAAAAATGTTGCTTTTTGCACCATAATATGAATATGCGTTAGAGATTACATTTCAAATCAATCCCATAGGTTAGCTTATGGTTAAGAAATGGTATATATTAAGCCTGGTCAACACAGATCACTAGATTATTTCATTGGAATCATTACGGTCCCCCTTCATAAGAAATTCATTGAAAGTTTCATTAATAAATGTTGATTTCATTAACATTTTAAAATTATTATTTTTGTTTGGATATTAAACTCCGATGTAATGAAATTATATTAAATCATAAATAGATCATAATAATAAAAAATAAATATTTAAATGGCATTCTTTTCATTTAATTTAAAATCTAAATAATTTACGTTCAATTAATTTAAAAATTCCATTTTATGCTATATAGTAGCATATATACAATATTATTAATTGAAATTTTATTTCAATTTAATATAATTGACCTGACGACAGCTTGTCTTTTTTAATTAATAAATAAAAAATAAGTATATAGTAAATATGTATATATTTTACATTGGTAAATTTTGATGTTTTTTTTAGAAGTATAGTTTAATTGTATATTCAATATTCGGTGACACGTTTTATTATTAAATCTTTATTTAATAAAAAATTTCAAAGTTATAAGAGCATAAATTTATTTTGAAAGACGATTTTAATATCTAATAATAAAAAAACTCTGACTCATTTTACAGTAAAGTTTAGGATTTAAATATACTACTGCCTAAATTAGATAATTTAATTTTAATTATAATGTCACACTAACAAAATAACAAATTTAAACACATCTTTGATATTATTAATAATCCCAATAATTATGTTTCTATATAGTTTGTGTATTTATGTTAAAAGGTGCAATTAGAGTTCAATGCAAAATATTTAATATGTACAGTGAATGTCAGTATAACTAACATTCTCAAATGATTGTTAATGAATGAAGACTATTATTAAAAACTAATTTTGTTTGGATAGTTTGGAAGACTAAGAACATGATATATTTTATAATATATTTTATTAAATTAAAAACCATTAGTTAAATATAAATTTTATTATGAAATTGCAAATTTTTTATTTTAAGAGCACAGAGACCAAACATATTAATAACTAATATACCCTTTATAGTCTATACTTACTGTCCTTTATTACTAGCACGTGTCACTTTCATTTAAACAAATTAATAATTTTACTATTTGTCCCCTTGTGTCTGGTTTTTTATAGAAAATGTCTTTATGAAAATTTATATATATATAGGCCTTGTGACTTCTCTGTACATAGTCACAATGAAGGCAATATGTTTTGGTACTCTAATAATACTGCATATTTAATTTTGTGCCAACCAGTTGTATTGGTGTTTGCTGCAGAAACAGAAATTATTCATTGATATAATTAAAGACGCTCATATAAATTAACATTCCAAAACTAATTCGTTGTGATTTTTATATAAGCCCGAGTAATATATGTACATACAATAATTTTAATAAAAAATACTTTATATATTTATTTTATGTCATAATATCGGGACTCTACTCTGATATTATAAAGTGAATATTTGAAATAAATCAAATTATTTAAAATATTAATTTAATTGGCTTTTTAAATACATTTTGTCTTTAAAATGGTTCTTTTTTTTACTGAATTGATAAATAAAATAAATTCATAAATTATATTATACACACATATTTGTTTAAATAAATAATATATATGGGATAATTTTGTTTTGTTATAGGGGACCATTTTCAATAGTCAGACGATGCATTCACAGAGAATCAAATCAACAGTTTGCTGTAAAAATAGTTGATGTTGCTAAATTTACAGCAAGTCCTGGACTTAGTACAGCTGGTAAGTGTTATATAGTTTTCAATATACTTACATAAATTATAAACAAACACTGAAATTAAATAACCAATTTGGAGTAAAGGATTTAAAAACCAGATAAACAATAATAATTGTTAAATTTTATTGAATTGAAATATGTATATTGAAATTTTCACACTGTTACATTTGCTAGTTTAAAATTTAAGATAAATTTATCAATTATATGACGTAGCTTGGTCTAATATTTTAATTTAAAAAAACAAGTAAAAAAAAAAAGTCAAACAAAAAATTGAATCATTGAAACTTGGGTTGTAATTGTTTCGTTTACGAAAAAAGGTGCGACATCAATTTTTTAATTGAAATAATTTCAGAGAATGAAAAAAAGAATTTGATTTTATTGTTCAAATATTTTCAATCAGTTTTAATACAAATAAATTTGTGTGATACTATAATTAAAAATATTTAAATAAAAGATAGTATATAATGAATTTGAATTTAATTAGTGCTAAGCCAAGCATTTTTTATAGTACTCTTTGGCAAATATAATTGAATTGATAAAATATTTTAATTAGTTAGACCCAAATTTCAATAGAATGTTATGGAAAGCCTTTAAGTCTTTAAGATGTAAGCTTTCACTCGCAAAAAGCTATTAAACCAAGTGAAGAAGTGAAATATACATATATACACAGTTACCAATTGTTAGAAATCTTTTGTCAACATTTTTCATACCAAATGATTATTTTTTTTTTTTTGCATATTCATTTCAAATACTATTCGTACAAATATATTACAAGTTACAAGATAATAATTAAATTCAAAAAGTTACTATTAAATTTTAAACTTTTTTAATCATAATGTTTATCAGGCTGTGCTTTGCCTATTTGGAACTTTTCAAATTATTAAACTGTTAAATAGAATTACATAACCATATGGTATATACTTAACAAAACTTTTTTTTCCAAATGAAATTGGTTTTGAAAATTTTAAAACTTATTTATTAAAACAAAAATCTCGTATTGATCTAAAAAAAAAAAAAAATAATTATATAACTCGCTTTATGTTTTACACTCCTTACAAGGCTGACATACGTTAACGTTTCTCAGATATTTGGTGCCGTTTTAATGATTTGTGGGATTTTAATTGATACTTCTTCTAATATATTATATCACAATTGCAATATTGCATTAAAAAATAAATAATATATTAACATAAAAAAATATTGTAACAAATTTGGTTTGAGTCTTTAAGTTAATTATTAACTTAGCTTGCGAGTTGTCAGCTTGCATATTTGGCTGTCGCGAAATTTAATTTATATGTATATTTTAATGGCAACAATTTAGTTAGAATATATTGAGCTCACTCAGCTCAAGAACCGATACCGGACCTCAACATAATATAGTATTACTTCATCACAATTGTTCATTAAATTAAATTTTATATATTTAAAATGTATACTTTGAAGTTCCTTTTGTAATTACATAAGTCCTTTTAATTTTAACTGAAAAATGTATTTTATCGTCCTTTTCTATTCTGTAATTTTATTCTTCAGTTTTTTTTTTTAAATACATATTTCTGTATAATTGTTGTTGTCCATAAAGCATTAAAAATATTAAATATTTTTCACCTAAAAATAGAAATTTTAAATGAAAAATTTTGATTAATGTAAAGAAAATGAATAGAAATTCCTTTTCTTTTTGTTAATTAGGCAACAAAATGTAAATTAATTTTTGGCAGATAAAGAATCTTTTTTTTTTGTATAGTATACATATACTATATAATACTACGAGTAAATATAATGAAAATTGTCTTGCTTTGTTTATGAAAAATAGTAGAAGAAAAATGAGTTTGCTAAACAATTTAATTCGTAAAATATTTCACAAATTCCTCATATTTTTCTCCCCCAAAGCTTTTGATATTATATTTGAAAAATTTCAAGCACATTGCTTGGATAATTTATTTTCCTCTAATTTGTCAATTTGTGTAAAAGAAATTATTAAAATTTGCATGTAATAAATATCAATAATATATAATATAGAATAGATAATAATAGTTCTATTAACACAACATTTGGCAAATACGAAATATTTAAATTATTTTAAACTTTAATAATAATATCAACCTCAATTATTTGATTATTTGTTTTAAGTGAAATTTTAATTTACAGATCTTAAAAGGGAAGCGACAATTTGTCACATGCTTAAACATCCACACATTGTTGAACTTCTCGAAACATACAGTTCTGAAGGAATGCTTTATATGGTTTTTGAATTGTAAGTACTTAAGTTATTATAGATAAAAAGATTTGAAAAAAAAAAGGAAATTTTTATTATTGCAAATGGAAAACTTAGAAAATTTATTAAAAGAACTTTTATCCTAAAAATCCTTGATATATATGCATATTTTACTTTTCATATACATATGGATTTGCGGTATCTCCACTTGTGATCCACACTTAATGGACAGGGTGTTTATTCAAAATAAATGTCTAAAGAAATATAGGTCATACATTCAAATTACATTTAAATGATTAATGAATGGGGGAAATGTGCGAGTAATGTTTATAGTTTCAAATGGGATAGAAATCCATTTTGAAACTATAAACTTTACGACTTTGAAATTACTTATATAATGTTATATGTATTTGTTTCTATTCGGTAAAATGTTACAAATAGCATGAAGCTGATTATAAAACGCTTTTAAAAATTGTATATTAAGATTATATCTTTTATTTATATTATATTGCAGAGATATAAAATCAGTATTATTTTATTATCATGAACAACTATAGCGCTATTTATCTGCAATTCATTTCACTTTTATTTTGTTGTATTTTATGTTTATTTTATAATATTATCTGAAAGTTACATAAATATCCAAGTATACCATATATATATGTACATTCACATCGAAATAAATAATTTTCGAAAAAGAAAATATAACATTAAGAAGTTTGTTTTTTTAACTTAGTTGCTGTCGTAAGAGCCTATTACAGATATTGCTGCAGAATATAGAAATTTATCTGGTGGTAAAATTCGTTTTATTTTTGTTTTTATATATTTATAATGAAAGTTTTGGTTCTTTGATTACTTCTAAGTCTGTTTTTTATGTACATATATACTTTTTGTTTTTCGTTCCTTTGTTATAATATGAATAAAATAAACTTAATATAAATTGAATTCCATGGATTTTTCGCTATACAATAAATTTAAGTAAAAAGTACTTTATAAAATTATTTATTTAATTTTTATCATCATTTATTATAAATATTATAAGATTTATGTTCAATCTAATCCTGTTTTGTTTTATTTTCTGTTTATTTTCCACGAAATTTACAAAGTTTTTAGTAAAACATTCTTGAAAATATTATTTCTATTGATATCTATATATTGAAGTTTTGTTAAAGGATATTATTTCGTATCGATATTTGTATATGCTTAGTTTATATACTTAAATAATTTTATACACCATCAAAATTCTAAACAGATTTTCATATTAAATTATTTAATTTTTAAGTGATAAGGAAAGGATAATGAATAATAAAAATGACTGAAAAGGTTCAAACGTTCCGGTTGCCAATTTAGTAGTAAAGAAGCATAAAAAACTTTTATCTGGCATATGAATACTGGCTTCGAGCTACCATATGATCATTACGAACAAATTCGTTTTATTTTTCCATATAAATAGTTTAATAGAGAAAAAGATTTCATCGTCTAAGTTAGGTGGTACTTAAAAAATTTAAACCGAATTCTAGAACGTCTCTGTGTCAAAATTACAATTTTTCTAAATTAAACATATTTACGCTAAATCAATAATACTATATTTAACTATAGAATCGATAATAGTTATTGTCAGTATTGGATCCTACGTTCAATAACTGTTAAATATCAAGCAAAAGTATTATTTTTCTATATATAAAGATACATATATATATAAGTTTGTATGTAAATCCTATTTTTTTAATTATATTATTATAAGTCATATTTATTTTAATCAGATTAAAAAGTTAATGATATATATGTATAGTTAATGGTTTGCAAAGACAAATTATATTATTTAATATTTCGAATGATTTTTCATTAGAACATCAAAAAGGATTTTCATAATTAAATACCAATATAATAAAATAACAATTTTAAGATACAATAAAGTCATTTCGAAATAAACAAATTAAAATTTATGTCTTTATATATCCAGATGAAAGATAATTTTCCTTTTTACATTTTTCATTTTGTCCATAAATAATTTTATATTGTTATTTGATTAGGATAACATTTTTTTTTTTTTTTTTTTTTGAAAAATAAGTTTTGTGAAATAAATTTATCTAAAATATTTTTATTATCCAGTTATATAGTATAAATCTAAAAATAGAACAAAACTAACAACATCAAATTTATAATTCTATTTCGTCATAATATTGATAATAAAGAATAGTTATCATTAAGTTTAAATATTTATAAATTTAATACCAATTAATAAATTAATAATTTATTTACAGTATGGAAGGATCAGATTTGTGCTTTGAAGTGGTTAGAAGAGCTGTTGCTGGTTTTGTTTATAGCGAAGCAGTAGCTTGGTAAGTTGATTCAAATATAAAAAATATAGCTAAAAAATAAATTATTTAGCAAAAAATTGTAGAAGAAAATTTAGAAAAGTTTTGTGTTCATTTGAAATAGAATAATTCTTTTGCTATTATAATAGTCAGGTACAACCTAGAAAAATGAAAATTGAAGAATTGGCGGGCAAATTAAATGAATTTAAAAATGATTTTGCACATAAGAATAAAACCATTTTAACTTTGAAAGTTTTTGAATATTATATTTATTTTTCTACATAGAAAACTTTTATGATAAACTTTGCAGTAGTAATCAGAAAGATTTCAAATCTAAAATGACTTTAAAATAATTCAAATTATTATAATTATTATTAATGCTATACGAACTCCATTTCAGTTTATGTTTTATCATAAATTATTCTTAAGAAATTTGTAAAATTGAACTCCTAAGAAATCTGTACAATACAAATTTCCTTCATTATAGAATAATAAAAACTTTTTTTTAAATAAAATATAGATCAAAATCAAATATAAAGAAAAATTTATCAAAATAAGTATTTAAAATTTTATACTCTATTAAACTGAATTTTAGATGCATTCTTTTATTTTACTACAAAAGAATCAAATTATATTTATTTTATATATATTTTTAAACATGGTAAAAACTCTGAATATTTTTGGTATACTATATAATTTGATTGTTTGACTTAATATAAAATATTTTTGATTAATTAAAATTAGAAAAAATGCTTTGTATTTGTTTATTGTATTTATAAAATCATTGAACAACTGAAGGCAAATTAACAAAATAATATTAAGCAATTTATTATTTTATATTATGTATTTGTCAAATTGCTGTAAGAAGGAATCAATTTAGATTTTTTTTTTACTTTATTAATTTACTCAATTTCAGCCATTATATGAGACAAATACTTGAAGCTCTTCGTTATTGTCATGAAAATGATATTTTACATAGAGATGTACGCCCAGCATGCGCTCTTTTAGCAACAGCAGATAATTCAGCACCTGTAAAATTGGGTGGTTTTGGTTCGGCAATACAATTACCAGGTGGTAGAGATACAGTTGAAACTCCAGGTATTATATTCTTTTATTTTTTATTCTACGATTATTATATATATAATTCCATCCCCTCCCCTTTGTCGCATTTATCTGAAATGATAATTTGATAAAAAAAAAACATTTTTCATATTTTTTCATAAGAATTGTTAAATTATATCCATTCTAGTGCAACTGTGATGTTGTTATCATTAAAATGATTTTAGTTGAATAAATTTTTTATACATAACCATTTTATTTTTAATTAGATTGGTTTTGGTTAGGTATTAATTAAAGCATGTTGAATAATTGATAAGTTTTTGTCATTATTGTGAAATATATAAAAACCATTTCATCATTATTAATTATTAATTATATATTTTTTAATATTATTAGACATTTATGCATATATAATTTATTATTTGTTATATTTTATATAAAATACACATTAAACTGAATAATATATGTTATATATGTTCGGTTTAAATATCATTTATTTTTTAAGCTTATATTTATTGATTTGTTTGTTTTTTTTTTTCTAATATTAGGTAATTCCATTTGATATAATTTATATGTATGTACTTATATGTATGCATTACTTATATAAATTCAAAGGTAATACGTAATGATTTCCTACTTTTGAATTGGTATACTCAATTTTTTAATAATATATTTTAATGTCATGAGATACAAATTTTCGCATTGCAAAGCAACAAAATTATATTGCATTACAATATTAATAGATATGAAAATATTTCCTACTACGACACTGGAATCAATTATTTTCATTTTCGATCAATACGTTTTATTATTTCCATGAAATTTATCATTACATAATGTAAGATATTTTCTAGGGTACCTACTTGTTATTGAAATTTAAAAATAATAGTCTTATACAAAAATAGACAATTTACTATTATAAATGATTGAAAATTAATTTTATACTTAATAACTTAATATTATATTAAACAAAGGATTTTTAATAAAATTTTACATTATATTTAGTAAAATGAAATAATTAAAGTGATAGCAAATATTATAATGAAAGAATAATTGAATAAATAGTGAATTATTTCACTAAATATTCGTGTAAAATAATGATTATAAAAATATAAACAATAATTTACTTTAAAATTGACTAAACTTGAAACATTCAATTCTGAAATCTTATATTTGATTACAAAATGTAAAAAATTTTGTATCATATGTTGGAAACAAATAATTACAAAAGTTTTGGATACTAAAACTAAAAAAAAAAATAAATATTTGCAAGACTGTCGAAATAAATATATGTATATTCATCGTTACAATCTTAAAAAATGTCTAAAAGCATGTACTTCGAATATTTAAAAATAAAAAATGTCACTTTTATAGTATACACAATAGGATTTAATTCTTTAGGGAGAAAAGTATTTTTTTATTTTATTTAATTCACGAAGAGTTAAACCACATTTTTAATTAAATTTTGAAAAAGATATTCAGTATTTTTATATATAACTTCGTAGAAGGTTTTTTCGCTGATGTTTTTTTAATGATGTTTTCTTTTCGTCTTAATCTAATTTAATGGATTTATTTTTAATTCTTATTAAATTAAAAATATTTATTATATAATACTCGTATATAAAAGTATATTGAAGTGTTGTTTTCTTAATATCGTTTGAATAAAAATAAATGTAATTCCTGATCATCATAGACCTATCTATTTTAAGCCCCTTACTATAATGAAATGATGCACCAAATTTTCAATTCAATGTCATTTCATTTTTTAGGTTAAATATTTTGGAAATATTTATAATCATAATATTCGCGTTTATAATTTCTTTCAAAAATAAAAATAATCATTATTATTTTATAATTAAAAGAAATTGGAATTTAATTACCTGTTGTTTTCTATTCCATAATTTCGGGAATATACGAGGGATATATACGTGGGTTTTTTACAAACATTTGTTTTTTTTATTTGTAATTAAAAAAGAATTGAAATTTATTTTATCATTGAACATTATATCCCTATATATTAAAGTTATAGTAGTAATAGTGTAATATAAAAAGTTTTATGTCATTTCCATCATTATTTCAGCACGATCAAAAAAAAGGTTTAAATAAATATATACTTTGTCATTAAATATATATAGAACGAAAAACCAAATAGATTACCATATATATCATAACAATTTAAAACATTTATATCATAGTTTTACAGCATACAAATATTTAGTTTAAAAAATCATAGAATAGCTGAACAATTATCCAATGGTTTTACATATTTTTCCAAAAAAATATAAAAAAATTCGCTAATTGTTTAAAATATTCACAGATAGGTCGTCAGATGGTAAATTTGCGACATTAACACCAAGGGGAAAACTTTATTTAAAATCAGATAACTTGGGTAAGCACAAATAAAAAAATACCACAGAATGTTCAATTTTGCTAATGAAGCTGACCGACTGTTATAATTAATTATATTTTTTGTAACATATTTATATGTACATATTTCATTTTTGCTTGATAAACTGAGAATTATACAATTCTCTTAAAAAATTAATTGATATAATTTCGAATTTAATTAGAAACAGAGAAGGAGGGAGTATGGTTAAATTGTTACTTTTTCGAATTCATTTATTTATAATTTAGTTTAATTAAATTTAAATTAAATTTTATTTTTGTTTCTGGAAGTTTTATTGTATTTTTATTAGAAAATCTAAATCACATTTTAATTAAATTAGCTTGAAGTTGCACACCACAAATACATTATATTATTATCAATTATATGTTTACACTTCATTTTATATAAATCAATTTTTCAAATTACTTTTTTAAGTTAATATTATTAAGTTAAACACTTATTAATTAACATAAAATGGAAAATAAAACTCTCTTCAGATTTTGTTGAAACCGGAAATTGTTATAGTAAAACCGGATTTTAAATTTAATTGATTTCCTTGATACTTCAACGAATATTTAATTATACCAGCCACATATTATTTTGTGCAGTTTTTCTGGTTTCTTATGGTAATATACAGAAAATATAAATATTTTATTTGAAAATTTTGACTCTTTATTTTTTGAGTATTTTTATTTTTATGTAAATAGTTCTACAACATTTTTTTTTTTTAATTTTGTTCAGAAAACTTTATTATATAGATAGGACAAATAGATTATGTCTTTATATATCTTTAATTATGTTTATATCTTTATCAATTATATAAATATAAATGTATAGATTATATCCTTATATTTAAGTAAACATTATGGCATTAGTCGGTAATTTACAGTGAAATTTATTTTAATCAATATATGTACTAAGTCTGAAAAAGTAATCTATTATGGTGTTTCAATTAATTTATTTTCCTTATCATAATTTCAATTTGCAGAATTTGGTCTATACTTTTTCAATAAATCAAATGTAAAATTATTAAAGTTTTAGAAATCAATAAATCGAATAACCAAACATATAATTTACAATTTTGAAAATAAATAGATTTGCAAATGTTATATAGGTGGACTATTAAATGTTAGATTTATACTTCAAAACTATATGTTATTTGTAATTCAAAATAGTTCTTATAACTCATAATATACCTACAAATTATTTCGTTTTAATTCAAAATTTTACATTACTTACATATACATTAATAATTATATCCACTATTATTATATAGTTTATTTTATAATATAAAAATACAAATTAAAATACTTAATAACAAACTTTTAATTATTCTGTTACATTCGATATTCATTCCCCAGGTGTAAATATAATTTTATTTTCCCAGTTCAATCTCATTTCTTACCATTATCTGCAATAAACATAAAGTATGTAATTTAAATTTTCTTTCTATTTTAACACCTGATGTCGCAACTATTATATTGGAAAACTTTGTCTTCCGGTTTATCATTTTTATCTGTATTATATAGTATACTTTATAATACGGATTTCCTTCACCACAAAAAATAAACCTTCTTTTGAAAAGTTTTGTTTATTTAAATTTGTGTATAAATCTTGTATTTTCTTTTTACAAAAAATAATAATATTAAGATTGCAGCATACTCTTGCTTATATCAAAGTTTTTGACATAATTAATACATTCATACATTGAAAGTAAATTTTTAATCGTTAAGAAAATTAAAATCACATCAACAACTTTTTATCAAAGTTAAAATTTAAATTATTTATTTAAATAAAATTTTACATGGTAAAGTCTGTTTATGGTTTCTTTGTGCAATAGTGTAAAGATTTTATGCATTGAAGTACAAGTATTTATTAATACATATATGTAAACTTTAATTAATCATGTTTTTTGTTCTATATTGTTCTATTCTATTCCATTTAATTTTGTCACACTGAATATCTTAGTTTGTTTAATTCTTTTCGATTTTTATTCGAGCTATTTCACAAGTCATAAAAGTTTTTGTTAACAAATTTTGAGTCGCATTCTATTTTAACAATGATGTCGCTCCTAATTTATAAATTGAACAATGTTCTCAGATATTAATTGATATTTAATTTTCCTTATATAAAACCAAACTATTGATGAAGTTTGCAAAAAAGTATTATGTATAAATAACTGGACAGAAAAACGTACAAGATAACCGAATAAAAGGAGTTATAAATCAGCTTTCAGTAGATAAGAAAATAATTTTTATATTTCTAAATATAGGAAAAAGTAAAAAGCAAAAGTTTTTTTTATAAACGTAACTTTTTGGTTGTTTTCATCACTAGAACAATTCTCGCGCTTAAGAAATTCAAACAGAATTTTTATAGATTATAATGAAAAAAAATGTCGCGTAGCTGAACTACTCCGTAGGTAGTCATATTATGCAAATTTGATTTCTTCTCGTTGCTACATATGATTATAGATCTTTTGGTTTTCAGCGCTTCTAGTGGCAGAAATTTGGAAAATGTTGACTGTCATCGTATTTTTACTCTTGATTGCCATTCGAACGAGTAGTCGCACTGCATTTTTCTTAAATATGAAATTACAATTTTATTCGGAAAAACATGTTTCGGCAAAATGCGATTTTCTATTAATTGCATTTGGCTATCAATATCTCAAGCTTTCCATCGATGGGGCTATCATAAATTAATTTGTACATTAATTTCATTTACATCGGTTGGACAGACGGACAGACGGACAGAAAAGCGGTAACATAAGAGATTTTTTTTTTTAAAATTCTTTAAAAGAAGAATACGAGAACGAGTACATATAATAATAATGTATTATTGGTAAACGTGTTAATATTAATATGACGACTGAAATTGCCAAAGAACATCATCATAATAGAAATATTTTTTCAAAGTTTTCTTCGCTCTAATTAACTCTTAAGTATATTTAATAAAATAAACAAAATCCCATCTCTCTTTCTATTTAAAAGAAAGCCTCAACTAAAGGTTAATTTCCCTCACTACTATAGTAAATTTTTTCCTTGAAAATTCATATGTAAAAAAAAAAAAGAAAACTTTTTACTTAACTTTTAGAAAACTTTATGTATACGTATATATGTGTCAGTTTCTACTTTTTTTTATGCTTTTCATTATTTTTAATGTATGACTGCGTAACGACACGAAACGATGTTGATTTTGATGTTATCTCTTTATAGAAAATCTTCTTAAAAACGTGTATACTTTTGACATATTAAGAGACAATAGAATTGTGCTAGCTTCATTAAATTCTTGAAGATTTACTATATTTTGATATTAAAGGAAAGTGAACCAAAATTATGATTTAATTGATGGCTTTAAAATCTAATTTGATATCATGTTATATCATCATAATGTAGCTTGTTGCTAGGAAATATTATATAATATAGAAAATAAAGAAATATATATGTTCGTGCTTGTCATAAGCTGTTAATGAGTGTAGGAGCCAGTTTCAGAATTTAGAAGAATTTTTATTTGTGTCTTTCAACAATAAAACAAAACTATTAAATTTTAAATCTTTACTATTTATTATATAAACTAATTAAAATGTCGTATAGATAAAAATTAAACATTTTATGTCCATGAACTTTCATAACAGTTTTATTACATTAAAATATGTTTTATTAAACAAATAAAAAAATTAAAATTAGTTTTTTTCTTTTTAATTTAAACTAGCTAATATGAGTATGATGAAAACTTCTATTATGTTTAAGAATTTTAACAATAATTTTTATTGTACACATAAAATTATTATACCTACATATTTCAAAGTATACAACTGTAAGGTTATATGGTTTTTGTTATTGATCCTTTTCGTTTAAACTAATATTATAAAACCAAAACTAATGTTATAATTTGCCTTTTTTTAACTAAGTAAAATGTGAAGTAATAAACTAATCGCCAAATTGTGTTTTTATAAAAATCTTTTCGAATATTTATGTAAGATAAGTTTTTAATATGTTCTCGATTTTTTTCAACATAAATAGAAAAAAGAATCTGATGAAAAAATTTTGTAAACTTGATGACCAAAAAAAAAATAAAAATAATTATTAATAAAAGGAACCTTAAAGGTCAATTATATTTTTATTAATGGAATAAATAGAGTTTTTCAACAAAAATTGTCGTTTACATTTTACTAAATGAAATTGTAGCCTTTTTCAATCTATCTATACAACTTTCGTTATACGTATACCAGTGAAAACTATTAAATAAATGACGTTTTACAAGCGTACATAAATAAGTTTCTTGGGCAATTTTAATTAATAATATAATATTTCGATTTTAAGTAAATCAAATAATTTTATGAGTGTAGCTAATATAAAATTTTGCTCCAACAGTAATTGGTATAAGATATTACGAAAAAATTTCCTTAAATTTTTTTTTTTTCAATTATTTTATTGAAAAACACTTTGTCCTGCAAATTTTTTTTACTATCTAATGCAATATAATATAAGGATATCAATATTATTCTTTAAAATATGACATTTATACCTAAATTATATATAATTATGTATTAAGTTTTCAATATTATATTTTCTTGTATTATAATTATTTAAGGACGAGTGGGATGTCTATATTATATGGCGCCTGAAGTAATATCTAGAACAATTTATGGTAAAGGATGTGATGTATGGGGTGCTGGTGTTATGTTACATGTACTATTGTCTGGTCGATTACCTTTTCTTGGTGCTGGTAAACGATTACAAAATTCAATAGGAAAATCAACAATTAATGTAATATTAAATATAATTTTTTTTTAAAATATCAATTATCATTCTTATTATGTTGAAAATAGCTTGATACTCCAATATGGAAACCAATTTCAGCAACTGCCAAAGATTTAGTAACAAAAATGTTATCACCAAATCCACACCATCGACCATCAATATCTGAAGTTCTTGAACATCCTTGGATGCGCGTATGTTTTAACAAACATATACATACATTATATATGTATAATTTTAAATAAATATTTTTATTTCCATTGTTATACCTAGGATCGTGATAAATTGGCAAGACAACATTTAGCTGATACTGTCGAAGAACTGAAAAGATATAATGCTCGAAGAAAATTAAAAGGTGCTGTTCAAGCAATCGCTGGTGGCATTATTATGGATCCATTATACGGAAATGATACAGACAACAGTGAGTATCGTAATATAAAATAATATATGTATATGATAAAGTAGAAATAAAATAGGATATAGAGAAGGGGTGTTTGATATAAAATTCAATAAGTACTTTATCAATACATAAAATATACTATATACAAAAATAATAGAAATTTACATAGTTCAAAAATAAATTGTCTGTAGCATTTTCCTGTCAATAAGTTTTATTAAATTTGTTTTAATTTAAAATTTTGACTTTGATATTTAATATTGCAATTATTCTCATATTATGATTTAATTGACTTCAGTTAACTATTTAACTACAATTGATATTATTTTCTACAAAAGATTTTTGATTGAAAATTCTTTTTTGTTCATAGACACAAAAAATATTGATCAGTTTTTATTCACAATTTTCAGATATACATATATGTATGTATATGTATATTTTCATTGTGTTTTGAATTTTACATTTTGTTTAATTGAAATTTAATTCCTTTTTCGAATTCAATAAATTCCTGATTTCTGTTTTTCATTTTTGAGAAATAGTTCTCATAGAAAGATTTCAGTTTGTAGTAACATTTTACTATTTTAATATTTTACTATCTATACATTATAATTATACAAATATTATAATAGCATAATTTAGTAAATTTTCAAATATATGTAAATATAACATATTTTCTTTTCAAAATGTTTACCAATTTCAATTTAATATTCTAAATTATAACAAACAATCTGAATAATACAGTAATGAATATAATGTTTCAAAATTGAGTTGAAGTCTGTAAATATTTTAACTAATTAAGGTATTTAATAATTTTTTTTTTAACATTCCTCTTATTTTAACAGTGCCAATTGGAACAGCATCAGAAAGTTTAAATGAATGGGCAGACGAAGAAGCTGGCCTTGAAGCTGTACAAAAAGTTTTAGATTCACTTGATGATATATTTGCTTTACAAGATTCATATGTGGATCCAGATGTATTACGAGAAATGTTACGTGATTCGAAATTGCATCAACTTTTACAAGTATGAATGAATAAATATTTTATTAAGTTATGTATACATAATGTATACCTACATTATTAACCTTAAGGATAAAAAATGTACAAAATAATTTATAACTGAAAAGGTGAAAGAAAAAAATTAATATTTCATATTATGTCCTTGCGCATAGTATTTCACATTCACTTATATAATGTAATAGAAGTTACATCGCCTCTTTATTTTTAATATGAATTTTTAAATAATTTTTCGTCCTTCACAGTGTTATATTGACATAACACTTCATATTGTTTAAACTCAAGTGGGAAATTATTTTCATTTTAGAATTTCCATTTGTATACAATATAAAAGTTAAATTAATTTAAACAAAAAAAAAATGAATTCTTAAGGTTATATATCCAATTTTTATTAATTGGATATATAACCTTGTACTTTTAATAATTGTAATTATATTTGCATTTGTGAAATTCAAAATAAGTTTAAAATATTCAATATATTTTTTTTTTGTAATTTTAGCTTTATGATCGTATTAGCTGCACAGTTATGTCACCATCTAGAGCACCACCTGGCGATGCAGTTACTAGATGTCGAGATGCAATTGATGCAATATCATCATCGGGTCAAAAGCATGCCAAAGATAAAACGGAACTGATCCAGCTGCTGTCTTTGCCGCACGTACAGGTAAGATACTATTGTAGTATTTTGGCCTTGCAAAAGCAATAATGATTAAATTTTAATTCTCGACTATTTTTCACTTTATCTATTACCGAAATTTTACTTAAAAGTTTGACGAAATTTTTTTTTAGTATTAATGCTTACAAAAATGTGGTAATTATTAGACAGAGTACATTAAATAAGCAATTTATCGAATATCGAATTATGTCATTCAGACTCACATAGGTATATTATTTGCTTTAAAAATCTATTATAGCATTCAAAGGTGGCAGCAATACGGTACCAAATTATTAATGCACTCTGGTATATGTATTTTTTTTTGTGAAATTTGTTTAATGTATAATGGGGTTATTCGAATTTGTTATTCTAATAATTTTCTAACAAGAAACTGCGCATTTACCAAGTTTAATCATTTACGAAATATATGCAACAATAACCAAGTTACCCATATTTACTTTTTCTAGAATCCGCTGTTTACGAATTGGCGCTACACACAGAAAGGATACTATAATAATTTTTATTGAAATATGGAATTCTTTTATAAATTATACATAACGTATTCAAGTATTGATGATATTCAATAATGTTTTCCATTTTAAGGATAATATAAATTTAAAGTGTTTAAGTACTAAAATTTATTCACGATAGTGTTTAGTTTTTCGAAAATCAACAAGATGAAAAGTTTTGTTTTTAAAGTTTGTTTTCTTTAAATTTAAATATATTAAAAATAAATTAAAATCTTAACAAAAAATTCAATTTATTTCTTAATAGTGAGTGTTTCACTTTTCTTTTAAATGTTGTACTAAGAATTCTGATACCTTCAAAAGTAATGTTTTTAATAATTTTGAATGAATTAAGGCAATAAGTTTCATTCATTTAAATAATAAATGTGTTTATATATTATTTGGAAATTAAGGGGAATACCTTCATATTTAAAATTTGAAAACTATTTACTTGTAATTATTATCAATTTTTAAGTTATTTTAATAATGATAATGATTAAATAAGAAAGTTCATCTCGACTTTATATGGAAAATTTTCAATTACTTAAAATTAAATTGTATCAATTTTTTGTAGATTATATATCATTTAGCTATAAATTAAACATTTAATAAGAGTTTATGTTTGTACAATAATGAGAAAAGTCTTAAATAAAGCAATTTATTTATTTTTTCTCATTGTTTTTATTTAAATACAAATTTTTCTATAATCGAAAAGGCTGGGAGTGACTTGGGAAATTCTATTGTCTTCTTCAAAATGTAAAGACTAAAAAGATATTATTTTAGATTTAGAGTTATAAATAAATAATTCTATTTCATTTAATATCCTTTATAATGTTTTCTTTTTTTGCATAAACAATTTTTTTTGCATAAATATGAAATATGTTATTTTGAAAAATATCACCTGTATAAAAAATGAACTTAATTTCAATTTTAATTGAAGATTTTGTATTGCATGCATAGAGTAATGAAAATGCATTGAAGTTGTACAATTTGGGTCATTGTAAAATAATAAATTTTTTATATTTATAAATGTATCATACATAAATTGTCTTGAATAATAGTTATGCAGGTAATTTAACTTACTTAAAATGGTATTTATAAAAACGTTGTGATTTTAATTGTAATAAAAAAAAATAATAATTCATACAAAAATGTAAATTATAAAATATCATGAAATTAAAATAAATCGAATGGAAAACTTTTTCAATTCATCTCAATATTGGATTGGCTTAGAAACATTACAATATTTCCCACCTTATGTGATTCGTTATTACAACAATTTTCATTTAAAGGTAAATAAATTTCAACAATTTTTGGTATACTTGTGATTTAAAGAAATTTATTATTTAATAAGTAAAACCTTGAACGTCCTTTATTTATCTTTCAAACAATAAAATATATTTTACAAATAAAAAATATAGAGAATAATAAATTCTTAGTGGTATAAACTCGGTATATCATATTGTTAAAATATATTGGCATATAACGTAAACCTTATTCGTTTTGTATTTTATTGAACTAAATTGCGGAAAAATTTCATTATAGAAATTCGTTAAAGAACTGACAAAATTCATACATTTTTAAAATGGTTGAAAACGGTCTGATTAGTATTATTTTTTGAACCACATTGCCATCATGAATAAAGCATTAGTTTGATATTAATTTTTATTTTGACATTTTACACCTTCTTATGAAATCATAAAATCACATTTCTAATGTTGTTCTATAAAATATTAATCAAAACTTTATTTGAATTTTATTTTATATACACGGAATTGATAGTAAAAAGTATATAAGATTTATTTATGATATATGTATCGTAGGAAAACGTAATAAATTAAGAATCACAATATGCAGATACTTTGAGATTGATATGATGCAAAAATAATTAGATTTAGTTCAGTTGCACTAAGCCATGTATAGTATCAAATAAATCAAATATATTTTTGATTTACAAACCTTTTTTTTTTTCAAATTGTAATAATAATAACTGGAATTCAAATCAGACTTAGAACTAAACTATATCAAATATTTTAAATTTTAGTTTTTCATAAATAATTTCGAAAACAAAAAAAATAAGATTTTAATATTATATTTATATATTTTTCTGATCGTTATCTTCTAATCTAATGTTTATAGGAGTTATCTACTTTTTTTATAGAATTTTATATAATCTAACTTATAATTTGGAAATAAATCTGATTTTCCATTTTTCTTTTTCAGGTAAGTCATATACTAAAGTAAAGTTAAATCTATTCCACTAAAAAACTGTTATGAGAAAATACAGAAAAATTGTGCCATGTGTCCTGATTTTATGGGTTTTTGATGTAAGATTTTTTTTTTTACTTATATATACATTTTACTATATTTCATAAATACTTTAAGTAAGTTTTGCTTTTGTTTAATAAAGCAAATACGTTCACGTGTATGGAAAAGTAATTTTTTTTGTACATATATTATGATGAGGTTACATTAAGAAATAACGAGAGAAATAATGTATTTTTATAGAACTAACGCGCGACATTTTGCAACAATTCATTTTGTATTAAGAGTCACGGCAGTTTCTTTAAGTTTTTTTAAGAAGTGTAATGGGTTTCAATGTGAATGTATAGTATATCAGCGAAGGGGAAGTAAGGTAAATTTATTGATAGTTTTGTGTGTTCTTAGTTAGGTAAATGAAAATTGTAAATGAAAAATATTATGAAAAATGTGCTGTTTTCAAAACACTTGTTTTACATAAATAATATTTCAGATTTTGGAATATGTTGCAAGTTTATAACATTACGATAAATAAGGTTTATAAAAGTAGAACTATTTATTACATTTTGTCTTATACAGAAATATTTTGTGCTTTGTGCATATACTTATTATGTATGTATTTGTTACAAAATTTTCTTCAAACTTATTACTGTTTGAATTACTGAAATTACTGAATGACACTACAATATGATTATGGATTTTTCAGGTAGTGTATTCAGTTACAGGCCGAGTCATCGATGTTGTTCTAAATTAATTTAACTTTATATGAGGACTACAACGCCATTAGCTTGTTGAAATTAATAGTTTCTCTGCTACAGATGAATTTATGGTTCGGAATCGAACAAAAAAATGTAGGAGCTAAATTGCAAAAAAATGTTAAGAAAACATCTAAGATATAGGCCTAGCCTAGACTCAAATCGAGGCTCAAAAGCCAAAAGAAGAATACATTGATACTATCGGATATTATTTAATATTCTTGTCCAGATGGACAAGAACATAATAAATATATAAAATTGTATATACAATATTGATATTGATACCTATAATAAATAATTTCAAGCACTTGATTCAAGGGTGCTCACTAATATATAAATCTATCTATAACATTTTATTTATAAACATTCTTCATATATAATATTTTATTAAGAAACTTTAAGTACATTTTTTAAGATCACATCTATTATTTTCATTGTATATGGAAGAAATTCTTCCATATCAATGTAAATGCATCAATGTTGTATTTAAGTATATAACGATTAAAATTCAATTGAGATTATTTCCTAATACACCTTATTTCTTTACCTTTTTTATATTATAATATTGGGTAGTATTTTTTTAAATATATTCACAGGAATTCTTAAAGTTTCTTATGTAAGACAACAATTAAGAAATGTATTTAATTAAATGGGAAAACTTTAGAGAATCAAAAAATTATTTTAAAAAAAAATCTAATAAATTTATAAGAATAGATGTTGTTTTCTCAGTTTAAATATACTGCTGGCTACTACAAAAAAAATTTCCATCTAGAATTTATATTATGTATACTTGAAATATTAACGTTTTCGAAATTAAAAGTAATCCATTAAATGGCTATAGATATTATTTTAACTAATGGAGGTATTAAAGTTTCTAATTTTAATAAACTTGTTAAAATACTAATCTTTAAAAAAACCATAAGAATAATGAAGATATGGAATTTGTAAGCCGAAAATCAAATTATAAACAAACTACCAGTTCCTATATACATAACTAAATAAATACATATACTTGGGGTACATAATGTACCAGGATAAATTGAAATAAAATTAACATTTACATATCTATGCTCTGCAACATTATGTATATGAAATATATGTATATTCAAATGGAAAAACTATCAATTTTCAATATTTAATTTCTTTTTTCGCATTTTCTATAATTAGTTTAGTTTTTAAAATAATACATAAATCTACTCGATAAAATTTTGGGAGAAATTTGTATTAAATTATAACTATGTATATGTTTACTTTACATGTATATAACTAAAGTTGGTAAACGGATACTAAAAAAGTAATCAATTTATTTTTTGAGAGGATATCTTTTCTTAGTTAAACATTAATTCTTTGAACAGGATACCAGATTTCCCAGAAAAAAAATATATACGGTATAAAACTATGTGTGAAACACTTTAAAATACATACTACTTGATAAATAAAATCAAGTATGCATCTGTGTCAATGTATGATGATTAAAGGAATCCGTATATAATTATGTGTAACAATAAGAAACTTATTAAAAAATTAATTAATTTCTAAAAATTATACTAAAATATATATTTTCTCTAAGTGTTTCATCATTTAAATTAGGAAACTTTCTGGGATTTGCCCTTTCAACATAATTTTTGTGTGTTTTTAGTTTTTACTTGAACAAAAATTGTTTCCTTTTTTTCAAAATTTTACCTTTCTATGAATGGTAATCTTATATTCCACAATTAAAGGTAAACAAAAGTAGCTTAAAGTTTCCCCTAATTTGTAATTTTTCGATACAACTTATCGAAGATTCCAAAAAGAAAAAAGCTTTTTCCGAAAAGTAACTACAATATTTATATTGGAATGAAAATCATGCGCTTCTTAATAAATATTTCAGAGTTTTTATTTCTAAAAAGAAAAAAAATCTCATAACTCGAAATTTTAAAGCTAACTTCATTTTATCTCAATTAAATTTGATCTTTTTTTTTTTGGCCATCTACCTACACAATATTAATATAAGATATGTAATAAATTTTGTATTAAAAAAAAATTCTTGTTTTACCTACGAATTCCCTTCACAATTTAATATATACAAGAAATTAAATAAGGTAGGAAATATTATCAAAGGACTGGAAAATTGGGAAATTGATGAATAAAAAAAAACTGTACAAAACATAAATGAAATTTTCACATTTTTATCTCTCATTCTCATTGATGTGTATACAGAGATAAACAGTGTGTACAAATTATAGAATTTGGCCTTTTTGTTACTGTTGTGTACCATGAGCATTTATTTAATTTCAAGGTTTTTCATTTAATTTTTGCAAGATTAAATAAAAGAACAAAAACAAATAAAGTTTCATTTTTACTAAAACTTGTATCTTTTCCAGTTTTCCCATTTCCATTAATATATGCATATACATATTTACTCCTCATATTTGCGAGAGAGTAAATTCCTATAACAAACAATATAAAAATCCTGTAAATATCCTTACTTGTTTCCATATATATCTGTATATATAATGATTGTAAATTTTTGCCCAATATACGTATACGAAAGATGTAAAATTTATCTTTGTACATGTGAATTTTATTGGAGTTTATTTTTTGTATCCAGATACACTTTGAATATTCCATGACATGAAAAAAAAAAGACTAAGATACAAACATTTTCTATACTGAATAGTGAACTTGGGACAATTTAGCACCTCCAATGGACCATTTTTTACCAGTTTATCGCGAGCCCTTGATTTGAAAGGGTAAATATTTTAACAAAGAACAAAAAAAAAAAAAATTAAGTATATATAATAAAATAAAATAAATAAAACGCAAATTAATATTAAGTAAATAAAATATAATTTAAAATAAAAATTAATTTTTCAACAACAAGAAAAAAGTGAATAGAATTTTTATATATATATATATTATGTATATAAAAAAAAATTAATGAAATTACATAACAAAAAACCGACAATGTAAAAATATTAATAATAATTTAATAAATTGTAAATAAAATTAACATATAGATAATTAAACATAATTTTTTTTTTGTCATATTATTAAAATATTTAAAAAAAGAAAACGAAAAAATTAATAAAGAAAAGGAAGGAGATACACTGTTAAAAATTAGGTGAACAAAAAAAGTGAAAACTTTTTATGTTAATTTAAAAATTAAAAAAAAAGATATAATTTTCATTATTTAATTAAATTTTTTTTTTGTTCATTTTTCAATAACCTCAGTGAAAATAAATTAAAAAATTGTATATATATATTTTTTTTTTTTAAGTTTTGTGATAATTAAAATTTTGTGGAATATTTAAGGATATATTTTTTGTTTTTGGTTCATATTGGTGTCGTCTATATAACACAAAAGTGATTTCAACATTATTATTTTTTTTTTCAAGATTGGTTAACAAAAGATATTTTAGATATACACAATAAAATAAAATTTAAAAAAAAAAATAACCCGCAAACATACAACAATAGAGAAAAAGGATTTTTCTGTTTAAATAATTTAATGATAAATTTTTGTTTGCAGTACACATCTACCTATATATCTACAATATTGTGTGTAAGTTATTAAATTTTATGTGTGCGTGTATACACGCATGCATTGTCATTTTTTTTTTGTTGGAAAAATTAGATAAAAAAATTTTTGATAATATTTTCTCGGCATATGATTTTCTCTGGGGGCGAATATACTGAAATTTGGAGTAAAATTGCATTACGTATGGAATTATGGTAGGAAAAAATTGCAAACAAATGAAATAATTCAAACTTTTGTAATTTTTAAAAGTACATGTTGAATAATATTGCAGTTGACAAATTTACATAATTTTTTAAATATTTAATTTATTTGGGAAATGAAACTTTGGTATTTTTAAATAATCATTTAAATAAAAAAATTTGATTTTAATTTTCGATCATTAATATCAATATTTTACCTTCTGAAACACATGTTAAACCTGGCCACCATTTTGATTTATATTATGTACCTATCACATTTTTTGTTTACATATTTACATATTTTATGCAAACATTACGGAATCTGGAAAAAATTTCATTTAATACAGAAATAAAATGAAATTTGATTTTGTTTTCCATGGAATTTTCGCCTTATGTCTTTTTTGTTAAAATAAATTTATAAAAAAAAAATTGATATCTTAAAATCAGATACATACATTAAATTAAATCTTCTTATGCTTCTTGATTCAAATCTAAATAGTAATTGTATTCTTTTTGTTATCTCAGAAATAAATATATAAAAAATATAATTGAGTGCTTTTTACGTATTTTTCCAATTTTTTGACATTAAATTTCATATTTATTTAACTACAATATTTACTTAAATTTATTTGCATTTTAATTTTAAGTAAATTTATAATATTTCTTTAATTTATTATCAAATTTTATTCTTTGATATTCTATTACAATTTTTTTTTCATTTCAAACATCTGTAACCTAGCAATAAGTAATTTTATATACTCGTACGAAAAAGTTGAAAGTTCATATTTTGGTCTAACCACCATAATTTTCATATTTTTCTTTGTATCCATATTTTTTAAAAAGAATTGAGTCCAGTATGTGACCACAATTTATTCAAAAGCTTTTTAAGTTTTAGAGATGGATTTTTTATTAAAAGTATTAAATGAAAACCACAACCTTAACACATAAACCATGTAAAAAATTTTTGAAGTACAATTTGAAGTACAGAAATTTTAAATAATCAAATCTGCAGCAATATATGTATAGATGTACATGATGTACATCGTACATGTATAATGAACAAAATGAAATATACAAATTAAAATTTAACAATTTGACATATAAATTTCAGGATATCTTAATAAACCTAGGAAAATAAAGTATAATTAATGAGAAATGCGAGTCTATAATTAACCAAATTTATTGTATAAATTCTAAATTGGTCTAAATTAACTAGTTTATCTAGATCTAGCCAATAAAATGTGTTCATTATGTTACCTGTCTTTTAACTTATTTTTCACAATAGTTTATATCAAATTACTGTACTAAATATCTGATGTTTGAGAAATGGCTGTTACATTTCAACAATATATTTATAAATTGTCCTATATATCTATACTATGAAATTTTTGTAAAATTTTCAACTTAACTTGAAAAATCTGAAAATTAGTCAATATAAATTACTTCTTAATATATATTCATTCATTTATTTATGAAACCATTAAGAGGATACATAAATCAGACCATATCACATAATTTATATATTTATAGCATAGTATAGTGTGGAGTACAAGCATGATTCGTTTTATAAAACAAATAAAAAATAATGATGGTAAAATTAATTTGCTTTGCTTTAAGAATGTTAAAAATGAAGTGGGTTTGTATTTAGCTTCCAGATATTTTTCCATGGATTCCTCATAAATACAAAAATAACAACTTCAAATAACAATAAAACAAAAAATATAAACAAAATCAATTTTAGTGGATTGATGAATTAATATTTCAAAACATTTTTACAAAATTTTGTTTTATTTTTATAGACATTCCATTATGATATATAAAAAAATTCATGTACTTAAATCAAATTTCAAGTATATTTACCAAAATTTTAAATAATTTATTGAATTATAATTTTGAATAATGTCCGTCAATCCATGTGTTAAATTTTGTTTTTTTAAATTTCTAAACTTTAAAGAGGCAATAAGCAATAAGGATTTTTCAGTGACTATTGGAAATAATGACTCGTGTATACGAGTACATATATTGCTAACAGAGTACTAATTTTATAAGTTTTGTACCCATCAGACAATTGGACAAATTAAGAAGCTTAAGAAAAATCTAACTCACTTGATTGATAAATCTTAAATTTAGTTTATTTTGAAGTATAATATAGGTAAATTTATTTTAAATAATCGAGAAATACAAAATCATAACAAAAAAATAAATATTTCGAAACATTATTTATGGAATTGTAATAATTATAATAATATAACACAAGAAATTATTAATTTATGTATAACTATTTTATTAATATGTACTGGTATTTTAAATTAAGTATTTATCTAAAAGGCACAAGAATTTGATATCTGGAATCTTCACCTTAAATGTAATATTAAAATTAATGTTCAAAATTACTTCATATTATATATAATCTTTTTCTTAAATCGTAAATACATCCATTATAATTTGTCATTTTAACTTTTCTATATAACAAACTTTTTCAGTTCTTATATACATAGATATATTCAAATTGATATAATCAACCTTTTTTTCCTAAAGTTTTTATTTAATTATACATAATGTAAAATAATTGTGAATTTTCAGCGTAATTAAATATTCATAAATTATTATCTATTTATAAATTAAATTATCACAGTAATAATAAATTCCATAGATGTTCGTTATATCTGAAAAGTTTTTCATTAAATTCAACTGTAATATTCTTTCGACCTTAAAAAAATCAAAAAAAAAAAAAAAACTTTGTATCCCAAGGTACATGATACTGGTACATCGTACATATTCCCAATTCCCAGTTAAATGTTCTAGTATATTTTATCATAACTTTCTGAATTAATGTTTTTATAAAAATAAATTTCAAAATATTTATGGGAATTAACAATTGTTTACATATCTAATTTAATATATCCATAAAAGACATACTACAAAATCTACACACCAACAACAGTCAGTAATAATGAAATTCATTAGTTAATATGAAATGGCCGCAAAAATGCTAAAAATGGTCGTAAGTATTAGCTATTTTAATGTTGCTTAATGAAATGTTAAAAGCATATTATGTTATAATAATTTGGAAACATGATTAGATTAAGTAGAATTTGTCCATTTTTAGGATTTTGTTCTCTAAAAATTTCATATTTTGCCCTTGAGAAAATAATTCATATTTTGAATACCTTATAATATATAATACACTATTCGTTGTCGATAATTCTAGAAAATTCCAATATTACAGTTCATATTTAGTATGTTTCTTATTACACCTATGGTTTAGGAATTGTCGTTATGATTGTGTTTAAATTTAATCTTAAATTTTGCATCAATTGTTTCAACATAATTATTTAACGTGCAGCCAGACCCTTGAAATATTTCAAATTCATAAAAATAATTTATGTTACCAATAATAATTATGCTTATTTTATATATCTGTAAACACAACACAATAAATTCTTTAAAATTGTTGCTTCAAGAAATCACAGACCAAAACTATGTAATGTTTATGATATATGATGGTTGTTGAACATATATAATTAGCTTTTATTCGAAAAAAATTAGATGAAAGTTATTTTTTGTATATATAATAATTTATACCAGTTCAAGGTCATATGTGTATTTAAATATAATGTATGTTAATTGTAAGAAAATAAAAAGCAGAAAAATCTTCATTTTTTTCGGTAAATAAATTTTCCATAATCGATTTTTGTCAAATTTATTACAAACGTTTAATTTTTATATAACAAATAAATATGATATAATAATGAAAAATTTAAGACAATATCATTATGAGCATAGATTTATTGTTGTTATATCAACATTAAATTTTATGTAATGTATTTGTGCTAAATTATTATTTTCTATTAAAATTGATTTAAATTTTTGTGACTATAAAACTTTTTCAATCACTTTCGAATATAAATAAATATGCTAATTGGCTTCAGCCTATATACTTAACATTTGTTTCGTTCGTATATAATATACATATAACAAATTCAATTCAAAGTTATTAATAAATTCTGTGATAAAAAAATATTGCAAACAAGAAAAAATAATAAAAGAAATTGCAAAAGTTTCTTATAAATGTTACGAGTATAAATACATAACTGCTGATTCACAATGAGAAACGATGCGCAAAGCAACGGAACGCAAATCAAAGTTAAAAAGTTGAACTATATGAAAACAATACTTCTGTTCACAATGAAGAGAGAGAGAGCCGACGCGACGCGTAACAAAGCAAAAGTTGGCCAACTTTCAACTTTTACGATAATCAACGCGAGTAATTGACAGATAATAATAAAAATATTTCTCATTCTCAAAAGTATTTGTGGAAAACTAGATAGAAGGAATTTAATTTGAAAATAATAGTTTAAAAAAATTATTAATTCGTCACCTCCGGTCTTAAGTGTTCAATAAACCATTTTTTGACAAAATTAGTTAAATATGCAGTTTTAATAATTTGACTATGATCTTGCTATTGGCGTAAAACGTTTTGTTCTATCACAAATCGTTTCCAAGATATTCTTAAAAAGTTATGTTCAAATGTTATTTATAATTTACCGGTCTACATATAATATACTGTTAATATCCAATTCGACATCGATCACTAGTTTTTAAAAATAAATATAAATTATAACTATTTATAAATATTTTTTTTATCACTTTTATATAAAAAAAGAAATGAAATATTTATAAAAAATAATTACAATTGTTGAAATGTTGGAAAACTTTTATGCTAAATCATAAATTTCAATTTCTCAACATTTTTATTTTTGGACATACAACACTTAAGAACTGAGGTGACGATTTGTATATTAAATATACCATTTCTAGTAGTATTTAATACTATTAATATGCTTTTTTTTATTTTATTATTTTTTTGTGGAAAAAATGGACAAATGGACAATTGACTGAAATAAATGAAAATCAAAAGTTATTTAACGCTGGAAATACCAACACATTGTGAATTGAAAAATTATTATACCGCCGCTTTGCTTTGCGCTTGCCTTGATTTGCGTTGAATTAATTACATTGTGAATCAGCTATAAGTATATATATAAACATTCTTTCGTTCTTTTTCTTATATAGAATTTACATATAAGAAAGTATATAACCGAATATCGAAAAGAATAATTATTAATTTTTTAACACATTGAAAGTTTTTATTAAATTTTTAACATTCTTTCTGTTGGTATAATAATCAATTTTCAATTTGAAATTGGTTTTTATTAAGAGAAATATTATTGAGAATGTAAAAATAAAAAATAAGTACATACATATATGGATTATATATGTATAATTCCAAATTGCTTTAATATTTTAAGGCCATTTGAAAATTGAAAATAATCAAAAACATTGAGTAATGGTATTGGATCATATGAAATGGTGTTCGCGCGTATGTGTAATTGGAATTTTTTTTTTATGCTATTATAATTTTTAAATGTACGTATTTTTAAATTAATCGTTTATAGTTATAGGCTATATCATTTGTATAACAGTTCTACTAGTTTATAATAATGCAAAAAAAAATTAATAGGTATACTTATTTTGTTTTTAATTTTTTCTGATTACTGTGTACATAAATAGAGATCTGTCATTATTTATAACATCTTATTAGTTCTATATTCTTTGCTAGAGTGGACAAATATTTAATAATAATACGAGTATTTCGTTAGTAGCGAATTTAAGTGAAAAGTTGTATAAATTCATATAACGAATAATCAATAAATTTTAAAAACCAATGTGTGTAAATGTCGTTCGTATTTATATTGTACGAATATACTGAAAATCATTTGAATTACTTTACATCGCGGACTGACTTAGGGAAGGAAAAACCATTACTTAATTTTTTTTATTATTAAACTTGATTATTTTATTCTCAAATTAACATTCGTCGATGCCAATATCATGAAATAGCACTTTACCTTAATAATTTCTGTATTCTCCCAAATTTAACGTTAAAATATGTTTAAGGACACTTTCATTTTAATTTATAGAATTTGTGTAACATATGGGAAAATTAAATAAATTTACAAATATATAAATAGTAAATTGTGTGTTGATTTCATCTGAACATGATTTTAAAATTCTATATGAAAATTTGAATTTTTAAATGTTCCTTCTAATAAAGTGAAGAGCAAATTATTGATTTTTAAATTTTAAACTCTTTTGTTTTTGGTACAAACTGAAATTGTAAAGATTTAAGTTATTAATAGTTCTAGTTTTTTTTTTCTTCATAAAATGAATTAATCAAAACTTTTTAAATTAATTGAATTGTTATATAATTTAATTCATATAAAATAAGATTAATGATTATTTGAAAAAGCAATTGTTCGAAATTCTTTCATCTAACTAAAGGAATTTGTTGGTAGAAAAACATTAATTAAAAATTGAATTCAAACTACGATGTTCGTTCAATCTGATTTAACACAATGTATAAAAAGCAAATCTAAAATTCCATTACAGTTGATTGAGTAATTTAGTTTCAATATTTGTTTATTAAATCATCTCACCCCGCAGTTAGACTTTATTTTGTATTCGTTTCCTTTGCAAAGTTTATTTGCAAACGAAACGAATAATAAACATAAACAGATTTATCTTACCATCCCTCACATACCCTCACATATTGATTCCTGGCCAAGATTTTTATATTACTTTTAAGTCTTACACTATATTGTTGAAAATTCTAATAAAGACTGTAATATTCAAAGATTAATAAAAGTATAAGTATAGTTAAATTATTATAACTAATTATTTTCAATAATTTAAAGTAATTATTCATTGTCTAATATTTCCGAAAAGTATTCAAATAAAATATCCTTAAGTTATGACCTTATAAAACTTAATTTGTATTAAAATTTCATCTATATGTTAGTCAACAACCTTAAATTGAGTTAAAAAATAACTTAAATTGCTTGAAAACTATTAAAAAATACTATTTTCAAAATATTTTCATAGAGATTAGTTTTAATTTAAATTTATTTAATTGTGGTCTGTTGAACTATTATTGAATTTAAAAATTTAATGCAATTTAAGGCTATGTGAATTTATTTATGTAATTCTATCTACCATAACAAGGTTACTGGAAATGCATAACATTTCCTAATGAATTAATTGATTTAAGTAAAATACTTTATTTCATTTAAATTTTTACATAGCAATTAAAAAACTGAAATAAATTAAAATTATATATGATAGAATAGAATCTATTTTCAATTTCCTAGAAGGAAATTTTATCATTTGAGTTGGCAATTAGATAGTAAAATTGCATTTAAGTGTAACAAGGACAATTTTTTTTATTTATATGATATATTCTGGGTAAGTCTGTTGACTTCAAAATTAGAAATTATTTACATATACAATACATATGTAAATTATAGGCTAGCCAAGTTTTTTTTTAATTTTACATCTTTACATTTTATAAATTTTAAATTTTTACTAAAATTAAAAATTAAATTTGTTATATGTATTTTTTGTATATTTTTTAAAGAAATTCTGATATTGTTATTCCGTAACGAAATAACCAATACCGGAAATAAAATTTATTTCCGGTGATTGAATTTGTATCGATATAAAAAAAAGTTGAGATATATTTATATATATAAGAAAAAAGAATAAAGAAAAAATCAATATAATTATAAAATGTAGCATTTTGATGATATTTTCAATGAATCTTATATAAATTCTGAAATTCTGACAATTTATATGTTTATGACATTCGTATCCTTTATAATGAGTGTTAATTTCCTGTTCTGTCAATGCTCTAAATATATAAATGGGCTTTTTTCTTATATAAATGTATTATATACAGCATTAATATATATTTATGCGTTCCTTCAAATATCAATTTAAATGATTATAATAATTATATTTTGCCAATGTTTTTTACATAAAAATATTTTCTGCACTGATCTGAGCTAGGAACTTTTTCTTTATTATATGTAATATGTATATGTATTTTGAATATTTCATTAAAAGACATCAAAAATGAAATTGATTCTATTGGGAGATAATATCGTATTTTTTTTGTTTTGTTTTCAAATCAGATCATTATTAAGATTGACATTTTTGTAAAATAAATTTTGCATAGAAAATAAAAGCTGAAAATAATCAAGAAAAAAAAAAAGAAAGACAATCCTTTTCAAAAATTAATGATGATATTATGTCATAATTTTGTAAAGAAAATTATAGATAGAGAAATTTGATACAATTTTAAAAAAGATAATATGAAGTTTTAATAATTTTTTTTATAAAAAGGAACGAACAATAAGGAAGGGTTTATATTTAATTTTAACTAAAAAATACAAAATATATATTTTATTACTTCATGTAATACAAAATTCGTAACACCAACAACAATTTACTATTCGACATTATTGTAAAGTTATTGAAAGTTTATGTTTTTTTATTTTATTTTACTATTTTTCCAATTACATAGTATATATTACATGTTTATACCAAAGTTCTATGGCTCCGGTTTGACTTCCCATCTACTAAGGAAAAGAATAGAATCTGTTAAAAATACTATAAGTTCTTAAATTCTGTGCGACCGGATTATGTATTGTACTGTACTATTTTGGAGTGTATAAGGTAAATTTTTATGACTGAGACAAATGTTGGCGGTTGACAGACGAACTTTAAGGTTTGAGAATCCATAAAAAAATAGGTGGATGCAATATCGCAATAAAAAAATTAGAAGCCAACTATCATTGAGATAATTTGATATGCTGTGTCCTACGATTTAGATTTAGACAAAGGAATTGGACAAGGACAAAATAAGGTTTTTGAAATTTGGCATACATTAGTTTAATATAGCATACCTTCAGGCGCATTTTTAATATCTAGTGGTTACAACTACAACAAACAAATTTCAATTAATTGGAAATTTTCAAATAATATTCATAAACAGTTTTTTTTAAATATGTCATATTATTCGTTATACTAAAATTGAAGTCTATCATCAAAATGTTAGCTTTTCTTAAAGTTTGAAAATATTTTTTTTATGAATATTTTAAAAACTTTCAAAAATTGGATAAAAATATTACAGGAAAGAAATTTATATTGCAAAATTTATGATATATTGTGATAAAAGTTTTGATAATTTATGTGTCGCTGGAGGGTAATTAGCTTCAAAAAAATCTTTTTATATATTCTACAGTTTTTTGTGAACTTCATGAAATTACTTTAAAGATCTGATAAATAAGATTACATTATAAATTAGTTCGGTTTGCGTATTTGACATTCTATTATCTTTCTTATATGTTAATAATATAGATAAATATTTTAATAAAATAATATTTAAACAAAAATTTAAATTTTGAATAAATGGAAATTCTTAAGTTATTTATGAAAACCACCAAATCAATGTTCAACAATCAAACACGATCAATTGAAACGCGATTTGTAAAAAAAAAAATAATACTTTTCACACACACTTGATTAATTATGTTGCACGGAAACATATTGTAATCACTTTTCAGTTGTAAATTATCCTTGAGCTCTAAAATATGATTGTAAAAGAAAAAATACGTATATATTAAGGACATGTTTTTTTTTTTTATCTCTTCAACGGAAATATATATTTTTTATATACATCAGACTAAAAAAAAATATTGATTATTTATTATTATCCATTGACACGAGTTGTAAAATTTCTTTTCATTATGAGCTCTTGAGATACAAGCTTTCGATATTTACATTATTAAATACTCTTATATAAATATGTAATATAAGAATATAGATTTTTGATATTTACTTTGGGGTTGAATTTGACGTTTCAATTAAATTATTCAATTAAATTTGTTTCTTATACAAACGAAATTATATTTTCCGTAGAAACAAATTAATATTATATATATACATAATTGTATATATATATTTAATAAATTAAAATATAGATATAATTTGTGTATATCATGAAGTAGATTTTAATTTACTAACTGTCATTACCAAAAAAAATTGTTGCAAATTCATATATAAATTTATATAATTAATTTATTATGTAATTAATGAGTTTTCATTCAAATATGAAAAATAAAAATCTATTTGAGATCTTACATATTGGAAATTGAACTTAAACCTGAGATTATTAGAATTTTGATATCATGAAAATATATAAAAATTCGGAAGATATAATAGATAAAAAAAAAAGGTTCTATATCGACTAGAGTCTATAAATCGTTTTATTGCTATATATGTTGTATAATTTCATTTTACTTATTGCGGTAACATATTTCGCAATATCCTAAAAATCATTTTTCTTTATTTATTCTTAATTTATTTTGAAATATAAAATAGTTTTTTTTTTATAGTTGTTGAGTTTATTGTTAAAATGTTTATATAAGTATATATAAAATTTATTTATTTTCCAAAAAACTTGAATATTTGATAAGAAAATAAGCAAAATAAATAAATAAATAAATAAATTGTAAAGATAATCAAACATGGTACATCACATCACAACTATTACCTTCAAGAATAATATGAAAATATTTTTACAATTCCATTACAAAGAAATAAAATATAAATGCTTGTATATTTTAGACTTCTTTTATTTTATTATATAATAGAAAATTTATTTATTATATTATATATTGATGTTGATAATATGTACTTATCAGGAAATGTACAGATAACTCAGTATTATACATATATGTATATAGTAATGTATAAGATAAATGTGAATTATTGATGTTAACTGAAAATTTTCCGATTCTATGGAATATTTATAAAATCAGTATTGTGTACGAAATATTGTCGCAATATGATTCTTATTACTTAAATTTAAAGGGTCCTCAACTGAACTATATTTCATTGAATAGAGACATACATATATATTTTTCTCATAAAGACTAAAATATATAATCAATCGATAATGGTAGTGTAATGAAATACAATAGACATAGTTGTAATAAGTAATGTGTAAATAACAATATTAATTAAAATTTAAATAACCATTATACATATATTTGAACATATACCTATATGATATCAATTGAATTTTCTATTAATTTTTTGTATAACATATATGTACATATTATATATTTTTAAAAGTAATTCTGAAACCTGATAAGAAATCAAATAAAAGATTTTGAAATAATAAAATGATCATTCTGTATTTTATGTTCAAAATATAAAATATAGTATCTACAAGCCAACTTGAAGTTAGAAACAAACAAAAGAACCTGTAATAAACTGTGAATTTTTTTAAAAAAAAGCTCATTCGGCTGAATCTTTAAAGTTTAAACCAATATCATCTCAAACCTAAGCGTGTGCAAAAGTATTGTTCAAGCATTACAGAAATTAAAAACTCTAAAATAAATACTATGAGAGTGTCTGCACTTCACACAACCGAATTAATTCCATTACACTTATAAAATGTATTATTTTATTTTGGTTTTGCAATAATTCTGTAACGTTGATAGTGTCCTTTAAAAACATAATAAACATATAAATTTGCATATTGTTAGCCTTTTAAAGATAATTTAAATTAATATATTTATATTTTTTCAAACTAACTTTACCTACAGCTTCAATTTACTTTTATAAATAATTTAAATTAAATAATCCGCTTAAACTAAATTTTTTCCTAATATATGATTTATTATTTATGTTGAATTAGCCGCTCACATACTTAGGATTTAGAACTCTTTTGTTCGATAATTTTTATCAGCTATAGTTAACTCATTATTCTCTTATGTTTTAAAACCTTTTTAAATCCTTGTGATAAGCTTACTAACTAAAAGTGTAATATGTACGAGTATACATGAAAGAACAAAAGATTATAGCAAGATATTAAAGTGAATTATGTAAAGGGATATTTTAATGAATATATGGTATGTTCTAATGAAGTATGTCCTACATAATCTTTAGCTTAACATTGGGAAAATAGTATTTAAAAATTATATTGATATACAAGTAAAAATAGTGTCAGAAGTACTAGATCACCGATAAAGTATTATTTCGAATTTGAATTTTTAAAAGAGCGTGAATATGGGTATAATGGTCTTTTCCTTTTCGCCACCGTACTTTCTTTTGAAAATTTAATATTAAGTATATGCTGTCATAGTAATGGGGTTTTTGTTTGACCATCTGTTTACGTAGACTTTATAGTAGGTAGTTCTTTTAATTCCTAGCAATGAATTTCTTTCATTATATAGTATACAAAATTTTCCATGCTTTTGAGCACAATATATAGTAGCATCATTCTGTCTGTTGTAAAGTTACGAAAGCTTTAAAAATCTACAAGTAAGATAGATATTTTTGTTTACATTTGGCTAAATATTAGAGTATATGTATGTCACACATTCGTGTATAAATATTATTGTCACTTTCCTATTTAAAATTAAAGTTATATCACAAATGTTCATAATGAAAATTTTCAATTAAAAATTTTTTTATGGTTAACAATGTTAAATCGTGAATAAATTAATTAATATAATATTGCATTTATAAAAAAATTTCTATTTTTGTTACACCAATTTGTCGGAAAATTAAGATTGCTTTTCTTTTTAAATTCCAAGAAAATTTCAATATTTTTGATATTTTCATTAAATTATTTAATTAAAGTTCAATTAGTAAATAGGAGGTATTTTATAATTAAGAAGTTTATCAATTAAGAAACAAAATAGAAATTAATATAAATTTTTAATATTGTATAACTTCTTTATGTTTCGGTTAATTTACAATTTTACAGAAAAGGTTATCTAAAATGGAAGGATTAAATATCAAAGCTGTATAATATTAAGTATTAAGGCTGATCAATAATTTTTCATTTTTTTTGTTGTTTTTAATTATTATTTTACTCTTCTGGAAATTGTGTCTTTTTTAAGTAAGTTTTTTTTAAGTAAACTCGTATATAATGTTAGATTGTTTTCTATGTTTTAGTATATCTAATGAACGATATTTACTTAATTTAAATGTGATTTTAATTAACATATTAACAGAAATTTATTTACATACTTATAAGTCTTAATTTGACTGCATAACAAAAAGTTGTTCTTGTTGTCATTGGCTCATTATCATTAATATATTCAATATATAATACATATAGGTTATTGAAGTTAATTGTTTCTAGTTAATAGAATAATATCTCCGGGGGCTTATGGCTATCAAATGTCAATATTTAATTTGAAACAATGAAATAAAAAAAATCCTTTTAATGTGCCATTTCATCGCTGCAGAAAATCATATGCTGAGGATTTATTCCTTTTTCAAATAAATATATTACCGTACAAATAATTGTTAATTTTTACAGGATTGTACAACAAAATTATCAACAATTATACTTACCTAACTTTAAAATAAAAAAAAAAAATTATATATATAATAATAAATACAGAATACGAATATAAAAATAATGATAAAAGTTATTTTTAATTTTTTGTAAAACGCAACAAAATTTAATTTTGTAAAAATATTTTTTTAGATAATACCAAAAATTAATTTAAAGTAGAATAGAAAAAATTAAATACCAAGAGAAAATAAAAATCACTGTTACTAAATCATAAATATATAATTAATTTATAATATATAAATTTTTTTAGATAATCGTTGTTGTTATTAATCGTTATTTTTATATAATATAAATAAATAAAAATTATAAAATTGTGAAATACTAAAATTTTTCACAAATACATAAAAAAAAAAAAATCATAAAATAACAAATATATATATTTTTTCTTAAAAATAATAATTAATAAATAAATAATAAACCAAACACGCACCTAAAAATTTACATAAATTTATAAAAAATAAATAAAAATTAAATTACGTTATTTTTGTTAATTAAAAAAAAAAAACTGTGATGAATTACTAAAAGCTTAGAGCATATATTTAATATATAATAACAAAAACTAAATATTAAATTAAATTGAAAAAAGAAACAATTTTGAAGAACATAAAAAAAGAAAATATTAATAATTAATTATATCCAAACACAAACAAAAAAAAAGGACAAAATACGCACGGACTAAGTATAATTTATATTTTTTTTAAAGTGGAATATTCTTGTTAAATTAAGAAAGTGTAAAAAAACGGATTTATAGAACAGAAAAGATAAAAATCATAAGAATATAATAAAAGAAAATATATTATAAATCGTTCGAAAACGTCATAGTCAAAGGAAATTAATTAAAAATTTATTCAAGACAATCATCTCCGCCACCACCACCACATAGACAATGTTCTGGTAGCCAAGAGAGTTTTGCCGTAGACCATTACTGCGGCAGTACACAATTAAACAATATTGGTGGTGGTTTAGGAGGAGGAGGAATAGGTGGCGGCGGCGGAAATCAATGGACAACAATAATACCAAATTGTGGTGGTCCAATGTGTCATCATGGTCCAGGTGGTGGACCTCCACCAGCACCAGCCCCACCACCGCCACCACAATCATCAATACCAGGAAGTGGTGGTGTGAGTCATTTAATAGGTACACACAATATTGGTATTGGTGGAGGAGGTGGTCATGGTCATGGTTGTGGTGGTGGTGGTGGAATTATAGGAAATATTGGTATAGGTGGACAAGTAATTGTACCACCACCACCACCATCATTATGTAATCCTTGTAGTTCAAATAGTTTTAATTCCGTACCATTACCAGCACCGTCATCATCGAGATGGGGCCCAAGAACATCATGTCCAGTACATAGTCCTTTTCGAGTACGAGTGCCTAATGGTTCAATATGTTCAGGACATCAGGTAAATTTATATAATATACATTAAAAAATATTATATTTTTTCTTTATTTTGGTGGAAAATAAAATATCCAAATGGTCACACAACAATTAAACAAACAGAATAATATTAAAATAACCAATTCCCCAAGTGAAAATAAATTGGAAAATTCTTAAAAAAATATTATATCTTTAAAATTGGTATTTCTTGAATATCTTATTTTATTTAAATAAAATTGTGAAACGCGTGAATTGTATATATAAATGTAAAAAAAAAATTATTTAGTTCCGCATACCAGCATAAATTTTAACATGCGCGCGTTTTTGTCATGCTGTCATTTAAATTCTGTACACATAAAAGGACTATTTTTTTTTAACTTTTTATGTATTAAAAAAAATGCCAGTTGCCAGCCTGCAGCAAATGTTCATAATATTTTATTTTGTTGTTTTTCCTTTATTTGTTTGAATTAAATCTGCATCCTTTTTGGAACTGTCATATATGGAATAGTTATATATTACATATGTTCTTTCTTCTGTTAGTTGATTTCTTTTTTATTGGTTTGGATATAATCCAAAATGAAAAATACTTGTTTTCTTAATACTTGTTATTATTTATATGAAAGAATTGTAAATTATCTAAATATATGACACTATTGATTTTATTATATCGTATAAAATAAGTTTGTAAATAATTATTTAACGCTTAAACTAAGCTTTATACGAAAATTCCAGTATATTCAATTGTACTCGAATAATGTTTTTAAAACGCGCAAAATCATCCTTCTTAATTTGTTGATTTTTTGATTGATGAAAATTTACTTGTCATAATTTTTTATCAATCAAAATGTTTTGATTCATAAAATATTTCAGATTATAATTGATCAATCAAAAAAAGCTATTGATGGCGGATTGATTTATTTATGTAGAATCATATAAGAGTTGTGTTTCCAAAATTTGTTATCACAATGTACATAAATATTGTTTGAATTTATATGTTTTTCGAACAAACCTATAAATGTATATATACTTATTTATAAACCAAATTAAGTAAGTGCTGAAAAATTGTTTATGTTGTTCAATTTTTTTTTATTCCAAATGCCATTAAATTTTTTTGCCAAATCGAATACACATTGGTGTCACCGATAAAGTAATAAATAAATAATCTTACTGCAAAATTGTACCAAGCTCTATATAAGTAATTATCACTACCTTAAAGGATTTTTATTTTTGGCATGATCAATTTATTTATTCGAATGTCGCCATCGCCATTACGACGCTAGAATTAATAACTTATATTTTGTTTGTGTGCTTAGTTTCAAAGTTTATATGTTTTGAACTGAAACTTACAAATTTTCCTTAAAGTAATTTTTATATAATGGCTTCGTATTTCGATATAAAAAATGAATTCATTATGGTATGTTCTCTTTAATCTAATGTGCATCTTAGTTTTATTAAATTTATTGCTTTTATATTGTTATTGATCACAGAATTAATCGTCATTAATCGTCAATATAGTAGAAAATAGCCTAAAAGTAATAAATTTAAAAAAAAACTAATTAATTCACTTTTAGAAATAGTAGGTTCTCATTATATTAAATCACAATGACTAATTATTAAATTCACTTTTTTTAATATAATTATAGTTAATTAACCCTTTGGCCTCACATTTATTTGAATTTTATTTTGCATTTAAAGCACATTTAATTATTTAGAAACTCATATACGAAAACTATATATTCTCGTATTCAAATGCGAAACTCATTCATAATACGAAATTTTTTTAGAGAATAGAGTAATTTGTAAGAGCAGTAGATTTATGCAAGAATTCATTTATTTCATGAATATATATATGATATTGGGATAACTTTTTTTAAATATTGTCTCAGTTTCAATGACGTACCAGAACGTCATAATCGATTTTGTCCCAAATAATGCATGACGTTCTGATACGTCAAATGAGGCCAAAGGGTTAATGTAATTGAAAAAGCTTTAAAATTATCTCCCGGGAAGTAGTAAAAAAATTATATGCCTGATGGTTTTACTAAAGGAAAAGTTTCAGAAGTTAAAAAATGTGTGTACGTTTGTAATTTTTCGAAAAATTTATATTACTTGCTTGTATTTCCATTCCTGGAAATTAAATTTCATTTTTAGTCCTTCGAAAGTCCTATTATTATATAATATATAACAAATAATTAACAGTCTTTTGAAATTACGCATCCAACATACAACAATAATTTGAGGATAATGTCTTTCTCTCTTAATTGAACGGATACTCTACTAAGTCGTGAAAATATGTATGTTGTCAACAAAATAGAGATAAAACTTACATAATTTATGTATGTATTTAAATCTTGAAATTAGCTGCTTGTTTTGATGCATTAAGTATTGACAACAGTTTCCTTGAACTAAATAGAAATTGCTAAAACGAAAGGTAAAAACAAAATTAATCAAAGAGACGAAACGAAAATAATACAATGAAATTATGATTGTTTATTAAGATTTTAAAGTTTAATTTTAAGACATATATTTTGCTTATGGATTTTCTTGTAATATTGAATTATTTAATTAGTTGATTTGTGTTAAATAATTTTAAAACTCTGCATATGATAAAATAGAAATAAAATTGAGTTTTCTTAACAATATTTCTCTTAATTAGTTTTGTAAATAAATGAAATAATAATTATAGAGCAACTTTATAGTCAGAAGGTGAAATTTTCCTATTTTTTTCATTTCATTCATTATATGTTATATAACTATATTGCTATGTGGATATTTGTTACTCAAATACAAGTCGTAGGATCATTGCAATTACTCAACAAAGTTTTTATTAAGTTTTATTCAATTCAACATTAACCACTTCAACAGAAAACAACTTCAAATTAAATATAATCTTTTTAAATACAATAATAATAAATATTTTATATTATGAAAATCAATTGAAAAGATTAAAATAAAAAATGGAAAAGTTTCATTGAAAAAGGTATTTTTTTGTATATACCTAAAATACAAAGTTTTTTTCTTAAATTTTTCTAAAAATTATATTTTCAAGTCACGCATCATCACTAGATGAGGCAACAGTTTTATTTCAATTACTTTTATTTAACCATCTGAAATAGAACTAAACAAATTTAATAAAATAAAGAAAGAAAAAAAAAAACCCCGCGAATCAATTATTATACCTTTAGTTACCAACAAAATTTAAAAAAGAACCGAATCAGAAAAACTTTTACATATTTCACATTTACTTTTATTACTTACAGAGAGAGCAGCTTTTGTGGTAAATTGACTTGAAAAATAAAATTTCATAAAAATAAAATTGAAAAACATTAAAAATATATTTAATATTATGTATATAGATGTATATAATTGAAAGAGAAGGAGATGTCTCAAAATTAATTTAAAAGGTTCATGAGACGCAAGTAATATTAAATTTCAACATTTTGTTATTTTAATTTAATTTTTATAGTTTTTGATTATTCATCTGTCGAAATATTCGCAAAGATTTCGAATCAATTTCAAGAGAATATTTAACATTTTTATGCACGAATGAAAATAATTGTTTTACATTTGTTGCAATAAAAAACTTATTGATGATTTATTTTCTATATTATTACATTTTTAATTATTATTCGATTTTTATTAAAAAATCTTTCGAAGATTTATGATATATATCGTCTATTTCTATTCTATACCAATTAAATGACACAAATATATTGTAGCTATATATTATTAGTTTTACCAAGTTTAAGATACTAAAATTTTAATTACATTTTGAATTTTATTAGATTGAAAATAAAAGATACTATTAGTTACAGCATTGTTATATAATGTCAGCATAGTTATATAATGTCCCAATATTTCACTGCAAATCTGACTGTCTTTTAAGGATTTTTTTGCATTGTGATTTTATTGTTATGCCACTTCGTATTGATCACGCAAGTATTGCAAAATTATATGAAAGTTACAAATGGTTTTAAAACTATATGTAGCACACTCCATCAGTACTCGTAGTTCTTATTATTTTACTTCAAATAAGATTCAATAAATTATGAGTTATTTTTTTGAAAATTGTTAAATCTTTTAGGAAATATATTTAATAACTGAATTGGTTTCATTAATAATTGTGTTGTCAATGAATTGAACAATATTTTTTGAATTTTGATCTATTTATTCTTATTGTATACTACCAAGATTATAAAATGGAATTTGGAATTATCAATATATATTCTTCTTTTATTTAGAAACGTGGAATTATCAATATATATTCTTCTTTTATTAATCTATTATCTCTTATAAATTTCTATCCAAATTAGAAAATTCATTAAATATATTTTTAAATATTATAATTAAATTTTATTTATTTTTTATTTCAGGTAATTATTAATCAAAGTTAAAATCATTAACTTTACTTGTAAGTAGATCTTTAATTAATTTTTTTGTAAAGTACTTAAACTTTCGAAAAGCATAATATCAATTACAGCTTTCTTAAAATGAGAAAATTGTTTTCTCTGAATTAGTCAATCAAATTTTTAAAAGAAAAGTTAAAGAACAAATAAAAAAATTGTTGTTTTAATTTTCCATTTAATCAATTTACGTAATATTGTTTTATATATGTGCTCCATTTACCATTTTAAATGAACAATTTAAAATCCTCTTCCTATATTTAAAACCCACACCAAAAAAAAAAGTTCATTTTTAATCAAATCACAAAAAATTACCACAAAATTTCTGTGAAAAAGTTAAAAAAAAAAGAAGTTATTTAGTTAGATTTAGAAACACAACACAACCCAATTTACTTAAATTTTAAAGTTGTTTTTTTTTTTTTTGTTCAATGTCATCACCTCACCACTGTTCACTGATATTAAGTTATTTAATTTTGTGTCCTTATGAAAGTCATTTAAAATTTCGATAATTTTGACACTCATTTTATTTTCCTGGAAATGTTAAATACATTATGTATTTATACACATAAAAAATTCTTTTCATTTTAAACCTGTTTAGACATATAATATACGCAGATATGAATATTTCAAAGAAATCCTTTTCAAAACGGAAAAAAATAGCTGACTATGGGTAATAGAATAATTTTATGCAAATATAGATTGACGGTCCAAATATTTTAAATGTACTCGTATATATGTAAATTTTCCTTTTTTTTTTGCTTTTAGTGTTTGTTGTTTATTTGCCAAAAAATTTTATCTAAGAAATTATTACAAAAAATTTATATTTATATATTAACTTTATATACAATCCACCTCAGTATTATATCCCAACCAATATCATTAAAACTGTATATAAAATTTATGTCCTGTTCGTATAATATTAGCAAACATATTCCAACCCTAAAATATGGATAAATTATATTAATATAATTTCATAAACAACCAACATACAAAAAAAAAAATATATATATTATATAAAGGAGTTTGAAAATTTCAGTTTTCTTTTCCATCTTTATACATAAAAATATCAAAATATTATTTTTCATCCTTTTTGCCATAGGGGCAAATGGTGTATAAAAATAAACATTATAATTTTCGTTCATGTTTTTAAATTATATGAAAGGATATAATAGGCACACACAAATAAATTTATATTTAAATTTAAAATTTTATTTTTCACTTTTTTGTTGTTGTTGTTGTGATTAATAAAGAGTTATGTAAGAGTTTACTTTATACATAAAGGATACAAAATATTCTGTTTTTGTTTGGTATGTTTATGCATCCTTTATAATTTTAAAAATCTTTCAAATTATGTATATGATTTTGATGTATACATCCACCTTGCTTCTGAACTGGTTGGTCCATATTACATAATAGTATATATACAATAAGCTTTTCTGTACATATGTATATAAATCTAAACATATATGTATGTATATATTCAAATCACAAGCCTATTAGGTAAATGTACATAGCATATGAAAATTAAAATGTGTAAAATTAATTCTATTAGCTACACGTTGTCAACTTTCATAGTTAATCTTATTATTCTATTATTAATTATTATTAATACAAATACTGTATGTACATATATGGGCCCCTAAATACATTTTCATTTGAAAAATAATATAATAATTATTCAACGACCATGAAATAATAATCGATTTTCTCATATATCTAAAATTGTTGACACAATAAAATTTTGTTAGTGACATTTTATGTTTGCATATAATACAAAATTTATTATTTTCCACAACACATTCGTACAGATTGTGCTGGGGGAAAAGGTCTCAAACATGTTTCAACAATATGTCAATTATTTATGCTACCTTATAATACTTTGATTTATTAAAATATATGGTTTTATTTGAAAATTTATGAAACTAATGAAAGTGCTGAATTTATAGATTTTAATATAATCTTATTGTCATAGTGGAAAATTTTATATGCCAATATGTGCTGCACTTTATATTAATTGTTTGGAGCAGAAATCGGGTTGGAACCTTGGAAATACGAAAATTTTCAAATTAAGCTATTTAAGCTTAACAAACTTAGATCGAAAAGAACCTCTATGAATGCATATATCATATGTATAAAAATATACCTAGTTAATTTTGATATTACCTATTTAATTAAAAGTAATTTAAAATTGTAGTGTAACGTTTTTAGAGTAGCTTTATTATAAATTCTCCAAACTGTACTGCAAATAATTACAATTTTGCAATAATCAATTTAATGGATTCAATGGATATATAATATTGACTATATACATATTATAAATAAATAAAATATAATTCAAAATGTGAACTGTACTCAAAATCTAATATAATTTATTCTGATTTTTTTTTTAAATCTCAAAGCGTGTTTTTTAGAATACTATAATCCGCGTTTAATAGAAAGGAGTAAATTCCCTGCAGAATAAGATTGCAAAGTAAAATAATATTGATTGATGATTTTTTCTTATAATCCTTCAGTTTTTCAAATAAATTTTGTAAAAGGAATTTGCATTAATGCCACATATAAAAGAATTTTGTTTGGCAATGTATAATTTCTAATGTTTTCCTTTTGCAAAATGTTATTATTTTACTTAAAAAAACTATAAATATCATGTCAAAAACATTAAAAAAATTCTTACAAATTAACTTTAAATATTTAGTATTTAATCTAACCCTTAAAGGTTTATTAGTTATAATGAAACAAATATTTATTATATCAGATTTAATTTTGGCAATAACATTTTTTTTTTGAATTATGTTAATATAAATTCAAATGGTTTTGACATTTCGTTATAGCTCAAAGATTTTATTAAAAATATATATATATATATATTATATTTCTTCTATAATATTAAAATTTCAAAAATTTGATTTTGATTTTATATTTAAATTGTTCGAAATTAATATTATTCTGTTTGAAGCCTGAAGCTGTTAGTTTGGTAGGAATAAGTTATGATGATCAAATATTATTATATTTTTATTTTAACAACTAAATATTGTTTGTGTGTGAAAACGTTCTTAAAAAATCAAGGATAAGGCTTATTATTTTTTTTTTTATGTAGAAAAGGGTATTATTTATTTTTACATAGTATAATTATATTAGTTATCATTTTAAAATGTCTGACAGATGATCACACTAATGCATATTATAGTCTTGAATGAAAGTTTTTTTTTTTAATGGAAATTGGTAACACACCAAATTCTATTTTTTCACATACAAGTTTCTGACTTTTATAAGAATTGATAACTTTAATTTTTCATATTAAAAACTTTATACTTTCATTTATTTTATCGGTAAGCTTTTTAACAGAGGAACTAAAAGTTCGGAATCCATTTAAAATATAATTAATTGCAATTTGTAATTAATAAATAATTGAAAGATCGTGTTATTTAGATTAGAATTAAATGACCTATGCGTAATAAATTTAATGTGCTACACTTTATGTTCGTGTTTTTCGAAATCAATTGAATGTATGAATTATTTTAAAATGATTATGAATTTAAAATTAATCCCAAAATCTTTATTATTACGAATGGTTTATTTATTGTTAGTCGAGCGTTACATATTTCACGCCAATAACAATTAATTTTTTAACAATTTAATAATATATATATATATATGTATGTAGTAATATAATTAATGTTTTATTTTCGTGTGTGGTTTTGTCACTTCTAAGAACATTTAACTTATTTCATTAATTATTTTCTTTTCAGATATATATTTCATTATTGTATATAGTTTTTTTTTAAAGGAAATTCATTTTAATTTCGTTATAAACTTATATTAAGTAAGTTTTATATATTGAATTTTACTTATACTATACAAATAAAAAAAAAACTAAGAATTTAATTCTTTGGAAACAAATAAAATCCTTGAAATCTGAGCTAATTGTTTATTCAATCAATAAAATCATTATCGCCAGAATATCCTATATATATATATATATATATATGCAATAATATTGGATACGAAATATCCTTCACTATATACTCGTATATATAAAAAGAAACATGAATGTAGAAATAAATTAATATGTACTGCTATTAAACATTATATACACATATACACATTTATATAATATCTTATAAGTTGATTCTCGTTTCTGTGAAAATGTCTACATTAAAATACTAAGAAAACTCCAAAACAACTAAATTAGATAAATACGATAAAGTTTTATCTACAACACACACAAAAAAAATATATATATAAAAAAAGAGCTAAAAACACTTTAATGTTATTTAAGAGCGTGTAAAAAAGAATTTGTTAGATAGTAGGAAGTAGAGATATTCCTTTAGGGCTAAAGTAGTGCTAATGAAACTTTAAGGATACTTAAACAGACTTTGACATTTATTAGTTGAAAAATATCCCTTAATAATTACCCACTATATACATACTACAAATACAAAATAATATTAAATGCAGAAAATAGCTAATCCCAATGTTTTTTTATAAGTCAAAATAAAACTTTATATCTATATATGTATATTTGTGCTAAAAATAATTAAGAAATATTTAAAACTTTAACTGAAATCAAAGTAAATCAAAGTTAGTTATAAAGATATTTTTGAATTGTATAATTTGTTAACCCATTTTTAGTGCTTTTTCTCATGAAAAACCATACAAAAATCACGTAAATGAAATGTTTCTTAATTTAATTTTTATAATTATCTCTTCAATTTTCATTTAATTCAACACAACTTTAAATATACATTATGTACAATAAATCATTTTGTTTCTTTGTACATATTATAAATTGCCTAATTGAAGAAATATTAAAAAAAAAGTGTTCTGTATTCTTTTGTAATTTATTCAGCCCTGTTAACACCTTAATGTTTATATACATACATCAATTTGATTAACATAACAAAATATCTATACGAAATAAGCCAACTAAATATTCGTTATGATAAAAAGAGGAAAATAATTCTAACTACTATAACACTCTAGAGAAAATTCTGTTCTGTTTTTTTCGCCATAATTAAGTAAATTACAAAATATGTACATGTTTGTGTTGAATAAAATCTAAATATATAAAAAAAATCATCTATGATTAATTTTTTTTTAATTGCTTTATTTATAATCGAAAAAAATTTGTTAATGGAAAATTGAACATCGATTAGACATTTCTGAGCTTTTAAAAATATAAATTCTTTATATATAAATTTATATGAGGTCCTAGCAAATCATAAATTCATTCAGTTTTTCTACCTAGTTCGAATATTAATTTAAAAAATAAATCTATTAAGTTTTGAAGTACATATTAATTGAATAATAAAGTAATAAACTTAATCATCCGTAATTTATATTTAAAAAAAAAATTAATACATATAATATGCAATCATTTACATATAATAAAATTGTTCTACATAGTTAAAATTTGTATATGAAAGCATTAATTAGTTAATTACGTATATGATTTTTTTTATTTATAAATTTAAAAATTTATCCAATTTGATATCATCTGCATAAAAGATTTTAATTAAAAATATTCACTACTGTGTTATTTATTATCTTGATTTAATTAATTTGTGAATTTTTTTTAACGAAAATATAATTTTTATTTAAATTTGTTAACATTGAATTTATCCTTTCAGCTTTCATAATTTTAATCATTAATTTTGCCAACATTAAAATTTTAAATTTAGTAACATATTAAATTAAATTTGAAAATCGAACTAAAATGAACTGAAAATCAATTAATTGAATTAAATTTTTACTATTTATGAATATGGCTTTATAATTTTTTTCTAATTAATGTCAATTTAATTCTATAATCTATGCTGGAATAATTAAATAATTGAATATAAAATTTTCTTTAAAGTACATTTTACGTTTTTAAATTGCATTCATACTGTTTTGTCAATTAAGTACTTTAAAAATACTTAAACGAATACTTAATACATAAGAAAATGCAAATTTGCTGTAAGTTTTTGAAAAAGAAGAATTGAAAATAACAAAAAAAAAAATTAAAATTTCTTTTAATATGACATAAATTTATAATTTTTTTCTATAATATGACATAAATTTTGAAAAAGAAAATGGAAAATCTACTATAATATACTATTGAGAAAATCAATGGCTACATTGTTATAAGAAAGAAAAATTAGTTAATATCCTTTTCTTCTTTCCGTTTGTCATTTAGAGAATATTCTTTTAATAAAATATAAAGACAATTTCAATTTATTTCGAATTTTTTTATTAAAGACTGCCCAATAAATCTAAAATGTATTCAATATATTAAAAAGGATGGTGTCAGTTTATAAAATTTTCATTTTCGACATATTTTATTTTTATTATATGTAGTAGTTTTGTCTTTATGTTATATGGCCGCAAGTAATTTCTAAATTGAAAATAATCCCAAAGTTTCTTGAATTATAATTTTTAAGTTTTTCTTTGACAAATGATCTCAATAAATTGTTAAAACAGAAACTGACAATATTTATTTTACGTAATATTTTACTTATGTAGCGAGCTGTATATAAAAAAAATAGTGTAATAGAGATAAAACTATAGATCCAAATGGGAAATTCAAATTGAAGTTTCATTTATATATAAATTTTTATACATAAGTAACTTTAATAATCACTTTAAATTAATGGGCTTAAGGTATAATTAATTTATGATAAGGATATCAATCAATAAATAACAGTGTATAAAGTATAACTATAATTAAAGTTTTAATTTATTTAATTTTTATTGATGTTTTATATATGGACAAAGTTTTTATATTTAATTATAATTAGATCACATCAATAAAAATTGATGTTTTATCTGAATTGTACAAACTTTATTGATCATTGATTCTTGAAGAATAATTACCAATTTATAACTATGCATATACTCAATACCAATTTATACGAATATCATTTGGTTATATTAATGAATCAAAAGTTGAAAAATTTTATCTTTCTACAAAAAATCAGTTTTGTAAAACAAGGACAGTAATTATCACGTTTAAGTAACACACGAAACTCTCTAAATCTAAACCACCTAGTCAGATTATATAAATATATCCAGATAACAGATAAAATCTCTAATATCATCTATGCCGTACTATTTATGTAATATTACACTATAAGGAAGTTAGCAAAAGAGATAATATTCCAAAAAAAAAATTCATCGTGGTAGTGTCTCATTTATATATACTGGTAGTACATAAATTGTCATGTGTACGTGCGACTATTCAAATTTACTCTTTGCTGTTACATTATTTTTTTTTGTCATGAATGTAAATTGTGATGTTCAGAAAAAAAAAAGGTATTGAAATGCCAACATAATAATTCTTTTGCCGTATGTGCTCTATTGTTATAGTCGTTTGATTTAAGGATTATTAAAAAAAAAAAAAAGTGTAATTACTAAACATAATTAAGTTTGTTGAAAAATTTATGTTGATTACTATACTAAAAGGAAATGTTTATTTTGTATTATACCAAACAAGGATACTGTGTATATGTGATTTTAGGCTTTACATTATTATGTATAGTTTTTATGCTATAAAATTTTATAATAAAATATGCTTAATGAAATTATTCTTTTGTTTAAAATTTAATTTAAAATATGTTCTTTATATATATTTATATACTCATTTTGGAAAGGTGTAATATTAATTAGGATTTTTTTTTATAATTATTGATAACACCATATTTTTAAAATTATATAGTTTTTGTAATAACCATGAGAATAAATCAACTTTAAATATAACAACTAACACCAAGTTTAATCAATCAATTAGATTTTATATAAAATTCTGTAAAATCTAATCTAAAAAACTCATAAATTTTCTAATTATATGTATGTATATAGTTTTATTTTTTCTTTCAATTATAGTTGAACGATTTTATTGAATTTATTGGTAACGAAACTTGCCTTTAGCTATTAAAAAATTGTTATTTTTTCATTTATCTATTTTTTTGTATGAAATTTTAAAAGCTTTCGTATGTTACATAATGGTAACTGATGGTATAACTTTTCAATCTTACAAAAAATTCATTGATGTTCTTCTTTCTTTTTTTTAAGTGTATATTTTTCCGTTTTTCTTTTTTTCCTATATACTTAAATACTTATAATAAAAAATTTCAAGAAGTTCTTGTAAAAAAAAATGTAATCATCAATATTTATTTTAAATATTTTTCTTTCTTAAAAATTTAATGAAAACTTCACCTAAGGGAATTTTTGTTATTTTGAAAAACTAGAACGAAAAATAAAATAGAAATTGAGAAATTTTTTATTTTGTTTCCTTTTTTAAAGTAGTTGTTGTTGATTCACTATACTCCCCCCTGGTTCAGGATAAAATATGTATTTGTACCTTGAACAAATTTTTAAAGAGTAAATTTATTTATTCGATCAGGATAAACAAAATTGAAAAATAAAATAAAGAACTCATTCTCACTTATTAATTAGATGAACAGTTAATAAAGTTCAAGCAAAATAATTAAAAGGGAAGTAACAAAAAAAGGCAAACTATTTCTACCATTTAAAAACGATCTTTTTTTCAACTTGTCAGTAATTATAAATTCTTGTAATAGAAAACCGGTATTTACTATTTTATATAGATATAACTTTTTTACTTTGATTGTAATTTAATTCAATTTCTTTTTGCAATTACGAAATTATGTACTTAGTTTTTAGTTATGAGAAAATAATGAAACCATGGAAATTTAAATCAGCACAATATCAGAACCTGCAGTAAAATTTACAGCATCAGCAATGTCAATGTTTTGATAGGATAAAACACTAACTGTCTATTGCCAAATTGAAATTGAATGTACGAAAAATCAAAATGTGTTAGCTAAAGTCTAGAGTGCACTTATAATGTAAAGCTTTGAAAAAATGTATGATAAAAAAACTTCGATTTATTACTATAGTTATTACATGCAATCTACAATAGTAATAGTATTTAATTTTAAATACTATACCAACTTTAATTTGAACGTAAAGTTTCTGACATCATTTTCATGTTGAATTTGATAGATTTTTGTTAAAAATAACACGAAATGAAAATAAACCTGCTGAATAAATTCTAATTACTATTTCAATTTAACAGATTTTCTTTTTTCTAAATGTATTTAAGTAAGTATCATTAATATATTTCTATTATTAATGGACCAGTATTTGAATTTTTATGTCGGCATAAAAGTTAACATAATATTTCTCCTAACCGTTATTTTCCTTTAGGTCCTTTTTAGTGTAGTTTCTGCAACCGAAGCTCATTATATGTTTGTTGGATGATAATATTTTCATTTTCACACACACATAAAATACATTTTCTTTATAACAAAAAAAAAACCATTATCCTTTTTTTAGTTTATTAAATGAACAAAAAAAAAACGTATGGGTAGAAATTTATTTTAAGGATTTCTTTTTTGTGTTATCAAAAACTTACAGCTCGTTTAATAAATTCAATATGAGTGTATGTATATATGTATTTTTTTTTTGTAATCAGGGAAGTAAAAAAAAGGACACTCCATTTAATTTTGTTGAAGTGTGTTTTTTTTTCTGTGACTTGCATATTTGTATTTTTTAATGGAATTTTTTTATGCTTAATTTGTAAAGTTTTTTTTCATACTTTTTAAAACTATTTTCACTGCGCTAATAAACGTTTCTTTTGTACGAGCATTTTTAATAATAATTGTCTAGTGGAGTAGAATTTTTTTAACGTATACGAGTATGTGTATTGCAAAATTTTTTGAACTTTGTAATTTTCAAAAATTAAATTTTTATGATTATTGGGTTAATAAAATTTGCTAGCCAACTAACAATGTAATTAAAGTTATGTAATATAATATTATGTAAATATAATTAAATAAGTTTTAAAGTTACTTTAATTTATACTATTTCATCCCAAATATCTAAAGGTAAAATTTTAAAACAATTTTACATGAACGACATTCATCCGAAAGAGAAATCTATAAATATTATGTTTTCCAAGTTCTACTGTGGACACTTAATGTCGAATGAAAAAGTAGTTTAAATAATGGTATAGTATTTTTCATATCAATGGAAAGATCGTCAGCGATGGTAAGGGAATCTATGGTTTTGTATATAGCATTTGCAAAAATAATCTAAATCTAAATAAATTCACATTGGAAAAATGAAGATTTTATAAACCAATTTTTTGAATAGCACAAAGATACTAAAAAAAACTAGAATATCCTAGTTTCGGTGGTAATAAGTATGTATATACATATACATTTATGGAGCATTATAAATGAAAATCGATTTATCCTAGTTATGTTACTAAATTTTACCTTGTTTATGATTTTAAATTTCTCTTATTTACAATCTAAATTTTTAGATAATTAATTTTCATCCTTAAAAGAACTTTGTAATCCATTAAAAAATTATTTTAACAAATTAGCTTATCTTTCTTTTTTTAAATTACAAAAGGTAAATTTTGTTGTTATTATATTTTCTTGTAAAAAGGAATTTATTTATGATAAGATTTTTGTTTTAAAAAAAAAACAATATTTTTTCAAATTTTTTAAACATCCGGAAAACATGTAAAAAAAATGTAAGTAGGGGACATAATATTTTTACAATAAACAGCTCCTCTCTAAGGACAAAAATTAATATTAATTTCCTTATTTTTATTCTTTTTTTTTCTTTATCGCTTAATTTTATACATGAATATACCATAAGATAATTATTAATATAAATATGGGGTTTGTTTGGAGTACAAATTTTACAGATTTATTATACAAGAAATAAAATTGAAATACAAATATATATTTCATTTTATAATTAACCTGAAAGAGGGATTAATGAATTAAGTAATATAAAATTTAAAATAACAAATATTCATATTGAAATATTCTTATTTTTCAAATATACTAGGTTTCCATATATACTCTTTACCTATACATATATATTTAACAAATTCTTTATAAATATTTGTTGGCTTCTTAAATATTTTAAATTTCAAAAAATTATCATTTTATAATTTTGTTACACATTCGCTTTCTTCCATATTATTTTACGTTTTAGAATTTGTATAAATTATTTCATATTCTTTCCGTAATAATAAAGCTTTAGGCATTAAATTTTAAAAGAGCATTACATTAGGGATTATGACTTCTTGTAATAAATCTGGTGGGCCTGACATAAGTTCATCAGTAAAAAAAAAAAAAACAAAAATATTATGACTGGTATAGTCATTTTATGTGTTTTATTTTACAAAAGGGACCAAAATAAAAAAAAAATCATTGTAGAATGGTTTTTTCTTTTTTAAAATACATTTTCGTAAGAAACATAATGTAGGACTAATTGAAGGGAAACACTTAAGTACGGTACACTTAATGTAACCAGATGCAATTGAATTTTTTATTTATTATATATGGTTAGTAATTATAACCTCAAAATATGTAATGAGAGGAAGAAAAAAGTTAATTAGAAATTTTTAATTAACCAAAACATTGCAATAGTAAATTGTTATATTTGCTTTATCGCTGAGTGCTAGTAAAACGTAAAATAATTATATCTTAGAATTTTATTTTATTTTATTTTTATTTTTTGGTTTTGCAATTAATGTTCCCAAATAATTTTCAATTTTAATTGCACGATAATTATTGTGTATTATATCTTTACACATACAATATTATATAAATGAATTTTCAATTAAAAAATAGATAACAATATCACCAGTAAATATTTTCTTGTACCTCAGATTATATAGCTTTAATTTCTAATTGTAATACTTTTTTAATATTTGGACAATTATTTCTCTCAATTATTGTAGTTTCTCTTTTTTTCTTATTATCGTAAAATTTTGATTAGAAACTTATAATTTATATTGATAACAATATGAAATCTGTTTCTGTTAACTAATTACATAAATCTACAAATTATCAAAATAATATGAAATAGAAATAGATAGTTTTTTGGAAAAACAACAAACACTACATTGTTGTAGTTTAGTGATTTTTAAGATAGTACAATTTTAATGTAAGAATTTCTGTACATTTTTCACTAAATTTTATGAAAACCGCTTATCAAATGAAAACAGAAAAATGATTGACTTTAATAAAGTGTACGAAGCGCTAATACTTAAGTAATTTTTTATGTAAGTTAGTATAAGCAATAAAGCTATTTAGTAGTGATTATTTCGTTTTTCTAGATTGCATTTTACTTATTTCGGTTTGGAATCGTTATATGTAGCCAAACTGTCAACAATTCGCCGTCGTCCATATACTCAAATATTTTACAAAAATATTTATTTATTTATAAAATTTCTGTTATCTCTTCCTGATTCTTTTAATTTACCTTGAAAAGTTTAAATTGTATAATTATTACTTACGTATAAAAATAAATATATCAAATATTTAATAGTATTTATGCATAAAAAGATTTAATTCAATAAATAAATTCAATATTTGGAAATTTACCTAAGAAATATTTAGATACTTTAAAGATTCTGAAGAAGTTTATTTGTACAAAAAAAGTTTCCTTAATTATTTATATTCCAGGTAAAAAAAAAAAACAAAATTATTTACCAAAAACAAAATCTATTTCTTGTTAAATAATATATTTATAAGAATGATGTCCTGCAAATAATTATTTGTTTTTTTAATTATTATAGTTTCCTAGAATATTTTCTTATAGTTAAGCAAAACTATATACGATACAAAAATATACAATTATAATTGGATATTCAAATAAAACTAAATATCGAATGATTACAAAAAATTATATTCATGCCACGTTTTTCTGTAATAAATTGAAAATTTCTCTGTTCATATTCTTTTTTATATTATATAATAAATATTTAATTGAATATTTTTGAAAAACAAAAAAACACATTTATTAAATTCCTTATAATTCCAGTATTTTTTTTTTTTTTACATCAAAATTTAAATAAATAAAATAAAATATTCTTTATAGAGAAAACATTAATAAAGGACAAACAAGAAAATAAATTTGAAAAAGTGAAAGTTTTGTATTCATCTACATATACCTTTAACAGATTTTTTTTTTTGGTCTCTCTTATCTTTTATCCTGAATATAAATTGGACTCAGCCTATGGGCTACTCTTCAAAATATCCGGGACAACCTGCATTTCCGATATTTTATAATAATTATATAGTTAAAAAAAAAATTTCATCTTTATTTGTAGTTGTTTGCTTGTGTTCTAGAAAAAAATCAAAAAAAAAAGTATGTTTTATTATGTTTTGTAAACATTTACGATACCTATATTATTTTATCTGCAATAGAATTTTCTTTTTTATTAATATAACAGATATATAGATTAGGTCACCAACTATATGTATACCATAAAAAAGATGTACACAGAATTGAAATAAGTCCAGGTTCATGTTTCAAATAAGCAATAAAATAAAATATTTCATAATATAGAAGATTTCTTTTTACATTTTCTGCTTTGACAGTCATAAGTTTTTTTCATATTTTTTTTTTTTTTTTTTTGCTTTCTTTTATTATGTTAAACTGTTCTCTCTGAGTAGGGCAAAGTCTTTTAAAAATCTATGTTGTGTGGTGTGTCCTTTTATGTTAACATAAAAAAAAAGAAAGGGAAAGAAAAAGTTCTTATACAAGCGATTATTACGATGGTTGTGTGTGCTGATTATGTTAATGTTTAGCGAATATAAATTTTTTTCTTCTTCTTTTACAAAATGAAAAAAATAAATAAATAAATAAAGTGCCTTTTTCTAACAGAAAATATCATAAATATATTAATAATTCAAACTGAATTTCTGAAGTTTCTATCGTTCTAAACGAAAATGATCCAATTTTTTTTTTTTTTTAGGTGGAACACAAAAAAGTAAAAATTTAAAAGAAAAATGTTTATAAAAAATATTTTTCTTATTTTTACATAATTTTCTGTATAAAAATTTATATTTATCGAATATTGAAAAGGTAATGAAACAATAAAAGTTAACAAACATTTTATGAATTATTAAATATACATATATGTGTTGTTGTAAATTTTATTTTTGTTACAAAAGTTGAATGTATGATATGATATTTACTTTTACGAAGATATTAAATTACAACATATAAATGTAAAATTTAATATTCGAAGATAATTTAGCTATAAATATCGAACAGTGGATATAATATTCCCAAGCGCACTAAAAGTAAAAGTGTGGATTTGAGAAATATACACACTTCAAATAATAATGTTAATATTTCTTAAAATTTGCTGATTCAAAAATTTAATGCAGATCAATTTCAAAAATTTAATTTAGATCAAAATTTCTTTATTCCAGAACAGGAAAATATAACCAGAGCAGAATACTACTATTGCTAGTAAAATGGTCTATTAACGTCAGCATTAATATTTTGTCGTGACTTTCATTTGAAGTATATATATGAAAGATATTGAGCTTTTTTTATAATAAAGAAAATTTTTATGTTTAAAATTACATTAAATACTTGTAACGTGAAGAAAGAAATGGAATACGCGCGCGTGTCGCGAAATAAAACATTTAATCGTAAGAAAAGTGTATAATAAAAATTATTTTATGACTAAATTTCATATGTAAAACACACAAATATAAAATAATATAAGAACAAATTTAAAATTTTCTCATTACATCAATATGATTCCGTTTCAAAAATTTTACTTTCAAAAATTTTACCAGAATTATACATTTTTCTCTGCTGTATCATTTATATTAAAAAAAAAAATTATATTAAATTAAATTACTGGTAGTTTTAAATTTTTTTTTGCTTCTTATACTTTGATTTTTGGTGGTCTTACATTTTCAGTGTAATATAAAAAAAGTGCCATCTGCTTACAACTACTCTGACAATTTGTTTTTACTTTGTTTTAAGTTTTTATATTTTCTTTTTTCTTTTTGCAAGTTTCAATTATGAAATTCAGCAGTCGCAATATCGATTTTTATGCCCATCTCATAAATTTTATATATAAATATACATACATAAAAGAAATACAATCCATCAACATCACAGCTAACAAAATTAATTACAAAAACTTTCAACCCGGCCAAACTGTACACTGTAACCTATGGTTTTCCAATTTTTTATTTTTTTTTTTTTTTTTGGTCTTCCATTTTGCATTTTGGTGAAAAATCCATAAATTCATATTTAACTTGATTATTTTTTAATTTAATTTTTTTTTTTCACTTCGTTTTCTTTATTTTTTTTAAAAAACATAAAGCTCTGGTATATATACTATGTATTATATAATATGATTTGGTCATAAATAATTTGCACATATTTAAAGTATGTAATATTAAAAATAAAATTCCAAGAACTCGTATTCTTCTGAAGTATATTTCTACCCACTCGTCAATGCCCACCCACTACTTTTTTTTTTAACATAATTTTCTTGTCTTGTCATAAAAAGAACCAAGTATTAAAACTGAACAGGAAAATAAATTCTGATGCTGTATTTGTTGATACTCGGTGTCCACCAAAATATGGAAAAAAAATTTGAAACCCTGAAAATTACTAAAGGTCAAATTTTTTTAGATATATTCGAAGGGGACAAAATATAACACTCCAGATCAGCAAGAAAAAATTATTTGCAAAATTCTGCAAATAATTATCAGGGTAATAATAGTATGTGGCTAAGCAACCTAATACATTGTCAATCGATATCAATTTTATAAGCAGTTTTATCTAAATTAATACTTACCTTCTTCTTCGTATGTTTCAGTTTTCCAATTAGCTATATTTCCATTGAATTACATCAAATCCACTCATAAGTTTTTCAACGTATATATGAATAGGAACACCTTGTATACAATAAATTGATCTGAGTTAGGTTAACTGTTGAGGGTTAGGGAAATTTATGTTTTTTTTTTTTTTGAATACATAAATTCTTTACATTAAATTTTATATTAAATTTTTTACATTCCACCTTACAAAATAGAAATGTATAGAAATTTATCAATATACCATCGAACTTTTTCTTTTTCTGTAATTTGTGGAAAATAATTTTTTTCTTTTTATTTTTATTTTTTTACGGACTCGGCCACTTATTTTATCGGCCTAAAAAAGAAGTAATTTCTTCTTACTTATTCCTACTACAATGCGTCACATTACTTAATTTTTGAGAAGCAATCAAAAGGGACAAAAATTATGTTTTAGTGGTAGTTGTTGTTTGTTATATAAACATTGTTGTTACACGATGATGATGAAGTGCCATTAAAATTGGATGTGCCAAGTTTTGTGAAATCAACAGCAACAAGAACTTAAGTTTTTTTTTACGAAGTGTATTCATTCACAAGAACTTTGTTTGATAACTTGAGGTAGAAATGGAACGAAAAAGTTCTCTATATATCATACGAGTAAATATATGTTGTACAATGGGAGGCTTCAACTTCAAGGTTTTTTCTAATGACATAAAAACTAAAGTTAAAAAATTATTCTATATTGTTATTAAAGCAATTTCGTGTTCTTAAGAAATATTATTATTAATATAAGTAGTAGGTAATCAATTTTACTATGGAAGGTTAAATAGAAATGGTTGGATACTCTTTATAAGATGAACTGTTTGTAATAACAATACATTTTACAATTTTAAAATATACTTTCCAAAGTGTTATAATTTTATGCTTGTAATATTAAAGTTTTGTAATTTTTCTGTATTTTCTTAATACTCATAAGCTTTCATTAAACTTAATAAATATTTAAATAATATATTAAATATTTTTCCGATTTATAATAAATCATTTTTATTTTGGCACGTATAATGTGAAACATTCCAGAAACAAGATAAAAAATATTTGACGATCCTGATTCTGTTTTTATGATTGTACTTAATGTGGACATAACCAAAGTCCAACAAGACTCATTAAATGATTTTTATATGTTCGAATAATGATGGTTATATATTTTAAAAACCCATTTCATGTATGTGTATTATATGTATTAGTATTCGAATTTCATGGGTTAAATGTGTTAGATTTTCATCTTAACTATTTTAGTCAAAATAATTATTAAATTTGATGATATATATTTATTGTTTTATGGTTATGGTAATTGGGAAAATACTTTATTTATATCATAATTTTAATTTTATTTGTTGCTCATATATCGTATAAATCTTTACGATCATTATTAATTAGATTTTCTGTAATGTAAACAAAATTAATTACATATATATGCAATAATCATTTAAAATATATTTATACTTAAATTTTTCAAAATATCAATAACTTTCAAAACTATTTAAATTTATATGAAAAACTTTAGTGGAAAGAACATTTCAAATATTCCAAATTTCCCATTAAATTTTGAAGAAGTTTGGTGGGAAGATCTTTAAAGAATCTCAAAAACCCTATAGCCTTTCTTTGGTTGATTGACCAAAACATATAAGTTAACTTTATGTGAATGGACTTGACTAATGGAAAACTATGTTTAAACTAAGTTAATTCACAAAGAACCTGGGTGTCTGAGTATTTAACATATTAAATGCTCTGAAATAATAAGAAATATTTATATAAAATTTAACATGAAATTAATTTTAATTTACTCTTAGCTTAGAAGAACTAATTTTGTAATTAGAATTATCCCTAAATAGCTTATGATGTTATCGAAATATTTAGACTTTAACAAAATTTGGAAGATTTAAATTTCCTAGATTTAATTTATTGACAATTATACTCCTAATTAAAAACTGAATTTGTTACCTGTATAACGAAAACTTCATAATTTTTAATTAATACATAAGTTTAATTTTAAAATTTAAAATTTAGCGAATAATATTTGTATAATGAATTTTCTTTTTTATTTTCAGGTAAGATATTGTTACCTATAGTTAAAGAAAGACTTCGTGCAAATTCCTGGTTATCGAGGTAATATCATTATAAAAACTTTTCTTACGAAAGCAAAAAAATATAATTTCAACAATTATTTGTATATAATATTATAATGTCCTTCATAATATCCACATTTTTCCTTCATACAGGGGTGTTCTAAAAATATAAATCAAATATATCATCTTTGCAAGTTGATTGCAATAAATATAAAGTTTTTATATCTACTATATTAGTTCCTTAAATTAGTCCTTTTTCAAAAAGTATAAAAATCATGTTCGAATTAACATATATTTTCAAATTAAATTAAATTTCTAAAAATTATTAAATTGTTAAAAAAGATTAATTTAAACAACTACAAAAATGATATGAAGCAAATAAATTGCTAAAGAGTGAGGAATAAAATTTATGCTGTGAATTAATAATTCAATTTATTCATCAATACATTATTTTATACACAGTTGTAGGTTGTAGGACAAATAATTTTAGAAATCAATTTTAAATTGACAAAATATAAGAACACACCTTATACATAACTCTTTGTCATATATATATATATATATATGTAATGTACATATATGTATATATACAAAAATCAAAATTGCTATATACCATTTTATTGATATTATTCTTATTATTATTATTATTTGAGAAATAATACCTTTTATGATATCTCTTCTATAGACTGTCTAAGCTTTTTAGATTGTACCATTGTGGTAAACTTTGGATTATATATTAGTCCCTCTTGACTTCTGCCCGTATAATACAAACATAACATATTATATTTATATAAAATTCGTTTTTGTATAGCATTTTCACTATAAGAAATGATATCCTTGCAAACATAATAATAAAACAAATTAAATTGACTTTATTCTATCTGTATAGAAGAGAAATATTATATAAGAAATTTATATATAATACAGCAGCAAACCTACAAAATATTTTTAAACAAAAAAAAAGGGTTTCAGTTTTATCTGAATATATGGATGATTTGGAGAATAATAAACAGAAATGTCCACACAAATTTCATGAATCCAATATCATAACTTTAGAAAAAAGGAAACAAACAAACACAATAACAAAAATATAATATACAAAAATATCGTATGAGTATAAATGTATACAAAAAAAAAAATATGAAATTCTGTAAAGGATTTAAAAGATTCCAAGCCAATTGACCACATTTACTAGTATTCTAAATGATAATGGTAATTCTCATGGGTACAAATACCACTAAAGTAATAATGTACTGATGTTGTTTATTTTTTTTTTGCTGGGAATCATCAGATAAAATTGAACTTAAAAAATAAAATTCGAATATTTTTTATAATAGATAAATATTTTTGAAAATCAAATTATATTTTTTTTTCTTCTTTTTTTTGTGAAAATAAAATAAAAAATAAAAAAGAGTTTTCATATTTGTAAAATTGTGTATTCAACTAAAATTACTACGACTTACAATATAGTTACATTATTATATGTTTATATGTACTTTATATATATAAATAGTTGAAATGTCACAAAAAGCTTATAGTATATTGATTATAAAAAAAAAAAACTTTAATATCTTTCAAGGATTTTTCTTCCAATATCTGTAATCAAAGAAAAGAATTATTCTATGTTATATGTATATTTGTTTTATCCTAATATTATTTACTCGTTTTTGTTTCGTTGAGAGAATCCTGAAGGCACTTTTATAATGTTATTATACCGTGTGCATATACATGGAAATAAAACTAAAGAAGAAGAAAAAAAAACCCTTAAAAAATAAAATATTGTTATAGTCATGTTAGCCAAATACAATAAAAATTCCAACACTAACAAAAAATAAAAAAATCTGAATACTCCTGAGGAGAAAAAAGCAATTTATATCGAAAGCACCTTTTTTTTTTATTACCCAAGGGATAATAGAGAAAAACAACTATAAATAAGATGTGAGATACACAAAAAAAAAAAATAATGATACTATTGTATTCTTAATTTATTCCTCCAATCTTTGAAATATAAAGGATATATTTTATTATTGCTATAGTGAGGCGACAATAACTATAATTAAAATAATTATAGAAGGTCATATAATATGATTAAAATAATAATATAATAATAAATAATAGAAAATTATGTTTACTAATTCATTATAATCTAGGGATTGGTTATAAATCCATTCATATAATTATTTATTAATAAATTTAAATATTTATACTTAATTTATTGCTTAATATTATTGATATGAAACTTTTTGAAATTAAAACAAAAAACGAATTTGATCAATAAATGCTACATTTAAATTACTAAAAGACTATAGCGTCAAGCTTAGGAAAATTCAATTAAAATCAACGATTTTATTAGAATATGATCATGAAATATTTCGTATATATTAGTAAGTTATTTTAATTTCTGTGACAAAATAAAATATTAATACAGTATTTAAAGAACATTGAAAATCGAATTTATCTTCTATGCAAATGCTGTTCAAGGAAATTCGCAGCGAATTCAATTAAAAATACTTTTTACAAGTTAAATTTAACTTTAATTAAAATTTAACTTTTTTCAAAAATTCTATATAAATTAAACAATTAAGGAAATTTAATTTTCTTAGATTTAACAATTTTAATGAAATTTTATTATTATAAAATAATATTTATATCATTATATATAGAGAAGAATCTTTATTTAAACTTTAATGTTTTGTTTTAAGTTTTCTGAATCATTGAGAAAACAACATCCGGTTAATGTAAATTTCAATATTCCTTTTAAAATCGAGAAACTTTAATCATATTAAATAATCTTCTATTTTCAAAGATATAGCTTATGTTTTAGTTTCAACAATTTTTTTTTTTTGTTGGGACCTCACATATTTCAGACATGGCTTTTGTTGCTATCTAAATAAAAGGGTAAAATGCTATAAAAGATATAGTTACGCATATTATCAGGTTTATCAAGATTATCCTATTTTTTTTTTTTTTAATAAATAATTTTTATGCTCACGTAGAAGAACTTTGAAAACCTTATATATGCTTAAGTTTTATTGCTTACAGGATCAAAACAGAAATTTCTGAAAAGGATTTTAAAAACAGACACAATAAGCAGAATTTGGTTTTTTGTACATATATTGGGTAATTTTGGTTAATTTATGTAACATAAATTTATATTATATTTGCACAATCGTTATATTTTATTAATATTATTAAAGAAAAGAACCACAAAAGTTATTTTAAAAATCAATTTTTCTTCTCTTTTACATAGTTTTCAATTTTAATGTTGATTAATAAATTGATTTTTGATTATGTTTTTTTTTTTTTTATTTTTTTTTATAAAATTGAAAAAAGGTTCTTAGTAATAATTATAATGGTATATAAAAGTATAATTCGTTTATACTAATATCATAAAATATAATTAAATTTGTTATAAAGGATCTGTTTAGTCATTTGATAGTAATTTTTTATAGTGCCATTCAAAATAATAGATTATTGTTCGAAAAAACCTTTTATAATTGAAGATGTTTATTACAGTGATTAATCGAAAGTTATTTTAAATTAAAAATATATTTACATATTATAAGATATAGTTAGTGTTTTCCACAATTTATAATAAAAATGATATTAAAAAATTTTTTATAATAATATTTTTATTGCAGAACTTAATAACATGTTGATATAATTAATTATACATACATTTTTTTTGGTATATCATGAATTCAAAGTAAATATTTTTACGCAATAATTGTGGCTGATGCAATTTTAACAAATCAATCAATTATTCGATAATTAAAGTTCCTATATTCTAATCAATATCTAAGGTTGGCTTACATACAAATCAATATGATCTTACTGTGTAATCTAAAAAAAATATCGATTTTTGATAATTAATTTCAGTACATAAAACATTTTAAACTCCTTGAATATATAATGCTTTTTATTATTATTTTTATTTTATACGCGAAAAAATAGTAAAAGTTAAATTTTATTTAAATAATTTCATAAAAGATAATTTAATTAATTATTTATTAACCAATTCAGTTTTTTTTATTTTCTGGTTGTTTTTGCTTATGACACGTTTCATAAAAGAAAAAATCTTCATATTTCATGGCTCTTATCCACAATATAACCGAATTAATTTAATTTTTACTCTTAAATCCTCTATATTCTATAGTCTGTCTATATACAATATAAAACTATGATAAGGAATATAATAAGTAAATAAATGTTGTCCCAGATTTATTATATAAAATAAATAATTATTCATAAATTCTGCAACTGAAATATGGTAATGACATTATGCGAAATATTTTGATGCCATTCGAAAATTCGTAGAGTGGTAGGAATGTGAGGTTTGTTGAGGGTCTACTGTATATAATTTAGTATTTCATATATATGTATTATGTATATATATGAATATTATGTATATATATATATATATAATGTATATTATATGTATATTTATTAATAAAAAATGTTGATACAATTTTTCCCTGTTGTCGCAATTATATTTAAAGAAAACAAAAAGAAAATTTCATTTTTCCTGGGGACAAAGTTGAGTAATCATGAATTCAAAATAAAAATAAAAGAATCTGAAAAAAAAAAAAATTTTTTCTCTTATACTGACGAAATTCTACATTAATTAATCAAGATCTTTAAGGAAATACAATCTTTTCCACAAAATTCTACCACAGTAACATTTCGTTTAATTGTGAATGTATCCTTACAAATTCTACCACACTGACATTACACACATTATATTAATTTTTTTAATAATGGATAATTAAGTATTTTTTTTATTATTATTTTAATATAGAAATTTGTATTTAAATTTATATATTTTACAATTTTTTACTGAATTTAAATAAAATATATAAAATAAAATGATTTGGTAGGTTTAAGAAAATCTTAAATAAAAACTATTATATTTGCACACATTTGCAATAGGAAATTTTTTCTAAAATAATGGATATCAATTTTGCTGGCAATCAATCTAATGCCAGCTTTTTCTAAGCAAAGATTAAGCAGAGAATAATAGATTTACATTTCTACTTTTATTCAAATTTTCGTAAAAATTAATTGCACGTATATAAACTTCAAAAATTAACATCTACTTTACAGTGTTATTATTACAACTATGGTAATTATTTTCCCAGATAAACATTGAAATACATTAAATGTATGTATTAAAATAACAAGCAACATAATGAAAAGATACAAATATATGTACATATATGAATTCAACAATATTTTGTTTTTTTTTTTTTAATTGAAAAATATTTTCCAGTAATAGAAAAGGCAATAGTAGGTACATATTTTTCCAATTTATTGAATTTAAAATTAATATTACCAATTAATTTTATGAAATATTCAATTATTTAAATACAACTAAAAATATTTATTTTTATCGAAAATATTGATAATGTTATTTGGAATGCACTATCAATACTTTTAAATCACAACAATTTTCATAAAATCTAGTTTTACTAATTTAGTATTTGAAAATATAATTTAAATTTAAAAAAAAAATATTCTTCCAAAATATATCTTTTTGATGCCTCAGTAATATTTAGATTAATTTCTATAATTTTCTTAAAACTCTTTAAACCCAGAAAATTAATTGATATGAAATTCAAGTATAATATCAAAACAAAAAAAAATCATTAGTCAAAACAAAATATACCTTATACCTTTCATATAAAACTACCCATGTCAATCACATAAAATAGCAGGATTATTTTTCTACGTAATTATTAATATCTATATTATATGTGTATATGTGAATAATATACACATATAATATAGATATTAATTCGATCATGCAGTAAATAAATTGAAGACCTTTTGGTATATGTGGCTTTTCTGTGGACATTTCTTGGATACACCAATTGTAATAATTGTCAAATTTGACAAATGATTTTGTTAATTTATTGGAAAATAAAAGACAATACAAAATAATTGAGGACCTTTTATCTAACAATGCAAAGAGTTTGAAAATTAAATACTTAATTTTCAAAGTGAAAAATTAAAAATAAGTATAATCTTCACGATTTTATTTTGTAGTGCTTCCATTTCACTGTAAAAAAATGGAACTTTATTCCTAATTAATTGAATCGTATTATTCATATCTATATTGATGGTAATAGAAATTTGAATAGCTGGATTTAATAGAATATTATTGATAAAAATATAGTATTTTATATATTGAATATTGAAGTTATCGTTCGATTTTAATATAACAATTATCTCATGTTGTATTTACATTTTCCAAAAGCCCTTAAATTTCTATTTCTATATATATATTGTACTATAATATAACATTATTTTAAATACGTGTATATAAAGTAGAAAAAATATTTTTTTTACATAATAATTCGTAATTTTCAATTATTTTAATTTAGTATACAATTATTCATCCATCAGGAAAAAGAATTTCTTATACAAGATATCAATTTCTATACAATTTTCTTTGTTATATATGTACATCTTTATTTCTATTTAACTACAAATATTTTCCTTTTCTTAATTTGTATAATTGGTCAGAAATGAACAACACAAAGAGAATCAGAAAATATGTAAAGGAAAAAAGTTTGTGATTAAGGTCGTCCCATCTTAAACAAACAAAACATCAAAATATAGAAACAAAATTTCATTTTTTTCTATCTATCTAATTTGTTGTTGGTTGTATACTTTTTAGTAGAAATAATTGTGTAATCAGAAAATGTGTTGTAAAAAAAAAGAAGGAATATTTTTTTCTATTATCATTTCGCTATGGTATCTTCGCCTATGTCCAATTATATTGTCCTTCAAATCTCTGAGTTCCTCTATTATGTATTATCATAAGTCCGGTAAATTTAAATCTAGAATTGGATGCCTTCGTTTCGTTAATATTCCATAACAACAAACAAAAAAAAATACACACAGAAGATTATCCATTTACTCACTGGGATAATCTTCTGTGGCTATATTATTATGTACAAGCATAACTATGTTAAGAATCTGTAAGGCACGCATAGAAAATATATAATAATATACATATTATATACAATATATAAAAAAAGAAAAAGAAAATGGAAATCTCATCTTCATTTCGTATTCTTAGCTCGTATCTCAAAGATAATGCCCGGACATTTACTATCAAAAAAAGGCAATATAGAGAGATAAATGATTTATATCTTACGTAGAAAAACTATATGTATATGTGTATATATATATATACAATAACAGAAATAAATTATAAAATATTTAACGAACAACAAAATAAAAAATTAGATTTCTTATATAACATGACATAGAAGAGCAAAAAATAAAAATTACTAAAACTTCAATCAAACAAATTAATACAGACTAGATAATGTAAAGCAAATAAATTTATATATATTTAAAAAAAAAAAGGGAATTTATTTTTATATAAAATTTCATTTAATATATACATATATGATTTATATGATATCTAATTATGTTTTTTTATAAGCTTGTCAATTTCATATAAATTTTATTTATACTTTTGTATTATTATTATTATAGAAAGGACATATTCTCAACCAACCAGAAATGAATAAAGTTCTATTTTATGTATCTTCTCTAAACCGTGAAATTGGCTTCTTTTTGCTTTGTAATTTTTCTCTTTTTTTTTTTCTTAAGTTACAAAATTTCTAATTATGTAATTAGTATGTTAATAATATACTTAGCAAAATTTTGTAATATAAAAAATATATAATTTTATTCATAGCCAATTAGTAATTAATCCATTTTTTTCCTATCCTTACTCAATTTTTTCTCTCTCTAATTTCTATATTTTGTTATTAAACCTATTTAATTATTTAAATACATTGAAATGCATGCTAGAAGGAATTACATAAGCATTAAGGAGTATATATATAGTTTGAAGAGTATTAAATTTTTATAATCAAATAAGAATATTCCATTACCCAGGTATACTTCCCTCTAAGTAAACTTAAACATAAGTATACTGGATTAATTTTTAAATTGTCTGTTAGTAATCGGAAAAATGTTCTCTAAAAATTTGTCAAATTGAAATTACTCTAAATTTTGTAACAATTATTAAATTGTATAATCATTAAATATTTAAATTATTCACTATACATTTTAATAATTATTATTATAAAACTCTGAAGAATTTCAAGAACAATTTTAATAATAAAAAAAAAATTTAATCCCAATTTCAAATAAGATAATTTTAGTTAAAAAATTTAAAATATTAAATTTTCCCAAATTTTCGGTAATAATAATATTGTGAGAATTGAATGAAATATTATAATAATTTCATTTAATGTGCTAATAAATAAATATTATATATATATGTATACATATAATATGGCGACAAAATTATGCTTTTATATTAATGTGTATAAATATTTAATATTATTATTCACCTAAATTTTCATTAATTTAACATTTTTTTATGAACATGATATTTTAATCCTATATTATAATAAGTTATTAAACCAAGAAAAAATCAGTCTATATATAATTAAAGAAATATTAACGAAGCTGATGACAAGAATTTATATGTTGTACTAAAATATTGTCATAAAAAATAAATACGTTTTTTCTCTAGATTTAAACAGCACAATTTTAAAGAATAATATGTTGAATGTTATAAAACAATATTATATGAATATTCGTATTCGCTATACATTTACTTATACAAACATTACAGAAACTAATTAATTGATATTTTTTTATCTTTTTATCAAAAAACTGTTATAAATCATATAGTTTTCCGCAATACTGTTTCCATCAGACACAAAATAAAGTATCCTATCTATGATAGAATGGATAATGGAAAATATCATGTACAAATATTCATAATATTAAACATAACCATGATTGATTACATATAATATTGTTAATGATCCCTGTACGCTAAAAAAATACATACATATTATTATATAAAATTTATGTATTTCTAGAAATTTTATGTTTCTATGTATAAAAACACCAGCATAAATTTAATTGCATTTGTTATTTTCATCAAAATTTTTATCAATGTTTTTGAAGATTATACGAAAATTATCCGTTAATATGTTTTATAGGAATTATTTTACATTATGGGTTAGGTAAAATTAGTCCTTTTTAGTTTTCAAATTACCATTTTTTTTCAATTATTAATAATTAAAAAAGTATTGGTGCAGAATCCTTTTATTTTGAACATAAATTAAAATTCATTTGATTTGCAAAAATATCAATGCAATTTGAAAAACGATTAATTGGAATGGAAAAAGTAGGAATTTGGCTCACCAATGTTATTATAAGGATTCCATTAAATATTTTTATTTAATAATTTTAAATATGTTATTAAAAAAAAAATGAAAATGAAAATCCTTTTTTTATAAAATTTATAAATTAAAGTGAAAAATGAAAATTATGTTTACGAGTATAACAAAAAAAAATCAGCAATAATAAAAAAATGAATTCTTATTATCAGTTTTTCTTACTATTCTTTTGTCTTTTATTATATTTGTTTAAAAATAACCAACGCATACATATACAAAGAATTCTCAGGATTAGGTCAAGAAAGTTTTTTTTTTCTTCTCTTGTTCTGTGAAAAATTGTTTTGTAAGGATTCGCATCTTAAACGGATCAGAGTAAGAACATGAATTTGTTTTTCCTAAAAAAAAAAAAAAAGAAGTGGAAACAAGAAATACCTTTATTAGGATTAAGATTTTGTTTTTTTTTGTAAAGAAAATTCTTTTACAAATCATCTTAACTAAAATAAATAAGAAAAAAGAAAATTAATATTGTTATACCAGTTTATTTTTGTGCTGTTGTTATTATTAATGCCATGATAATTCAATCACTCTGGTTGACATTTTCATGAATTTTCTTTGAATTTGATCATACTCGTAGTTGTATATTTAATACCGGGTTAATAGAATTTTTTGTAGGTGTTAAATAAATGTATTAGTGGTATTTCTCTCTATCATTAATTTTAGAAAATTATATTTTTTATTTAATATTATTTGTTAATGCCGGGGTTTAGGTGGAGCTCTTAGCTTTCAAAAATGTTCGTTTGGATATTTTACTTCAAAGATTTCTTGATTTAAAAAAAAATATTGTAATCATCGATATTTAAATAATGTGTGCCAGTATCAAAAATGGACATTAGAAAAATTGTTGTATATAGCTATTTATGATTTGTAATCCTGATGAAGTAGGAATACAAAATTTCTTGTTATCACGCCAAAAATGAGATTTAAAACAAAGTTCTTAACTATTTTGTTTATTTAAATAGAAATGCTTTAATAAATAATTTTTAAATTTTAATAAAAATTAAATTCATTATTACATTATTAAGACTTATAACACATACAGGAAAAAATGTCTTTTAGTTTATTTTTATAAACAGTTTTTATGTGTTCAAATTTTATCTCCCCCAAACTTATATATAAAACTATAATTTTTTGTTTTGAAAATGGAATGTCATCCAGGGATTTCTAAAAGTTTTTTAACAAAAAATTCAATACCAAAACTTGTTAAAATTTATATAAAAAAATAAAGTATAATTTTAAATCCTTTCATGAAAGATGAGGGCAAAATCTTTTTTTGGATCTACACATATTTCTACTTTGAAATAAAAACAAAATGGAAAATGGTCAATGTGTTAGTTACATAATAATGCTCGTATTATTTTATTATAATTTGAATAATCCTTTTACATTTATTTTCGTTAGAAAATATAGAAAAATAATTTTCAATTTTTTTATAATTGTTGATAAAAAATTATAATTGAAATTAGGTGTCAATTAACATGTTGAGATATAAATTAAACGTATTTCATTACTTATTGATATCCATCTGATTAATGAATAATCTATAGATTATTTAAGGATAAGGACATGAGTGTATAATTTTTAACTTTAAGTATTCCTAAAGCTAAGTAATTCAATAGCATATAACCTAATTAAATCTGAACGCGCGGAGGTTTTTTGATTGTACAACATCATTTGTCACATGAAAATCAAAATCAAAATTTAAAAGAATTCTTTATTATAATAATAAAAAAATTAAGTTCCATAATAGATTTTTATATAACCACCCTTTGACATATAACTATAAACGACCTTACATATATAATCATTTCATTTTATTTTCAACATTGACTTCTATATATATACTTCTATATATGTATATGTATATATCGCACCATCAGGCGGTATTCTGTGCCAAAAAAAAACATATGCAACTAGAAAAAGGATATAATTTATATATGTATATTATAAAGTCCCAATCCAAAAAGTATGGAGGATAAATAATAGCATTGTCATCAAAAATTTTAAATTGAAGAAAAACACTTCTAAAATTTCTATATTGTAATATTCATAAAAAATTTTGTGTTGGTGTGTTTACACAATGTACAATATTGTGTTACATAAATATAAACTTCCCAGTTGACAAGCCTGTTAGGCAAAAGTAAAATAAACTCGATCTTTTCGCACTGTAATTTAAGTATACAAACATTAACTTTTGGGTTATACCAGCATCATTCTTTACATACAGTCTACATTCTCATTGGAGTGTTCAGCAAAAAGAAAATTTATCTTATTGTTTTAGCGCATTTGAAAAAAAAAAAATAGAAAAGAAAAATTAGAAATTTAATAAATAAATTGTTACTGGGTTGAATTCAAAGGCAATGTTATTTAAAGAGTCTTCTTTTGCCATAGATGTTTCTTTGAACAAGAAAAAACTTTAATTATACTTTAATGAGTTTTTAAAAAAGCGTTTCTTTAAATGGTTATTTACTGTTACTGGTTAAACTTAATATTTTATTCTCCAAAGGAATTTAACTATTTTTTTGTTAAATAACATTTTCTTGCAATTTATCTGGGGAAGTAATTATGCTAAATAAGTATTCTCTCATAATAAATTCCTATGAAATAAATATTTTTAATTCTAGAAAAATATTTAAACAATCCGCTACAATGATTTTCAAATTAAAGGATTCAACTTTATGACACAAAATAAAATAAAGCTTATTTGTTTTTCATTTTAATTTTTCGAAAAACCAATAATTGAACATCATAAGTTGTTGTTAATTTTGATACCGTTTTACTACTTCAAATTAGATGATTTTTTTTTAGTATAATTCACGACAGAGGCTTCGATGTCTTTATAAGCTGACTCTGCTTTAAATTTGACTCACTAAAAAGCCATAAGTTTGTTACAATAAATAGCCTCTCCGCTACAGATGAATTTATGGTTTGCAATTCATATAAAATTAATAGACCTAATAGAATTTGTGGGGAACCTCTATCGTGCAGTTGAACCAAAAGAAAAAGAAGAATGCATAAGAAAATTGCTTGAATATTACGTAAAATAGAATAAATAAAAATAAATATTTTAATTAAAATAAAATTATTTGTATACTATATACTTTCAAATTAAATATACGTCATCTCTTTATTTTTCGAACTTCTTCTATTAAATAAATATTTCTAGTACAATTAATTATAATATAATTGCAACAACAAAATAAAAATTAATCGAATTAATAAAAAAAAAAATACAAAGAATTTTAATATACAATAACGTTTATTTAACATGAATCCTTTATAGTCTCTGTAATAATTAATAAAATGTTATTATCTGCGTGTTTTTTGCTACTATGAAAATTATTTTGTACCTCGATTTGATAACGACAGCCAAAAAAAAAAAAAACTATTACGAAAAGAAAAGAATTTGTATAATTAAATGTACGCGTTTATTTGACTATTTTACCCTTAAGCACATTGATATGTCACATCATCAGTATGTATTATATTTAATTTTCCTTTTTTATTGCTATGGCTGCCTAATGCTTCATCTTACATATAATACCTTTAGCATTTAGCCCTTTAAGCGTTTCTTGTCTATATTGTAATAAAAATTTTTAGCTTTTTCTATACACATTATTACAAAACCAGCAATAAATTTTGTGTATATGTTATTTTTTGTGTAGATTGTGTAAAATTATTTGTTGCTGAATTAATACAGAATCAACACAACACCATATAACATCATTCTTATTTTACTGATTATAATATTACATATACATGATACATATCCCTATTAATGATTAAATTTTCGGTGATTCTATATAAAAAATTGGTAAATTATAGAAGCAAATGAGGATATTATTGTCAGGATCAATTGTTTGTAAAGGAAATAAAATTTATATATGTACATACATATTAAATTAAAAGGTAGCACGGTTTTTGTTGTATATATAAGGATATGTTTTTTATTTTAATTATATTAAAGTGTGGTTGGAGTTCATAAATTTTATGTTTTCTTTATTAATGTATAATTTTATCTTATTTATTCTATATAATAGCAATAATATGCACATTTCCATGAATATTTATTTCAGTTATATACTTTTTAAGAATAAATCAAGATAATTATTTTTTTTAATATATATAAAAATTAATACTCTACATTTTGCTTATGGTTATATTTTCGTAATTTATATATTATAAATACTTATGTATATTTCTTGATAAATTTATTATTTGTAACTTGCAGTTCTGGAACATATAATTAAAAAAAAAAAGACTTTAAAATATAACGTAATAAATATAGTATTAAGGCTTATTTATGTACAGTCCCCATAGATGGAATCCATTATATTTAATTAATATTTACTCTATAGTCTACACCACGATTATATTATGATAGACTATTTTTTTTTAACTTGACGAAAACCACAATATCAAATGTATACTATAATGTTGTCATTATATGATGTTTGTTATCTTCTGTTGTACATATGTACACATTTGTATAATATGAAATGATCGAAAATATTCATGATAAAAAAAATATAGATACATTTTTTTAAATAATTTTAAACCTTGTTATATCTTTTTCTATTTATACATCATACTTATGTTCCATACGCCTAACATTATATCCTAAATACAATTTTTTGAATTAATAATAATAATAACAAAAATTAAATTAAAATGATAAAAATCTTTTCGCATCATATCACATGCTAATGGCCTATCAGTAACAAAGTGTATAAAGGATTTTCACGCAATATTGATATATTACATATTTATACATTACATAGATAAAGCCTTTGTGCTCTTCTCAGGACCTTTTTTTACATCAGTCTAAATTAATATACAGATTTATATACTCGACAGATTTATATGCTACGACAGAATTATATACTCGGTATTTACCAACTTCAAAAAAAAATATATATATATTTAATTATTAAAAACCATATAATTTTAACGTTACGTGTTAAACTACATAATATCCTTTTTGGTTTTTGTATATTATTAAATCAATTTTTGTAAAATAGATTTGTATGTATAGACGAATGTTTAAAAAATGTTATTTGTTTTCATGTTGTTAGTTAGTCGTCATAGTATTACATCGAAATTGAGTTGTTAAATATTATGTAAAAAATTTCATAAATTATTATTTTAAATAAAAAAAACAACAACAATATTTTAATTAAAATTTATTTTTTATGTTCATTGAACAATTTAAAATTAATTATAAAAATTCGGTATGGCATAATTTTATATAAATATGGTAACAATATGGAAAAAACCATGGGTGATTGTTTTTGATTAGTTAACTTAACAACACTTGACACAGGTACAAATTTTTGTAAATATAATTTAAAATTAAGAAACTTTTTAATTACATTTTTTATTTCATTATTTGAAATATATTTTAGATTTAATTTAAATTGTGAAATATAATTTTACTATTATTAAAAGAAATTTAAAGCCTGAGACACAGTGGTACAGCGAATGTTGTAATTTTAAAATCCAATGTTAACTGTAAGACTGTGTCTTAGTTTTTGAAATGAATACATCAAATTTTTTTATTATATTTTTGCAAAATAAAATTAATTATAATTTCTTAATGGTCATAATTCAGAAATTGATAATGATTATCAATTAAATAAATTTATTCAATTAGAATTTTCCTGATTAAGGAAAATTATGTAAGGATTTAATATTTTATTCTGATTAATATTTATTTATAATGTTAGTGCTATTAGTTTTCTGGAAATTAATATTACATAGTTATGTATTTAAGCCCATAACTAATTAAGAGAAAATGATAATTGAAATGTTAAATGATTAAGCACAGTTAAAACAAACCATTCGTTGAAAACTAAAGTTTGTGTTTCTATAAGTGCTCACACGGCAATTTAATCTACGTAATGCAGGATTTTGTAACAGTCGAGCTCAATCGTAGATATTAAAGTATACTTCAACCAAAAGTGGTCCTTGATTGATTTAATAAATCAATGATATTGATTTAAAAAAGCTCACTTTAAACATGAACTGGAAATTGAACTATAATTAATGAAAGTTAAAGTACGATACAAGAATCAACTTTAATACTTAATAATCCTTTTATGTGCTATATAAAGAACTTAATTTTTTAACTTTGAATATCAAATTATTGTTTTAAAACTTTAATCCGAAAATATTTTTTTTTATTTTTTTTTGCATTTCAACATTTATTTATGGGATTATTAATTGTAAAAACTTTTAAATTAATTTTAATATCATTTATAGTCTATTTAATGATTATATTATTCATCTTTATTTTGGACTAAAAGAACTTTTTGTCTTAAGATTTTTGGTATTTTTTATGTCCATAATTATTGAATTGACCACAGAAATAGATTTTTTTTTCTTAAAAGGAAGAGCTTAAAAATAATTTGACAATTTTTTTTTTTGCAATCATAAATTTATAAATATCTTAAAATAAAATTGCGCTTCAAAAAAAAATCCAAAAAGAAAATACAAGAAACAAATTATAGAAATAACCGCAAAGTTTTCTTGAACTGAAAATAAAAAAAGTAAATATTTTATTCAAACATTTTATATTGCCAGAGAAAGAAAAGTTTAATTAACACATCAGTGATTCATTATACCAATAAAAACTTTTCTTTAACCAATTTTCTAGGACTCTTTTTTTTTATCGTATCGTTATAGAGAGCAAAGGAATAACAAACCATCTTGAAGGCAATTTTATCTTTAATTTTCGTTTACTACTTTATAAATGTAATAATTTCTACCCTTCTTTTTTTCCTATATTCGAATAGAAAAAAATTATTATATAATTATTTAAAGAAATGGTTTACTACTATATATCAACCCTTTTTTGGAGGGTAAAATTTCTTGATATAAACTACTAGTAAGTTATTTTTCTTTATAAAATGGAAATAGAGTATATACTATATAAGGATTGTTTGTTAAAGAACGTGCAATTTTAATGTAGCACACAATTTTATCTAATTTGTGGGTAAATTAATGTAATATTTCTTTCAAAATCAAGTTATGATTTTATATATATATACAGATATTACTTAAATTAACAAAAAAAAAAATTACTTGAAATACAATTATAAGTTAATTTATTTAAAAAAAAAACTTTCTACTATATTTTAATTTAATGAAGATTTAAAGGGTTAACAGAAATCCCACCGATTGGAATTTATTTGCAAATCCTTTTAGCTCAGAAATTTATTTTTCTTCTCTTTAAAATAATCAATGTAAGATTTTTATACCATGATTCTTCGACCAACCGTACTGATAAATATCCAGGGCGCTATTTAACTTTTCTAGATTTAACTATGTGTTTTATTTTAGAAGATTAGTATTAAATATTTTGTTGGCCGCATGAGTAAAATCTTCGGTGGAGATAAATTTCTATATATTAAATTTATAAACAATTAAATTATCGCTTTTTTCCAAATGAATGTACATTATCTTCTAATAGGAACTGCGAAAATTCAGTAATAACATAACGCAAATGGGGATTTTGTTTAAAATTTAGCCATTTTAAAATAAGTTAAATACAATATTTTAATCATTACAAAATTTCTTATTTGAAATTTAAATTAAATAATTGCCTTTCATTACAGTCGAATCCACAATCAATTTGCAAATAGAGAGACACCTTCAAAAAACCCTTTTCTGTCAAATTAAATAGAATAATAAAACTTTTATTTTATTTGACATTTTTTCAGTGGTGAATTTTTTAAATCCATATTCAAAAAACTTGAAAGTTAAACAGAAACCTATAAAAAAGGTGTGATGTTTTTAGGTTTTATGTTTTTTAAAGAAAGTTCTAAATGTTATGTATATCTTCACCATATTATTTCAGATTGAGGTAGTTTATACATATAGCAATGTGTATTTTAAATTTTGTCAATAAAATTTATCAACTTTTTTTTTCTGAAATTCATATTAAAGGAGAAATGTTTTATAATCTTTTAACGAAAATATATTCATTCGAAAATTCCATATATAAAAAAAATATAAAGGGTACGGTCAATAATTCAGTCTCTATTTTATTGAAATTTATTAATTTATTCATTTAAAAAATCATAGAAATAAAATTTTTATTTTGCATTTTTAAAAATTAATAATTTAGTTATGTTTATTCTTAACCCGAATTTTATTTATTAAGGATAGATAAAACACTCATGGGTTATTGTGTTTGGTGTTGTCTACTATGTTGTATATTATAAAATTTAAAAGATTTATGCTTCCGGGTTCTTTATAGTTACATAAAAAAAATTATTATGTAGATAACACTAATGTAATATAGAAAAATAAAATATTTAGATATTCCCATGAGTTTCGATGACTTTTTCGCATATCTAATGGGAATTTTTAACATTGTTATTTTCAAATATTTTGTGTTTCGGTGGTCTCTATTATATATATGAGCGTCGAAATGTTTAAAATTTTTAGATACATACTTTTTCATATTATTTTATTGTCCTTTTATTTCAAATGAAAAGGGTTAAACATCTGCGCGACAGCAAATATATTCTTGTATATTTTATTTCAAATTTGCAATAATAAAAAACAAAAAAAAAAAAGGTTGATCCCTAAAGGATTTTTGTTCCTTTCTTTTAGTCGAGAAAAGTAAATTTTTGTTTTTGGTTTTATTCGGGTTAGATTTGAGCTTAGATGACATTGTAAATATGTATTATGTAAAAAAGAAAATAACGAAAAAAAAATATAATAATCTTTATTTGAAAAAAAATAATCAAGGATTGAGATTTTAAAATAGTGATACTATATATTGCACACTTTTACATATTTTTCCATTTCTTGGGAATTCAATTGAAAAAAAAAGAAAAGATTTTCCCATTTCGCCACAAATCAAATAATGCTTTAATCAACACAAAAAAATAAAAGAAAAATCCCAAAATAATATTTAGTTATCTTAACATTTATATTGTTGTCGATAACCTTAAATTTAGTAAAAGGTTTTCTTATGCCTATTCTGAAAAAAAAACAATTCTTGAGCATGAAAAAAGAATAATTTGGGTTTTTTTTTGTAGTTTGGTGAACACAATCAACCCATGAGTGTGAGCTAATATAACAAAAAACTAACATACACCAAAAGCAGGTGTAATCTTAGATTGTCGTAATTCTAACCCATTGTAAGCTATTGTAATTATAGAATTCCTTTTAATTAATCTACTTATCTATGTTTATGTATATTTATTTAAACAATCAATATACTCATACATAATGATTTTTTGTAACATACATATTTATGGATACAATTCAATAAAAAGTTGGGGACCCTGAATTTCAATCAATTGTAAGAAATATAAGAATGCCTAAAATTATGATGTTATAGAGACATTAATACAATGATAACATTTAGTAAATAATTAAGCAAAATGGAAAATCCTTTGAAAATTTCTATAATCAAATACTAAAAGACTAGTGGGAAAAATATGTACTAAAATTGGTTTATAAATTGACTATAACTTTTGGAATTTGTACGAAATTATTTTTTTGACAAATAAGAAAATGTCTTCTCATATTTAATAATAACTTTAATTCTTCTTTAAATTATTTTAATAATTTAATATACTTTTTTCCTCTTTTACAGGTATGTAAAAACAAAAAAGCTTTTCGTAGTTATTTAAATAGTAAGTATAAGAACCAAAAATTTTCTACCAGTAAAAATGAATGTTGTGATTTTCACCAAAGTTGAAAAAATATTGAAAAGCTCTTTAGAAAAAGCCTTGCGCAACACAAAAATAATTTAAATGGGGAAAATTGTGTGTTAACTTCGAAGAAAATTAATTGTACATTTCAAGAGGTATGACACTCTGGTTAATTGTAGATAGAGAAATTGTTTCGTTTCTATGGATATTCTACTATTTCTTAACTAAATATCCTTTTACGTACGATAGTCTCATCTGTTCTTTTCAAAACAATGCGTAATAATTGCTAATATAATACCAGAGGGCCGGGAATTCGAAATTTTCCAGTAGTTCAGTTCAATCCTGATGCCCAACCAGAATTATAAGTAATGTAAGGTAAACAATTATATAAATTTTATTCAAAAAATCGAACTTTAAAGTCCTTCTCTTACATTATGTTTATTTTCTTACATAAATTTATAAACAATTTTGAATAATAATGCAGTTATAGGATAAATATTAAGTTTTGTTATCGTAGTGGTTTGGCATCATTATCAATCATTATATATATGTAGATAGATCAAACCAATTCAATTGCCTAATTAGACCCATTTCATTTTTGTTTTAATTCAATCAGTAAATTAATTCATATTATATGTATTAATTAACTGAAATTATTTTAGTATATAATGTTTGAGTGTATAATTAAATCCGAACTGAAATTTATTTGTAGGCCGACAATTAATTAATTTTAAATACATATATGTATATTTATATGTGAATTTTACAAATTTTGCAACATGTCTCAGAGCTTCCATTTTTGATGAATTATAATTCAAGCATATAATGAGCAACATAAATATGATAAACACTATTAAAGTTTTATCAATTTGTTTTTTCGAAATAAATAACTAAATAGAAAAAATAACAACATGAATAATAATAAAACATTCTTATTAATTGAAAAGCTGACTAAGGACTTAAATGCTCCATTTAGCAATCATAATGTTAACAATAAATTAAGAAAATTGCCTTGGATAGGTAAATTTTAACCAGTAATTATTTCATGGATAATTAAATTTAATGTTAGTCCATCAATTCAATTAAAATATTATATTGTTTATATAAATATATTAGAAATTATTGTTCGATGTTTTATTTTAGAAAACTGCTATACATTTCTCTTTATGTTTTATAAAATTAGCTAGATTATTTTCAATGTACCAAGGGTATCTATATTCAAATGTACTGCATAAATAACATTAGTATTATAAGTAGAGTTTTCTTAAATTATAAGAAAATAAGCACAAATTTATTTGGAGTTTCAATATAAAACCGACAACTTCAAATCATATACAAATTTATGGTTAGTTTAAAATTAATGAATTGTTAAGCATATTATTGCAAATACAATATATTTTCTTACAAAATATGAAGGACTATATTCTTTGTTTGTTGTTACTTTTAGGTTAAGTACATATATGTATAATAGATATAGAAGTATTTCGAAATCATCTAGTTTTAACCCTATGTGTCAGATATATACGATTTATCAATAAACATATATTTTACAACTGCATTTAGAATTTGATGATTTATTTATTTTGAATGTAAGTAATATTAATTACAGTCAAGCTATTCAAATAATGTCTAATAAGATTGTCGATTTTAGCTTTTTTTAATATTATTAAAATAATTTTAAACCATCAAAAATATTTTCAAGCCTTAAATAAAATATTATTTAAACTGTTCATCCCAGATAAATAAATACAAGAAATGAATGTTTGCAGAATTTTAAAAAAAAAATTATATAAAATTCAAGTATATAAAATTCAAGAAAAGTATAAATTATTCTGATACACAACTGCTTTTAAAAATATTTAATGGTCTTTTTTTATAAAATGCTGCAAACATAATTATTGTACATCAAGTGGCAATCATAAATTCAGTGCAGCTTCATGTAAATGTAAAGCAATGACATTCTTCCATAAACATATTTTTACCGTGTAGAAGGTACAAGGAGTAATGGATTTGAATAAGTATTCCCGAGATGCAGTAGAGTTAACATTTATACATCAATTATTTGCTTTTAAATTGGAATTTGAAATATATATTTACTTGGAACATCTTTTGCATAAATCAAAAGGTGTTCTACATTTTTTAAGTCAACTTTTCTTTAAGAATTATGAAATATTTTCAAGATATCACTTTAAATTTTTTGAACAAAATTTTTTTTTGCATTTAAAACCCTTCAAATCAAACATTTTTTTTATTAAATTTCAATAATTATTACATAGGATACGATTATAATATAAAAATCTTAACAAATATTTAGGAATATACTCGTAATATTTAATTTTTTGTTTTATTCAAGATGTTCTTGTAAATTAAATTCAAATATTTTTATTTCCATTTTTTTTAGGTTACGATCTATGTTCTAAATATGTTCTCCTTTTTTTTTGCTCTTCACATTTTCTAACACTTAAATATACTTTTAAATCTTCACCATATTCACTTATGGATATTATTTTGAAAACAGCTTCCTGTTGAAAATATATTATACGATTATAATTTTGTAATGAAATTGTACATTTAAAGTTTTGTACACAATCTGTGAATATTATTTTTATTGCACAGCTAATTTAATTTTGTTAAATATATATACACAACGTTTCCTTAAACTTTTTTAATGTGAAAAAAAAAAGAAAACAAAATAATTTGGATTATTTTTTATTATTCTATATACCAAAAATTAATTTACAATTATAGATTTTAATAGCACATTTGAAATAATTACATGAAATGAAGAAGGACAGTAACTTAATATAAACATGACAATATGGAAAACATTAAATATGCTACAAAAACTTTTGTACCAAACTTTATCTAAAAGTTAATTTCATAAACATTTCCAACTAATTCAGGATACCTAATGCAAATAGTAAGATAGTTTTTACTGTGACTCTGTAATTATAGATTTGGTGTTAATAAGCTGGGTATAATTTTTCAAAAGAAATAAGTAAATGACATTTTTTATTGCAAATAGTATCATTCCTTTTATTAAACGAAATGTTAATAAATCAAAAAAAATTATTAATATTTTTTCAAAAGACTAACATTAATTTCCTGTGACCTACAATTTTTTACACTTTTTTACACCCTCTGTATAAAAATTTTAAGAAAGTGTAGGTGAAAAGAAATTGCTAAAATGAATTGACACAAATATTTTGAATAATTTTTCATTTACCTTAATTTAAATTTTCTAGGTAGTCAGTTATAATTACATATGTGCATATACCGATTAAAAACAATGCGCTACATTTAGGAACAAGTTATAATTTTTTAGATTCAAACCTAAAAAATTTTTTAAGTTTACATACTATAAAAAAATATAATAATCCCCTTTGAAAGCTTTATAAAATCCTGCGCGGGAAAATAAATTTTTTGGTTATTATTTTTTAAATTTTGTTCGCAGGATATTTGACTGGACCAACAAAATGTAAATGTTGTGAGAAATTATTTTTAGTTTTAATGTATCAATTCGTCAGATAACCACGGTACACTTAACTAGTAATTTAACTCTTAACTAGTAACTATACAATATTCAAAAATACGCGAAATTTCTAAATTATTGTAAAACGAAATTATTAATTTTTGTTCATATTCGGTGTATGAATGACGCGCAAAAGTTATAATAAAATTATTATAAATGTTCCTCTATTTGGATAACATTTTTAGCACTGATATGCTATTTTATAGTCTGCTCAAAGATGTAAGTTAAACAATAATATTGTTTGTAAAATTTAAAGATTAAATTTTAAATATGAAAAAAAAAAACGAAATATACGAAATATTTTTTTTTTTTTAAATAATTTTACAAGAATATAAATAAACTTTTGTAAAACTTCAAATTAATTTTAAAATGATAAATATTTTCGAGCAATATCAAATGGAAATATAATATAGTTACGTTGCAGCAAAAGATAAAAATAGTTTTATAAAATCTTTCTTTGAATAATAATAATAAAATCTAAATTTTTTAATCCATATTATTATTTACAAAAAAAAGTCACTCTGATCCCTAGGACAGTCGAGTTGAACAAGGAATTTTATTACATTAAAACTTTAAATTTATTATAATTTACAATGTTAGCTTTCTAATATTGCAATGCAAATTTCTTGCAAATATCAAATTCCATTATAAAATAGATTTTCTTTTATTTATAAATTTCACTTAAATTAAATAAATCACTTTGTAGAATTGTATTTGAGATTATGTTTGTTTTATTGTCGTTGTTGATTTTTTAAAATTGGAATTAATTTTAAATTTTCATTAATTTGAAAATGCATTTAAAGTTTAATATAAAATTGATTAAATAAAAATTAAATAATTGTATTGATTAAATTAAAGCTTAATAAATAAAAGCTTCATAATATTTTTTTTTGTGGTAGTCAAATAACAATAATTTTTATACCTCTTTTCGTATCTCTTTCTAATTTTGCTGGAAAAATAATTAGTGTTTAAAAAAGCTGAATGTTTAGATCGACCTTAAATCATAAAAATTTGAATTTATCTCTAGATTTTTTACTTTCCTTATATATAATATTCTATATAAAATAATTTATTATACGATTATAAATGAAATACAAAATTAGATTTTGTTATATTTATTTAGAAGTTTTATTATGTACATAAATGTGTGCAATTGCATTTGAGAGTTGTTTTATTGTATAGTATATTTCTTAATGTGATTTATTCGAAAATTTCCATTTATATGTTAAACAATGTTGGTAGATGTTTGCTTACAATGTGTATTTCTAAACTTGTATCAAATTTTCAAAAGTTATTCTACCAAATTACTTTTTTTATATTATAATTTATTTTTAGAAACTTTCTGAAAATACTGTATAGTTTAACATTATTCTAAATTTTCTTAACCCCTACCAAGGTAGAGTAAAATTAACCTCTTCTAAAGTAATATTTGATATGTGTATTTAAGTAAGTAATTTTACAATTTGTTATTTCAAATTATGAAAAATATATAGAACAAACTTCTTTCCCATATAAATCAGTTTTGCTGATCATTTTTCTTTGTTGTGGTTGTTTTTTATTATCCTGCATAAGTTGTACTGAATTTGTGAAATAATCAAACTTTATTAGGATAAGTTTGTTACAATGTTATTTGTTCAATAACAACTATAAGTACGATACCTAACCCAATACCAAAAACGCATTTAATATTACCAATGTAAATTGTATATAGAACATATGTATATATGTACATTAATTTTATTCAGCAACAAAGTTAAATTAAACAAAAATCGTGAAAGAATTATGAATAAAGCTTATAGTACATTTACAAGAATACGGATTACAAGAAATAATTTATAATGTATATTATGAATAAATTTTATAAAATTGAGATTGTTTGGATTCATAAGCATATGTTTTCGTATTTTCATTTTTTCATAAATAAAGTAAACAATTATTATTTTTATCAATTTCAAAAAATAACAAACCTTCGCAAAAATAAGTATAACAATAAAAAAAAAGTTATGGAAAAAAATCTTGTTTACTTACAAACATGAACATAAAAAAAACCTTGAAGATCAAAAATTACAAATTTTAATAAATAATGTTTTAAAGTGCTGAAGATATATCAAGGCACTGAGTGTTGTGAAGTATTGTGAAGAATCCTTGTATCTAATCCAAAACAATTACTTAAAGTTGTGTACAGAAAATATAGAATATTTTTTATTAACTGGATATAATAAGAATATCATCATCACAAACAAAAATATAAAGTTTCCAAATTGATAACATATCTTTTGCCATAAATTGCAACAAGAAATTTTCAGTTGATAAGCAAAAATATTTTTCGTTGTAAAGGATCATTCATAATCTCTAGTGTAGTCTGTTTTTTTCTTCTTTATATTCGAAGTATTAATATTGAATAAAGATTGAATTTAATTAGATTGACTGATTCAAAAGTCAATTATTTTTTATTCAGATGAACACTTTGAACTCAATTACTTAGTTACACTATTTTCAATTCACTCAGTTTTGAATATTAACCGCGTTCCTATCAAATATTCTTTAATATTTAATTGATTTATGGGCAAATCGTTAAATCATCTCCTGTTATCAACACTTAAGTTATCAAGATAATTTGTTATTGACACTTTATTATTATTGAAAATTAATCAGTAAAGTTTATTTTTCTTTTAGTTAGTAATAATAATTAATCATTTATTTGTGTCAAATCATTATCAATCCTTCATTTATGCAATTAATGCCAAAGTTCTGGAAAGACTCAGAAACTCCAAACATCAATTAATAATCATTGTAAAAATTGGGAAAAAAAATCAAAAAAAAAAAAAAGATATAAAATATAATTAAAAAGTTAGAAACTAATAAAAATTCACACTTACAATTTTTTTTTCTTAATTATTATTCCTTCATAATAATAATTTATATTTGTAACTTTTGTAACTACAAGTAAAGAAATTCATGCTAGAGAAATCATCCCACAAAATTTTTTTTTATTAATATAAATTTAAATTTATCCTGAATTATAAAATTGATGGTCCCTTTTTCAAATTAATATTATTGAACAAATTTCCCCGAATTAAGGATGTATGAAATTTCAATGTTTTACTAAGAATGAATGTTTTTTTTTTTCTCACATTATTTATCAGCATAAATATTAACGCTATGATTTTGGTTTTCATTCTGATTTGTTTCTATAATAGTATTATTTATTGAGTTACTTCACCAGACACAGATATAATAATCTTTCCAGCTTTTTAAATATAAGTTATGCTATATAATTGTTTAAAAAATGTAACAAAGGAATTCAGATTTAAAAAGCCCTTATAAATTATCTATAAAAGTGTAATTTTTCGACCCTTTTTATTATTTTTGTCATTTGGGTATTTTGTTGTGCAAAAACCAATTTTTAATTAATCTTTTTTAAATCAGGCGACAAAGTATCTCATTTTATTAAAGTTTTCCCACCTATTATATATAATATTTAAAAGGATTTCCTTAAGTAATTAAAATAATTTTATTCAACAATTATTTCCCAATATTTATGAAATTTTACTTTTCTTTTGTTTCAGGTAAGACAAGGAACAATTCAGGATATTGCGGTAATCCTAAAACAAAAATGAAAATATTTAATATATATCCTTCCTTAACTTCCTAATAAGAATAACACTTTATATTTTAAGAAAAATTCTATTCGTTACAAATATAATTAACTAAAATAATAAAATAATGACTGACTCTGAGGACATCATACATTTTATAATTAATCTTATAATATAACTCGATTCGTCACTTCATTTGATTCAATATCGTAAATTTGGTGTGATTTAACTTGCTAATTGTCCCAATAGCGAATATATGAAATACCAATTAAGTGCTTCTAATTTATAATTAAAGTGTTAGAAGAAAAAAAGCTAAAGAAAACTACAATAAATAATATATATTTTAATTCCAATAGTAAGTATAGTAATAGTAACTGTTTTTTTATAACTGAAGCACAATAATAATGTTATCGTCATCATCAAACATTTGGACCTAATATTCCCTATTTAATTTTGTACAGCTATAAAATATCGAAAGAAATAAAAATAAAAATAATACTTTTTTTATATCTCAGCTGTCTTTGAAAATGATCCAATTTAAAAAAAAAAGAGAAGAATTTGATTAATAGAAATAGTTCCTTTTTCTAAATTGATAATAAATCATTTTAAATCTTGACAGCAAGCAAGCTTTTGGTTTTCTTAATCGGATCGTCATAAAACTTAAACTCACAACAATTTTTAAGATTTCGTTTTCTTCACTTGTTTGGCTAATAAATTTTCTAATATAAATTTTATTATATAATCTGGTGGTAAAAGAAAATAAATCCAATTTGTAAATAGCATATAGTTAGGCAATTGTCCTTTTCGAATAATACAAGCCATTTGAAGGACATATAAATCATCAAAAAATATATTGTCATACATATATACGTACTTTAATACATGTTGATGCTGTAACAATTATGGTTAACATTTACTGGACATAACATTCTGTTAACAACAGTTCAGTATTATCTTTGTATACAAAATATAGTGCTATCACTTGCCTCGATTTTTTTTTCATAAATTGCCATGGGAAATATGCGTACTAAAATATAGTACAATGACATAAATCATATATTTGGGATATCTAGGGCTAGACCATCTATCGATAGATGCAAAATTTGTCTATAATTCGATTACTTTCCGAAAAAAAAATCCAAAGGGGTACCAATTTTCAGACCTGAAAAGCGAGTTCCAATATATTTAATTTTCTAAGTTATTTATTAAAGGTAATTTTTTTTCCATCTTAGATATAAAATTAATCTACTTTCATCAAATATTATACGAATTATTTAATATTATTTTTATTATTTAGAAAGTCAACAAACTGATTCGATATTATAATTTAATTTCATAAAACCAAAAGTATTTTTATTTTCTGTTTTCCCTTTTTTTATTGAATACTTAGAAAACTTAGACCATTAATTTCAATCATTATTTTTTAGGTAAATACATATGTACATATCTTGTTGTATACTAGTTTTTATATTTTGTAGATTTCTCCTTTTCAGTTATATAAATTTCAGCAATAATTTTAGGATTGACAATAAAAAATTTTATGTAATTTTTTGAGTGTAGTAAAATATGTGAAGCCTGTGAAGTCCATTTTTAATTATCTTGTATTAGAATTAACAAATATAATTTTTTTAAATTTAATTTATGTTTTGTTTGTCCTTTAGCTATTACAAATACATATATTAAAAATATTTTTTTTATAAATATTACTGTAACCATTAAAAGTATTACGAGTACATTAAAAGTAATATAACTAAGTATGTTGTAGTCATAAAAAACAAATTCGATAAATTTATATTTTCTTGTTTATGCAAAGTCAAAAACCGTTGCTGTGTCACTTTGTGGATTTATCAGATTTTCATTAAAAAAAGAATTTCCTTTATTTACCAAACATTTTTTTTTTTTGGTTTTAATTTTGAACTCAGTTTTTTGTATAAATTTAATATAATTTTTTTTAGAAAAAATATTTAAACTAAATTTAACCATTAAAGAAAAATGACAAAAACATATTATTTTTTTATTTTTATTTTTTTTTAATAAAATATTGTTAAATATTACCAAAGTCTTATTTTGCCTTTAGTTATACGATACCGTTTATTTAAAGAATGGAAATTATTTTTCGAATGGGTAATATCGCCGCAAGATATAAAAAACATGTCATATTATTACCGAATATAAAGTATACCAAAGGGAATTGATAAATTCCTTAACATATAAATAAAAATAAATAAATTAGAGATTAAAGAATATTAAATTATTAATATTTATTTAATAAAAACTAAATACTAACTTTTAACATATTATATCACAATTCCAATAACTTTTTTAACACAAACAGATAATATTAATAATTTAATATTTAATCTCTTAATTCTGCAGAAATGTATTAAAATCAGATATGGATTTGTTTATGGTATTTAAATATATTTATTATGGAAATTATATATATTCATTTTGACATTATCAAGATTACTATTAATTATGGATAATAATTTGACTATACATATTTCAGCGAAGTTTGTCCTGTTGCCAAAAATGTACACCTAATATAAATATTTAAATTATTTAGAAATACAAATATATAGTCATATCTCATAATTGCTTTACGTCATTTTTAATCCTATTTTTTCTTTAATATCAAAACTGATCTATAAATATTTTAATTGCTTTTCCCAAGAATACCACATTCTGAAATGGCCAAATTCAGAACATAGTTAAGGTAACCAAAGGATTTTGTTCACATATATATGTATGTTGGATGTTGGAAAAGTTTTATAAAATATTTATCTAAATTTTATATAATCTAAAGAATTAAAGTAGGGTTGTTGTAATAAAATGAATAAGACAGATAAAATATGTCATTTTTTAAATTGAAAAACAAAAATTTATGGTAATGTTAAAATGTTGTTTGAATATAAATGAAGAAGTAATGTAAAATTTACTACAATACATACTTTAAAAAAAAAATTCATATCAATCATATATCATTGACAGTACCCACGATTTTCTAACATAAAATTTATTATTCCGACATTTTGTCAAAATAAGTAAAAGTAATTTATTTATTTTTTTTATGCTTATTTGGCAATAAAATAAAAAATATTGTATTTTATAAGAATTAAATATGTAATCAATTTATAGAATATTTTTTTCAGAAATTTAATAAATTTCTTTTTAACCACATTCTTTTCTTTTTGGTGTACTTAATGTATCTGATGATGAAATTATATTTTTGGAACAATTTTACGATAAAATTATTTTTCCATGCTAAAACCAATTTGCGATAAATTTTAGTAGAATGGAAAATAGTTGTACATTTATAATATTCTTAATTAAATGAAAATAATTAATAATTTTGTGTTATTGAATTTGAAGGGCTCATAATATTGCTCAATATTGCGGCTTGACTAGTCATAAAATTTCATTACTGATACACCCATGGCTTGTGTCATAAATATAAATATAAAACGTAAAAATCGAAATCGTATAAAAATGAAATATTAAATATTTCGAAAACAATTTGCATATTGTTAACCATTTTCTAAAAATTTGATCAGATAAATAATATCCTTATTTAATTTGAAAATAAATAATATGAATATCCCCAAAGAGAAAATCAAATATCATTTACACAATATCAAAATTTTTAACTTTTATATGGAATTGAAAAAAAAAAAATGTGTTCAAAGAACTTTTATAAATTCTTTTTTTTATTAATCTTTTTATGAACTTCAGATTGAAGAATGATTAATGATGAAATTGTATGTATAAGGCGATAAAGCTTTTTTTGGTTGAATATTTTTCATATATAAGTTAACCAATAAAAGTATCCAATACTAAAATCGATATTTGGAAGAAAGAAACTTAGTGAATCATTTTTTTAATTTTACCAACATCAGCAATAAATTTAAGCTCTTTCGGTTGCTATTTGGAAGTAAACACATACATAGTATATGAACTAACCATTATGGTGCCATTGTGCCAATGTCATTATTTCATCGTTATTATTTCAAGAAAAATTTGTAAACATACTAAAAGACCTATCTCAAAATTTAAATTTTTAAAATCCATTTTTTTTTTGTTGCTAAATGATTTAAGGTAAAAATGAATGAATCAACAATTATTAATTATTCTTATGAATTTAATTTAAATTATTATTATTTTGTTTGAAATCTTTAGCTACAAATTTAATTTTTTTTAATATGTATACGATATTAATTCTAATTCTAAATGATGACAACCACGAGATCATGAAATCCTTTTTTATTTTTCCTGAATTTTCTCTTCCTTTTTTCTATTCTATATTGAATGCTTGTCTAAAAATAAAAATAAAATCTCGGTCAAGTTTTTCCGTTCTTACATTATATTTTTACAATATAACAAGAATATTACTACATTTATTGCAACTTCAGCAGTTTTCAGGGAAACATTTTCTTTTTGATTATTGTAGGTTTTTAAGAAAATTTTACAAACAAAATGTGAAAATATAATTAATTATTTGCAGTTTTTATTTTTGCTGAATAATTTAATTTCAAGATGATTTATGTGGTGAATCAATAAATGTAGTTTTTTTAATTATGTATACCGTATAAGGAAATACATATATATTCAGAAGTATTCTAGAACTGAATATGTGAATAAAAGAATATTGCTATTCTTTTGATAGTGGAAAGATTTATTTGTTTATAAATATATTTACGGAATCTAAATTGTATAAATTTTTCACTTCACATAAACATTATTGTAAAAACTCTTTGTAAATGTTTGTTTGGAGCAATGAAACAAATACCAAAAAAAACAAATTAAGACTAATAATAAAAAAGAATTTTATGTTCAATAATGCATGTCTTTCAATCTTCTTTGAAAATTTAATATATTTTTTAATAGTTTCTATTACCTTATAACTTTAAGGTAATTATTAACAAATTATCCATGTATGAATAATTGAGAAAACTAAGAAAAAAGTGCTGATAAATCAAAATTTATATTTTTATTATATTTGATCGTGTTTAACTCTTATACGTACACTTTTTTCAAATTTCTCACAGTTATAATTTTTATATGATTTATATTTTTATTTTTTTCTATTTGAAATAATTGTAGTCATTCAAGAATATTCATTTATGTGTGTCTTCTTCAGAACCATCAGAATTAAGATATTTATCCTTGAAAATAATATTGAATTTGTTATCAAGATGTACAATATTATACATAATAGGCTTAATATATCATACACGAACATGCATAGATATTATATGCCTGCTGGTAAAACATAATATTAATATTTACCTCAAATTCGTTCATATTTATTTCTAAAGTTAAATTATTTTTAGTATTAATATCATGCCCTCACAACACAATATTTCAAGATATGTTATCAAATATTTCTATAAATACATAAATAAATCATTCAAAATAATGTTTTAAAAACAGAACATGCTTATTGAAAAAAAAAAACAAAAACATAATCAATAGTTTTTTTATGTTTTCATAAAAAAATCCTGGAAACAATACAGGAAAAAAGGCTGAGTTAATATCTTTTTCATTATACACATGAACATACATACATATGTCAGTATATAAAAAAATATATGACTAGTGTAGATGTCACTTATCATTACCAAGATGCATTTGTAAAATTCAATATTATTGAGAAGCATATATTTTGGTAATACATACATGTAATAAAAATATTTACAGTGCAAATTATATATTTTTTTCTTCAATGTTCAATTTGAATTAAAGCTAACATATACATAGATTATAGACATAAAATTTATAAGACCAAATATTTTGACATATTGCTACTTAATTAAGCATAACTTATGTTTATGTTTCATTAATTTTAAGAGTATACATACTATATGAATATGTCACAATATGATTGATTGGATTGACTCATAGACTTTCAATTTCAACTTGTTCAATTTATTATTTTGACAAATTACATGAATTTAAGTTACTTATTACTTTGTAATCTTGGGGATGTGTACATAAAAATAGAAATGATTAATGCTGCAATTAATTATATGTATATTACTTCGAAATTATCATCAAGATTTTCTGTGAAACAATCATGTCTTTTTATGGCGATTGATTAATTAGTAGCCACACATACCAAAACCGGAAATACGCCTTTCTTTTGAGAATACATTCTAATAGTTCTTAATGGTAAAATATAATTAAAATAAACTATTATTGAGCATAGAATATACTTATTATGTCACAGATGTCAGAATATACAAGTATTTGCGGTATTACCCATCTATCTTAATAATTTCCTTACCAGAATATACAAGATAGATATATGTATATTCCTAGATTGTAAAAGTAAAATTTAGATATTTATCTTTCGGATACAAAATTATAGTTCATTAGTTTTACACAATAGTTACACTTTCTCTTGTTTTACAATGATAATATATGAAAGAGGATGTGGTGGCTAAAAGCCACTGGACTACGAGTGTCCTATAGACTCGTATACTATTTTGAATTAAAGGTAATTAAAATACCTACATTCTGATATAGTATACGTATAGATAGTATTGAGTATTGTCATACTCAACTCATACTTACTTTTATCAGTAATAGAAAAAATACTTACTATATTTTTATATTAATGTTATTTGTTTCACAATCTTTTAGTGAATATTTTGGCTAAAGGCTCGATTTTCCAGAGACTGAAATAATTTAATTTTATTTTTAAAGAATAAAAATTAATTTTTTATATAAAAATTCCAATGTTTCTAGTTTAGTGTGAAGATCTCTTACATATATTTATATGATTTATTTATGCGATATATAATTTTATTTTAAATACGTTCCAAACATTTATTTTAATATTACAGAATCCTTTTCTCTTATTTTGAATATAATTTGTCATTTTTATTTTCTAGCAAATTCATTTAAAAAATATTTATTTGTGTTAATAAAGTCATAAATTTAATTTCATAGGATTCGAATTTTAATTTACCAAATTAAAGTTAAATTTGAACTCAAATAAATTGTACACAAAATTAGTGTTATTCCTAAATATTTATTTGGCCAAAATTCATATCGAATTCTTTATTTTTGAGAACTTAATAAAATAAATAAAATTTGGGTCGTATATTGAATAACTAACACACATAAATCGGTATGACGTATGAAGCAAAGAGAATTTTACTTCAGGAATTTTGAAAAAGTGAAAATTAATTCAGGATATTAAAAAAATTATTCAACCATAATGATATGAGGATTAAGATCTAATAAGTGAAGGATGATTCTACAGTTCTATGTTAAATCAGTGTCAGCTGTTTCAGATTGATTGTGAATTTGACTTTTGACTTTTCAATCTGAAGTGTCTAAATTCTAAATTAACGTGTCTATTAAATATTTAACTAAAAATTTTAAATATTTAATACTTAATACATACATATATACATATGTATCTCAATTTCAATTTTAAGTATTTTACATTGCGAATATAAATAAATCGACTTAATCGTTGGGCTAAATTTTGTGACAGTATCGGTGTAATATATTACGTATACAATTCTTTTAATCCACCTGAATCTTAATAATAATATTATATTTTCATTGCTAGACTCAAGGATATTGAAAAAGATAATATATTAATTTAAAGTATACATAATAATATTCTTTTATCTCTAAACCAAAGATCCCAAATTATTTTTTTTGGCTTATTCTGAAGATTTTGAAAGTATTACAAAAATATTTTATTTTTTTGTAGGATTAAGTGACTTGTTTCCTTGTTATATATATATATAATATTCTGAAAAACTAATAAATTCAAAGTATTTGTTCACCAAAATGGAAATATCCTGAGAAAAACTGTGAATAAAAAAAAATTCTTCAACACATAGTTTTTGTATATAAGTAAATGGTATCCAAAGGACATTAGATTTTCTCACACACTTAAACAAATATTTAAATATAAAATTTTTTTATAATATATATTTTTTTTCTCTTTTTGTGTATTCTTGAATGTGGAATACTAACAGGTTGGTTATATACATTTCGACTAAATTCGAAAGTTGTAAATTTACAAAATGTATTCATAATGAAAATGTTTTTGGTTAGATTAATCCGTAAATGTCCTAATAAATATAATGGTGGTACACTGTATCCATCGGGATTATTATTAAATTTATTTTGTGTCCTTAAAATTTAATTATAAATGTTTTTTGTAGAATTTAGAATATTTACATTTGAATACTATATTTATTTAAATATTATGCTGAGCATTAAAGAATTAATAACAAAAGTATATTATTTTTCTGATAAATTAATTACTTACTATGACATTTTAATAACAATTGAAACAAGACATTTAATGTTACAAAAACTTAGAGTATATACACATATGTAATATTATATACTATAAAATCATATATGTACTACTTTAAGCAAAAATGGTTAATGTCTGGTTTATTTATTTTTAAAACATTTCAAATGTCTTTTATATACTAGAAAAATATTAATCAACAAGTGGTCTGGAATGGAACAAATGAACGGAATGAAAATTGTTCATCATACTACACATATGTTGTAGGATGTAAATCAAAATCGAATTATATAAGTTTGACCCAAAATGTTGAAATTTTGTGAAAATGATTTTATTGACAAAAAACTTATCTACTTATTTCAAATTTTCTCAACATATATTTTAGATACTGTTTTATTTGGTATTAAACATTGTATATTAAAGATTTATCCAGCCACATGTTACTTTTACGACATTAAATTTTCCAGATTCAGTTAAGAAAAACTTCACAATTGTATTTAACTTTACAAATATCAAGTTATTTCCAATTTGTATTCTATGTATTGCACTACATATCATTTAAAGATTATATCCAATAAAGTTTCACATAACATATTATATAAAAATATAATAAAGTTTATCTTCAATTCTGTCTAACTGCCAGATGTTTCCGTTCCTTATTACATTTAAAACACATTTAAACAAAACTTAAGTGACAAAAAAGATGTATACATACATTATGTAAGTTATAAATCTGGATCTGATTTGAAATAAACTTAAAATATAAACGATTTCTTTGACAAAACAAAATATAAGAAATTATTATTTGAATCTACTTTGCTTTAGTAAAGTTTTAAATGTCAAAGTTCAAAACTTTGCTGAAACTTTTCCTATAAAATTATATATGTTTTTTTAACAAAATTTTGTAAGGTTTTCAGAACTATGTTTTGCTATTATAAAGAAAGATGATCCATTTCAGCTTACCGCTAGTCAAATAAACTATAAGCTATTAAAACTACTAAAGGACCATGTCTTTCAAAAAGCTGAAATGGACCACCTTTCTTTAGTATAGCAAAACATTGTTAGGAAATTGATCTGTTGATCCAACTTCAACAAAAATCAGTTGGGAAATGGCGCAAACTCTGCAGACTTTTCAAAAACTGTCGTTTTTCGATACGTTTATCCAATGTAAAATCATTTATTTAGAAAATACATAATTCAAATTTTAAAGATGCCAGAATTCTTGTACAAAGAGTTGTAAATCCCTGTATTTTTATCTTCTTCGACATTTTTGATAAACATAAACAAATCAATGTTTTATTTCAAATTAAAGTGTCAAAATAATTTTAAATTACAAACTTTTTAGATTGTATTTTAATATCGAATTTAATCAATACTTTTTCAGTCATACGTACATATATAATGTTTACAACTAAATTCTTTTTTAAAGTCTTATTTCAACATAAATAAATTGAAATTTATTTTGTTGCTTTTATAAGACAGGTGTAAAATAAATAAATTTACATGTTTATAAGAAAATATCTGTTCAGATGGAAATTTCTGTTTACATTCATTAACAAGAATTTTATGGAAGCAAATAGGTAATTTGATTATTTAATATTTGCAAAGTTCATATCAAAGTTCAACACTGAATAAATAAGAAAGATACAAATTTATTTTAAAAATCTGTTTATAACTTAATAAGTATTTCCTGGGTGAATAGGAATAAAATTACTTATATTTTTAATATTAATTACTAACACACATATAGTTTTACATACAATGATACATGAATACTATTCAAAGTAATTTTAAGAAAAAGGATATGTACATTAATAAATTTTATATAAACAAATATATTAAAATATTTATAATAATTTATTAAAGTAATTTCCCCCATGTAAAGATAAGAGTAAATTTATATGAAATTTATTGATTAATTTTCTTTCGACCTCAAACATGATCTCCATATTAAATATTAATATGAACATTTTAACAAGAAAAAAGCTGGAGTTTCATCAATCATAAAAATAATTTTATATTTATTAATAAAATATTCATGAATTCTGATAATTTCCTTTTCAATAAATTGAATATTAAATTTCCGCTTATAACTACATATATTGATATTTTAATTTTAATTATTAAATAAAATATATTCGAAATTTATGTGGGTCGACAAAAGTCCTTTATGCTTTATCCGATGAAAATTATGGTTTCGATGATCTATTAATTTTTTTTTACAAAAAAAAATTAATAGAAATTAAATCAAGATTTAATTATTTTATAAAAACATATTAAAATATTAGTTTGTAATTTTATACTGGTATAATATTTGACGAAAGTCTAAATTCACAAACCACAGAGAATAATTTAATAGATTTTGGTAATAATTTGAAATATCTTATATGATTACATCAATAAAAACATATCATATTACAATTTTTTTATTTATTTAATTACAAATTAAATTAATTAATTAATTTGTAAAATATTTATCGAATTTCAATATATATTTATTTAGAAATGATCACACAAATTCATTAAAGTAGTGATATTTTAAAAATTTATTTTATTCTAACCTATAATTTGAATATATTACAATATAGACAGAAGAGTGCAAATGTATTCATTTTCTACATCCGCATATAAAAAGGGGTTTTTACTCCTATTATTTCCTGTATTTATTTAGTCTTTGCTTCAATTGATCCAATACCAATCAAATATTTAATATTATTTATTCATAAATACTTTAACTATGTAAATAGTAATTTAATCAGCTATAAATTATGAAAATACTTTCAGAGAAAAAAACCCAAATATTATCTAATGGGAAAAAATAACATTGTTGAATAATGGATATACCTAAAACCATTTTGAATTAATGCGTAATTTATTACAGATAAAATTTAATGGTTTTTTTAACAAATGTACAACCTGCGGCGCGGCTACTACTAAGTATTGATAATATCCTTTTATATATATGTTAATAAATCAGTAAAAAACCACTATAGAGTTTTTCAACAAAAATAAAATGGTTTTTATATACTCATAATCCTGTGCTTTTATTTACTGAAAAAATTTACTGAATTTTGTACCCCATCCAATATGATTTCACAAAAGTTATATTTTAACGCCTCCTATGGACGAACACTTTGTGTAGGAAAAATAATCCTTAAAAGAAAAACTTAAAACACTATAGTATAATAAATTAAAAATAAATTAATCATAAATGATGTGTATATCTCTGAAAAATCATTTCAGAAGGCTGCCAATTTAGGAAAAGATCTTCAAATCGCCTTTGTATATACAACGTAGGATTTATTGTTGTTTCACATTCACAGCCCATCCGAAAATAAATAATTCAGCACACATATAACACAATAAAAATTTGAAGCCAGTAATGAATGTGTAAATTAACTTTAAAAATCCTGAAATAGCAATTGCAATTATTATCTGTGCAATTATTATAAGGAACGGAAACATCTGGCAGTTGGACAGAATTGAAGATAATCTGTAATATACTATACCTATACCACATATACCGATGTTTAGGTCATACATTCTTTAAAATATACTTTTATTTTTAATAAATTTTTTAATCAACTTAATTCGTTGGTATATACAAATATGAAAATTGGAAAGAAGGAATATAAGATTATTTATACCGAATTTAATTAAATTAAGTAAATTTGAATTTTATTGTAAATTACTTACTCACTATTCTAAAACCAAAAATTCATAAACCAATTTCAGTATTCAATTCAATACATTTTAATATTGATTAGAAAAATATCATACAAAATACTATATAGTATATACTATCTATATTACTATTTTATTTTTCTTCCTTTGTTTTGGATTTACTTAACTTAATTAGAAAACAATATTGAATTTTAGATTTTTTTTTATCTCTTATTTTTCATTATGATAAATTAGTAATCGAAATCTATCCTGAACGGATTTTTTTTCGATAATAGTGTAAGAGTCATTGTGATTATTTTATGTTATAATAAGAAAAGTTCGGAAATATTTTCACTCGAATGGCACTGGGTCTTAAGTATATGTAAACTAAACCACATAAAATATGAAGGATCAAAAAATATTTTTTTGAAATGTCATGGGACTATAAATTCAATTATAAATTCAAGAAAGATTCAACATCAACATAATTAAAAGGATTCATATTTTAATTTATTTTCTTCACAAACTTATTGAAATTCTTCACAAACTTATTGAAATTCTTAAAATTTAGATAAGCTTAAAATCTCTCTAGCGATTAATATATTTTATTTTTAAATATCTCAATAAAAATATTATAATGTTATATTTCTGAAGTATTTTTATTCCTCAAAAAGTTAATATAACAATTATAAAAAATAGTATTATAAACTACTTATAAACTACTTATTTCGTGACTTCGTCTAAGCAAAATGATAGTTCAAAATATTTTTAAAAATTTCCTACGAAATTTCTAACTAACTCTATGTTAAGTACACGATTTTAGTGCTATTTTAATTTTAGCTAATTTCCTAGTAACATTTATCATTTACCTATCTAAGAATGTAGCTACTTTTTTTTTTATATCTAAATTTTAATTAAGTATGTATTCACTCTTTCAAAAATAATATATAATTACATAGTAGCAAAATTTCTTTCAAAATAATAATATATAGTAGCAAAATTATTTATTTAAGGAAAGTTCCACAGTAAATTCAAGATCTGAAAAAATAATTATTAATATTTATATATCCAAATATATTTAATAATATTTCTTAAAGAAAAAAGATAATTTGATTATTCTTTTTAAAAGAAATGTTCAGCTTTGCATTTTTATGAATACATAAACATAAAATTAAATTTCATATTTTTAAATTAATAAAAAAAATCTTCCGATAATTTAATATTTTCTGTATGGGATTATAAATTAGATTGAACATTTATATATATATATATGTATATATGTACCAAATAATATACACGTATTTTGAATAACTTTGAATAAAAAAAATATATATTAATCAATTACATTATCCATCATTTTTCAAATATAAATTGAACTTTTGTTGATACTTTTTTGCAATATTGAATTTTTTTAAAAAAACATTTCTTTGAGAGTAAGCTTTTTTTTTTTTTAAATGAAAACTTGTGGAAAACAAGCTTTAATAAATAAAAAAATTAGATTCATATTTTTTTATGGTAATAAAATTTAATTGGCAATGTGAACCCTTCTGTACATGGGTTTCTAAGAAGCATTTTAGCTTGATCAATGTTTCTAAGAAGCATTTTAGCTTGAAGGACATTTTAGACATAATAATTTGACTTATTTTGTGGTAATGTAAATTTGAAAAAGAGTCTTTAATTGCGAATTAATTAATACAAAGTATCCTCTCTAAAAGTATCTTTTGATTAATAATTTTATTTTGCTTCATATATGTATTATATTTTACTACTTTATGTTGAATAAATGTCCTCGAAAATTACTTTCAAATCTTTACATTTTTACACAAAGCAAAAGCAATGTTCTCAACTTTACATTGTGTTTAATAGCAATAAATTTTATACAAAAGTGAAGAACAATATTTTTTCATTAATTAATCAATTCACTTTGATAAAATAGAAATTTATCTTAAAAACATTCTTAATATTCTTGTCGTATAATTAATCACAAACCTCAATGGTTGTGTATGTGGTGATTAAAAAATTTAAAGAAAAGCTAGAAAACCCGAGGGTAAAACACGTGTAAAAATTAAAATTTCGTAGTTATTGTCACTTTTTGTTATCCCAGATTATCTAAATAAAACTGGGGAATAAAATAATTAAATTTTAATTTGATTTTATCATATTCTTGAATATACTTTTAAATTGTTTCATTTTATTAATTATAAATTGTTTATTTTTTTCTTAATTATATTTTATTTGTTATAAATTATTTTATAATTTTTAATTATATTTCTATAATTTCTGGAAAATCTTTCCTTGTACTTATTACCAGTCAGAAATAAAACTGTTTCTACTTACGCACATATTTTGAATTCAGTTTATTTCCTTTATCAAAATTTCAAATTTATTTCTGTTAAACAATAAATAGATTTAATAAATATATCTAGGAAGGGAATCAAAACCATGATCTCAGAATAGTACAATACCCACCTAAAATTATCAATTCATGTTATATACCTAATTGCATAATATAGCAAATCATGTTTTCTTAGTAAATATAGATACATACTTATAAATCTATTTGCTTTCTAACATGAAACCGAAATCTTGTCTTAAAAATTATTGGTGGGAAAGGAAATAAAAAGAATACTGAAGTAAAATTAATCTATTTTGATCAAGCATTGAGGATTTTGTATTATATATATACATAGATACGTTTCTATGGTACTTCATTTTTATTTTTTATTATTTCGAACATCTAAAACGTCGATACTAATTTAATTTCATGAAGGAAAAATTATTTGTATTTTATTTTTGTGTTTTCCTTTTTTTTATTGAATACTTAGACCATTAATTTCAGTCATTATTTAAGTATATTTCATGTTCTACATTAATTTTATCTTTTTGCTTTGGTTTTCAGTTCAATAAATTTTGAACAATTGTCTATGAAAAAATCTTTATAGATTTTTTTTTACTATTATGAATGTAGTCCAATTTTATTATCCTCCATTTAAGCAAATAAAAATCCTTCTTATTTTAGTTTCTGATTATTTGTGATACTCAAATTCTACAAATATATTTAAATTAATATACATTTTTGAAATATACTAATACTAGCAATGATGAATAAGAGTTTAGGGAATTTGATAGTAATGTTTCGGATCCAAGTGAGTAATGTTTTATTTATAATAATTTTTTTTACAAATTTCAATTTATAACAAAATACCTTTGGATGCAATTAAGAATTTAGTAGCTCATCGCATTCAGGGCAAATTTAAAAGGAGTAAAAATTAAAAAGTAACTAAAAGTATCAAAAACAATTTCTATCTTATAAATCATATTTGAAATACCTGCATTGCAAATCGACAGAAACAGAATCATGTTCAGTCCTAATGAATGAATATTTTATGTGATTTCTTTGAATTTGGTTTTGCACTTTGTACAATTTTGCAGATCACTGAATCCAATATGAGTGTATCATCTGATTTATCTTTTATATCAATTTATATTTTGGAAAATTGTTTTTTTTTTATTTTGTATAACTCTCTTCATTATATTTTATCGAATACTTCACCAGTTACTATTGTTTTTCAATTATATATTATTAAATATATTTGTTCTCGGTTTGGTTATATAAACATGTTAGTATTTTAATCGTTTTCAACAAAAAATCCATTATTGTCACACTTTCAAAACACAAATGCAAATATGAAGTTATTTAGTTGAAAGTTAGATTATATATTTAAATTGCATATACCAAAGTTTTGAATGTTTTGAAAGCTTTTGAAACATAATAAAAATAAAACCTAAACGTTTAAATTATCCAAATAATAATTTTACCTAATTTTCCCACTTACAAAGATTATTCTCCTTATAGCTGTTAAATATAAATAGTTACCTGATCTTCATACTAAAATAACAACAAAAATTTTATTATATAAAACATGAAGAACATTGAAGAACATTTCAATTTGTCTTCTCAAAAATCATATAACCACTCCGAAATTCAAAACTTTTATTAAATTATGTATATAATTTTATCCAGAGAATAGTTCACTAAACATAAATGTATTATAACATGAAAAATGGATTATAAAATCATTTCAAAGTCTACTCTGCCATTTGTATGAAATGAACACGACAGATAAAATATAGGAGTATAATTTTTTAAATTGAATATATAAAAAAACTTACGATAATTTAAATAAGTACATATATGAAAATGTTGTTTGAATATAAATTGGATTTGAAATAAATATAAGATTTTCTTCAATAATTTTGAAGAAAAAATCATATCAATCATAAATCATTGTCAGTGTCAATATTTATCAATACAACATAATTTAATTTTCCACCGTAAAAAAATACACAACATAATATAATATTATTAAGTATGCCACAAAGGAATAAGTAAAAAAAATTGCTTTTAATTATAGGCATACTAAAATGTAAAAGTTTAGAATCGTTGATTGATTTTACATTTTCAAAGCGAGTATTAAAAGTTAATTACAGAAAATATAAAATGATATAAATTTCTAACAAAATTTAATGAAATGAAAACTTGACTAGTTCAAGACTTTGAAGACACATAAACTAGTTAAAGGATCAGTTGGTAATAAAAATGTCATATGGATATCATTTTAGATGGCGGAATTATTGAAGGAGGTTTCTATAGATAATCTACATGTCTTGCTTTAAATTTTAGAATTATATGAAAATAAGTAAATTATAAATTATTTGCAGTATTATTCCTTAAATACAATTGAAAATAATTAAAGGAGTGTTTCTCATATTAATTTATAAAAATATTGATTTTGTTTATAATATACCAAATACTTACTGTTCCTATATTGTTATTTACATATTACTTAACAATGATACTTCTTATTTATATTTTAGATTTAGATAGTTAATGGAATCTGAGCCAATTTTTAAAATATCTTTATTAATTTGAAAGAAACATTTTTATGGACCTGATATTATTTTTTTGTTGTAATTTTTCATGAACAATAAAAAGCCTCATTGTGAGTTAATGCTCAAATTTTGTTATTATTACGCAAACTTACTAATAAAAAAAACATTTTTAGTCTCAGTTGACCGTTTCGAAGTATAAATGCTTGTTATTTTTCTGTATATTATCTGGGATTACATTTTTTAGAAACAAATTTACGAATAAAACCTTTTTTTTATATACTATAACCAAAGCTATACTGATAACTATACTGATATCAAAGTAAGAAATTTAGTTTATATATACGTGATATTTTTAAATTACTCAGCAGAAAACCTTAAGGGATAATATTTCAATATACCTTATGTATGTATATATTTTTATGTTATTTACATACCATAAACTACGTGATGTTGACGCTGATTCCATAAAATTAAATAATAATTTTAACACATATTACATATGATAAATATAATCTTATATTTATAAAAAAAAACATTTAATGATCATAAAAACACTAATATTTTCAGAAGGAAGTATAATATGGTTGAATTCGACATTTCTTAGCTTTCGATATTGAAAAGTATGCCCACCTTTTATTTAGTATTCACTAAATATGGATTAAAAATTATAAGAAAATTGAAAAATAGTTTGTTAAAATTACTTTTAAAAGATCTCACAAACAATTTGCGAAGATATATCATTATAATGTACATTAGTATAGGACGATGATAATCAATATACTTTATTTACATAAAACAACACGATGCCATATTTGTAAATATTTGAATTGATATTAAATATATTTCCAAATTACAATCAACTAAAGAAGTTTTTCTGAAAACAAGTAACATTTCGTAACGAAAAATTATTTACATTGCTTCTCTAATGTTCGTGCACCTTCAACATTTAGGTATATAACCTATACAATTATTTTTGTATGTAAATAAAAAATAAATAAAAAATTAATCGAATTAAATACATCTGACAAATTGTTTAAAATTTTATTTTTTTGGTTTTTTTTTTTAAATCCTTTAGTGCTTTAGTCCTTGGTAACATAGAAAAAAAATAGACGTACTAAGTAAGCAATTTATAGTCCACGTAAATTGATATAGTATTATAGACCATTAAATTAATTTTATATTGTTTTTGTGGGACATGATCAAGCTACTTATAGTTTCTATATCAAATTAATATTTTTATTTCACTTTGTGATTAATTTAACAAAATTGCATTCATTTTCATTTATTGTTTATACTTTTATTTATTATTTTTCACAATTAATTCTTAGTTTTCTTGGAAAATAAAACTTTTCTTTTTAATTTTCATTTATAAAGTAAATTTGTAATTAATTTTTATATTATTTATAATTTAATTAGACCTCAAGAAACAGAAAGAGTTTGAATTCTTAAATCCATTTTCTCAAAGTGAATTTCTTATTATTTGAAAAAAAAAATAATGAAACATATATAAATAAATTATTTTGAAAGAACTTTACCGCACAAATAAATTTAATTTAGAAAAAGGTTTCATTATTTATACACTTAAAGTAATTAATTTTGACTATAAATGGGATTTTAAGAAAAAACACGATCTGAGAAAAATAGCAAAAATATCAAAATCATGCAATCACTTATATTAATCGTAACAAACCAATTATTTGCCATTTTTATTTAATTAATATGAAAAAAAGGGTAATTAATCCCCCAACGATTATTTTTGAATAAAATATCTTTTTTTTTGCCAATAAAATAAAAAATTGCTTTAGTAGAAACAAATAAGTTGAGAAAATATTTTATTCTCAAGATTTTACATATACAATTTTGCAGGCTAATAACTTATTGATAATTTATTATAGATATAAAATTAATTACAACCAGCATTTTAATTTCTTATGCTGAATATGTTATATTTTTTATCTAATCAAAGAAATTTATGCCTTAAAATTATTTTAAGGAATAAATTGATTTGATTAGATAATAATATTTTAACAAACGCGAACTCTAATATTTTTTACATTGGCATACATAATGGTTAACCATAACCACCCAATTATATAAACAAGCTTAATAACTTACTATGCAAATAAAAATTTACATAATAGGAAAATTTTGTCTAAAGAATCTTAATCATAAATTAGTTAAAACACCAGTACTATCTTAAAGCCATCCAGATTAATTACTATGGTTTTTTACAAGAAAAATAAATCACAAAATTTTGTATGTAATTTAAAATACTTATTTTACTAACATAAGAAAATTCAGAGAACTGGAGTTATTATATCTTAGGTACATATCTTAGGTACATATTAAATATATCTCGAAATCGAAAAAGGTATAACTTAATTGAATTGAAATTAAATATGTCTAGCGATTCGAATTTAAATTTAAAATCTCTATGTAATTTAATTTCAATTTTTTTATGAAAATCTATTTGATATTTATTTTTACTATAAACAAAAATACGGTTGGTAAGGATAAAGAAAAACTCAGTGCAATACTTTTTTTAAGGAAATGTAAAATTGAAAATTTTATAATTTTAAGGAAATGGAATTTACTTTTTCTTTTATAAAAAGTTTCCCTTTAATTTAACCATAAATGAAAACTTTTTCATTTTTAAAATAGATTTTTATTTCTTGTTAAAGGAACACATTAGACAAATTTCTTAGCAACCTCTAACAAGCCACTGCGAAACGTGAGAGTAAAATAACATTTTTTTTTTGTAAAATAATGTATTTCGTATTTGCAATGTAATGGATTTAATGTAATAATGTATTGTATGATAAAAAAAAAGGATTTCGGAAAACATTTCAGAATTTTTTGTGGAAAAATATGACTCGGATATTATTTTATATGTAATTTTATTTTTCATACTTTTTATTTCTACATTATTCTTTTAAAAATATTTTTTATTCTTTATCTTTACAACAATTTTGAGTTACTTTTCATATTTCCGTTGAAAGTAATTTATTATGTACTTGATATATTAGATTTTAAGTAATTCACAGCATGTGTATGTCCTTAAATCATAACTTAAAGATAGCAATACTGCAATTCTGCAATGTTTTCGTTCGTGTTTATGGCAATTTAATTTAAGCTAAATTCGCTGATTTGTTACAATCACGCTATAATACCGTTTTCATATACTTGCTTGAATCAATTTTACACTTTCCATAAGTTAATTTAATTAGCTTTTTCATAAATTAAGTGCACTAATTAAAAAACTAAAAAGGAGTTATTTTTTCGTAATTTAAATAATGCATTTCAATTTTTGAATTTATTATTTGAATTTTTTTAGAAATTTTTTTTTTATAAAATTTTAGTTTAAAATTAATGTGCTTACTGGCATATTTCCAAAAATGTTGACCAAACGTTATAAATTCATTGTAGAGAAATACTTCTATTCACAGATAACTGTAAAATTTTCTATGTCCACAAAATGAATTTAAACTAATTATTTAGAAAGCTAATAAATTATATCTGATTTTTACTCTACCACAAAGTAATTGTGTCTTAAAAAACTAAATAAATAATTAAGTAAAACATAACAAATAACCAAATTTAAGTTATGTTACAACAAAATTTACCAAAAAACTTTTCGGTCTATGTTTTAACTTTTAATCACAATTAAATTTAATACAAATATTAAATAAAATGTATAATTATTTGGGAAAATAATTAAATAAACTAAAAGTATTTTATTAAGATACTAATTTGAAATTAAATCAAATAAGTAATTTAAATTATTTAAAAGTAATTAATAAAAATAAAAATTTAGAAAATTAAATATTAAACTATAGTAAAATATTATTTAATTATTTTCGCCTGTGAGCTAACTTCATAGTGGAAAATTGTTAAGTACATAATAATATTCATGGTTATCAGTAATTTTACATTTGGCTTCAAATTGTCTTAGTATGTTTATATAATATTATGACTTTACTGCGACATCTCAGCGACTATCATTTGTCCTTTGTGCTCAAATAAATATTGTAAAAGCTGTCCTAAAAAAATAAAAATAAAATATTTCGAATACAATTCTTTTTAAGGACTTTTATTTGAACCTTTTTTTTTACATAATTTGATAAGTTTTTTGAAAGATTTTTTATGTTTTAGTCTAACAAAAGGATATGAAACAGAATTGATAAATTCCTGAACCAAATTCCAAGGAGAATATTTTTTAAATTTAATTTTTCTTTTACAAAATCTTTCATAAAATTCTTAGAGAAAATATTTTGAATTTACATAAAATGTGACCTGAATTATTGAAATGTGATATTAAAAGTGGAAATTTAATTTGTAATTTCACTTCACTCCTTTTAAGTATTTATTTTGACAGATTTAATTAATTTTCAGCATCTTTACATATTGCTTTTAAATATTCCTAAGCTTTACGGTTTCATATTTTATCACAAAATTTATTACTAAAAACAATGTGGTATAAGTGCCACTAAGTATTTTAACATATTCAATTATCCCTTATTATCCCTTAAAATTATATTTATTCATGTTACAAATCTTTATTACATTAGAAGTAATTCTTAATAGATAATTCTTGAATGTATGGTGTAGTTTAATTACCCCACTAATTGTTGCCAGTAAAATTTTGATTAAATAAAGTTAAAATCAATAATTGTTGTAAAGGATGCCAATAAAATTATTGACTTTTATCTTTGTATATAGAACTTTTATATAAAATAGTAAATGAGAAATATTTTCGTTATACAGAATCACAGATCGAGTTGCTTTAACATATTTTAATTCGTTTTCATAAATCAATATGGTACTGCAGATTTATATGATGAAAATAAATATTGAATATATAGATAAGGATATTAATATAATTTACTGGAATATTCATATTTACATATTTGTTTATTTTTTTCATCTTCATTCCTTCTATTCATAAATTGTACATAAAAGCTATTTAATTGTATGTAAAGTTAAACTACTTAAATTCAATGTGCTAATTGCCTGACAATTTTAACATTTATTTAATTATGATTACAATATTTTTCCCCATAATTAAAATAATTATCTATTTTCTTGTGTTGAAAAAGATTTATTGCAAAGTCCTGTAACTGAAATTCTTATAAAGTAATTATTTAGGATTTTCTTATATTTAATAATGTTTAATTACTTTACTAATTTTAAATAAAAGGAATATAAAAAGTTATCAATACTAAATAATTTAAAGTAATTGTATATGAAATTAAAGATTTATCCGTAAAATTTATTTTTAACAAAATATAAAGAATTTTTAAAAAATAGCAAAATTTCAGTACAATTTTTATTTAGAAAAAAGCTAGAAAAACTTTTTCAACCTTTTCTTTTATAATTTGAAACATAAATTCACAATCACAATACAGTATTCTTTAAAACGTTATGGAAAGCACTGAAGGAAAAAATTGCTAGAAGCAATTTAATCTTTACAATTTTTTATAAGATCAACTTTGATAAATATAAAGCTTTTATTTAGGGCACTTTTGAAAAATGTTAACAATTAAAATTTGCTAGCCTGTGGCCCTAACTTTTTTATTCTACGGTTATTATAGTTACTAATTTCTTCAGGAAATGATAATAACATTAAAATGTCGCCAATTTTTTTTATGTCAAATTTGCCTTTCATTTATACAACAAATTATTTTATTAACAATAATTTTTGATAGTAACTTTAATTTAAGAGTACCGCAGCGCAGATAATCCTTATAATTGCGGCCCTTTGGCTTATTGTATAAAAAAATCAAAGAGACTTTTATACACTTAAAATTTGATTGAATTAATTTTATAATATTTTTTTTTTGTTTACAGTAGTCAACCATTTTGTTTTCGAAATGTAAACAAAATGGTTGCTAACTTTTTTCAAATAAATTATACAAAATTATGAAAAAATGCTTGAAGTAATTTTTAAAAATGTTTGTTAATAGTTTTTAATAATGTAGAATTATACTGTTCACATAAATTTGCTGACAATTGTGGTTTTATCAGTCAAAATACATAAATACGCTGCCGTTTATGTATACGATGTGAAACCGGCTATTATATTTTTTTTCAAATTAATAAAAAAAATTAATATTCATGAAAATTTAATATTAATGATTATAAAAAAAACCATATTAAAAAAATATATAATATTATGTCGATAAATTTTTTAAGAATAAAATTAAACCGATTTAAACTTTTTTCCTTAGAATTTTCTAACAGAAAAGTTATACTCTTAATTTTTCTTTTTGTACATTTTAATTATTGCTGCGGAAAGTTTTAAAATATTCCTGAATATTTATATTATATTAATTATACATTTTATGACCATTAAAAAGTTGAAAAATATAATTTGCATAAAAAAAACTTTTGCCTTTAAAATATTTCGTTATTCAAAATGATAAAAAAAAATAGAATGAAAAAAATTAAATTATCGAAACCTAATTAAAGCCACGACTTTGAAAAAATCAAATTAAAGAAAACTTTGAATTAATTTTTGTTAAAAGGATTCTTCATTATATAATTAAATGTTTGATCAATGCTATATGTAAAATATTTTGCTTTTAAAGACAATTCACAATTTGAAATATCGCTTAAGGGTAACAATTTTCTACCATTATTAAAGAAATTAAATTAAAATTTCATTCTAATATTTAATTTTTGCTCATTTTGAAGGTATAATGGTTCAATTTTGTTTCATTTCAATATTGTAATTATGTATCAGATATATTAGTCCTCGAGTATCCTTAATATATCTTTTAATACAATGTATTTTCGGTTTCAACAGAAAATGTTGTCTTTTTGTGGTTTGTTTTCTTAGTTATTTTTGTCTATAAAAAATTAGAAAACCGCGAATATTAAATTTTTAATCCGCTGTGCTATGCATCATAAATTAATCTTTTTCTGTGAACGAAAATTATAGAAATCTTTTAAACTAAAACTAATTTTCCTATAAAAACACATTTTTGTTTGATTTATGGTGCTATACGATTTCGTTTTCGATCAAATGAAATTCCAAAAAAAAAACTATAATAAAATAATGTCAAATAAACTTTTCGAAAGGATTCATTACCAAATAAAATTGAAAGACGAGGGTTTTGTCACTTTTTCTTTCTCAGCAATTTCTTAATATTTACTCAAGTTTTCTTTCAAATACTGAATTTATGAACGTGAGGTTTGTTTAATATGTCAACCGAATTAACGTATGCAAAAAAAAAAGTTTTTAATGGAACATTTTCTTGACTATACACATTTTCTTTTTAAGGTCTTTCAATTATTTACACAAGATAAATATAATTGTTTCTAATTTGATTTTATCCAAAAAATATTAAAATGGTTTTTTTAGTGATTCAGTAAATGTTGCTTTAATAATTAACTATATATAATAGACAATTTTCGACTTTAGAATAATTTCAAACCGTAATGTATTCGTAATGTGACAATGTTTATTAATTATTTTTTCTATTTATGTAAATAAAATAGTTTATTACACAGAAATGTCATATAAACTCTGATATTGAATTATGGAATATATTAATTAAATTTATAAAATATTAACTAACGACAAACTGGAAATTACATTTAATTGAATTACTGGCTTCCAAAAATAAATTAGCAAATGTATTTTTATGAATATTTATAAATAAATAAATATAAATTTTGTATAATTTCCATCTCAATAATTTGTAAATTAAATTTCCGATTGGTAGAATTTTGTAATTTAATTTATTTAATAAGTGTATATAATTATTATTCTGACATTTGGTATATATACAAGGTCGAAAATTAAATTTTATGAATTTTATTTGCTTAAATTTTAATCTAAATATAATGTTTATGTATGCGAGCTTTTAAATTAAATAATTAAATATTATTATTAAAATATGTACTTTAAAAAAAATTTACTATAGAGATTTTGTCTCTTCTACTTTCTTTGGTTAAATCGTTAAATTTTCTAATGCGGAGTTGTCATAGTGTTGTTCTACTTTTTAATTGAATTGTATCTACTTCATTATAAAATAATGAAAATACATAAAGATTCTTAAAATATAACTGTAATTACTCGTAAGTATATAAATCGTGAAATTGTTCTAAAATACTAAATGAAATCTTATCCTTGTCCAAAAACAATTAATTCTAGCCTTATGATAGAACTAACAATACAATTAGGAGAATTCAATCATACCAAATTGTCGATATCATAAAAATATTCAACTAACAACACTTTTTTCCAGGATTTATTATTCCTTTTTTTATAGTTAAAAGGTTTTTTTTCCAAATCTATTTATATTTATTTTGTATAAAATTTGTGTATTTACTTATTGTATATTTACAAAAAATTTAAGTTTTGTAATATGTTTAACTAATAAATTAAGTTAAATATTTTATATAAATACACATACTAAATTTTTATGACTAACTTTAATTTTTAGAACTTTTTTATACTTTAAAAATTTAAAATATTACTAACAAATGTGTAATGGATTTATTTCGTATATAAAATTTTCATACAAAAAGCAAGAGATTTCTACAACTCTATCTCTGTTAGAAAATCACTAAAAATCTCATGAAAATGAAAGTAAGAAAAAATATCTATAAATAATCAATAAAACAGAAATTATAATCCTCAAAATAATCAAAAGAGAATTTTTGGTTTTTTATATTTTTGATTCTTTAGGATTTTTCTCAAATATTTTTGGGATTGTAAAAAATATTATTTCTAAAGTAAATAACATTTTTTTGTTCAGTTCTTAAAATTGAATTTGTTAACCTTTTTGAAATCCTTTGAGCTTTGACTGAGCAGGGAAAATAATTTAATTCAAACTAATTGCAATACTTGTGCTTGTGAAACCTAATAAGAGCTGACTTAATTTCTGTAGAAAAACTAAATTTTTGTCAATAACATTTGGTTCTCAATACCTCAAACTTTCCAACGAATGGACAGATGGACAGAAAATCGTTAACATATGTATATCCGCGTCGTAACCTAAAGATTACGAATTTATAACAAAATGTAATTAATTCATTTTTAGAAAATATAGCATAGATGGATTCCATTTACTGGCTATCATAAATATTTTAAACTACATTTTTTAGAGTTCTTTCAAAAGGATATTCTGGATAAATAGACCACCTCCTGTGCTATAAGCTTATATATCGATATCTGTTATCCTTTTTAATTAAAAATTGGAAAAATTAGTTTATTTTTTTAGATGTTACGAGTAGTTTTAAATCTTTCTAATTTGAAATATTTCATACATTCAGTATAATATTTCTTTAATTCTAATTTTCATATATTATATGTGTTATCCCATACAGATAATAAAATTTTAAAAAGACTTTAATTTTTAATTCACATTTATATACGCTCTATGATATAACTAATGGAAAATTGAAAATATAACTCACCTTATATATATAGTCTTTAAAATTCTTTAAACAGTACTCTTTAATTTGGATATTTCAATTCCCTTTGGACATTTCAAAAAAATTTAATTGTGGATAGCTAAAAGCTTTTTTATCATTTTGCAGGAAAAATTTAATTTCTTTCGTTATTTAAGTATTATCCTTTTTAGAGATTATATATACACAATTTTTCAATTTTTGTATATCTTGTCTGTACGTTTGTTCAATGGAAAACTTTAGGAACAATTTGTAATTATGTTAACCAAATCTTGTAAACATATTGAAATCATACATAAAAGAAGTATGATCTCATAATGAAATTTCAATAATTTCAGATTATAATACCACTAGTCTAATTTTAACTATTAAATGGTCACCGAAAATATTATTAAATCCTTCGTTGACAAAGCAGCGCAAAAGTTAAAATTGATTTATAAAAGTCTTTGTAGTATTCGTAACAAAATAAGCCATTGATTTTGAAACTAATGTGCATACAGTTCAGATGGACGGCATTTTGTGTAAACATAATCATGTACGTACGTTGTATATACGAAATAATCTTTGCTGAAATTGTTTATCAAGTAACAAATAACCAAAAAATTATATTTCTATATAAATAACCTTGTTTTTTTTTTAAACCTTCTTTTGTATGTTTTTATTTATTTTTATTACATAAAGAATTTTGTGATATTATTTTTCAACATAATCTGAAATATGTTATATTTATATGTATTATATATTGTTGTGAGGTCCTGCTAACGTCTAAAAACAATTTCACATTAAAATATAAACAAAATATAGATGGAATAGTCTTTTACCCCGAAGACCACGAAGAGTATATTATTATATGTTAAGCCTATTATTATAATAAGAAGCTCGTACACTTCTTAATATAAAATCAAAAATAATTTTAGAAAAAATGTTGAATATATTAATATTTAAGACAATATTTGAATAATTAATTTATTTTTATTTTTACTTTTTTCTCGTCAATGTCCAAAAATAAATTGACTTCTCCACATCTTTGTCCTTCATCTGGGATATAGAATTTAAATATATTTCCTTATTAAATGAAAAATAGGAAAGAAAATATATACGTCAATATTTTTGTGTTTGCCTAATTTTCTAATTTAAAATTGAATCGTTAAAAATGAAACCAAGATGTAATATTTGTTCAGAACAACATTTTTATGAAATTATATTTGATAAACAATGCTGCGGCGGGTGGTTTATTTAAAGATTTACTTCAACGCAAATATTAACATTAAAAAAATATTCCTTATTTCCCCTACTGGGTATAAATATGCCTCGTAAATGGTAATTTACTGCTTTCATAAGTCACTTACATATTTTCTTTTATATCCCAGGCGAAATATTTTTCCTAACCACAAATCTTTCAACCTTAAAGATATTTAAAAAATACATAACTTAATTTTAAATTTGTTTTTTTTTTTTTTTTGTTCAAATAAATTGATTGTAGAATTCGTTTTCGTTTAAGTAAAGAAATATTTGAAAAGTTTTTAGTAAAAGAATTTTCTATCCAAAAGATAACAAATTTATGTTTAAAATTTCGATATATATTTTTTTGAATAATCTAAGAATCTAAGAAAATAAAAACGTATACTAAACTTCCAAAATCAATGAAAAATATTATTGCTTTTGGGAATAAAAATTTATGCAATTTAAGATGAAGCACACCCACACACCAAAAAATACAAATTTCCAAAAATGTATTTATACGAACAAAATAGAAAACTTTTATTTTTGCTAATATATTTTAGCTGCAATAGAAATATGGCTATTACAAAAAAAAATTATTACTTACAAAATCAAGACATCAGAAATATCCTTAAAATTAAAAGCTACAAGTCCAATTTAGTACAATTAAATAATATAGTTTTATTATGTCTACACTAACGCATTATACAAAATTATATTTTAAAAAATAAAATTTTTAATAATAATTTTATATCTTTTCTACTTACAGGTATGTTGAAAATAACCATAAATGTCGTGAAGTATTTTATTTCCCTACTAATTTGTAAGTACAATTTACAATTATACTCCCTTCTAAGGAGAAAGCAAAAGCCTATAGTTTTTTAAAAAGCTTACAATAAAAGCCATTTAAAATATAAAATAACATAAATTTTTTCTCCTTCGAAAAGCTTTTAAATATGTAATAATATGGATATATAAAATTCTAGCGCCAGAAATAAACTTAACAAAATGTATAGCCCTGGGATGAACAACAATGTTGCATCGTAAATTATATTTTCTGTGCGGGGAGAATATCAAATATTCTTATACTTTCTAACATATTACAAAACCTTTTTTTAGAACCTATAATAAATTCGATAGTATTTCATTCAAAAGCTGATTGGGAATAACCAAAACATTTTAACATATTATTTTGTGTTGGTTTTCTTATCAAAGCCCAGAAATTATACGTGTGTTATCATTTTTATAGCAGGAATAAATAACACTAATGTAGCCATTTAATCAACTTTTTTATAGTTATAGCTACAATATTTATATACATATTTCGAAATAACCTCGACAACTTAAAGTATATTCTCTAAAATCTAAGAATATTTAATAATTCCTCAACCTAAGCTATTAATTTTTCAATTCATTTCAATTTTAATAAATAAATAAAAAAATACAAATACTTCTTGTATAACGAACGAAATCTCAGTTCAGTAGCAAGATAAAATTCCAGGTATTAAATTTTCTATATTATAAGCTATTTTTAATAAACATAAATTAATCAATATGCTTTACATTATTTCCAATTAAAGTGTCAGAATAAGTTTAAATTACAAACAAACAAAAACCACTTCGAAATTTTTATAATATCAGTTTCAATATTACTTACTTGTCAATAATCTTTAAAACTAAGTCAAATTTTCCTTTACGTATTTCGTCAACGTAAATAAATTAACAAAGTTTATATTTGTAGTATAAAGTTTTAAAAAAAAAAAGTCATGTTTATAAGAAAATACCTGATCAGGTGGAAAATTTATTTACGAAAAGACTGCAAAAAGCAAATCCGTAATTTGATTATTATGAAATATTCGCAAAAAAAAATTTTTCTGCTCTGAATAAAATATGGTAATATTTGAGTGCAAACTTCATTTTTAAAATTTATCAAAAATCTTTTGATAGCTTTTAGATATTTTTTTATCTGAATACAAATTAGATTCCAAAAGGAAACAAATATTTTTTTTTACTTAAAAATAAACACGAAAAAAATAATATTTATATCAATGACATAAACAGTTTTTTATTTTAATGACATTTTATAAAATTTCTAATTAAAAAAAAAATTTTTTTTCTTTAGCAAAATGTTTTTGAAGGAAGAAATATTAGCGATAAATTCTCCTTTTTATATTGGTTAATTAATTTATCCATTTTTATACTCTTCTTAACTACCTTTTTTTCTGTAAAATTAATTATTCCGAGCACAAATCTATCCTTAAATTATTATACCATCTATCCTGACTTTCTAAAATCATTTATAATATAAATTCCAGAATGAAGAAAAACTTTGATATATTAATTTTAATTTTGTGAATGTACAAATCGGAAATTGAAATTCTTGCAATTCTTTTTCAAAAACAAAAAAAAAGGATCTTCATAATTGATAAGTATTTTATTTCAAAGACATTCATTTTTTGTATACGTATAGCCTTGATATGAATACAGATTATTTCAAATATGTAATTGAATAAACATCAAAGAGTTTCAAAAATATTTTGCAAAAAAGAACGATAAAAATGTAATAAACATAAATATGTACAGTTTGTTTGCATAATTAATTTGAATATTATTACTTAACCCAGTTTTAAATATGTAGTTGAAGTTAGAGATTAATCTTTTTTATATAAAATTTATTATTTTTTCTCTCTTATTGCAAGAATTTCACGTTGTGTTATTTACATAATTTTACCAAAATTTTACTAACTAAATTTAATAAACGAAAGGTTTAAAATTCTTTGTAAATAAATAAATTGGAAGGATTTTCGGACCTTGAAATCATGTGTAAGTTTTATCCAAAATATCGTTGATATTGATAGTCGCTTTTCATACAAAATTATATAAATATAATTTAAATATGTGTACAAGAATTGTTTGCATCAAATTACTTTTTGTTTAATTCAATCTAATAAAAAGTAAATAATTTAGTTTGCTTCGTGAAATTTGCATTATAATTTCAACAGAAGACCTAAAATAATAAAATTTCAGAAATTTTCATTTAATGTAGATCATATGTCACCGCTAATAACTTTTTAATTAAAATATTTTAAATATTCGTTTACACCTAAAGCAAAATTAAGGCTAGCAATGTTTATTATAAGAGAAATAAATTTTGAACATGATTGCATTATACAAATTACAAATTTTATATGAATATGTTTTAGTTGAAAGATTCGGAAAATATAGAATAAAATGTACACATGTAATGTACACCATTTCCCCTCAGAATGATCCAAAATGAAATAATGTTTTATACCATAATAAACTTATATTTTTTTAATGCGTTCTTTGCCCTTCAATATAAAAATCTCGAGACATTTATAAGCTTCTTTTGGAAAGTAGAAATCATAATTTTCTAATAGCATGAAAGTACATATTTTAAAAGTTCTAGACGGAAAAGATTCTTCCTACGTTAAAAACATAAATAAAATTCTTAAATCTTGAATTATATTGGGCGTAAAATTTTATTTATATATTCTTATTAACTCAGTCATTTCTACTGCAAATATTTATCGAAAAAAATTTCGTCAATAAAAATTCCAAAAGTTTGAAATTTTAATAGAATAAATAAAAAGTTTGGACATAATTTAGATTTTTCTAATAGAAAAGTTTTTCCTATAAAATTATTGAATATTTTTTTATATATTATGTATATTCTTGCTTTAATTAATATTGTTAAAAAAATTAAATGATTTAAGGCATCCATAAGTAGACAAATTATTACATGAAAAAAATGAATGAAATTTGCGATTAAAAATTTGTAGCAAATTTAGGTTTTAATTTCTATAAAGCTTGTAATAAAACAACAGAAGTGAAAATATGGACATTAAATTAAAAGAAAATTTAAATCAACTTCCGAAAATTAATTTGCTTTCCATTATAAATAAAGAATACTAACTTCTTTCTACTTTTTTTATTGAATCACATCACAATTAACTATATTTGATTTTATTGTTTTTGAAAATTCTTCTAAAACATTTGAACATTAATTATGCTTTTGGAAATATAAATTTAGACAACATCATATTATTTCTATATTAAATTTGAAATATGTATATTTTGTAACAAAATATTGTTTCTTTTCAATTTGAAAGCAAAAAAAATATTTTCAAGAAATATTTTGTTAAAACGAATGACAAGGTAAATTAAATTTTTCTTTCATTTCTTTTTTCCTTTTTTATCAATTAATTTAAACAATTGTTTCCTTTAATTGAATAACTTTAGTATTATGTACTTATACTTACCTTTTAGAAAATATAAGTATAGAATTTCTTTTAAAATGTGGAAAACTTCATACCGAAAATCATCATTCACATAAATTATATGTCATTCATAAATACATTAATAAATGGAATACAAAATTAAGAATTTTTTATAAAAGATCGTTTTTTTGTGACATTAATCAATTTCTTATTTATTGTCTCAAACATTTATAACAAAGCAATTATATAAAATTATAAATCAAAGAACTTGAGAAAAGTCAGAACCCAAAATAATAATAATAAACCTCAAAATATTTAAGTGTGACAAGAAAAGTTCCTAATTTTACATCAAATTCAAATAATAAATTACCTTTTGCAAAACTTTTATATCTTAATTATTGTCAAATTGAATTTATTTTAACAAAAACAAAAATTACTTTAATTATAATCACAAACTAATAAACTGTATATACAGTTTATTAGTTTGTGTTATAATATACAAAAAAACTTGTAGGTAAATTAAGATTTTAAAGATTTTCATTTTGTCTTTAGAATTTTCAATATAATTTATCGATTTTAAAGAATTTAATAAACAAATCAAAAAGTAAAATTAAAAATTACATATTAAAATGACAGAAAGTATTGTTATTTTATAGGAAAATAGATTTTAATATTTTATATTATATGTATCCTAGATTAGATATTATATAACATTTCTATTTTGTAAGGACATCACAACTAACTATTATTATCAAAAGGTAAATTAATAAATTATCTGTGAAAATAAATAAAAACAAACAAAATGAAAATATTATAATTGTAATTTTACCTGTCACAAAATATTTTCTGTACAACATTTTATCTCTATAAATTTTTAAAACTAACTATAGGAGATATGTAGCGTAGTAGAACTTTTTGATTTCTCTACAACATTTCCGGTATCCGGTCCTTTTCATCAACTTCTACAATTTATTTAATTTCATAATATGCTTTTTTTTTTAAATTTACTCTTATATTTTTATAGAAAATAAGCACGTAATCTTACAAAAATATATTTTAAAAAACAAAAACGAATTTTACAATCTTGTCTTCATAAATACATTAAAAAAAATAAAAAATTTCGTAACTTAAATGTCTTTTTATCTTTGTATTTTAGTATTAAAGTCTATTTTTTCCAACCTTTTTAGGTTATTTAAGAGTTTTTCAGAGAAGATATATAATTTAAATCCTAAAACATTAAATGTACCTCAATGATGAGGTCATTTATGCGTAGGACATTTTTGTGTTAAATACGTGAATTCAATTTTAAATTTTTATGTCTTCTTACAGGACATATATAATATGCCGGAATTTGATCAGTAGTACAATTTTTGGAAGCTTCTTATATATAAATTTTGGATTCATGTCTTGAAACTTTTAATCTTTTTAATAAAATCTTTGTAGAAATTAAATTAATAATTTTTTTTTAAGAAAAAATAAAAAGGACATGTTCTCTTAACATATATCTTAAGACAAATTTTTCATTGCTCAGGATAATTTTACTTAAAAGTTTTGAAATTTTCATATCATCCTTGTGTAAAAAAGACTTTCTTCAACAACCAAAATTTACCATCCAAAATTATACGTGATCCCAAAAATTAATAATTGTAATTATAGTTTTCTAGAATCACTAAAAAATTATTAAATAGTAAACTATACTACTTACTTACTAAAGGTAGTTTTCGAAAATTCAAAATATGTAATATAAATTTTATTCAACTACAGTTCATGTTACTTTATAATAAAGCATACAACTTAGCTTTTCCGCGTACTGATCATAGTTACGCTTTGTATCAAGTAAACAATAAATTGAAAATGCTGCCCAATATTTCATTCAACATTTAAGAATGAAAATTATTGAAATTATTTCAAAATAATAAAAATTCCCACGTTTTTACAAATATTTAATAGAAATATTTTGTTAGAATTTCATAAACTTTCTAAATTATTGTATCATTTTTATGTATATATTTGGCTGCTTAACAATAATTGTTGAAGTTTATGTAAACAGGAATTTCTATGCATTATTTGGAGATAAAATAATACTTTGTTAATAAAATATCCGAACAACTTAATATACGACAGGGACAAGTTATGGAAATAAATTAATAATTACATTTACATAGTTTAAAAATATTTAATACCTTTAGACATTATCAGGAATAACGAAATATATATTTTTTTACATCACAGAATTTAATATGCATAATAAATTATTCATGCCTCTAGCTTTTTTATTGATCTATGTACACTGCATACTCGTATAATTCCAATGAAAATAATTTATGTCCTTAAAGCAGAAAAGGAAACTATAAAAAAATTAATTTTATAGATTTTACCAAAATATTTTGAGGTATTATTTGCGGATAATCTTATAATTCCAAATTTGTGTCATAATTTCAATAGTAACAAATTAATATGCTCAAAAGAATTTAGATAATGTGACATTTTCTTCGTCATTCAACTTACTTTACTATACAGAATTGAATTAAAATTAATACTTAAGTTTTCTGTAAGCTGTAACTAATGAGTAATTTATTTTTGTATTTATGTAGTATAGTATTTTATATCTGAAAGTTTTATTTATATATAAATTTTATATTCAATGAAAGTTTAATATTTTATTTTCAAACTTTTCATCATTGTCCCTAAATGCTCTCTTATTTTTTCCATCTTATACTTTTCTCCGTAGAATGTAATAAATGCTTCGCTAATGTAAAGTAAAACTCAGGTCAAGTTTACATGTTTTAGATTTAGATAAATAATATCAATTTAACAGCAATTCTATAACCAATTCTATACCACATACATTGAATACGTTACAATATAAATTTAATAATAAAAATTGTTGAATATCTGAACTTTAAACTATTTTCTCAATAATATCATTTTACGTACCACAATTTATTAATTATTCGTGATGATTTTATTCACTTCACCTGATCTTATTTCATTTAACCATTAATATTTATACAAAAATAATGTTCTACTGTTATGTATTTACTCATCCAGCTATAAATTATGAAAATGCTTTCAGAGAAATATCCCAAATGTTATCTTTTTGAAAAAAATCAACATTTTTGAATAATGGATATTATTTATTATGAATAACATTTAATGGTTTTTAACAAAAGTACAACCTGATGCGGCTAGTTGACTACTGATATTTATTTTGAGTTATTTTAATACATCATCGTATTATTTTCAATAAGTAAAATAAATATTTTAGTTTCATCATTAAAAGTCATATTTTTTTTTCTTAATGAAAATGTTCGTTCTCTATTAATATGAAAAATTAATATAATCTGCAATTACAATTATATACAACACTAGTTCATTATTATACCAGTCACTAATTGAAGCCTCTTTAGCATAAATTTATAGATTTTAAATTGAATTTGAAGAAATTGTGGAAGAAATTGTGTCTGTAAGGATACTAGTTTATTACGATTATATATTTTAATATTTTGTGGTATATAGTTAATTAAATTGATTTAGCTAGTGACAAAAAATGACCAAATAAAAATTTCCATCAATAATTCCATCTAACTATTTTATATTTTTTATAAATTAAATTAAAATTTAACTAGTAATGCAATAATTATTTTTCACATTAAATTAAGTCAGAGAAAATAAAATAATTTAATTTAACCATTAGGACTATATATCTGTTCTATGAAACATTTTAACATCAATATGACAAATTTTACCATTACTTTTATCTGTCCGGGTTAATTTCCTTAAATATTAAAATTGTACATTAATTAAATTATTAAATCGTAGCAGCGAAGCAGAACATTAATAATATACGTACACATAGCACATAACATCGTAGTGAAAGCTTTTATTTTTATATGTTTTAATTGGAAGGTAAAAGGGCTTTTTACCCATTAGTGACGCTTTAGACGTAGGGATTATATTATACTACTGTTTCAAAATGTTTTTAAGCAATTCAAATATTTTTATAATTGTGTTTTGCATAATATTTTTATTAAAATCAACACCTTTTGAAATTTCATGATAGCAGTGAAAAATAATTATTAAATAAATTACAGAGATTTAAGTAGAGAGCTTATTAAAAATTCCGAAATTATATTATTATTCATAATATAATTCTTAATTAAGAAAAAATATGCGAAAATTTTACAAGTAAATTTAATTAAAAAAAATTCCAATAAAATTAATCAATTTATATTTTATTAATTTTTTGAAATAAACTTGAACAATAATATTTCTTTGCATACATATATACACTAATTGAAATTTCACATAACTATGCAAATCATTATTTAGTCATGAACATTTCAAACCATTAAAACAATAATTATTATTTATTCAGTTTCACACGGCCCTTACGAGCAGCGTTTCTTTTGAACGCCTGTTTAGCATTGGAATGTTAACAATAATCCCCAACCGTTGTCAATTAAAGGATAGTAATTTTGATAAGCAATTATTGTTGCTGCATATAAAATAGTTTATAAATATATAACATTCTTAGTTTAAAATTTTAAAATTACAACTATTGCAACATATTTTTGATACACATTAATATTACTAAAACCTAAAAATTATTGTAGTATGTATTATTCAATTTACTATAAAATAAGTAATTTTTTTACACTATATCTTTTTGTAGATTGTGTAATAAAAATATACATTTGTTATTTAACATTATGTTATCATTTTGTCAACGGAATATCGCGGGTAAATGTTAACATTTATCATCGAAAATAAAAATAAACATAAACGTTAAATTAAACGAACATTTTATTTTCTAGATAAAAATTCTTCTAACAAATAAGAAAATTAATTATGTCAATTCTTAGAACTTTTCTTATTTTATTGTCACCGACCTGCAATCAAAAGAAAATGTTAACATTACATACCAATATTTTCACTCAAACTCACATGAATCATTTGAAAAATTCAAATAATAAAAATTTATGGTAAATTTGGCAAAAAATATTATTTCGTTGTTATTCAATTATAAAATAACTAATTTTGAATATAAAATATAAATCGATATTTAAATAATGAGGTAAATTTCCCAGGTAATAATATTTATATTTTATTTGTTGCAATTATTATCATATTTTTGTTCATTATTAAATTATTTGCAAATTCGAAAATATTGAAAATATATTTGTTTAATTTTTTAACTCCAACAAACAAAGCACCATTGAAGGAAGTAATTAAAATATGATTGAAATTTTTTTTGTTAATAATCGAATTATAAATAATGTTATTGCCTATCCCAAACCATTGAGCTTTGATCATGTAAAAGCAACCAATGTAGGATGGAAAATTACTAATTTAAAAATTATTCAATAGAAATAGAACACCATTACAAATGGAATTAGATTTGATTTAAGGACATCATATTCTACTAAATTAATAAAAGCATTATTTCAATAAATCGGCTATAAATCATAAATTTAATTTTAATTATATTTTTGGATGGCTAAATAATTTCCAAACACGTCTATGGTAACCATTTTGTTATCCGTTTTAATTAAAAAGTTCACAAATTATTTATATTATTTTCATTCGGTTAAGTCTTGTGGAGAATGGTGAAATAAAAATAATTTATGGTACCATATTTAACATAGAAAAGAATAATAGTACTACAATACAACTTTCAGGATAAATTTCTGAAACGAATTTAATGATATCACAACTCTAACACATTTTGTACACCACTAAATTTCATAAAAAATGTATAATTTTAAAGTATTTTTTAACTTATGTCCTACATTTAAATATGGGACGAAACGAAAACTTTAGATTTAGAGAACATAAGTAAAATATTAAATGTTTCATAAAATTTAATTGGTGTTGGCTTCCACAATAATTTTTTTAATAAATTTTATAACATCACAATCTACGTATATATCAATTCCCATTGGACAAATTCAAATATTAAATTGCGGATGGCTAAAAGGTATACTTTTTTTTTTAATATCTAGACTTATTTCATTATTATCCTTTTTTGGAAAGCATAATGCATTACGCAGTATTGAATATAAGAATAAGTTTGAAAGTAATTGGCATTGTTTAGATTTTACCACGAAATTGTAGCTGCATATCTTGTAAAAATAATTGTTGGTATCGTAATATGACCAAGATGGTATTAATTCCAAAAATATTATAAATTTCGATTAATCTGAAAAGAGCATCACACATTTGGATATTACTAAATCAACTAGAATGGAAGAAGAAAATCATTATTATTGTACATAATTAAGTTAATAAAAATATATAGAAGCTATTGTAGAATTGCCAAAAAAAATCATAGTGATATATCACAGTGCTATACATACATGAAAAATTAGTTTTATCAAGACATCAATTGTGAGAAAAGCAGACAAAATAAACTATAAAGTAGACAATTTTTGGTTGTTTATAGTAAAATATTAGAAATATATTTATGTGGGCAATAAAAATAACATAGTCAAATCACTGATAAGTAAAGATATATTTATGTAATAAAAAATAGATTTCTTCTGTTACATTAATTATAGCATTCAGATTTTTCACTTTTTAAATAAATTTAAGGGAAAAATTTTCACATAAACTCTTTTTTTATACAATGTAGGTCAATTTACGCAAGATAGAATAACATTTTTAAATCATTTTGGAAACATTTGTGTACAATAATTGCCACTTTTCGTGATAATTTATAGATTTTTGTTTTATAAAGAAAGTATAATAAATTTCGTTTGTTTCCAAACTATTCTGAAATAAAATTAAACGACTTTTTTCTGCCGAGTAATAAATTATCACAACAGTCCAAGATTTCTCGAAAATCATAACTTTTCTTTTCTAAAAACATTTCTAGATAAATATTACAAGAATTTTCAGATATAAAACGTACACAAAGAAATATGTATAAATCATAGTGAGTGACATTTTATTTTATTTTCATAAAATAATATTCAACCAATAACTTGTCTGCTTTATAAATTGAAAAAACAATTAATTAATACAATTATTCATTGAGAACCGGCAATATTAGCTGGATAAAGTTTTGCAATCTCTTGTTTTTCTTAGCTATAAAATTTCTATAAAATTTTACTTTTTAACTATTCAATTTAGTATATAATTTGAGTATTTTTTTGACTAAATTCCAATAATAAAATTGTATTTACTTATATCGATATTAATTCACAGCCTATAATTGTTCACCGGTCGGAAAATTTACAAATTTAGGAATAGGAAAAAGCGCAGCTATTACAAATTTAAATAAAAACTTCTACATTAAATCAAATTCTTATGATATTCAAACACTAAATGTCCTTTTTATGTCATATCCGCGAACTAACTAGATCCAATCGCAGCTATTGATTTGTTATTTATGTAATTTTGTAGTAAAAATTTAAAAAATTACTTTATAAACATTTTCAGTCTCAAAAATTGATTTAATTTTTAAAAAATTTAATCTTAAAAGGTAAAGAATATATAAGTTTAAATTTTATAGAGGTTTCAAAACTATGGAAATTTTTATTATTATTGCTGCTGGGAAATAAAACTTATCAAACTTTTAAAGTTTCTAAATAAAATAAATTTTGGTAAACCAACAAAAAAAAAAGTTATGTATTTTAATTTTATATTGAAAATTTTCTTTATGAAAGAGTATTAGAAAAACTTTGTTCTCTAAGCGTCACTGTTTACTATTATATTTTCTTCCAAATAATGCAGAATAATACTTTATAAATAGTAGTTTATATTGTAATATAGTGTAGTGTCTTGTACAGCTTTAAAAACAAAAAATTAAAATTGTTGTTACAAAGTTTTGTTTATGCAAAGATTGTTTTCTAATTTTTTTTGAAAATCTTATTAACAAATTTTTGGACAAATATATTGTAATTTTCATTTTAAATTTTCTTAGCTTAGATTTTCATTGTAACTGTAACCATACAACATAATGTAATTACATGTACATACAATGTAATTACTGATATATTCAAATATGATAAGGAATTGCAGATTATTTTAAATGTTCAATTTTCGAAACATATTCAAATATATTTATAAATTTGATAATTGTAGAAAAATTAATTCTATTATTGTCGAAAGTTTCTTTGTATAATATATGTAATTAAGTATGTATATGTATACTAATCATTTTATAATAATTCAAACTAATTACAACAAATCTATTAAATACTTAAAAAAAACTAATATGGGAAAATATAAATATATTGTAAAATTTGGGTCTTAACAGCTAGATTTTCCATATGGAAACTTTTGGTTCGTGTATAAAGTATAACTTATCAAATGTTGTGCCAAAAAATGCATGATTTATAGTTTCAATATGAAAACCTGAGCTGCATTCTATAAAATTTCACCTATCATTTTCACCATGTCGTTTCCCAACAGATACTATTCTGTAACATTATGCCGACATAATTTTATATTTACTGATTCTTCCATCAATTTATTTCATTTTAAAAATGATGACACGATATATTAATTTTCAAATATCAAATATAATAAGTATCATACTTTAATTCAAATATTTAGTAAAAGAGTAACCAAAGATAACTTCAAAATCGAAATATTAACATTAATTTTTTTGCGAATGTTTCCTGTTGATACATAAATAACATTACAAAATTATATATAAATGGTTTTAAGTTTTATATTGCCTTTGATTGATTTTATTTTAAATGAAAAAAAAAAGAAAATACTTCTTATTATTCAAAGGGTCATAAATATAAAACATTATCACTCTTTTTAAAATATTTAAAATGATATACAATTTTTAAAAATAGCTTTGTTAGCTAATGTTTTTTTGCCATTGTAGTTAGTTAAATCATAAAAATAAATTCAAAATTGATGAATATTTGAAATTGAAGATACTTTTATAACATATATACTTATACGGGTTCCGTATATGCAATAGACCATATTCCTGGGAACTCATTACATTAAGGCAGTATAATTTTAAAAGTTGAATTAAGTATATCCTTAAATTTTGTATTAGTTGTATTATCACCTATTTTAAATATAATTTTATTTTCTTATTTTGAATTCAATTAAAAAAAATCAATCGAAATAATTTTTTTCGTAATTTTGTAAGTAGAAAATTGCAACAATTTTTTTTACCCAGAAATAATAACCCTACAAAAAATTATTTTGTGAAAGTTACATTACCGAAATTATCCCCTTAAAAAAAGCTGATAAAAACCCTGCGCAAAAAAAATCATTTAGGTAAAGGACATGTTGGCCTGGAAGGATAAAACAATGTTGTGATACATTTTTTTTCAGTTTAAATAATTCAATCGTCCGAATAACATCAAAAGTATTTTTCGATACTGTAAATGTATAAATAGCTTTTTTTTACATGGCGGGAAAAATAATTTTAATTCAATATTTAATATTGCAAAATTGCGTAAATTATTTAATATGACACAAATATAAAATTATAATGTAAAATAATTTGAATAATAAAAATTTATAAATTTTATTTAATGCCAATAACTCGATATTATAAATGCTGTGCTGAATTTTTTGTATATATTGTGTAGTGTAGACTGTAGAGATGATAGTGTTTAAATTTCGTATAGGTCAACTCAAAAGTAGGAATCAATTAAATGTTCTTTTATTTAAAGGGATTCCTTATCAGTGATATGATATTTTATAGCTTGCTTAAAGATGTAAGTCTCGAATATATATATAATTTACTGAATATTTGTTCAAAGGACAATATATATAATATTTTTCTCATTTTAAGATTTTTTTTAATTCTATTAAAAATTAAATTTATTATGTTAGATAATTAATATAAGTAAATCAGTTAATTACTATACTAACAAACATTTTAATTATATTTTATGTCAATTTTTAAAATTTAATTTGATTAAAATAAATGAAGATGTGATATCCTGCAGTTTGGAATTTAATTTGATTTGGAATTTTTGGAAAAGAATTGACAAATATAATTTTAGAAAAAAAAAATCTTTAAAAATAATCAATTAAAAGAAATCAATTATTATTATTAATTTTACTAATATGTGGTCCAATATTGTTAAATATGTCATCAATAGTTTAGTAAAAAATAGATTGTAGTTATAGTATACAGGATCAGTAGATATTGAAAACTATTCAAAGGAAATGTTCTCTCTATTTAATTCACACAAAAGAAATATAAGAACCAATATATATGTATCTACATTTTTCTAAAACAAATAACTGAATAGCTCCAACCCAACATTCAAATAATCTAATGAAAATAATTATGCGACAACAATTGGTATATAATTGTTAGACTAAATTTCTTTCAAAATATACTGTAATAAAAGAATGTTGAATAAAGAGAAGAAAACATAAAACAAAAACTAATTTCAAAGAAAATGTATTATTTTAAAACTGACTTTGTTTCAAATAAGTCCTAGATATACAATACAGTTTCAATTTAAATTTAATGCATTTTACATTTACATATAAACATAAATGTTAAATTGGTATAAAAGGTTAAATTTCAAATATTAGTTTTTTTTTTAAATTTTTAATTTAACATTCAGAAAATTCAGTAATTTACAATATTTTGTTGGCATATTTTGCAACTCGCGTTTACCAATTAAAAATATTTTAATCATTTTTATTTATTTTTTTATAAACTCTTTAATGAAGGCTAAGATATATTTAATTTAATGAATAGCAAAATTTGATTTGAAAGTATAATTGTAACATAAAATAATGATGTTGCTAAAATTTCAAATATTTTAATCAGATTTGTGAATTTCATTGAAATTATATTTGTTGTCAAAGTAAAAGCAAAAATCTCTATTAGAAAATATTTAATAAACATATTTATTGTTATTATTATATATACATAAATACATATATCATATTTGTGTAAATATACTATTTTTTGCAATTATTTCTACCTTTTTAACAGTTTCTGTGATATCCTGCAGTTTGGTCTTCATTTATTTTAAGAATTTCTCATGCAGAATTTTCTATGAAAATTAGGAAATATGTTTTGATTATTATATCAACTAACACACCATAATTCAATGTTATTTTTCTATGTAGTATAAATAAATATGAGAACGAACACCAGATGATAAAAAATATTGGTGAATCGATAAAAAAAAAACTGTGTAAGAAATAAATCATAAACTAATTTAGTTTGGAAAGCCTCAGGGGTCATAATATGTGTCAATAGATGAATACTTATATGATTGTACAAAAAAAATATAAATATTAATCTCAAATTTTTTCACATTATTTTCAAAATCTTTCGTATTTCACAATTTTGCGGAGAAAAACTATGTATAAATTAGTTTACTAGTATACTTATTCGCTTGTATCTTTTTGTATGGAAGAATTATTAAAGTAATTTGCAAATATGTAACCAAAAATATTATCCTTATTACATTACGATACAACTTTAATTCCAAAAATTTACTTATATATTTGTAATTCCTTAAATTTTCCTTAAAATAATATTGTACCTCAATTTTAATTTTTTATTAATGTGCTTGGTAAAATATTTATAAATTCTTGAAATTACATGAAAAACTAATTTCCTGTTCTAATTTATGTATTTATTTCAATTGGAATTACCCGTGTACTGGATTAAATTTGAGTAGATTATAAATTTGCTCATAAACATAATGATATAATATACATTACATATACAATTGTTAATTTGAAAGGAAATTTCATTTTTTCCAAGACTCCCAATACGAAAATATTATACATTACTTTGCCAAATGTTTCATGTAATGGACTGGACAATATTAGAATTTTCATAAAGCATTTTCTATCTCATAATCAGAAAATTTATTATTTAAGCCAAATTTAATTTATTATTTACATAAATATTGCGGTAAAAAAAAATTCGAAATATTATGTAAAAATTATTTAGAGTATATAAGTATAAAACCTTTTTATGTGTTCAACACGCGTGGAATATTAAAAAATTAAAAATTTATAAATAAATAAATATATGTATTTACTCACCTTCATTTCATCTGTATCTAATCTAAAAGATTGTATAATAAATTAATATTGAGTGTATAATAAAAATTTGGTCTAATTTAAGTAGAAAATAATATAATGTAAATACTGAAATATATAAACAAAATATATTAAATAAATTATTTATCAAGTATCATTCTGCTGTACTATTTTACTATGGTAAATTATTGTTCAATTAGGATTCAGGATTAAAGTAAAATGATTATTTGCTCTGAAACAAATACTTTTCTGACCAGTTTTTATAATCTCTTACTATTGTTTTTCATTAATTGTGAGCATAAAATACAATTGAATAAATAAATTCATATATTATGATTTAAAAAATATATTTAAGGACATTTATTCAAACTATGCTCTATGCAGAACAACCTCGAAAATATTCAATTATGTATAATTTAAAATTTCACGTAAATTTAATAAAAGTCTGTAATAAGATTATTATATAATTTTGTTCAGAATGAAAAATTTATTATACTTATTAATACTCGTATGTTGCTAAAATTGAACTATTAAATACATTTATTTATGTTGTTGCATTACATTTAAATTTAAATATTTCACAGTTGCCATAAGTCCTTGTTGTTGCTGTCGTGCATACATTTATTATTGTTACCATACATTGTCCAATAATTGAAAATTAAATCCGATAAGATAAAATCTTAAGCAGTATTATCTTTAATCTCTGTCTGTCAAATTTCATTTTCTTAATAAAAAATCATTTAATTAACTTACAATCCTTACAATCATTTTATTATTTTTATTCAAGTCTTGGTTATAAATAGAAATGAAAAATAAAAATAAAAGAATATTTCGACCCAATTTAATTTCATTAAGTAAAAATCAATCTTATCACTTTTATCCTTAATTTTACGCATCAGTAAAACAAAACTATGTAAATCAATTTCAGTATTGATCCTTAAATTTTCATAATCTATAGAAAATCTTCAGAAAAAAAAACTTTTCATACAAATTCTGGACATAATATTATTAATATTCTTTCATTGTTTTTACATAATCGAAAACAGAATCGAAATTTAGGTTTTTTTCTTATAATTTTCTCCGTTGGGAAACTAATACTGATTGATATTTACTTAAATAAAATACAATCTGAAGGTTCGTAACTTTTATAGTTGTGAAAATTTCATGGGAATACGAATTATTATATAATCATACAATTATTTAGATTAAAAATTTTCATGATTAAATTTTGAAATAAATTTTTTACAACTTCAATAATTGCAATAAAATTGAAAATCTGTTAGTGTTAGTCCTAGACGTTGAGCTAAAAAGAAGAGAAGACGCAATTTGGCATAAGCAATTTGTATTTCTTTTAAAAGTCTATATACTCAAACGAAAAATTTTAAATATAATATTAAGAACATAAATATTACTTGCACTTTGCAACATAAAACATAAATTAATGAGTATTTACTTAATTTTTAAGCAAACTTTATAATTATAAATTTAAACATTCTTTAACTGCTATGGTTTTTTCTTTCGAAATGAAAAGATGTTATTTTCTTTAAGAAAATTTTTTAGAAACACGGAAAAATCTTACGATAATTTAATATTTTTTGAGTGAATAGGAATTAGATTGAAAATAAAACAAAAATATTCTTACTTATACATACTTTAAATAATTTTATAAGAAAAAAAATTATATTTTATCAATAACCTTATCCATCAATTTCGTAACATAAATTTAATTTTTTCTGACACACTATAAAATATGTAATTGAATTTTCTGTTATTTTATTTTTAGACGAATATTTTTTTGCATTATGTACTGAATAATATTTAAAATAACTTAACAAATTTCAGGTAAATAAAATAAAAATCAGATTCATGTTTATATTTTTCTTCGTATATTTAAAATGAAACATTTTTACGTATAATTGATTATGAAATTAAGTGATAAAGTCGTTGCTGCCAAATATTATTTTACTTGTTTAACAATTCATTTTATACTTGAAACTTGGAAATTAAATCCAAAAAAATATGTATTTTTATAGTTGAAAAAGTATCCTTGATATATATACAAAAATATAACCGCTATAACTAATAACCCTTATGCTATAACCACTATCATAACCATACTAACCACTGTAATATAATTTAACATAAAAATAATATAAATTGAATTTCAAAATGGTTAAAATTATTTCAACAAGAAATGTTAATAATATTTATTGAAAATTATATATAGTTTGTTAATATTGCAAAAACCAATTAAATATAAATAAATTATAATTATATATTTATAATTAATTTTTCCATGAACTATATTTTATATTAAAGTTTTTCCAATATTATACATGATAGTTAATTTATAAATAAATATAATTAAACATTTCATAATATTAGTAGACCACAAGTAATTATTAGATTTATTACAAATAATGAACATATCATGCATCCTTTATTACAAATTAATAATTCAAAAAATATATTTTAGTTTTGCCTTAGTAATTGGTCAAAAACTTATTTTAAAACTGACAAAATTTTCATATTTCGATAGTGTGTTACGATTCCGAATAAAAGTATGTACATAGCTTTGCTAAATCCATTCGAATGAGACTCGTCATTTCCACTCCAGGTGTAAATAAATTTTATAATTTAATTTAGTTTTGTTATAATATAATTTAATTTATAATAATTAAGTATAACCTATTGAAAATTAAATTGAAATATGTATGTATATATGTACAGAAGTTCTATATCTTCAATTAGAAACCTGGTACATAATTATAAAACATTACATTATGTAAATTTACTTTATTTATATGCTAATGAAATGATGATTATCTAAAATATGAAATAATAATAGTTTTTAATAAAGATTTAAAATAATAAATAATAGCAAGTGAATCGAATACTAATCGATGTAATTAAATATCTAAATAATATTTTGGCAAATGTATAACTATGTTTAAATATATAGATAATAATTTGTATATACATATATTTTTTAAAAAATATTACTCTAATCTAATGAATAGTTAAATTTGGAATTATAATCTCTTTACTATTGGTTTAAATATTCATTCTGAGAGTTATATATAAGTAGAAAGGTTTTAAAAAGTGTGTAGTGCTTAATTACGATTAATTTTTGAATATTTGCTAATAATTTGTATTGAAAATTATTAGCAAATATTCTAAATTTGTAAATTTTCTAATGGTGCTACTACGAGTTGTTTGGGTAGTAGCTAGTAGCACCATTAGAAAATTTACAAATAATATCTTATTAGAAAAATAATATTGATATTATATTTTGTTTATACTGAGTCTTTTATTTACAATTTACTGATTCCTTTCAAAATAATATGCTTCATTTGAATTTACAATTAAAATTCAAGAAAACAAATAAAATTTATTCTCTTCGGATTATCATATTTATTGTGCATTCATCTAAAAATTATTGATGTTTTGTTTTTTGTATCTGATAACACATTTACATTATATGCTGTAGTCCTGTAGTTGAAGAAAAAAATATTACAAATGCTATATAAGAACATAAATTTTCAAATTAACTTGGATAAAAGCCAATAAAATTGCATTATAACCAGTAAAATGAATTAGCTTTACCTTTAACAAATAAGGATTATAATTTATTATAATATTTTCTATTCGATTAAATTCATTTGAATTATTTATTATAAAGATGTTCTATCTATCTAAAATATCAAATCCTGGCAAAAACATAATTTTTATTAATTTCTTTTACAGGCTCTTTTGCATACACATGACGTAGTGGCAAGAGAAGTATACGGTGAGGAGGCATTACGGGTGACTCCGCCACCAATAACGCCCTATTTTAATGGCGATGATATTGATAGTGCTGATAATGGTGAGCTTCAACATGTGACCCGAGTTCGGTTGGTGCAATTCCAAAAAAATACAGATGAACCTATGGTAATAAATTTAAAAAATTATACAAAATTGAATACTTTAAAAAATATTCCAATTTTACAATTGATTGATTATTCAGGGTATAACATTAAAAATGACCGAAGATGGACGTTGTATTGTAGCTAGGATAATGCATGGCGGTATGATTCATCGTCAAGCAACATTACATGTAAATGATGAAATTCGAGAAATTAATGGTCAACCTGTACAACACCAATCTGTTGGCCAATTACAACGAATGTTGGTCAGTTTTTATTCATTTATATATTCTATAATTTACAATTTGTATTACATAAATCAGAAATCAACTAACTAAATTAATAAACTATTTCTAAATGATCATCAAGTTTTGATAAGAAAAATTAATTTGTTCATATATATATAACATATTTCAGAAAGAAGCCCGTGGTTCTGTTACCTTTAAAATAGTTCCTTCATATAGGAGTGCTCCACCACCTTGTGAGGTAAGATTAATCATTCAATAACAAAAAAAACTATATTTATTTATAAAATATAAATCTGAAATTATAAATTTAAATAATTGTATAAATATTTAAATTCTATTTTCTATTCAAAATTAATTTTCCAATCACGTAAATTGATTATACATTTTTATAAACAAAAATAAATACGATATTGATATATTTAATTATATAGTTACCGTATTATGTTTTTGTAATAAAAATCCATAAATATGTTGATAATGATAGTGTCAAAGTAAAAGTAGTTAAAAATAAATGAACTATGGATAATGTTTTTTTCAAGACATTTTGCAATATGCAATCACAGATAAAATTATAAGTATCGAAATATAATTTAAAATGAATCTTTAATAATAATGTTGGATGATTATTATTGTATTTTGTCCTTTATTTTTTTTTTTCGCGTAAAATTGCGGATTTAAGTGAAAATATTAATTAATACTATATATACTGATATGATAACCAATATTATTTTGTTTTAATTGATAATGCAGCTGTTCAGGATTAGACCTGCTCCAGTTCTAGTAAGTATTTTATATTAACATTATTAAAGACAAAGAAATTGTAACAAACAAATAAAAAAGACAATCTTACATATATTTTTAATGAAAAAAGGAAAACACAAACAGAAGATATCCAAAAACATTTTTACATATTATTATAATCATATACTGTAGAGATGCAAATTGACTATTTCGGTAATAAAAATTCATGTGTTATTTTTACCCGAATGTGAAATATAGACAAAAGTCAGGAAATGATAATAAATATTTAAAACGATATTTGGTTTACATTTGATCGAAATAAAATATTTTTTTTTTGTTTTTGCTGATCATTTGTAATCGAAACCATCTGTGTATTTGAAAAAGGATTCACAAATTTGTTCTAATATGAAATTGTAAATTTTTAATATTGTTTTCAATATTTAAAGAATAAAATTGTGGGGTTTGTAAAAATATGCAATAAAAAGGATAAGGATACATTTTGATTCAACAAAAATAAACGATGTATGAATTGTTAGTTATTTATTAATTTCTAGAATATACTTTGTGTTTTCCTAAAAATTTGTAGTCAAATCTGTTTGAAAATCTTTGGCAATAAAATTGAAAAAAAGAAAAGTATAATTTTCATTTTTTTCATGATAACAAAAGTTTCGTTTTTAACCTTAACTTTTTGTTATTCATCCTTTCGTTTTGATTTCTATTTGTCTTAAATATATTTTGTGGAAATCAAAAATATCTTTGGGTGTGCCAAAAATCAAAAGCATTAAATATACAGTAAATGTAAAGTAATATTTAAATTTTTTTAATATTATAAAAAAAAATACTAAATAGATAGAAATGAATTTATCTTCCTATAATTATGAATACTCTTATTCTTATATATATTACAAAATTTTACGAGTAGTAATCTTGTAAACAGAAAATTCGAAATTTTACTTAATAGAATTATTATTATTATTATTAAATTTATTAAAAACCAAACATTTTGGTGTTACAACATTATTAAATATCTGGCTTTGATGTTATTATAATTTATAATACAATAAAATTGTATTTATTTATCTAGAAAAATTATAAACTCCTAAAGTTATGCAATGTCATTTAATATTTCTTTATGTAACCCTAAAGATAATACGAATTTTATATGCATACATAATTATTTTATTTTTATCTCTGGTTAAACATATTCACAATGTTATACAAAAACGTGATTGAACATTGAAGGATAATAAAGGTCCTTGAATTACATACATAAATCCAAAGATATGGATAGGATAATTTTTCAAACAACTAAATTATATATGTAATAAGTTTTAGAAAATCAATAAATTTAAGTATAGTAAAATTATTGATCCGATTTTTATGTAAACATTATGGAATTAATTAGTTCCGCTTTTTAATTTCCATATTAAAAATAATAAATATGTTAAGGAAAATTATTTCAGCAACATAGAATTTCACATAAAAACAATAAGTAACATAAATAAAGTATTGTTTTTTTTCTAAAACAATGAAACATAATTATGTACATAAAAATAAAACTTAAATTTATGTTAAAAAAAAATATATATAATGTATAAACAAAATATTTATATTTTTTGTATTTTTATTTTCACCTGGTTGAACAGATTTTTGTGCGAGCTCAATTCGACTATAATCCATTGGATGATGAAAATATACCTTGTGCTCAAGCTGGAATTGCTTTCCAGACTGGTGATATATTACAAGTAAGTATAAAAAGGATTACATCTGACAACGTAAATTCATATTAATTTTATACAATATTATTTTCTCTTTATTTTTCTTTCGTGGAAAATTAAATGAGGTTTTCTTTATTGTCTAAAAAATATATAAAAAAAAATAAAATTCCGTAAAAAATTACATTAAATATTATTTATTAAAACATTTTTTCTTGTGTTTCTTTATAATTAATGAAATTGTTCCAAAAAACAGTTGTGGTGAATAATTAAAATTTTCAAATAAAAAAAAAAAAACAAAAAAAATTTGATGGTTTCAACATTTTTAATTATATCTCCACCCACCCAAATATATCTTCTTAAGGTCGTCGGAATTTTAATAATTATAAGAAAATATATAATAAAAGAAAAATTGTTCATGTTGTTCAAAGTCTGTAAATTAACTTTACCCTATAACACAGACACAGAAACAGATTTATCCTTTATTGGGTTGAATTATGGTAACAATAATAAGCTTATTATTAATTTACTAATATAATTTACCAGATAAAATTAAAATTTTCATTCATTGTGTAGGTAATATTAAATTTTTTATGAATTTTTTTATATTAAATATATAAAAACGTAATTTAATATTTATATTAGTTAATTTCTTTTCACTTCAATACTAAGTACCTTTAAATTTCTTTCAAAACTTAAGTTTTTTGTAATGCTGTTCCTATAGTAAATTCGGATTCATTTTTGTCTCTCATTACAACACATTTTCATGATTTAGATATATGCAATTCTGTAAAATATAGCTATTTATTTTAAATTTATAGATTATTAGCAAGGATGACCATGAATGGTGGCAGGCGCGACATGACACTGTTGGTGGTTCAGCCGGTTTAGTTCCCAGTCCAGAGCTTCAAGAATGGCGAATCGCATGTCAAACTAGTGATAAAACAAAACAGGAACAAGGCAAGTCAAAATAAATTACATATTATTTATTTAAAATATTATATAATTTTATTTCATAAATTATTTAAATTATTAGTTAAATTGTATTTTGAGTTATATTATTTTTTTTAAGGAGTTGAATTGAAAAAAAAAACATTCATTAATTTTATTTCATTTATTTTGTTGGTTAAAATATTATTTGGTTTTTTTTTATTAAAATCGCGTCTCATTATTTCATATTATTCTATATATAATTACATAAATAAATTATTGTATTAATAAAAATATTTGGTGTGTTTTTATTTATTTTTTTTTTGCATATCATTTTCATTAAAGCTTTAAAATTTCTGATTTTTTCAAACACATTTTCACATTCATAATTTTATATTTTGAAAACAATCCAGTGTAAATTGTAACAATATAAGATAAAACAAATAATAACGAATCATTGTGCGATACTAAATATATATTAATAAATTAAAAAGTAATCAATATTAAATGTAGGCTAAAAAACATTCTGTTCGGATTTTTCATATATATATTATGTACATATACAAATATTCGGAAAATTATATAAAGTATTTTAGATTAATCGGTCCGGGCATATATGACCTGCCTGATTTTCCTATTAGATATATTATTTTATTGCTAAATCACTCACGACTCTATTTTCCATGTAAAATTCAGTACAAGATGATTGTCCAACCAGGAACCAGACTTAATACCTTTACTTGATGACGTTAAGTAAGGTTCAATGTTTCAATTAAAAGTATTACGATTTGTGTTAAAAAATTCTTATTCAATAATTCAATTAATACCAAAAGGATAACAAACTAATAAAACACAATGTATACATACACTAAAAAATTTCAAAATTTCAGTAATAAATTTCCATATCTACATATTTAAATGTGTCAATATTTTCTACGCTCTGCCTTTCATAGGAAACTAATTTCCATATTAAATAACTTTACAGTAATTCGATATCATCATGAGTGCATTATTCATTCAGTATAATTTCTTGTATCCTAAAAATATTATATAATTTATTAATTGGCATTTATCACTCATTTTATTCTTCTATCCTCTATAATAACGATCTTCTCACTCAAAGTTAAGGTCGATCTACATAAATTATTTTTAGTCATTAAAATATTTTTATAATAGGAAAATTAGAAAGGAATAATAAAAAAGTCCATAAGGAAGACTGTGAGCAAAGCTGTTGTGTCGGGGCTTATTTACATGGAGTGATAGCTTTTTTTAAACGAAAGTTGGCTCTAAGTTTCGTAAGTAAAATATTACCCATTGAAACACCTGTAAATAGTCGGGTCGGTATATCTATGTATAAAATTCTTCGACTTTTGAGCAACTGAATTCCCTCAAAATGATTTTGTTCCAAAAAAGATCTTATTAACATCGATTTGTGGTAGAAAAGATCCTATAAATGACGCTCCCATACATTTTTTTTCCAAAACTTGTCTGAATTACAATTTTTCAATAAATTTTCTAATTTTCCTAAAAAAAATGTATAGTGGGTAAAAAAAGAATAATGTAGAAAAGCCTTGACATAATATCATAAAATCATTTTAACATTTTTATATTTTATAATTTTTATAACTTGAGCAAAAATAAATAAAATCTAATTTTATAATTTTTATAATTTGTAATTTTTTTTTTTTACATTTTTTTTTTTTGATTAAATGTATTTGTGTTGATTGGTTGTTTTGTGTGTTGTTGTCTACGAAATTAAATTTAAAAAAAAAAAAACTAACTAACTAAAAACGATATTAAACGAAATATAAAACGACAAAAAAAAATCCAAAACATATTCCATTATATCCAGGAGATTCTGGACCAGGATGTTCAGCTCATGCTGAGGGATGTGATGGATCTACAGGTATTAAAACACGATCAAAAACCCACATTTCAAATTATAATTTCAAAAAAAAAAAAAATTAAATTAATTAAATAAAAGTTCATATTTTTATAAATATTTAAAAAAAAAAATTTTGGAAAACATTTTTTAAAAGCACAATAATTTTCAAAAAACTTTGCTTTAAAAATTATTGCAACATTATTTATATCACACACACTATATATATATTATACACCCGCCAAACATTGCGTAACGGAAACGTAAAGTTTTCCGAGTCTAATTCCTTCTAAGGTCTTGGAAAATGTTACGTTTTGGCGTAACAGAATTGATATGCAAATGTTACATTCCTTATATGAGAAGTGACACTATTTTTCGTTACGCTAAGTCCTCGCAAAAGCGTAATGTTTCTGTACAGTTTAGGTGTAATGTTTTCGTACTGTTTAAGTGTAATGTTTTCGTACAGTTTAGGTGTAATGTATTCGTACATATTTAGCGTAACTTGTGCGTACTGTTTATGTGTAACGTATACGTACAAATTTAGCGTAATTTTTTCGTACTGATTTAATGTAGCGTATTCGTATTTATATAATAATTAAAAAACAAATTAGTTATTTTAATAATATATTTCCAAACAAAAATTATAAATTCATATTTATTAATATATAAAAAATAAAAAAAATAATGAATAAAAAAATTGTAACTTTTTACAAAATTTTTCGTAACTTTTAAGGCGTTCGTAAACTTAACATTTCCGTAAAGAATTTATCGTAAACTTGAAATAGTAGAAAAAAAAGTTTACATTTCCATTACATTTTCATTCGGAATTTAGCGTATACAATTTATGTGTACGCCAACGTTACATTTTGGTTAAGAAATTTTCGTAACTTTTTAGGCGTTCGTAAACTTAACATTTCCGTAAAGAATTTAGCGTAAACTTGAAATAGTAGAAAAAAAAAGTTTACATTTCCATTACATTTTCATTCGGAATTTAGCGTATACAATTTATGTGTACGCCAACGTTACATTTTGGTTAAGAAATTTTCGTAACTTTTTAGGCGTTCGTAAACTTAACATTTCCGTAAAGAATTTAGCGTACACTTGAAATAGTAGAAAAAAAAAGTTTACATTTCCATTACATTTTCATTCGGAATTTAGCGTATACAATTTATGTGTACGCCAACGTTACATTTTGGTTAAGAAATTTTCGTAACTTTTTAGGTGTTCGTAAACTTAACATTTCCGTACAGAATTTAGCGTACACTTGAAATAGTGGAAAAAAAACTTTACGTTAACATTACATTTTCGTTCGGAATTTAGAGTATACTTTTAAATGCTTGGCGGGCACTCATTCATTTCCTTCACCGCCAACATGTAAACTAAACACGTCAAATGAGATATATAGAATCAAAACTGTTAATCGCGAATAATCAATATCACTTATAATTTAAAAACGAATTAATTTACCAGTTTATATTCTATACAACTCAAATTACCTTTGTTTTTGTGTATGATTAATGTTAAATTTTTAAATTATTTTCTTTATGGCTTAAATAAATTACGCACTTTTATTTTATAAGGATTCACTTTTTTTAAATGTTTTTTACTTTTATTTTTTTTTTAAATAAATTCTAAGAATAATTATATTAAATTCTTCATTTTAATTTCTGTGAAAATTTATTATTATTATTATTTGAGATTTTGTTTGAAATTTATATTGGGATTTTTTATAAATAAAAATTCTTAATTATTTTGTTTTCGGATAAATACCTTAATATCGATGCACTAGACTAGAAGAACACACCTTTTGTAGTCTCACCTAACGAATTCCTTATAGGATTTTCAGTAAAAGCAATTAGAGAATATTTTTGATGTTTGAAAGTAATTTTATGTCAATGAAAAATATTTATAGGTACATTAAAATTGTAGACCATGTTGAGAATGATATGACATAGTGGAAACCTAAAAATGATGAGATATACAATAAATTTAGCATTAAACATAGATGGTGTATGAATTTGTTAATTAATTGAAATTAAAATAAAGATACATTTAAATCGAATTACGATCCCATTAACATTAAATATCGACAAACAAATTCTATTGATCCCTTAATTATATGTAGATCGTATTTATCTTTACGATCTATAGATCTATAATCTCTTGATCGTAAAAATTATAGATTTTTATATAATGAGTAAATAGGAAATTATCTTCATAGATATACTACATACATATGTCTGACATTTTTATAGGTATTAACTGAACTTTTGATATTGAGACAGATTTAGAATTGATATATTCGTTTTCAATTACTTTTATTTACCATAATGTAAACAAACTCATAATAAATGTAAATTTATGATAAAAGCATTTGAATGTATCTCATGTTTTTGTCCTGATCTGAAAATACAAAATCCAAAAATAAAGAGAAAAATCTATAATAATAATAAATCCCTGGTAGTGGGAAAACGTTTTAATAAAAAAAAATATGTATAGAAAATTTTATTACGATAATACATTAAGAAAACACACGAAGAATGTGATTTTGATTTACTATTAAATTTCAAATTTAAAGATGTTATTAAATTATATTTTGTAAACATAAAAATATACTTTTCGATAAACATTGTATATTCCTACATTTTTGTTATATAGTCATAAGAATTTTATAGATAAAGAAAAAAACTTATGTTGATATTCCAGAAATAAAACGAAAGGGTCGAACTTTAAAAACTTTAAAAATCCTTATTTTCATGTCAGGTTGGCAAGGTTACATATATATTTTATTTTCGTATAAAAAAATTTATAATTTTACCTTCCCCAATATAATAATAAACTTATATATGTATGTATTATAAATATTGAAAGTTATTTTGTAAAATTTGTTATGGTTTAAAAAAAATTCCAGAAATTCAGTATTGAAAAAAGATTAAAAATATATTAAAATTTTAACTTTACGATTTTATTGAATTTGAAAAATCATTTGTAATAATTTGATGTAAAATATTATAACAAATTTAATAATTTGTAACTCGTATTATATCTTAAATTTTCTAAAATTTAAATTGATTACATAATTGTTTCTACTACTTTCATTCAGTTTTCTTTCAAAATAGATAAAGAATTTCGTTTATCTCAAGGCACAAATATTTTTTAGACATGTAAAACTACGGAAAGACGATTACGTACATGGTACATCCGATTTAAGCGTTTAAGCCCAAATATACTATCTGTAGTAAAGCTTAAGCTAAAGATGTGGATGTAAAACTGATCGTAAAGTTTATTTATATGCAAAATTAACTACAAATTAGCTTTAGCTATATATAAACTATTCTCTGTTAAATATATTATCAGTTGTAACTTTCTAATATAGTTCTGAAAACGCACTTAATCTCATTCAACTGAAATAAAAAACATGACAAACCAATAAAAATGAATACATATTATTACTGAAACTGAAACAGAATAATAATACCACCACAATAGCATATAAATAAAATACTCATTTAAGTATCTAAAATAAAAGTTATGTACTAGAAAATAACAATCTATGTAAATACTAAAATTTAAGTATTCAATGAAAATATTGTAATTTTTATTTGCCTGAAGATTACTATTTTTTATCACTTAATAGAAAATTTTTTTTGATATTGCAATGAATTCATTTTCAAATTTAATTTATTTAATTTTATGTTTCTTCTACACTTTTGCTTATTTTGGAAATAATGTAAATAGAATATGAGTTACTAGTTGAATAATAATGATTCCTAATGTTGTTTGTATTGATAATAGTAATTTGAGATTTATTTATAGATATCACATTATTGATTTTTTTCTAAGACAAATAAAATAGAAAAGTTCAAAACAATTTGTTGTTACATAGCTTGGCTTATTCACTATAGAAATAGAAATAAAAATATTCTTTTTTGTTGTTAAGACTATTATTGTTACTTAGTCTTGTTCTTTATATCTTGTCCCAGTAAATTAAATTAAAAATAATATAATTCTTAATATTGGTTTTATTTATTTCCGAATTTTTAATAAATTTATAGGTTTGATATTATTTATTTATTCTAATTCTATGTTGAATTTTAGTAAAATGTATATTTTAAATTAATCATATTTAATTTTAAATACAACGAATTATGATTTTTAATTTAATTATTATTTTTATATATATAGTGAATTGCTCAATTTTTGGACGAAAAAAGAAGCAATGCCGAGATAAATATTTGGCCAAACATAATGCTGTGTTCGATCAACTAGATGTAGTCACTTATGAAGAAGTTGTTAAAGTGCCAGGTTAATTATTTATATTTATAATCGTATTTGTTCGGTAATAATCATCAAAAAAAATTTTCAAATATATTTCGTATTATAGTTGGTGATCCCAACTTTCAAAGGAAAACTTTAGTTTTATTGGGTGCTCATGGTGTTGGACGCCGTCATATCAAAAATACACTTATAGCGAAATATCCCGATAAATATGCTTATCCAATACCACGTAATATATTTATTTTAATAAATTTGAATTATTATATTAATTATTGTACTATTTAATATAGACACAACGAGACCTCCTCGGCCAGACGAAGAGAATGGTCGTAGCTATTATTTTGTAACACATGACGAAATGATGGCAGATATTGCAGCTAATGAGTATCTCGAATACGGTAAGAATTTATAAAAATATTTATATAAATTTTACCAATAATTTATAAATAATTTTTTGCTTGTTATTAGGCACTCATGAAGACGCAATGTATGGAACAAAATTGGATACAATTCGACGTATTCATACTGATGGTAAAATGGCAATTTTAGATGTTGAACCACAAGCATTAAAAATTTTACGTACTGCTGAATTTACACCATATGTTGTATTTATTGCAGCACCATCATTACAAAATATTGCAGATGTAATAATTAATTTTCAATTCAAATGATTTTATTACAAAAATTTTAATCTATTTTTAAAATTTATATATTTTTATTTATTTTTATTATTATTTTTAGTATGATGGTAGTTTGGAACGATTGGCCAAAGAATCAGAATTATTACGTCAAGCATATGGTCACTTTTTTGATTTGACAATTATAAATAATGATATTAGCGATACAATAGCAACATTAGAAAATGCAATTGATAAAGTTCATACAACACCACAATGGGTACCAGTTTCATGGCTCTACTGACAAGATAGTGAATTAGAATGTCCAGATTGTTTGGGTGAATGTGATTGTGAAACTGATTATCATGAAGATCAAACTAAATATGCAATATCTCAAGGCTCTTAAATTTATTAAACACAACTAAAAAAAAATAAAAACACAAGCACACACACACACACAAACAATACATAAAAAATAAATAAATACATTTTTAAAAATTTAATTAAAAGAGAAAATTATCAAAGAAAATATTGCACAAATATTTTTCATAAATTGATGATATAGTTAATTATAATAATTCCATTTTATATTGCGAAAATTCTATAAACAAAATTATTTATATATCCAAAAATATTTAAAAAAAAAAACAAATATTTAAATAAGATTTTTTTAACGAACAATTTTGTTTTTTTTTTCGTTTTTGTTTTTGTTTTTAGATTGTTAACTAATTTTATAATATATAAAACCATAAAAATATTATTTTTAAGAGAAAAAAAAACAACAAATTTTTGTATATAAAATATTAAAAAAAAAAAGAAAAGAAAAAAGGAAAACAAGTCAAAGCAAACAAATTGTTTATCTTTTAGTTTTTTTTTTGTGTCAAATTAAAAAGAGAAAAAGAAAATTAATATACAAAAAATAGGACAACTATAATTTAACTTAAATAAAATTTCATAATAAATATTCTTAGTTATCAAAATTTAAATTGAAAAGCAGCACTAATTTAATTGAACACATTTCAAACAATAAAAAATAATTAATATATTAATTTTGATTTAATTATTATTATTTTTTTTTTTAAATATACAAAAAAGTATAAACAGTTTTCAAGTAAGACAACTTCTTGCTCAATAAGATCGCCTCTTTGAAAGGCAAATTTGTTCCATACCATACATATTTTTTTCTAAAAAAAACTTGGTGTAAATCAACCAATATCATTTTTGATCAGTTTTAAAGGACGAAATATTGTATCATAGTTCATTTTAAACTAACAAATAATTTTGTATAACAGCATGTTCCCATTGTAATTTACATAAACTTAACATAATTAATTAGCAACTTATTCTTTCCAACATTTAATACTGGAAGGATACCCAAAGATTGTTTTTTTTTTAAATATAATTTACATGTCAGGGGGTAGAACTCTAGTTTCTTCAATACGATCTTAGAAACAATTTATTATTGTAATTGAAGAAATAATTGTAGAGACGAACCGAATTAAATTATTAAATTTCGGACAATAATTTCTATTTTATTTTCGGATGCTATAGAAATGTTGGCAGAAGTCGGAGTTGATGATGAGACAAAGGCCATATATATAAGAATTTGGGTATAGTTTGCCGAGGCTGTAATTGTAATCCAATAATTACTGATTTACTGATTGACATGAGTCAAAATTTACTTCCACATAATTTAGAACAATTTTTTGATAAAAAATGAGATTTTTGCGTTTATATAATAGAAGCATATTAAGATCTCAAGAAATACCATAAAATAATTCTTCCATATTACCATTACTGCATAATGACAATTTTTTGACCACGAACTCTATTTAGTACATAGTACAAAAATATATTACTGAGAAGTCATTTTAGGAATTTTTCAACTACAGGTTAATAAATTTTGAAAACCTAAATTTTTTACATCATGTTGAGATTTCAAGGATTTAGTCTTATTGGGTTTAGTAAACACGCAAAAAATTAAGTTACATCATTTTTAAAGCTTTCGAATTGTATATGCATCATCGAAAATTCCTTTAACAATTATTTTCCAATCCCCACTGCAGCCATAATCAATTTATTTTTATATTAAAATTCATTTACTGATCAAATATATAATATTTCAAATAAACTAAATATAAATCCAAAGGAGCCAAAACTAATGAGAAAACACAATATTAGTGTGTACTGTACATCAACATTCAACACATAAATTCATCATTGAGCAATAAAAGGAACCATTAAAAAATATAATTAAAAAAAAGATAAACTTAAAAAGAATTTAACACAAAAATAAATGAATTAAAAAAAAAATCACTTCTTTAAAAAAAAAAAAAAAAAACAAATTATAAAATTAGATCGATATTCTATTAAATTAACAAATAAATAAAAAATTAATAAAAATAAAAACAAACTCAAAACAAATGTTAACATTAATATTAAATATTTAAGATAATAAATAAATTTTAAATTAAATTATATAAAAAGATTTAAAAAAAAAAATTAATACAGAAAATACTTAAAATAAACATTAAAAAAAAATTAACAAACAAAACTTAAAGTTAATTAAATTAAATAATTTAACAAAACACAACAACAAAAAAACAACAAAATTTAAAAAAAAAAAAAATGTTTATAAAAAAAAGAGGAGTAAAAAAATTAAATAAATTAAAAAAAAAAATTTAACAAAAATATATTTGAATAATTTAATTTAATTATAAAGTAGGAAATGTAAACGAATTATGACGAACTGTTATATAAATTTTATTAATTTAATTTAAGTATAAATTATAGAAAGCTACTAAAACAAAAAAATAATAATTTATCCTAGGATTTATTTTAATTGTATTTTTGTGAAATCGTGTGAAAAGTATGATGAGAGAAGAAAGAATAAGAGCTTTGATTATAATTAAAAAATTATTTACAAAATTTAAATTTATTTATTTTCATCAATTCTTAAAATTTTATTTTTCCTTAATTTACTTTAATATAATGAAATAATCGAAAAAAAAAATTATAAATAGTTAAAATATCCATTTAGTATATTAAACGAAATTTTTATGAAAACCAATTAAAATAGCATTTGCTAATTCGATACAATTACAATTTTCATTTATATGTCAAATTTTAATTTGGAAAATTGTAAAATTGCGCCAATATAATTATATTTTACGATAAATTGATAATGATATTATTTCATCTACTAAATAAATTTAACACAAGTTCAAAAAAAAAAATTGGAATATGAAATTAAATAAATGAATAAATTATTATTAAAAATTATCCCAATTTTGTCATTAATTATAGTACATATTTGAATATTCAAATTTTAAAAATGGCTACCATTTTTTTTAAATACATATTTAAGTAAATATTTAGTATTCATGATTTTCTATATTATATTTATTTGACAAAATTTTACTTTTCCAAGTAAAACTAGTTTTTATTTTTCCAATTTATTCAATTTAAGAATTGACATAAAAAAATCTAATCCTTAAAGAAAAATTTAAATAAAATATACGTATAAAAAAATAAAATAATAACTAATACAGGTACATAAAAAAAACTCTCTAAAATAAATAAAGAAATAAATTTAATACTAAAACTTGTTTAAAAACAAAAAAAAATATGCTCCAAGTGTTTATTCAAATGGTAACTAAAACAAAAAAATATATTAAATATTTCCAAGTAGATTTTCAGATTAAAGTCTTTACACAGCCAGTTTCAAAATTTTAAAATTAAATGAAAAAATCAAAAAAAAAAAAACAAAAACTTATATAAAAACACACTTTACACAAATGATAGTTCAGTTGAAAATATTACATAGAAATAAATGATAAATATTTAATTTACATAAATAAATCAAAAATTACATAATTATATATTTTTTATTAAATTTTTTTTTTGTTTTAAATATATTTTATTGATAAATGTTTTTCAATTTTTTTGGTTAAATAAAATCTCTTATAGATGAACTATAAAATATTAATTTATTCCGGGTACAGGTCTGCACTTAAATTAAATTATTATATAATTATAAATAAAATATTTTATCAAAAATACCTTAAAATACTATACATAAATATATTTATATTTATTGATCTACTAAACAAAAAAAATAATACATATATATATGGTTTCACTCAAAATATAAATTTATATTTAAAAAAAAATTTCAAAACAACACAAAACACAACATAAAATACAAACATAAAAAATTTGCAATACAAAACATGGAAAAAATCAACAACAACAACAAAAAAACATCAAACATCAAAGTAAGAAAATTTTAGAAAAATTAATATAAAAAAAAAATTGATTTTTAAAAACCTTATACATATTATTGAATATTTATATAAAATATATAAAATAAACTCTATGGTAGAAATTTATCTATATAAAACTACAAAAACGAAAATCCCGAAAATGGTATCAATTTCGTAAGAAATATAAATTTTAAATCAAAAATTTGAAAGAAAATAATAAAAGCACAAAAGACAAAATATTATATTTAAAAAAAAAACATTATAGTTTAAAAATAAATTTAAAATAAATAAAATATTATTATTAAATTATACAAAATAATATCACTAAATAATAATATTAAATAAAAATAATAGTGAAAATCAATTTACAAAACTTTGAAAAATAAAAAAGGACTTGTACCAAAATCAAACAAAATTTGTATCATTTTAATCGTAAAATTTAATATTTCTTCTGTTAACAACCAAAATAAAAAACTTATCTTTTTGTCAAATATTTACATAAATACTATTTTTTATGCAAATTTTATATTTAAAAAAAAAACTATATTTATAATTAAAATACTAATCGAGTGTAGAAAATGAAATCAAATAACACCTAAAATTATGTTAAATTATGTTAAAAATTCGATTAGTTTGATTATTTTTTTTTTCTAAACTTAAATTTGATTTTTTGTAGATAGTTTAAATGTATTTAATTTTTAATTTTATTTCATTGATTTAAAAATATTTTTAATTTTAATTCATATCGGATAAATACCAATAATGACCTCTTCTTATAAAATAGATTGAAAAACACCAATCCTACTGAAACAGCGCAGCACAATTAATATATTTTTGAAATACAGATTTCTGTAAAAAAAAAAACAAATCAGTGAAATTAATTAATAATTTTTTAAATTTCTCAATAATATTTCAAAAAAAAATTAAAAAAAAAAATAAAATAATAAGTGCTTCCAAAAGTAAACTTATAAAACAATATAGTCATTTAAAATATTATATACGTTTAAATTATTTCATTTTCCTAAAATATAAAAATCAATTTTAATTTTACTTACCCTAACACAAAAAAACATAAATGAAATATAGTAGCTAATTTATTCACATATATATATATATATATATATATATACCTAGTTTCCAAGTAGTGAGTTGAGTTGGGTTGAGTTGAAATGGGGTTGAAATGGAACCATCAATTATTCGTTCCATTCCAACTCAACTCAACTCAACCCCTGTTTCCATGCACACTAACTCGAGTTCAACTCGAGTTGAACTCGTCATGGAAACAAGGTAATATATATATATATAAAAAATTTTCAACTTCCCTGAATTAAAATTTAGTTCAATTTGAAATTTACGAAATTTTATATATTTCATTTGTATTTTATGGCTAACCTACATTCAAAATTTATGCAATTAAACTAATATTTTTTCCTCTTATTATAAATTATTTTTTTAGTTGATTTTTGATTTTTTGTAACCATTTTTTTTTTGTTTTTTGAATAACTAAAAAGTATGAGTGTTTTTTAAGTAAATGAAAAAATAAATAAATTATAATCAAAAAGTTTTTTTAAAGAAAACAAAAAAATTAAATTCTATTTGTTTTTTAAATTTTGAAATATTTTTCATATTGTTTATTATATACATAAAGTATGTATATATATATAAAAAAAAAAACAAAAATATTGTGTGAGAGTCCAATGCATGAGTCCTGATTTAAAATATGATCACCACAAAAAAAAACAAATACAATTAAGAATCAACAACAAAAATAATAGAAAATCTGTTCTGATATTATTAAAAAAAAATAAAAAATATTAAAATTCACAAAAGAAAAACCAAAAATAGTTAAATTATTTAAATATAAATTCAAAAGAAAATTCTTTTTTGAAAATTATAAAAACAAAAATGAAATAATTAAAAAAATCTGTTTAATATTGAATAAAAAAAACTTTACAGAAAAAGAAAGAAAATACAAAATGAAATAGTTAAATAAAATGAAAGAAATCAAAAAATTATAAAAATTATATTGATTTATAACAATCAATATAAATCAAAAATTAAATAATAAATATAAAAAAAAAGAAACATTATTGAGGAAATGATGACATTTAAATAAAAATTATTAAAATAAAAAAAAATATATAATATTCTTTTCATTTTTATTTATATTAAATTATCATATTTATATATTCAATTGTGAAAGCAAAAACAATCAATCAATTAAAAGTAAATTACTTATATATTTAATGTACCTATATAGTATATTTCAATCACGTACTACGTAACCTATAGACATGATCGAAAAATATTTTGGTTACTTCTGTTAAACTATAATGTTGGTTGAGCCATAAAATTTATTTAACTATAAATGACAATAATAAGCAAAACAATGAAGATTGTATGTATATATACCATGATAATATACCACGACGATAAAACAAACATTTTAAGTGACTTGTTCGACTCTGCCTTAAATTAAAAATAAGTTAGTTTGATCACAAATTTATGTAATACATATATACAAAATATACATACCGTATATACAAAATATGCCTCTTATACAAAAAGAAAGAACCAATTCGAAATTATGAAAATACTATATTTCGTTTCAAAATTTGAAAAATCCAAAAAAAAAAATTTAAGCTTTTATATATAATTTACTTTCGAAATTTAAATAATAGGACTTTTTCACTTCAGTTTCTTATACGATTTATTCGCCATATTTTGTTATATTTATGTATGAAAGTCTTTAGATATTTCAATTTTTGTCACAAACGATAAAATTATTTTATCAAAAATATTAATGAGACAATTAATCTAACAATTTTTGTCATTTCTAATATAGTACAATCACCAAAACAACTAAATTCACTAGAAAACACACTAACTAAAATTGACTAATAATCTTATAAAAAAAAATGTATTTCCACCAATTACATTTTTGTAATATATCAAATTTCTTTTAAAATAATTAATTTTTGGAAAGATCCCTTCGGTCAAATATGTAAAATATAAATGTGAAATTGTAAGCATATTTATTAATATTATGTAAAGACGAAACAAATAGTCAAAACAAAACACAAAATAAGCAAATTGGAGAAATGTTTACAAACACATCTGTTTCATTTTTAATTGGAATTTATTATATAGGTAAGTATATATAATAAATTATAAATACAAATTCACTATTTAAGAGCCTTTTAAATATATCAGCGCACTTGAGTTCACAATGAAAAAGATATTCTAAATATATTTACTTCCTCAATTTTCAGCAATAATTTTTTTTTAAAACCAAATTTCGACAATACCGTTTTCTACGAAATTTAATTTAAAACTTTTTATGAAACTAAGTAATATTTCCGGTTAATTTTATGATTATGAAACTATAGATAGATATGCATGTATATATTTAAAAAATAAAATTATATTTATCGTTGTTCTAGATATTTAGAACTCAACCTTCCCAAGTATTTTTGAAATATATAAGATATTTTACTGAATCTTATGTCATTTATATGGAAACCATATACTTAATTAAATTGATAATCCCACGTAAATATTTTGTAAATTTTAATATGAGTTTGAATCTTCCCAGAAAATAAATTTAGTGTGAAATAAGATAAATTTTTTTTATTGACATGCGGTACATTAAAAACTGCAATCTATGAGGTAAGCATTAGATAACCTGTTGCACCATTAACCAGAAAAATATTACTAATTGTAATTTGCTTTTATAAAATTTTTTATTATCTAAGTATTGAATTATAGTATAATAATGAAAAGTAATCAGTCACCATACTTAACAAGATACTCTATGCAATTTCCACTATCCTTCATAGCTTTTTACAACTTGAGGTATACTTGAGTATCTTCCATCCGTTTGGCGGGATTCAAATATTATTATAAAATTGCTAATGTGTTTATACAGAAAGTAATTTTTACAATTTTAAATGCAATTAGAACGTATGATATAGATAGAGCGTATGATTGGTATAGAACTATGATATATTAATTATTATTCTTAGCAGTTTACTCGTTGACGATACATACACTAAGCATAATGTCTTTCAATTGATATTTTTTTAAACATTAATGCTCAAATTATTTAAATAATGTAATAAAATTTGTAAGTTCTATCTTCTTATCGATAAGCTTCCAGTAAATAACTAATCAAAATTTTACCAAACGAAAACAAAATGAAATTTACAAATTCACGTACTAAATTGAATTTATCACATTAAAAGTTTTTACAGTCAAATTACAATAATCACCTTTGAAACAAGATAAAAATTACAATAACATATAAAATTATATTTTAATTACATACTGCAATTTTTCCTTAGAAAACATAGAAAAATCTTGCTTGGTAATTTTGTCCTTCAGCTTTCATATCCTTTCAGCAAGTATTATTGCGCTATTATCTTTTACAAATTGTAGATGAAAACCTAAAATATTATATTGATACATATTTACTTAAAAACCTAATATTCTCATGTCTATTTCAAATTTCCACCAAAAATAGAAAAAAACACTTCTTATTTCATTATGGAAATTTTCATATACCCAAAATTTATTTATTATTTATTAATTGCTTTATTAATAAATAGCCTTCAATCGTTGAAAAATATTAATTATTATATAATTTTTAACGCATCATAATTTTAATATTTACCAAATTTTATTAACGACAAATTGCAGGCGGTTTCTTAATGAACATAAAATTATTTATTCATTAACAAATAAAGTACATTCAAATAACCTGTCTAATCTAATAATCATACTATATTTTTAAATCACGCTGATAGTATGTATATATATTTACTACATCTCTACAATAATAATATAGTCATTACAGGCTTGTCACTTCACAGCGAAGCGGACAGATCTTTGTATTTATTATGCTTGCTTGAAAAAAAACAATAGTTTTTGAAAGAAAAAAAAAATTCCCATAAGAAAATTATAAATTTCTGCAACATATTTCAAATATATTTTGTTGTTTTAATTATGTTATGTTGCAACAAATATAAATTTCAAACATTAAATTGCAAACAGAAAATAAAAATCTAAATATACAACATTACAAACATTTTGTTAGAAACATATATTTTTGTTGCTAAATAATATTGCCAATATTTTTTCATCAATTAAAATTTGTTGTTGTGTATACTACTCACAAATACAAATTCAACATTTTTTTTAAATTAATAAAAATTATATTTAATTTGTTTTTTTTTTTTTCGTCTGGGAAATTAAAATGATCAAATCAATATTAATATGTTTTTGATGAATTTATGAATTCTATTGAATTTAACAACAACAAAAAAACAATCGTTTAAATCAATTTATTTAAATATTGAATTATTTATCATTTAAAAAGCTTATATACTAAATGGTATATAACATAAAAGAAAACTTTTATAAGAATAATTTACAAATTTTTTTATTACACATAAATTAATAAAGAATAATGAACTTATAATATTGCCCATTTTATTTATATTTTAAATTTCAATTAGTTTTGATTTATTTAAACTACATATTTATGTTATTTAAGCATAAATTTAAAACATTTATTAAAGAAAATAGAATTTATTTTATCTTCATAACAATACAAATTCATCATCATAAAAAAAGTAAATTCTTTTAATAAATTAAAAAAAAAAATTTTTTTTTTTGTTATATTTACCAATAAGTAAAATCTTTTCTTGAATTATTACAATATAAGATTTTTATTTTTAAATGTTTATAGCTAAATGGGTGACCATTTACTTTTATTGCAGTACTACATATAATTTTCTTTAGGTATATAAAATACGAGTATTTAGTTTTAAATTTTATAAGCCATTTTACTTTCCATAAGAATAATAATGATGATAAACTGGTTATATTAAATTCCTACAATTTAATTTTTTTTTTAAATAGAAATTATAAAATATAAATGGAAAAGAACTCAGAGAATTGTGTTATATATATATAGTGTTCGAAGTTCGTTACAGTGACTGATTCTGTAATAAAATAGAATTTATACTTAGTATATAAAATGATATATATATGTTCATTAACCTCATATACTGATGGGTGATACACTAAGAAGCAATAAACTTTTTACTATTATAATTGTGTATTATTATTATATTGTAGAATAATTTGGCGTAAAAAATATTAATTAATAAATATACGGATATTAAATTCATAAATTAATAATAATTATCATCCGGCGGTTTACGAAGGCTATTATAGATTTAGATTTATCTAAATATTGTTTTAAAATTATTCAATGTTATTATATATAAATATGGGAACTGCAATCAAATTATTTTGATACTTTGTGAACCTTGATAAATTTATTGAAGGAAATATTATTTTAATAATTATAACTGAATATTAACAAATTTATAAATTTTACCTTAAACTTTAATCCTCGCCTAAAGCATGATTTTTTATGATGGCTGAAACAGAATTTACCTTAAATATAGTTAAAATTTAACAGCTTGATGTTAGTTCATAATTGGACGCTTTGATTTGTGACAAATTAAATTTAATATGGGACAAATAATAATGTAGCAATTACAAATTACTTATATTAATATATGTTTCGAGTATTTTTAACAATGGCAAACAATATTTGTTTATGGATCAGCTATACATTATAATAATACTTTTTCTATAAGGGCAAGAATTGTTCTAACTAGACGTTTTGCAATAATTATTATCAGTTCACTTATACGTTTGAATTAAATTTATATTTGATAATACAGATTTGAAATTAATGACAACTTTTACAATTTTTTATAAAATCATTTATATAGTCATGGCTCTTTGTAAATTCTATTATCTTCCGTCTTGGTCCATTGCCGTTCATCTCGTGGCCATGATAGATATATTCCAAGTTATTAAACATAATAATTGATGCCATAAACTATTTTTATTAATTATTCAAACACCAAATACTCATATGTATACATACATACTTGTATTAAATTTTAATTAATTGAAGTACGTATAGTCGTTGGAAAGTTAATTAAGTGACATTTCTATTATAACTCAAAAGAAGCTGAGTTCCAAAATATATTTATTTCAATGTTTAAAATGTAATTACGTATATAATAATTATAATTTAAATATGATATTAGACCCCTAATTGGAATAGTAATCTAAAGTAAAATTAGTAGTGACATTTTCATAATTAGATTTGTTGCCTCTAGAAGGAAGGAAGGCACCATGATGTAATGTAAATTATCAGTTAACTTGTTACCGAAATGATCACCGAAATTTATGATAAATCTCATATAACATACATATACATAGTATATGTATACACACTATATAGGAAAGCGGAAAGATAACATATAGTATTTACATAGTATCAATAATTAAAACACAAAAAAACCATCATGATTATAAAACTACTACTGTCAAGCTGTGCGGCATTTTTTCTAGTGCGTCTTTGACATAAGCAAAATAATTATATTTCGTTATTCCATAATACAGTTTTATATTAATATAAATAATTATTCATATAAATTCAGAAATTTTGACACTGAAATCTTAAATACCTATTATATTTATATAACATACACTAATTATGAAATTAAAACAATATGTTGAGAAATACGGTGATAATGTTATGTCAAATAGTCTTATCTCGGAAATTGACAAAATGAATCCTCAAAAAATATAAAATTTACAAAATATATTAAACTTTTTTTTTAACTCTTTTTGATTATAACTTGTACTAAAATGGCCTTCATAATGTCTTTGAAAGCGAAAATAGGTATATATAGTTGAATATAAGTAATATTTTGTTACAATCAAAATCAAAATATTTTGATATATAATACAACAAAAACAATGATGACCCAAAAACTTATTCAATTTACCAGTTGTTGGTGTTTTTTATTTGTCTTTTCTCGTTGTATATTTCCTTCCTAAATACTGAAAACGAAAATATTGTAATTTTAAAACTCAAATTACATGAACATAAAACGTTTTTAACGAAATATATAAATAAATAAATGTGTACATTGACACAAAATTTAAAATCTGCATAAAGTAAAAACTAACCGACCTTCCAAAAATGCTGCAGACTATACAAACATTAATACATTTATGTAATGTTTAAAAAATATTTTGTAGCATTATCTCTATGCCATAGCATCAATAATAATATTGCTTAGATACAAATGTTGCGGGATATTTATGAAATATCTAGTTCATTATATAAAGTTATAAAACTAATGGAGTACATACCTACAATATAATACATATAATTTCATATGATACATGAACGAGTCATAAGCCCAAACCATACTGAAATGATTTAAATAAATTAAATAAAAATAATAAGAAAATGTCTTAAATTTTGAAAGAAGAATTTATAAGTGATAATTATGATAATATGAGGAAATAAAAAATGTCATAAATCGGAATTCAAGGGTTTACTTGTCTTATTAAATGCAATTTTATTTAATAACTATTTATTTATTTAATAACTATTAAAACTAATAAAGTAAGTAAATTGTTGCTAACATAATTAGTTAGATATTTAATAGCCAATTTCCACCAATTTTTAGTCTTAAAATTAACATTTTAATAGCTGTCGATGATTAAATCTGTAAATAATTGAGATTCTCAAAATAATATTTTGTGAATATGAAGAAATCAATGGTTCTAACTTCAATATTTTGTACACATTATTTCAGTTAGTGAAATCTGTTTACGAGAAAACATTACATACTCATAATATATTACTACTTCTTTTTAAACAGAAGAACATCACATTATTTAAAAATTTAAAGAAATAGATCAACATGATAATAAACAAAACATAAACGTTCCAAAAAGCTATACATTTTTTTTCAAACTCTCTATTGTATTTATAGCTCGCTATATAAGCCAGATTCAATTAAAAAAAAAAAACTTTGCCAATGGTTTTAGATATTACAATATTAATAAAAGTCTCAGTCTAGTAGCGATTACCCATAAGTAAAGTTCACTAAAACTAAATTGCTCTCGTCGTTTTTGTTGTTGAAAACACGCGCATACGATTTTAATATTTAAATTATAATATTTTGTTATTATAAAATCAATTTTGTTTTTTTCTAAACTACAACATAAAAGTGATAATCATAAATAAAAGTTTTTATAAAATATAAAATATTTGAAAAAAAAAATTCCAAAGTGTATAATTGAAATTAAAAAAAATTAAAGTGTTTGAAATGTAATTATAACAAAAACAGAAAAAAAAAACATAAGTTCGGTTATTTAATAAATTCAATTCCACATTTCTGTTTTTATGTCACCTTAAACTCGATCGTTGTTTTTATGTTTAAAAAATACATACATATTTTGTTACCTATTTAAATTTTGTTTTTTTTTATACACATTAAATTATCTAAAAGTATCTTTTATTTTTTGTGTTCATTTTTTTTTTTTTTTTTGATATTATGGTTTGATGGTTTGCGCGCGCAACTTACAAAAAAAAAATAAAACTTTTATGTAACATGAAATGTTGGCTCAAGGTGGTTTAGTTAAAGGTAACGTTCGGTAAAAAAAATGTATAATAATTGTTAAGCTATAAACTATCTATATAGTAGAAAAACAAAATGTATATGAAATTTTGTTAGCTATTAAAAAAAATAACAAAAAAGTTGCCCCAGTTTAATAAATATAATTTAATTTTACTATCGAGAAACTTTTTTAATTTAATTTTCACTTCCATTTTTATAATAAATTTAAAAAAAAATTTGTGTTTTTTTTTTGTTTTAATTAAAGTTTCTGTGATAATGTCAAAAATTAAATCACGAAAGTTCAAATCTTTTTGAAAATATATTTATTTTAACCGAAATTCTATTTTGCAAATATACTTACATATATATACAATATACATATACCAGAAAAATCCGAAAGAAGTAAGTAAAAGTTAAAAAAAAATGATTGATAACTTTATCAAGAAACATAAAATATATATAAATGTAATATTATTATTTATATTATTATTATTATTACGAATCTTTTTGTTATTCGGCTGAGATAAAAAAAAATACATTTTTTTTGTCTTATCATTTTTCTGTTGAAAACATAAAAAAAAAAAATTATTTTTAAAATCGCATATTTCAAATATTTATGAGTGTGAAAACGTGTAAAATTTAATTTATATTTTTTTTTTGTTCTTTATAAACTTTTCACTGTTTTTAAATTAAATATTTTTAGAATTTTTATTCTACGAATCTTTTATAGATCTTTTTTTGTTTTCATTTGAATTTGAAATGCAAAAAAGAAATTTTTTTCATCATATTGAAAACTATGTAATAATATCGAATTATACCGGTCAATGTAATTTTTTTAACTTAAAATTTTTTATTATAATTATTACAATACAATTTATACTAATCATGTAATATAAATAAAAAATAATAATTTCAATAATTTTCATGGAAATTATAAAAAAATTACAAAATTAATTTTAGGTCAGAAAATTTTGTAATTTATTTATATTTTTTTTATTATATTATTAATATAATATTGTGAAAAAAAATATGTATTTTTATTTAAAAAGAAAAAAAATAAATATATGTTTTCATTCTGAACATAAAATTCTTATAAAAAGATTTTTTTTTTCTAAAATTGTAACTTCAAACAAAAAATAGAAGATAAATTATTGGAATTTCAAGTTTTTTTTATTTATATAAATAAAATTTTAGAATGCATTAAAATTTACATTATACCGTATTAAAATTTTAAAGGTTTATTAGGTGCGTAAATTTTAGGTAATAAATCTTAGCTAAACTCTTAGTATAGTTAAAAAAAATGTTAACACTAAATATAGTTTAAGATTGCATGTAATATTAGATTTGAAAAAATATTCTCCAAAAAAAGTTATTTATAGTTTATTTAAATTTATTTGAAATCAAATTAATTTAATTCATTTTTTTAGTGGAATTTTAAGATTCTCAACAATCGTAAATGCATCTATTTTTAATTTATCTTTGATTCTTTTTTTAGTTTTATATTTTTGACTGTGTACACATACATGCATTTAAATAATCCCTTTAAAATCAATTAAGTGGAATAAATATTATGTTTTTGGAATTTGAGAAATTACATTTAATGCTTTAAAATTTATTCAATTTTCAAATAAAATTAAGATATGTTCATAAAATTATAAATTCTTGATTGAAAAGTCTAAATAAATAAATGATTATTATATTGCAATAAATTTTGATTTGCCACACATTATTCCGAAGTCGCTTAAAAAAATTTATACACAATAATTTAAATACGTAGGAGCTCGATTTAATTACTGATAGTTTCATTCTAATTTTAGATTGTGTATATCATTATGATTTATTGCTTAATATTTATCAGCAGCAGAATCATTCTGGATTGGAATAATATTTTAAATATTAATCTAAAACAATTACATAAACTATTTGGTTGACTATTTGATTGGGGTTGGGGGTCCACCAGTTAAATTTAAAAATCGATAATATAATTATTATTGAAAATATTGAGCAATTTGCATCATATTTGTAATTAATAATTGAACACTTACAAATGTGTATGGATATTTTTATGTTATAATTTTAAAAATTAGTTAATAATAAAAATTATCATTTAAATAATCAATATATTAATGAATTTACATATTTCCGCATGAAAAAGGCAGAAAATACACAACTTTTGAAGAATATAATAGCATTTTCATGCATTTGATTTATGCAACACGATAATTCAAAAAATATTGGCAAATTCATTCAATTTTATATATTCAATATAGCAATATTGAGCTTTCACAGTTTTACTAATAGAATAGAAAATATTAAATTATTAAATTGATTTAGAAGAGCATAAAATCAAAAATTATTAAAAATAAATTTATACTTCATGTTTTTTTATATATTTTCTCTATTAACATAAGATAAAAAAAAATTACTTCATAAACAAGTTATGACGATGAGTGGACTTTACGTTCACTGTTCACCTATTTGCAAACTAATAGTCCAAATGTTAAGAATGTGTCATAAATTATAATAAAGATATATTGTATGTATTATTTAAATATTTCTTAAAACATAAGTTTTACTATGATATAAGGCTGTAATCAGTATAAAGTACATAAATATAATAGATTCCAATTATTGAAAAATTTAATTTGAAATTTTTTTCACACAAATTTTGAAGTGCATAAAGTGAACAATTTATTATTACAAATAGACACGTTTACAGCTGCGGAAGGTTACATAAATTGCTTAATTAATTTATTTTGTTATTTTAAACGTAAATTCAACCAAAAAATTATAACAATTAAGTGAATTATATATAAAAAAGTAAGTGTATTAACTAGCATATTGTTTCCCAAAATATAAGTTTTTCACATTTGCTTTAAGAATAACTAAATGGTAAATTAATGTAATTAATTTAAAATGTTATCACCAATTTAAAAAAGAAAAATAACACATTTGATAAAGTATAAAAAAAAATTGAAAATTTATGAATATTTTAAGTATAAATTTACAAACAAAATTTACGATTTTTGAATCATATTTGTTGAAACATAATTTTAGTTTCAAAATTTTAAGAATTATTACAATCACTGTAAAGTTTTGCTATATGTAAAATAATTTGTAAACCATATCTACATTTTATTTGACAGAATACTAATTTAATGCGGTAAAATTATTATTATGTAAAATTAAACTAAATACTTAATAATGTAGTAAATTTAACTTTTAAAATTTTCAGGCATTTCTTATTGGAAAAACTTTTAAGAAACTTTATCACACATGTAAAAAATGAACGATTCTAAAGTCTATCGTTTTATTCAGTTTATACATCAAGTACAAAATTAATTATAATAATATGTAATTAAGTTTCATTATATATTCAATTAATTTATCAACTTAAAACCAGTTTAATTTTTAAAAATTAAATTCAAATAAACTAGTGAATATAAAAATTAATCATGAATTAGATAAGAAAATTTTAATTTTATTAATTAGTGTTTATGAAAATTAAGGTTTTCACCTGCAAAATATTTTGTGACCTACCGGTATATATTATTTTGTCAGAACTGTAGAAATATGCTCAATGTTTCTAAACATCCAAGAAAAAATGGAAAAAAATGACTTCATTATTATTTCTACTTGTAATACAACGATATTAATTTCGTATTAATTAAATATTTTTAGTAATTTTCATATAAATTGTTCTTTTAATTTGAAAATTGTATATTAAATTTTTAATTAACTAAACGTGGTTTGTTAAATACAATATTTTTTTGGTATATTATAATAAATTGAATGGAAAACTTAACTTTTGCAAAACAGCAAAAGAAAAAATAATTTTAAAAATGATGTCATTAATCAAGAAAGATGTAAAACGATTTAAATAAAGGATACAAAATTTATTTTATTTGTATTTATACGTTACCTTGAACTTCATAATGATGTTCAGAATTGCCCAGTATGTCCAGGAACATATATATCAAGTTTTTTTTTAAACTTTAACAACAACAAAAAAATACCTTTTGTCTGAATAAAATATATAAGCTGATAAAAAAAAAGTTCTGGTATTTTTGCTATTTATAACCATATTTATTACTAAGAAAAATTCATTACGAATTAAAGTTTAAAATAGAAGGAAAAAAAATTTAACATTTTTTGTAATATTATATCTAACAGGTAATAGAAAATTATGTTTCACATTATTTACATTTACAATGGTTATCATACGTTTAACACACCAGAAGTTTTTAAACATTTTTATTTTGCAGATTTTTAGTATATTCAAACATTTTGAGATATGAACTTGACTAATGAATTTAGAATTTCATGAACAATTTCATTATAGAATAATAAACTTTTATGATTTATTCTTTGAAAAATATTTACATAAAAAAAGGCCTTGCTTGTCTTTTATAAGAAAGAATAAATAATCAAATTATTCTCATATAAATAGAAAAATCATTTTTTATAATTTACCTAAAATATAAAGGAACAAATAACATAATATGTTTGTATAGTGATTAATAAATGAAATTTTTAGTTCAATACTCCCAAATAAAATTTAGATATTTAAAATCATATTTTAAGATTTTTGATTTTTTTTGCAATTATTAACTTTTACTAACAATCTTTTAGAATCCAAAAATATGAATAAACATAAACCCATATAGAAAATTAATTAGAAGAGAATAAATCTGTTTTTTCTTATATACATTTTAGGGTCACTAACATTTTATGGTTTGCTTCATTTAAATGTTGCTACAACATTTCAATCTACAACAACAATATGATTTTTATAAACATATTCCTTTAAATGGCATTATTCTGATAATGATGCCATTTTGAAGACATATGTTTTTTAAAAAAAAATATATAATTGTGTTTTTAAAATTATTATTTTTTGAGCTTTTTTCTTTTAATTTTTAACCTTGAGTCTCAAGATAATAATTTGATTAGGTATTTTAAACACATGTTCTATTAATAATTATAACAAATATAATAAATCATTTTTTCATAGGAACGATAACATATAACAACATCGGAAATATTATACATACACCATAAAATTATATGTTACATATACTTTTATCAAAGCCGTATATAATGCTTTGCTTTTATGTTTAATTCGATTTCTTTTCTATACATCCAATCCACATACTTTTTTAAATCATTACTTTTAAACTATTTTAATCAAAATATTTATAATTCTTTGCGTGGTTTAAAAAACCATGTAGTTTAGGATAGATGGGGTTTAGGCTCCAAAATATTAAAATACGTCACTGTTCATTAAACTTATTAATTATAATGTTATAATAGGAAATTTTGAATTATAAATTTAATTTATTCTATTTTTGGACAAAATATTTTAGTTACAAAAATAAAAGAGATTTTAAACATACATTGTATGTAATTATATGGCGCCTTAAAAACTAAATTGGAATTCTGAAAAAATCCAAAATTGAACTGGGTTTATTTTATTTTACAGATAATCAAAATCAATTTATGATGCAGTAACTACCTGATGAACATCTTGGATATTAAATTCTTAAATTTAAAGAAATATCATTTAAATTTAAAAAACCTTTTTAATTCCCAAATTATATTTAATTTACTGTTAAGGTTAACCACATGAAAATTAATAATCAACCACCTTCTCCTAAATATGTTATTGTTAAATTAAAGTAGTTAAGCAGTTACAAAAAAAAACACTTGATTCCACCAAACTGAATTATATACTTTATTTATGTATGGAGAAAACAGCATTGCAAACCGGTTATTTAAGTTTACAGCAAATTAAATAATCTGAAAATTTAAGTTTTTGTATGCTTGTTTAGAGTTTAGCATAAAAGAAATAATAAGTAAAGTTATTAAAATTTTATAATTTAAATAAATTTGTTATTGCAATAGTTTTTTTTATGGCATGTTAAAATTTTGTCATAGCATTTATATATTTACCTTATATAAATACAATTGAACTTCCATGGTTAATTGAATATACTGAAGTTGAAGAAATTAATTTTTTTCTTATTCCAAAATGTTTGAATTAACACTTTTCATAAGTTATTATCTATCAGTATTATTGTTTATAATGCGTATCATTTAATTATGGCCGATTTCAAGGCTCTTGTCTTTTGTCCAGTTCCAGCAATCAGCAATCAGATTTCAGAACTTCATAGCTGGTTGAATATCGTTATTAAAGACAATAATTAGACGTTGCAATTGCGAAAAGTATATACTAATACATTGTAGGAATAATCAAGACATAATAATTCGAATTCTAATAATCGTAAAAACTAATACTGGTAGCCTCATTTAGCTATGACAAATGTTTTGTTAACATTGATAAATTTCTGCACAATTTGTACACTTTTATAAGGTCTATTTATTAATAATAATATTTAGTAATATTTTAAATATTAAGAATTTGAAAAATATTAGTTATAATTTATTGGCACAATTTACAAATAAATATTAAAATTGTGCCAATAAAATTATATTTATTCGCACAATTTATATTTATAAAGCACGATATTTAAGTACATAAGTAAAAACAATTATATCACATTTATTATGTTTCTTGCTGAAGTACCCGACATTGGACGTGTTGGTTTGGATATTTTTTAGTTTGTAGAATATAAGCACGATTGTATCGCATTTTACTAAAATATGTACATGTCTCATAATTCGCGTATTTGATGAGTAATTTTGGTTTTCAATGTTTTGCCTTCTGAAGGCCGAGACGTATAAATTTTATCCCCTTGATAAACCAAAACCAGACCACGTAAGTGTGAAAAATCAGCCATATTTTATAGTGTTTGCCAGTTTTAATCAATAAACTTGCGATGTATTGATAGTATTTATTAAAAAAATTCACAGTGTAAAGAGGGCAGAGGCTTAAACAACGCCAACTTAATCTAATCTTGCATAATTGCATAATCATTTAAATTCTAATTACAAAAATTTTATATACCTAATTTCAATTTAAATAATTATGCAATTAGATTAGATTAGATTAAGTGGGGGATAAATAAACAAAAGGCGAAACAAACTCAAAAGCAAAATAATAGTACTATGACTATGAGGATATGTCCACATTTTGTTAGTTTTAACTTGTATTCTCGTATTAAAATCAAACTATAATAAACTTTGTTGTTCGTTTTTTGCATTATAATTATTCCAGGGTAATGAATTTTGAAATATTTTTTTTTTAAGTTTAATATGGAGTCATAATTTTCAAAATTTGAGGGAATATATTTCGAGGGATATACTTAATTATGAAGGATCTACTTAATTAACTTATCTATGGTATAATTTTGGTTTATGTATCGCTAATGATATAAAAGTTTTTGAAGACAGACACAGACAGAGTGAAACTATAGCTAATATATTCATTGTTGTACATGGTGATAGGAATTGCAATTTGTTTTATGTTGATTTTATCAAGCATTTACTTAGTATTTTATTACAAAAATTCAATTTGTTGAACATTTTGAAATTCTATTTTAATTAATAAATAATTTAAATTTCATTATTCTCGTACAAAAAGATTTAATCACAAGTCACAAGTTTTCTTATAATAAAACTACTTTTTAATTATATAATATACTTAAGTTTTATGTTGATTCAAAATGTATATTTAAAAAATACAATTTTCTTTTAAGCTAATCAAAGTCAAGGCCGTATTATTTTGTTATTGACCCATCTTAATTAGCTTGATAAATATTTTTAATAAAAATAAAAATGATGTAAGATGTACTTCTTTTTTATGTATACACATTCAGATGTACGAGTATTTATGTTTTTTTTTTTCAAAATAATGGCTTTATAAACATACATGTACATATAAAGATTTATGGACAATTCACAATATAGAATTTCATCCTAAAGATATAGTAAAAAAAATCCCCCGAGAGATAAGGCAAAACTGTATAGCGTATTTCTTTCATTATTAAAAATCTTCATTAGGAAATAAATTATTTCAAACTTGGATTTTATCTGTAAAAATCACCAAAATTTTAAAAGATCTTATTGAATAAATTATACGGTGAATTAATCGTTGAAAATTTAAGATTAAGTGTCAGGTTTGGGTAGGTAGAGCTACAGCGAAATTGACTAGAACTAAATTCCATTATAAAGTTATCTGTCCCCGTATACAAAATACTCTAAAAATAATAGTAGTTTATATTTACTATTAATTTTGTATTTAATTATCGAAACTACAAAGAAAAATCAATTATAATACGTGACCTCTTTTTTGGAGTCATTGTTAAATTGACATAAATGTTATGGTATAAATTAGCAATTTGTAGTCATTTTACAAATCCAATCATTTTAAAAATAAATAAAATAATTAATAAGATTTAGTTTTAAAATACTTTATTTCTATATACATACATTAATAAAAAATCTCTAACTAAAGGTGGGTTATTCCTTTTTTCCTTTTGAATTTGTAGATTTAATAAAATAAAACTTAAGAAGAAAATTACAGAATGTCGACAAAGCCTGTCCGATTTAAATGTCGACATAGCCTCTCCGAGGATAGACCTAAGTTTAAATTAGAATATTAAAAAACATGATTTAATTTAATTTTACTAGCTATTAATAATTAAAATATATTTTATGATCTTAAAAAAATAAAAACTTTATAGTTAAAAATTTACTAAAAAAAAAAAGTTAATTAACTTTAATAGAATTATTCAATTATAAAAATTTTAAAGAAAAATAAAATATCACTTTTATGTCGGCAAATATAATAATATAATTAATGTTTAATTATGAGGTATAAATAAACTTATACATAAACTACACTTCAGAATTATTATTATATAAATAATTATTCCAAAATTAATATTTATGTAGCAATAAAACTGTTTAATTGTTTAATATTTTATTAATTTACATTATTTTTATAATAATGTAATTTTTCGTTTTTTATAGTTGCATACTTAAATTATGCATACTTAAAAAAAATATTAACATTAGATTTATGTACATATATATTTTCACCACTATTTGTAATTATCAATCATTGGTAGATTATTTAAGCAAAAATTTGTACTATACAAAATTGGAATCAGTTTTTTTAGTAATTATTTATTTAAACAAGAATTCCATTAAATATTTTAACATTTAACTTTTTTGCTAGCAAAGATCATTCATAATATTAAAATCAAAACTAGTAATGGTTAACTTATTTTGAAAATAAAAACAAAAAAAAACAAATAACTACAACATTCAATGAAATAAAACTAAAAAATTATATATTAATTAATTACTTATTATATTTATTTTACTAATTTATATATAAATAATTGCAATTCCAATTGAATTATTATAGTAATTAAATTTAAATATTTATATTATATATAATTATTTTTCAGATTCCCAAAATTTTTACTTTTAAATGAGACATGAAACAAAAACAAAATAGCTGTTGGCTTTTAGCACTTATTATTTTGGCTATCGATTTATGTTTTGGAGGCAGCCATGAATCACAATTACGAATTGGAAAGTCAATTAATATATTTGTACGATATGGTTACCTAAGTATTTCAATGAAAGTGATATCTAACAATGATACAGAAAGATGGCTTTTCAAGGAACCAACTAAAAATATTTATAAGGTATACTCGTATTTTAAATCATATAATTTAACATAATTATAAAATAATGTAGATGGCAATTGTAATTAAATTATGAATAATATTTCTAGGATATGAGTTCTGTAACTGTAACAAGTGAAGAAAATTCTCCAGGTATTTTTCATGGTGATTTTCATATGGAATTTTGCGATAATCGACGACAGCTTTATCAGGCATATTTTCGTGATTTTACAATTGAAAGACTGGATAAACCATGGGAAGCATTTACTGGTGGATGGCATCCCGAATTAGCAGCTAAAAAACTTGGTGTTAATACATCATTTATACGAGGTGAATTCTCATATGTTCTAGTCAGAGTAGTAAGATTTCGAGAAACAGGTAAATTAAAAACACCAACAATACCACAAAATCAAATATTAGAAAATGATGTAGCTGATAGAATAAGGCAACTAAAAACTGGTAATAGTACCGCAGCTGTTAAATTTATGGAATCATTTGGAACACATTATATAAGCTCTTATACAACAGGAAATTCTCTTTATCAAGTATTTTAATATATCATATATTAATATTCTATTTTTATGTTATTTATAGTTTATATATTTATTTATTTCTCAGGTATTTGTATATAATAAAATGAACTATCAAGTAATTAAAGATCGTTTAAAATCAAAAGGAATATCTGCCTTATCAAAATTAGATTTATATAATTTTTTTGCACCATGGTATGCAGAGCATATGGGACAAATACGATCAGCAAGTGGTAATGCTACAATTGAACGTTGGGCTAGAAGAAAATTACAATATCAATATTATGTATTCCGATATGCCACTTTATTAAAATTACATGGAAATGGTACTCTATTACGAACACTTGATGAAATGCTAGAAAACGAAGCTATTCTTCAATTAGATTTAAAATCACTAAATGTTATATTTAAGGAATCTGAAAAACAAAAATGGTTTCAAGAAGTTCTTGATAATTATATGAAATTATGGGAAGTAAATATGGGACAAAATTAAATAGCATAATTCCATCTTAGCTTAGGTATATATAAAAAAGAACTGTAAATTTATTATTTTCAATTACTTGTGAGCAGATTAGTTGATAAGTTCCTAAAAACACAATATACAATAAATAAATAAATAAATACTATATATACATACGTAATGTATATTGAAATCTTATAAAACCAAAGGTTTCGGATCCTCTTGTGCCAAGTGAATTTTAAATTAATTGAAAAAAAAAATGATTAAATTATGTAGAATCTAGATAATTAATAGATTAAGAATAATTAATATGCCTGTGATAGTTAATTATTTAAAATTATTTTTAATAATACAAATAAAAAACATATTATTGACTTGAAATTGATTATATATGTATATATGCTATATGTATATATAAAATATAATTGAAAATAATTTAAATTAATGAGGGTCCAAATCCAAAAATTATATTGTAGATTTAATAAAAAAAAATATTTACATCTTTTAATATTTTAGTACATATTTTAATATAAAAAAAATTAAATTTATAAATGAAATAAATGTATTCAATAAATAAAATATAATATAAAATATTTAGTTAAATTCCAATTTGCATATAATCCATCCAAATCCAATCGTTATTAAATTTATAAGACAAAAAAATTGGTTCAATATTGTATTCAATAATATGATCCAACAAAATAATTTACCAATAGTGGAACGCTCTATAAAGAACATTATGAGATAAAGTATAAATTTATAATGTTATGGAAAATCTGATGCTTCAAATTCTAAAAGACGAAGAATTTAATTTTAATAATCCAAAATGTTAATGGATATTATATTAATATTTTAAGATTAAAAAAATAGAAAGAAACTATTTAATTATTTTCTACGGAAATGTTTATTTATATTGTAATTGATTGTGTACATTATTCATATACAATTTTCGAATATTTCTTATAATTTCAGGATTACAAATTGAATTAATTAACATTATTTTAATTTTTAAAATTTCATCTTGAACTGAAATATTACATTCAAATCTTTCTCCATTTAATTTCATTTGATTTAAAAACTCTTCTGATGGTATTTTTTTTAAACATTCTATATCCCATTTTGAGTTTTCGATTAAATGCATTACTTGATCATCCGTTAAATATTGATAAGGATAAAGTTTTCTCTGCATACTTTTCTTATCTTCTATTCTGTTTAAATTAATTACTTGTTGTGTTAAAAACTTTAGTATATTTAATGTTTCCAATTCATTACTTACTTCAGATATCTAGTTACATAAAAAAATATATATAGAAAAAATTTTGTCACTAATTTCAAGTAATTACTAACTTGATTCGGATTTAATATATTGATTATATTTTCTTCTGTTGTATTTTGAATAAATTTTTCAATAAGTAATTTTATTATACATTCATCAAGTTGCATTTCAATATCATTTTCCTTAATATTATTACAATCAGTTTAAAATATTGGGAATTTGAAATTTTAATTTATAAATACCAGTTGTATCCAATGATTAATACTTAATGAAGTTTCTATATTCTCTACATAATGCCAAAACATTCGAGGAACTATAAGAATATCTCCTTCTTCTAATATACATTGATAACAGTCATTTTTAACACCTGTATATTTAATAAAATAAATTGGTAAAGTGAAAGAGAGAATATCAATATAACTAAATATATTTTAGCAATTATAATAAAATTACTTTCAAACTGTTGAATATTTTTGGGACTGTAAAAAGTTTCTGAACAATAAACACTTGATTCTTCATAAGGTACTCGAACAGGTGTTAATTTCGCGTTTGGGGGAAAAAGCAACCACATCTTACTAAAATATGTAATTTAAGAAAACTGACGTTATAAGTAATAAGTATGTATATTATAATCATTTTTTTTACCGTCCATAAACCTGCACAACAATATTACAACCATATGTATCATAATGACAAGGAGTATGTGCTCCGGCAGAACTTAACCAAAATCTAGTATCGTCTTCATTAATACCGCTAAAGCCAAATATTTTAAAATTTATATCTTTGCGACAAGTTTTTGGAATATCCTGAATACTTCTGTAATCTAGAGCCGCCCAATTTGTTTTAAAAAAATCATTATTATTAGTAGCATTATTATAAAAATCTTCAACAGACAACTGAATTTTTCTTCTCACTTTTTCCCATTGAGGAGAGTCAGAATATTTTTTACTAGCACTAACAAAATCAGTTTCTGGTTTTTTATTTACATTTTCTATTTCTTTACTATAATCTTTACACCAATCCTGGAAGGATTTATTTTCAAAACACTTCCAATCTAATTTATAATTCTTTATTTTAATAGGTTCCTTCACGTTTAATATAACTTCTCGAAAATTACCAATGATATCCATTGCATTGAGCATACACGACAGACGTTGTTTAGAAGTTTACTTATTTTTATTTTATTTATTTAAAACAATATAATAACAATTTAATATTCATTATTATTTTATTTATCTGCCGATGAAGACCTGTATTAATTGTCATGTGTGACATACAGCTGTTACCATTTTTACCCTGTAAACGAACCGCCAACTAAATCTTTTCTTCACATATGTAAGTTAATTACGAAACGAAAACGTAAATACATTTTGGAATTATTCAGAGAAATAAAATACAAATTTCATATCGATTTATTTAAAACATTTATTAGCAAATTTGTAATTTTTTTTATTACGTAAGCGTCAGGGTGTTAATGAACGGTAATGAACCCTAAACCCTAGTGATTTATATAATCTATAAAATGTTTTCTTACTTCGACCCAGAAGCTTCAACCCAACGATATAGAAATATATCTTGTTTCCATTTACCGAGTTGAGTTGAAATGGAACCATTAATAATTATTCGTTCCATTCCAACTCAACTCAACCATTACCTTGTTTCCATGACGAGTTGAACTCGAGTTCAACTCGAGTTGAACCCCATGGAAACACGAGTTGAGTTGAGTTTTCGTTAAATCCATTTCAACTCCACGAAACTAGTGGGATTGAGTTGAGTTATGTCATTGTATTAGTAAATTGACATTTTATATCTTTGTATGTGTAAATGAACAAAAAATTATTATTTTTTTAATAATAATGGCGTCAGGAAGACTTTTTTGGAGTGACGATGAAGTAAAAATTTTAATATCAGTAATGGAGGAGAAAAATATATTAAAATTAATGACATAAATTTAATTATGATGAAATAAAAAAACCTGTTTTATATCGTGTTACCAGAACTGTCAGTTCAACTCAACTCAACTCGAGTTTTTGCATGGAAACGACTGGGGTTGAAATTTGATTTTTTTCAACTGAACGATAACTCAACTCAACTCAACTCCGTGCATGGAAACATGGTACATGTTTCCATGCACGCTAACTCGAGTTCAACTCGTCATGGAAACAAAGTAAGTGATGGGGTATAAAGTGAAAAAAATGAAGCCTGCCTGTATAGCTTTTTCGGTTGCTAGTGTCAAAATTTATAAACGGCTAAAAAGGACTAGGTTTCTCTTCTAATCCGGGCTTGCTCTAAAATTATGCAATTATTTTTGAATTATGAAAAAAAATGAAAGGGAAAAAATAGTTTACAATTTTTCTTGGCTCCATAAATACTTTTTTAGATATATTATTTTTTCAATGTGTTAGATAGATATAGAAAATTTATACTCCTTCAATCTATTACTAATTCGTTGCTTCAACCTAATCAAATCCAACCTGCTAATTATTAGAAATGAAAGAAAAACACATGATTCAACATAACAGTTCACATTTATTAAATTGTGTGTGTGTACATATTTATTTTCAGAATAAACAATCGTTATACAAAACAAACAGCTACAAATCGCTGACAATCTTCCTTACAAAAAACCTCTTAATTAACTGATGAGGGCATTAAAATTATAGTGTCTATTAAAGAAGTTTTGTGAATAACAAAAGTGTATATGTATAAATTTGTTAAATATGATTTTATATCATTCTGGGCTTAATCATATCAATTCTGTCAATCAGCTATTGCTGACTAATTTCTCTTCCATCAGATCCGAAAGGAAATAGGTTGACTTTATCCTGCGTTTCATTTACGAGTAGTAAAATCACTTTTCCGCAATTCAATAGTGCCGCATAATCATATGTAATTGATGATCTTTTCCATCTACTTAATCCATGCCGTTGTCTTACATATGTATTGCATATATAACAGAAGACGCCTTCTCTCTGCCGTCAGATATATATCAGCATAATCGACGATTCCTCACAGCCGCATTTCAGCCAGCTGAATTTCGGCAAGATACTCAATGGTCCCTCGCTGCCGTCTTAGATTCTTCAGGAAACCCGCTGATCAAGATACCGAAAGATCCAACGCGGTCAAGCTGCAATTTTGTCAGGATATTCGATGGTCCCTCGCTGCCGTCTTACATTCTTCAGGAAACCCGCTGATCCAACGCTGTAGTCCAACATTTTCCCCCCAAGATACCCGATGCGATGACAACGCAGCCAGCTAAAATTTGTAGATACTCAATGGTCCCTCGCTGTCGTCTCACATTTTTCAGAAAACCCGCTGATCAAGATACCGAAAGATCCAACGCAGTCAAGCTGCAATTTTGTCAGGATATTCGATGGTCCCTCGCTGCCGTCTTACATTCTTCAGGAAACCCGCTGATCCAACGCTGTAGTCCAACATTTTCCCCCCAAGATACCCGATGCGATGACAACGCAGCCAGCTAAAATTTGTAGATACTCAATGGCCCCTCGCTGTCGTCTCACATTTTTCAGAAAACCCGCTGATCAAGATACCGAAAGATCCAACGCGGTCAAGCTGCAATTTTGTCAGGATATTCGATGGTCCCTCGCTGCCGTCTTACATTCTTCAGGAAACCCGCTGATCCAACGCTGTAGTCCAACAATTTATCCCCCCCAAGATACCAGAGATGACCCAAAGCAGCCAGCTGAAATTTGTAAAGATACCCGATGATCCCACGCTGCAGTCACAAATTTTTACAGGATACCCGATGATCCAACGCTGCAGTCCCACTTTCATCAGGATACTCGATGGTCCCTCGCTACAGTCCCACTTATCAGGATACCTGGTGATCCAACGCTGCCGTCCTAGATTTAACAGCTGGCGCTACTGACCTTTATCAAGTTTACACGATGATCCCTCGTAGCCGTCACAAATTTTTACAGGATTCCCGATGATCCAAAGCAGCCAGCTGATATTTGTAAAGATACCCGATGATCCCACGCTGCAGTCACAAATTTTTACAGGATTCCCGATAATCCAAAGCAGCCAGCTGAAATTTGTAAAGATACCCGATGATCCCACGCTGCAGTCCCACATTTTTACTGGATACCCGATGATCCAACGCTGCCGTCCCACATTTTTACTGGATACCCGATGATCCAACGCTGCCGTCCCAGATTTAACAGCATACAAGATAGTCCCTCGCTGCAGTCCTACATTTATCAGCATTCTCGATGGTCCCTCGCTGCAGTCATACATTTATCAGGATTCTCGATGGTCCCTCGCTGCAGTCCTACATTTATCAGGATTCTCGATGGTCCCTCGCTGCAGTCCTACATTTATCAGGATTCTCGATGGTCCCTCGCTGCAGTCCTACATTTACCGGCATATCAGCATTCCTCCTCTTTATTACTTCGATTTATATTTTGTTGCATTCACGAGTACTTTTTTTTGGAAGCATTACAAATCGTAAAAAGGAAATGATTCATTTGGAAAAAAAATCAGTATAGCTTTATTATTAGTAGCAGATGTGTTCAGTCCAGCTCTTACTAACTTTCTTTATTTGAATTCAACAAAACTAAATATTCAAATAAAAGAAAGATGCCAACAATCCAGAAAGATGCAATCACGAGAGATGAATATGGCATTACAAATCCACAAAAAAAATCTGTAGTATATATTGACTATGAAAATGTATAATGAGTAAATTTGGATTCCAATGTAGAATGAGTAAATTTTGAAGATATCATTAAATAAAGTTGTACAAAATTCAATGTTGAAACATCTTCAGCGTAAGAGAACTGATAAATTTAGATACAGGAAAACAGTAAAATAAAGCATTAATGCTATAAAAACGTATAAGTCATGAAGCCACAAATATTATGATGCATTACAATTTCCGATCTTTAACGACTAAAGTGATTGAATGATGACATAGGTTTCCAAGCAAATTCTTGAAGAAATGGCGCTGGGTAAACATGACATTTTCAGGTTTACATCGCTAGTGTGATTTTTTTTAATAGTGCAGTTTATATTATTGCTTTGATTATGATTATGACCGGGGGATTTACAACTAATGCGGCTGATTTTCGCTTGATATACATATCTACATATTCGGTTTCTGGTCAAAGTTTGAAAAGCGTTCATACCATTCCATTAGAATAATTTGTAGATTTACGACTGGTTTATTTTCGGTTGATATCTACATACTCGGTTTGTGATCAAATTTATATACTACTCCGTTAGAACCAACTACTATTATTATCAATGCCGAGGGGTTATTTGAAGATTTACGACTTGTGTGTTTCGGTTGATACATACATATTCAGTTTCCGGTCAAATTTTTGAGAAGCATTCATTCATATACTATTCCGTTAGAACTAATATTTTCTACACCGAAGGGTTGTTTGCAGATATACGACTAGTGTAGCTGATTTCGGTTGATATCAACATATTCAGTTTCTGGTCAAATTTTTGAGAAGCATTCATATACTATTCCGTTAGAACTAATATTCTCTATGCCGAAGGGTTGTTTCCACATTAACGACTAGTGTGGTTAATTCCGCTTGATATATATATATACTCGATTTCTGGTCATCTCCATATACTATTCCGTTAGAACTACTTTTATCAGTGCCGAGGCGTTTGTTTGAAGATTTACGACTTGTGTATTTCGGTTGAAATATACATATTCAGTTTCCGGTCAAATTTTTGAGAAGCATTCATATAATATTCCGTTAGAACTAATATTCTCTATGCCGAGGGGTTGTTTGCAGATTTAACATTAGTGTGGCTGATTTCGGTTGATATACATACTAGACTTCTGATCATCTCCATATACTATTCCGTTAGAACTAACAACTATTATCAATGCCGAGGGGTTGTTTGAAGATTTACGACTTGTGTGTTTCGGTTGATACATATATGTTCAGTTTCCGGTCAAATTTTTGAGAAGCATTCATATACTATTCCTTTAAAACTAAGATTCTCTATGCCAAGGGGTCGTTTGCACATTAACGACTAGTGTGTGGTTAATTTCGGTGTTGATTATAATACTCAGTTTCGGTCATCTCCATATACTATTCCGTTACCAACTACTATTATCAATCCCAACGTCTAAACCTGAAGTACGTACGATCATTATTCCTCTTGAAATAGCTAAACAATCAATTTCCATTCCAGTAAGTTCGTACATTAATATTACAAATACATTTGTGATTGATAACAAAATAAAATTAGAAATAAATTCATTGTCAGTGCCCATTATAAAAAAAAATAGACAATATTTTAGTATATAGATGATACAAATCGTATTACATTTAAATGTAATTAAGATATCTTTTTTTGTATATTATAAATTGATATTTAAATTATTTTTCAAATATTCCTTTTCTCATTTAAATTTAAAATACATATTATAATTCAAAATATAATACATTACTTTTTAAAATTATTCAAATAAAAAATTATAAATTTAGTGGGCACCGACTATATTGTAATCACATAAATTCATAAATCATCCTCTTTCAGTTTATCAATTATTCAAAATTATTTTAAATACAAATTTTAAACTATATACATTTGTATGTATGTATGTATTATTATATACATATTTTATATTTTACAGCTCAAAATAGAGAATACATACTTCATTTTAAAACTCACATAGAATCTGAATTATCTATAAAACCTCTTGGTTTAACATTGACAGTCACTTACTGGATTGATGAAATAGATTTAAATTTTCCCCAAATGTAACAACTATAGTCTACTCTACACTACCAAATACTATCTGTAATAAAGCAAAATATTTTGACCTCAAAAGGATGACATACACTTACTTCAGAACAGATGTAAACGGTGAAGAGAAATTTGCTGTTTTGATTCCCTTTTTAGAAATTTCTCTTTCCACTTCAATTACGAAATTCGAACTAAAACCAAATATTTAACAAAAATTATCTTGCAATGGATCCAATAGGAAGTCTATAATTTCAAAAGTGACCACATATCTCTCACGTCATCCATTAATTTGATTATTAGCATATCACAATATCTCTATCAAATCCCATTTCAATAAAGCTTGAAAGAAATGTGTTAATTCGAAATAAATTATGAACTTACTATCAAATTCTTCAGAACTCCTCTTTACAAAAAGTGTGGGTGGGTATTATTGGACAAATTCTATCAATATTTAAAAGTAGATGTGTGAAATACTTCATAGTTGTTTAACAAGACCACATCCAACAGTCGAAGCACCTTCGAATCCTAAAAGGAACTATTAGGGAACATGTGGTTTGTGAAAGTAAAAAATGTTGAATGATAAAAAATTGATCGATGGGTTCTTTGTGTCCGTATTATTCAAATTTACTGCAACTATTCCTAAAAAAAAGAAAACTAGTATTTGCTTTCAAAAACATTTACTTCGTTATGTCGGTCCATATCCTTGTGTTAGTCGTTGAGTTACATTACAATCAGACCAATTTCTACTTATTAACATATTAAACAGTCATAAATAAATCACCGCTCAAACCGACGAAATCGATAGGTAACAAAAAATTCTTCAACAGTTATATAAGTGCTCATAAGGATCTAAAAATAACCATTAGCGGAATATAATTAGAACGAAACTTACTAGAAATTTGTAGACATGTTTAAAAAATCTCTGCTTGTGGTTAAGAAATCCTTTTTAATCTAAAAATAATAATTAAATATACGAAATATCTTCAATTAAAATTGAGCCCATTAAATGAATGCTGCATATGTTGTACGACAATTCATAATAAACAATATTGAGTGCTGTTGTAGTTGCGCAAAATGCAATCAATGCTTCAAATAAAGAATTAACACAATGTATTACAATAGAACTTACTAAAAGAATCTTCATTTCAGATAATGTGTATTCATTTATTATGACTTTAATTAAGGCGAAGAAGAAACTAATCTTCATATCAGCTTTTATTTTCGGGTAACTAAAATATAAAATTTACTATTCGAAATATATGCATCAAACTTACAGGATATGTAGTGTAGAAAACTATACATATATATTTTTCTAAATAATCGTTTTTCCCCCATTTGTTTGCTTCATTTTTCTGTAAATTTGCTTAATTTTATCTATCATAACAATAATATGCTTATCACCTTTAAAAGAAATGTGTTATTAGGGAAAAAAATAGATGTTACTTTTTTTAAAGTATCATCTAACTAAATAATTTCTGATATGTAGGTATACATATAAATTTAGTTTACATAGCTGGACTAACTACATACCTCCAATATACTAAATATATTGAGTTACGTAATATTAGTTTTATTAATGAAAATTGGTTGGTTGTAGTCACATCATAACTATTCATTAGGAACCAATTATCAAAATGCAGCAGCTGTTTAAATTTTGATTCAATTATGTACTATGATCGATTGATGTGGATTGATGGCACGGTTTTCCGGTTGTTTGACAAATGGTGACCAAAGTAGAACTTGAAAAGAAAATCTCTTATGTTATACATATAGGAAACTTACTGAGAAGTTATCACGACATGTGCAAAGAAATATGCTAGCGCGCTGGTTTTATCTCTGTGGTTCTTTTCTAAAAAGTAAACTATTGGAAATAACTTACAGGACCGCCACTAGTTCAAAAAATGTCTAAACAATTCTTTCTTGTAAATATTTCTTGATGTGTCAATTATTGCATGTATTATTTTTTTATTGTTCTTTCTCCGATTTGAAAATTACGTTTTTGATGAACCTTTAAGATAAATTGCTGTATGTTATATATAAAAAGATGCTACCGAAGTAAGCATCCAAACAATAGTGTTTCATAATTTCTAGTATATGAATATATTTGACAAAGTAATCATTAAATTACCACAAGTCCAAATTAATTTATTACATCACCATAATAACTTGCAATTAAAATATTTTAGTTACATCATAATGAGCAAAGTGATCGTGATGGGGATTGGCATCAGCCGATAACAAAATGTATATTACTGCCAGATGTTGACCCAAATGTTTCATATTATGTACTTAATTTATTATTCGAAATATTTGCATCAAACTTACAGGATATGTTAGTGTAAAAAATCTATGTATATATTATTTATTTCCTAAATAATCGTTTTCTCCCTTTTATTTTCTTGCTTCCTTTTTCTATAAATTTGCTTCATTTTATTACAACGATAATATGGTGAACACCTTTAAAAAAAATCTGTATGTTAGGAAAAAATAGATGTTACTTTGAAGTAACATCAGACTAAATAATTTCTGATATGTAGGTAATTGTAGGTAAATAATATGTAGGTAAATAATATCTGATATGTATAAATTTAGTTTACATAGTTGGACTAACTACATACCTCCAATATACTAAATATATTGAGTTACGTAATATTAGTTTTGTTGAAGAAAATTTTTTGGTTGTACAGTCACATCATAACTATTCATTAGGAACCTATTATTAAAATGCAGCTGTTCCACAATTGTGATTCAATTATGTACTATGATCGAATATGTAGATTGATGGCACGGTTTTCAGGTTGTTTGACAAATGGTGACCAAAGTAGAACTTGAAAAGAAAATCTCTTAGGTTATACATATAGGAAACTTACTGAGAAGTTATCACGACAAGTGCAAAGGAATAGGCTAGCGCGCTGGTTTTATCTCTGTGGTTCTTTTCTAAAAAGTAAACTATTGGAAATAACTTGCAGGACCGCCACTAGTTCAAAAAATGTCTAAACAATTCTTTCTTGTAAATATTTCTTGATGGTCAATTATTGCATGTATTATTTTTTTATTGTTCTTTCTCCGATTTTAAAATTACGTTTTTGATGAACCTTTAAGATAAATTGCTGTATGTTATATATAAAAAGATGCTACCGAAGTAAGCATCCAAACAATAGTGTTTCATAATTTCTACTATATGAAAATATTTGACAAAGTAATCATTAAATTACCACAAGTGCAAATTAATTTATTACATCACCATAATAACTTGCAATTAAAATATTTTATAGTTACATCACAATGAGTAATGAGCATAATGATCATGATGGGTGTTGGCATCAGCAGATGACAAAATATTCATTACAGCTAGATGTTGACCCAGGATTTCCATATTATGTACTTAAAATAAAGAGTTAGCTCAATATATTACAGAACTTACTAATAAACTTGATTAGAGATCAGAGGCATTTACACCTAATACAATAGTTCTGAAGAAAGTATTTTCCAAATGTTGATATTTCTAAAAAAAATATTGGTAACTAAACAAATTTTTGTTCAATGTTGGATTCAACCTTGAAGATAAATTCTTTGTTATATATAAAAAGAGTGAAGGAACGTTCACTCGGGGAGTATATATGAATATGTATGTATAATCCACAAATTATATTTTTCAACATTGTTATATATTCACATACCTTAAGTATACAAAAAGAGAATCATTTAAAGGACAAAAGCATTTCCTTGTTATAAAAACGTCTTGAAATTAATCGTCTCTGCTTTAGGACAGCCGTATTAAATATATCAAACGCATATCTGGAAAAAGATTGACTATTTTATATGCATTTCTCTTACATTGTTATTTTCCCCTCGCCCATGATTTCTTTCACAACAGCTTTCCTTTTCCCTTACTTAATATCTAATATTTCTACGATGCACATCCTTCCACAGAGCCAGATAGAATCATTAATAAATCCTTCTGTTTCTCAAATCGAAAGTATGACGCAGCACATCGTAGATATACATAATTCTGAAAATTAACACTGTGAGAACCAAGCACTAAATATTTTTATTGATTTTTAGTATTCGCCAAAGTTGAAATGTTGGTTTCATATAGTCTCCTCCCCCAACAAATTATTCTTGATAACGCGTTTAAAAACTTGATTTCCTTTACTATAATAAATCCTGTACTTGTTCAATATCTACAGTTTTCAAACCATAATTAAATAATATAAATACTGTTTCAATATGTTGCTCTATATACTATATACATTATGATGATTTGTGGATTTTTTTAAAGCACTGTTCACTTCACTGGAAGATAAAAAAATATTATTTAATAGCTGAAAAGTAAAAAAATGTTAACAATAATAGTTGGTTTATTTAATAGCAAAGTCAAAAAATGGTTTTATTTCAAAATTTATATATTTTTCTTTACATTTACATATTTTAACAGAAGGATTCAATATGAATCAGAACTAATTTCACAATTATACCAAAGTATGACGTATGTACACGTAATTACTTTTTAAAAAAATAAAATTTCCAGGTAAGGTAGGAATGAAAATATCTATAAACAAAATGGCGTACGCCATTTTGGATTACTCATCAGATAATTAAATTGCATGTACATTTTCTTTATTGTACATATTTGTGTATCATAGATCATACTGAAGTTAAATATCCCAAACTAGAAATTTTATTTTTTTTTTTCGTTTCATATAATTACATTATTATTCTACAAACCAATTTTTTACTTGTTATTTTATAATTTAACGAACATTTTACTGTTATTTTGACGACACCACCGCCAAGCTCGCTCAAGCCCGGTCCGGTCAAAAAAGAAGGTGCCTCATTATTCTTCAAGTTTCACATTATTTGAAAAACTGTAAATTAAAAGATTTTGTAACAAAGAATATAACTTTTTCTTTTTTTTTTTTGCTATAACATTTTTTCCTGATTAATTATTGGTTTTAATTACTTTTCCTACTTAATACTAATTAATATATTAAATTAATTACAACTATTACTGCTTAAATTTTTCATAAAATCATCTAAATCACTTAATTCATATTTCCATAAACTATCTGCTAAATTTTCTTGGCTAGTATTTAATACGTCATCAGTGAGTAATCTAGGACAATTTTTATTATTTAAATAATCTCGAACTTCACTAGCACATGACGTATTAGATCTATAACAGTTTTCGGTATCTGCATTAATTTTGTTACTAAAATAACCATATTTAGACTGAATATCAGCCCATTTATTAATTCTCTCTTGTTGCTTACGACGCAATTGTTCTTCTGCACTAATTAGTGCTGTAGTTAACATGGCGCATATACGTAAATCACCACCCGTACGTAATTTACGTTTCATTTGAATTTTTTTAATACGAAAATTCTTTACCCAATCACCAAGAGTTTGAGAATTACTTCTATTAATAATATCTTCGGGAAAAGCGGCCATTTTATTGTAATAAATAGCAAAAAAAACCCCAAAATTTATTTATGGATAAAAATTTTTTAGGATTTTTGTTTTTAACACAAATTATTTATAAATATTTCTCTGGACGCAATCACGGAACACACCTGAATAGCAAATTATTTCTGGTTGTCTATCATTCGCAAGAGAACAAAGGTTTTTTCACTATTTTAACTCCACTTTGTTTTATATGTATAAATATATATATACATTTAATTTTACTATGCTTCAGCTTCACCTTCTTTTAAAACCATACAAAATTACTGGAACGAACAAACTCGTCTAAAACAAATTTACGACTGATTAAAAAAAGTTACGAAAACATTTGCTTTTATAGGGTTATCCCCACCAAAGTGATGTAATCATACGCGATATTCGAACAAGTAGCACCTTTTCCATTATTGAATTAAGATTGGAAATATTGAAGGAATAATAAAAAGCAAATTATTAAATTAATTTCAAAGCCATAAATATATAAAAAATATAGGTTTTGAATTATAATTCAAATAAAACATAAAAAAAAAATATATCTTTGCAAGTATTTTTTAATAAGAAATGCGCGTATCATTTTATATAAATATCCCTTTATACATTTTTGAGTGTTTTAAGGCGTGTGTTTTTCGCATGGAATTCCGTACCCATTTTATTTAAAGAGCTTGTACCTAACAGTGCGTTCCCATTGAAATTTACCTTAAATAGTGAAACTAATTTGTGAATGTGACATATATTGGAACACTCTTTTAAAGTGTTTAAAATCATTGAGCGGTCCTCATACGGTTTCACAATCCATAATAATTGTAATCTTTGATGTAAAATTTCTTTAATTACGAATACGAATTTTACGGATAATCATAATAATTCTTAATGTGAGTCTTAATTAAAGCTTCGTTTAAATTATATAGCCAGAATTTGATTATGAACATATTACGTAAATATCATAGAATTGCGTTCAAATGTACTATTTGATTATGTACATAAATTTGAACTAATGCGCAACGCGTACTGCTTTGAAATGGAGGGAATATTTTTAGTAAATTTTATTTTATTTTCATTTTATTAAATTTTATTTTATTATTATAAACCAACGAACTATATAATATAGTTCGTTGTTATAAAATTTTGACTTTTTACACTGACTTTTTAATTTCAAATTTAATAATTGTCAAAATTATGTACATATAATAAATCGATTTATGTTCATAACTTTTTCAACATACCCTTATGTATATAAATTTATAAATTTTCTCCATAAGGTTATGTTCATAATTTAAACGAAGCATTAATTAAGTCTTAAGTCTTGAATCTTTAAGAGCGTGTAGACAATTGCGAAATTAGTGGCTATAATTTTTTTATAAGGAAGACAATATATGTATTTGTGTATAACCTAGCGTTCGCATTGAAATTTTTAGTTTTACAGGATTCATTCAATGGGATCGCACTTTTAATTATGGCAGCGGCAGACAGAAACGATACGTACGAAAAAAAATTTAGACAACCAATTTTCGAAATTCAATTTCGAATTGGACGGCCAATTATTACAATTATAACCCTCTAAGCAAAAGCGTGTCGTTTTAGGCGGTACGAATACGAACAGCCAGTTGAGTTATTTTCTTATAGCGATTCCATGCAGATGGAATTGAGTTGGGATTGGATTGTTTTGACAAAATTATGACATTTTATAATAAAAAAAATGTCCTATATTTTCAATATCCTTCAAAATGTTTCATGTTTTAAATATAATAATTTTTATCATATTCTTGTCGTCGCTATATTTTACGATTTATAGCACTTCCATTCACATTTTAGATAATCAAACATTTCATTTCCATTCCAATCCGACTAGTTTCGTGGTGTTGAAATGGATGTTACGAACTAAATTCAATCCGACTATAGGTAGTTCGTAGTTTCGTTGTTTCTTATTCGTAGTTCGTGAAGTTGAAATGGATGTAACCAACTCAAACAAACTCAATAGTATTGAACAGATACTTAGATGCAGTTTCGTATTTATGCAACTTAGTGGACCCTAACGATGAAATTTGTATATTTGGTGACTTTAACATGTCATCAATTATATGGTATCCTGGCGATGCTGATGCTACATTCTTTAATCTACTGAAGCTGAAATCGCTCTTGTGGATAATATGCTTTCACTTGGATTGGTGCAACATAATTCTATTAAAAATCATCAACATAAAATTCTAGATTTAATTTTTTCCAATACTAGTGAAATATATGTAACACGTAGCCAATTTCCACTAGTGCCAGAAGACAATTATCATCCTTCTTTAATTTCTTATCTGTTATTTGACAGTATATCTGATACATAAACAGCTCGATTTCTTTTACATTTGACTTTAAAAATGCTAATTATGAGGCAATTAATAATGAATTGTTGAGCCTAGATTGGACGGAATTTTTCAATATAACCAACATCGATAAATCTTGTGAAAAATTCTATGGTATTATTAATTTATTATTATATAAACATGTGCCTATTGTTCCTTGCTATGATACTGGAAGCAGTTCATGTCCATGGTTAAGCCCTTCTATTGAAGCATTAAAAACTTTAAAAAATAATATGTATAGAAAATGGCGTAGTTCTTCTTCTACTGTTGATTTTGAATCTTACAAACGCGTTAAAACTGAACTCAAGAATGAACTTTCAATTTCTTACAACCGTTACATCCACAATATGGAGAGGGAGATAAAAACTGATACAAACACGTTCTGGAAACATATTAAAAATCTGAACAAATCAACAATATGGAATATAACAATATTATCTCAGATTCTCCTAAATCTATTGCTGATATGTTTTCGGATTTTTTTCAATCAGTTTATTCGAATAATTTTAACTCCAACGAGGTTAATTATGATTTTCTGAACTCATACTTACCGAATGCCCAAGTATCTGATTTCAATATGATTTCTATTACGGAGCATGAAGTTCTAAAACAAATTGATACACTAAAAAACAGCTATAGTCCAGGCCCTGATGGGTTACCATCAGCGTTTGTAATAAATTGCTGTCCATCACTTGTCAAAATATTCACGCACATCTTTAACCTCTCTCTAAAAACATCCTGTTACCCATTACTATGGAAAACTTCATTCATTACACCTATTTTCAAGTCTGGTAATAAAAATAAAATTGAAAACTACAGAGGAATCAGTAAACAATCTGTTTTACCTAAGTTACTTGATGCCATTATCACGAATAATCTCTATTATTATTGCAATAATATAATTAGTTCAAACCAACATGGATTCATGCGTATAAGGTCAACTTTGACAAACTTAATTCATTTTACTAATACAATTTCACAAGAAATTGAAAATGGTGGCCAAGTTGATGCAATCTATACTGATTTTAGCAAGGCGTTTGATCGTGTGGATCATCAAATTTTGCTACATAAACTCTCTAAGCTTGGGTTTCCTGAATCTTTTCTTAATTGGCTATCCTCTTTTCTAATAGGTAGAAAACAGAAAATAAAGTTCAAAAATTGCCTTTCTAAGAACATAATTGTTACTTCTGGTGTACCACAGGGTAGCCATATTGGTCCCCTATTGTTTCTCCTATTTATAAATGATATCGTTTTTGTTGTCACCGGCTGTAATATTCTTATGTTTGCCGATGATTTAAAACTCTTCTTGCCTATAAATGATTCGACCAATTATCACCGGCTTAATGATGCTCTGCAACTCTTGTGTACGTGGTGTCTCGAAAATCGTTTGTTCTTAAACACTGATAAATGCTCTGTTATTTCTTTCACTAGAAAAAAAATCCTATCATTTGTGTGTATTTTATGTACAACAGCTTGTTTAAACATGTTGACTATATTAAGGATTTGGGTGTCTTACTAGACAACACGCTTTGCTTTAACAAGCACATTGATTTTATTATCAATAAAGCCAATAAAACCTGGGGTATGGTTAGACGCTTTTCCCAGGAATTCTCAGATCCTTATATTATAAAACTTTTATTCGTTACTTTTGTAAGATCTATTCTTGAATATGCTGCGCCTTTATGTGCTCCATACTACGATAATAGAATCTCACGTATTGAATCTATTCAAAAAAGATTTCTACGTTTCGCCCTGAGAAGACTCCCATGGAATGATCCGCTTAATCTTCCCAATTATAATGATAGGCTGAAACTTATAGATATGGCTCCTCTAGAATATTTTTTCTTTTGTCGTAATATTTAATAAGGTTCTACTTTGTAATATTCTAAATCAATCAATAAATAAATAAATAGTGAAAATAGTCTAGTCCAAGCAGTTAGCCACAAAAATATTTTCCGATCAAAAATTATCTGATTAATCTGAAATTGAATAAGAAACAGCATTCAAATTGCTGTGCATAAATAAACGACAAACCTAAAGTACTGTTACTGAAATTGAAAATTTAAAAAAAATTGTGATGCATTAGCTCAATATGAATGCTGTTTCTTATTTCCAATTTCCATATGATGCGAAATATGTATATATACGAAAAATTGGTCTAAATGAATTAAAAAATTCGATTTTATTATTAAGTAATGCAAAAACTATTGATACAATTATCTAGTAACACTTTTTTAAAAATGTTATTTATTCCCATTTTCTGCTAACATCGACATATTCACCATCTGGACTTTCATATTTTTGTACAGGAGGTGTTCCTACTGGTCCTGAAATTCCATAAGGAATTAATTTTATATCAGGTCGAATTGCTTCTTCATATAATTCTTCAGATTCTTTTCTTAGCTCATTTAATGCTTTTTGTTGTGCTTGATATAATTTATCAATTATGTGGAAATCCGATATTTTCTCATTTAACCTATAACGAGCCCATTGTTTTTCTAGTTGTACTCTTTTTTTAAGTTCTTCCTCGGTCACTTGAATATTTATTCTACTTCTTTGCCTAAAGGAAGGAAATTATTTCTAAGTAATATACCAAAAAAACTACTATTCATACTTTTTTTCGTCAATCAATTCTAGAGGAACTTCTAGTTCATCAATTGGTTTTAATTGTCTAGTATTTTTTTCCAATCGACGAATTTGTTTCTCTAGTTTCTTCTTTTTCCGTTCTTCGCGTTGCCTTATTATTTGTGGGTCCATTTTCTTTTTTTTCTTCAAAGGTTCGGCATAAAGAATTGGTGTTGTTTTCATTAAATTTACTCCTGAAGTACATATTCCTCTCCCACTTCCTGCGACGTTTAGTAATAATCTTTAAAAATTTGATCAAATTAATTGTATAGTTACTAAATAACAATGCTTACTTAGAAAACATTACAGATATCATTTAAATAAATTATATTAGCCGGACTTATTTTATCGTATTCGTATAAATACTGGTAGGAATAATAATAAAATAAAAACTCAAGAAAACTAGAACTATGCACCTAATAACCTACCAATAGCTGCTACCACGAAATGTCAAATTAAGCATAAGCATCGGATTGAATTTCAATACGGTTAGCGCTTGTTTACACGATACACAACAAAATTATTTATGACCTTCCTCCCTATAAGCGAGCGAATCGTAGGTGAACCGGAGCCGCAATTTTGTATACGTATATGAGTTTTCTACCTGCTTCAGCAGTTCGTAGTTATTTAAAATTAATTCATTAGAGAATATAATTACCTTGTTTCCATGTACCGAGTTGAATTGGTATTTAGTTGAAATTTGGTTGAAATGGAACGATTATTTAATTATTCGTTCCATTTCAACCACATTTCAACTGAATCCCTAGCTTCGTTTACATTACCCAGTTTTCCTAAAAAAACATCATATGACGCATTGTTTATTGTTCATGTACTTTGTTTGTGTGATTTGTTTTTAGTTATTTAGTATTGTGTGTAGAATTTGAAATCCTAAATTTGTGTTATTAGTTTGTATGAAATATTTGAAACATATTTTACTGTTAAAGAGGTAGAATTATAAATCCTCTTATTATTAATAACCAAAAAAAATATTTTTACAATTGTGATAAATTTGTTATATATCGTCGGTCCCATGCCAAAACCGCGAATGTGCGTTTTTTATGAAATTGAGTTTTTAATGCCAGAAATTGTAAAATTTCAAAATCTACAATATGCAAAAACCACAAATGTGCAATTCGTCGTAGTTTTTTTAATATTAAAAAATTTCTATATCGCTTATGTTAAAATTTCTATATCGTTTATATAAGAATTTCACAAATCGGCAAAAATTGAAACACAATTTTCTCGAAACCGTAATATTGCACATTCGCGGTTTTGGCATGGGACCGACGATATGTTATGAGTGAAATGAATATTTATAATAAATTTATATTAATAATTTGAAGTAGTTTTCAAAGTTATTTAATAATTTGGAAGTAATTTTCAGAGTTTAATTTCACTTCAGTTTCACTTAATTTTTTTGCTTCCTTTGAGTTCATTTTGCATTTAGTTTTAGTTTAATTTGGCTTCCTTTTTTAAACCAAAATGAATTCAAACTGAAGCCAAAACGAATTCAAATTGTACCCAAAATCAACTAAAATTGAATTCAATATGAACTTAAAATTGAAGCAAAAATTAGTTCAGAAATTTGTCTAATTTAGGAACATGGAAGTATACCGAATGAATTCCAAACGGAATCCGAAAATAGAATCCGAAATGAAGTTGCCCATATAAATTAGCCTTCATTTTTTATTCCATTCGGAATCCGATTGCTTAAAGGGATTAAAATTTTATCGCATAAACTGAGTTATTCGAATGGTTGACATTAATCTGACAGCTTTGATTTTACGCGGATTATTTATATGTTCTTTTTTATTTTATTTTGATTTACCTGGATAGATCTAAAAAATGCGATGCTCTCAAGGAAAAGTAAGGATAAATCTTTAAAAGAAGGAGTTGTTGGCAAATATGTTAAAAAAGAAACTCCTACGGAAATACCAAGTGAATTATAGTTTCGGAGAACGGTATAAATCATAATAAGTTTTATATTTACAGTTACGAATATTTGGTCTTTTGAAAAGAACAAAGGAAAAAATCGACGAAATAGCCAGACTCTAAATAATAAAAATGAACCAGGAAAATTAAACGGTCAATTTGGAAATAATACAAAAACTATAGGTAAAGCCTCTGGCTTGGGTCATGTTGGAAAATATACACCAAACTTATCAACACAAAATCTAAATTTGTCCCAACGTTATGGACGTGCCACATCCCCTTTTATCGAAACTACTAATCAATCCCTTAGTATATTAAATCTACCATGTTCCAATGATACCGAATATTATCAACATTCTTCAGCACCAAATTCACAATCGTCAATTGGAATTGGTAGTACAAATAATTTGGGCAACACAAGTAGTTCTAATTATGTAAATATTGATCAACTTGATAGAATGAGACATCCTTATAAGTCATCAGACAATTTTACTCGTAATTATTCATTAAATCAAAATCATGCACAAAGTTTGCAAAATCATAGTAGCATTGGAACTAATAAAAGTGGAAATGATCAGTATGGAATGCAATATAGTGCGTTAAGAAGAAACTTATCCCCACGATCACAATCTTCTGAGGGACATTCCCAAATGACATTAGTATAAAATCATATTTACAATAATATATTTAGTTTTACGGTTATCTTTCAGACTTCATCAAGTGGCTATTATTCTGATGGTTCACCTATATATGAAAATCAAACACAAATTGGTAGACCTGAATCACCAATTTACAGTAACACGAGTTCAAGCTTACTTTCAGCATATCATAATATTCAAAATAATTCAAGGTTCATGCTGATATTTTAAATATTTTAGATTATATTTATTGTAAATATTATTTCAGGTATGGTGCTCACAATTCCCATCAATCAGTTTATCCGAATTTACAAGCTGATAATTCTTTACTTAGTTATCCACATTTGGGACAAAATGTTGCATTAGTTCCTACAAAAATTCCTGTTTATCAACCTATTAGAAATTATGAAGCAGTTGGAATGACTTTTGGTGAACATTTAGTACATAGCGCTAGACACCAAATGTTACCTAACGGTTCATTATTATTTAAAAAAAAACAAATTTAATAAGTTTAACTTTTTTTAAAATTTCTTATTTATAGTATCCTCGCAACAATCAATCGATGAAGAATTGCCTCTTCCGCCCGGTTGGGGAGCATATTATACAATACGTGGACGAAAGTATTATATTGACCATAATGCACAAACTACACATTGGTCACATCCATTAGAAAGAGAAGGATTGCCAATAGGATGGGAAAAAATTGTATCACCACAACATGGTGTTTATTATTACAAGTAAACTACATATATATTTTTTTATTTTTAGCTTATTTCAATTGATTAAATTATTTTAGTTATATTACAAGACAATCTCAGCGCAATCATCCATGTTTAACGTCGTGTTATGTTTATACAACTTCAGCTGAACCACCAAAAGCAATATTACCAGAACCACAACCATCACAGTTCAATCCACATAGTGCCTTAGTTCCAGCTAATCCATATCTTTTGGAAGAAATTCCAGAATGGCTAGTAGTTTATTTTCATGGTAATATTTTTTTTGTGTTAAAAGTATAATAATTCATAGTCATATTTTGTAGCTGATCCTTCCAAAGATCATATTTTAAAATTTAAAATGTTTAGTTTACAAGAACTAGAATGTTTTGACGGTATGTTGACAAGATTATATAAACAAGAATTGGGAAGTATAGTTGGCGAATATGAGAAATACAGGTATAATAATTTATTTTATTTTCGTTGTAAGTTTCTGTTCAATTAAAAACTTAGGCGCGCCTTGACGTTAGAATTAAATCGAAGGGCAAAGTCACTTCAACAGCCAGACTAATTTTAAAAGGAATAAATTATAGTTGCACGAAAAATTTAATGCTACAAAGCATAAAGTAAGATACACTTTTTTCTCAACATTTATAAAACATTATTTAACTTAAAATTCATTATTACTCGGTTACAAGTTTTCAGACGATTTGTTTACAATCTCAAAGAAAAATATATATTTTTAAGCTTCAAAAATGTATTTATTAATTGTCGTCTAATTTTTTGTTAATAAAAGTAAATGTATTTTTAAGATTTTGCATTTGTGGTGTCATTATCAATTTCTGTTTCACTGACTTTATTAAAACCAGAGAATCTTATAATTTTAGCTTTATCTACATTCAATACTTTAGCGAATTGTTGACCTAAAAAATAATTTAAAAAACCAATTAATTGAGTTATTTAAAATTAATGAACTTACCTGGTGTTAACTTATCATCTTCATCCGTTTTATATCCATAATACCTAGCCCAATCATTGCGCCCAGTGAAAACCATATAACAAACTAATCCAAATGCTTGCCAAGCTAGAATAGCATAACCGACACTTAAACGTCGTTTCCATACAGCAGCTCTATCGAATTCAATGGGTGCGGTATGTCTTCGCACAAATCTTCTTAACCATTTCAATTCAAATAAAGCCATATTTGATATTACATAAAATATACAAAACCACAGTATCCACTGTCAAAATAAACTTTATTTTGAAAAACACACATATGTTTTTATAAGTAGGAGTTTTGCTTTGCGGGATCCTCTACACCCAAATATGAATCAAATTTGTGAATTAAATTGGTTAAACTTCGGTGTTTTTCCCGAAATGTGAAAAACAATCTAGCTGTTATTACTTTGGCGATTGTAATATCCAGAATAATATTATGCACCGAGTACGGATTTTTATGCATGGAGTACGGATTGCAGTCCGCTTTTGGTGCTTGGAAAAGGATACTCAAAGCGCACGTAAAGGGGTCACATTTTTACCCTACGTATACGTACCCAAAATGCGCAAAGGGATAAAATATGACACTAGAATCACAAGGCACAAGAGATGACTAATGTCCGTCAGTTATAATTATATATATATATTTGATTGTTTTCTGAGAGAAATCCTCACAAAAGTCAAAAAAATTCAAAAAGAAAAAGAAATTTATATTTTTGTGATTTATATAAAATAAACAATTGATAAATTCACTTCACAGGTGCTAATGCTACAGCTCTACAATATAAGCATTAAGAATTAATTGTAAAATATTTTATATTTCTTTGCTTGAAATATACAAAAATTTATGAGTATTAGATCAATAAACTCAAACAATACAAAAGCTTTCTCAAGCAAGGAACAGTCTAGTGAAAAAACACCATTAATGGATGGACATATCGGTGAGTCTAGTTTAAGACAACAAGCTGATGGAACGGAAAGAAGCAGTAAAAGAAAATCTAAAAATCAAAGTGATACAAATTATGGGGTAGTTTTTGCTAATATAACATCTACTATATTTGTTTTTAATATTTGTTTCAAATAAACTAAAAAAACAGGCAATAACAGATAACTCAAGCACATATATTAGCGATGGATCTAATATTCAAAATTCTAGGATAGGACAGCCATCTCGGAATGGAGATGATAACGGTAGTAGTAATAATTTACCAAATGAATTGGCCGGCTGCGAGGAAGAGGAAGAAGGTTTAAAATATGGAGCTCACCATGTTATTAAATTATTTGCTCCAGTTTCTCTGTGTATATTGCTTGTTGTAACTACAATGAATTCTGTTAGTTTTTATAACACGAAGGATGTATACTTGTAAGAAATAAGTTTTCTCCTGAAAATAAATTTTTTGAGATTTTATATTTCTAGATTATATACACCATTCCACGAGAAATCTGATGATGCAGGGACTAAAATTTGGAATGCATTGGCAAATTCGATGTTATTAATGATTGTTATTGTAGCTATGACAATATTACTAATAATATTGTATAAAAAAAGATGTTATAAAACAATTCATGGGTGGTTAATTTTATCATCATTCATGCTTCTTTTTATTTTTAGTTATCTTTATGTCGAGTAAATAATCTATGCTATGTGATATATTTTATTATGTTAATAAATAAAATTAATTTTATTGCAGAGAGTTGTTACGAGCATATAACATACCGATGGATTATCCAACAGCAATATTTATAATGTGGAATTTTGGTTTTGCTGGAATGATGTCCATACATTGGCAAGGTCCCTTAAGGTTACAGCAGGCATATTTAATTTTTGTAGCAGCTCTCATGGCATTGGTATTTATCAAATATTTACCCGAGTGGACTACATGGGTTGTCTTAGCTGTGATCTCAATATGGGGTAATAGTAATATTATTTTTAATGTTATATAGTACTTAAAAAAAGAAAAAAAAATCATAGATTTAATTGCTGTATTATCACCAAAGGGTCCATTAAGAATTCTAGTTGAAACTGCACAAGAGCGAAATGAGCAAATATTTCCTGCATTGATTTATTCTTGTAGGTCATAATTAATTATACATTTATATTGTATTTATTTTTTAAATTTCTTCAAGCAACTATCATGTATTCATATATGGGTACAAATAATCCAGAGCCACTGCCAGTAAGGCCACAGAGATCATCTACTCGTAATAGTTCTAGATTAGATGAAACTTCGAATCATACTAGTAATCATGGAACTGCTGCTGAAGGTACGCCTCTTGTGACATATAATGTCCAGATTAATGGTAATAACAATTTTTTTAAAGATATCTGTAAAAAGTATAGCTAATCGAAAACTAATTAGCTATGTAGTAATAGTTGTTTCACAGTTGAAATAACATTTGTGTTTATTTTGTTATTTTGTCACATATATTTTGTATACTTTATTTTTGTGATTCTGTTCCGCAACGGAGGTTGGTCATCATTGATTTAATTTCTATCATATCTTCTTCTGTTATCTCGACAGTCCGATGTTGGTTCAAACCTACGCCTAAAATTGTAGCATACATTATGAGTGCATTTTGGGGAATACTTTAATTTGTAGACTTATGCCAATATCAGTTTGTTGAGCCAAAATAAGTAGATAAGAAAGATACATTTTTGTGTCACTAACGATAATTTAGTCGAAAAAGCTTATATAAAGTTGTTTATCTTAATTTTGTTATATCAAAAACATGCCAGAAGTAGCATCACGTACATACAAATTAAGATTACTTGGATCTTATGTTTTTTTTGTGATAAATTAATCTTGCAGATTTGGTTTCAGTATTACTTGTTTTGTTATTGCTTTTAAATCTGATTTTTGAATTTTGAACTGATATGTACATGAGAGATTTATGAATTTTTAATTGAAGATGGTGGTTTTACTCCGGAATGGGCATCATCTTCAGAACAACGGATTGCTCGTCGCCAAATTGAAGTACAAGCTAATAATAGTGGTGATCCAAATCGTTCGCAATATAGAACTGTAACAGCTGCTTCTGCTGCGCCACCACCAAATCACTCAACTCAAGTAACTGGATGTCAGATTAATGACATTGAAGAAGAACGTAAGTTTTTATTTAAATCATTTAAATTTTTTAAATAAATAATGTATTTTTAGGAGGTATCAAGCTAGGTCTTGGTGATTTTATTTTTTACTCAGTTTTAGTAGGAAAAGCTTCTACATACGGTGACTGGAATACTACAATAGCTTGTTTCGTTGCCATTTTGATTGGATTATGTTTAACATTATTATTATTGGCAATTTGTCGTAAAGCATTGCCAGCATTGCCAATATCAATAGCATTCGGTTTGTTATTTTGTTTTGCGACAAATACTTTAGTAAAACCATTCATGGATACTTTATCATATAATCAAGTTTTTATTTAAGTAAACATATATAATTTAAGAATCTTCAAATAACATTTACGAAGATGGCTATTTAAATAATAACAAAATATATAAATAAATTAATTACTCTATCTAACTATGTATTTTAAGTTAAAAAAAAATATTAATTACAAATAAATAATCTTACATATTTCGATATTTCCATGTTTTTGATTGGCATAGTTCGTGCATGTGAAAATTGATATAATTTATTGATAATAATATTATGGTAATATAATTTAATCAAAGTATTAATTAACATATTTTGTATTACAAATATTCTGAGGTATATATACATTCCTTAAGTTGCCTTATTTCTGCTATTTCAAATTAATTTTAATTAGTCCTTATGTATGAATTTTAATTGGTTTTCAAATTTGAAAGTAACGAGTAAAATTTTATATTATTTTCCATATTTTTGATTGACATCTTCCGTGCTATGCTAATGAAATAAATACTTATGCAACTAAATTTCAATTCAGTTTTCATTCAGAATTCTATTAGAAAATATGTCTATAATTTATCTTCTAATAATATTTTTAGTAATTTTGTGCAAAATAAGCGAAGTGAAATCATTTTTCTACAATACTGAGGAAAGTTCTGTAAATATTACAACTGGTATACAACATATATGTAAATATATTACTTAAGCATAAGATTATTATAATATAATATACATTTAGGTTTTGCTGAAATAATCAACGGTTTACAAACTAATTATATTATTATATATGCAAACAAACTTACAAATGACAAAAATTTTGATATCGATGAATTTTGTAATCGGATACATAAACTTAATTTTCAAACATACATTTTTTCGAACATTACAAAATATTTCCAGTTTATTGAATACACAATCGTATCATCAGTTGAGAGTGCTAGTTTAATATTTACAGATCCATATCAATTTTCGACAAAAATACACGAACATAATTTAGCACATCGATTAAGTTTATTCATATTTTATTGGGGATCGAAAACTGTTCCTAAAAGCAAATTCTTACGATTTGAGGAACCAATGCGTGCTGTAATAATCACTCGACCGAGAAAACAAGTGTAAAATTAATACTTTTCTCAAAACAATACCAATGAATATATAGATAGTAGGAAATTTCTAATTTCTCATTGAAACTTTAAATCTAAATAATAATGATAATAACCATTCGATATTTTTTTGAGAACTTATGCGTATTAATAAAAGTATTTTAAAGCTGTATCGTTAAATTATTCAACTAATAGGATTTTAAATATAATACATACCTACAATTCTTTTTTCTTATTAACTTAGTTGTAAATTACTAAATTTTCAGTTTTAGAGTTTTCTACAACCAAGCAGTTCCAATTAGTCTTAGCAATAATTTGAAATTAGTTAATTGGTATGACTCCGATAGTCTTGGTCTTTATAAAACTCCTTTACTACCAAGTTCTTCATCTGTATATTCGAAATTTAATGGAAGAGTTTTTAGAATTCCTGTTATTCATGTAAAATATATTTTAAATACATACATATTTTTAAATATTTATATATATTAATTTAAAAATATTAAGTCACCACCTTGGTTTTTTGTCAACTATAATAACAACACTATAAATTCATCTATAGTATTAGTAAATGAATATTGTAAAATTAAATATCCTGATATAATAAAGGAAAGTGAAGTATGCGTTATTGGTGGTCGTGATCATAATTTATTAATAGCATTGGCACAAAAAATGAACTTTAAAATTGAATATTTAGATCCACCGGAAAGAACGCAGGGTTCAGCCTTAACAGGAGATGGAAACGATAATTTTGAGAAAAATTATTATAATTTTACTGGTGGAATTGGAATGATTCAAAATAGAGTAATAATATTGATCAGTTTATGATTTAAAATTTAAATAAAAATTTGTATAGTTAGGTGATTTTCTATTAGGTGATGTAAGCCTTAGTTCGGAACGCCGTAAAGGTGTAGAATTTTCATTTTTTACATTAGCTGATTCAGGTGCTTTTGCAACAAATGCGCCACGTCGTTTAAATGAAGTTTTTGCTATCATACGACCGTTTAAATTAAATGTTTGGCCATATTTAATACTAACAATATTAATTTCAGGGCCAGTATTTTATTTTATCATAGCTATACCATATTGGTTCGAATTTAGTAAAGAAAACTATTTCTATCCTGAATATATTAATGAGATAACGTTAATCAGTAGTTTTAGGAATATTAAAGGATTGAAATCGGTTAAAATATATTCCAAGCCTAGTAATTTATTTGCTCGAGCTATATGGTTTACTTTACAATTATTTCTGAAACAATGTAAGTTATTACCGCAATTATTATTATACCTCATTTTATTAACAATATATATGAATTTATTTATTGTTAAATTTTTTAGCATGTTCAGAACTATACAGTGGTTACCGAGCCAGATTTTTAACTATTGTATATTGGTTTGCAGCCACATATGTTTTATCTGATGTGTATTCAGCACAATTAACTTCACAATTTGCTAGACCAGCACTTGAATCTCCAATTGATACTCTTGGAAAATTAGAAAATGCCATGAAAAATCAAGGATATAAATTATTTGTTGAAAAGGATAGTAGCTCATTACAAATGCTAGAAGTGTGTATAATTAATAATGAAGTAATATAGTAAACAATTAAATAATTTATTACTTTAGAATAGTACTGAAATTTTTCGACGGTTGCATAAATTAATGATACGACAAGCTGGAAATTCAAAAGGTTATACAATCGAATCAGTAGAAGAAGGAATACGAAATATCAGAGATGGTTCTCATAAAATTGTTCTTGGAGGCAGAGAAACTTTATATTTCAATATAAAACGATATGGTAATTATTTAAGTATTATTTTGTATTAGTAAAGAATTCAATATTTTGAAAGATAAAGAAATTTAAGATTTTACTACTTTTACAATAACGTTAATAACTGAAGAAGATAAATTGAATTTCTTTATTTTTTCTTACAGGCTTAAAAAAATTTCAATTAAGTCATAAATTATACACAAGATATTCAGCTGTTGCTGTACAAATAGGTTGCCCATTTTTGGATAGTTTAAACGATGTGTAAGGAATAAATTTAAATATATAATTTATATTTGAATTCTTAATTAAATAAAAAATTTTCATATCCTAAAATTCCAGGCTTATGCACTTATTTGAAGGAGGGATATTAGATAAACTAACTGATATTGAATATGAATCAATGTCAAAAATATTATCTACTATGTCGGATTCTAATGGCGGTTCCATAAAATCAAGTACAACAGAAAATACGGAACAATTGTTATCAAATAGCTATAATTCTGTAAATGCGATTATTAATCCAATTAATCTAAGAATGTTACAAGGTGCTTTCTTAGCATTATTTGTAGGCTATATAATTGCTGGTAACAATCTGTATAAGCTATCTTTGTATTTATTTGTAATACATATTATAATACTTATTTAGCAATATCCTGGTTATTAGAGATTACTTACTATAACTGGAAGCAATTACCAAAGCATTCCCAACACAGGATTTTAAAAAATATTTTTAATACATTATCAAGTTCTTGGAACTTTATTATTCAAATGATTAAAAAAGCATTTATATATATTTGGAAATTTATTAAAAATTAATAAATTGTTGTTTATTATAACTATTCTTTAACATTTCTCAATATAAAAATATATAAAATGTACAAATTTTTATATACTTATTAGCCCATTGCACGATCCATAAATACTTTCTAAAAAAAATACGTGTTTAAAAAAAATATATCATATTAATTAAAAATTACTTTCAATTGAGGAATATTGTCTGTAAATTGTAAACCAATACTTCTTAAAAATACAATCGGACTAAAAGTTGTACTATATAAATTCTGTAATCCATGTACTCCCAGCATAATTGGTACATTTTTCATTAATCGTTCTTGTTCATATTTCAAAAGATGTTGTTTACTGCCTTGTAAATTTAATTGAAATTTAATTACGAAGTTTTATTAAATAAATATATCAATTTAAAACCTAGTTTTGAGCCAGAATAAATTGCTGTGTATAGGACATCTGTAAGGCATTGCACATCACCGAATCCAAGATTAACTCCTTGTCCAGCCATAGGATGTATTCGGTGAGCAGCATCTCTATTTTTTTTATAGTATTTTATTTAATTTTTAATCAAAAAATATTATTTACCCAATAAGAGCAACACCTTCTGTTACATATGAAGTTGCATGGCCAAATCCTAAAGGAAAACATGCTCTAGATTTATCGAGAACACATTTTACTTGTGGTGGATATTGTCTTTGACCTGCAGAACTATAACCCATCAGACTGTTCAGAAAAGTTAAGCTCCTATCAGTTAGGATATCTTTTGGATATTCTTTTATCTATTATTGTTTAATATATAGTTAAATTTGATTTTAGAAAAAAAAACATACAAATGATTCATTTAAAGCATTCACAAAATCCTCTGCGGGCATAGCTACAAGCTTTTTAGCTTCGTCTGGTGTTGTAGTCCACACTAAAGAACTCATATTTTCATTTAACGGGAGCAATGCTACTGGTCCAGTAGGAATAAAACGCTGCCAAGCAACTGAATTATCACCAGACTGAGAAAATTATTTTAGTTCCATTTTTTATTTATTCTATTATTTCTATTTATTATACCTCAGTCAGCTCTAAAGTTGCTACCAAACCCATTTGATTATAATTACATGTATAATTATCAACATTCATTTTAGTTCGTACTAATGAATTAACCCCATCGGCGCCTACCTGTAACGAATTATTTCCAGAACTGTTTTCAAAAATTAAACGATATGTTTTAGAAAGAAAATTAATGAGCGAATAATATTTGCGAGGCAACAATTTTTAGTAATGACAGAATACTTAAATATTTTGATCATGAATTGTTTATATATTGACGATTATTCATCATATTGACGATCATATTGAAATGAAACATTCTCGATATTGCATACCAGGTATAATATACAGAGAACATAATAAAGACAAAATAATATTAGCAAATAAAATGAATTAAGTAAAAAAAAATTGTAAATCGGGCATAAAATCATATAATAGAACGCGTTTATTAGAATGCCAAGCTATAGATAATCAAAAATTCACATTGTGAACGATTCGCCAAGCTAAAAGCTAAAACTATTCTTAGAAAGAGCAATAGTAAGATAAATCTTTGAAGAGCAGAAGCAAAGAAGGCTTGTTTTGTTTTTGATCTTCAATAAGTATGTTTATGTTATAAAAAATATATAAAAAACCATTAAAAATAAACATTTTAGGAAGATTTATGGTTAAATATTTTATAGTGTAATTAAAAAAAAAAAGATTTTTTTATCGTAATTTGTACATATAGTAAAAATAATAAAATATATATTCTTCATTCGATAATTGATTTAGTTACATAGTTGAATATTGAATTTGATTAAATTATTTTGGAACATATTATTTAATTAGAATAGTAATGAATAGTTATAGTAATTTTATTTCATAACTCCCATTCACATATTAATTTAAAAAGACTTTGTAAAGAAAACACACACTTATGGTATGCTTTCAAATATTTACAAGAACAACAAATTTCGATATAAATATTTTATATAAAAAATATAATTTCATGTTTTAATTCAAAATAATTTAATTATAAACAGCTGCTAAAGTACCGTGTTCGTGTATACAACTGTACATTTACTAAAAATAATCACAAAGAACTATTATAATTTTCAGTCTTTTAAATTTTAGTACGAAATAGAAATGTATTTTTTCTTAAAAATTAAATGATGATTAAAATTAATATTCAAAAACATTATTTACAGGACAATAAAAATATGAAATATTGTAATAATGGTATGAAATATATAAATTATAATATTTCATACTTCCTCGACAAATTATCGCAGATATATATTTTAAATTTATTTTTTAAAGTTACAATTTCTTCTTCATAAGAGTTCTAACTAAAATCTAATTGAGTATAATTACAAAAAAAATAATCAAACTAATTTTTATAAATACTTGAAGATTAATTAAATAATTTATAAGAGATTTAAGTAAATTCAAGAGAAAAAAAAGATTTTTTTTTTTCATCCTCAACAGATAGAACTTATTGATTTTTTATTTTAGTTTAGTTTAATTATTGAACTCGTATTGATCGCAACTTTATTGACGGTTTATGAATTAATAATTAAATATGTACAAATAAATGAGGATATTTAAGTAACAGTGTTAATATTCTAAAATAAGAAAAAAAAAAATAAATACTTGTGTGTGAGTAGGATTATTTGTTTTTCTGAATTATTATAATGTGAATATAATATTGAAAATTAACACTTAAAAATATATAAAATTATTGTTTCTTAACTTTAAATTAATGTAATGCGATATATAATTTATTTAATGTTGAATATTTTAAATATTATTACTTAATACAAGCACATCTATAATTACCTCTATAATTATAATTACCATTAATTTTATAAAAAATATAAGTATTTTGTGTATTAAAATAGTTTTAAATAATGCATATCTCTAATATTAATTTTCAATAATATCTCTGATTAACTTTAATTAACATAATGATATTATTTTAAATTTTATTAAGTTGTATTAATGTGCAAATAAAAAATAAATATACATTTTTTATATATTTCTTTATAAATACATAATAATAAATTTTTATTTTTATTATATATATAAAATTTATAGAATTAAAATTTCTATAATTCATATAAAAGTAACCAAAAATAGAAACATTTGTTTATAAATTGTAACATCAAAAATTTAGTATAAACAAAATTATGTTTATTTTAACTTTCTGTTAGCGAATTTCAACAATGAATTTTAATAATTTTTCCTATGTAATATTTCTAAAAACGACAATATAATAAATAATGCATATTTTTAAGATTTCTTTCTAAATTATAAATATGTAATATAATATAACATGACACATTTCAGTGTTTCAGTGCTGTCTTGTAACAAAGGGAAATATGGAAAACTTAAGATTTTCTGTAATTGTAAGTATATAACGACTTACGACTATTTATAATATAATTTTTAAAAACAAATATTGAGTGTTAATGGATATTTAACACCTAGAAATTTTCATATTTTAGGAAGATGATTTAAAATGGTTCTCTGAAAATGAAGAATCTCTAACTGATATTAATGAAGGAGGAAGTATATCTAGTATATCTAGTGAATGTAGTAGTGATGCTGTTATGAATGCTGAAGTTCATCAATTTTTTCATCGAAATCATCAAAGCCATATTATATGGAATTCTAATGAAATTAAGGAAACCCTTAAGCAATGTGCAAATGCAACACGAATTTTTAAAATGATGTCATTTTTGAATTTTTTAGGTTTATTTTAATATATTATGTACCTTTTTTAATGTAGACTTAGTTTTTTATTTATTAGATTTAGAACAGTCATCGGCTGATGTTAATACAGCACTTTTATTATCAACATGGTATAATTGTATTGAAAATGTACAAATTTTATTGGATAATTATTTAGCAGATCCAAATTGTTCAGATCCAAAAGGAAGAACACCGTTACATTTTGCTTGTTGTAACGGTGATGCACAAATAGCTAAAATTTTACTTGATAAAGGTGCAAATCCAAATAAATGGGATAAGGAAAATAAAGCTACACCATTACATTGTGCTGCAAGGTCTAGATTTCCATTTAAAATTATAAGTCTAAACCAATTAAAATTATTATGAATTAATAGTGCTGGAAGTGTTGATTGCATTTTATTACTTTTAAAGAGAAAAGCTCAAATTAATGTTGGAATTGAGAAAAGAACAGCATTACATTTTGCAATTGATAAGAATTCAATTGAATGTGTCGAAACATTATTAAAATATGGTGCTGCACCCAATACACCACAAGTAAGAATTAATATTGTTGAAATTATATAATAAAAAAAAATTAATTTAAAATATACTGAATTAGGTATTTACAGAAACCCCATTACATACAGCTTCTGCACTTGGACACTTAGAGTGTATAAAGTTATTGCTAGAGCACGGAGCAGACGTTCGTTCTTGTTTTGGCAAAAGAAAATTGACTGCATTGCATTTAGGTTAATGTTAAGTTTTTCGAAAAAAATTATTTTCTTAATTATAATATTATTGTAGCTGCAGAAGATAATTATGTAGAATGTGTTCAAATATTATTGGACAATGGTGCTGAAGTTGATGCTCGTAGTGTCGACAATCAGACTCCTTTACATTTAGCATGTTTATCACAATGTATAGAAACTGTTGAACTTCTTATCAAATATAATGCAAATGTAAATGCTATATATCGTGATGGTAGAACATCATTACATGCGGCAATTGTTCAACAATCTAGATGCTTGGAATGTATTGAAATTTTATTAAAAGCGGGAGCTGATGTTAATCGTGCAGATGTTTATGGTTATACACCACTTCATATTGCAGCTTTAAATGAATTTAGTGCTTGCGTTTATTCATTAATACGTAAGTATTTATTTTTTACTTAAGTAATACAATGATAATTTAAAATCTGATATTTCATATTATATAGAACATGGGGCTGATACAACAGTTCGAACAAAAGGTGGAATTACAGCACTTTCTTTTATAGTACGTAGAACACCAGATGTAATACCCAAGTTCATTGCGAAATTAGATTCGTCTATAAAGGTGAACGACCATGAGATTGGTGATGTTGATTGTGAAATTAAATTGGATTTTCAATTTTTGGTACCGAGTATGGAAAGAGGTGAATCAGAATTATTATTAGCATTTATTGAAGTTGGGCAGAAACGAATTTTAACACATCCACTTTGTGAAACATTTTTGTTTTTAAAATGGAGACGAATTCGAAAATTTTTTCTGTGGAGTCTCTTGTATCATGCTGTATATGTGTTATTAATTACATTGTATGTGATGGGAGTGTATGTAAGGAATTGCGAAAATAATAATCCATGCCAAGCAGGAAGTTATGCTTGGATAATTGGATACTTCGTAGTAGCTCTTAATACAGCACTTACAGGAAGAGAATTTTTTGAGGTAAAACAAATTATAAATGATTTATAAATTTTTTTCTTAGTATTTATATGAAAATAGATGGGACATGGTATTTATTGTTACGCTAAAATATGGGAAAACTGGCTTCAGTGGACAATTATTATTGGTGTGTTTCTTTGTGTGGTAATATTTTAAATATAGCTAAAAAAAAGTGTTTTAAATCTCACTACTTCTTTAAGACACCAGGAACGGTAATAAGTAACGATTCCTATCAAGTTCCAAAATGGCAAAATCATATCGCAGCAATAGTAATATTTTTGGTATGGCTAGAATTGATGATGTTGGTTGGAAGATTTCCTATTTTTGGATTATATGTGCAAATGTTTACAAAAGGTTTTTTTTTACATTAATTTCAAAAATACTAATTACAAATAATTATTATTGCAGTTGCCGTAAATTTTGGTAAATTTCTCTCGGCTTATTGTTGCCTACTACTTGCTTTTGGTTTCAGTTTTTGTGTATTATTTACAAATTATAAATCATTTAAAAAAATTCCTTGGTATATTGTTTTTCTATCTTATTTATTATCAGTACAGTTTCATTTTTATTGAAGGTAATTTTTAGGTCATTTCTCAAAATTATAATAATGATGTCTGGAGAATTAGAATTTGAAGATATCTTTTATGGTGATGACGATAAGGAAACAGACAAAAAAATTTTATTCCCAGTTACAGCACATATTTTATTTTTATCATTTGTAATATTGGTTACAGTAATTTTGACAAATTTACTTGTTGGATTGGCTGTCAGTGATATTCAGGTATTTATTTTAGACACATTTTATGATTACGTATATTTCTTCTTTTTCTATTATATAGGGTCTTCAAGTTTCTGCTGGATTAGATCGTCTTATTCGGCAAGCTGAATTAGTTGCTCGACTAGAAGGTTTATTTTTTTCGAAATTACTAAGAAAAGCACCACCACATCTTCTTGCATTGTGTCAAAAAAGTGCCTTATTACGAACTTCACGTTATAAATTACAATTTCTTACAAGACCAAATGATGCGAGAGATAAACAATTGCCAGACAACATAAAAATGAATATATATAAATTGGTAGCAGATCGTAGAGATCGTAATCAAAATTTGCGTAGAGAAAAATGTGAAAAAAATTTGCATTACTTTAATCATAGCATAGACAGACAATATGAAAGATCAATTGATGCCAATGCAACGGATATTGACAAAAATATATTAAGGCCACAGTCAATTGCAATTGGAAGATATCGTCTTAATTCTGATAACGCACGCAATATGAATTTGTTGAAAAATCATAAATCATGTTCATGTGAAAGTGATATGTTTGCATTAAAACAAAATATAAACGACTTGGAAATGAAAATTGACAAATATTCAGAAAAATTATTACGACAATTACATATTACAACAGAAGAATTGTCTAGAATAAAAATGCATTTGGACCGACGATCAGTTAAATTATAATTATTATAATACAGAAAATTTTATAATTTAATATTAATTTATAATAAATATGTATACTATAATATATTGGCTCTTTTTATTTGAATCCAATTATTGTATTATTACAAAATTCTATAATCAAGAGGAGTGATAGTGCAAAAATAGCACAACAAAAAGGGATAAAAATATAACAATAAGATAATATGTAACAAAAATCATTAATGAGGAAAAGTTTTGTAGGGAACCAACTACAAAAAATTTCAATTTAAAAAAATTTAAAAACCGAAATAAACCATTTTTTTTGCTATATCAAAACTATCACCATACAGGACAGCAATAGAATAAAAATTATGATTATATACTTAATATGGTTTGCATATGCCCAACTAATATAAACAAAAAAATTATTGCATTCGAATTTATGTTTGCATAATCGCATATAGTAATTTCTTCATTTATATCTTATTTAAAGAATAATAAATATTTAATATTTACTTACTAGTAAATTACAGCTAATAACTTCACCACCATTTAAATGGACATTACTATTGGCATTCCCATTTCCAGGTAATTGAATATCTTCAACTTTTGATGTATTTCTTATTTCAACTTTGTGACAAGATTCCAATTCCTTATAAATAGCATGAAGTATTAAATCATTTTCTACAATATAAGCTACATCATTAGAAAAATTATCATGGTTAAAGTTAATTGAAGCATTGGAAGATGCATCCCAGATCTAGAAATACAATTATAATAAAATTATAAACAAAGTTTAATTATAATAAATTACCTGCATTTGTTTAACTGGTTTATATCTTGTAGAAGTAATTGTATTCCAGGCATCAATATTTTTCATTAACCGAACTGTATTATTATTTAAAGCTGATACTCTGTTGCCATAATCCCCATCTTGAAAACCTTTAAACTTTGGTCCACCTTCAAGAAGTAGTACACTTTTTTCAGATAACAATTTATTTTTACCTATCCAAAAACAAAATTGTACTCAATCGAACATTAAAAATACTAAAAAAGCTACTTATAGAACATGCTAAAGCAGTTCCAACCAGTCCTCCACCAGCTATAATAATATCGAAATGTTGAGATGGTGCAACTATTTCTTTACATTCATTTTCATTTGATGAAAATGCTCGACTAATACACCAACTTCTAGGTTTCAGTTTTAATATTAATGATGTTTGCTTTATTGAAATTTTCATTATTCCAATTTCGTATTACTTAAATGATCATAAATATTATTTTAGTTGAAATTGCGTAGATCATAAACAAATCAAATAATATATGTAATGTACAAAGAATAATATACCGCCAAGCATTTAAAAGTATACTCTAAATTCCGAACGAAAATGTAATGTTAACGTAAAGTTTTTTTTCTACTATTTCAAGTGTACGTTAAATTCTTTACGGAAATGTCAAGTTTACGAACGCCTAAAAAGTTACGAACATTTCTTAACCAAAATGTAACGTTGGCGTACACATAAATTGTATACGCTAAATTCCGAATGAAAATGTAATGTTAATCTAAACTTTTTTTTTCTACTATTTCAAGTTTACGATAAATTCTTTACGGAAATGTTAAGTTTACGAACGCCTAAAAAGTCACGAAATTTTTTGTAAAAAGTTACAATTTTTTTATTCATTATTTTTTTTTATTTTTATATATTAATAAATATGAATTTATTTATTTTTGTTTGGAAATATATTATTAAAATAACTAATTTGTTTTTTAATTATTAAATAAATACGAATACACTACATTAAATCAGTACGAAAAAATTACGCTAAATTTGTACGTATACGTTACACATAAACAGTACGCACAAGTTACGCTAAATATGTACGAATACATTACACCTAAACTGTACGAAAACATTACACTTAAATAGTACGAAAACATTACACCTAAACTGTACAGAAACATTACGCTTTTGCGAGAACTTGTCGTAACGAAAAATAGTGTCACTTCTCATATAAGGAATGTAACAGTTGCATATCAATTCTGTTACGCCAAAACGTAACATTTTCCAATACCTTAGAAGGAATTAGACTCGGAAAACTTTACGTTTCCGTTACGCAAAGTTTGGCGGGATATAATTGAAAATTGACGCATGCATATCATATCAGTCAAATACAGAGAGGAGTGAAGTTAGCTGTGGTTTATTTTCTCCTGCAAACATTTTGTGTTATATTGTTATGGTGGAGCGGAGTTCCAGTTTTTTTTTACGTTTAAGATTTCAGGGAACCCGAACCCGAATCATTGAAAACAATTGTACATACCCCCTCTGCAGAGGAAAAATAATAAATTGTAGTTTTTTAATAATACTGTTTTTCATCCTTTCCATAAAAATCAACCCCATTCCTTCATTCCTCTTTATTGTGCAAGCGATTGAGACACTTTGGTCACCATTTCCTGTTCCTGCCGGATCTTTCGGAGGCTGGTGCCTGACTTGTAAGCTTGCAAGAGTAATCTCTCTCAAGAATGAAACAGGGTGGGTCGACATGCTGTATGGAGACATAGTATTCAGCCATCGATGGATGTACTCAACGGGCGTCTTTTGACTTAGATGCGTGGGGGACTAAATTCTCCCCCCTTTCAAAGCATCTCAACCAAATTTGAGGTATTGAAAATTCAAGTGACAATAAAATAGGTCACATTTCAGATAGGTCCTTGAAACATTTAAGTTAAGTTTGAAATTTATATACTATAGTCAAAATCATAGACAAAAATTAACCATTAAGTAATATATATACATATATAGTTCATTTGTATATTAATAAAATTATATAACAGTTATATTTTTAACATAAGTAATTATTTATTTAATAAAAACTAATAGCCGTATCTAATTGTTCATTAGCTGTAATTACAGTTGGCGGTGGTTCTTTACTTAATAGAAATCTCCTGAGGACGAGCAATCCAATATTTGTAAAACTTAATAGTAATGGAATTAAAATAATAAAATATGAATAACCGATTGTAGCAAGTCCCTTAGAATTATATGTTTCATATAATGTTAAGGTATCAGCAATTGCGATATTTTCTGATAGATAAAGTTGAAACAATGATCCCCAAATTATTAGTGTTAAAAGTGTTGATAGAGCTGTAATACCATTCCAAATATATAATCCAAATGTACTAAATATTGGTTCAATTGGATTAAGTACAACATTTATTAAAGAAAATATTGCAGATATTGCAGAGAAAATCAATGAAATTATTAGAAACATTACTGTGCAAACCCAATATCCTGATCCAATAAATTCATTAATAGAACTTCCTACTTTTGACTGATTTGCATCTACAATAAAACATTAATAATTTATTAAAATACAATAAATTTAAAATTTACTAGCCTTTATAAAAGATTTCTTGTAATTGTAAACGTGATGAAATACGAGTAATAGGTGAGCACGAAATTGATTTCCCAGTTTCCAATAAAAGTTCCAATTCTTCATGACGAGTTTCTGAGCTATCATGACAACTATAAAAACAAACTCCTTTGCCATAATCGCATGTAACTAGATACACAATAAAACAATATTTTTATATATACCATATAAGATATAAGTATTTATTAGTATATACGTATATTTTAATATGTACTAAATATATACATATTTTAAAAGTAATACTATTTATGTATTTACCTGTAAGATCATATTTTTGAGGTGAGATTAGTAAATATGTTGTTAAACTACCTGAGAAAAGTCCATATACAATTTCACTATTTTTATATGATAGTGTTAATGATGCCTCAGACCTTAACTAATCCGAAATTAAAAGTTATGTATAATTACACTTTATAATAAATATGTCATTGTCTTACCCATTCATTTGATGAAATACTAACTATTAAAAGGGCTAATGAAACACAAGAAATTACAAAAGTAGCAAAAACTAATAACCATTGCGTTTTTGCCATTTTATTTAAATTTTATAATTAATAATTTTATTTTAAAATTAAATAAATATGCGATTCTATTCAACTAAAAGTTCTAATTAAATTACTTATATAGAAATAATTAATATCATTATCGATAAAATAAAAGTGTTTTGTTGTATATATAAATGTTTAACGGTGACGATGATTTCGATATCTTATCTAGAACAATTGACTATTTTGGACTTATATAGAAATATTCATATCTACTTATATCTATATAGTTACAACTTTTTTATCGACTATTTTCGTGCATAGAAGAAATATTTCTTTAAGAAAATTGTATAGATTCAAACATTTATTAACTATTATGAAGTTGTATATACCAAACATTAGGATAGTTTATCTATATTTTTCTTGTTAATTGATTTTAATAATTAAACTATATCAGGTTTCACAAAATTACTGAATAAAGTACAAAAATATTTTTAAGTATTACATAAATTTTTAATAATTTATAATACGAAATTCCTAAACCAAATTGAATGTAATCTTCTTCTTTTTTAGAATTTATATTGGATAATACAATTTTTTTGACTTTTCCAAAATAAAAAATAATCCGCCAAATAAAAATTGATTACAACACATAAAATTTATTAATTTTATTGGGATTTTTTTTTACAAAAAAAGGATATATGAAAAAACTTATCAATTCATTACATTCCTATTCCTCTTTATGTAATATAAAAACGATCTATAAAGTCAACAAAAAGAAAATTATACTAAAATAAATGTTCAGGTGTAACAAAAAAATAAGATTATTGTTTATCTTTAATTGTTGTAAAAGATATAAATAAAAAAAAATTATTAAGGTGATACCTGCACGCCCTTTTTGGTGAGAATCTTTTTGTTCATAACATCGTATGAATCTCACAGCATTTTTAAGGACTTTTGTTGACTGTTCAAAAAAATTATCTTCAATGAAGTTAATGTTATAGATAGGCATAAATATAGGTATATGTGCGTAGTATATATTTTAATGATGAATGAGGAAAAATATATATAGAAAAGAATGAATGATACTAAAAATTGAACAAACAAACAAAAAAATATTGTAAACTGAAAATTATTAATCAATTGATTTTTGGTGAAAAGTTATTCAAGATACAATATAAAATAAGTAAAGAATTTAAACAGGTAGACAGATTTTTACGATATTCAATAGATTTAAGAGGCCTCGAGTTCTTGGGAAAATAAAAGAAAATATTTTTGGTTTTTTTGCTATAGCTTGGGCAAATTAAAAGATTCAATTCAATTTTGTTTGGATAGTTTTGTTATAATTAAAATTTCACGTCGAAAATGGAGAACCCCAAAATATCGACATTCTCCAATATAGGTAAATTTGCTGTCCTATAATTATAATAAAAATATCCAAACCAATTCTACATATCTTTTAATTTGCCCAAGTTATAGCAAAAAAACTAGTAAAGAATTCTACAAAGCCACCTTCTAAATGATCTAATTTAATGTCTAATGTACTCAATATAAAAAACCGGATCAAAAACCGATAATTACAGCTTCAGTTATCGTCTACAGCTGAAAACCTTAACCTTCCAAAGCCTCTGAAAAATAGTAAACTGTCATGAGAATATTTTTTGTAATTCCTTTTTTTTCATAAGAAATATTGAAAATGGATAATTTGTATTAAACTAGACATATTGGCGACGTTAATAATATAAATATACATACATATATATTATTAAATATAAGTAGAATTAACATGATTTAAATTTAATGCCATCATTATGGATATAACAATTTAAACTTTAACATAATATGATTAATAAACTAAAAATTATTAACATATTTGGAGAATATTTTAGAGTATCTCTGTTCAGATACTATCAACAGATAAAGTGTTATAGATGTAATAATCTTATGATAAGGACGAATTTATAATTTTATGACTTAGATAAAACTTAACGATAATATTTTGTTAAAAAATTTATTGAAAGTAACATTTAAATTAACTGAAATATTATACTTATTTCATATACCACCCATGGTGAATTAAATTAGAAAATTTTCCCTAAATTTAATAAGATATAGAATAGATATTTTTTTTTTCAAATATGTTGACATTTCAAATTAAGGTAAATATTTATTTTATTTCGTGAAATTTATTTTGAAAACCGCAAAAATTTTATTATATATAAAAGCCAATAAATTTCTAATCAATAATAGGAAAAGTGACATTTTGTCCAAACAAAACGTATTGTCCTTAAAGGATATATTTAATGCTTAAAATTCTATTCATTCATTTTTTTTTTGCATTTATATAAGACTTTCTTTAAAATTGATTGTAATTGTTAAATATTAAGATGTGCAATATTGAATTATATATAATATATCCTGATAATATTAAATTATACATATGTATCTATACCTGATGTGTGGTATAAAACTGAAAATATTTGTTATACGTTATATATAAATAGATTTTTTTTTGCAAAATTTCTATTTTATTGTTAATCTCACAATTACGTGCTTTTAAAAGAAAAGGTAAATTAAATTGAAATATTTTTGTAAAGAACTAATTGATTTATTAAATTAAAAAAATCATATAAATATAGAACATAAATAGGATGAAAATAGCTATGAAAATTTCAGTTTTTTTTTAAATTTTTATAAACTTTTCTTATTATTTTCTACATTAGATTTTTTTTTCAAACATAACAGACGCAATGTTATATAATGTTTTATTTATCAAAACTTCTTTATTCAATTCTAATTCTATTGAAAATTTATTATTGAAATTACATTGCAATTAAAAAAATATCTATTTTTATAATAATGCGAAAGAAATTATAAAAATAAGATATAATTAAATTTTTCTCTTATTGAACATAAAAATATTTATCAATTTGTACAATAATTAAAATTAAAATTTATTCAGAGAGTTCGAAATAATTGGCAGTAATAGTATACCTGTTCTTTAATACTACATTATATAAAATTTTAATCGTTAAATAAACTTCTGGTATCTTTTAAATATTCGTATTCATAATTTGAATACGAATATTTAAAATATACCAGAAATTACATAAATAGACAGTTTCAATTAACATTTGCATAAGTATATTTACATCGTAAAATTAGTAGAAATATTTATTACATGTATACAAATTTATAAATCACTCATAAATTTATGTAAGTTTTTGACTTGATGGATAAGACTGTCTGCCTCTACTCAAAGCAATCTTTTGTTTATCTTTCAGATGACTTTGCTATTCAAATTCAAACTTAGATCGAGAAGGCAAAAGTTATTTTAGATCGACATACGAATTACACATCACAAAAACTACACATACACCTTCGATTATATTAAACATTATTTTTCTATAATGATCCCAAATTCTGTGAAAATTAATAAATTTTTATTAATAATAAATATTATTGCAATTGTAATTAGCAATCGCCGCAGGATAATTTTAGACAGTAGCACACGTTCAACGTATTTCCTTCAAATAGAATTTTTTAAATTTTTTTTGTTAAAATAAATTCATTTTACCATTTTTTTAAATTAAAAGAAATAAAATAATTGCCTTAAAAAATATAGAACTTTTGTTAAGATTAAAAAAAACTGTCTTAGAAACTTCAATTTGTGATGACTTCTTCCGTTTCAATGACAATTTAAAATTATATACAATTGATTTTTATGAAATATTATGAAAAATTATTTATTTATTCTATTATCTAATGGTTATATAAAAATAATCTATATAAATAATGTAGAACTCACATTAAGCAATCAAATAAATATAGTAAACAGACCTACTGTAAATTATTGTATATTTAATGTATTGTTATTATTATTATACCCCTATACAATCATTAGCTATACAACCGATCCCATAAGTAAACAGAATATAATTTGCCATATTATGAAAATTATTCCTAAGTATCCAACTGAGTTGTTAAAATTGAACAAAACTACCCGGAAGATCGACTTTTGTGCAATTTTAATTGCTTTGTCAACTATATATATTGAGATATATTATACTAAAATGTTGTGATGTATGATCATCATTTTAAAGGAAATAACAATTTACTATATTTATTTTTTGCATACATATAATGTATCTTGAAAGTAGACAGGATAATGATTATGTATTATGTGATTTTGAGGTAACAAAATATAAATTATCAAAAATGCATAGAGTAATTTTTGTAGGTCAAACCATAATTATATACGGATGTTTTGAGTTGCACCAAGGGTGGTAAAGAGATTTTGAAAAAAAATTATATATATACACAAATTATGTAATGAGAACAAATTAATTTTATTTTTTATATTCACAATTTTAATTTATTGATGAATTTGTTTTCAATAAATATAATGCAAAGCATAACACACATTTCTTAACCATATAAATTTCATAATTAAATATGTATATGCATGTAAAATGTGTTTCCATAAAAATTTTATCCGATTTTTAAGTTTTCTATACATTTCTTATATTAATAAATTGTTTCTATAGTTTATGTTCATTACTGTATTCGAAATCACGGATACGATCATTTTGACTTAGTGTAAATATACTAAATTAAAAAAAAAACAATACATACCAACCAATAAAAGTTTAGATTATAAAAAATTTAGATAATTATTTACTTATGGTATTTGAAAGATACCATTTACTAATGTTATCCTAATTTTCAAATAACTACTATAACATTTAACACATTTTTAAGAAAAGAGTCCTTTAGTGATTGAATCAATTCTAATTAATAAGAAACTCAATCAGATAATTAAAAGTAAATGTCGTACGATTAGTTTATTATGCTGCAGCGCAGTGCATTAGGTTAAAAGTCGAATTGTAGCCGAGGGATCTATATTTATGTCAATTATTAATATATACAATTATTAAGTAAGGAAACGCTCTACGAAGTAGGCCTATTCTCAAAAGGAAAATAATCGCGGTATTAGAAAGTGATCGAATTTAGAGCCTCAATGATTTAATCAATATATTATATATTAAAAATTATTAAAAATTTAAACAGGTTTTTATCCTATCCATTATATTCAGTTTGTGTTATCTCGAAACGGATCGTGTTAGTTATTAGTTATTATCCTATTCCTATTACATTCAATTTGTGTTATCTCGAAACGGATCGTGTTAGTTAGTTAAAACAACAGTGTTCCATAAAATAAAATAAAAAAATCAATGCAAATGCAATATAAAGAGGAAACAAATTTAATATACTTTAAATAAATTCTTTAATTCTTTATCATCAAATTAATTTTAAATTACAAACTATTTAAATTATTATTATAAAAAATATTACAAATTATATTTAATGACTTTGCAAATTATTATTAATATTAAATTTAATTTAAATTCTAATATCCATATAAATATGGATACATAGGCACAAAAATTGCAGATCCTAATTGTCTTTCTTGCGGCATATGAGTTTTCATATGTTTTTTTAGATGATCTCGTCGACCGAATTTTTTTCCTAAAAAAAACAAATTTTTTATTATAAGTACAATATCCAACTAAAGTTAAACAGTTTAGTTTAGATAGTTAAACTATATTCATTATTTTATTTGAAAATTAATAAAATATTAAGATAATTCTTACCACAAGTTGAACATCCGAATGGTCTTAAACCAGTATGAATTCTTTTATGTCTAGTTAGTTCTTCGTTTCTTGTAAATGTTTTACCACAAGTTTCGACATCACATTTAAATGGTCTTTCACCAGTATGTATGCGAATATGTCCTTTAAGTTGTCCATTATTCGAAAAGGCAACATCACAATGTGGACATTTAAATTTTTTTGGACGTTGTTTACGTGAATTTAATGCTTTTATATGAGCATCTTCGGCAACAACACGAGCATATTCCTGTTCCATTAAATTCATTGCAATTGGATCAAGTCCATAAACACTATTAGCGGCGATTTGTAAACTATTTCCAAAATATAAATCATTTATTTGTGTTAATCCGAAATGATTATTTGCTACCGTCATATCCATTGAATATTGTAATTGATTATGATCATTATTTGTTAATCCGACGCTAGCCATTTGTGTTGCCGATTTGAAAATATCATCGAAATTATCATTTATATTCATAATATCACTTTTATTTTTTATACATTTTCGTGTATTTTCTGCGGCTACTTTTGAATCCCAAGGACGAAATAACCTTGAATATGTTTGCGGTGGTCTTGTATCAACGGAAGACATTTTTTTATATTATATAAGTAAATTTTTTTTGTGGTCTATTTCCAAATTACTTCTTTTAAATGAAATATTAATTTTTAAAAAATATTGAAAACAAAAATATACGAAAAATAAAATAAAATATTGAAAAAAAAATTCTTCTATATAAAATGTTTTGTACTTTATGCTACGAGATCTTGTCTCTGACTAAATTATTTAGAGGTCCTGTCGAACATTTTTATGAATCCTTCTTTCACTCCACCCCTTAAACATTTAAAACCAAACCAATCTAAGAAAGGAAAATGGTGTATACAAGGTTTTGTGTTCAATTTATTTTTGTGTGTATGTACGTACGTTTTATTTATAGATTTTGAGTGCAACAATAGATTATTTTCCTCCCCTCTCTTAACAAAATGCAATAATGACAATTTTCGACCCTAATCTTCTGTATATTTCAAGTGTTTATATTTAGGGGTGACTTAAAAACAATTTATTTTTGCCTTTTGGTTTTGGTTTTTAGAACTGGGGTGCGTTTTGTATTATCAATTTAAAAAAATTAGGGATATTATTTGAATAGTTATTTTTAAGAGAATATATATTTTACCTCCATTTGCCTTTTTTCAATTTTGTTGTTGTTGTTGTGGTTTTGGAATAATGTTTGATTCCTGAATGACCTGATTGGGAGGGAAGCGTGCAAATATCGATAACGAATACATTTGATTTAATGAAATAAATAAAAAATGGTTGCTAATTCAACACAGCGGGTTTATGCAAATAATAAAGTTACCATTAAATTATAATTTTCCGAAATAATTGAAAAAGTTAAAAAAAACAATACATATTAAACTTCTAGAGTTATAAATTATTCAATCTCAATCATTTTCCTTTTATGGTTATTAATTAATTTCGAATTTTTTAGGTTTTCCTATAATCTCAATTTTTTATATATGTAATTTACTTCTATTCCCACTTGCTCTCAAAAGATACCAATGTGAGCTGTTATTGACATAGTTTTAAATAAGTTCTAGCTCTGAATGTTTCTGGAAATTACTAAAGCTTTTTATATTTCTACACACAAAGATTCTAGTTATAATTTGTAATAGCAATGTAATGATTGGGAAAAATACTAACAGTGTAGTCTAATAGATGACTATAATTGACCCACTATTAAAAGGCCTTGGCTTGCTGCAATTAATACTCTTAGGAAGGACCATATCAAACTATTTAGTCAAAAGAAGAAGGCAATTACAGTTGTGCACTGAATTTTTAGTTTATGTAATTGCCCTATGTAAAGACGAATAAATCAAATGTTTTTTTAAAGATGTGCAAAAGAATTGATATCACAATCAATGTTTTCAAAAGTAAATATTTCTATATAATTAATTAAACTTTACGCAAATGTTTAACTTTAATTAAAAACAATCATTTTTATAAATAAATCATTAGTAAAAAAATACCACTTAAGCTAATAAAATCATTCTAACATTCAAATCATCCAAATATAGATTATGCCAAATTAAATTAATTAGTCACTGAACTATTCTCTGACAAATCATAAATTAAATAAAATAACTTTATACTGCAAAAATTCACACGATATGAAAATACAAAAAATTGTATCTATTATAATATATTTGCACATTAAAAATAATTTAAACTAATATTTTTAAAAATTCAAAAAAAATATTATTTAACATATTTTTACCCATTTAAATAAAAATTGGTATATAAAGTATATAAAAGGCGTGGTTTTATTCACATTTCAAGAAATCTTATGGTACATGGGTTTGCTTAGGGTATACCACAGGCATGGTTAAGGCTCAAATAAGGGCTGAATATAACGACACACATTATGTGACAGCAATGAACGTACGCTCATTGCTTTTAAAAATCATTCTTATGGTATAATATACTATTACTACATATTATGTTTAAAAGTTTTAATGAAAAGGAAAGGAATTTTTGTTATATAAAAATTTTAAATCTCATTTTATATGAGCATAAACAAGTGATGGTTTTTGAGATTTGAAAATCTTTGTTTGTTAAATTTCAAATATAATAAATAGATAGATGATATACCCATAGTATTGTTGCGGTAATATATTTTTTGCGACGGGGTAAAATTGACGGGGTTTTTTTTTCGTCCTTTTATTATAATAATTTCTAGTTTATTTTTTTATTCTTTTATATTGCTCTTTATTAAAATGGTTTAAGGAGCAAATTTGATTTATCAGATACTTTTATGTGGTGCATAAAGGGAAACAATAATAAATAAATTTATAACTATATACAAAAGAATGACTTTTTAAAACTATTGACAGTCAACCACTTTTATATAGAATATATATTTTGAAAATCTGAAGGAATGAGATTGCGACGCGAACAATAATTCTTTGTAATGTATATTTTCAGTATAAAAAAAATAATATACCACATGTCCAGGAATATTGTTTGTGGTTATTTTTTTTGTCTTTTTTTTATTGCAATAGATAATTATTAATGGCCAGAAAGAAAATGTCACACTTTTTTTTTTATATTTCGGAGGAAATTAAACATGTGCCAATGATGAACGAAAAATATAAATGATATATGTATATGGTATATGTATGCCTATTAGTTATTTCTAACAATCAACAAAATCTTTAGTTCGTTATACGACTGTCGTCAAAAAAAGAAATTGAGCTGCCATATAGTAAGGAATTGGAGCCAAAATAATATGGGGTAACTGCGGGTGTCAGTCAATGCAAGGCAACTACACAAAATCTATTGCTCGCCCTTAGTCGTGTGTTGCAGTTAAAATACGAAGTAAACTTTTCAGGAATAACAACTTTCTTCATTGTGAGTGCTGTGTCAACTATATTATATATATATTACACTTGGGAAGATAACCTAATCCTTTTATAGCTGTCAATACTCCACTATATCGAAATTTATTTTTTTACGTAATAAATATAAACCTTGTACATTAATTCGATTAATCAATTCTGCTTCTTCTCCTTTATTACTCTGTCTCGGCTGTATTTTGCAAACTAGAATCCCCTAAAGTTCGATGGAACCTTGAAAGAGAAGAAAAGCCTGGCTATTGAATTAACTGTTGTCAGAATTTGGACTCAACATTATCATTTTATTGTATTAATTTTTAACGCTTAGTATAATTACAAAATGTCATTGAATTAAGCTGGAGAGATCGCGCCATCATAACACACTATAAGACTATATGATAAATGACAATAAAATGAATTTGATGTTAATTTAACAAAAAAACTTTAATAATGTGAATATTATATAACAAATAGTATAAAACTGAAATTATAATTTTTTTTTGCAAAATTTTCTAAGAAATGTTTTAGTCTTCTATCTTATCACTTTGGAAAAAACCAACAACTTTAAGATTGATCGAATATCACGCCAGAAAACAAATATCCAAAAATTTAATACTTGAATACCTTTACAATAAACACACTTTTCGAAATACTAAAAAAAAATAATAATATTCAATTCAAGGATAATTTTCTATAAATCTGTCACAAAATAAAAGATGGATGGGTTTTGATGTCCACATGATAAAAAAATGTTATCAAAAAAAAAATAACTTGCATAGTTTCCACGCTCGTGTGACTTTATTTATATTCAATTCTAAGTTTTTATTATGTTCTTTTTTAGGAAAATTAGGGAAAAAATGATGTGGTTTTGTATTTTGATTAGAATAGATATTTGATTGATTATCAATTAAGAATTAAGGTTAGTTATTGTTAGTCCCTTTGGCTATTTTTGCCAATATTATTTATTAAAAAAAAAAGGTTTTTTAAGTCGACAAAAAAAAAATTTATCAAAATTATGTAAAAGCATAAAGTCCTTTAAAATTGAAATATACAAGTATATTAATAGTTTCATTCTATAGTTAAATCAAAAACAAAATATACAGAATATTTGTTAAATACAGTAACCAAATTATACCATTATTTCAAAATTATCATCTACTATACCTAATGACGACCAATATTACCCCTGGCCTGTAGCCATTTCTTTCATTTTCCATAGTAATTTCCAATCAATTATTTACATTAAAAATTTCGCGAAATATATACTTTAATTTTGGAGCACAACTTCAACATGAATTTTTTATCTGTTATACCTCTGATAACAATTTCCTTGGCATAATACATTCAAAAACATAATTTTCCCTAAATCAAAAATTCATATTTCATTATTCTTATAAATCATCTGGTAAATATGTAACTATGATTCGTGAAAAATCAAATTTATTTGAAATATTTATGTATAGAAAACATAAATCATTTATGTTTCAATAGTATCAAAAGTATTATTTGAACAAAAAAAAATAAAAAATCATTTAAAAATATTACAATTCATTCAAATTTTTCTTTTGATTGAATGTAACAACTATATATTACTGAAACTAATTTTATTTGTAGTATTGCATTAAATATTTCAGGTAAACAAAATTATCTCGGTTTAGCACACACCTTTCTTGCTTTGGCTCTTTGTATATATACCAAATTATCAAAGCAAAAACTAATAAAGCGACATAAAATAATAGAAATCTTTGTATATATCATAATACAATTGACCGTATATATCCTTTTTTGCATAGATACTGTATATGAATGTGCTCTATATATACATTATATTCTTTATATCGTGCAAAAAACAATTTTTTTTCAATTTGCATTTGACTTTATACTCGCCCTTAAACAATTTTTATTCAAAACACTTTGCGTGTCATGGAAAACTATTACAATGACAATATTATAAATTATTCCAAAGAAATCCTTTATATTGTCATCACATTTTGTGTATTTATCGGCCTAAATTTTTTTTTAAAAAAAAAACTATAATATAGTTAACATAAAATCTACTGTAATCCTTAAAGTGTGTTGTTCGACAAATTGAATATATACATATATAAAAAAAAATCAGTTTAAAATATATCCTTATTGCTTTATACTAATTTAATATGTACATGATGATGGACATGAGGATAAGTTATCTTCCTTATTCTGCTATTAAATGTAAATATCCTTTGAAAACTGTTGAATATACTCTGTATACTTATTATATTTGGTTATATTTATATTTAAATAATCCAGGCATTTATATATGTGTGCATACATATAGATTTTTTTACACATGCATAACAAGGCAGACTGTCTGGAGACTTTGTATTTTTTTTCTGTTCTGTTAACATTTTAACTGTTAAGTTAAAAAATTTGTTGATGTCATATATCAGTAAGACGATTATATAAATAATATTGATTTAGCCTTGAAAATCGGATTATTATAAATGTACATATGTACATAATAGTTAAATTTTTATATGTAAATAAATATCGATATATACATAATTTTATCCATATCCTTCTACATTTTTACATAGGTTAAGTGGTTTTCATTCATATCAAAAAGTACTTTTTTACGCCTTACAAATTCCATTCATAAGTTTATCCGATGTTCAACAGAACAAATAAATCAAAATGGAATCTAGAATTGTATTAAGTAGCAGTAGTAATCTACATAAGTATTATTATGAGTGATGAATTTTTACGTAGTTATATTATAGATTTTCGTCACCTTTTTTTATGCAAAAAAATTAGTCAATAGTTTTCAAACAATAAAATTGTAAGAAAAGGTTTTTATACCTTTGAAAATATGATCAGATTTAATTTTGAATTACATTATGTATATTATTAAATTGCAGATACTTTGTTAACTCAACCATAATGGGCAGAGGTAGAGGTGTATAGATATAAATCATTACCGCATTCTGTTATTTTCAGGCACAGTCACAGATTTTATGTGAAATTACAATAAATAACAACAACTAGAAAATTCTCTATATCTAAAATAACCTCAAGAACCTGATGGTATATTGAAAATATTTCAATTTAAATGTTTTCCTCATTGGCATCTTTTCATGACATCCTATACTCGGACTGGGGTATCCATCAGGGGTTGTAATTTATATGCCGTTGCCCAAGGAATTGTGTTTGCGAATTGTTGATTAATAAATTTACAACCATACTAACTAAATAAAATTGCGTCGAAAACGATTCCAGCAATACATAATTCAAAGCACACAAAATATGTTACAATCAAAAATGTATAGTTGAGTCAATAAGCCTAATTTAATGGAATATAAACCGAAACAACTAAGAGGTTTTGTAGATTATTAAGTTAAAATGATATAAGTTTTAAAAAATAATATTTTCCATAAAAAATATTACATAATACTTTATAAATATATATTTTTCGATTCTCAATTAAATAAACCATATAAGAATTTATGTTTTATGATTTAGTTCAATATATTAAATCTAATAATAAAAAAAAATTATAAATCATTTATTATTGGTCCATTTTCACCCCTTAGTAATATTAATACCTAACAAAAAAAAATTTTTTGGTTTGGTATATTAACATTTTAGGGTTTGAAAATTTTCATCCATTGCACAATATGCCAAAAATCAGGATATTCGAATTAATTCAATGTGTGGTTAAAAAAAATAATAAGAAAAATAATCAAATTACCTATACATACATACATTTATAATGCATATTGTTATTTTTAATGTGCGGTTTTTAATGCATATATACACATACATACATATATGTATTTAAAAAAAATCTAACATAACAAAATGAAATAATAAATTATGATAATTTCCACCCTTCTGCACCTATTGTTATAAATTTTCTACTCTGTAGTGTTTACTTTTGCCACATCAATAAGAGGGGTTAAAAAAACAATCAACATTAAACATAATCGTGTAGTATAGTATAATATGTCCTTTTACAGTTTATAATGTTTGATGTGTTCTTTTCTGTTTATAAGTAAAATTATACTGAAATTGCTAAAAAGGAAAAATATCGGTAATATTATTTAAGTGTCGTCAGATTGTCTCAACCCAAAGAAAAAACCTTGAAAATCAAATTTTTCTAAAGTTTAAACTTTAAAGAATTTGTATTATTATGAACAACAATTTTTATACTAAATATTACGAAGGACGACCATCTGTACAATATAGAGATAGGATGTTTTTTTGTTATTTCATAGAAACTCCTTTAAAATTTACTTTTTTTATATCGTGTTATATTTACCTATTATATAAAAATTTATAGGTTTCCCTTTTTTTTCAGTTTTATTAATTATATTTTATATAAAAAGTAAAACCGAATTTGTTGAAATCTTTTGAAGTGGTTTTAACAGAAACATTATATAAATTGTATGATGTAAAATGCATTATAAATTTTTTTTTTTTGTAAGCATTACATAAAAATATAGATGAATGAAGTCAAGATTTATTTATCCAAATTTAAAACTAAGCATAGAAAATTAATTAGTTCAGGTTTTCATACTTAAATATATATCTATTATAATAATAATAATAGTTGAAATAACTTCTTTATAAGAATTAAGTTGACTTTAAGGACATTTAAATGGATTTTGCTACGCATCAAAAATTATTCTCTTGTTAATATTTAACATGCAGGAATTGCATTTTGTATTATGTTGTGAATAAATAAAATTTATTGATATAAAAATTGTAAGATTTTCAAATTACTTTTGTTGATTCATTTTCAATTAAATTTATCATAATATTTCAATTAAATAGAATTATTTCATTAATTTTCAATTAATTTTTATATTATAGCAAGTAATGTATAAAGTAATTTTCTCTATCAAATCACATCCATACGTTAACTTAAATGTTTAATCACATCCATACGTTAATATCAAATTTATTTCACTAGTACTACATAGTACTATCACCTTATGTTTACTGTCCAAAATAAATGTTTACTGTCACCAGCACTATTTACACAGATTGTTGATTAATAAATTATTCAAACGGTGGGCATATGTTGGTACAAGTATTCAAACGGTGGGCATATTTTGGTACAACTAATTAGTACAATTTATTTAAATGTAATTTTGCTAATTTTGTATTGTAATTAAAATTATATTTTATAAAAATATTTATACATAGATTAAAATTATGATCAATTATTCTTAAAGAATTAAACCGAGAATTTACAATTTGATAAGAATTTCATTAACATTATGTAAAGTAGTAATAAGAAAAATACGTAATTAAATTATTATAACAATTTCTGGTCAAATTCGCAATTTTAAAGTTCAAATTCGACTTTTTTTTTTTAAATTAATGTAAATTATATACCACTAAGATTAAAGTATTATGGAAATATTTAATTAAGAACTATTTCAGAAATATTATAAACTAAATTTAATTTTAAAGATCCTTAAAATGTATTAAAAAAAATAATCTTAATCTAGACGCAATATAATAATTTCCAACAATTCTGTTCAATCTATTTTTTTATTAAAATGTTAAAACTATTTTTATTATCTTTAGCACCTACAATATTCTCTAACATAATTTTATTTAGGATAAATTTACTATTTTTTTTAATTTTATAATTTTAAATTATGATGAAAATGAACTGCATTACTTGTGGCAACATATATATTTGACTATATTGTAATAAAAACAAATTGCAAAAAAAAAAATGTTGAGTTAAAAAAATTTGCCGACAATTATATAAAATATATACATCAAATTTTGGTCAAAAGGCAAACCGACTGCTTCTTCAGTTTTGATAAAGAATAATAAATATCAAAACTTTAAAAGACCGAATTCAATGGATATTCTATTATAGATCAGTTTAAGGTTTTGTTTGTTTGTAGGAGCAAAATGTAACACAAAAGAAGGACATATCTTTTCATTTTTTTTTTTTGAGGTGTTGACATTTAACTGGCTATATATATTATTTTTTTCTCGCAAAAATTCTATTTTGAAGATGACTTTTAAGTATTTACAATATGAGTTAAAAATAAATCAATGAATATCTTTGTATAAATTTATCATTAAAATTGTTTTATTTATGCCATAGTGTTCGCCAATATATATAGATAATATTTTTCATCTAGGTATATTACATATTACAAAATTATTATTTCCAAAGAATTTTTTTTCTTTTAAATAAAAACCACAATCAATATTATACCTGTACAAATATATATAAAAAATTATCCTTTTTAGCTGATAGACGAAGAACCGATTGTTTCTTGTTTAACACAGCAAGAAAGAAGAAGGTCCTTTTAATATTTAAGAAACACAAGTGGTTGGTTTTGATTTTCTCTCTAAAGGATTGATTGTTGTTTTTTTTATTTTTAAAGATCAAATTTACTGTTCATCGGTATATTCTTTTGAAGTTTTATGTCACCATTTACCATGTTAAAACGATTATCTATGGTAATAGGCTTATATTTACTTTTTACAGGTTAAGAGTGTATTTTTACACTTTTCTTTTCAAAAATGAATTAATTGGGTGTGATTGAGTTTACAATAATGTAATGCAAACGTTCAAACTTCAAAGTATGTTTCATAAGTAATGCAATTTTTATAATACGTATAAAATTGTCCAAAAATATAATTTAAATCATTATCAGCAGCATCGTCTATTTTAAAGATAATTTATGTAATATTAATTTTAAAACAATATTATACAATTTCTATTTATTGAAACATCCTTTTTTTTTGGAAATAACTTTTTTAAATGTATAATTAATATTATTATTATGATATTCCCAACAATTACGTCATATTACTCCAAAAATTTATTTATTATAATTATGTTGAATTATTGGAAACATAAAAACACTATGCTATTTATAAATTTCTATATAAAGTTTTCATACTGTATTTACATAATTTTCAATAAAAAAAGCTTTCATACATCACAGTCCTAAATACGATCCTGTTTTTTTAAATAATAAATGACAATCAAGACAAAATTGCGCTTGCTCCTCAAATATGTATCTCTAAAATTTTAACATTTTCATTGATTTCTTTAATTTCTCCTAAAAAGAAAATACCATAGAAATTTAAATATATTACTCTAAACAACAATCTAACAAATTTTCCACAAAAACAAAACATTATACTATATATATAGGAAAATTGCGTACAAAATCTGAATACCATAACATAATTTTAATTCTCATTTTTTTTTTCATATATACTATACATACATAATACACATTTAAAGTTTTCCCTTTTATGCTGCTTATTCGTAATGTTGTTGGTTAAGGTTCGAAGTTTTATAGTTAAATAAAATTTATTTAGTATCTCTTCTAGTGTTTAAAAGTTTAAATTGTTTCGCTTAAAAAAGTAAAATATAAAAACTAAATTTTGTTAAAAAGAAAATATTTGAAAATGAGAAACTTTTAAAAAAATATATACAACTAATTAAAATTCTTAACACTATTAATATTATATACTATATAAAACTATTTTCTTTCTATAATTTATTTTTATATATTGGGAAAATAAAAAAAATAAAAAACCAAAGTTTCTTTCCAAATAAAAAGAAAATTTATTTATAACAAAAAAAAAAGAAGTTTTTTAAGTGAAAAAAGAGTCAATTGCTACCCACAAAATTGCTTTTTATATACATTACATTATATAGGTATATATATATATATATGTATATATAGAGTCATCATCACACATCATAACCAAATATCAAGGATAACGTAGGCGATAAGGAATAGGAAAAATGGTAAATTAAAAGTTTCCTTTTTTTTCTTTTATTAAAAATATACAAAAATCTATTTTTAATAATCATATTAAAATGGTGATTTCAAAAGGAAAACGTTAAATAAAAAAGATACAAGAAGAAATTTATGAAATTATAATATTTCAAAAAGAATTATATTCATTAAAAAGTTATAAATATTATGTATGGTAGATAATTGGTTGCTAACCTTTTTTTTTATGCAAGGTTTTCCGGTGATATAATAGTTTTCCTTTTCATCAGAATTCTAAAAATAATTTGTAGCTATAACAAAAAAAATAAAATGACAGGATATTAAAACAAAAAAAAAATGTTGTTGGATGCAAATTATATAAGGAAATTAATGTTTAATTAATTTCTATTTATTTCGAAAATTATATAGTTTTTAATTAATTACATAAAATCTTAAAAAAAATAAAAATTATTTATAATATAAATTAAGAAAAAAGAATTTAAAACATAATAAAAAACCACATAGAATCGTAAATCGATATTGTGAGTGGATGAATGGAAATCAAAAACATAGAAAAAAATTATATATTTTATAATATGTATATAGCTATGTTCTATATACATATATACTATATAATTCTATAGTACCAGAAAAACGTAACTATGTTAAGAGTATTTATTGTAAACTGTATTTCATGTTCAAAGTAAAATAAAAAAAAATTTAATTTATATAAGGAAATAAAATTAATTAATGTTAATAATATTACAATAGTAAATTCAACCACATTTGAAATTTGAATGATATTATGTAGACGTAGGTTAATAATTACTATACTATAGTTAAGATATAAAATATAATCAGTCTATTCTAAACAAACTATCAATAATTTACAATTAATTTTAATATTTAACTATCTATGAACTCTATTTTGACTATGACATGGTCTATTTTGAGTAAATTTCTCAAAAGAAATCAAAAGAAAAATCATTATTATGACATAATCATTTTTTATATATATTTTTGAATCTCCAAAAAATGGTTCCAATTTGTTTTAAATCTATAAGTATACATATGTATATGTATCTATATATATAGTATATTCTCTAATGAAACATATTTTTATGAAATGATTATACTAAACATATCGATTAAGTTTAATGATTAACGGATGTTGATAAGGATAACAACGGAAAATACATATGTATCAATAATATTATATATTATTGGTACATATACCTATATAGTATATATGTACTACATAATTTAATAAATTATTAAAGCTTATTGAAATTTTTTTAATGTTGAGAATTTAATTTTATAGTATAATTTATTAAGCAGAATTATTTCTGCATAATGGTAACCAATATTTAATCTTACTAACTTATACAGTTGTTTTTCTTAAGCTGATGCAAAATAATTTACAATTATTTACATAATGAATAAAGTATTTGTCATTACATTATTTTGTAGACTAATAGTATCATGTTTCATCCTCTATATGTATATAAAGACATAAACATTATAAACATTGTTTCTAATAAATACATAACATATTTTTATATACCGTACTCGTATTTTATGTTATATGCGTCAGTTCTTAAAAATGTAATATTTTAGGTACAGAAAACTTAATATTATATAATTTACTATAAGAAATATGATATATTTATATCGTCGAATGTATTTATAAGAATATCGCATAAATTCATTGAACTTTTTGGTATTTTGTTGTTTTAAATTTTAAAATAATAGGTAACTATTTTCATATTCAATACAACAAATTGAATACATATATACAGCTTCTTTTATTAATGTATAAACAGTACACCAAACTTAATATTTTTATAGAACAGAACCATAAAAAATCGACCGATATTGATATATTCTTAAACCCAAACCTTAAAGATGACTAATTCCAATCAAAAAATATTATTAATATTTAAATTTAAACCTGGTCTCAGTAGCTTAGTCTGTTAAGGCAAATGTCCTTGGTACGACTCCTGGCCAAACCTAATTAAATAGGAAATAAATCCCCGAGGTCTGGGGAAAAAACCTTAACAAATAGGTTACTATATCTTTTTTGATACATAATCAAATATGGTTGGTAAGCTTTTTTAAAAAAAAAATTATTTATAAAGTAGAAATTTTAAATATAACTTTTATAAACTGTCGAAATTTATTTTAATGATTTGTTTCAAAAAAAAAAAAAAAATAAAAAAAATCCTTTAATAGATTTTAAAATATTTTTCTACAATTCAAATTATAAATATGTATATATGTAATATAATTTTCAATCTATTTTTCTAAAAGGTTATGGGGAGGAGAACTCGACGTGCTCGTTTATGGAATATGGGCATTTTATTCCTAATATACACATGTATTACAGTATATTCCGCTAATGGGGATGCCGAACCAACACTAGAAGATGACACATTAAATGACAAAGATATTGATCCTAATATGGAAAATGATGAAGATAAAAAACTTCAAGCTGAATTATCTTATACAACAGAATATAATTTAAATGATTTACCTACAACAATTTCTTCAGAAAATATTTCAATGTCATCTGCTCTGGTAATAATTTAATTACACTGCAATATATATGTATAATTTTCCTTAAAAATATATTTAATCATTTATTTTTGATATTATTAAAGGAACCAAATGCTACTACTGAGTCTATTTATAATGTACATGGAAAACCGACATTAAGATCCAAACGTAAAGGTTGTACACCACCAGCATTAGAACAATTTCCAAGTCCAATAATGGGTCCATATACCAGAAAACATGGTGGTTTAATAATACATATTCTAGTTGCTATTTTTACTTTCTTCGGACTAGCAATAGTATGTGATGATTATTTTGTTGCTAGTTTGGATCGACTTTGTGAAGGTATATTTTATAATTTCATAAATCTTTTATTATAATCAAATATAAAATAATTTTTAGAATTAAAATTATCGCCGGATGTTGCTGGTGCTACATTTATGGCAGCTGGTAGTTCAGCACCAGAGTTAGCAACTGTTATTATTGGTGTATTTTTTGCTAAAGATGATATTGGTATTAGCGGTGTTATTGGTTCAGCAGTATTTAATATTATGTTTGTAATATCTGTTTGTGCATTATGTTCGGGGACAGTATGTCAGCTAAATTGGTGGCCAATAGTACGAGATTGTTTCTTTTATTGTTTATCAATACTTATAATGTTCATTATTATTAGTAATGATGTTATATCATGGGTAAATAATTATAAATAGGAACTATATTATTTATTATTAATTTTTTTTCTCTTTTAATTGTTACTTTAGGGGGAATCACTTACAATGCTATTATTTTATGTAGTATACTGTGTTGCATTACATTTTAATACACCATTAGAAAGATGGGCACATTCTTTAAATCTTCCAATAAAGCTTCCAACTAAAGAAGAACAATCATCATTGGTGACTTACAAAAATATACCAGATACAACTTATACTCAAAGTAATAATCAACAAGTAACAAGTCTATCACAAGATCCACAAGAAAAACAACCAACCACCACAAATCAATATGATCAAACAAATGAATATCAAGGATACACTGATACAAATTCATCGTGGGATCCAAATGCAGCATGGGCGGATCCATCTGCTCCAGTTGCTCCACCTACTTCAATTGCTTTAGGAACAGGTGCAACAGCAATGGCATCCCAACCGCCAGCAGATGATTGGGGTATGAGTCAATGGAATCAAAATGAAGGACAACAAAATTTAGCTTATAATTATGGTGATCAATTAGATCAAGTACAAAATGTCGATACAAAAAAATCAACAAATCCTGGAACTGTTGTTACTGGACAACCAATACAACAAGAATTTTATAAATCAAAAGATCCAAAAGGCTTAGAACCACAACCAAATCCATTAGATAGACCAACTAGTGGTGGTTTATTCAAATTAATATATTGGTATATTATTTATCCTATTCATTATACATGCCGTCTTACCATGCCTGATTGCCGAACTGAGAAATATAGAAATTGGTATCCGTTTACATTTATCGTATCCATGGCATGGATCTCCTTTTATTCATACTTCATGGTTTGGATGATAACGATTATTGGGTCGACACTTGGTATCCCAGACACTGTAATGGGGCTAACATTTGTAGCTGCCGGTGTCTCTGTACCAGATGCACTCAGCTCAATTGCCGTTATCAAAGAAGGATATGGTGATATGGCAGTTTCAAATGCAATTGGCTCAAATGTATTTGATATATTGGTATGCCTTGGTTTACCATGGTTTATACAAACAGCAATAATTCTTCCAGGATCACACGTGAATGTTATATCAAAAGGTAAAAAAAAATAATACATACATTTACAATAACATTGATCTATTTATTAATTATTTTGTTTTTAGGTTTAATATACTCAACACTGTCTCTATTTTCGACTGTTGTATTTTTATTGTTATCAACACATTTAAATGGTTGGAAATTAGATAAACGTTTAGGAATAATATTAATGGTTTGGTATTTATTATTCATAACTTTTGCCGCCTTATACGAAATGAATGTATTTGGTGAAGTTACCCCAAGAACATGCCATAGTAAGTATTAAAATATATTATATAACTAATTTAATCTATAAATTATACTTAAACTAAGTATTACGTCTAATAATCAATTTCATTTCAAAAGGTTATTCTGTAATTTTGGTTCGAAATGTTTACTATTCAGTATCCTTACATGAAATGTTAAAACTATTTTATAAACTTTTCTTTAATTTTTATATTAACTTACAAATTTATTCTTTAACACATTTTAAATACATATTGTTGGTCAAATCTAAACTCTTAAAATGTCTGTTAGATAAAAATAGTTATTAGTCATTCATCATCTCATCACATATCATTTTATAACACTTATAAATAGAAGATTAGTTTGCTTAATGCCAATGCACCCATAGCCCAACATGAAATTAGATTTTCTTTTCCTATATTTTTAAATGATGTTGATTGACTTTATTACAACTATTTTTAAGCATTTGCCAATAAATTTTAGCACTTATAAAGTTAATTAAAATATTTTTAATAAAAAAATTTTTAATATATTATAAATAATATTTCCAGGCATATATTAAAATGTATTATGTAATAATACACGTAAAATATAAATATTAAATATATACCAGAAAATAAAAATCATCCAATAAAAAAAAGTTTCAAACAGTCATCGGAGGTGAAAAAAATCATAGAACTATTTAATTGAATAAAATAAAAAATATATATATAAAAAATAAACCATTAATATTTATTTATAAATTGACATTTAAAAAGATAGATTAAATTCTAATTAATTTGTAATTTATTTTATTTTATATTCATTTTTAAAATATTTTAAATTCATATTTTCAAATAGCATACAATTTTTTTAATACCTTAATCCCTTTAACTCTACACCATTTTATGTTGCATTAAATTATATACTGAAATTGTTAAATAATTCAAATTAAATTAAGGTAATTTTATGTTTAATTTTTTTTAAATAATTTAAGAAAAGTATTTAATTATTTTGTTTAACAAAATTTAACAAAATTTCATTTTTTTTTATTAGAAATAATATTTCTGTATTTATGATTTTAGAGGAATTTTATATTGAATAAATATTAAGATTTTTTTTTAAGATAAATATTTCTTTATAAATATACTCCTTTATTTTTTCTGTTATTGAAATAAAATGAATTTTATTATAATATATTTTATTTAATAATTAATTAAATTTTGTACATAAGTTGTTCACATAAAATAAATATTGAAAACACAAAATAAAAATAGAAAAAATAAAATTTAAATTAAGTATTAATTATGTATAAGTATTTAAATATTTTTGTGATATGAATTTAATTATCTTTTTTTTTTTTGTTGCATTAAAGTTTTGAAAATTTTTCTTTTATATTATTATATTTTTCACCTTAGTTAAGTTTTATTTGCATTGATTTATTTCAAATTACTTTTTTTTTTAAATTAATTAAAAATAAATGGAAAACCATCAAAACATAAAATAATATAGCAAATCATTAATTAAAATATTTAAATTTTTTGAACAAAAAAAAAAAACTACCAATACGGAACAGACGACAGCGAATTAAAAATGGTCGCTATTAAATAGATAAAAAATTTATTAAAAAATAGTTAGGAAAAATCTTATGAGTAGAAACAAAAAAAAAAAAAAGGTTTTTATTAAAATTAAAATTTAAAATTTTTAAAAAAAAAAAGATCTAGAAAAAAAATTATAGTCAAAAAAATATAATTTAAAAATTTATAAACAAAATTAAGATCTTTTAATTCAAAATCTGTTTTTGAAAAGAAAATGTAATTAAATATAAATATAGAAAAAAAAATATATAAACACCATAATTGTAAATGAAAATTTAACGAAATATAAGTGAAAAAATAAATAATTGTAATTATTTTTTTAGTTTTAAATTCAAATCAAACAAAAAAAAATATCTAAATGCCTAAAATACAACAATCATAATTAAAAATTTTTATTTTTGTTTTCATATACTTGCTACTCGTTTATGTTCAATCAAAATCAGAGCATAAAGGCGGAAACCGTCTGTTAATGGTCTGTTCATTCGGGACACTAATTATGTAGTTTTATTATTTTAAGGACACTTCATTTTTTATTTCTGATAAACGAAAACGATTCATAAACATTATATACATAAGTGTGTATTAATTAATATTCCAATGCTTTGATTTAGGTTGAGCAATTAAATAAAACTAATTTTCATATTTTTTTTTATTTATTATATTATAATTACAAATTATTTCATTTAGATAAAATAAAATGAAAATGATGATTAAAAACTGTTCAATTAAAAATCAATTAAATTAATTTTCTTAAACGTTAATTCTTATTACACAAATTGTTCAATTATTAAATAAATTTATGATAATAAATAATAATTACATTCCAAATAAATTACATTTTAATTTTTAAATATATACAAAATCCCATCTAAAAAAAATATACAAAACAAAAAAAAACTCCATTTAAACGAAAATAAGTCATACAATAAATATAAATTATGTATTAATAAAAAATAAAAAAATGTTTTTTTTTTTAATTTCAAACAAAAAATTTAAAAATATATTTTATTAAAATTAATTTTTAAAATTTAATTAAATTAAAATATATTGTACAACCGAAAATATAAAAAATTTAAAAACATAAAAACCAATAAAATATTATTAATGCCACCTTATATAATATTTAATTTATTTTTTATTAATGGGTGGCGATAACCTATCGTTCAATTATAATGTATCAATTACTTATTATTAAAAAAAAAAAAACAAAACAAAAAAAGGAGAAAATTTAAATTTAAGGCAAAATGAATATTTATTTAAATATATAAATATAAGTATATACATAAATAAAATACATTAAATTATACAAAGTAAAACCTAATTCATAACAAAAATATATTAATTGAAGATATATATATTATACATAGATACAATGTTCCAAAAAAAAAAATTATAAATGAGATTCAATTATTAAAACATTATTAAAAATAAATAAAAAAAGAATTTGTTAATTATATTTTATTTTATTGTAAACATTTACAATATAACAAAAATATTAATTAGGTCGTAAAATACAATATTTATATATAAATTAAAAATTAAAAACATAAAAAAAAAAATATAATAATGAAAATTTAATTTGATTAAAAAATAACCCCAAAAAAGATCAGATTTTAGTGTAAAAAAAAAATAATGAAGATAAATTATTATTAAAAAAGAAGAAGATATATAAAAAAGTTTATTTAAAAATCATCACAATTAAAGAAAGAAATGAATCGTAAAAGATATATAGATATATATATTTATAATTAATTGCACATAATTTTTTGATGAAAAATACATTGCAAATAAAAAAGTTACTTAAATCCCGTTCAGAATCAATTAATTATTATAGATATAATGTATGTTTAAAAAAAAAATGAAATTATATATATATTAAAAAATATGTTAGCTTAAAAAACCAGCCATTATACCAAAAATATCCATTATTTTATTATATTTTAATTAGTTGATTTTTTTTTTTACATAATTACAAAATTTTTGATGTAAGGTATTATTTTTTATTTTATATTTAATATTATTTGGGTAATTTTCAAATATTTTTTTAGCACCGCTTGCAAGTAAATTATGACTTTTAAAAAACAAAAAAAAATCAAATTAATTATTAATTAATAATATTATTTATTATGAAAATAATTTTTATTCAAATTGTAAATTAAAGCTTTGACTAATGTCTAGAGCTAAATATATTAATACATATAAATACAAATCCATAGGTTAGATGAATTTTGTTTTGAATTCTGAACTCGAATTATTTTTAAAATTTATTGTTAATTAATCATAAAAAAAAACTATTTGTTTCAAATATTATTATTTCGTGGAAACTAAAAATTTAAACAGGGACAAAAAAGTAATTATATTTTTATTTTAAATAATTATATTATAAGATACCGACATTAACATTAAAATTTTCAGCATCCAAGCAGTTCTTTCTGATATTATATAAAACCTTACCAAAGCATTATTACTTTGACAATAATTCTGTTTTAAAATATTATTATACGTATATTAAATATTTTGTCTTCTTCGCTTAAAACATATTTAATACAAAATATATGTTATTTATCTTATTACTAAATTTATATATGTATAAAAAAAATATTATAATGTTCTTAAAATATAATAATTAACTACCTTAAATAATTATTATATATTTTATATATATATAAAAAAACATCTCAGTTTTCCATCTACAAATTATTTATCCAGAAAATGAAATTTAATTTCTTCTTGCAATAAATTATATATCAAAACAATAATCATTATATTAAAAAAATATAATAATTTGATTGATGTGTCGTAAACTTTATAAATTATCTATTAAATTGTAAAAAAACTATTCTACCAAAAGTATGAAAGTATATAATTATTTATTTAAAATACTATTAAATCTATTTATACTTTTAAATTGTAGATATTTTTAATTATAAAAAATTAATAGTAAAAAAGTAAATAATTTGTATTTAAAATAAAATTCTAAATGAAATTATTTAAACGAAAAAATTTTAAAGTAAATTATATATTATTTATTATATAATTTACCTTAAGTTATTTACATAAATCATAATTATATTTTGTTTTTAAAATTAATTATTAACACAACTAAATATTTAAGAAAACTTTATTCACTAAAAAAAATTAATATATAAATTTAAAATTTATGTTCTCGTTAAATGAAATAAAAAGTCATTGTATTTATTGAGGTAAATAAGAAAAACATAAATGAAAATAAATAATAAATTATAAAAGCTGTTGTTAAAACAAAAACATTAAAATAATTATGTTGTTTTAATTTGAATTAATCTCCTGATAATATGTATACCGTTTTGTTACCACTTACCCATGTGGTTCATGTCTTGGATGGGAATAAGTAATTTACTTATAAACTTAATAACGAGGAGTTTTCGTATTGAAATTGAACCGATGAGCCTGAGTGCCGACCGTGTACTTCTTTAAAAACTCTGTAGCGTTAGAATAATGTTTTTAATTTCATCACAGCACTCATTTACACCTACCATGCAAATGCAAGTAACAAAAGAATAAGCAACCTACATTGCGTCTATGCATACATTCAATAAATTCTTATTTAAAATTTAATTGCAATTTTACAATTTAAATATTTGTTTCATTAAATTAAAAGCTACAAAGTTTTCTACAAATTTTAAAATAAATTAAATTTTGCAATTAGTTCGATTGTCATTCATTTTTCCAGTCAAGTATTTGCTAGGTTTTTTGTCCGCTGGAATAATGTCTTTCTGAAAATATATTAATAAATTTAAAATATACATTTTTAAAAAATAATTAAAACATACCAAATTGCATCGGAATAGTCCATTTTCATGTTGTATGTTTGTCCTCATCGTAACATTTTTATACCGCTTTCCAAACATCTTGTATAATTATGACCGTTTTCCAAACTCCATGTATAAAGGGCGAATACAAAATATATGCTTTTGAGTGAGTTTTTTTTCGTTTGATTTGTTTTGAGTTTGCTGTCATTTCACCTTCACCAACACACTATTGCTTGAGTTTATTTTTATTGTATTTATTATTTGTTGATTTTTTTTTAATTAAAAGTAAATAAAATATATTTTATACAGCCAGAGGAGAAAGAAAAGGAACACATCCATAAGAGCGAATATAAAGTTACTAAACTATATTATTTATATATAAATTATACGTATTCGACAAAATATTAATATTATTTTATTATTATAATATATTATATATTATCCCCTTTTATTTGGATATTTGGATTTGGATCTCTTGTGCGCCAGCGTTCTCTTTTAATAATTCAATCATATTCATATCATACATTAATTTAACCGAACTCTATTTTAATAAAATATGAAGTCGTTATCGCGAACTAAATAAAATTGCGGTATACATATAACGTCAGCGATTTTGGGAGTTTTATATTTATTTAGTTGGTCAACAACATCAGCAGTGCTTATATATTATATTAATATTTCTATAAAATAGAGAACTTGTGTTGATCTTGATAGAAAGAAAATTTTGTACATCATCGTCACCAGCCAGTGCTAATAATTGTATACGAATTTAAAAACTTTGGAATTTTATATATTAATATTTATATTGTTGGAGCAATTGATTAATTTAAATATTAATAAAAGAAAAAAAAACACTTAAGGTCAGTGTCAAATAAAATAACAGAAATTATGTAATAAAAGAAGATAGTGAAACGAATTATATTTCTGTTCTTTTTTATATGGAGAACAGGAACAAAATTTTTGGAAACTTTATTGTCTTATGCAATAATTTTTTATATAAATAATAATTTATTTAATTTAACGAAGTCCAAAAGATATATACTTTTATTATAACATAAATAAATTTATTCCAATTGCTTCGGATTCGTATGAACTTTTCGTTTCAAAAGATTATCGTGATTACAACAAAATTTTAATACATTAATTTTAAATAATTTTATTATTATTTGTATTTGTACAGCTTTATAGGACAATCACATAAAAAAAAATGGAAACTAAAATTGATATCGATAAACCAAAATATGACCAAAGTACATATATAAATCGTGCTAAACATTTTTTTCTTTTAACAAATCCATTAAATGTATTGGCATCGGAAGTAGAATTGAAAAAAGCACAAAAAATTGTACTTAGCTATAGAGCTGGTAAACCAGTTCCTGAATGTAAAACAATTGACGATGTATGGCGGGCAAAATATTTGTATGATTCTGCATTCCATCCTGAAACAGGTGAAAAATCTTTAATTATTGGTAGAATGTCAGCACAAGTACCTATGAATACATTAATAACTGGATGTAAGTTGATTGGAAAATAAAACTTAACAAAAATCTATTAAAATTTATTCAAAATTTTAAGGTATGATGACTTTTTATAAAACAACACCAGCTGTAGTTTTTTGGCAATGGGTAAATCAAACATTTAATGCTGTTGTTAATTATACAAATCGTTCAGGATCTAGCCCAATAAGTAAAGAGTAAGTTTTTTAGTTTTTTGTATATATATTATTATATGAAATTAATATTTTGAAGACAATTTTAATAATCTAATTTCTTTTTTGAATCTGTATTGTTGTTTAAATATAATTTTTCAAATAGGCAGTTATTAACTTCATATGTTCTTGCAACTGGTGGTGCTTTAACTACTGCCCTATCCTTGAATCGTATGGTTAAAGTAAATATATATTAAAATTTAAAAAAAATGTTAAAATATATTAAGGAGAAATATTTTATTAGAATTTAAATCCTTTAATTGGGAGATTAGTTCCATTAGCAGCTGTTGCAGCAGCAAATTGTATAAATGTTCCTATGATGCGTTTACAGTAAGTACACACTTAGGCTACCAGAATTATATCGTACTTGAAAATTAAAATAAAATTTCAGGGAACTTAAAAATGGTGTAGTTCTCTTAGATGAAAATAATAATGAAATGGGAATATCAAAGAAGGCCGCAGCAGTTGGTATTACTGCAGTTGTTCTTAGCAGAATTGCCATGGCTACGCCTGGAATGGGTTTGTTTTGTAATTAAAATATAATAATTAAAATAACCAGTGTTTATTTTTAAAGTTCTAACCCCCCTTTTAATGGAAACATTAACAAAACGAGGTGTAATGAAAAAATTCCCATGGGCTAATGCACCAATTCAAACTTTATTTTGCGGTTTTGTATTAATATTTGCAACACCGCTTGGTTGTGCATTCTTTAGTCAACGAGCATCAATAAATGTAAATAGAAAAACTTTCAAATTTGTAACCCTCAAATATTATTTTTAAACCATTTTTATTTTTCAATTTCCTATTAGGTAAATTCTCTAGAAAAAGATGTACAAGATGAAATTAAAAAACCACATCCAAATATTGAAATGGTTTATTATAACAAAGGATTGTAAACATCAGTTTTATAGGGAATTTATTAGTTTTGTTAAATATTTTTAAGTTAAAATTGATTTTGCCGAACATTAACAAATTTTATACTTTATTTTCAATGAGCAATAATATCTAATAGTTATTTGTATAGAGATAAAAGATTATTGTAATTTGTTACAAATAATATTTTTGTTAAATAATTTATAATGTTTATAAGTAACAATTTCGTACGGCCGCACGCATTTATTTTTTATATTTAAATACTATTATATTTTAAACATTTATTTTCTGTTATTTTAAAATGCAGGGTAACTTTACATTCTTATTAAAATACCTCATTTATATATATTTTTAGACGTTTTAATTATATCAGTTTTATCAGAAATTTAATAAAGCATTAGTTAATCAAATTGAATATTAATGTCGTATTTTATTTTTTTGTTTTGTATGTATATCATTTGTTGGGAGACTTTGTAATATAAAAAGATATGTTTTAGTCAATTTGAATTTTTTTTTTGAAATTTTATTCAAATATGTATACATATTCATGAAACTGTTTTAGTAATTCAATAAAAATGAATTCATCTTCAGCTATAAATCGTTGAATAATTCCAAATGCCAAGTCACTCTTTAAGCTATGTATTTGCTCTACTGCAGTTTTTCTGAATTAAAAAAATATTAAATATAGATATATTATATTTTTAAACATAAATATGGATATAATAAATATATATACCTTAAAACTGATTGCTGAATATTTGTATTTTTATTAAAAGTCTTATCAAAAAATGATTTAACACCGGTTATTTCATAAGCATATTTTAAATTGCTATTTAAACCTTTTTTTAATCTATATGTAGATATTAATGAACCATCTACTGCTTTTTTAGTTATAAATGTTTTCCATTCTATATTTACATCTATGCCAAATTTAATGAATTCATATATATCGGAATAATGTGTTGATATTAGAGCAATTGGGCAATTTAATAATTTTGATGATAAATTTTCAATACATGATACTAATAATGATTTACCCTCTATAACTTGTGTACCAGTACCAAATTCATCAATCAATAGCAATGATTTATCTGTTGAATATGATATTATTCTAGACATTTGCTGTAAATCTGTTAAAAATGTTGAACAATTATAATATGTTGATTCTGGAGAATGTAAACGTGAATATATTGAATCTAATAAAAATAATTTAGCATATGTAGCTGGTACATAACAACCAATATGTGCTAAATACATTATTAATCCTATTTGTTTCATATAACAACTTTTACCAGATTCATTTGCAGCTGTTAATATTGTTATAATATTTTTATTATCAATTGATATATTTGTATCAATTGGTATATAATTATATATTTGTTCACATAATATATGACGACCATTTTTTATTTCTATACATTTATCAATGGTTAATATTGGTTTTATTAATTTCTTTTCAATTGATATTGTTGAAAATGCCATTAAATAATCTAATTTACCACATAATTTAATAATTTTTTGTAAAATAGGTAATGTTTGATTTAAATATTCTAATAATCGGTTACATATAATTTTTTCATGATCACGTATATCAAAATATATATTACCATATAATTGATTTAATTCATCACATAATGTTGTTTTGAAATAATAGTCATCATAGCTTTGTACTAAAAAATTCATAGTATTATTATTTTCAATTAATGCTAATGGTTGATTATTATCAATTGTTTTTACTTTAATCACATAGCCAATTTCTGGTATATAATACCCTTCTATATTTGTTACACATTCTGGTAAATGATAACCTTCGTATAATATTGCTTCAGATAAACTATCTTGAATTTTTAGCATTTTTTCACGGTTCTCGTCTAATAAACTATCTAAACTATGTTTAACAATAAAATTATTTTGTATTTCAGATTCTTCTAAATCAATTATTTTATCAATTGTTAATAATGTATTTCCTAATATATTGAAATCAGTTTTACCATTGTCAGCAATAATATTAATCAATGTGTTTTTTTCTATAATATTTGGGGCACATTCAATACATAAATTCATAATTATATATGCACCATAAATAGTTTCTTTAAACATTTTCCAATGTTTCACACAATTTGGTTTTAATTGAATATTTTTGAAACAAATACTAATATCATTTATATTACGTAAGTATTTTTGAAACTTTTCAAAGTTTTGTATATTGTTTTTATTAGTTTTCTGATCAATAAACCACTTTATTGTTGAATATCTTAATTCTAATTCATTCCTATCTCGGATTGGTTGAGCCAATAAATTCTTTAACATATTTTTACCCATCTTTGATGTACAACGATTTAATAAATTATATACAGAATATCCTTCTTTGATAATATCTTTTTTATAATCAGATGGATGATGAATATCCGCAAATATTTGTAATGATTTTAATATAGATTCATCAATTAATACTTGAGATTCTAAATAAAATACTTTTAAATCAGTTATGATAAGATTATTATTATTAGATGAATTTATATTATTCATATGTTGATTATCATTTTGACGAATATAAATATGTCGCCAATTTGTATCCAAATAATTACATAGATTACCTAAAGTCTGTATTACTAGATCTTGATTTAATGGTAAAATACTATTTAAAAATATTGAACGTTCTGTTTGTGACCAATTTTTTTCCATACCTGGCAAATTAATTGACAAAATCTTTTGACGATTTTTATGTAAATTTTTTAGATTATATTGATAAATTAAAAAATTTGAATAATTGAGAGCTGAAGCCTTTTTTTTATTACTGGTCCGAAATAAATACGGATCAAAATCACCTGGATAGTCTAATAATTTCAATATTTTCTTATATAGTTGATCTGGGCCACTAGCCAACACAAAATTTGGTTTTATTTTACGAAAAAGATTTTGTAAATATGATAAAAATGGCATTGGATCATGTGCCTCGTAGGACACATATAATTCCATTGATTCAAATTTATAATATGAACATGATATTCGTCCCTTATCATAACTTATAGACAATATAGTTTCAGCATTAGTAGTATCATTGGATGGATTATTCGTAAATGCTCCGGTTTCTGCAAGATTAGACGACATTTTACTATTCAATTTTAAAATTTAAATTAATAATCGGTACGGTATCTATTCAATATCCGTTACGTTATGTTGTGTTTGTTATTTATTTGTGTATGAGCTGCAACTGTAGTAATGCTATAGATAGGTGCTATCTAAATCTATGTACCATCTCGCATTTGAGCAAATCTACTCTATTGATTTGGCTTGCACTTATAGGGTGCTTTCGTGGATTTAACGAAAACTCAACACAATCCCAACCCAACTTAAGATGAAAATTAATATATTTAATTGCAGGAAACATTTAGAAGGAAAGAAATATTTAAAATAAAGAAATTTTAATTATTTTTATTAGAATATGTCTTATAAATTTTGAATGACTCCAAATGATTCAGTTTAATCACGCCTTAAAGTTACTACAAAATTTACTACAAAAATAATTATTATTACTCAGTTAGAGTAGATTTGCAAATTCTAATTGTCAATCATACATAATATTTGTTATATTACGGTAACTCTCTTAAAAAAGGCACATTTCATTCATATTGGAATTGGATTTTGGATTCTCTATAAATAATATAAAATAATACTCTCCGCGATTTTTTTTTATTAGTGGCATATTTTTAGTAATGGATTAATAAATGCACGTTAATAGAAAAAATTTTGGGAAAAACATTATTTTTATAATGACATTTAATTGAAAGCACATATAAAATTTTATACTGAAATTATCGTCAAATAAAATCCATTAGATCAAAATAAGCAAATTAAAGTTTAGCCAAAAAAGATTGGAAATATAGTTCCGCTCGAAATCCAACCAAAAGGTAAAGAACAATATATTGAAGTAAAGGAAATAAAAGCTCTTTAACATTATTATCAACAAAATAAGAAAATTAAAAGTAATCATTATTCTCAAATGACAACGATAATATTGAAAATAAATTTTTATATTATATACCTATAATACATTTGTTTTTTAAAAATTTAATTACAGAAATAAATTAATATGAACTTTGACGATTATGAATCTTTACCAACAACCAGTATTGCTACCAATATGACTGCTGGAGCAATTGCAGGGGTTTTGGAACATTGCCTTATGTATCCATTAGATTCCGTTAAGGTAATTGATATCTCAATTATAACAATATATTTATTATTTATAAATTAAATTATCATATTTCATACTTTAATTGTTATTACTATAAATTTAAAAAAAAAATCATTTCAACATAACCTAAAAAGTTGTGATGTAATTTATATATTAAAAAAAAATTTTCCGCAATTTTTACGGCGAATTTTACAAAAACTATTATCTAATAAAGTTAATTAGAATTGTATATTTTACTCTTCAAATCTCTAAGTTTTCATTCAAAATAATGAAAATTAATTATCTTTAATTAATTAATATTTACAAGTACCTATGACAGTAAATTAGTTAAGTAATTTTTAATTCATACATATAGGTATATGGTTGCATTATTATTTCCATTTCGCCGATTTTATATAATATTCATTTATTTAATATAATATTTTATCACAATGTATCCATTTAAATATATGTAGTCTATCCAGATAAACATATTTTGTTGCTGATTTGTGGTTGTTTTAAAATATAATATATTAAAAAAGCTCATTTTACACAGATATTATATATAAGTAGATATTATATTTCAATGATCTCTAGAAATTAGAATATTAAATACACTTTCATTAAATGTATTGATATATTTTAATTGATATAATAGTTAAAATTATATAATATGTATACATATATCATATAATTCTTTATAACATCATTTCAAAACATACTACTATTTTGTTAAATAATTTCAATATTGTTCAAATCACAGATTTTCTAAATATTTTTGATGATCCAAAAATAAACATGTTTCCACTGATATTATTTGTTTTTTAAGATAATATTGATATTACTATATCTTAACTAGTCATTTTTTTAAAATTATTTAATATTTATTTGCCGGTACGTGAAAATAAAGATAAGATTATTTTATCAAAATAAATCTATATATAAAACTATATATATTTAAACTATTACAGTCACCTTAATATAGATGTTTATATAAATAGGCTATAAAATAAAAAAAAACGAAAATTTATAACAAGATGAATTAAATTTACTGCAACAAATTTCGTCTATAAAAATAAAATAAAAACTTCAACAAATTCAAAATATAAAAGCTCTAATACTAATACAACTCTAACTTAGATATTTACATAATTATAATTATAACCTATGGATTAAATGAATTTGCAAAAAAAAAATTATTTTAAATGATGGTGGCTTGTACTATTAACACCATTATTAATAATGAATATACAATATATTTCTAAGAAATAATTTATATTTTTAAAGTAATACACATATTAATTCAATTTTATACATATTAAAAAGTACGACATTTGTTATCATAATATAAGTTTAGGGAATTTCCCTAGGAAATTAATTATAATAATTTCTTATTCAATAAAATGATGTTATAATTTCAATTTGAATATAATATATATATATTTACATTTCTCATACATATTTATAATTTTAATAATGAAGAATAAATTTACAATTTAAAGTTTATTATTCTATTAATAATTCCTTAGTAATTTATGTACTCGAACCATTATTCAATTATTATTATAAATTAAAAAATTATACATAGTTAAATATTTTTTTTCAGACTCGAATGCAAAGTTTATCGCCTAAAACATCAGGACATAGTATTATAATGACATTTACAAATATGGTGAAAAAGGAAGGTATTTTTAGGTAATTATTTAATAGAAATTTCAAAACTATTATATTAATATCTTTGTTTTGTTTTTAGACCAATAAGAGGTGTAGGTGCTGTTGTTGCCGGAGCTGGACCAGCACATGCATTTTATTTTGGTACATATGAGTTTACAAAAGAATTTTTAACTAAATATACAAAACATAATCAACTTAATTATAGTAAGTAATGTATTTATTTTTCAATTAATTGCAAAAATTTAATATCTCATATATTTTGTAGTTACTTCAGCCGTAGCAGCTACATTAATTCATGATGCAATTTCAAATCCAGCTGAAGTAATAAAACAACGATTACAAATGTATAATTCACCATATAATTCGGTTATACAATGTTTTAAAGGGGTTTATCAAACTGAAGGTATTCGAGCGTTTTATCGATCTTATGCAACGCAATTAACAATGAATTTACCTTTCCAATCAATACATTTTATGACTTATGAGTTTTTCCAAAATATGGTGAGATTATTAAAATAAAATAATTTGAATAACATTTAATTTAGCTTATTATGTGTAATATCTAGTTGAATAACGAACGAAAATATAATCCACCTGTTCATGTAGTTGCAGGAGGTGCTGCTGGTGCATGTGCATCAGCACTTACAACTCCATTAGATGTTGTAAAAACACTTTTGAATACACAAGAGACTGGTTTTACAAGAGGGATGAAAGAAGCTGTCAGAGAGGTATATTTAAATATTATTTTTATCTTATATATTTATACATATACATTAAAACATTCTATTATTTTTCATTCCATTTTAGATTTATGCAATGGCTGGTCCATTAGGATTTTTTAAAGGTTTAGGTGCTCGAGTTTTATATTCAATACCAGCTGCTGCAATTTGTTGGTCAACATATGAATTTTTTAAATTTTATTTAAGTCGTCGTAGTCGTGATGAATATAAATCGTCAATTTCTGGCAAAAATTATTTACAACCAAAAGAATCAGTTGAACAACCACCACAAAATGGTAAAAAAGTACACTACGTTTTACCAGATACATCTACGGTTACTTCAACTAATAGAAATGATAATAAAGGATTATTGTTACGTGATAATAAGATTATTATTAGTGATTCTACAGCAAACAGTAATAATAATAATAATAATAATAATAGCAATAATGCAAATAGTAGTAACGTTAATACTAGTAATAGTACAGGAACATCAATTAAATCAGTTTGCGATATATCAAGTAGTGTGTCAGGTGAAGGTATTTACACATCTTTAAATTTAAATACTGTACATACTGATGTAAAGAGACCTTACGAACGGCGGTATTCTGGTCAATAAAAATTTAGACATATGTTTAAGTATATTAAAACAACACATTATTCATTTATAATTATTAAAGTAAAAAGTATTTCTTTTTTATTTCGGCGCTGCATAAAAGTTCTCGATAATTAGTTTTTTTTTATTTATTTGAATTTTTGTATATCGTTATATTGTTTCCAAATATACATATATGCGTATATATATACGTAAAAATAAATCTTATTGACCTTTAAATGATGTTGTTCGTTGTTATCTTTCCTGCTTGTTATTATCTATGTGATTTATATCTTATTTAATTAATGAAAATTACAAATTTTTACTTTTTTTTATTTTATTTTTATTAGGAAATTAATAAAAGAAAATATGTATAAATAAATATTTTACAAAATCGAAAATGATGTTTACTCTCCGGATTAAATCCAGTTAAGAAAATTAAAAAAAAAAAGATATTGTTATTTTATTAAAACAAGAAACATTAAATTAATTGACTGTAATGTTTCTAAAAAAATTAATGGAAAATTAAATTAAATTTGTTGTTAATTATATGTTAAATGTATTATAAAACTGAAATGTTATATAAAAACAAAAATTCAAAAAATTGCACACACCACATATAAATGTAGACTTTTCCAAATTAAGAAAATAAATACTAATTTATAACTATTGTAAGTAAAATTATAAACACAATTTCGTCAAATTATATATACATAATATAATGATCTATTTGAAGAAGAAAGAAAATTATTCGAAAATTCATTGCGTAAATAAAATATATTTTCATATTTTATCCTTATACAAAAAAAAAAACAATATATGTATAATTAATATAATATATTACTCATGATTTTATTAATTTTTAATAGAATAAGATTTTCTTTTTTTGTAGCAATTATTAAAGTAAAATTATAAATAAATAATTGTAGAATAACTAAAGCATTTTTGAATATAGAATTTTTGTAAGCATCTAAAATTGAACTGGTAAAATTGGTAAACATATATTGTAAATTTAAAAAGATGATTATTAATTACTGAGACAAGTTCTATATATAAAATTAAAATACTATCAGTTAAAAAAACAATCGACAATATTATATTAAATAAATCAAATTGGCTTAAAAAAAACACAAATACCAATTTAATTAATTTAGACCATTTAGAAAAATCATGTATTTATTTTTTCAAAAATTATAGCTGATAATTGTTCAAATTAAAACATGGAATTACTTTTGTTTTATACGTATCAAAAAAAAATCGTATAGTTTTTCATTTTACATAATTGGTAAAATAAAAATCTAACCGATTTTACATCATATATGTACATATATATATGTACATATATATACATTTGTTATTCTGTTGTTTTATTCTATATTATATAAATTTTTCTGTTTTTTTTTAAATATTAATTGCAAAAGTGCCTTCCAGTTACGAAAATCAACAAAATAAATATATATAATATAAAAAGATAATTAATTAATTCTGCGATATTAATATATAATGTAAGGTATAATTACAAAGTAAAAATAATTCTTTGTGTACATTCATTAAAATAACTCTGTATCATCACAAAAAGATAGTTGTATAACAATTTAATTAGTCATTTTTTAATATAAATTTATTTTTTACTTTTATTGCTTTAGGTAATTTGGTGGTACGAAAAAATTATATCATTAAAAATTATAACATAATATATGAAGAAAAAAAACATAACTATTTACGCAACTGGAAGTTAAAATATCCTATTATATTTTATTATATTTCAAACATATTTATGTATTATGTACGTTTAAAAAAGTGGTTTTAAAAATCATCCTTGTAAAATATTGTATTATAGAAAAAATAAATAAAAAACAATATTAATTACATTTATATATTTTTTTTTCATATTTTCCTAAATTAGTTTTCTAATTTAGAAAAAATGCATGAAAGCATTAAAATTGTATAATTTAATTTGGTAAAAGTGTATAATTATGCAAATGTGTATCTAATGAGCTATTAAAAATAGATAATTATTGATTGATTACCTAGACCTAGACCTAGATAATAAAGACATACGAATCTATCCACATATCAAATTTATATATGTTTAAAATCATTTAATCCATTAAAATAATTCATAATACAACTGTATAAAAATTATATTTTTGAAATGAAGTTAAATATTTCTCTCATATCGATAAATATATCATTTCAAAATATCTACTAAAATCAAATACTGTATAATATTTATATGGTCTTTTGCTAAAAAATTTTTAATTTTTTACATAAATTTTACATATTTTTTTGTACCAAGTATATTGTTGAATATTATTATAACTACATGTATTACAATTTATACGATATCTCCTTCATTTGCGCGTCGCCTTGATCTTTGGCTTAAAATTGGTCTTGGTTTATATAAATCATCACTAGAATATCTTTGTGTTCCTTTAACTGGTATATTTCCGATATTTTTTCTATCATTATATTCTTTCTCATCCATTCTTAATATTTTTCCTATAAATAATATTTTTTTATTATTTCTATAAAATATTAAGTTTTATACAACATACCACCACTTGTTTTATTACCATTTTTGTCACTGAAATCATTTTCTTTTGAACCTGTGCTCATTTCTGATGGTGTAGGCGAAACTTTTGATGTTAGCAAAATATTCATATCATTTGTTTTAATTCTTTTTGTCTCATTATAATCATATTCAAAACAACCAATAGTGAAAGTGTTATCAGATTCATCTGTAGTAATTGTGTGCGTAATTGTAGAATTATTTTTTCGTTTTCTTTTCCTATTGAATGATTCTGTTATTATTGGTAACATAGAATTTAATTTTTGAAATGATTTCTCCTTTCTTGTATCCACTTTAGATGATTTTAATTCTATTTCAGATTTTGAAGAATTTATAGTTATATTATTATTTATGCAGAAATCATTTAAAATTTCATTGGCATTAAACATTTTTCCCAATAAATTAACATAACGATTCATTAAATTTGAAAATTTTTGTTGTTCTTCTGCAGTTATTTCAAAATATTCTAATTCAATTTCATCGGATTCAAAATCCATTTTATTATTTTTTGTAGCAGATAGACATATTGAATCAGATGAATCAATTACAATATTATCATTATGTAATAGAATATTCTCATTTCCTTCCTGTAGATTTTTGTTAGGTGAAATTAATTCTTTAATTTGTAATATATCTTTTGTTTTTATTTCATCATTTTCTGGTAATGATTTTATTGTAGAGGATAAATCATTACTAAAATTTATATTCGCCGCTCCAATTATTAATTCAATATTATTTAAATTGTCAACGATAATTGGTTTCGATAAATTATCAGCTTTTTGGTACACTAAATTATTGTCAGTTACTTTATTTTCAGAATCCATTGATGCACCTTAGAATATATTTTATATTATTAATAAAAAATCACATTATATTATTTATTTCAGAAAGTTTATATTTACCAGAATCATTTGTATAATTTGTTGAGTTTGAAACATTATTACTTGTAAAAGATTTTTCATTTTTATGTGAACCATTTTTATTTATTTTATTTCCACCGTCCTTATTTGTATCTCCATCATTTGAATCTGTTGATTTTCTCCGATAAGTTTTACTACGCGCTAAAGAATGATCATCAATTTCTTTAGATTTTTCTTTATTTGATTTTGACAACTTTTCATCACGATTACTGCTATTCTTTTCTCTTTTTCTATCTTTATCACTTCTAGATGATTTTTCATCTTTTGAATAGTGTTTACTTTTATGAGATGATGAGCTACTACTTTTATTATCCTTATCTTTTGTCGATGATAATGATCGTGTAGATGATTGTGATGACTGTCGTGCACTTGAATGTTTATTTCCATTATCTGAAGAGTTATTTGATGAATGCTTTTTACCATCGCTTATAGTTGATCCCTTTCTATGTTTATCTTTATCCTTGACAAGTTTTTTATCTTTTGAATGTTTTTTATGTGACAAATGACGACTACTATGTTCGCGATCTTTTGAATGAGAATATACTGAACATGTCTTACTGCCATCGTTATTTGGTGGTAGTAAAACTATATTATTCGAATCCTCCAATTTAACTTTTTCAGAATTGTCCAAATTATTTTTCGAAGTTTCTTCAGCTTTTGTATTTTCGCTATTTTCATTTGATTTATTTTTTGGTAATATATCTCCTTGTCCATCAGTTATTGACGAATTGGTTTTCAAAATTTCATTACTGTCTGTTAAATTATCATATAGTGCAACAGTGTTATCAGGAACATTTTTCGGAGAATTAAGTTGTGATATTTGTGATGATTCTGTAGGTTCTTCGACAATTTGTAAACCCTTTTCTGAATCATCGTCGTAAAATGACGAATTTTCAGTATTTAGTGTAGCATTCGAAATTTCATCATTAGTTTGTATTAATGGAATTTTAGGGTTAGTTGTATTTTTTTCTGGAGAATCAATTCCGGTCTGTTCAAGTGAAACTTTCTGTTCAGTATTCCGATCAGTTCCTGAAATATTAAATATTAATTTTTAAAAAATATTTCGGTATAGTTTAATTAATTACCTTCAAATTTAATTTCATCTTTTTTAATATCAAAATGTAGTTTCTCTACGCTAACAGTTGGACAAGAGTTCGAATTCTCATTAAATTTCGGCATTTGAGCTTCTTCTGATATATCGACATTAGTTTCCTCTTTAACTAATGTGTTTACATCTTTATCATGTCCTTCTTCATTAGTAATGATCGATAAATGACTATTGCTAGATACTTGTGATAATTGAGATTCTTGTGAAATTTCTAAAGAGTTATTTAATTCTGTCAAATTATTTTGCTCATCATCTTTCATTTTATTTGATTCTTGTGAAGCTAATCCACTCAAACCCGACATTATAGAATTATTACTATTATCATCATCTTTTATTTTAATTAAATTTACTCCTTCTAAAGGTTCAAATGGCGGCGATTCATCATCATCTTCTACATCATTACTCAAATCCATTTTTGAATCTGATCTAGATTCAGACTTTATTGTTGATTTGTCCGAATCAGGACTAACAGCTTCTAAATCGTTTGGTAATAAATCCATGCCATCAGTTTTTATAGTTAGATTACCGTTTAAACCCATTGATATAATTTTTTCTTCAATTTTTGGTTCAGGTTTTTCAATTCCTAAATATTTGTAAACAATATCTTCAATTTTTGGTTGGAAAACTGTTGATATTTTTGGATTTACTACTTGATCAACAATTCGTTGAACACCAACATCAAGAAAACCAGCATTCATTAAATTGCTGCGTAATCTTTCACGGAGCTGGTTTTTGTTCATCTCTGAAGTCCATTTCTGTTCAGAAAGATATTTGCTAACAGAATTTTCTACACGTTGTCTCAAGTTCTGATAAGCTGGTTTAGTATCAACATCAGACATAGAATCTTTAAAGTATACAATAGTTTAATTATTTGTACAATACAATTTTATGTCTTATATGATTTCTTTACCTTTTCGAAATTGATCAAAAACGCCTTGTGATTTTACCTCGTTCACAATTTTGTCTACAAAATTAACATCCAAATTTACATGCATTTTAATTACTTGCTGCAAACGTTTTATCAATTTAATAACAAAACAATTAACAACATATAAAATAATTTATATTTAGGTTGACTTCTTGCAATTTTGACGGGTGAGAATAGATGAAGGTGTGTAATTTTATATTGAGCAATCGTGAAGATAGCCAAACCCAAGTAATGGCCTATCCAATAGCAATAAATATGCGGCTTTTTTTTTATTTGAGCAACATTTGATATTATTGCCACCTGTTAGACAATTTTTGCAACAGAAAGTAATATTTTGGCCAACGGTTGATTTGTCCATTTGTGAGAAAAGACATTTTAACTTAGTTAGAGTATACTTTAAGTATTTTAGTTATTTTTTGTTATTAGTTGTATTTTTTTTCATCTGGTTCAAGATAAAGGTATATTTTTTCAAATAGAACAACTTAGCCCAACTATATCTGGGTCAGCAGAATGAGACCTGGATAGATTTTAGTATGGAAATTTACAAACAGATGGCGGTACAAATAAAATCATAGAAAAATATTTTTTAGATTTTTTTTTAATACTGCAAAAAAAATATGAAAAAAAATTAAAATCTATGTTGCTAATATGTTATTGGCCTTTTTAAAATATTATATACCAATAAAAAAATTATGCCCAAATTAAAATTATAACAAACCGCGGTCTCGTCTATCGCCATCTATTGAAATTAGTCTAGAAAGTTGGATTAATATGCGAACCTGTCGGAGAGAAGCGATTATGTAGATATGTCGCTAATGGGAGCCACACCAGCTCGGATAATTTGATTTGAACTGTCATATTAAATGGAAATCTGTCATTACAGCAGCAATTGTATATATGTATCCTTGTAGTATAAGATAGCAATTTTTAATAGTTTGATGGAAGAAGTTTGATTTTTTTATTATTTATACTTCCATAAAATAAGAATTCCAAAATCACTTTGGATTAAAAATGTTACTACTGTATTTATAAATACTCAAAGTGCTAATTGCAATTAAAATATTCTTAACTTAAATTAACTGGAGTCTCCGTGGACAAATAAACAAATAACAAATATCAAAAATGACAATTTTAAATTAAAAGAAAAAGTTTAACAAAAAAAAAGTCTATATATTCCACAATCGAACGGAAAGATTAATAATATTGTATCTTCTGCAAAGAAAATCATAAAATATAAAAATCAAATGTTTATAGTTTCTTTACTTAAAATGTGTAGAATAAGAAATTACAATGTTAAATATCGTAGAAAATTTTATATTTTCATTGAAATAATAACATTTTTGATATTTTTAATAAATAAAATTGAGGCATTCAATTGTACATCTGATATTAATTGCATGAATAATGGTGTTTGTCGTATGGCCAAATGTATATGTCCAGATGGATGGCAAGGACCAGATTGTCAATTTTGCGCAGGAAAAGTTAGGTAAATAATTAATATTTGAGTACTTAATTATGAAAAAGATAAATAATAAATTTTATTAAAATATTTATTAATATTTTAATAAAGTAGCACACCACACACCATTCACAATTTTCAACAACAAAAACATCTACATAATCTCAACAAAACACGAAAGTAATGAATAAGTTCTTATGATTTTTGTTGTTTTTATTGTTGTAACTTATTTAAAAATTTGCTCAACAATTCTTTCTTAAGCGGACACTTATTTTCTTTAGTCAAATGCCAACAATATAATTTTTGGTTAATTAATTTATATTTTTCTATTCTATCATAATGTTGACTCATTGCCGTGTCAATATGATTAAAGATTATGTAGAGGTTTATGCCCCCATCATACCTCTTTATTTTAAAAATTTATATTTATACTTTCATGTATAAAACGATTGAAACTTGATTTTTTTTTTAATAAAATTACTACTCTTTTTTTTTTTAACATTAATTCTAAATATAGAATATAATTCAATTTTTAAATTATAGTTTTAAAAACGAAACTGTTGATGAAGCCTTAGAAAATATTGTAACATCTAAATTGTCACTTAAAAAACTCTAAATTAATTTTAATTATTAGTGCTTTTTCGATATTTAATAATTTATAATTTAATTTATGACTACCTCCACAATGATTTTACTTTTATGGTGTCATATTCATAATCAATATTTTCAATAAAAATAAACATAAAATATATCTACTCTTTTATTTATTTATAATAGATTAACAGAGCCCGAAGGTATTATTCATGATGGTTTTGGTAATTATTCGGTCAGTGTTAAATGTAGTTGGTTAATTGATGCCCGTAATGCTAATTGGACTAATCGTAATGGTGCGAATAGTATACAAAAGCCAGCAAAAATACGTCTTCATTTAGAAGAATTTGCGACAGAATGTGGATGGGATCATTTATATATCTATGATGGTGATAGTGTAGAATCACCACTCTTAGCAGTTTATAGGTAAAACTTATTTTTTTATATGATAAATAATTTATAAATAAATTTTTACCATTTGCTTAGTGGATTAATGTATAGGAAAAATTTTTCAATACGTCGAGTACCAGAAATAGTAGCACAATCTGGTTCAGCTTTATTACATTTTTTTAGTGATGATGCATATAATATGTCCGGATTTAATATATCATACAAAATTAATGGATGTCCAACAAATAATTCATGTAAGAATCAATTAAACTTTTTAATTTAATAATAGCAGAGATAGAAATCCAAATATAAGCAAAAGGAGTATTTAAAAATTAGGAAAATAAATAAGAAGCATTAAAAATTAAGAAGCATTTAAAAATTTAAAAATTAAAATTAGAAGATAAAATAAATATCTTCAATAACGTATTATTATTATGATGTATTTTGAAAGCTTTGAATTTATAAAAATATTATATAATTCAAATGGTTCAACTTGTGGTTATGCTCGTGTGATCACTAACTGTATTAGCAAAAAAAACTTTGATCAAAAGCTCCTCTTTATAATTTGTAATTTTATTTATATAATAATTATATTCAAAATTGTAGCTGTTGATTGTTCAGGACGTGGTGTATGTATTGATGGTATGTGTACTTGTGATGCCCAATATACTGGAGAAGCGTGTAATATACAAATTTGTCCAAATAATTGCTCACAACATTTAAACCACGGATATTGCAAAAAAGAGGCCCACAAGTAAAAATTATATATTAAAATTAAAAAAAAAAAACTTTAAATAATAATATTTTATAGATGCAAATGCAATTCAGGCTATGCTGGTAATGATTGTTCACAGTCAACTGCTTTAGGTGTATGGTCAAATGTAAATTTATATTCTTCACCACCACCACCAGGAAGTGCTTCACATGGTGTTGCAGTATGGTATGATACACTTCATATAATTGGTGGGGAAAGTTATGATCGAGGTGATTTATTAGTAATGTACGATTTTAATGGTAATGTATGGGAAACAGTGCATATGGAAGGTGCTAATGTACCAGAAGTACGATACGGCGCATCAACTGTTATGCACGGAGATAAAATATTTATGTATGGTGGTGTTATACAACATAAGGGAATTTCTGGTGATTTATGGGCATTTGATGTGAATGCTAAAACATGGGAGAATATTACCGTCAAAACAGAACTATGCAATGGAACTTTTACAATGTGTGGCCCATTAAAATTATCCGGACATACAGCAACATTAGTTCCAGGTTCTACCGATAAAAATACTTATCAATATATGGCTGTAATTTTTGGACATTCGCCACAATTTGGCTATTTAAATACAGTGCAAGAGTACAATTTCGGGACAAGGGAATGGAAACTTGTTCATACAAATGGTTATGCGGTTAAAGGTGGTTATGGTCATAGTGCTACATATGATTCTTTAACAGATAAAATTTACATTTATGGTGGTATAGTATCGGAAAGTGAAAGTAGTCAAATTTTAAGTAACAAAGTTTATGCTTACGAACCATCTACGAAAACTTGGACACTTTTAACATCAGCACCAAGTGCAAGATTTTTACATTCGGCTAATTTCATTAGTCCCGGCTTAATGATGGTATTTGGTGGTAATACACACAATGATACCTCTCAAAGTTATGGAGCAAAATGTTATAGCAAGGATTTAATGCTGTATGATGTGTTTTGTGATTCATGGCATATACATGATATACCCAATGATTTAACATCAGATCTATCACGATTTGGACACAGTGCTGTACTTTTCGAAGAATCGCTCTATATTTATGGTGGTTTTGATGGACAATTACTGTCTGATATGCTTAAATATACACCTGGAAATTGTAGTTATTTTGAAAAAGAAGAAAAATGTCTAACAGCTCGACCTGGTGTTAAATGTGTTTGGGATGCTATTAATGGTCGTTGCTTACCTATTTCAAAACTTCCGAAAAATTTAATCATTGGTAAAACAGCGGAACAATATGAATATGTTACGTGTCCTGTGAAAAGTCGATTTACTATGACCAATGAGCATCTACAAGATGTGGCAAGATGTGGAGAGTTAACAAACTGCCATTCATGTATTTCAAATACTTTTGGTTGTACTTATTGCGGCAACGGAACTTGTTCTAAAGAAAAATGTCGTGAAGTTTTTGCTGACATAACAGGAGTAACAAGTGTGAAGAAATTGGATCAATGTCCTGAGGAATTGGGTAGTTTATGTTCACAATTACATTGTTGCCATTCATGTATGTCGAATGTGAATTGTTATTGGGATTCAGAAACAGCGAAATGTCGAAGTTTGGGCAATAAAACAATTGAACCTGATATTCAATGTCCACCACCTTGTGCAACATATGGAAGTTGTGCGAATTGTACAGAAAACGATTGTATTTGGTGTCAAAATGAACAGAGATGTGTTGATCGAAATGCTTATACTGCAAGTTTCCCGTATGGTCAATGCAGAGAATGGACAACGCATCCCTCGAAGTGTAGAATTCAAGTATCCGGTTCTCAATGTGGTTCATATAAGTCTTGTAGCCAGTGCCGTGATGATCCCGCTTGCGGTTGGTGTGATGACGGTTCCGCAACTGGTAACCATGAATACGATTTTTAGTTTAATAATTTATAATTAAATAAATCAAATTTCAAAAATCAAGTATAATAAAAAAATTTTAAGTTATCACTGTTTAAGTTTATTAATTGTTTGTATTAAGTTTATTTTATTTTATTTTTTTTAATTAATTATTTTATGTATTATTATATTACAAATTGTATTATGCCTTGTTTGGTAAATAAATAAATAAATTCATTATTATGTTACAGGCTTGGGAAAATGTTTACCTGGTGGTGCTAGTGGCGCCCAAGATCAAATGGAATGTTTGGCATCACGATGGTATTTCACGCATTGTCCTGATTGTCAATGCAATGGACATAGTACATGCCCGGACAAATTCACTTGTGTTCAACCTTGTGCAAATTTAACAGTGGGACGTCAATGTGAAAAATGCCGTACTGGTTATTGGGGTAATCCAATAAATGGTGGTATGTGCCAGAAATGCGAATGTAATGGACAAGGTACACAATGTCATAGTGATAGTGGAAAATGTTTTTGTCATACCAAAGGATTAGTTGGTGATCACTGTGAAAAATGTGATACAACAAATCATTATCATGGAGATCCATCAAAAGGATCATGCTACTATGATTTAACAATTGATTATCAATTCACATTTAATTTATCGAAAAAAGAAGATCGTCATTTTACACAAATAAATTTTCGTAATTCACCAATAAAATCTGATATTGATGCAGATTTTTCGATAACTTGTAGTGTTACAGCAAAAATGAATATAACTGTACGGACTGCTGGTGGTCCGGAGAAAATAGCATTTAATGGTGTAAATTGTTCAACATTCCGTCATCGGTTTGCAAAAACTGAATATCATTTTGGTGTTGAGGACAATATGACTTTAACAACATTTTATGTTTATGTTTATGATTTTCAACCACCATTATGGATCCAAATAGCATTTTCACAATATCCAAAATTAAATTTACAACAATTTTTTATAACATTCTCAACATGTTTTCTCCTATTATTATTGATGGCAGCATTTTTATGGAAAATTAAACAAAAATATGACATGTTTAGGAGACGACAACGATTATTTGTTGAAATGGAACAAATGGCATCAAGACCATTTTCACAAGTACACTTTACATTGTTTATTAGTATAATTATTTTAAAATTAATTGCGTTTATTTTTGTTGTAACAGGTTATGGTAGAAATTGAAAATAGAGACAATATTGATTTGTCGCAAACCATTGAAAGTATAACAATAGCCAAAAAGCGTAAAAAGGTTAATACAAAAAATCTATTTAATTATACATATATATTTATATTTTAAATTGTATTTTCTTTTCAGGATTGTCCAAGTCCAATTGCGTTAGAACCTTGTAGTGGTAATCGTGCAGCAGTTTTATCTCTTCTAGTCCGGTTGCCAACTGGTAAACATTAAAATATAATAATTTATAGTTTCTTTTTATAATTAAATCTAAAAAATGATTTATTTCAATAAAAAAAAAACAGGTGGCCTTCAACATGCTCCACCCGGTCAAGCTGCCGGTTTAGCAGTAGCAAGTGCTTTAGTTACCCTAGGTAATCCTAGAAGGCCATCCATAGAGCACCACCCAAAAGAGCCTAAGACTAAACGAAAACAAAGCCAGCATCCTGATAGTTGTACATAATTTTAATTTCTTTTTTTTTTTAATTATATACATATAAGATTAAAAAATTATAATATAAATATATTTTATTATTATTAACGCATATATGATATATAAATTATTATTAATCTAAAAATAAATTAAAACTTTTTAGATTTAAAACATAAAATATTAAAAAAAATAAAAAAGCATCATAATAAAAAATGGAGAGAAAATAAAAATAATTTAAATTTAAAAGTTTCCGCATTATATAACAAAAAAAGCATTAATTCCCAACAATTACATAAAATAATATATTTACATTATGTAATATACGAAATGTTTTAGTTGCTAATTAATTAAAATCATTACGCTAAATATACAATAAATGTCTTCTTCTTTTTTTTGTAAATTTAAATATAATATATATTTTTTTTTATCATGCTTAAAAAATAAAACTCGTATTATTAATTAATATTTATAAATATATATAAAAAATAACATGAAACACATTTGAAAAGTCTGTTCTAATTTATAATTATATTAAAATATTAAATTATCATTTTAAAATATATTTTAAGAATAAGAAATTATTCAAAGTAATAAACAAAAATTAAATAATTTTCAAGTTTGAATAAAACTCATAATCGCATTAAAATATATAAAAAAGAAACATACACTTTTTTTGTAGGTAGCTAGTTATACGCGTATATATTTATAAATAAAATGAAAAACAAAAAAAAAACAATCTTTAAGAATTATATTTATAGTTATTTGTATACAATATATATTTTTTTATGGTATGAAATAAAAAAAAAAAAAATTATAAAAAATAATTGTCAAGAATATGTAAAATTGCAATTTATGATTAGATATTTATTTTGTAATCAGTGCATAAGCATTTATTTTATTGCAATTCAGTAGGAAATTAAGAAAAATACTGAATGTAAATTTTTTTTGATAATGTATCAAAAAGCATTTTTTTTATATGAATAATCAATTTTTACCAAAAAACAAAAATGGATTTATATTTACATTATATAGATTTACAATTTACTAATACTAAAATTAAAAAAAGGAAATCATTATCTATAAATTTGAAAAGAAAAGGAGTATTTTATTAAATTATATGTAGGATTGTACAATTAAAAATAATAAATGATGAAACACACTTTTAATTTGTTAATATTTTCATTTTAAGTATATTTTAAAATTTTAATTTCTTTAATGTTATATATAATTTTTGTGTTTGTTTACCAAGTAAATTGTAAATTTTTGTAAATTTAAATCCATCAAACTTTAAAAATAATTTTTTTTTTTAATTCTGTAATTAAACCTAAGTTTAAAACAAAAACAATATATTATTAATTTTCATAAATTCTCCCATTTAAGACATTTTCCTGATATATTAATTTATAATAAATTATTCTTTTTTCTCTAGTTTTAAAAATTATTTTAGTTCTAATATATCAATGTCGATCACCTATTTTAAAAAGTGTGTATAAAATGTTGATACAACCATCTATAAATATATATGCGCTTAAAATTAAGTTTTAAATACTCAAAGCTACATAATATGAAATTATTTTGGAATAATTATATATGAATAACTAAAATAATAATATCAATCAAAATCAGTTAATTAATTTGAAATCATTCTAATTCAGAAATTTAAAAAAGAAAAGAAAAGAAAAATTCCTCTAATAATCTGGTGAAATTTAATATTAAACTTAAGCAATTTTAAATAGTATTCAAAAGCTAAATAACTTTTATTGTAATTAAAGCTTAATAAAAATATATTCAGTATTTTTCGAAAATAAATATTTTTAGAAAAAAAAACAATATTTTTATTATAGTAATTTGTATATCAAAGAACAAAAAAAAAATATTTTCTTTAAATAAAGAAATTTAAACATGTCACCATTAAATAATTTATTCATTCAGCAAAAAAAGTTTTATATGTAAATAATTTTCATTAATTTAAATATGTGATAGTTTTTGTTTTTTTTTTGTATTATTAATAAAGTTTATAAAGAAATAATATTATGTATAATAATAAATAAATAAATGTTGGTACTGAAATTTTCAATTATTCAGTACTTCAAAATTTCCGATAAAATGCTTAGAATAAATTGGTATAATCTATAATTTTATTATTATAAACAAATAAGAATTTATTAATTTTATTTTTTTTGTACAATTCAATAATTAAGCTGCAAGTAGTTTTTTATAGCTGATTTTCAAGCCTTATGAGTCTCAACTTATTAAGACACATCAATTATATATGGCTTGTTGATGTTACACAAATATGTGGCAAAAGATTCACATATCCACTCCATAGCCACACGAGTTATGAACCTTAGGCTTTATTCTTAAAATTGACTAAAAAACATGATGAAGAATATTCAGCACTTCATGGAAAATTATTTATGCGCTCTAAAAAATTTTTTTAAATGAAATAAGAATCAAATTCAAATTAATTCAATTTGAAATTAAAACTCTTATATAATTTAAAAAAAGATAAAATAAATATAAAATGTAAAATAATAGTAAATCATTCATATCAAAATTATAAATTCGAATTAACAATAATATTATTCGAAAATATTAACTATAACTTTGATTAAAAAAAAATAGATTATCAAACATTTCTTTAATTAAGAAATGTTTGAAAATCCCAATTGATCTGAATTTAAGAATTCTAAATTCAAAAATTAGATGAATTCAACGATTTATGTAATTATAATTTTTAGCCATTCATTAACGTTTCAAATTCATTATTTTTTTTTATCATACAATAATTTTGTGGGAGCGCGAAAAAAAAACATCAATACAGGTAAAATAAAAAATAAAATAGAAAAAAATATATAAAAACTACATACATTAAAAAAAAAAGTGTTACATAAAATATTATATACATCAAAATGAAAAAAAAATTATAATACCATAAATTACTTTGAAAATATTAAATTATAAAATATTTTAAATAATTAACAATTTGATAGTAAAATTATTAATTTGATTATGTATAGTAAAAAACATAGAAAATAAGTAATAAATTGAAAAAATACATTATAAAAAAAAGAAAAAGAAAAATTAATCTCACGTAAAATGTAAAAAATAAAAAAAACTATATACATATTATACAATAAAAAGCTAAAGACATTAAAAAAAAATTATTTAATTCTTTTTAGAAATATATTATTTACACAGTAATTTTTGTTTATTTAATTATACGAAGATGAAATTTTAATAAATTTAAATAAATGCAATATATTAAAATAAATCATATTATGAATTTATGTTTAGTTTTGTAATATATACGATAATGTTACCACTAAAATGTATAAATGCTCATTAGTTATTTCATAGATAAACTAGAGTATATTTAGTTAAAATATGATTATAATTTACCTAGTTATTTTATGTTATAGAAAATTATGGAATGATAAATATTGTCCATTGAATAATTAAATATTTTCTTCTGAAAAATACTGAGAGATCAGTAAGATTTGTTTACCAAAGTGTATATAATAATAATTTATTATTATCCTAAATTTATTTTATTCAATTATTTATAATATTGAATTTTTCATTTTCTTCTCTAAAATGAAATAAAAAATATCCATTCATTAATCTAAGTCTAAGATTAATTTCATGGAAAACCCAGTGTATACATTTTAGTGGCAACAACATATAAAATATAAAGTAATATTACTTGCCATTTTTATAATTTATAAATGATTATGAAATTGTAGACTTTATATTTTTGTTTTAATTCTTTTTATATACATACAAATACATATAATATTAGATTAGGAAATAAATAAATGGTAATAATAAAATAATTCAAATATAACGTCCATAATATTTAAATTGTATATATTTTATTAACTAATTTTAATTATATGGAAATCAGTAAATAGGCGTGAAGGATAAAACAGTATATGTAAATATAGTGTTCGGTTAAAATTTCCAAAATTCAAATGGATGGCAAATTATTGTATCTAAGAATTTAAGATACATAAATAATAACGTTTATACATTATGGAATTTTTAAAAAATCATTTTTATGTAACTTTTACCAACATATATAATATGTACATATAAAAAATCATACGCATTCCGACTTTTATGTTCAAACTCTGAGACGGTACGAAAAAAATTTTATTTATTACATTTCTTTTCAATTGATTGAAATATATATTAAAAGTTTTATAACTTATAATTTCCTAGGATTCTTTTGCTATAACTTGTGCAAATTTGGCAAAAGTTTGCACAATTTTGTTTTCCCCGTCGATAGACACCGATATTGGAATATCTCGATGTTTTCGTCAAAAAATGGCAAGTGGTTGTTAACTCCAATATATGTAGGTAATTTTGGTGTCTATAGACGACGAATTTTAATTATAATAATAGTATCCAAATCCAAACCAATTACAAATATCTTTAAATTTGCCCAATTTATAGCAAAAAAATAGAATTGTTCATCTTTTTTTTTACATCCTAGATTAATCACAAGTGGAATATGAAGTACTTTTCCAACTTTAGCAACTAATTTTATTTTCCAATTAACAATTAAATCAAAAATTTCAATAAACATTTTCATAAAATTAAAAATTTATAAATATGTATTATTATATTATTAATAATATTATTTTTCATGCATACATACATACATATACTTAGACGGAGCGGAGATTGAGATATTAAAATATTCAGATCACGAATGAATATGCGTTTTATTTTATGAACTAAATTATTATTTATGGTATAGTAAAAGTTAATTCAAATAAAATACATAAAAACAATAAGTAAATTTGTTTCATTTTTACAATAATAATTAAATGTTAATTCATTATTTTTTGTAATGTAAGTAAATAGTTAAATTTTTGTTTGTATCTAATTTAATGATAATAATCTACACAAAAAAGAATTGAATTTAAAATATAAATTACACTTAGGTACTATATTTATTTCAGATAATTTTGTAGTAAATTTATTTAAAAAAGAAGTAAATTTCGTATATGAAATGAATTCCTTAAGGAGCTCATAAACTAAATAAATTCTCTAGAGTCTAGATAGAGTTTAAATTAATTGATTAAATTTGAATATATTTAAAAGTTTTAGGTTATCGATACATAAAAATAGTAGTTGGGAAACATCTTGGCTCTAACTAACTATAATAGTATATGTACATAAGGCAAATTCAGTAAGGATAACATGAATAAATAGGTATTTTAATACCAAAAATCTTGTGATCCAATTGGATTGGTTAATTTTAATTATAATTTCTAATGTTATACAAAATTAATAAAAATTAATTTAGATATTAATTAAAAAATTATTATATTATTTTGTTTCAAAGGTTATATTTTTTACCTAATTCGATCTAAATTTTTGTTTTTTTCAGTATTTACAATAACTACTTATAAAATCCAGTACATTTAGAATGAATTTCTTACTATTATAATAAAACTTTTGTTAGCAAATCATTTGAATATACCATCAAATGGTAGAAAAATAATTTTTTTTAAAACCGCAAAGTAGTAAGTATATTGATTCTTTCATATCTAATAACGTTAAATATCTAATAAAACCGGCAAATTTGTGCTTTCTCTTTTTATATTTCATGGGTTTTTTACAAAATGATTATTATGTTTATGAAAATATTCAGTTTTTAACCAATTACGAATTTATTGTTTGAAAAAGAGTTTTGACATCGGTTAATTGTAAAAAAAAAAAACCCCAAATAATTCACGGTCATGATCAGTGCTCAAAGTTTAGCTATACATATCCTCAATAGCTATTTCTTTATTTAATTTTATTTATACGAAATTGCTTTTTTTACAAAGTGTTTTATACTCTTTTTTTGAATATTTTCATAATTGTTTGGTGAGTAATAAATGATAGCATATTTAATGCTCATAATAAATTAATATGAATTCTAGATTTGTTTTTACCTTCAACATATTTGTACATAATACATACTACTACTATACATATAATATGAATTTAAAAAAAAAAATATGAATTTTAATTAAAGTTTCTTTGGTTTACACATTTATTTATGGTGAATAAAAAGTAGGTTAATGAACGTTAATAATCTATGTCGGTTGGCGTTGGATTAATTTTGTTTATTTGTTTGTAGAATTTCAATGACTATAAATAATTTGTGTTTGCTGATTATTAGTTTTTAAAAATATGAAAATAGTGTATAATAGTCACATTATTCTTTTTTTTTACATTCTAGAGGTGAATCACAAGTGGGATATAAAGTATTATAATAGATGGAATGCAAATTCGATGCCAGCATAATATCAGTTTGTCAGTTAATAAGGACATACCTACTATGTATATATACTCAGCTAAACTATTCCAGTTTGAGTATGGTCATTCTGACATGTATAAATCTAGTGTATAATGAATCGAGCATTAGATTGGGTAAAATAAAAGAGTAAAATGTCAGAATATTAAATATTGTCTAACTTTTGGTAAAATAATATTAAGTAGAGGTATTTCAAATTTATAGTTAACATTTCCGAATTGATGATATTTTTTATTATTTAATAATTTTTCCTAAAATAATAAAATATTACAGTTTTTAAATTAACCTCTATAGAAAATAGTGAGTAAATTTCGATTTTAAAATATCAAATTAAATATTAATTTCCTCCTATTTTATTCTTTAAATAGTTCATATAAAAGAAATTTCAAATATTCTCAATCAAAAACCTTTCTATGTTTCCGTGTTTCCAATTAAATGAGATCAAAAATGAAATGATCATTATAATAATTATAATATCATCAGAAATATATTTTATTATTTGAAAACTGTATTTATGGTAGCAAAAATACTGTATAATTGTTGAAAGTAATAATCAAACCCATACAATGCGAAAAAAAATATCTATTAGCCACTACTTTTTTAGAGTGGCATGGCATTCTTCCAGCATCTATGCTGTTAAAAACAAAAAAAAAGAGATATTTTTAGCAGACACAAAAAATATTTAAAAAAAAAAAAAATAAATCTGCAAAAATAAAAAAAAAACAGCATTGATTATTTTAATAAAAATAAAATAACTTTCACCAAATAATAAAAAATCAGTTTAAACAAAAATGCAAAATCCATTAATCCAAGCGTTAACCAACTGCTGTAATAATAATAATGATGATTTTGCACTAGATTTTGTATATTATATATACAAAAAATCGATTGCTGTTGGTTGTTTGTTAATTTCTTTATGAAAAATTACAAGTTTAAGTCAAAAAATTATTATGTGAATTTACTTGGGTACATTAACTTGTGTAGGCATATAAACAAAAAAAAATAACTGCTAATGACGAGCACGAGAGGATATAAAGATAATATAATATAAGTTCATTTCATGTGAAATCTTTACTTTTTTTAAACTAAAAAAATCCATCAAGATATTTTGGATTTTGCACAACTTATACATGGATAAAACATAAAAGTAATTGTAATTGAGTTAAATTTGGTTGGTTCACATTTTAAAGAAATTTGTTATAATTTACCAATCTTTAACAATATAAGATTCAGAATTTAAGTCCTAAATTATATTTTTTTTACCGAAATGTAATCATTAACTATATATAGATAACCTTTCATCTTCTTTAGTTTATTTATTATCTTATGGGTTATTTGGCCAGTATAATAGTGTCATTTTGTGACTAAAAAAATAGCGATTCTCCTCTCTCTATTGTAGTGACATAGTGAGACAATGTTTGCCTGGAAATCGTCTCGATTCGTTGTTAACAATTTTGTTTCATAGACGTTGAAGAAACATTGGACATTGGAAGATAGGTAATTTTTAAATCATTTCATTTATCCATAACTCACTATAATAATTTCAAATTGTAAGATTATTGGGAGTTTTGTTAAAATAATCAATTTATTAAATCCTAGCTTGAACATATAGCGGACATATAGCACTCTCAGCTAATTATAATAACAATTTTTTTCAGTTATTTTACTACAGTGTTTTTTCAATTCACATTATATTAAATCTCACCCGCGCATGAATATCTTGATCTTTTGTATCCGTATTCGTAGCGTAGAACAACAAACTATACAATTCACATTTTCCTAATTGAGAAATAAAATGGAAACTTAAAATGAGTTATAACTTCCTTTAAACTGTTTTCTTTTTAAAAAGAAAATTGTTTACTGCATAAAAAATTAATTAAAATGGAACAACGGCAGACAAATGGTACTCTTGAAATTTTTATCAATTAATCGAACTGAATTTTTGTTTCTAAAAATAAGTAAAATTATATTCATAAATTTATTAGAAAATATATACAAAATAATTTATAATTTACAAATAATTAAATAATTTATATTAAAACAAAAAACTGTTTTTTTTTTCACTTTAAATTAATTAATAAAAGAAATTTTTTTTTAAATAATCCCGAAAAACACAAAAATCTTTAAATATTATAAAAAAATCCAAATTATGTTGCATTTTAAATTAAATAATAATGTTAATTATCCATTCGAATATCAAATTTATATCATTTAATATTACGGTTATAGAATAAAATTAACAACAAATTAAATTATCCAAATTTTCTTCAATAAAATCAGTCTGTTTTATTTTTGATTTTAGTAGTATTTATCGCAATCTGCATGTGTTTCCCTTGGCCAATCCCATTTTATTGGAACTGCACTATCATAATGGAAATCATATAATTGAGATTTTAACCATTCATATTTATCGTCTGGCTCTGGATATATAGAGGCATATTTCATATTATATGCATATTCGACAATAGCTACAGCAATTTGCAATGAAATTTCTGGAATTTTGGAAATTGGCGGAAAAACTTTACCAGATTCTAAATCTTCTTCAGTTACAGATTTAGCCAATTCATGTGCAGCAATTATAAACATTTCATTTGATACACGATATGAATGTGATGCAATAACAGCAAGTGCTACACCTGGAAATATATATGCATTATTACCTTGTCCAATGAAATATGTTTTTCCATTATATTCAACAGGTGAAAATGGTGAGCCAGATGAAAATATCACCCGTCCATTAGTATATTCAATTGCTTGTTCAGCTGTACATTCAGCTTTACTATTTGGATTTGATAATGCAAATATAATTGGACGGTCATTTTGTTCAGCCATATATTCTAAAATTTCACGGGTAAATATACCTCTTGTCGCTGATGCACCAATTAATATACTAGGATTACATGCTTTTACAATTTCTAACAAATCTGTTAAAGGTTCATGATCTTTAGCAAATAATTTTTGATGATCATCTAGTTCATCGCAACGATCCGTTGTTAATAACCCATTAATATCACACATATAAATTCTTCTAGCTGCTTGTTTAAAAGGTATACCTTCGTTTTTCATAGCTATAAGAGTTAAATAAGCAATACCAGTTGCAGCTTCACCTGCACCAACAAATAAAATTGTTTCATCAGAAAGTTTTTTATTAGTTATCCTTTCTGAAGCATATAATCCTCCAAGTACAACTGCTCCGGTTCCTTGTATATCATCATTAAATGTACAATATTTTTTACGATATTTCTCTAATAATGCAAATGCATTTTTATTGCCAAAATCTTCAAATTGTATGAGAGTATTTTGACCATATCGCTTAACAACTGCAGTCATAAATTCGTCCATAAATTCTTCATATTCGTTACCTGTCATACGATTTTGTCTTAATCCAATATAGTTAGGATCATGTAATAATTTTTCATTATTTGTACCACAATCTAATTGAATTGGTAAACAAAGACTAGGTGGTATACCACCTAAAGCTGTATATAATGATAATTTTCCAACTGGTATACCCATACCAAAAGCACCTAGATCACCTAAACCTAAAACTCGTTCACCATCAGTAACAACAATTGCACGAACATTATTTTCTGGCCAATTTTTTATTATATTTGATATATAACCACGATCATTTCCTGTTATAAATAAACCTCTTGGACGTCGAAATATTATTCCTAATCTTTCACATACTTTACCAACCGTTGGTGTATATACAATTGGCATTACTTCTTCTAAATTTTCAGCAAAAAATCGATAAAATAAACGCTCATTACGATCATGTAAATCAGATAAATATAAATATTTATTTATTGGATTTGTGTAACGTGACAAAAATAGCCTACATACTGCTAATTGTTCTTCTTGTGATTTAATACGAGGTGCCTGTAATCCATGAATACCAAGAGTTTGACGTTCTTCAAGTGTAAATGCTAAACCTTTATTTAGTTCTGCATTTTGTAAATATTCAATACCTGTAATATGACCTGGTCCTTTAAAATAATATCGCATAGGTGTCAAAAAATTTAATAGTTTAATTGATGTAATGACTTTGACACCGTAAGAAAATATTTTATTATAATTGGTATGTAAAATTTGATGTGCGAACATTTTAAAAAAACCACAATAAAATTTTTTTAATATTTATGATTATGATAAACAAATTTGTTTATACAATATTCCAATTTTTTTTTTTTAAATAGATACAATTTATACAATTAACAATTTATTTATATACCATTTATACAATTTTCAATATTTGACACTGTAAATTTTAGAATATTTATTTTTTATTAAAATATTTGTGTGTTTTTTTTCGATATCCTTTGAACTTAATTTTTTTTTTGAGTTGATATTTTAGTCAAAGCTATTTGGGTTATTTTTTTTTTTTTAACTAAGTAAAAAAAAATAACTAAGCACTGGAATATTTAAAATATACCAGCCGAACTCAAGAATTTAAAATACTTGAAACAACTTAATTTCGTACTACTTTAAATTAAATTGCTTTTTGCCTCGTACAATAAAATTGAATTTTAAAACATTTACAACGAAAAAAAGGTTAGCATTTAAAACATTCTTGGAACATGAAATCATTGTAAACAATTTTTTTTGTCTTAATTTTATAATAACAAAAGATATAACTTTAAAATTAGCATAATTATTACAATTAGATGATTTTCGTGTTCATGGTTTTAAGATACATATATAATAACATGAGCAATTTTACCGGCATCTTCCAACCAAAATATAAAAAAAAACAACAATATATTTAATTTACCGGCATTAAAACAAATTTTACATAAAAAAATAAAATTAAGATGGAAACGAAATTAAATTTGTATACATATCAAATTTTAATAGTAAATTTTTGTTCAAAACTTACGCAAATAATTTTCATTAAAAATAAAAGCTACTATTAAATGATATCACGAAACATTAGAATTTGGTATATGTGATTATGGTGTGTTTATTCGAAAAAAGCCTATAATTTAAAGACACTTTAAAAATTTTCAAAATAATTTTTGCTCATCGTTTTTGTTTTTGTATATATGTAAAACATACATAATTTAAAATCACAAAATAAATATTTTCAAAACAGTATCATAAAATTTAATTAGGTCCACTTAAAACCATTTTAAATTTATGTACATTAAGTTATTAGATATGTTATATTCTTGGCCCTGGTAAAAAATTCCATTTAAAAATTCGCCTCATCTTAAAAGAGGTATTCGTACAGCAAATTTTTGGACTGGTAAATAACAATAACTGATTCACTATACCAATTTATTTACTATAAAGAAATAAATAGCAATTAAAAGTTAATTGAATTTGCAGCATGAAGATTATAAAAAGATCACTATTATGACGACTTTTATATTGTTCCAAATTGTCAACATCCTCTAAGTCTAAGCATTATCCTTCTTGTAGGTGGAGAACAAAGTGTTAATTATAACAATCTATAATATTGATTTACAATCAAACACTTTGCAGACTTAATCTGAAAATTATTGGATATTTTACGAATGGTGTTTAAGCTGTTATATCCATAAATTCATAAATAGTATGTACCTACTATAATATTTCTATAAAATCTTACTCATAAATTTTTACCTGGATTATTAACTTATACAATGAGTGAAAATTAAAAATCACATGTGTGGAGGAGCATAAAATAAATGATTCAAAAGAAAGAAAATCAAAACTGATATTTCTACTTTTTCTTTTTGCAATCAGCTGTTTCTATATATTACAAATTACATTACTCGTTGTATACTCTTTCAATTCAACAGACAAATTGATACAAACTTGCATTCTCCACCAGTGGATTAATTTTTTTAAATTAATTTATCTTAAATTAAACTAAGTTAAAATTTGTTGAGTTTAAGCTTCGTGCAAAAACATAGAAGAAAATCTTTTGATCAATTAAATATTAAACTATACTCGTATATGTATAACATATTTTTATAGTAGGGGGGAGCTTTTATTTTTATTTCATTCGATAATTTTATTACTATTATTAAAACCGTTCCGTTGTTTTTGGAGCTGACAAAATATTTATGCGGAGATACAATTTGTTTTTTTTTTTTTGTTTTACAAAATTTTGTTTTCGCTAACTTTAATACCTGACGTCGTTGATCTTTTGAGTTTCAGTTTATTTTAAACTTTTGACGAAATCAGTTGTGGGTCTCAAATAATCACGGTTCTTTTACAATTTTTTTATAAAGCATAATATATGTATATAATTTTTTTATTATAAAAATATTGAAATATTTCTTTTTTTTTATTGTTGTTAGTTTTGTGTTCGAAAGTATATAAAGTGAAATCGCGATTATCAAAGATATAAAATCAGGTGTTTATATAGTAGAAGTAGAGGATAAAAAAAAAAGTTTTAAGCTTACTTAAATTAAAAATCATATAATTTTAAAGTAGATTTTAGAGTGTTTAATTAAATTTAGAGTGATTTTTCGAATTCAAGTTGAATCAAATTTGAATAAATATTACAACAAAATACTTAAAACTGTAATAATTAAAATTGTGTTTTATATAATTAAATGTGACATAAATAATTTAGCATTAAAAATTTTTTTCTTATTTTGTAAATTTTTAAAAAGTTTGAAAATTAAAAAGAATTTGTTATTTTTTTGAAGTGGTGATTTTATTTATTTTTGATATTTTTGTTTTTTTCGGTAATACCATTTATAATTTTTGGATATTGGATTAAGAAATCATCGCACCAAATATTAAAAAAAAGGTTAGTTTAAAATATTTAATTATTTAATTATATAGATTAGTGTGTCACTATATTATGGTTGTTGGTTGTTCAATATAATATAACAAATAAACTTCCAAATTGGATTTCCCACTTAACAAAATAATGAATAGTACAATTGGGTGTCTCTATTTTTTTGATGTCACCTTTTATTTAGATTTTGCACAAAAAAAATAAAATAAAGTATGTATGTATTATGTATTTGTCACCATTTAAGGACAATTCACCGTATTGCAATTCGCCGTGAAAAGACATTCTATTGTGAAGTGAAGTCATTATTAAAGATCTTGATTAGGAAATATATTTATTTGGAAAAAGTCCTTAAAATTGTAACACCAAAAGTCTCAATAAATAATCAATTTGGTGATTTGCTATTCGGTGAACAAGTTACGATGAACTGTTCCGATTAGATTTGTCATGTATATATTTCTTTTTTTTTGTTTTCTGAATTAGTGTAAATATCATTTAAAAAAAAAAAACTAGTATATTATAATTTAAATAACTGAAAGTTGTTTTAGTATAATTTTATAGAAAAAAAGATAAATGTATAAGATTTTTCTGTAGTTTTTCATAATTTACTCTATGAAATTACTTATTGGTCAATTTGTATTAATGTTTATTTAGTTTAATTAATTAATTAGTTTAATTAATCTTTTTAATAACTTGGAATTTATTAAATTTAACTTCAATTTATTAATTATAATGTAATTATAAACTATAGTTCAGATTTTTTAAAATTAAACCTTCAGTTAAAAAATAGAAAATATTTAAAAAAAAATGGAAATTTAGTCAATTTCTGACTCTACTTTTTTAGTATACATATAGATACAGTGAAATTTTAAATTTAACCCAAAAATTATAATGTGGAATTTATAGTTGAATGGAAAAAAGTGTCCACCTACTAGTATAGTTACCAATTCTCTAGTATACCATTAATTTTTGTAGACAATTTCCTTGATTATTAAATAAATTTAAAAGTGTGATTTGTCCATACAGCACTTTCATAATAACAATAATTAAATATACGTGTATCCTTCAAACAGATATTTTCAATTACAATTTTGGAATCAAAATCTAATTAAAACAAGGCTATTTTCCAAATTTATGATAAAACATGCTAATATTGTCTGGGTTCACTTGTTAATTAATATATTTAAAAAATAAAATTTTCTAAAATTCTATTTTAGTATTTTACGATCTAAAAAAACCAATTGTAAGTCATGTAAATAATAATAGTTTTCCTTATATTTTTATATTAGTAGATACTACAAATATTTAAATAACCTTCAATAAGTATAAAACACCAGATAAGTAAATAAAAAAAAAAATCTTAAATAAATTTTGTTTTCAATTAAAAAAAAAATTAAAAGGGTTTCTTGTTTATCGCATTTATTTTGTTTTATAAAAAGGCCAGGAAATGTTTTGTCGCATTGAAGTACGCATATATGGTATAATAAAATTAACAAACTGAATTTAAACAATGTGTTAATTTTTTCTTTACGGCGGTCTTCCAGTTGGATAAGCTTTTTAGTATACATATAACTATGTAAAATTTATGAGGTGAGATAATATTTTTTAAATTAGCCTACCTGTTTATTTATATAGTTTAAGTTGTATACACATTTCTTTTTTTGAAATATCACAACTTTGTTTTATTATATGAATTTTAAATAAAATTCATTACATGATATAAGTAATAATAATATTTTTTTCAAAATTTATTGCATAAAAAAATGTTAAAAATACATTGAGCTATTAAAATTTTATTATTATTACTATATTTTCCATTAAAAATAATAATAGTAAATCATAAACATAATTTGAAAAATGAAAAAAAAAAAAAAAAGAAAATTATAAATTTTGAATATATTTATTTTATGTAATTTTTTCAAATTTATGATAATTTAGATATTTATTCATAATTATAATATTTTGTTATGAAATATTTTTAAAGTTTTGCAATTTTTCTTTTTTAAATTTTCTGAAATTAGTAAAATTTAAAAAGTTTTGTTTGTGTAAGACATTTTTACTTTCTTAATTATTATTTACTCCTTAAAGTAAAAGTAAATAATTGAAATCGTAATAATGCAAAATGAAATAACATTTAAATAATTTAATTAAATTTAAACTAAATGTTTATTTCATAATCATAAATGATGTAAATTTATATTTACATATATTTAATATTCAATTGAATGTTAACAATCGATTATTTACCTACTAAATTTAAAAATAAGAAAATTTTAAATATTCAAATATCCAATAAACAAATTTTTAATTATATATACATATAATATTAATAATAATAATAATTACATAAATATGAAAACAAAATGCGAAATATGTATATTGAAATTTAGAAAAATTACTTAATTATATAATGAAAATGTTTCAATTTTATCATTATTACGACTCATTATAAAAATTGTTTAATTTTCTGCTCGAAAAATTACGTAAAATATTTTATTAAATTATAAAATTACCAAATTAAATTAATAAAATAATTAAGTTATATTGGCATATTTGCATAGACAAAACATAGCAAAATCGATAATATAATTTTGTTCAATGAAAAACAATTAAAATTCATCATGGAAAAAATATTTTTTTAGTATATAAATAATATTACATATGTATTTTACAAAATAGTAGTACTCGTATGAAGTATACTTTTTCATATTTATTTGTTTATCAAAGTCTAGGAAATGTTATAATTTAAATTTAACAAAAAAAAAAACATTATTTAAAATGTGTAACAATATCTAATCAGGAAATTTATTTATCAGTTAATTATTTTTCATATGATTATTAATATCTAATTAGCATATTTATGTACATAATTACAATACAAAAGGTTTTTCCATGTTAATATGTTTTGTTAGGTTCTTTTATGCTTACATATACACCTAAAAAAATATAAACAAATGTTCAATTCAAAATGTAGGACGAATTAAAAACTTTAATAAACTTTGAAAGAAACCACACCTTTTAAGTAAATTTAAAGTAAATAAAAAAAAAAATACAAAATTAATTTAAAAATTGATTTATATCATTGATAAAATTTAAATTCTGGAATTAATTTATATATTTGTATCTCTATAATCTCATTATTGTGATAAATCATATATAAAAAAATAAGAGAAAACATTTGGAGACAAGTGGAATTTTATTTTTCATTGTTCCAAATTGTGATATTATACATTTATTTATTTAAAAGTAGGAAAGAAATTATTTATTTAGTTCGTACATATGCTTCTGAATCATTAATTTTCTATCAAAAAATTTTCTTCCAAATACATACTTCACAAATAATGAGCTTTTTTCTGATAAACAATTATACCGACACTCAACCTCAACAGCAATATTTAAATTTACTTTATAAATTTCTATACCAACAAATCTATGTCTAACTATAGTAATAACTTTATTTCATATTTTTCTTTAAAATAATTAGATACAAAATGACTTTGATAAATTTTTAGATATCCGCAAGGAGAAATTCTGGGGTATCCGCTTCAGTGGTGACTCATGTCGAAAACTAATTTTCCCCAAAAAAAAAATATTATTGCAAAATTATTATATGAGCTGTTTTACAAAACTTTTATTTGAGGAAAATGACTCAAAACAAATTTTTTTTTGTTTGGAAAATTTTTTAAAAGTTTCATTTTTATTTGTGTAATTTTATACTTTATTTTTTTTTTTTTTTTTTAATGAAAAAGAAAATGTTTCTCTCTTGATACCCGGATTATTTAAACAACAGCAACAATAAAAATAATAATTTACCTTTGCATAAATTTTAATTTTATTAGTAAAATCCTAATAATGTAATGATGCTACAAAAAGAGAGATAGAAAAATGAAATACGGAAAGTGGGCAACACAAAATTGTATGTATATACCACAAAGTGAAAGCTATCGTTTATATATACATACATATTATATATGTACTATATTCATATGATTTGGCATTGCGGATGTTCAGTCAAAGTTTTATGTACATGGATATGTTTCCATTCATGCTTTTCTTTGTCTCTGCATTCTGTTAACTTTTTATTACTAGGAAAATGAACAAAAAAAAAGATTTTTTAGCACATTTTTTTATAAATTTGTGAAAAAAATTGCATATTTAAATTTCTTGTTTATCTTTTGATGGTATAATTTTACATAAAAACTTAATGTTTTTTTACGGTATGCATAATATTTTCGGAATGAAAATTGTTAAAGATTAAATAAATTACTATATGATTGTCTACTAATATACAAAACATTTGTTTTGGAGTTAAATTACTACCACAAATTACTAAACTTACATATATGTTTAATTTACATTTATTTTAATATGCAATATGCACTAAATAAAATTACATATCCCGAATGAAATTATAAATAGTAAATAGTATACCTCTTGTAACATATATTTCTAGAACATATCTTTGTTTTACTTCCAGAATTATTCGCTTCGTTTCATCATTATATTCATTACGAAGATTTTAAAAAGTTAAAATTATATAAATAATATTTAATTTCATCCGTGTAAATACTTCTAATTTGTAATTTGTTTTTTAATTTTCCATAAAATTAGTAAACAATTTATAAATTAGAAGTTTAACATTTGAAAAGGAATTAAAATTAATTTTCATAATTTTTTTTGCTTTTCATGGTATATGTACCTATACATTATGTGGGAAATTTATAATCTGTTTAAAATGTAATTTATCGTATTTAATATTTAATGTTAAAAAATTACTATACTATTGAATGGTAAAGTAAGTATATAAATATTTATATACAATATACAATTATTAGTAAAAACATCATCAGCCAGCTCCATTTGATCCATTTAAATCTTTGCTCGATGGAAGTACATAATTTTCATTGATTACCCACAAGAACCACCAAAGAGAATTGTTTTTGTTCTTGCAAAGCACCTGATGCCTTCCAACTGGAAGGTTCCGAGAATAAATCCATTGAAAAGCGTAAAAACTTTTATCTGATTTTCAAAAATACTTGCTTATAGAATTCGTTGGGATCAAAGTAATGACATCGGTGTAGATTTTACTACATATACGTTTACGAATATCCCTTACTCTTTAATTTTCTTCCCGCACATAACCTAAACAATTCCAAAAACCCTAAAAGTTTAGGCCGTACATAAAAAAAAATATGTATGAAATCTCGTAATGGTCAGTTATATGACTGATGATTTATGGTGTTCAAATGATGATATAAAAAAGTCTATCAAATAATAACATTTACAAGATAAAGAAGAAATTTTTTAAATATAAAAATCTATCTAAATTTTCTTGTTATAAAACTAAAATACAACTGAATTTACCTTTCGTAATTTATATACAATGTTTTGTATATTATTTCTAAATAAAGTTTCTGCTAAATTTGAAGTTAGTTTTTTTTCGAATCTGTTTTCTTCGTGCAAAAAGGCAATGTAATGGTAATATTATATATACAAAATATAATAATAATATTTCCGCTTAATTGTAAATTTATAATTAAAGAAAAAACCAACCAACCATATAAGATGAGCCAAATTATTGTCTGTATAAAAGTAATCCACTTGATTCAGCTAACTTTTTTTTTTTTTTGGTAATATTAAAAACTGGTTGGACTGGTGTCGCAAATATTTTACCATATTTCCAACCCTCAAGATACATTGTACTGTATCATACAATTTTTTGGCAATATTATGTTCCATATATTAAACAAAAATAATAATAATAATAAAAAAAGTAAGTATTAAAATTCATTGATATTGCAAAAGAGAAACGCAGTAAATTGAATAAAAAGAATTTGTACAAAATTTTTTTTTTAATTTTTGCATGACTTTTGTTTCCTCCAGTTTCAGTTCCAGTGTCATGAACTGTAATCATTTATAATATCTACGAGATAATATTTAAATTTATTGCAGCATAATTTTTCAGTTTTCAGAGAAAATACATATATAACATTTAAAATTCCCATGCCTTTTGACCGTTAAATAAAGTTTAAAGTTCCAACATTAATTTAATTATTATTAACAAAAAAATTAAAAGAAAGAAGATTTTAGCAATATACAAAACTGGTATATAGTCATTAATTTTCTGTTTTGTAATTCATTTATATACTTATTTTAATTTCTGTATAATTAATGAAACGACCATAATATTTTTTAATCTTTATTTTGTAAAACAATTAATGTTAGTTTGTATATATGACAATTTTAAACTAATTAATTTTAAATTTGTTTATTATATAATTTAATTAATAATCGCAATAATTATTGAATTAGCAAAAAAAAATCCAAGTATAATAGAAAGATTGATTTCGGAAACAAACATTTACCTAATTTGAACAATTTATTTAGAATATGGAAGCTGTATAACTTTTGCAGGGAATTGGCCCATCTGAGAAATTTATTATACTTCCTTAAAGCTTGTGTATTTAAATTTATTTCAAAGATATGTATAGTATATTAACATATTACACAATTTAAATTTATGCATTAAGTAAATTTCCAATGTAAGTTTTGTGCAAAGAAAACTGTAATATACATATTTATGTACCTCACAAAATTGGTTCGGAAAATATATCGTCAACATCAACTAAATAATTCTTCAAGTTTTTTGGCACAAATTTTGTTTTGTTTTTTATTATCTTTGCTTCTTTCTGGATGTAGTCCACACACAGCTATAGTTATCCTCAGTCTCAATATTTTAAATGTAATTTAAAATAAGTTTATAAACTTTATTGATGCAACATTCTTAAAATTCATTTATAAATTTTTGTTTTTTTTAAATATATAAAATTACAAATTACAAATTAAAAATCAATTAAAAAATTTCTTCTTTATTAATTTTTCAGACTACCAAAAATAGAGAACGATATCAAACAGAAGTTAATTTTGTTATTATTCCTGAAGTTTTTAAAATCAGGAATTTTGTGTATATCTTTCACCATCAAAATTCATAATTTTATGACTGAAATTAAAGAATACAAAATTTGTATTTTTCACATGCAATATTCTTGGATTTTACGAATATAATGGCCCACTACCAATGGTCTGCAAAATTTATTAAATATATATTAATTTTAAATTTTATATATGCCTATGGAATAATCCAGATTGATGCCAAAAAATTGGGAGGTAAGTGCTGAGAAATTTAAAAAATATTCTTAAAAAAAAAACATGTTTAGATTAAAATGTACGATAACAAAAAATAATTTGTTATATGCTGTAATTAAACAACAAAACAAAAACTGTATAATCATAATAAATTTTATGATGAGATATTTGAGTGCCTTAAATTATATACAATTTATGACATGGATTCATTAATTCATATAAAAAGATATTATCGATACCAATACGAAATGAGTTTTTTTTGTAATTTGTTATGATTTTTTCGTATATATTTTTATTACAACCAAATTATAGTTCAATATGTACAAACAAAAATCGGATATAATGTTTGTTAATTATAATTATAAGTTAAGCGATAAATACATATAGTTAGAGAAAGTCATTGTCCTCCAAATAAAAAGTGCTACCAAATTTGATAATGTACTGAATATGAATTTCGTATTAATAATAATATTGTCTTCATCATAATGTATCTTTAAATATTAAAAAATGTTTTTCATAAATTCTATAATTTATGTTCCCAGTTCTTCATTTTCAATATAAATAGTTTAAAGTAAACAAATTTTTATATTTATATATAAAAGACTTTCACTAAAATATTTAAATAAAAATTGTGCCAGGTATTTTTTTTAATATTACCAATAAACTGAAATCAATTTTGTCTAGAAACCTAAAGACCTGCTCTCTATATATTTTATTAAAGTTTGGTATACTATAATCTCTGGGATATACTAATATCAATAATAATACAAATACCGGACAAAATGAATCAGATACTAAAAAGGTAAATCAAAGAAAGTGTGTACATAAATAATGATTTTAATAAATTGAAATCCCCACAAGTGTAAGTTTCTATTAAATTGGAATACTAATTCTTTAATAATTACTTATACATTATTGTAACAACTTTAAGAAATAAATTTCATTGTAATATTAATGTATGTATGCTTATGTATATGTTGATTCTTAAATACAGTTTGTCTTGTGATTAATTTCAATTTATTTATTTTATTTAAAAAACGAAAGTCATTTTATTATGTTTTTCCATTTTTCTTCTTCCTAATAAATTTATAAGTAAGTATATAAAATGCAAAGAAAGTTCGTTAACTTCGGAAATAAATATTTATATATAGAAACATATGAAATTGTGTATAATTTATTATATCGACCACTGACACGGAAACCTCATTATTGGTATATGAATATGAATAAATTTATAATACATATTTTATTTTTACCTATATCGTTTATATAAATCTAGGTTTTTCTGAAGAGTTTTTAATTCCCTTAAAAAAAATTTATATTGCTATAACTTCCTATTTTATCAATTACTTTTGATGTTGATGTTATACAATGTTAGAGAAATTATGGTTAGTACATTTTAGTTGTAAGAGTTTAAATTTTAATTTGTAAAGGAATTTGAGCAATATTGGTAAATAAATCAATTTCATTTTATATAATGTATGTCAAGTATCCTTTTATAGTACGCTAACGATATAACTTTTTCCTAGTACATACAATACTTTGAATAATTGGTTATTTAAAAATATGTATGTGTAAATTAAGACACTGCTTAATCTCATTAACCGCTTTAAATAAGCTCATTTAATCTTGAGGTATATTTTTCAATTTGTTATCGTTAATTGTTTGCTTTTCTATAATAAGGAAACTGGTTTAAAATTTCGACAAATTTAATTTATCACAAAATTTATTTAATTAGGAATTTGTATCATCATTATTAAATGTACATATGTATGTGATTATTATTATTAATCAAATAAGTAATATAAATATTTACTAGATTAGCAATTTACCATAATAAGTGTAAAAAAATGTTCCTCTTACATGTTACAAACATTAAATTTAAAATCAGATTATTTATATATATTATTTATTACACTAATAAAATGAATCTACTCTTTCTCAAGTCATTTAAGAATTTTATAGTTATAAACTATTCGCATAAAATTATTAAACCAATTCATGCTAGGCACTTATCCAACAATTCAATTCTTCTTCTCTTTGTATACTTTTTACTTTGAGAAAATTTTATAGATCGAATAGCATAAGACTAAAAAAATATATAAGAAACCTTTAAAGATTGTTTTTATGGGAATTTTAGTGTTTCTATATGTAAAGGAAAATAGATAATAATTGTTGGTTTCTTAAATGAAAAGGAAAAGAAGAAATTAATCAGAGAAAACCCCAATGTAACAGGTATATAAAAAAAAGAATCATAAATGATAGCTGAGTCATCGATTTGACCGACTGACATACTGTTTGTTCCACCTCAATTGGTTAACGGATCTTGAAATATATTATATATATATATACATTATATTGTATTATATTACTATTAATTATTTATATATACTATATAAGTATATGGGGATTATTTATTATATCTTTGTATTTTTTGTTTCCATTCACGCAATTTTATTGTAAAAGTTATACCAATCACCCGATCACGATTTATAAATTTTCTTTTCCGTTTTATATGGTATTTTTGTTCATGGTTTATTGAAGGTAAATTAATATTAAATTGTAGTTAATTTTTAGGTAGTTTTATTATTTTTTTGTAATGAGGTTAAAAAAAATAATATATGTATAGAAGGGAATTATTTCCTACCTGAAATTTTAAATAAAAGATTAATTTTCATGTTTTTCGTATCTGGCTTAAATTTTCATTTTAAATTTAAAAATTATGTAGTCAATTAAAAAAGTAAATATTAAATAATTTTATAATTTTACAAGCTTAATTATATTTTATGATCCCTAGACCCTAGCTAGACATATTGTCAGATATTTCTGAGTGGTTAACTTATCATCACAAAATTTACGTCAAAACAGTTTTACACTATATTAGGTCTATTTTAACCTTTGCAATAATAATTTATTTTAGAAAACCTTTGCAATAATAATTTATTTTTATGAGCTTTAAATGGAAATGTGCTGGTTGGTCATAACAATTTCAAAAGTTAAAAACAATATATGTATGTACATATATATTACATATAATTAGCTATTTTGTTTGCTAAAATCTAAAAATGCAATTTAACACATTTTATAAAAGTATATTCAGGTATTATAATAATTATTTTCTTATGATAAATATTTTAAAAGAGTACATTATGTATTTTCACTTTCATTTCAATTATCATCTATATATAGCTATCTATACAACTTATAACAAATTTAACTATATTATTATAATAGCATAAAACTAACTAAGTTATAAACATATGGAATACATAAAAATATGCGTAAAAGTTAATTGCACTTGATGAATAAAATGCTGCTCCCATAAAAATAATTAAAATTATTTATTTATGTATACGTATATGGAATTTTATTTTTACATCATTCATCAATGGAATTTAAAAAACTAATCGCATATTTTTAACATAAAAATCAGTTGAAATTGAATTAGGATTTCATGAACAAAATGCATTATTAACTATACCGAGACAGAGGATAAGTTAATAATTGAGTGTGAGAAACTTGTTTATATTTAATATGTATATATGTTATGTACATATAATATATAAATAACTCACGGCATGATTGAAAATAAAAACACCATAAAATTTTCGTGTCGTTGAACGTGTTAAAAGAAAGTTGATTTTTATTTGAACATATTTGGAAATTGGAATATTTATAATCTCGATTCATCTGAATTGATTTAATTAATGTACTTAATATAATTATTTTTTTAGAAAATTGAATATGAAATTTTAATATAACTACATACATTATGTATATAAAATTTATAATTTATTTATGAAATTAATAATTATTATTTGAAATTACAGATGATTTAACAGCCTGTCAACATCTACGTAGAGCAGAATCAAGACGAGCCAAAGCATTATCTAATAATGGTATTCGAATACCAAGATGTACAAAACAAGGTGCATTTGAGCCAATCCAATGTTTAAACGATTCAAATGCAGGGAATGAGGTTTGCTGGTGTGTCGATGAATATGGAGCAGAAATTCCTGGTACTTATCACAATGAAACAAGAAATTCGATTAAATGTAATGAACCAGAAAATTGTTCAGAATCAAATTGTCGGATGTTTTGTTCAACGGGTTTTGCTCGTGATGTAAGAAGTGGTTGTTCTATATGTAAATGCCGGGATCCTTGTGATGGTATTGATTGTCCTAATGGACAAATTTGTCACCAACAAGAAGTTAAATGTAAAAGTGAACCATGCCCACCGGTACCAACATGTAAAAAAGCAAGAAGCTTACATAATTGGTGTCCTGCTGGTCTGCCATTAGCAATTGCTAATAGTGTTCGTCCATTTTTATGCGGAATCGAACCAAGTAAACCTAATTGCCCGCCGTTGTATCAGTGTTTAGTAGAATCTGGTAATGATTATGGTGTATGTTGTCCGAATTCACTGAACTTTCAAAAACCCGGTGTATGTCCTAAGGAAGAAGAATTAATGTACACCAAGCAAACTGGGTATATGTGTGGTACACCATGTGCTCATGACTTAGAATGTAAACATATGGAAAAATGTTGTTTTACTAAAGGATGTCAAATGGCATGCCAACAGCCAGTTAATGTAACAACTTGTCATCAATCAAAAGCATTATCAGAGATAATGTCAATTAATGAACGTGAAGGTAGAGGTTATATTCCAAATTGTAATGGTCCTGGTGGTACATTTGCACCAAAACAATGTTCTCGTAATGGATTGGTTTGTTGGTGTGTTGATCCTAGGACCGGGCATAAAATTAAAGGAACAATGGGTGCTGCCAGTATGGTAAATTGTGAAGCTTGGGAGAATATGATTGCCAGATCTTTAGGGCGTAGTATGGTAATGGAGCAATGTGACACAAATATTTGTGCAGCTATTTGTGAATATGGTTTTAAGGTACATTTCAATTAAGTAAAATGTCTGGATAATTTTAAATCTCTTTCAGAATGATCATAACGGATGTGCGACTTGTGAATGTTCGGAGCCTTGTGAAGGTTTTAAATGTCCAATAAGTTCTCATTGTGAAGTAGCTGCTGATCCGCTTTGCTCTTCCGGTTCAGCTCTGTGTTCATCGTGGCCGGTTTGTAAACCTGATCTAATATATTCAAATCCATGTGATATTGGAACACCAATGGTAGATAATGCAACTGGAGATATATTGTATTGCAATAACGGTATGAAAATCTAAATAAATTTAATTGAAAATTTCGATAAACATGCTTTTATTTAGATGATCGGCAATCACGGGCTTTTCATCCTACATTGTATTCTGATGATGTTGATTTTAAACAAGGTCGCGCTATGAAGAATGGAATAATATGTCCTGACAATCATAAATGTACTAAATTGCATGGTGAAGCTGGCAATGTTTGCTGTCCGTTACCAGAAGAATCTGTTCAGGTGGATGATCATCAAGAAAGGCAGCAGTCAAGTATATTTTGTACAAAATATAAATTACCTTCGCAGGTACTTGTAATTCTATAATTATAGTGTGCGAATATTTGCGGGATTTTTCCGAAAGAATGGAAGGTACAGAAGAAGGTATGCAATTAGCTGTCCCACCTCCAAAATGTTCTCAGGATGGTAGCTATGAATTTCGTCAATGCTCGTTGCGAAAAGTTCAAGTTACCCGTAAGGAGCAAAGAAAAATCCTTGAAGAAAATACTATTAGAAAAATGAGAATGTTATTGCATTATAGAGCAAAACGCCAAAGTGAAAGTTTAAAACTATATCGAGTAGATGATAGTGCTTTAAATATTCGTGTTGCTGCCCCAGTAATGGGAAGAAATGCAAAAGTAATATCATCTGCACCGGTGCAACAAGGCTTGTCACAACTATTTGAAACAGATGTTAAGCGGATTTCTCCAGCTGCTCGAAGACCATTAGGTGATGACGAATTAGTTGAAATGGATGTCGAAGAGTGCTGGTGTGTTGATGGATTTGGTACAGAAATTCCTGAATCCCGCGGATTCAATGTTACAGATAAAGATTGCAGCCAGTAAATTTTTATATTAATTGTTTTAATGAATAGGGTTCAATCAAGGTTATTTTCAGACTACGTGAAAGTCTAGACTGCTTGGATCTTACTTGTCGCATGGGCTGCGAATATGGCTTTGTATTAGATACGTATACCAAATGTCCAGCTTGTCAGTGTCGAGACCCATGTGATGGTGTTTCTTGTGGGGATGGCAAGGAATGCAGAACTGTAGAGGTTTCTTGTGATGATGAGTATTGTGCACCAGTTCCTGCATGCTTACCTCGCAAAGTAGGTCAGTGTCCATTTTTAGTTCCACCTGGATCAGACGAATTCAGTACGAATGCTTGTGATTATGAATGCCGCACAGATTCGCATTGTACGGGCAATAAAAGATGTTGCTCAAATGGCTGTGGAACTCAATGTGTAGAGCCACAAATGAAAACTGCTTGCCAACATTTGCAAGCTATACAAAAACATCAGGCATCAGAATTGGGAATACCAGCTAAACAAATGTACATTGCTCAATGTGAAAGCCATTCAGGAAAGTATAAGCTAATTCAATGCGGAGCTGATAATTTCTGTTGGTGTGTAAATGATCAAGGTCAAGCAATCAGTGGAACAAAAATAAAAGGCAAGTCTCCCATTTGTAAGATTAATTCAGCCTTTGAATGTCCACTGCAAAAATGTATGCCATGCGAAAATGGTTATAAAATAGATAAAAATGGTTGTCAAATATGTGAATGTCGCAGTTTTTGCGATGAAATATCATGTTCTGGAGATGAAGAATGCCAATTAATAAATGTAGAGTGTATTGATTCTCCTTGTCCGAAAATGCCAATTTGTGTTCCTAGAAGAGAATCTGTCTGTCCTGAAGGAAGTCCTTTAAGACAAGGCGATTTAGAAATTGGTTGTGGTCCACATAATGACAATGAAATTTGTCCAACAACTCATACATGTCAATTGAATCCTGTTTCTCAAAGAGGTGTCTGTTGCGCGAAAACAAGTATGAATAATAACTTTTTCAAAATTATTAGTTAAATAAATTTGTTGTTTAGGGGATGTTTGCTTCGAATCATTGGAAAGTAATTGTATCGCAAAATCTGAATACAATTCAACAAGGTGGAGATTTAGTCCAAGAGCCAATAAATGTATACCAATAATTGTGCCAAGAGATGATGGGATTTGTCAAAGTAAAAATTTATTCCATAATGAATTAGCTTGTAATGCAGTTTGCCCAGGTAAAGATTAAACATTAAAATTGTAAATTTTTACTTATTCATTCTTTTTTCAGTTTTAACACAATGTGAACGTCTAAAACTTAAAAACAGTTTAGCTGCTAAACATACTGGACATTCATCGGTATGGTTTCAACCAAGATGCGATCCAATAACTGGAAATTGGAGTCCGGTTCAATGTTTAGGAAAGCAACCACCAAAACTAGATGTTCAACTTCAAAGCTTAGGTCGTGCATTTTCATCAACATCAGATTTTGAATCTCAACAGTATGGAGTGTGCTGGTGTTCCGATAAAAAAGGTGCGCCACTAAAAGGCTCCTTAACTCGTAATTTAGAACCAACATGTAATCATCGGCAAGCTAGGCGGAGATTACACGAAGAGGAAGGTCCCAATGATCCCCTAATGGAAGAATTAATTAAACAAATGACAATGCTAGTTGATGTGGAGCATAATGAAATTTCTCAAGAAGCTATGGATGTCACAACAACTACTGAATTTGTCCAAGAACAAATTTATGTAACAGAAAAAGTTATTGAATTGGATAATTCATTTATAAGCTCTAAATTATCAACAGAAAGTACAAAGAAACTAATAAAAACTACAACACGATGTCGGGCGCTAATGAAAACAGATCATTCTTATCCAATAGCTTGTGATGATAATGGCGCATTTTTGCCAACTCAATGTAATGGAAAACAGTGTTGGTGTGTAAATGCAGCAGGTAATCAAATCTCTACAGATATATTTAAATTTGGTTCACGTAAATGCGTATATTCACCAATTGATTCGGTTGCTATTGATTTAACACTTTTAAATACATCTGGAAAAAGTATAACTAATTTATATGATGTATTAAAAGTAGAATTATATCAATTACTCGGTGATGCTTTAGAAAATTTACGTGTTCATGAAAATAATGATGGTACTGTTATAGTACGTTTTGAATTACATGAAAATGGAAAAATTGATACAGCTTATGCTTTAGAAGAGACAATTCGACAAGATTTACTTGTATTAGGTTATGGACATTTACGTCCAGAATTTACATTGGCACATTTTATTCATCGTGGTCAACAATTACCGCAAGCAGAAGCAACATCAACTGGTGGTGAAAATACTTTACACACAGTTGTTTTTATTTTAGCTACTTCATCAGCATTTTTAGTTAGTATATTTGTTGTTTATATAATGCTGAAACGCGGTAAACGTAAAACAGTATCAAATTATCCTGATAATCGAACATTAGGTAATTCTGATAAATATGTTGATTTTAGTTCACCAATTTTTGTTTTAAGTCCTAACGAAAAAAATAGTATACCACTTGATAGTAAACAAACAGAAAAATGAAAGATTTATTTATAAATCATTTTTAGGGGCTGTTAATATTAAATAAAGTTATAAATTAAAACTTTCACAAGAAGTATTTTTGAAATACAAAATAATATAAGTCTAAATTACTTCTTGTGGAACAAATAATTGAATATATGTATAGAAATTTATTTGTTCTATTCTGTAAGTATAAATTTTCAATGTAAATAATTCAAAACTAATTTAATAAAAAAATTTACAAAATAGAAATTAAAAACGAAATAAAATATTATTGTACTTAATTGAAAAAAAAAAAATAGGTATCTAATTTAAATTAAAAACGAAATAAATTTTACTTACCTACATACATTTCAATTATTTGATTCGAAATGTTACCGTTGTTAAAAATAAATTATTTTGACTATAAATAAATATTATTTGTTATTATTATCCATGGCTATTTTTTGATGGATGGAATTCCTAACATTGCAGTGCAGCCTCTGAGACCCTATTCCGTCTATTCCCTTCCCAGGGAATTTGATTTGTCTTTTCGCTGTTCCCAGGGAATACGGATCGAAAAACGTCGGTGTGTGTAATCTCTTAAACTCAGCAACACTAAAGAGAAAAACTCTAAAATTGTTTAAAGTTAAATCCGGAAGATGTCACCACTATTTTATAGAATATGAAAAATTGGAAAGCATATCAAAAATAAATAAGAAAAAAAATGTCAACAGCTGTCACAAATAATTGACATTTCTACTTTTTTTCCAAGAAGAATTTTCAGTTTTTAATTTACGAAAAGAAGTTGTTTTTTGATAAGAAGGATTATTTTTATATTTATAAATATTTACAAAAAAAAAAAAGAAAATAAGCTTACTATAAAGATTCTTAAAAAATTGAATAAGTGTTTTGGCCAAAATTTAATCGGTAGTGATAAAAAAGGCAGAGTGTGACATTCGGCTCGGGACTCACTGGTGAATATTTCAATAGAAAATAAAAGTTCAAAGAATTTTTTTTTTGTATTTATATGAAATAATTTCAATTAAAAATAATTTCTTTTGAAAAGTAAATTTATTACTACAAATTTTAATATTTTTTGTGCATAAAAGACATAAATATATATAATTTCTCAATGAACCATTTGTGGTGAGTAGTTCATGAAATTAAATTTGTATTTGTTTTTTTTTTTCATATATTCGCTTTAAAAGTTACCGAGTACGGCGAATTAAAATGTAAAAAAGGTGAAGTCACTTTGGAGAGTTTCTAATTAAATATAAATAAAAATTAGTTAATTTTGAAAATATTAAAAAAATTAAAAATTTTAAAGTCATCATAAACACATAGAAAAAAGAAAAGTATTAGAAATAATTATTTTTTCAGAGCGGAATTATAAAAATAATCCATAACCATACTCACCCATTCATGCATGCATTTCTTTTCCTTTCCTATTTTTATTTGCAAAATGAACACACACACAACTACAAATTACCCATTGAATAAATTATACCAACACATTGATTTTTGGATACTCTTCTAATGGAGACTTTCAGTTCAGTAGCGACTAGTTTTTCTTAAAAACTTATATCGCTGAAATGTTTTGTTTACCGGTACAAAATCCGGAATTTGGAAACGATTAGGATTTCGAAAGGTCATAAAAATATACATTTTGTTCATAATGCCATACTTCTTAATACATTCAATTAGGTTAAGAAGGCCGTACCTTAACTTTGTGATATTAATTAAATAAATAATTAATGTTTATTATGAAATCAATTTCTTTATTGTCACATAACTAAATTCTGCAACATACGTCTGTAGCAGAATTTAGTATGGGCCCCCAGGCCTGATTGAAATATATAAAATAAATAAATAAAAAAATAAAAAAAAATAAAAAATAAAAATTTAAATAATTAGCTTATAGACATGCTTTACACGGGGTCTCTATTATCCATAAAGTTGTCCATAAATAGGAAATGGAAACCATTATGGATAATGGAATCCACTCGGCCATCATATGGAAATGGAAATTATCATGGCTAATGGAGACGGCCTGTTAGTGCACTATCCGTATTAAAAACTTAAATCACATTCGTTAGGCCGACCAAATCACATTTGTTAGACCGACCATACATATCCCTTCATGCATGGAATAAGGAAATCAGTTCGCCTTTGTATCCAAATTGCACGTCGTACTCTCCAAGCGCACGGAAAGCTGTCCCCCTGGATGAAGAAAAGTTTCCTTACGCATTCCGTGCGAATTTCGTGTCAAATTGCAAATGCGCACATAATTTAGTGCGTTTTTCGTACTCACTTGTGCTCGCATATGAAATGAAAGAAATTAAAATGCGGGAAAATTTATAGTTTATAAATAAAAATAAAAGTTCCAAAAAGAGTTACTATATAGAAGATGCATTCATGCATTTTTCCTCCTTTCCCTAAAATGTGAATTGTCTATTCTAAATATTAAAAAAGAAAAAACTAATGCAAACCAATGCAAAAGTAACGATTTAAAGATACAAAATTCTGCTGAACACTTCTGAACGATGTTTCGATTGGGTAATGACGAGACGACAGTACAGTTTAAGTTTACACACAAAAATGCCTAAAATGTCTCCAAAACGACTTCTTTATAAAATTAATATTCTTTTTCTTCTTTTGTGTAACGAAGTCGTTTGCGGTGTGTCGCTCCGGAATAGAACTGAAATAAAAAAGAAATTTATAAATTTTTTTTAAACAAATTTTCTAATAAAAATTAAAGTATATAATTACATATTTTTTTTACAACTTTATTTAAAATGAAATCAATTACATTAAGATGAAAATTTTTATGAATTGATAATAAAAATTCAATTCTAAATTCTTTAAAATTATGAAGTTTTTTTTACATTAAAATTCTAAATGGAGAAAATTATCTAACAAAAAAAAGTGTGTGTAAAAAAAGTGTGTATAAATAATTTTTTTTATTGGAGGGTTTTTGAAATATACAAAATAAAAATAATATTTACTATAAAAATTTTATAATAAAAAAATGTTTTAAAATAGAAAAGTTGAATTTTTCAAAATAGTTTTCTAAGGAATTTTGAAAAAGTAGAAAGTTAAAAAAAAAATCTATTGGAGAATTTTATTTTTTCCATTACGTTTTTGGTTAAAAAAATTTTTTTGTTCACATCAATTTCCTTTCATAAAATCCGAAAATACACACAACATACACACACACACCCAACTCCAGTGCCAGTAGAGTGTACAAAAAATATAAAATAGTGTGCGGCGACGTGAATAAAAATTTCTTGAATAAAAAAAAAAGCTTATGCCTCTATAAAAAATTTATATGAAAAAGAGGTGTTCTGTTCTGTGTGTGCGTATATGAAACTGCTGCTACACATATTGAAATTTGAGTATATGTGTTGTGTTTATATGGTTAAAAAAAAGATACGACTATTTTTAAAATAGAATAAAAAGAAAATTAGCTAAATAAAAAAGTTGTTTTTTTTAACTAAAAATATTGATAATTACACAAACACACAATATACTTTCATTTCATATGGTTTACAAATATTTTTTAAATTGAATTTGAAAAACATTTTCCTTTTACTGCACAAAAATTAAACCAACAATACCAACAAACAACACAAACAGCTTTGAGAGATGAAACATTTCAAAACCGCCGTTTAATATAAAAAAAATTAAGGAGATTTTTTTAATTTGTACCAACAAAAATACACTTCTTCAAACATACACAGATTTTGGTTGCATATGTGTGCTGTTTTAATATAAAATTCAAGGGTGTACAACACAGTGCGGAGACTAATTATAGTAAATTCTTAATTTAAAAAAAAAATTTAAATTTTTGTTGATTTAAAAAAAAATGTTTGTCATTTTTCTTTTCTACTATTGTGGAGTGGAGTAAATGGTTTTCATATATATGAATTTAAATATAATATAATGCAATTCTAAGAACAAAATCATAGATGCAATAAAAAATATAATCTTGAAAAAACCCCCACACTATTAAAAAAAAAATTCAATTCTCTCCACTGTGAAAAAATATATTTAATTTCTTGCGGTCATTTGTGCGACGGAGATTTTTTATACAAATATATTATAAAATATATTTTTTTTTGCATTATAAAATTTACAAAGAAAAGAATAATAAGAAAATTTATTTATGGATAATGGAAATATGCCTCAAATATGGTAATTATTTAAATAAAAAATAATAATAATATTTATGTGATTTTAGCCACAACACTGCGATAAATTGAACTATATACAAGTTTTTTGACATTTGATATTTTATTGACATTTCTAAGGCGAGCAAAAAAAATTGTTACATGAAAGTCTTTTTTTATTAATTACTTATAATATGATTTAAAAATAAAATATGTATATGCTAAATTAAATAATATTCGGCATAAGATTAAAAAAATGTGATGGTTAATCATTGTTACTTTCCTTTTACTTCTTTCTAATTGCTTCTTTGGCTTTTATGTTTGACATTGAATTTTTTTTTTATTTCTTGAAAATATTCTCAAACATATATTTTTTTTGTTTCGGGGGATCTCTAATAAACGGCTAATAACCAATAATATAAAAAATTTCTACATAATATTTTATTTTGTTGATTATGATTTTTTTTACCCATCATAATGAAAAAAGTATACGACGTCGACGATGATGGAAAAAAAATGATTTTATTAAACAAAAAGTAAAAAAAAAATAAAATATATAAATTTAATTCTAATGTCCACATATACGAGCATGTTTGTCTCCTGACCCCCTCGGTAGCTTCCAAATAACATACCAAGAAAAAAAATTATTTGCGGCGCTCTTAGTCGCCATTTTGTATGACAGAAATAATTTTTCTTATAAACGATATAATAAAAAGTACAATTTTTTGTGTTTTTGTGATATTTTTCTTGTACGATTATTAAAATTATATATTTAAATAAAATTAACTAAAATTTGGTAGATTTTATTACTAAAAATATTGTTATTATATTTATTGATGTTTTTGAACATTGATGAAACTTTGAGGTTAGATTTTTACTTTGAATATATGTAAGTAGTCAAAGATTTATTACTTATTTTTGTGTTTTTAATTATTACTTACTTATGGTTTTTTTAGCTGAAGGGTTTTTTATTAGGAATAATTTAATTTTACACTGTAGGAAAATATTCAGACAGAATTGGTTCTATATATATACATACAATGTACTTACATATGTACCTCCATATATATTATATTATGTATATTAAATATTGGTGCCAGCGGTCTTGAAGAAAGTCGGTTTCGACCCATCAGTATCTGGCAATTTTGAGATGGTAGCCCAAATTAAAATATAATGGACTAGTTTTAACACAATTTTCGTATGATTTCTCATTAAACGTTACAGTAGAAGGAATCAAAATTATAGAAAAAGCTAAAATACAGCGTCTTACACTCGCTCTGGTAAATTATTTCAATAATTATTGTGACTTAATAAAGTTTATTGAAAAAAGGACTGCAACTTCTAGGTTTTTATTGCCTTATAAAATAGAAATTTATATAAAAATTTATAAATTTATATTTCAAACTTTGAATTTTTAAATAATAATTTATTTAATATTAATATAACATATGTATACCTATAAGTACTTATATATATTCAATTTTATAATTTTTATACTTATATTAATTTAAATGTTTAAAATTAATCACGATAAAAAAATTTTTTGTTGAAGGTAGTTGCTTAATAAAAATATTTATTTACTATTTTGACACTTTAAAGAATCATTTAGAATTAGAAGGGAAAGAATCATCGTCAAATAATCAATAATTTTCCATCAAATCTTTACGTTATATAGGTATTACTACATTATTTTTTTTATAAGTAGTTAATTTTTTTATTTGTCAACATGAACACTTATTATAAGTGAAGAAAAATCAATAATTAAATCGTATGATGGTAAAAAATATAATTTAGAATTTTATTTTTTAACACATAATGTATAAAACAACTTATATTTAAAAAAACTGTAATGAAATCATAGAATATAATAATGTCGTCTTTGTTGTAAAAAATTATTTAATTATGTTGTTAATGAGGTATAAAAGAAAAATTTGAACTAAGAAATTTTCAATGTATACCTATATAAATAAGTTATAAGTATAATTTCATTTTGTATATTTAATAATTGATTAAGTATTTTATTTTATTTACATATACATTATATGTGGAAAATTTAGATATTTAGAAAACTTATTTATATATTGTATGAGAGTTATCATTTCTATTTCTCTATTCTAATATATTTTAAATAAATCTACCCAAACCTATAAAAAATTATCATTTATATACTTATATACATATATGATTTGTCATTCTAATTCAACTCATGACGTGAAAAATAATATACCTAGCTATTTAATAATTGTATGAACTTTTTAAAGTAATAAAAAAATCAGATTCCTTTTAAGGATTTTCTGGTATATGTATATAAAGTTAATTTTTAAATTTCCATATCGTGACAAATTAACATTTTTTTCTGTTTTTGCTTTGGATTTATTTCAAAATATACTTAGTATTAAAAAATAAAGATATAGGTATATACATATATTGTTGCAACAAGTACGTAACAGTTGAGTTAAATAAAATAATGTATAATAATACTAAGCATATTCAAAATAATTTTTTAAAATGAAATTATAATAATTTCAGGTACATATAATTTTTTATTAAATATGCTTACTATTGCACCTTTATAATATTTAATGAAAAATGAAATTGATAATTTATCGTCATATACCTAGAAATAGTCTCCAATGGAGATATAATATACTAACTAAATATATGTAGATACTTTGTACATAGTAGCCGCGCGCGACACATCTTATACTTAAGAAGTACTTATATCAAAATTTTACGTAATTTGCTGTTAAATATTTTATCTTAAGCTTTTATATTTTATTTAGTTCTTAAAAAGTACTAAGAAGTATGTATACCTATACTTATAATAAGTAAAGAATGAAAAATATTAAAACTTTCGTTTTCAATTTATATACCATAAACAAAAACAAACATTTATATATAGTACTTATTTCTAAATTTTTATACTGTTTAAAACTTATAGTTAATTTTAAGTAATTAAATTATCTAAATATGAATTTTATTTGTTATAATACTTTTTAACACTTCGCTTCGTTGGATAAACTTAAATTCTTTTTAGATTGTATCGGTGTAGATTTTTCTCAATAGAGTAGGTAAATATATTATATAGTTAATTAGTCGGTATATAATAATGTAATGCTTAATTTCTAAAATTATATGGAATATAATTGAATATTATATTCTTATTGAGGAAATCACAGTAGCTTTGGTTTGCGTATAAACTTTATTAAGTATTTAATTTTATTAATTGCAACAAAGTATATTTAATTGTCGAATCATTTGTGTTACCAAATTGTGTACAATTTTGTCGTTAACAACTCATCGTAAAATAATTTATCAAATTTATTTTATCGTAATATAATATAGTTAGTTAAAGGTTAGTTAGTAAAAGGTTATTCAATTAGTAAAAACTATTTTCTCGTATGTTTATTTTTGCTTTACGACAAATTATTGAAAGATAAAAGGTGGTTTCTTTCGATAAAATTATTTTGCGATAAATTTTTATTGATGCTCCTCTTGCTGTCAAATATTCTAACTACTAAACGATTGATTCATACATGTCTATATTTTTTTATTTGTACAATTTTCACCAATATATCGATGAGGAATTAAACTTGAGTGTATCACAAGTCACAAGTGAATAAAATAACACTGACACTCGGACTCGTACATTAAAATTATTATGCAAATCAAAATGTAGTTTTTTTAAAATATTATACAATGTTTTTTTTAAATGGTAACAAATTAAAACGAAAATTGAAATTCATATTTTTCCATATGTTCCTTTTATTCGTTTTCATAATTGAAAAAAAAAAAACTATATTAATTCTTTTAGTAAAAAAAATCACGATAAAAAGAAAAATAAAACTTGATTTTTTTTTGTTGCTGAATATTCAAATTTTGTCTTTTAGGCGTGGGTGATTTACATTCTGTGACTGGTGGATGTGGTTTTACACTTTAATCGAACTAAAACGAAAAAAATTAAAAATTTATATTTTTTTTGAGTAAAATCTGAATAAAAAATATACAAATGAAAAATATACTTAGGTATACATATATATGTATATACATAATAAGAACTTACCTTACATATTTAAGAAAAATTTTGATCAATTTTATATTTCTCTTTTTTTTTCTTGTTTTATAAAAAAGTTACGCAACTACAGAAAAAGACGTTTTATTGTGATGTTTGAAGAATTTCGGAGTTCTATTTAAAATAATAGGAGTAATAATTTTTTTTACAACACGATGTAAAGAATTAAAAACAAAACAACTGTTGTTTTTTTTAATAACATTTGTGAAAATGTAAATTTATATTATATGAATGAAATATATGTAAATGTAATAACAAAATATAATAATAGAATGTATTAATTTATGCTAAAAAGCTGTTAACTTTTTAAATTATAACTTTTTAAGCTGAATTTAATTTTATTTTTATTTTGTTATACAAATATTCTCTATATATAGATACATAATATTAAGAGTTATGAAAGTAATTTTGATCTCCTAAATTATAAATAAAATGGGAAAAATATCTTATTAAAATGAAAATTGTATAAAAAAAAACCATAAAACATTAGAAAAAAAAAATTGTATACTAACAGACAAGAAAACGTACTTTTTTGTTCAATTTCTAAAAAATATTTAATAAATTTTTTAGACGTTTACGGACACGGTTTATAAGCAAATGAAGTATACTGTTTTATTTCAAGCCGCGTCCACTCCACATATGACATATACCGAACCCAACGATCCTTCGATCCAGATTCGGTATATTATATATGTGGGCGCCGGACGAACGAAGATTTATTCGTTCGCTGGCGAGCCATTTTTTATGGATCGCCAAAAAACGAACGTTCGTTCGGTCGTTCGTTCGCTGTAGATTCGCTGTACAAACATTACAAATTTGTACAAACCAAACATTCGCAAGTACAACGAACGAACGTTCGTTTGTCATTTGCTTACGAGTTTCGTCTTCGTGCTTACTATTCGAATTCTCACCGATTAATTTATAGAATGGGACAGGATCTCATTTTATGGATATCCTTTTTATAACATCTAAAATCTAAATATTCAAACTACAAATTTTCATATACTTATTAAAAAAAAATTTGCCTGTACTCTGTAGAAATCTTAGATAAGTACTTTAAAATTATCACAATAAATTTTTGTGTAGCTATACATTGTTTATTGTTGAAAATTTTCTTATTTTATTTACATTATTTTTCCTTATATAATTATTTAAATTTAATATTTTAGAGTTCTTCTAAAAAATGGAAATTTGATAATACCTATATTATGTGTTTAATTAAAAAGTTTTAAAATGTTTTGAATTACAAAAAGTTAAAAAGGATATAATATATATATGTATATGTTTTTTTTACGAATAAATATTATACTTATGACGTAAATTTTAGAAACATAAAAGAAGAATTTCATCATAACACAAAGGACATATTCATTCACATATTCCAATATGTTGATAAGTAATTTAATTGAAAAATTAATAGGCAACTTTATATTTTTTTTTTAAACATATTAGCTAACCAATATTGTTTTGCTTTTGCATACACAAGTAAAGTTAATCAATTTTCATTTTTATTAAATACTTACATTACAAAAGTATGCAACTGAGGGAAACTTTAGTAATTCTCTGAAACGAATTGAAATTTGTTGATAAACCTTCAGTTGTTTGACAATTACTACTACTAACTGATCTGAGTGATTTTTCTGCAATATTGAATTTAATTTATTATAACCTGGCTTCGCCCGATAAATCCAAGGTGAATATAGCACAGTTGGCCTGAAAATTGCAGCAACACTGACATTTGCAAAATATCACATTCACATCGCTACTGTTCAGCGTTTGGTAGGAGTTTTTCTCACAGATAGACAGAGCCATGTATATTTTCTGTTCAAAGAAAATATTATTTGAATAGCTTATGTGAAAATGACCTTTGGTAATATAATTTTGAAGAAAAATTTACAAATTATATAATTGGCTTTAAAATTCATATATGAAACAAATTTAAATAATATTCTACGAATTATAATTACAAATAAAATATAAATAATTGAAATTCATTTGTTTTTCATTTTTCAATTAAATTTTAATTTTTAATAAATAATTGTAATTTTAATAAGTAACATACATATATTATTTATTTATTTAATTATTCATTAATTATGAATTATAATAAATAAATGTAATTAAAGAATTAATAAATATTTTAATTTTGATAAAATATGTAAATTCATTAATAGATTTAATATAAATTAAATATTTTTAAAAATTGAATGCACCTGTAAAATTGGTTATCAAATTATTTTAAAATGGAAACTTTTTTCTGTATACTTTTGTTGATCTATTTTCAAATACGATTATTATACCACCGCAATGACAATTTTGTAGTTTGTCAACAATTTACGATAATTTTTTCCCGGTTTATGATTTGTAATAACATATAAAATTGTAAATTGTCACCTGTCGAATTTGCTGGAATAACTTTTCAAATTACATATATGTTAATTTTTTTGCATACCTATATATATATATGTAAAACGTTTTTTGAATATGTAAAATTTTGATGATAGACAGACCTTTACTAATCGGCTGACAAGAGTATTAAATAAATTAGACATAACCTTATGTAGTGTTAAATTCTCACAGTAAATACGAATATCTTTATATATTAATAACAAATAAGTTAAAACTTAAATTTTAAGAATGTTTAATTATTAATAAGTTTAAATAATTCAAAGTCAATAACATATAATTTTTATAAATTGTTCCATAACTATAGTATGAGCTAAAATATACTCTATTTTAATACACTTAATTTCAAAGATTTTCCTTTCATAAAATCTAATTTATCGCGTTTTATTGTTCCGTTTACTTCGAATTTAATTATTTAATTTGAATGATATAAAATTTTTAAAATTTTTTTTACAAAATCTATATACCACCAAATGCACACATACCACCCACTACATTTTTTAAATGTTAATCCAGATTCACTTTAGTTTAAATTTTGTTTAATAATTTCTTTTCTACATTATTATGTGTATAACACATTTTATAGTAAGTAACAATAATAATTTTAGCATTGGTAAGGAATAGAAACAAAACAACTTTTGATATTATGGTGAAAATTGAGGGTTTCATTTATGTGAACAACTTATATATATTTATTTTATTTTCTATTACTTTATTGTAACTTATGTATATGTAACGCTTTTTAATATAATGTATGTATATGTGCTTATATTATGTGGAGGGAAAACCTTTTGGGCTTTGACCCTATAAATTGAGTTGTATGAAAATGAAAATTTCAAAATTTATGCACATTTAAAACTAAAAATCATATTAAAGAAAGTACGTAAAATTATTATATATACACCTCTCATTACATAATGAAAAAAAAATCTATGGGGCAAAAAGGTATCTGAAGAATATTCCAATTAAAAATGCAATTCTATTCATAGATTAATTATAGTCTTCTTTCATTAGGGAAATATACTTAGTAGTTTCTATTTTTTTATATATATGTCATTAATAAATTATCAATTGAATAATTGATTTTTGTAATTTTATATTTTTAGAGCCTGCACTTCTTTTTAGAATGTCCTTTTGAATTACATTGATATCCGGCAATTTTAGTTATCTATATTTTTTTCAATAATGCTTAATTGCTTTGCATTATTTCTGTGCTTTTAGTTTCTTTGATTACTTTATTAATTTATTGAAAATTTATAAAATACTGTGTGCGATAACATATATATTATGTATGATGAATTTGTGTACCTTTAGTAAAAAATGAGATTCTAACAATGTTGTTGATAAGTTATGTTCTTTTTTTCTTTTTTAGTTAAACTTTTTCACTTTTCTACAACACGAAATCTATATTTTGTTTTTGTAGATGTGCTTGGATATAATATTAAAAAAACTTACTAGATTTCGGATTCCAATGATCTGAAAAACTAATATATATGAGAAAAACTATATCAAATTAAATGAAGAATAATTAAGACAACATTTTCATGGGGCAAACTCCAACAAAAAAAAAACTTTTTTATTATAATAAATGATGAAAAATAAAAATAATAATATCAGATGTGAACTTGACCTTATAAACAACTGTTTTATTAATATTATATAGAATATATATTTGTGACTATTTTTACATATATTTTATTAAAATTTCCTTGAATAAATAAATATATATATAGAGAAAAAAAATCACCCTCATATACATATATAAAGATAAATAAAAAATCAATAAAACTCTAATAATGCCATTTTTAATTTATCTATTTTTTTTTTATTCTTTCAGATATCGCCAACTTTACATCATAAAATTTATTTGCAATCGAATTAATTTCGAGTGTGCAAAATTTATTGGGACAATTGGGAAATTCATTAAGTTCTCCTTTTTTTTCAACAAGTAAATAAAAAAGTGAAACTGGAGAACACAAAAATATCAGCACGAATTTGATAATATAATTAAACTATTTTATATATCAATGTTTATAAATAAATCAATTAAAAAAAATAAACCATAATTCATCTCATCAGCACACATTGTCAAGGTCTCCGAACAACTATATATGATAACATCATCATTATATTTGAAATTAAATTATTTTAGAAGTTGCATTATTTAAAAATAATAAAGTAAATCAGTTAGAAAAAATTGTGCCATCTTAAATTTGTCTTTAAAAAAAAAAAACGAACTTCATCTTATAAACCAAAATATTGCAAGAAAATTAAAAAAAAATATATAAAAGCATTAAATCGACGAATTTCACAGAATATTTTAATAATTAAAAATAAAACCAAAAATAATTAACTAATTACTAGTAATCTAATTATATAAATAAATGCAATAAGCTAAAAGAATCCCTCCAAAAAGAAGAAAACGATCTATAAAAATAAAAGGTAAATATAAAAAAAAAAACTTTATAATCTTTAAATAAAATATATTTTATAATTATTTAATATATTATATATTTGTAGAGTTATCTGGAAACCCATTCACCCTTTCATATTTTCCATATTTTTCTTCTTCTATAAACAAATATCGTTGTTTTAAACTCGTATTAGTTGAGGGCAAAAAGATAATTTGAAATCAACAACAAAAAAAAAACAACAACAACAACAACAACAAAGTGCTGAAAAAATGTCTTCGGGAACATTTGTTGATCGAATTGACCCATTTGCCAAGCGCTCATTAAAAAAGAAAAGTAAAAAATCTCAAGGTTCATCGAGATATAGAAATTCACAAGATGTTGAATTACAACAATTGCCACCGTTAAAAGGTAAATATAATAAAAAAAAAATGATTGATTACAATAATTATAAAATAAACTTATTTAATAATTTAAATGTATATAAATAAATAAATAATTTTCATTATAATTCTTTATAGCCGATTGTTCTAGTTTAGAGCAGGAGGATTTATTTATACGGAAATTACGACAGTGTAGCGTATCATTTGATTTTATGGATCCGGTGTCAGATTTAAAGGGTAAAGAAATTAAACGTGCTGCCCTTAATGATTTATCGACCTATATAACTCATGGTAGGGGTGTATTAACGGAACCTGTTTATCCAGAGATTATTAGAATGGTAAATAAAATAAAATCAATAATAATAATTTAAATCCTTATTTATAATTTTAGTTATATATATGTAGATTAACAACGAAAACATTTTTTAAATTGTAATATACTAAATGTCTTACAAAGTTATAAGTTTGATTAAAATTTAAGTTACTGCATATTTAGTATATAAAACAATGAATTTCATTAATAGGATTTTGAATAATTGAAAATATTTACACAATTCAAGCTGAAAAAAATCATAATAATATTTTTATATATATAACAATAGTGTAGTAACTATAGTAAATTGCAACATAAAAATAATGTGTCAAAATATTACTTATATCCAGAAATATATTAAAATTAAAAAAAAAAGGAATCATTGATGAAGAAAATCATTGATGAAGACTTTTCTAATATTCAATTTTCTGATCAAAAGACTCACAATCGAAATTCTCCGATAGAGACAAATTTGGTATCTATCGACACCAAATTTTAATTATAACAAAACTATCCAAACTAAATTGAAAAAATCTTTTAATTTGCCCAAGTTAGCAAAAAATATTTAATTTGTTGCCCAAGTTAGCCTGATATTTATGTTTTATTATATATGAAATTAAAGGTTGAAATCTCTATTTTCAGAATCTATATGGTTTTATTTGTACTATATTTCTTTACTATATTTTAGTTTTCCCATTGCCATTATCAAAAAAAATCGAGTCAGGTGATAGTACTATATATTTCTACATACAAATGTTTAGCTAAACTTATTATGTAGCTTTAACTTTGATCTTAAACTTTTTCGGTTGCACAATTGAAAAAATTGTGATTCAAATATGAAGAATCTAGATTTGCTTATTGTAACTCCTGGATATATATTAGCATTTTATAGTATTAGATCTATTGTGTGATCAAATGTATCAATTTGAAAAATGTAATTTAGATATATTGTAATATTTTTTTTTTATTTGTTTATTTTGTGTTGCACAATATGTATGTATATGATATGATATATGTATATTTAGATATATTTTTCCACATTATTTTAAAATTAATCAATATTCTTTTTTTATATTATATATATTTTTTTTTAATTTTAGATATCTTGTAATCTGTTTCGTACTTTACCTCCAAGTGAAAATCCCGATTTTGATCCTGAAGAAGATGATCCCACTCTAGAAGCATCATGGCCACATTTACAATTAGTTTACGAGGTATTTTTGAGATTTCTTGAATCTCAAGATTTTCAGGCAACAATCGGTAAACGCGTTATTGACCAAAAGTTTGTCTTACAAGTAAGTTTTTTTTATAAACATAAAATTTTATAAAGTTCTCATTAAAATATAACAAATATTTTCTTATCAGTTATTAGAGTTATTCGATTCTGAAGATCCACGGGAAAGAGATTTTCTTAAAACAGTTTTACATCGTATTTATGGGAAATTTCTAGGATTACGCGCTTTTATACGAAAACAAATCAATAATATATTTTTGCGTTTCATATATGAAACAGAGCATTTCAATGGTGTTGGTGAACTTCTAGAAATTCTTGGAAGGTAAAAAAAAATTATAATAAACATACATTCTTTGAAATTACCATTTTTTTTGTAGTATAATTAATGGTTTTGCATTACCATTAAAAGCTGAACATAAACAATTTTTGGTTAAAGTTTTATTACCATTGCACAAAGTAAAATGTTTATCATTATATCATGCTCAGTTAGCATATTGTATTGTACAATTTCTCGAAAAAGATGCATCACTAACGGAACCAGTTGTTCGTGGTTTATTAAAATTTTGGCCCAAAACATGTTCACAAAAAGAAGTTATGTTTTTGGGTGAAATTGAAGAAATATTAGATGTTATTGATCCACCACAATTTGTTAAAATACAAGAACCATTATTTCGACAAATTGCTAAATGTGTATCAAGTCCGCATTTTCAGGTAAATTTACAATACATGTACATACAAAGAAATTATCAGTAATAATTTATAAAAAAAAAGTATTTATAAATATTATTTGTTTTTTTTTTTGTAGGTCGCTGAGCGAGCTTTATATTTATGGAATAATGAATATGCAATGTCATTGATAGAAGAAAATAATGCTGTTATAATGCCAATAATGTTCCCAGCTCTATATCGAATTAGTAAAGAACATTGGAATCAAACAATTGTAGCATTGGTTTATAATGTTCTTAAAACGTTTATGGAAATGAATTCAAAATTATTTGACGAATTAACTGCTAGTTATAAAGCTGAAAGACAAAAGTGAGTTTTTCTTTAGTATATTCTATTTTGTCTATTTTAGTAGTTTTTTTGCTTTGTTAAATTTCTCAGCTTCATTTATTTTTCTATAACAAATTTTATATAAATAAAGTAAGAAAAAAAAAATTATATATAAAAATTTAAATTGTAAATTTTTGATTTATAAATTACACCAAAAATACATATATATATATATATTATAATTTACTCTTATTTATTACCAATAATATAATACAAACAAATGCTTTGAATATGAAAATAAAGTTAAATTTTTCAAAAGATAATATTTTTTTACTGAAGGGAAAAATTGATTATATTATATATTAATAATTATAAAAAGTTATTTACAAAAAATTGAAATTAATTTCAGATAGAATTGTTATATATATATATTAAATTTAATTTTAAAATTTGATCCCATAACCTTAATATTTCCTAATCATACACAAACAACTGTGTGCATTCGTCAATCCATCAAAAAAATCAGTAACAATTTTTATTCAGCAACGATTTATTGGTGCCGCCAGTTAATATAATAAAAAATAAAATAAAAAAATAAATTAAAAAAAAATCCTCTTAAGGAAAGAAATAGAAAAATTATTAATATGAATTTAAGGTCTGATACACTTTTGTTTCAGATATATAATTTTTCACAACAATATAAATTGAAATAATTAAAAATATATCAAAATTGTATTAAAAAATAATTATTTTGTGTTTTTTGAACTATTTTAAAATAATAAACACATTTTCAACTGCAGTTCAAAATTGAAGTCTCTTTTTTATTATAGTAATTAAATAGTAACAAGAGGACAAAAAAATAAAAAAAATACACTATGAATATATGAGTAGTTGTTTCCTCTCTACACATCAATTAAAATTATCATTTCGCTAAGGGCCTACAAAAAGTGAATTGTTATAATGTTTCATCAACATGTGAGCGAAAAAAAAAATTGTTCGATTTAAAATCGTGTTAGTAATTTATAATTAGTTATATAAGTAAAAAATGGAAAACAATATAATATTTAAAAACTTTAATATTTAAGGCAATGTTTAAGTATAACATTATTTAGTTAAAAGACAATTATTAGTTAATTTAATTTTTTTCTTTAAATTATATTTTATTTTTGATTAGAAAATTAGTAAAAATTGTTTTGTATATATAATTCACATAATTTAAGTTAAATTTTCCTGATTTCAAAATATCCATGTTGAAAATAAAGATTTTTATTTATTTATTTATTCACAACTTATGAATTTATATTTTTTACTTCATTAAAAACTTAATTTTAATAATATACAAAAAGAAAAAAAGATCATACCAGGATCACATACAGATTTTTTTTTTGTTTTTTAAACAAATTTAAGTTTTCCGTATTTTTCATAATTTTATTTTTCAAAATAATTTTTTTGTGTTCCAGAGAAAAAAAACGAGAACGAGATCGTGAAGAACTTTGGAAAAAATTACACGAATTAGAAATAACACGATCAAAAAATCGACCATTATCAAATGATACAGGCAGTGGTATTAGTATTTTAAATAATTCATCAACATCAACAATAATTGGTGGATCACAACAACAACAACAACAAAATTTAAATTCTCAACATCAACAAAATAATCACCAACAACAACAACAAAATAATACAACAACAAATCAAAATATTATACAACAACAGGCAGGAATAATAAGTGGTGTTGGTAGTAATATAGGTCAACAACAATCATTATTATCTGGTGGTGCCAATAATTCTGGTACTATTAGTGGTGTTGGTGTTAGTGGATCAATAAATCTAACAAATCAAGGTTTAAATACAGCAACTTCATCTACTAATAATACAAGTTCTTCGGGTGCTGGTAGTGTTGCTATTTCAGCGACAAAGTGATGTAGTACTGATTAATAATCATCATCGTCATTAATAACATCTTCTTTAAATACCCGTCCCACAATATCCACAACCTATTCCTCCTCCACCACCACCTCCTCTTCCTCTTCCACCTCTGTAATGACAAAGACATCAAAATCGTCTTCTTGCATTAAAAATTTTACATAAAATTTCAAAAATAAGAACTCAGAAATAAAAATATTATTATTATTAATATTATTAAATTAAAATAAAACTAGAAATAAATAAATAAATAAATAAAAAAAAGAAAACAGGAAAAATGTTTTTAAAAAATTGAATACAAAACAAAAAGAAGCAAATTAAATAATAATAAATTGTGTTAAACAACTAAAATAATTTAATAAAATATCTACGAAAATTATATAAAATTTATGCAGAAAAAAAAAAATATTTATTTGCTGAGAATACAACAAAAACAAAATCTTTTATTTAAATAAAAAGAAAACAAACAAACCAAAATTTCATTTAATTAAAAAAAAAACAAATAATAATTAAAGTTATTATAAATATTAAATATTAAATGAGGTTATAATAATTATATAAAAAAAATTATATATGGAAAAATTATTAAAAAAAAAATAATAATAAAAAATATTTACCTCTAAGGAATAAAAAAAAACCCACTAATCCTAAATAAAATTTAATTCTATATTCTACATAATCTATATATATATATATATATACATATATATATATATATATATATATAATTACACAATAAAAAAGGAAAATATGTATTTATAAAATATATATATATATAATAAAAAATAAATTATATAGTAATTAAAATGAAAAAATAATTTTTAAATTTAGCCAGAAATTTGTTTTTTTTTTAAACTCTGAATAACAAAAAAAAAAAAAGAGAAAAAATATTATTATTTCTTTTTAATTTGTAAGTTTATGAAAGATATATATTTAATATATTGATTATATAAAATCAATTTCATTTTGTAATTTTTTCCCGTTGTAATAGAAAATTAATCTTGTTAAAATAATTCTTTTTTTTTCTTTTTTTTTAATATTAATCATTTTCCTTTCTCTGTTCCTGTTTTTATATATATATATATATTATTATTATTTTGCATTTAGGTTCTCATCAATAAATTTCTATATTTTTTAAATATGAAAATGAAGTCAAATATAAGCAAAAAAAAAAATTAAATTGGTAGATACAAGAAAAAAAAAATATAATAATAAAAAATTATAAAAAGGATATACTTATTTTATTAATTATTTACTATTATTATTGTTTAATTTAATTAAAGAAAGAAAGATAAATAAAATATTATATTATAAAAAGCAGAAAAACCAAGAAAAACGTGTTACAAATTTAATTATATTTTTTTTTATTTAATATATTCAAAGCTTTATGTCATATATAGTAAAAACCAGAAGGTGGGGAGGTGGTATTGCGTTAAAATTATTTGTGATTAATTACAAAACACAATGGTGATCTGGATTTTTTTAACATCCGAAATGTTCGAATTACCAAAATTGATCCGAAATTTAGTAGTTGGAACATTTCGGATGTTAGAGAATCAGGACCAATATATAATAGAATTGTGATAGATGATAGTCATGAATCACTTTACGTAATATTACTTTAGGAAAGTGCAGAAAATTATATTATATACATCGTCACATTTAAATTGCATTCGTTTTTTCAGTTTTTTTTATTTATTTAAGTTTAAGTTGTTTACATCTCTCAATTGGAATAAGATGTACATTAAAAGAATTTATTATATTTATGTGTATATTGAGTTTTTGGGATAATATTAAATGGAGTTTATAGTTTTCAAATAATAAAATGTATCGTTTATTCTACATCTTTTATCTTACTCTCGAAATTTACTTTATTTTCATATTCTGATGGAGGGGACAGAATTAAATTGGTTATTTTAAATTACATTTTTATGGTTTTAAATATAATTATGTCTTTTTTTTAAACTAAATTAAATTAAAATATATTTTCTATTTTTCTCTATATGTTGTGTGTAATTTTTGTTTGAATTTATCTCTCAATTTTCATAATCTTTATTTATTTTCAGCCCATCTAATTGTGATTAAAAAAAAAACAAGTCTTTTTTTTCGTTCGTCAATATTATAAAATAATTGGATTTCTTATAATTCTTGGTTTATGCAGTTTTTTACTTCAATTTATTTGTTCTTATATAATTAATTAATTTTGTAAGTAATTAATTTATGAAACTAAAAGCTAAAAAAATGCCAATTTTTATTATTGTAGTTTTTTTCTTCCATTTTTCTATTGTATATATATATATATATATATATATAAAAGTATTTTTTTGACTGTAGATCGCTTGAATATTTAGTTTTTTTTTACGAAATTTGAAGGAAATTAGTATATTTTTCTTAAATTTATTTTTTTACGTGCTTTTATTTTTCATTTAAAAAAAAATATAACAATTATAAAATCGCGAAAAATAAAATCTTAGTAAATATTAAATTTAATTTTGATTTTGCTTTTTGTTTTTCCAAAAAAAAAAAAAAAACTACACACTTGACTGTCCATTTATAGAAATCTTATTTACTTGTTGTCTATAAGCAAAAACTTTTTAACTAAAATCAATAACAATATTATATTTTCGATAATAAAATAATTAAATAAAATAAAGAAATTATTATGATTAATTTTAAGGTCAATAAATAAATTTGTATTATGTATAAAAAAAAATAAATTCTCTTTAAATTATTAAAAATTTTATTAAACCAAGAAAAACACTAAAAATAAAATTTAACTTTAAAAAATTATTATTACAAAAAAACGTAAAAGAATGAAAATAAAATCATCGTTTTTGTTTTTAAAAGAAAAATTAAATTTGAAAAAAAAAAATAAATAAATATAATTTCAATTTATATTAATTATAGTTTTCTTTGTACATTATTAAGGATTATATAAGTAGTAATTAGATTTATATAAAAGAAATATATATTTAAAAAAAGCTGAAAAAAAGAATTTAGGTTTATGTGAAAAAAAATAAAAAATATTAAAAAAAAAAAAAATTAATTATAGAATTTATGCATAGCCGCAATAAAATATAATAATAATAATAATAATAATAAAAAAGCCAGAGATACCTACATAAAATTAATCCAAAATTAAAAAAAAAAAATAAACGTTAAAATATTAAATTATTCATTATATTATCTGGATAAAAACGAGAACAATTTTGATATTCATAAATTTTAATTATACATATATTGGAAATGAAAAAACACACAAAAACCTAAAAAAAAAAATAAAATTCTAGAAATTTTAATTAATATTTTAGATTCAGAGAATATTTAAAATAACACATAATTTTTTTTTTTTTAATTTCGCTGGACATTATTTATTTTTTATTTCAAAATTTATTCCGTTCATCCTCGTTATGAGTCAACTAATAATTCAAATAAACGGAAAACCTTCATATTTCAAGTAAAATGTGTTCATCGAGAATATAATGTCTTTAGGCGGAAACAGAGATTACACAGTCAAGTAAAATTTTTGTCCTTTCTAAAAAAACTTTTATGATAATATAAAATAACAGCATTTGAAAGTTATAAAAAAATAACAGCAGTTAAGTGCGAATTAAAACGAAAATGTTTAAATGTAGTTTTTTCTTTCAAAATTTTATTATTCAATTCTAATTTTATTTTGTCAATATATTTCGAGCATACGAATTTTTGTTTATATTGATTTAAAATCACCGATGTAGAGTAATCTCGATATGGACTGACTTAATTTTGACTCATTCTTTCATTTTGTATATATATTATATACTAGTACAATAAAAATATCAAATTAATTTTTCCTTGTTCAAAAGAAAATCATCATCTAAAAAAATGTTCAAAAAAAAAAACCTTTTTTCATAGAAATTTAAAATAAAAAAAAATACTGCGATAAAAACTCAACACAAAAAGCATTAAATTCATATTCTAATCAAACAAAAAAACTTAAAAAAAAGCATTAAATATTAAAATTGTCTTATAAAATAAAAACATACAAAAAAAAGGTAATTTTTAAGGTTTATATAAGAAAATAAATAAAAAATATTAAAACAAACAAACAAAAAAAAATTATTATAAAAGTTTTTTTTTTGTAGAAAAACTCAAGCATTGCATTAAAATATTTATATATATATAAAAGGAAAAAAAAACTAGTTGACTAAATATAATAATAAAAAAAAATAGTGCATAACAAAATAATGAATTAATTGTCATAAAAATTATAAAAATTATTTTAAATATTTAAGTAATAAAGAAGAAAATTATTTAAATTGTAAATGTTGTTGTAGATTTACAATATAATTCAAAATAAAATGAAAAACAAAATAATATTGAAAAAATGAAATAAAATATGAAAAAAATTAAAATAAAATAATTATTAAATAATATAAAAACAAAAGTAATAATTAAAAAAAAAACAAGTAAAATAAATATAATCTTACTATAGATTATTCTTTAAAAAAAAAAGGTATATTTTTGATTAATTAGATTAAATGTATCAGCACTAATTTCTTTCGGTTTCCTTTTCCCTTCTACCTTTCTCTGCTATATTTTACTTGAACAATTAAAAGTCAAAGATATATTAATTTTTTTTTTTATTTCTTGAGTTTAATTATAAAATTTTAAATTATAATCTTTATTATTATTAATTGATTAAGTTTGTTTGTATCATAATTATTATTATTATTATATATGAAAAAGAAAATTAATTAACATAAAAAAAAAATTACAAAAAAAAAGAAAAATTGTTTGTTATGTATTAATTCCTTGGAAACACCTTACGAAGTGCTATAAATATAAAGGATATTGTATATTGATCATATTTTTTTTATTTAAATTGAAAATAAATCGATGGTTCATGGGATTTTCGGAAAAAGACCAGCTCTTTGTTTCCCTTTAAAAAAAATCATGACTTCGTGGAGTGCACCAGAGCCCGTCTCCTAATTGAATTATTCAAATAAATTTGACATTCCATTTTTTTTTTGTTTATTCACAGGGATTGATCAACATTTTCATATATATTTGTTGAAATGTATATATTATATAAAATAGAATGTGATTTGTTTGTCTTAAAATATGATTTTAATTGAAATAAATTAATGTATGTATACAATATATAACTGAACTATAAGTTATAGATATAGATTATATAAATTTATTTATTTCAATTAAAATCATATTTTAAGAATAAAAATTTCCTAAAGTAATTTCCCGCGCTTTTTCTAATATATCTAATATTTCATATCAAATAAATAATAATATAATAATTACAATTTTGGCAATGAAAATATTAAAATATCCTACGTATATTTTTTTAGATTTATAATCAGCTGGGTATTTTTCATTTGAGAAATTTTTCTAATTTTAGAAAAACAATATTAAATCGAGCACGACTAATAAAAAGCTTTTTCTTATATACATATCTAGCATAGCATAGCATAGATATAATAATAAAGACCACATGATTTTCTAGTAGGCAATATAATTTACTAGTATAAAATATAAAATTGCATTTTTTGAAAGTCCTAAGTCGAATGTTATTCATCAGTTGGTTTTCAACGTTTTAAGCGGATCGTAAAGCTCTTTTGTTTTGATTAAAATAAATAAATAAAATAATAATATATATAAAATCATGGTAGCATCGTTGTACCACTAGATTTATAGTTTATAATTTTTTAAATTATTATTTTTTTATTTTTTTTTAACTATTAAAAATTTATATTTAAATATGTCATTATTATACTTGGATTTTATAGCTGGAAGTATAGGAGGTGAGTTATTTAAATATTTATTGAAAAATCAATTATAATCAATTATGAAGCAAAATAATATAATGTAAATGACGCAATAATATAAGAAAATTATGGAAAACTTTTAATCATATTTACACAAAGTTTTTAAAAAAATAGCTTTTTTATATATATACCTATGAACGTATATAATATTATTTAATAATATCGTTTAAAAAAAAAAAGTATCGCGAAATAATTTTTATATTTTTTTGAAAAATTTCTAAATTTAAAATTAAATGTCTCGCCGACCGTGAAGTAATTTTTGTATATCTCTCTAGATTCGTTTTTATTTTATTTAAAAATAATTAAATAAATATATTTAACTTGAACTTATGATATGCGCCTTATAATTTAGTAAATATTTGTAAATAAATGGGTAAAAAAAAACTTTTAAATTTGTATTTATATTTTAAAGGTGCATGTGGAGTATTAGTTGGTCATCCTTTGGATACAATTAAAACATGGCAACAAGCATCAAATAGTCGTGTCGGAACTGCTATGAATCAAATTATAAAAAGGAATAATGGGGTAAACCACTATACTAATTATGTATATAAATTTTTGTTTGTTTAAATATTTTGATTTTCATTATTGAAAGTATATTTTCAATCAGTTGTGAATTTAAAACATTTACATAAATATATAGATACACTTATGTTTATTTTCAGATTAAATTAAATTAATCATTTTTTACAATAAACATGTAGAATAAACATATTTCAAATTGAATTAAATCGTCTCTGAAATTTAATATTAAACGTTTTTAAAATTGAATTTATGTTAATGGTTTTCAAATTTTTTAAACATTTTGGAATTTGAAATTAAATATTACACTAAGCTAGTTAACGTGGGTGGATACGAGGCATTATATATGTTAATTTCTTATAATACTACTCTCATAAATTTAATTTCAAAATATAATATAAAACCCAGCTAATAAAACATTCGAATTTTCTTCATTCAGATCATATTTTTTGTTTGTTTTTTACCTTATATTTGAAAATTTTAATTAAATTTATAGTAATACGAAAACAACAACTCTTTTAAGTTTAATGGTTTTTATAGGGGTATGCTCTTTCCATTGGTAACAACAGGTGCAATTAATTCCATACTTTTTGGTGTTTATGGTAATCATTTACGGCAATTACAAAAAATATGCCATAGTGAATATCAAATGGAGCAATTAGAATATCAGCACATATTTTGGGCTGGATCTATTGCAGGATTTGTTCAATCAGTTGAGCTAATAAGATATTTCTCAATTTCAACAAAATATATTGAATATTATAATTATTAATTTCAGTTTATTGCTTGTCCAGTTGAATTAATTAAAGTTCGGTTGCAGACTCATTCATGTTAGTGTGTTATATAAAAACATCAATTTTAATCATAATTTTGATCTTTTTTAAAAAAAAAATTATTTGTTATAATTTGTAGATTATAATGATTATTTACTTGGACAAAGAAAGACACCATTTAAATTATTCAAAAAGATATTGAAATATGATGGAATATCTGGATTATATCGTGGACTAATTCCAATGATGTTTCGGTAATAATATTAATTACAATATATATGGCTATTTTCAGTTTATATAATCATTTTAATTATTTAGAGATGTTTTACCATATGGAATTTATATGTTAGCGTATCAAAAAACAATGAAATTCTTGGATAATTGTGATTTTATAAAAAGACAACGACAACAAGATATAAAATCAAATGGAAATGTGGGACGAGAAACTAAAGTTGAATTTGTCATATCTATTTTAGCTGGAGCATGGGCTGGTATATTATCATGGGTTTGTGTTATACCATTTGATGTTGTTAAAACAGTAATGCAAGCCGAAGAAAATGCAAAATATAAAAATATTCGTCATTGTGTGAAAATTAATGTTGCGGTAAGTAAAATATATGTTAACAAATTATACCTACCTGTAATAATCATTTTTCATTAATATTTTTAGAGATATGGCTGGAAAAGTTTATTTCGTGGCAGCTGGATGTTAGTAGTTCGTGCAATTCCTGTAAATGCAGCTACATTTTTTGGTTATGAATATTGTTTAAGTTCGTGTCAAAAAATTGTTGGTGTACAACATAATAAATTTGCTTAAATTAAATAAAATAATTATGACTTTTAATTATTCTTTAGTTCAATTATTATTTCTGAAATTTCTTTATTAAATTTGATACCAAAATTTTCTCGTTACGTTTTTTTTTAAATTACATATAATAAATTTCTTGCGGTATGCTGAAGTGAAAATTTAAATTTGCTAACGTTATTTTTAATTTCAATTTTTTAATGGAGTGCGTTCAGAAAAAATGAGATGAGTTGAGTCTAGCTAGAGTAGAGTGTAGAGTAGATGTTGGAGAGTATAAATAATAATAATCATTTCCATTTATATATCATAAAAAAGTGAAAGTCTCAATTTTGAAAGCATCCTTAAATAAGAAACTCAAATTATGATTATGATATTTTTGCTTATTTTCCATTATTTTTTTTATTTTTAGTATTTATTTTTTACCCGCGAAGTCAGATGATAGGGAAAATATTAGAACATAATACATAATTAGCAATAGAAAATTTTCGCTAATTTTTTTAATATTTCTAAAACGCAGATAAATAGTAAATAATACGTACTAAATAAAAATCTTAATTGCCTTGTGTATTTAATTATTTTTTAAGTTGAATGGAATAGTTATAATTTGCTGTGGAAAAAATGAAATTTTCACTTATATACCACAGTCTTCTTCTGTGCTATTAATTTTTCATTGATTGAATTTGTTTTGATATTCTAATTAATTAAGTTTTATTGGTAATTTTATAACATACAATAAGAAAAATGTCATCATTAAAGGTAGCGGTCAGGGTTCGTCCCTTTAATAACAGGTTTGTTTAAAACTTAAGTATTTTTCATAATATAAGCACAAAAAATTAAAAATTTGGGTTTTCTTTTCTTTGTTTCCAAATTTAACCCACAAAAACAATAAGATACATTTTTGACATTATATTATGATGATAGTTTTTCTTTACTTTTGCTCCCCACACATAATAAAATGAAATGAAATGTATCGTTAATTTATCACATCAATAATCTAAATTTAATCAAAATGTATTGATCATATTTATTGAATTTTTAATCGAAAATGTTATATGTAAATTTTTGAAAATTTTCTCAATCATTAAAATATTTTATATGGACATTACATACCTAATCTTATAGATTTCGTAATATATTTTTTGAATAAAAAAAAAATTATTAAAAGTTACAATTACTTTTTTTTTTTACTTTTCTCCTATGATGATGATGTCATATTTTTTTTTCATATACTTTAAACTTTAAATAATCATAAAAATATATAAATATAAAACAAAACACGATCCATCATCGTCATGCTTTTTGGTCAAAAATATTTATATTTTTTATTTCTTGTTAATTTTAACTTCTTTGAGATAAAATTTCAATATTTTTTATATGGTATATAGTTTATCTACCTACCTTCATAATGTAATGTAACCAATTCAGTATTTTTTTTTTGTAAAAAAAATTATTATTTCATCTAAATTGGTTTAAAACTTTAAAACCATACCAAAGTTTAACAATTTCAGGTCATTTATTATATAAAATATTACAATAACATTAGTATTTTTGTTTGTATATTTATAATTTCATATTGAAACAATTAATATTGTTTAATGTGCTTATTAATAGTTGCATGCAAATTGTTGTTTAATTTTTTAATTTTTATAATTCCTACTTTGATTTTATGTAACTACGGAAATTTAATAAATGGGAGTATAATTTGTAAACACAAAATCAACAACAAAAAGCAATTTTATCTATGAATTCTTTAATTTTTTATTTATTTTGTTGGTTTTAAAATGTCTCCAAAGATGAAAACGGAAACATTTCAAATTTATGTATATAATCATTACTATTTCATACAATTTTTTATAGATAATTTATAAAAATTGATAATTATGTTCGTAATAAATATGTTGTTGTCTTGTTAAAAATAAGAAAAAAAATATTATATTTAAATACAGATTTATGAAAATAACATAAAAAATTATAATTCTACCTAAGTCAATATTATTAGTAAAGCATTATACATTCATATTTATAAAAAAATTAAAGAATATTATATTTCATAAAAGAATTTTATTGTCATTATTTAATAGAAATTTGGTAGAATTTCCACATTTTATTATAATATACCTACATTTTTTTAGTTACTTGTCTTCGGAATATATAAAAGTCAAAATTACTATACTTAAATCTTGATTAATTTTATAAGTATTTACTTTGGTCCAAGGTTTATTTATATATGAAAGTTTAATTCAACACTTTTAAAATAATAATATAAAAAAGTTTGGTATATACATTGTTAAAATATCTATTAAGATGTAAAAGAATTTATTTAGTATGACTCATTGGCTTAAGGCCGAATATTTTTAAAATGTGATAAACTTTACATTATCTTTCTAGTTTAAGTTCAATATAGTTATGATTAATAAAATTTTTAGTATCAAAAAACTCAAAAAATTATGCAATTAATTAAATTCTAATGAGCATTTTATACAGTATATATTTTCAGACTTTATTTAATCATTAATGCTTTTTCAGAGTATTGTTTTGCTTTAATTTTGGTCTTAACATAAAATTATACAGTCCCTACAATTTATAATTGCGCACGACTCAAAAGTAAAAATATAGAAGCTTTTGACCAAAATTATCCATTAATCTGTCAATAGTTTCGCAAATTGTTAAATTAAATATCTCATTCAATTCAAGTTGTAGCAAATTACTAAATTACTATTTTTTTTATTTCCAGGGAATTAGATTTGGATGCTTTACAAATAGTTGAAATAGACGGTAAAAAGACACGTTTAAATAAACCAAAATTATTATCAATACGTGATTCTGGTCGAGATAATTTTCATGATTTTACATTTGATTATTCATATTGGTCATTTAATGAAAAGGATAGTCATTTTGTTACACAGGAAGAAGTTTACAAAGATCTTGGTACAGATGTAATCGATTGCGCATTTCAAGGTAAAAATTCAATAGTAACAATATTAATCTTATGTACTTATATAAATAAAAGTATTTTTTTTTAAATTTTAGTTCATATTTATTACGATTTTTATGACAAAATTTGTAATATAATATGGGAAAAAAAAAGAAAACTCATGTTATTTCTGAAATATTTATTCTTTGTATATATTTAAAATAATTAAACTGTTTTTATTTTATACGGCTGTTGCCCTTGCGGTATAGTTTGTAATCAATGCCTCTTTTACCTGGTTGTTTAGTCGTTTTACGCTTATTAATAATGCGAACACAGTCAAGTTATGTAGAATAATAAAAAATTGGATCACCTAAATTGCACTTTTATTGTGCAACATAATATAGCCATGCATTGAAACTTTTTTAATTTTCTATTTACAAATCATTGAATTGTTTCAAGTATTTTGATCCCTGTCGGAAGATTATAATTAAAAATATTGTTTATTATTGTTGATTATAAAAGAAAATTATATAATATTTTTGAAATTTGATGTTTTATATGGCATAATTTGTATTATATAAAAATTTATATACATAGATGAGCAACAAGTGGTGTACAAAATCGTGAATTAGACATGGAATTTCTAAACTCATATAATTTTCTTACTACTCAATAATAGATATATGTAATTATTTTGAATATATCCACAATAATGATTTTAATTATTATCGATTCAAAATAAATTCGTTAAATTTGTGTAATTAATATATCAATATTATTAATTGTTATTTCTAAAAAATTTTTAGGTTACAATGCTTGTGTTTTTGCATATGGTCAAACTGGTTCGGGTAAAACTTTTACAATGATGGGTGCACAAGATAATCCCGGTCTAATACCAAGAATTTGTCAAGAATTATTTGCACGTATGCGAATTGGACAGGAATCTGGAACTGGATATAAAACTCATGCTAGCTATTTAGAAATCTATAATGAGCGTGTTAAAGATTTGTTAGGTCCTCAAACAAATGGACATGGATTACGTGTTAGAGAACATCGTGATCTTGGACCATATGTAGAAAATTTGTCACAACATGCTGTTTCTGATTTTGAAGAAATTCATGTGAGAATAATTAGATAATTTTTTTGTTTTTCAATATCATATATATGTATTTTACTTTATTATAGGAATGTATTATTCGTGGAAATATTCAACGTACTACAGCTAGTACCAATATGAATGATACGAGCAGTAGAAGTCATGCAATATTCACTATAACATTTGTTCAAGCAGTTTTCATGAATGATATGCCAAGCGAAACTGTATCAAAAATTCATTTAGTAGATTTAGCTGGCAGGTTTGTTGAAGAAAATTTATTTAATTATATTAATTATAATGAAATTGTACAATTTTGTAGTGAACGAGCAAATGCAACTGGTGCAACTGGTCAGCGATTAAAAGAAGGTGCTCATATTAATAAATCTTTAGTAACTTTAGGTAGCGTAATATCAGCATTAGCAGAACAAACAAGTCGCATTGATGCACATAACAATAAACGAATCCTCTATGTACCATATCGTGACTCTGTATTAACATGGCTATTAAAAGACAGTTTAGGTGGTAATAGTAAAACTATTATGATAGCTGCTATATCACCAGCGGATTGTAATTATAGTGAAACCTTAAGTACATTACGTTATGCAAATAGAGCTAAGAATATTATAAATAAACCTACTGTTAATGAAGATCCAAATGTTAAACTTATTCGTGAATTAAGAGATGAAATAAATAAACTAAAATCATTAATTTCGAATGGAGTTGTAAGTAATTTTAATATAAAGAGGTACTACAAAGATATATGTAATATTTTTATTATTTTATAGATATCGAAAGAACCAGGTTCAAAAATGCTCGAAGATTTATTAAAGAAAGAAGCTCAAGAGAAATTCTTAACCGAAGAATGGACAGAAAAATGGAAAGAAGCACAGTCTATTTTACAAGAACAAAAATCACTAGGTTTAAGAAAATCTGGGGTTGGTGTTATATTGGATTCCGAAATGCCACATTTAATTGGAATACATAATGATATTACAACAGGTGTAACATTATATAGTTTAAAGGTACAATAATTAAATTTCATTAATTTTTTTGCTTCCTAATATTATTTATATTTTACTTTTTAGGAAGGTGAAACATTTATTGGAACTGAAGAATCAGATCAGCCTCAAGATATTTGTCTAACCGGTGTCGGTATACAGCCAAAACATTGTAGTATTGTTTTAAAAGATGGTACAGCTACAATATATCCATGTCCACTTGCCCAATGTTGGTTAAATGCCAATTTAATTGAAGATCCTACGGACATGAGTCAAGGTGATATCATACTCTTAGGACGTACAAATATTTTTCGTTTTAATAATCCTGCTGAGGCAGCAAAATTGCGTAAAGATTTGAATCGATCAAAATTAGATATATCTCGCTTATCTCTAATAACTGCATCACGAGAGAATTTGTTAAGTTCTAGTGGTTGTGGAGAAGATGAAATATTTGGTAATAGTGCATCACCATTTAAACGTGATAAATATTTTCCATCAATACAAACCTGTCGCGATGATCCTGAACTTCAAGATGAAAACAGGAAAATTTTAGAAACAATAGAAAATGCACTAAAAAAACTCAATAGTGTAAGTAGTAAATTGTAGTAAAGTATAAACTTTATATATTATTGATTCTTCATTTTGTGTTAATTATAATTTTTTAGGAACGCGTACAAATGCATGAACAGTATAAAACGAAAGTTCGTAAATTCACCGATGAATTGGATCGTTTGAAGAAAGAAGAAAATGACTTAGTGAAAATTTATAATTGTAAAGAACAAGAACTGTTAGCTAGACGCGACATGATCACATGGGAAAAAAATAATGAAAAAGTCCAGGTATAAATTTCGAAAATCAATTTATTTATTTTTTTTTGTGATAATTTTGCATGAATTTATGATTTATTATTATTATTTTTTTAATTTTGTTTAGATTGATATTGTGTGTAAACAAATTTCAGCATTAGAAACTCAGCTCGACTCAAAGAAACGTGATTTCTCTGAGTATGTAGCTAAAGAATTGCAAGAATTACAAGATATTGGAAAATTAGATGAGGTTGGAGATATTTTAATTATTTTGTGTTCATTTTTGTAAAATAATTTTACAATATGTACTTTAATATGCATGCTATAACAAACTAATTTAATTAATTAATTTTTTAGATTGGTATCAAAATTACTGAAAGTACGCCACTTTCGGATGAACTTTTGTTACAAGTATCCGAATCACTCTATCCATCCGCAGCACAATTTATACGTGACACTGTCCGGCGAAATGTAACATTTGCTATATACAAAATTAATTAATTTTCTTTATATAATATCTATTTTTAGAATGAAGAAATCAAAAAACTAGATGAACAAATTACCGAAAAGGAAAAAGTCTTAAATATAAGTACTGGAAAAATAGCAAAACTTGATGAAGATATTCTAAATTTAGATCAAGAACTACAACAACTTAAAGAAAGTGAAGATTTTGAAATTAATCCAGATAATTTAAAGTTAAGAAAACAATCGTAAGTTTTACATTAATCTGTAATTAAATATTTTAATATAATTTTACTTTATATGATAGAATGAAATTGAATTTGAAAACTATGATGGACTCAGATGCTCAAACTGATCTCAAAACGCTACCAGATACCTTAGAAACTTCTGATACATATCATACGGCTAATTCAGATTGTTCCTTATTATCCGCAACACAATCTCCTCCATCAGAATCAACAGCAACTCTTCAATTGCCAACACCTCAAATACACCATACAAGCAGCTGCAGTACATCATCAAATGCGTCACCGCCAGAATTGACAAATCCTTTGATGAGTGATAGTGGTGTTTGTTTACTCGATTCATTAAAACCACAATTTAATTCAAATGTTCAACAAAATGTTGGTAAAAGTTCTACAACAAATGGTTCTACGGTTGGTATACGTACTAGTGATGAAGATACGGCATCCTGTTCTTCATGTGAACAGAATCGACAAAATAATGATGGTTCTGATGAACATAATAATCCACAAAAATATTGTGCTATGCACAAATTACGACGAAAAATAGCCACACAAAAAGCTTTAATTATGAAAAATTTAGAAATGGAAGTAAACAAATGTGAATTAGATGAACAAATAGCTCAGTTACAAGAGTTACAAAAAAAATATGTAGATATGGAAAAAGATCTTCAAACAAATGGTGAACATTTAAATTGTTGTACAGCAAACACACATTCTGAAAAAGAATTAGATGACAATTCATCTCTGGCTGCATCAAATTCTTTAAATCCAATAACAAGTTCTAACTATGCACCAAGCATGATAAGGTCGTGTCCATCAATGGATAGTTATCGTAAGTTTCGTTAAAAAAATAATACTTTTAACAAAGTTATATCAAAATTCTTTAATTTACCAGAAGATGCAGATCAATGTATTAATATACCTGGTTTTGTAATACGTGGTGCTGGTAAACAAACTCATTATGAATATGAAGTCAGAATAAGTCTTCCCGATGGCAAATTAAATATTTTAAGACGTTACAGTAGATTTAGAGAATTACATCTTAGTATGAAACATTGTTACGGAGCTAAGGTAAAATAAATATAATTTGAAATATTTTGTTTCAAGTATTTTACATAAATTTATCTTTAGGTTGCAATGTTATCATTTCCACGACGTGAAATTTTCTCATCGAATAGTGAATCTGTAGCAAAACATCGCCGTCGTTTATTAGAATTATATTTACGTCGTTTAATTATTATTTGCTCGAAAATACCACAATGTCCAATATATGAGGGCCCCGGTGGTCATGGTGTATCAAAAACAAGTCTTGCGATATTTTCACCATTTTTTAAAAAAGGACTTTTTGAAAATGGCAAACATGGAACTGGATAATAATTAGATTCGCTAATTCTAAATTTAGTTCTTATTTATGTAATTATTTATTTTAGGAAATGTTATTCTTAATAATTCATACCACATAATAAATATAATTATTATGTAGTATGAATTATATAATAATTTATTTCACAAAATGTGAATCTTAATAATTAGGGTAAAAAAAAATTAATTCGACAAAATTACAATATATTTTTTTATAAATAAGTACAAATGCATAATAGAGATCAGTAATAATTGTTTTCCTAGAGTGTTAATATTAATTATTGCTGCGGTTTTATAGTAAATTCCGTAATTATCTTGTATACTTGTTAAAGTTAATGTTTCTCTTTAATATTTATACGATCTATTTTTTTTTTCTTCTGACCAGTAAAACCATCTGTGATTAAAATTGATGAAATACCTATATATATATATTTATAAAGAATTAAGAAATATTGCAAAGCAATTAAATTTGTGATGTGCAATGACTTATAAAATTAATTGAGTTTAAACTGATTTTAGTAATAAAGTAAACTTCCAATAATCAAAATATTATAAAAAATAAATATAAATTTCGTAAATACTTCTAACTCGTTAATTATTATTAATATATTGAATTTCCTTTAAAAATTTGTTTGAAATGAAGTGTAAAAAAGAAATTGCAATCAATATTTTACATGGTCTGTTATAATGGAATGAGCTTAGGCCGGTTGTAAGCCGAATTTAAAATTGCTGTTTTTGGCATTTGGACAAACATTTATTTATTAGTGCCTAGAAAAATTTTTAATTTCAAGAAATTGTTGACTTACATTAATTTTTTTATTTTCTTACAGTGTTATTTTAATAAATATAAACTTTTGAATTACTAACATAAAAAATTGTCCTTCGAAATGTAAATTATAGCAAAATTTGAAATTAAGTGTCAACGAAAACCAGCCTACACAAAAGAATAATTTTTGAATTGAAATATTTTTCCGTATCTTATTAAATATTTAAAATGAAATTATTTACAATTTCTTTTTGATAAATGGAGTAAATTTTGATATTTAACATATTTTCATTTTTCTTTTTTCAAAATAATATTAAATAAATAGATGATATTAAATATGTTTTTACTCTGATATTTGTGACATTAGTAGTTAGATTTTAAAGTTTTACTAAATAAAATGACAAGAAAATAGTTTTTAGAAATTGTATTAAAGTTTCAGGGAATTAATATAAATATTAAAATATGTTTAAAAATGTTTATATATATAAGGATTATATTATTAAAAATAATGTTACGTAGAATTGAATTATTATAAAAATATGTTAAGTTAAAAGAATAATTCTATTTATATTGACAATAAATTTGAAAGAAAGAGATAAATGAATAAAAAAAATATATTTCTGCAAATATAAAATGTTTTTTTTGTTCTCAAATTTGAAGATATGAAATTTAAATAGCAAAATTAATTTAAAGTATAGTATATATTTTTAACTAAATTTTTGTATTTATCCATGTTTTTTCTTACTCAGGATCATTGGAAAAATGAGATCGCCCACATAACATATTTTCTGAAAAAGTAAAATACAAAGAACGCATTCAAAATGATAAATTTAATTTTCCAATTAAGTTTTGGTTTGTTTTACTATTTAATTATTGTCAAATAAAATCATAAATCTTATTAAACTTACAATTTGTAATTTAAATTAAACTGTAGCATACAATTTATAAAACAAATGTCTCAAGAAATAAATTTAATATTTTAGCTCTAATACAAGAGCTCTTAATAAAATCTTTATTTTTTACGAAATTTTAAATATTTTCTCATAATTATAATAAACAATATTAGCAAATACGATAAAGTCTGGGAATGATTTATTATAAAGATTCTCAATAAAAATAATATTTTATAATATTAATATAAATACAAATGGGTTAATTTTTTTCTCTTCAATCTTTCTGGTATATTTACTAATTCTATAGTTTTGGCATATACATAAGTAGTGTTTTAAATATCGGAAGCATATATTCAAAAAATTCCGAGACAATTGATGAATGTCATATTATTATTTATTTTTTAATTAATTATATTAGCAGTTCCTTAATGTTAATTGACGTATTATACCAGAAAAAAACTCATAAAAATAATTAATAATACTTCATATATTAAAAGTTTTAAAAAACTTGTTTCAAAAATACTTATGTATATTGATTAATATTTTCAATTTTATCTATAAATAATCAAACCATTTATTTATTGCATAGAACTTGATCATCTGAATGAGTTATTTCTTTTTTTTTTCATGTATAAATGAGTTTATTATTAAAGCAATATATTATCGAAAATGTTTTTAGCACATAATGTTAAAAATCTAAAATAAAATATAATAAAAATAAATGTACTAAATATAAATGATCATTAGTAAACTTGTTTCAGGTTTATTATAAAATTAAAAAGTAATTATAAATTAATTCTTGTATATACTCGTACAAGTAAATATATTAATAAATTAGTAAAAATTTTATTTGGATACAATTTTTTTATTTACAAATAAGTCTGCTTAAACCTTAAAAATTAAATCTAATTAACTTATAATTTGGAAATAGTTTAAATTGATTATTTTTTTATTAATATTAAATTTTAAGTTGATTAATAATAATAAATTACTATTTTTGGGATTATTCAAAAAAATTTATCGTATTAAATATCTATAATAAATAAATTATTTAATAATATTCAAAAAATTTTTGTAATGAAATTCTATTACATAAATTTATATTCATAACCTTTTTTTGTTTATTGTTGTAACTTTAAAAGATTGTATATTTAAAATGGGCCACTAGTTCAAATCCAAAACAAATAATATATCTATATATAATACTCGTACTCGTATTCGTATATACCTTAACGGATTAACGTGTTATTAATTAAACAAATATATAAATAATAATAATTTAATATCTATATAAAAACTATCGATTCTGGTCAAGTTCATGGTTTACAAATATATATTTTTATCTCTCAACAAAACTTTCGATGCCTAAAAATATAAAATTAATTTATTATGTAATTTTTGGTTAGAGACTTATAACATAAAAAGATTGTTTGTATATAATGACCGGTTAATTAATTTTGTTTATATTTTTAATATTATGTAAATATAAAGCTAAACAGATGATTTTTTCAAATATCACTATAATTGGTAAAATATATTATTACCAACATACTTATAACTATGCTATGATTTTTGTTTAATGGATTAATTTCGATTTTAATGAGGAAAAGAACAAAAAAAACAATCCCGTGTTTAACCGGTTTTATGAAATAGATTCCTTTTTTTTTTTAATACGAGGTCATTCTAATGTATAAGCATTTTTTTTCTTGGAACTTTATATAATAATACAAATTTGATTTATATATTTAATATTAAAAATGTTTGATGATCAATAAATAATATTTAAATTATTTTGTAATAAACTATTACATTTACACAATTTAAAAAAAAAAAATATATGAAGAGCTTGTAGGTATTTTTTTAAATTATCAAAATATATTCAGAAAGAAATTATTCATGTAAGTTAAAACCTTTTAGATACCTTTACAACCCCTTAAATTAATAAATTTTTAAATGCTCTAATTTTTTTTTGCTTTCCATATAATAATTTCCTAAAATTCTTAAATAATATTTTTTTGAATTAATAAAGTTTTATTTAAAAAAAAAAAATCAAGTTAAACTTGAATTTTGTTTTCTCTAAAATAAGAATTTAATTTAATATCTTTTAAATTTAAGGAAAAAAAGTCAATCTCCTAAGAAAAAAATTAGGAAATTTATATATGGAATAGAATTATAACTTAAAATATAAACTATATTTTATATCTTATGACTTCTAGCACTAGCATAAAAGAATTTCTAAGTTTGTCTAATAAAAATTTAATTTGTCTGCTTAAAAATATCAAATTTTAAAGGTATAATCGAAAATTTATAAATTTTGTATTTAAATATTTAACGATATTTATTTATAACTAATTCGCATCTGATTGTAAATTACATTTAGTTTATTTTGGTAATATTTAAAAAATAAGGTAATTTTAAAATAGTATATGTACATAATACATATACAGGTTTTGCACTCCAAATTCAACCTTTTGCAAACCAAATTCAACTTTTTGCAAATCAAATTCAACTTTTTGCAAATCAAATTCAACTTTTTGCAAATCAAATTCAACCTTTTGCAAATCAAATTCAACCTTTTGCAAATCAAATTCAACCTTTTGCAAAAAACCGAATTAAATGGTTCTATGAAGATTATAAATAATTTTAATTTCAATTAACATCAAATAAATTCAAATTATAAAAATAAATTATTAATTAGAATTTTTTATTTTCTTTGAAATAAATAAATTAATTAATAATTAAGTATAGATAAATCATGATTACAGTGATTCTCCTGCAGCGGCTAATGGCAATTGCATATACATATGTGTATAATAATTATTGCAATTTTCGGGGGTAATAGTTGCCACAGCTTGTTCAATAACTTCTACTAAATTATAAGAATATACACATTCAGCTAATAAATTACGCACATAAAATTTGATTTTAGAAAAAACTTCTTCAATGGGATTCATCATTGGTGAATATGGTGGCAGAAATACTAGAGTATGTCTTGTCCGCGTCACAAGCTCACGAATTTCCAGACTTTTGTGGAGCCGAACATTGTCTAAAATTAACCACGCTTCTACAATCATGTTCTTCTAAATTTTTAAACTACGAAGGAAATCACAAAAAATATTCGAGTTCACATTAGATCGTGCAATTATATCATGGAATATTATTCCCTGAGTATTTATCGCTGCAATCAGGGATACATTCCGTTCTCTAATAGTTGGCACAATTACCCGGGCCGGTGTATTGACTGCAGAACGTGCTTTTGTTCTGCGAAGATGGTAATTAAATCCAGATTCATCAATAAATATTATTTTGCTTACTTCGATTATAAATTATCGATTATAATTATTGTTTAACTTAAGGTAAAAATTAATTTTTCGAATGTTTTTATAAAAGGTTGAATTTGATTTGCAAAAGGTTGAATTTGATTTGCAAAAGGTTGAATTTGATTTGCAAAAGGTTGAATTTGATTTGCAAAAAGTTGAATTTGGTTTGCAAAAGGTTGAATTTGGAGTGCAAAACCTGTATCTAATTTTGAATAAATATACTGTAATCTGTAAAATACAACATTTAAAATTTCGTTAAATTGTTCTTTTTCATATACATAAATCTTATATACCAAATTAATTTGATCGGATATATCGTTAAAATCATAATTGAAAAACTGAATAAGAAATGAAGATACAATAACATTTAATTTTTTTTTTCAATAACCAGACACCTTGACCCCATACATTAAAATTATAAGTAAGTAAGTCTTGAAATAAATTTTGGAAAAATACATAAAAAGCTTTTGAAGAACCGAACCGAGTATATAAAAGATTTAAAATTTCTAAAATTCCGATTACTCGAATTAAGTATCTTTAAGAGTCAATAAGTTAAAAAAAAAATCGTTTTTGTAAAATAATGGTTAAAGTAAATTATTTATCATTAACGTTTGGAATTTTTGTGGTACTTTGTAGTAGTAATGTAGCAAATCCTCAGTTATTACAAGGATTATTAGGAGCATTTGCTGGTGGTGGTGGTGGAGGTGGAAATGGAGGGGCAGCTAGATCATCAATTCTAAGACCCAGTATGAAAAATTTATTATATTTAAAAACTAGTTAAAACAAAATTCTGAATCTATTACAAATTTTAAACGTCGAGTCACTAGTTAGTTAGTGAGCAAGTAAATTATTTATGCGGGTTATGTTTTTTTTCTTAAATTTATAATTTAACTAACTTGCTATTTTTTTTTAATTTTTCTTTTCAAAAACTTTAGTTGTATGTATAGTGATTTAATTTCGTTATTTAAATATTTTAGATAATGCAACTGGTGAAGCCTTTAAGACTATATTAGTAACACCGCTTTACGGAGGAGGAATTTTAAATAAGCTAATAACATTTGGTGGAGCATTTCGAACAATATTAGGCAACGGAGCTGGTGGCGGATCAGGTGGAGCTGCTCCAGCAGTACAGCAACCTAGAACAACGACCGAAAAACCTGATGTAGACATTGATGATATATTTAATTCGGACTCTTCAAAAGATGATTTAAATACAAGAGGTGATTTCAATGATGATGACAGTGATAGTACAAATAAAGAAAATTCGAAAAGAAATATTAATGGTAATGGAAATGGTAATAAAAATAATATTAAGTCATCAAATAAGAAATCATCAAATAAAAAGTCATCGGAGAAAGAATCAATAAATGACGATTCTATTGATGAAGAATCATCAGATACCGAACGGCCCGAAATAAAAAAATCAAATAAAGTGTCTTCTGAAAGGAAAACTAATAGTAATAAGTCTGCACCGAAAATTGGAAGTAGAATTGGAAGTGGTGATGGATATGATTATAGTCCAGCAACAAAAGCAGGGAACAGAAGTGGTGGATATGATTATAATCCAGCAACGAAAACAGGGAGTAGAAGTGGTGGATATGATTATAGTCCAGCAACATCTTCTAGATCGACAAAGAAAAAAGGCTATACTTATAATCCTCCACAAACACAACCATCGGCAAGTTCACAGAAACAGGGGTATAATTACAGCCCAAGTGCATCAACTAGGTCAAATGGTGGGCAAAAGCAAGGCTATAGCTACGACCCACCAACTTCACAAAAAGAAGGCTATAATTACGCTCCAGCTACATCACAAAAACAAGGTTACAATTACGCACCAGCAACATCACAAAAACAAGGTTACAATTACGCACCAGCAACATCACAAAAACAAGGTTACAATTACGCACCAGCAAACGCACAAAATCAAGGTTATAACTATGCACCCGCAACTGCAGGAGCAAGATCAACTGGTTATCAATATGCCCCATCAACATCTCAAAGACAAGGTTATAGTTATGGTCCAGCGGCATCGATTACTTCAGGCACTCAAAAACAAGGTTACAGTTATAGACCACCAGCAACACAAAGTCGTGCCGGATACAATTATAGTCCCGGACAAGTACAACCGGCTGGAAACTATAATTATCAACCACCCCGTCAAGCAAATCCAGTACGACGTTCTCAAGTCAGACAAGGAGCCCAAGTAAGGCATACAGCCCAAGCTGCAGGATACCACTACAACCAACCAGTAAAACACGTGACAAGACAAGCTCAAGGTGGATATACTTATCAACATCCTAGATAAGTAATTATTACTTTAGAGTAATTTGAAAAAAAAGTTTATTGTACTAATCGTGTGCCAGTGATTTGTTGTGTTCAAGTTATACCAATTCAATGTCATTCCAAAATAACGAAATAAAATATTAATTTTTTTATAAAAATAAAAGAAAATAAAGAAAAAAAATTACAATATAATTTTTGTTTTTCGTCATTATTTAAATTCATCATTAGTTAGAAATTATTTTAAAAATATTTCACTATATTTTAAATATTTTAATACCCGGATTTGGATTGAAGGCTTTATATCGAATCGTTCAATTAGTAGTATTGGATGCATTTACCTCCGAAAGTTTGGTAATAAATGCTGTTGTCCCTCAAGGCTTGGTCCTTTCGCCAACCTTATTTATAGTTTTTATAAATGACCTTACCACGACTTCTAATGAAATTCATAGTTTTGCTGACGTTAGTTCCTTAGATTCTGCATAATCTTTCACGAAGTTAGCCGAAGCAACCCAAGCTTCTTTTGTTAATTTTATCTAATAAAATATGATTTAAATTATATATTATTTCATATTTCAATATGTGATTTAAAGATTTATTAAACCATATAAAAATTATTTATTTTTTAGCATAATTTTAGGCAATAACAATTATCAACATTGGCCAAATATTTAACTTTTTTAAATACTGTATGCAGAACGTTTGAAATGTAATTTTGTGAGAAACTCATGGAACTTTACGTTTACAAAGATGTTACATACATATATAATCAATTCTGGTTGGTATGAGCTTATCTAAATAATAAATATTGATAAAAGAGCCGCAAAAGCCTTACTAAGTATAAGCTTTTTGGTTTGTTATTGGTATGTATATGTATATATGTATATTATAAATAATTTATGTAATATAATGTATGTAAATACAAAGACAATATACTATAAGATGTAGGATAGTGTTCTAAAATCGCGTAATATGAAATGAATTTTTCAACAAATTATGAAAGCTGCTTTTTTAATATAGAATTGAAAAATCATTTTTTTATATGAACAAAAATTCTGAACAAAAATTCTGTAGGGACGTTTTAGAGAAAATATTTGAGATAAAACGTATGAATTTGGAAAAATATAGCTTTTCCAATAGCCAGTTTGCTCTTTTCAATAACCATCTTTCTATTCTATGCTTTTTTCTCTCATTTTTAAATTTCTATTCTTGACTACTTGGACTTGACCATGGAAATTTTTGAATGAAAATCGTCATAGCAAACAGAGTATTTTCTGGTTGTTTATTTATATGAATTTTTTTATGATATTTTTTTCAAAATGTTGAAAAAAAATTTAGTTTTATTATATATAAGTTTTGTATGCCAAATACAATTTAAATTTTATGAAAAAGTACAATTATGTATTTTTTAAATGTAATACATTTTCAAATTATACGAAAAAAAATTCATATTAATAATTTTTCTGCTAGAATATTATTAACGAAATGCCGGTTTTGTTAACATTATTCTTCCGTAAAATGTTAATTTAGGTATACAGACTTACCACAAATTATTCATTAAAAACATTTTAGGTAATTTTTTTTATTCTAATTATACAAATATTTATTAAATCATAATAAAAATTACGAATTTTTATACCAAAACTTTTTCTAAATTGTAAATAAAATGACAACAGAACAATTCAATTTATTAAATCAAATTTATGTGCTAATAGCAATTCTGAAAAATTATATAGGAAAATAAAAATTGAAAATAGGAACCATAAATTTAGTTGTGTAATATGTCCATGCAATGAATATAGTTGTATTTGTGGGATTCCCTTGTCCATACATTAAAAAAACTTAAATTCAAAGGGTACAGAAGTGTAAGAGGGGAAGAAAATGTATGAAAAAAAATTCTATATGCTTAAATTAGAATACTTTTGATTGAATTTAAAAATTGAAAAATATTTTTTCTTAAATTGCTTCGTTGGCGGTGATGCCGATTTTATATAATTTCTCATATATTATAATCTATAATGTTTCATTAAAGTTTAAAAATTTAATTTTCGTGAAAATTAGCTAATGAAGTCTTTCTTATTTCGAAACAGTGCCGATTTTAAATAATTTCTCATATATAAGATATCATTAAAAAGTGTTTCAAATTCTCACTAAAAAGTTTTTCAAATTTATATCCCAATTTTCCAATATTTTTTATTGCTTGAAAAATATTGAAAATTTACAAAAATTAGTTAATAAAAAAGAAAAACGACACATTAATATATGAGAAATTATATAAAATCGGCATCACCGCCAACGAAGCAATTTAAGAAAAAATATTTTTCAATTTTTAAATTCAATCAAAAGTATTCTAATTTAAGCATATAGAATTTTTTTTCATAAATTTTCTTCCCCTCTTGCACTTCTGTAACCTTTGAATTTAAGTTTTTTTAATGTATGGACAAGGGAATCCCACAAATACAACTATATTCATTGCATGGATGGACATCATATTACACAACTAAATATATGGTTACTATGTTCAAATATTATTTTCCTATATGATTTTTCAGAATTGCTATTAGCAAATATAAATTCGATTTAAAAAATTGAATTGTTCTGTTGTCATTTTATTTACAATTTAGAAAAAGTTTTGGTATAAAAAATCGTAATTTTTATTATGATTTAATAAATATTTGTATATAATTAGAATAAAAAAAATTACCTAAAATGTTTTTAATGAATAATTTGTGGTAAGTTTGTATACCTAAATTAACATTTTACGGAAGAATAATGTTAACAAAACCGGCATTTCGTTAATAATATTCTAGCAGAAAAATTATTAATATGAATTTTTTTTCGTATAATTTGAAAATGTATTACATTTAAAAAATACATAATTGTACTTTTTCATAAATTTAAATTGTATTTGGCATACAAAACTTACAGTTGTACACGAAAGCCAACATACAGCATGAAATAGTTGCAAATTGCGATTTAAATTATAAAATTAAAAACAATAATTAATTAAATTAAAAACAATAATGATTAGATTTATTTCAGTTTATATAATCTAATCATTATTGTTTTTAATTTAATTAATTATTGTTTTTCATTTTATAATTTAAATCACAATTTGCAACTATTTCATGCTGTATGTTGACTTTCGTGTACAACTGTATACAATAAAACTAAATTTTTTTTTCAAAATTTTGAAAAAAATAACAAAAAAAATTCATTTAAATAAACAACCAGAAAATATTCTGTTTGCTATGACGATTTTCATTCCAAAATTTCTGTGTTCAAATAGTCAAGTGTCAAGATTCAAGAATAGAAATTTAAAAATGAGAGAAAAAAGCATAGAATAGAAAGATGGTTTTTGAAAAGAGTAAACTGGCTATTGTAAAAGCTATATTACAATATTTTATAGCTTTTACAATAGCCAGCTTAGCTGGCTATTGGAAAAGCTATATTTTTCAAAATTCATACGATTTTTTGTTCTATATCCTACATCTATATATTATTGTCTATGGTAAATATCAGTCAAGTAGTAACTAAGTAAGTAGACTAAGTTCGGTCAAAAATAATACTAAAGAATATATATAGTCATGACCGATTAAAGCATCACATCTTGAAAATTTTATGATATAGTAACTTTCCAAAGCGGAGTCTAACATTTATATAATTATTATAATAATAAATTTTAAGATATATTCTAAAAATAAATAAATTGAATTTTAAAACAATATTCACTGAATTGTGCACAATTTTATTATGATTATATATCATTAACAAATCAAATTGACCTTCAAACAAATTTGATTATGAAATTTTAATACCTAATAGATGTTTCCTAATGTATGTACTTAAATAAATTGATTTAATAATTTTTGGAGTTTTTGTTTTTATATTATGTATATGTGATTTTAAAATACCATTCAAATTGGATTTTATTTTTAATGGATTTGTATTTTTTACATATAGATTGAAATATATAATATAACTTAATTAAACTAAGATATATTAATTTAATTGAATAGAAATATATCTATTATCTATTAATACTCCATAAAATATTTGCGAAAAATAGTTAAGTATATAAATATATTTAATTAAATCATTTTATCTGATATTTTGTTATCTTATTATATATATATATATAATTATTTTTATAGATACAATAACTTTGACTTTGACTATTATATGAGAAAATGTATTGCTGTGTCTTTTTTAGCATAAATTATAAAATAATCTCTAAATTTATTTTTATATTCTCAGATAATTTCCATATTTACATACTAATTTTTTTTTTATAGTTTAGTAATTTTAACGTTTGGTAATTATATAATTAAATATTTTCTAGATTGAATATGTAGTTCGCAAGGATATTTTTTATAAGTTATACACTATAAACCAAAAACCAAAAACTATATAAAAATGTTATTATAATAAAATAATAATAAATTCAATTTAAATTTAATTCACTTTTGAATATAATTCATTACATTTCGAAAATTGAAAAGATTAAAATATCATCAAAACAAATATGGGAAAATTTCTAAATTTAAATCAATAATAAAATATTATGATTAAATTTACGTGTTATTTTCATGATTTTGATCAAAGTTCTAATACTTTTTATTGGGATCATAAATTATATAATTATAATATAATAATTTCTCTTACACTTTTTGCAATTTAATATTATGAATTTTTGAATTTAATTTCCATATTAGAATAATTTTTAGTTATAAACTAATATTTTATAGAAATATAATCCAAACTTATTTAACAACGAATTTGATAAAGTATAAAAATATTAAATGCTTTTTGAATTATATTAATTTCACTTTTTATTATTTATTTATTTTATTTATGATAACTATTAGGAGTATTTATTTAAAAAAAAATTTCAAAAGATTTTCCTTTTACCAAAATAAAAAAATTACAAAAATCTAAAAACATTGCAATATTATAATACTTTTCAATATTATTTAAATTTTAATTTTTAATTTCTTTAAAATTTATCCAAACACCACCATCAAGGATAGTCATTAAACTTTGTGCTTTTATACAATTGTCTTTTCGAGTATTTGAATTTGGAGTAACTTCGAAAGTTTTAATTATTTCGCAAATTGCTGCTTTTGATTGTGTTAAACCAAATTTTTGTCCTTTAAATTATATAATGTTAAGTTAATGTATAAAATTATAGTATTTTATTTATAGTATACCTAAACACATTCGTGGCCCATCTCCAAATGGTAAAAACTTTCCTTCATCTCTATATTTTTTAGCTCCACCATTTTCTTTACTAAATCTTTCCGGAATAAATTCTTCTGGATCTGGGAAATATCTTTCATCATGATGGAATGATTGTATTGGTATATTAATAACTTCACCAACATTTAGTTTTAGAGTTCTTCCTCGGGTATTTTCAATTTCAACTGGTTCTGTACATATTTTAGATAAAAATCCAACAGGCATAAATATTCTTAATGACTCTAAAAAAATATTTATAAGTAATCAATTTTTTTTTCTATAGTTTCATCATTATTAAGTATTTATTACCTTGGATACATTGTTCTAAATATTCCATTTCATTTAGTTTATCAAAATTTAATGTATCATCATCATCTAAATTTTGTAGAATTTCTTCTCTTAATCGGTCCTGTGCTGATTTATTTCTGGCTAGACATAAAAGACAATGTGATATTAATGTTGCTGATGTTTCATAACCATCTGCGAAAAATGAAAGGCTATGCGTTACCATTTCAATTTCGGTTATTTTCTTTTTATCTTTTAATTGTAATAAATAATTAAGGAAATCAGCACGATCAGATTTACTATTTTTTCGAACTTCTATGGCATTTTGTAAAAGTTTTGTGAAAAATTTTTCAGTTGATTCTGTCATAAATTTTGGTTTCAAGATAAATTCAACTAATGGTATAATACTGGCAATGAATTTTATCATAAAAGTATTAACAAAAACATCAATCATTTTCTTAGCTTCACATAAAATTTGACTATCATTTTCGGTAAAACAACCAGCATTAAATCCATAAATACAATCACTTACAACTTCAGCTGTAAAACGGTTTGCCAACTAAAAATTGATAAATATAAATAATTAAGTAATGACAGACTAATTTATAAAGATATATATGTATATATACATCTTTCCCATCAATATTGCATTCTTTTGGTGATTTTACTAAGAGATTCTTAATGTAATTGCTCATTGTTCCACACACTTGTTGTATAATTGGATAACTAGCCTTAATCTAGATAATTTAAATCAAATTATAGATATTTGGAAAATATTTTACATTATTTTATTACTCTGACAGATGTAAGTGCTGGTGTTATTTCAGAACGTTTTTCCCTCCATTCATCGCCCGTTAAAAAGAATGGATTATTTCCTATAATTGGTTCTTGATCTTTATTAACCTTTACGAAAAATAATAAGTTAAAAGTTATAAATTAATTAAATATATCCTAGATAAATTAAATATTAATAAGAGTTTATATACCCAGCCTGAATGTGCGTTATCATGAAAATACTTAAATTTTGATACGAAAATTTCATGTGCTAATTTTGGTTCTAATAACAATAATTGTGGTTCTCTAACCATAAAAACGCCAACAAAATTCTCATCGTTTTTAAATTGCCTTAAATTATAAAATTTGATTAGAATTTATAGTATGAGAGTTAAATTTTTTCTGTTTAATTTTCAATAAAGAAATTTTTTTTTACCACCCCACTTAATAATTCATAATATGAAAAAAAGATATATGTAATTGAAATAAATAATTTCTCTAATTAATATTAAATTTGTAATACTATTTAATTAATTAAATTTACTTGTATATATCTTCCATATCATATATTATATTCTGTTTTTGATTAATTGAGTTTGGAAATGATCCAACCAAAGCTTTTGATTTTGCTTCTCTGACATCACGTTTTCTCCAATATCCAAAGTTCCAAGTTAAATATAAATAACTTGCAACTACTATTATTAAAACAATTAATAATAAGAGTGATAACAAAATCATATACATTTTAAATTTTTTTTTAATATTTTTTAATAATTCTTTTATCAAATAAATTTTATCAACTTTTCTAATAGAGAATTCAACTACGACTGAGTATCTACTATATAATTTTATACCAATTTAAATAAATTGAAAATAATTTCGATGATATAAAAATCATAACACTTGAAATAATAAAACAGTGTCGTATTCATATCTAATAATAAAGGCAAAAACAATTTTAGTAAATTGCTCTTTAAATTTATGTATAGCAATTAAATTAAAATATGTAAAATTATTAAAAAAATTTATTAGTGAAATTTCTGCTCGATTATTTAGACACTTTAAATAGCTGAGTCAATGTAGAACGGCATCCCTGCCTCGGCCGGGAATTGAGCTGATAACCTCTTGCACCGCGGCATAGTATGCATATATGGTGTTTTTGTAATTTAATTAATTGTTTGCCAGTAAATCAAATTTACCAAAAAAATAGAATAGCAATTAAACTACATATATATAATACTTTAATAAAATTTATTTCTGTTCATTAAATTTACAATTCAAATTTCTTTAAAATTTAAGAAAACTCCACCATCAAGAGTTGTAATTAGACTTTGTGAATTACTAATATAATTATCTTTACGTGTTTTCTCGTTAACAGTGATTTCAAAATTTTTTATAATCTCACAAACTGCAGATTTGGCTTGGGTTAATGCAAATTTCATTCCTATTATAATATAAAAAATATGATATTCTCTAATATATTTTATTATTAAATTTTTCAAAATTACCTAAACAAATTCGTGGACCATCTCCAAATGGTAAGAATTTTCCTTCATCTTTAAGTCGTTTCAAACCACCATTGCTTTCACTAAATCGTTCTGGAATAAATTTCTCGGGATTTGGAAAATATTGTTCATCTTTATGGAAACAATGTATTGGAATATGAACAATATCTCCAATTTGTAGCTGTAATGTACGTCCTCGAGTATTTTCTAATTCAACTGATTCAGTGCAAATTTTTGATGCAAATAATAGTGGTGTAAAAATACGTAAACTTTCTAGAATATATCAGAAATTAAAAAATTAATTAATTCTATTATCATAATATGTATTTAAATACCTTGAATACATAAATCTAAATATTCCATTTCATGAAGTTTTTCAAAATTTATATTTTTATCATCATCTAAATTATTGTTAATCTCTGATCTTAAAATTTCTTGTTCTGTTGAATTTCTTGCTAACTATAATAATTTTAAATGATTTAATTAATTTGTATTGCTTTTATATATTAATCTATTATTATATCTTATATCATTACCAATAGTAAACAATGATATATTAAAGATGCTGAAGTTTCAAAACCATCTAAAAAGAATGTCATTGTATGTGAAGTCATTTCAAATTTAGTTAAATTTTTCTTTTCTTTCAGTTGTAATAAAAAATTTAAAAAATCTAATCGATTTATTTGTTGTTTTTTACGTAAATCAATTGCATCATTCATTAAATTAATAAAAAATTGTTCTGTTGTATCAGAAAAGAAACGAAATGTATAAAATTTTTTAAATATTGGTATAACATTAGTAATAAAATTATAATAATATCCTTGAACAAATTCATTTATCATTTGCTCAGCAGCTGATAATATTGGACTATTATTATCAGTAAATGAACCTGATTCAATTCCATAAATACATACAGAAACGTTTTCGCATGTAAACTTTGAAGCAAGCTGTTGAAAATTATTTCTTATTATTATATAATATATATAGTTTAAATCAATTTTATAATGAACCTATATTTTTAGTACTTTTGAATTATAAAAAATTATTTATAATTTAAAACTAATTTAACTAAAAATTGTAAAATATGTATACTCTAAAATATTCATAAATTTGTTTTTTTAATGATCTTACTTACATTTTTAGTATCAATACATGAATTATTTGGATTTGTAGTTAAAATATTTTTAATATATCTACTCATTTTATGACAAACTTGTAGCATTAATGGAAAAGATGCTTTCATCTAGAATTAGATAAATTGATCGATATTTTCATTAAAAATTTTGTAATAAAATATGTATATATAAATTACTCTAATAGAAGTAAACGCTGGTGAAATTTCTGAACGTTTCATTTTCCAGTTTTCACCCGTTAATAGAAATGGATTATTAGCAGCTATCTTATCACGATCTCGATTAACCTAATAAATAATTAACACACATACATACAATCATAATTCATTTCAAATCAATTATTTATAATAAATTTATATATTAATTTATTTAACATACCCATGCGCCTGGACTATTATCATGAAAACTTTTGAATTTATTAACTAAAATTTCACGAGCTATAAATGGTGATAATATCAATAATTGAGGTTCTCGAATCGTAAATACACCTACAAAATTTTCTTCTTTTTTATACTTTCTATATACATAAGTGGATTTATTAAAATATTAAATCAAATAAACTAAATAATAAAACGAAAATACTATTTATATTTACTTACATATATATTTCGTCCATGTCATAAATTAAATTTTTATTTTGTTTAATTGTACTTGGAAATGTTCCATAAAGTAATTTTGGTTTTGGTCCTTTAACATCACGTTTTTTCCAATAATTAAATTTTATAACTAGATAAATATAAATACAAAATATTATTATTACAAATAGTATAAAACTTATTTGAAATGATGTATCCATATTGCATTTAATTAAAATTGATATAAATATTTAGTTGTTAATAGTAGTACATATTTAGTGTAACTAAATGAATTTCGAATATGTTAACTGTTAACATATGCGGTTCTTTAATAAATAATAATTATAAATTGAAAAAATAGATAAGTTATACTAATACTAAGTATATGATGATAGTATATTTTGTTATGCAATAAATTATCATATATTTGAGGTGATAAAAGCTATATATAAATAAATATATATATATATATATATATATATGGATATATGTATATATATACCTATTTGAAAAATGATATTAAATTGTTAAAATAATAAGATTACACAATATCGTTTTGTGTCAGTGCTATTTTAATATGTATATTGGAATTAATGCACAATAACTCGAATTCAATCCGTCATATAAACATTATTTTTTTAAACTACTAAAATTACTAATCTTTAATTTAAAAATTTTGTTTTCGTAAAATTTACTTCAAATAGTAGATTACTTCAATTACATGCTTCATTTTATATATAATATTTGAAAAGGTACAATATTTTTTAAGATAATTCTCTGTAACATAAAAAGATTCGTGAAAAACGATACATATTCGATAATTTGATTTCCTATTTAAATATAAAACTCGATTTCAAAATCTAATATTAACCAGTGATTCCAAGCTTTAATTTTTACATCTTATAAATAATAAAAAACAAATTGTAAAAACAAAAGCTTGTAAACACCTAAAAATATGCAAATAAATATATAAATTAATTCTATTAATAACTCGAAATTCTTTCAATTCGACTCGAATCGCACCCATGATGGGCAGTTTCATTTAATGAATTTAAAATTTCGATTTTATTAGGAAATCGATTTCGATTCGATACTTAAAGGAATGGAATGGAATGGAATGTAACTATCTCATTGTGTTCGCTACTTAATGTAGTAAATAATACCTTGACTTTGAGTTTGATTGAGTGCATGCTTGAGGCATGCTGTGCGTGATGTGGTGAATATCTTTATGTCATTTTGTTTTGTATACAATTGTTGTATTTATATATTTATCATTTGTGGCTCGAGCAAAAAAGTTAAAGTCAAATATTTCTGATTTCTTTCAATCGACGAATATAATAATAAATAATTATAATAAAATATCTTGTAATTAATTAATATACCATGAATTACATAAATCCAAAGAACCGAAACCGAAATGAACGTGATCCAGAACCAGAACTATTATTTGATAGTTATATGGCAAAAGCATATAATGATAAAAATTTTAATTCGTATCAGGTTGGACCGGGTGCTGCTTTAACGCATGAAACACAAAAAGGAAACAATAAACATTTTATGTTGTGTATAAAAGATGTACCATCTAATTTGGATGAATTATCTTTGAAAAGAATTTTATGTAACCATGGAAATGTTATATCAGTTAATGCATCAAGATCAGAAAATTGTAACTATTATTTTGCTGAGTGTGCAACAGAAAAGTATAAATTTTATTTTTTATTAAATTTAATTAAAATGTTAAAAATATTTTTTTTATAGTGATTTTGAATCAGTTCTTAAAGGAATGCGAAATAATGAATTCAAAATGAAAGTTGAACCAAAAACTGATAAAAGGAATGCAAATAATAATGAAAATAATAATGAAGAAGTACAATCAAAAGAAATAGATGAAAGACAGATTGATTTTTCTAAAAGGTTGGTTATTAAAGATTACATTTTTTATAAAGGTAAATAAATCATTCATTAATTTTATAGAACATTTAAAAATATCACATTTAATAATCCACAACATCCGAAGTTAGGTAAAGAAAATACAAACAGTGATAATTCTAGTAAAGAATACGGTTTTAATAATAAAAATCTTCGTCGTCCCAGAATAGAATTTCCTAAAGACGAAGAAAAGTATGTAATATACCTTACAGGAATAATGCCTTTAAAAATATTGATATGTAAATTATTAAATTTCCAGAGATTCTCGAATAAATATTATTAAAACTAAAGCAGAATCTTCTGAAGGAAAGTATAATTATAGAGAGGTAATTCAGGTTTTAATATCTCAATTTTCATCAACTCAAAATATCATTTCGTAAAACTATTTTTTTTAGAAAGAATTTGTAAAAAATTGTAATGAATTTGCACATATAAAATTGTATCCATGTAATACTTGCAAGAAATCATCGATTAGAACATGTGAAAAATGTGATGGATTTTATTGTTCTGTAGAATGTAACAATAAGAATACTCATAAATGTTATTTCAATAAATTTTCGTAAGTTTTTTAAAAAAACATTTAAAAATTATATAAAAATATTTTTAACTTTTCCAAATATTTAAGTTCCCTTGAAAATAATTTGATTAAATCACCATCTTCGACATCAGTTAATAATAAACTTATAAAAAGTGAAATTCCAAAATCAGGTCAAACAGTAATTATGACACATGTTGAACAAACTAATATGGTATATATACGTTCAAATGAAAAAACTGAAAATGATGATTATATTAAAGTTATAAATGAAGTTGAAAAATATAATCAAAATGCTAACGTTTTAAAAAAATTACCAAACATTAATGAATATGTTGTTGCCAGTTATAATGGTATATGGTATCGTGCAGTTGTATTAAATAATCATAATGTTGAAGAAATAAATATTGCTTATATTGATATTGGAATTACCGACAAAAAGAAATTATCAGAATTAAAAGAATTTCTGCCAGAGTATTATAATTTAAAATGTTATCCATTTGTTATATATTTGAAAAATCTCGAAAATTGTTGTCCTAATGATTATTTCACAAATTATATGAATAAAATTGTTAATAATGATACACAATTAAAATTAATCTATCAACCAAATGATATAAAATATAATAAAATTGTGGCTGAATTATATAATTTAGAAACAACTGAAAATATAAATAATAAATGTATTGAGTTGTTGAAACCATCCATTCCAAAGGATAAAGATGAACCAGTTATGAATGAGGTAGATTTTTCATAATTTATATTTTTTCTTGTCAATTATGTACCTATTGAAATTTTTTTTAATTATGGATATTGTTATTTATATTTTTTTAGGATATTAAATATGAAAAATTGCCAGCTGGCGAAAATATTTCTATTATTGTAGTATCTCATACATACATTGAGGGTGGAAATATTTCTTGCATTTCTAGTTATGAAGTTCAAGAATTAAATGAATTTAACGATGAATTAAAAAAATATGCCGAATCGACTGATCACCATTATACGCCAAGGTAATTTTTAGAAATAAATTTTTGTTATTGATTTTTTTTAATTTTTCACATTTAAAACTAAATTAATAAGTTAATTATAATTGATTTTATAGACAAGGTGAAATGTGTATTGCCAAATCTGACAATAAAGCCTGGTATCGTGCGTTTTGTTATGAAATTGTTGGTGATGGTTTTCCAACTTTAATTTTTATTGATTATGGAAATGTATCACCAGTTTCTATTTACAATATTCGAAAATATCCTAGAGCTTTTACAATGCCATGTAAAACTGATGAATGTTCAATTTATGGTAAATTACATTTATGATATTTGATAATATGTGTTATTCAATAATCATTTTTAGGATTAAAATTTAAAGCTGAAGAAAAAGATTCAATTGCAGGACGATTGCGAGAATTGTTGCCGTTATATGGAATAATAATGGTGCCAAAAATTGAAATAATTGATAGTGAAACAATACTTCATTTACCAAATATTATTGATACTCTTCGGCGAGAAAGTTTACTTTAATTTTAAACTTGTTAAGAAATAAAGAATGAAATTAATTTTTTAAATATTTGCTTTGAATTACTTTGAGAATAACAATAAAAAAATATCATTAAATGCTTAGACATCTCAAGTAATCATAAAATTAAAAAATCTTATTGAAAAAATTAGTACTTCTGGTCCTTATGGAATACTTATGGATTGTGGAATAATTTAAATTTGTATTCATTTTAATTTGTAGTGAAAATGAAAAGTTTTCGCTAATATAACTATTATTCTAGGTATCATAATCATTATTAAAGTAACCCTTTTAAGAATTTCTAGAAATAGTAATAAATAATAAAGCAATATATATTAATGAAAAGTAATGAAAATTTACACTAACCTTTGATTTCTTATATCAAGAAACTTAACTTCTGCTAATTAGCAATTCGGAATGTATCAAGTCATTAAAAATTGATATTTAATATTATAAATTTCTCACATTATTTTCATTAATTGCCACATTTTTAAAAGCAGTTATAACTTCCCAAAATATATTAATTTTTATTCACATTTTTCACTTTTTTTTAAAAAAAATTAAAACACTTATTAATTTCAACTATGTATAATGTATATAAAACGATTATCATCACCAGAGGTTATACACCGACATTAAAGATTAAAATAATTAAAATTCATTTAAAATTTAGTGAAATCGGAAAATCACATAATCACAAAATCACTGTAGTTAAATTAAGAATATAAACAATTTCAATAATAACTTTTCATCATGACTGCGAAAAAAAATATGGTGTTAGATAAAAATGCAACTAAATAAAATCACATTTTTCACCTGTAAAATTTCCTTTTATTTTAGCGAAAAATTAACCACGAATTATATAGAATTAAATAGTAAAATATTCATTAAACACAAATTTCATTAATTTAAATTTATTTATTACCCATATCCATATTTAATTAATTTATAAACGATATTTTTCTAACGAACTGTCAAATCGTTATTTATTACTTTACGATGTTTTATATGAATATGTACCCGCCAAGCATTTAAAAGTATACTCTAAATTCCGAACGAAAATGTAATGTTAACGTACAGTTTTTTTTCCACTATTTCAAGTGTACGCTAAATTCTGTACGGAAATGTTAAGTTTACGAACACCTAAAAAGTTACGAAAATTTCTTAACCAAAATGTAACGTTGGCGTACACATAAATTGTATACGCTAAATTCCGAATGAAAATGTAATGGAAATGTAAACTTTTTTTTTCTACTATTTCAAGTGTACGCTAAATTCTTTACGGAAATGTTAAGTTTACGAACGCCTAAAAAGTTACGAAAATTTCTTAAGCAAAATGTAACGTTGGCGTACACATAAATTGTATACGCTAAATTCCGAATGAAAATGTAATGGAAATGTAAACTTTTTTTTTCTACTATTTCAAGTTTACGATAAATTCTTTACGGAAATGTTAAGTTTACGAACGCCTTAAAAGTTACGAAAAATTTTGTAAAAAGTTACAATTTTTTATTCATTATTTTTTTTATTTTTTATATATTAATAAATATGAATTTATTATTTTTGTTTGGAAATATATTATTAAAATAACTAATTTGTTTTTTAATTATTATATAAATACGAATACGCTACATTAAATCAGTACGAAAAAATTACGCTAAATTTGTACGTAAACGTTACACATAAACATTACGCACAAGTTACGCTAAATATGTACGAATACATTACACCTAAACTGTACGAAAACATTACACTTAAACAGTACGAAAACATTACACCTAAACTGTACAGAAACATTACGCTTTTGCGAGGACTTATCGTAACGAAAAATAGTGTCACTTCTCATATAAGGAATGTAACATTTGCATATCAATTCTGTTACGCCAAAACGTAACATTTTCCAAGACCTTAGAAGGAATTAGACTCGGAAAACTTTACGTTTCCGTTACGCAATGTTTGGCGGGTATACTATACTAGACGTCAGTCGTCACGATTTAATTTTGGCGCGAAAATCTTCAATACAATTGTGTAGCTATAATTATATATTAAATTTTATTTATGTGTTTTGAATGCTCGGAACAGCAAATGTTGATAAATAATGAACCGATGCAATAAACTTAAAAAACGTAACGTCATCATAGGTCAGTGCAAATTTTCATTAATTTTTATTAACATAATTTAGCTAAGTTATTAACATTATTAATTTTATCATTATTATTATTGAAATTTAAAAATTCCCTTAACATTATTGAATTCCCAATATTTCACTATTTTCCATAAATCCCATATTTAATTTTTCAACATTAAAATTGCCCACAAGAATCTATTTATCTATTAGTAAGTGATGTGCATTTTGTCCACAACTGCAGCCTATGTTAGCAACATTTGATCCTTAAAATGTTTCATTTTATGTTATTTATTACTGCAATATATTAATTTTAAATAAAAAACCGATTGAAGAATTCCAAGAAAATTAACACTAACTATATATATTATTAAAACAAATGTCGATGAACTAAATCAGATGATATATTTTGTGCTTTTAAGTATTTTATTTTAAAGTTTACATTAAAATTCAAGGTTTCAAAACTGTAAAAGAAAAATATTGAAAAGAAAAATATAAATATTTAGACTTTACTCTAAAATTAAGCCTTAATTTTATGATATAAGCTGAAAGAGATAATAATATTAAATATAGATAAATATAATTAACATGTTCAAATTAAATTAATGACTTTTTACAATACTTTTATGTGGTTTTTTCAAATTGTATTCAACCCTTTTTTAAACATATTTCAAATTACATTTACAATACATTTCCATATAAAGTTTAAATTAATTAATTGATTTATTTTACTTTAATAAAGGGAAGTTTCTAATATTTCTTCACTATTAAGACGAAATTGAATTAAAATTATAGTGCATGTTGTCAATGAAGTCATTATCTAAAATTATATTCATTAAATAAATAAGGATTTTTATAATTTAACTTTATATTTACCGCTGTTAAAAATTTCAAATTAATTGAATAAAAATCACCAGCACAAAATTTTAATTTCTGATGAAATATTTGTATAGAAAAATGTTTTAAATTTGCATTTAAATAAATATCATTTCGACCACAATTAATATTTAGGAACATTTTTAAAAAAATTTCATCCTTAAAAAAGAGAAAGTTTTTCGTGTTTATTTTACGAAATTATTTTTTAAAGAATCAAATATACTATAATATGTTTACCAAGCTTTCACAAATATGACAGACCCAGCATATGACAAAAATGATTAGGCCGTAAAATATAATAAGTGTAAAAATCACTGTACTTAAAAAAATAGTTAAAGTATTAAAAACTTTGTATATTTAAATAACAATTTAATGTTTATAGCAAATTTAAAATTATTTTTTCACTTATATAAGTTAAGTTATACATATAAGGATTCCTTTAAAATGTAACGTTTATAAAAAGGAAGTTATCATTTTTATTATTAGATAATATGTATTATGTGTATATAGAATGTCCATCCGAGACGACTAGTATAAGAATATTATATAAAAAGTAGTATATTTTAAATGTGCTACAAACGAGATATGATTAAAATGTATTTACATATTTTAGTTCCAATATTTATTGTAGCAAAATTACTCATAAAATAAAAGAAATAAAAATTACATGTTCCACTTAAAAATATATATAAAAATAAATAATTTAATGTCCATTCAAAATATTTATTCATATATCTAACTAATTTCCATAACTTATTATGCAAATCACTATAAATATGAATTTTTTCCAAATATATTTTACGAATTGTCCAAGAATCATAACGTGTTTTTATCAATTGTTCTGCTAATTTACTACCAGATTTATGTAATTCTTTCAATATTTCGGTAATAAATTGTATATAACAACATATTTCAACTACTTTTAATCGAAATGCAATATTAAATATTAATATATATGCCCACTGAATTAATTGATAACCATTATTAATAATTAAATATATAATTATTAATGAATTCAAAGCAACATTCAGAATAAGTAAACCACATTTTTTAAAAATTTCTAATTTTATATTATTTTCTGAAAATTGTATAGAGAGTTTTTCCAATGCAATATTTTCAATGATATAAAATTGCTGAAATATTTTCTTCCACAATTTATTTTTTAAAATGCATTCAACTTGTATTATGAAATAAAACGACAAGGATAATTTATTTTGTATATAACTAAAAATCGCTATTAAATAATCATCAGAATTAAATTTAATTGTATTTGTTACGTCGCACGTATAACACGTTGAATATACATAAATTAAAATAATTATAAAAGTTTGTTGTAAAATGTACAAGATATTGTAAGGTAATGAAATATTTAACAATTGTGAACCAAAAATTTGTGAAATAATTCGAAGTGGTTTAAAAATTTTAAAGAAAATTGAATGTTCCATCACTCATCAGTAAAATATTATTGCTAACTAAAAAAAATTGTTTAAAAATTATAAAATTTAAATGAAATTTAATTCTAATATAAACAGAGATGGCTAAACTGAAATTCACGAGCCCTGTTCTTGTATGTACATATATATCTGCTATAGTTTATAATTTAGCTATTGTATAATTTTCTGAAACTATACTATCAAAAGATAATTAGTATCCACTGCTTAAACATTCATTACGTTATTACGTATAGATAGAGTCTTAAATAGAGTCTTAGGCATAAAATGGAACCTTAAATATATATCTGTTTAAGTAATTTACGTATAAAGGATAATGATAATGCTTTTAAAATGATTGGATACCACTGATATAATGTGAAATAATTAAATATTAAAAGAGTTTTATATCGTTATAAGGTCATATAAAAACTGTAATATTCTTTAATTAGTATTTTAATATAATTACTAGGTCACAGTTTTTTTTATTAATTTTGTAATGGATTATGTAGTATAAGCATAGTATTTAGTATTATAATATTCGTAGTGTGATTCTAAATTTCTAGCCTAATTGCTAGTTTCGATTTTTTTCCTCAATATTATTACAATTTTTTTATTAGAAATTTTCCTTATATTTTTAAAAATATAAATATTAAGAAATATCAATCTCAAAAGTTCCAATTCAATATCAATACTGTATCTCTATCTACGTAATATATGTGGCTCTAATAAGACTAAGATATATAACGTGGTCAGAAAATTTGGAACTTAATACACATGATGTAATTTAGGTTAGGTTAAAAATCATTAAATTTTATTTATTTAATTTTTTTATAATAATTTTATGTTCAGAAATAATTGTTTAACCTTTCTATTTTCTATTAGATATTCCATATTATGTCATTATTAGTAAAATAAAATATAAAATTTTCCATCCTCTTATACGTTTAGTAGGAAATATGTATATGGCCCTTACTATTTTAATTAAGATGTGTAAATATGTATGTATATTTATATAATAATGAAATGGGATATGAAATTTAATGATTTTTTAAATTTAATTTACCCTTTTATAGAATTTATATATTAATATACTAATTTCAGGTATTTCTGGTATAGATAGGTTTATTATACAATTTACTTAAAGTTATAATAAATACAACATTTTTATTGATTGTTGTTTAAAATGTGAGAACTTTTAATTGACTTAAAGCTGTTTTAAGTTTTGTTTTTAATGAAATCTAATACTAATAATATGATTTATTAGCCTTGTCTTTAATTCAACTATTAACCCTAAATATAGTAACAATATAAGGTGAACATATGATGCTTTTTGAAATTGTCCCGAGAGTGTGATGGTAATATACATAGAATTTTGAAAATATATCTATACTAGTAAATTATAACTATAAGAAGGTATAATATAAGATACATAAGTTTAATATTTTCTATTTTGGAAAACATGATTAGTTGGAATATGACCCTAAAGGATAATATTAAAGTCGTAATGCTATTAAGTTTTTAAGTTTATGTTTATAGCAATAGAGTTTTGTATTTATAAAATTAAAGAGTACACAATTTTTTTCAGTATATTTAAAGTTTTTAAATATGTTTATGATTTGTAATAAATTTCTTCAAGACTAGACACCATAGAGAAGTTAAAATATGTATTATAGAAGAATACTTATTTTTACTTACAGCTTTAATATATAAAAACTAAATTAAAATTAACTATAATTGAAAAATTCTGAAATTATAGACAAGAAGATTTAAAAATTCTTTGAGAATTTTCAATAATTAATTCCTAATTATATATAATGTTATATTAAATAGTTTATAGCAATATATGTAGTAATTATGTTTTTATATTATAGTAATTAAAATAATTGAATTTTTTTCTTCAATAAATAAAATATTTTTGAACTTTTAAAATGAAATTAACTTGAAAAATAAAATATAATAAATAATTTTTAAACAATATTTTACTGAATTTGTTGTACATATATTTATTATATATTAAGGATGAAATCCTTAGAAAGATGAGTTGAATAGTAAAATAATTTTCGACCCTAATTTATACACAAAATTAAACAAAAAGAAAAGATTAAAGTTTTCATATAACATTTTATTTTATTTTAATGAAGGGAAATTAGAAATATATTCTTTATTTTATCCCGAAAAAAATTTCGTAGGCGAATTTAATTTAAAGGATAACCTTTTTTTTTTGTATATAATGTAAGAAAAATATAATAAAATTTAGTTTTGTTTAAAAAAAAAATATCAAATAAGTTAATTATTTTTATAGTAGGAAAATAAGAAAACACTAACACCCTATAAAAAGGATTAAATTTATAGTATTTTACTTAGAATAAATTAAGGACTCAATTTATAGCATAATAATTTAAAAATTTAATTTTATATCAGTTTTTTTTTGTATTGAATTTCAATTTATTTAATTTTGTAAATATTAAATTTTATTATTTTATTTAATACTTTGAATATTCTTAATAGAATTTTCAGAAACTTAAAAGATTTTAAATTATATTTAAAAACTAAAATAAAACTGTATGCGAAATAGTTAACACACCATACATAATATAAACATAACATAATATAAATTAATCGAAATTTAAATAAAGAAAAGTAATAATGTGGACACAAATGTCCTTGAACATTTAATTTAAACTTTATATCGATGAAGCTATATTAGATAATTTCTACGACATTGTTTCTTAGTCGTAGTTATTTTATGTGGCTCAATAAACATTAACTTAATAATGATATTCAGTTTTTTATGGTTCATAAAAAAAAAATTACGAAATGCCTTCATTCTTGAATGAAAATCAAAAATATTTTGTAACAACTTTTCAATAACCTTGAATGTTTTTTTGATTGTTGTACTTTTGTCCTAATTTTATTCTGAGAAGTTTTAAAATTTTCGGAAAAATAGAAAACTTTAGGGTGAAATTTTTTTTACGTAACAATATTAAATTTCTTCCTCCAGAGATTTTACCTAATACTTGGGAAAAGTATAATTTGAATTCATGTTCAACAATTTGTGAAATTAAATTTGTCCTTTTTTATAGTAATAAGGATAATTATACGGTTTTTTTAATTAACATTATTTTTAATTTATTTTTTTGACTTATTAATATTACTATACATCCTTATTACTTTTATTGAATTGAAGTTTGAAAATAGTATAGATAAAATTTTTGAATTTAATTTTGTAATGTAACTAAATTGAAGGTTTTATTGTTTTATGTTGAAAGAAATTGGGTGGTAATCTTTTTCAATCTTATTACTGATTACTGATGATCATATATGTACGTACTACGTATGAGTGAGTCGAGTACATAAAAAATTTATAAAAATGTTAAATTCAGAAATTTAATAAAAATTTTATCTCGATAGAAAAATGTTTAAATTTTTTTGATAAATTTCTAAAATTTTCTTCAAAGATGAAAATTTCTGCATTTATATAAAATCTTTAATAAGTATATTATATATTTTTCCTATAGAAGATGTATGTTACCTGAAGGCATAAATACAGTAATAATGTATTTTTTTGTTCATGAAAAATAATTTTTTTTTTTTTTGGTAAATTTTGTATAAATTACAATTTAATGTTTTTCATGTTTAGGTAAATAATATAATCTTGTAAATATAATTAAGAGTTTATATGTATGTATCACCGTAAACGACCAACTTTCAATAATACAATATATTCTATAATTTTATGTAGTATTTTCCCGTCTTTTTTTTTTTTTTAAAAAAAACTTAATTGTACGATGAAAATATTATTAAACAATTTACTTCATAGCATATTAAAATTATGTTTTAAAATTATTACATATTTTTGAATTATACAAAGGGAAAAAAGTAACAGAAATAGAAGATGATTTTGAACTTTTTTTTTAAATGTCGAATTTGTACATTAATAAGACGAATTTGACTCGAAAATATAATTCGCTTTCTTAAATTAGAAATATTCGGACTCAAAATTCCTTTTTGGAAGCGATTATGTTAATGTTATAGTTCGAATTGATATTATAATTATTGCATTTGCATCCGTGATTTAATTTATAAGGATATTTACATACATGATGAAATAAAATCTTTCAGGTCATAAATTTGAATTAAAAATAATTTAAAATATTTCAATAGTAAATGAAAAATATAAATGAATGGTAAACGTAAAATAAAAAAAAAATGAATTTTATTATATGTATATGTTTTTTTTTACCAAGAATTTATTTCATATTTCGTTTGAAAATTATATAAAAAACACATTATAATTCATAAGAAAAATTATTTATATAGAGAATTCTATTAAAACTAAAAAAAAGCAATAAAATTTCAATCGTGCACACTTAAACCTAAAAGCTAAATATGAAAAGGTTTATTTCTGTAGATACATATATATATATATTTTTCCATTAAACTATATTTTGTTTTTATTAATATTTTTCTGAATTCCTATATCTTTCTATAAAAGTTTAGTAAACCAAAAATTTACTATTTATATTTACTGAACTTAAATAAATAAATATACATATAACAAATATTAAATGATTGCAGTCAAGTCAACCATCCTTTCTCTAGAATTATTGGTCTATAAAGCTCTCTTTTTGATTGTACATACATACATATATATCTATATTTTTTTATAAGTATGTACAAGTAAATCACTGGTCATATCAACCAATCGTTGTTGGTAACTTAAAAAATAATCTACATAATATAAATATACTAACAAAAAGGAAATCAACTTATATGTATATAAGTAATTTATAGAATAAAAAATAATCTTTTTTTATATAATCAGCAAATGATACTAAGTCTATACTTTCATTAAGGGATATGCTTTATAATTTGTTTTTGCTATTAAAACTCTAGAGACCAGCAAAGAAAATCAGGAAATATTTTAAGAAATTTTTATTTATTTCTTTTTTATTTTATCAATTCCAAGGATGAGAATAAGAAAAATAAAATGATTATATAGTTTATGTAATAATACTAATGTTAAAACTACTATATCGATTTGCTGACTTGGAGGTTTTTTTTGTTGTCTTTTGGATGCTGACTTTATTTCATAAAATATATTTTTGATTGTTAAGTAATTTTATAAATATATAATATTGTATTTATAGGTATTTTTGTACATTGGACAAAATATAATTTAATAAATTTTAAAAGATTTTGGTGGTAATTTTATTTTCAAAATTATTCTTAATATTTAAATAAATTTCAGACCGTCAAATAAATTGTAAGATTCCAAAAGTTTGCCTTATAATTCAGATTACATAATAATGTTAGAATATATAAGGACCTAAATGTTGAAATTGTATATATGTGTAATATATGTGTATTATGTGAAAAACCAATAATTTTTGTTATAGGCTATTTCTTGTCAGGTATTTTTTAAAAATAATTTTTCACCGCATGCATACTTTATTATAGACTAAAATATACTAAATCGGAATTATAGAACCAGAAAATTGAAAATAAGAAACCTAGAAAATATCAGTATAATGTATATAATTATGTACTAGTAAAAATAGAATTATATATAGTACATATTGAGGCGGGTGACCAAGCTCTCTATACGCATACTGTATATTAATTTTTCAAATAAATAGTGAAAACTAAATTTAGTATAAATATAGGAAAATGTTATTGTAGAAAATATTATACTCATTATTGCACAAACACAAAACAATGTTTCCAATATTAGGCCAGTACAGTAAATTTTCATTTTGTGACTATTATTAATTTCAGAATAGTTTGGACCAAAAAAGGTTACAACTTACAAGCATTCAGTATATAAACACAACAAAAGCAATTTAAACTAATATATTATATCTACTACGGTATATATATATTCATTTTTGAAAATAAAATTTATTGAAACATTATAAAACCTTAAATGAAAGTGCATTTTCCAATTGAATTATTATATTTATTGTTTGAATTTTTGTTAGAAATTACGTTTTATACAACGCTGCAATATTATCAAATTAAAGAAGAAATATGATATATTTTTTCTAGATATTTTAAAGATATATTTTCATTTAAAATATTTTCTAATTAAATTTTAGTAATATTGATTAATTAAAAAAAAAACATTGTTCTAATTTTCTAAATATTTTTAATTTAAAACATGTACCAGAGATAATATTGGATAAAATTAAATTTAGTATTAAATTAAGTAAATTTGACTACAAAATTTTAATTTTAAATTAAATAATTGTCGAAATCAAACTATAAACGAAAAGCAAATAACATAAGAAGTATACCACTTATTATCATCTCCCACATAACTCTAAGTCGTTGTACTTTTACAAATAAAAATAATTTAAATAAATTTTGAATATAAGTATTGATAAACATATCACTTGAGTTTATAGGTATTTACTTTATTATATAAATTAGTTTCTGTCAATAAGGAAGATTAAGGTCCTTTATGTTATATTGAATATTTGAAATAAATTAATATATCTGAATGAAATTATTCTGAAGGAACATGCAATATAATATATGTTAGAGAGGATTTTTTCAATTATAATTTGTTTTTGTTTTTTTGAGAATCAGTGTGGGTTTTGACAAGCAATTTAACTTTTTTAGGAATCAGTAGGATGATTGTTTTTGAATAAATATTTTAGGTTATTTACAATTTTCAATATTTATTTTTCTGTAAACTCAGTCAGTATACTATATAACACCTTTTATTGAATATACATATTACAATTTTTATTGAAGTAAATGTTCAATAAAATTTATGTTACATATTCAAAATAATGGAAAACTAAATTATTTACACAGTTTCAAACAATATAATTTCAATTTCAAATAACATAATGTATGACATTATATATTTTAAGGGCATTAACTATTTTATTAGCTCTTAGCTCTTAATGACTTCAAAATATTTAAAATTTAGAAATTTAAACAGATGAATAAAATTTGTTTGACATAATATTAATATTATTATGCTAAATTAGTTTAATATTTGACTGAAAATAATTATACATTATAAAGTAGCGTAAATATGCTCAATATGCTTGTAATTATAAATTTGACATTTAATAACAATAAATTTAATAAAATACTTTAATATTAAATTTTATAAATATATTATATTTGTAGAAAATAGAAAATTAAATCAGCTTTAATAATTTTCTGGTTATGATTATGAAATATTTATGTATTTATTTATTTGAAGTATTCAACACGTTTTTTTTTTTAAATTATACCGAAAAGTTTTTAAAGAGCTATTTAATATTTTGCAAATGTTTTTTTTTTTATTTTTAGGTGTTATACGTCCAAGAATTAGATTTAAAGTTTTATATTATATTTTTCATAAATAAATTGTAAAATTTCGTTCACATTTTTAGAATGTTAATTTTTTTTTCTCTTCAAAATTGTAATTTACAATTTCAAATTGACAATTAACTAAATATTCCATTTAATTAGTATGGACAAAACTATGAAATATTTAAAAAATAAATTTGATCTATTTAATTTTTAATATGGAGATATAATTAAATTCCTAAGATTTCGAAAATTGATTAAATTTAATAAATTTAATTGATTGTTTAAAAATCTTGAAGATATGATCAATAAATCATTAATTATATTTTCTACTACCATTAATTTTTATTTATAAAATAATATAATTAATTTTAACAGATTGATATTTTTTTATTGAATTATCTATCTCGGACATATTTTTTTTACATTTCAAAAAATATGCAAAAAAGAAATTTTCTTTGTCACAAAATTCTCACAATAAAAAAAAAGTGTAAAACAACTTTTCTTTTTTTTTATATTTATAAGAAAAAAGATTGAATAAATTGAATAAAATGAATTTATGCAAATTAAATTTATAAAAAATTCAAAGCCACATTTACTAGCGACCAAGCACGACTATAAAGATTCAATATAATATAATTGCTTAAAAAATATACCCAAGAGTTTACTTTAAAAAAATATTCTACTATTAAAGTTAAATCTCTGACTATACTAATATGAAAAAATGTACATAAGTATTCGACAGGATATATATATGAAAAATACTTAAATAAAAATAACATTTTCGACTAAGTAATATATATATATAGTAAAATAAGACATAGTGCAGAAAATTGTTTTTATATTCATATTCTTTAACCAAAAATCACATTATTATTATTAACTGTATTCAACAGAAATTTTTCCATCAAAATTTACGGATTTTTTGTCTTGCAAATCTTTAAAAGGATGGTGGAAAAGAAATCTCTGAAAAAAAAATATTAAATTACTTAAAAAGAATCTATGTAATCCAAGAGAAAAATAAAAGTCGAAGTGCATGAATAATTCAAAATACATAAATGTGCAGGACTATTTTCAGGTATGTATGTATATATTTTTTTTTTTTGTTAAATGAATTTTGCATAATGGTTAAATTTATCCAAACGTAAAATTATAATAAAAGCATAAGAATTAGACAGGGTACGATTTAAATATTTACTTAATTTAACATAACTTTCAATATGAAATATTTATTTATTGATAATAACTTGAAATGAGCTTTTGTGCTTACTGCACATCATATACTTAAATCTTAAAAAAAAAACATGTGTTTTTAGAGAATTCCTTTAAATGTCACCTTGTATTTCTTAGGATTTATTGGGAAAAATAGTGAAGAAATCTAAAATTCTACAGAGAATTTGAATGTTCACTTACATAAATCTCAATGGACTATAATTCTAACATGATTTTATGGTATATACTTCTTATTATATAGTATATAATCATATTTAGATTATCAAAGAAACTATAAAATTAACCATATAGAATATTGTCTTTGTGTTAATGAATTGTAATAGGTTCTTAAATAAACTGATTGAATGATTTTGAACTTACAAGATTTTTAATAAATTTTAGTTGTATATAGTTTTATTATGGTTCTTTACTCCCTAATTACATTATTATGTTTTTGTAAGGATAACAATTATTATGGGTTATTACCGTATTATAATGTACTATTCATAATATTAAATATTATAATTAATATTTTATTATGGCAAATTTGTTTAATTTCTATATATATATATAATTTTAGGCTCTATAAGCTGGTTTTGTTGGTATATAAGTTACTAAATATGCATAATATTACAATTTTTAAAATATTTTAATAGTTAATTCATTCTTATGTTAGCAAATCCTTAAATATTTGACATACTGTATTATGGTGTAGTATAAAATCTTTTGAAATACTGTTACAGAATCCATAAGACAGAGTATAAAAGACGAATAACTACAAAAAGACTGGTGAATGAAAAGATATAAACTTCATTTTGCATAATAATACTTAAATAAAAAAATATATATTTCTATTGCCATCAATGTTGCTGCAATATTTTTACATTCTTTATGATTTGTATTATTTTTTTTTTTTTCATAATATAAATATATATCAAAACTTTGATCACGTTTTTCACGGTTGTGTTAATCATGAAAGAAAAATTTTAATGCAACATAATATAAAATATGTTGAAGATTATTAATAACCTTGCAATATTTTTATATATAGAAAAAAAATTCTGTAAGTATTCAACAAAAATATAAAAACTTTTAAAAATATTTTTTGTAAAAGAATTTAGAATATTTTTCACATTTCACTTACATGATTTTGTATTTTTTTTATTCAATTTTATATTATGAAAATTCGTTTGAAAGTAATTTGAAATTCTTTTTTAAAATCAGTTTAAAATAATATTTTTAAAAATATTAAATTTTATTAAAATTTACAAATAACAACAAATAAAACATATTTATAAACATATTTATTTTCTAAAATAATTTATTCATTTCAATATTTTATAAATATATGCAAAATAAAATTATATAAAAGAAAAATCTCTTAAATAAGATATTTTGTTTAATTACATAAATTGTTGCAGGACAGTATAAAAATAATAATTTTTCTTTAATATTATCTTGTATTAAGGATCAGTAAATATAACGATAAATGTTTAAAAGATTGGAAATAGGTATTATTTTTTATGGTTAAATTTTTATTAGAAAAATAAAATAAAATAATAAGATTATTAATATGTAATATTACCGAACCATGTACGTATAAACAAGGTAACATAATGTTTAAATGTTCAGAACATAAAAAATAATATGTAACTATATAAAATTTTATGAGAATAAAGTAGAGTTAAGTAGAGTTAACTTTCATATATATTATAAAAATTATTAAATTTGTTAATATGCAATTTTTATAGTATTTCATATAGTAATTACAAATTGAAATATGTCTTAGATTTTTTTTTTTGAATAATTTGATTCAATATTAAATAATGTTTTTTGAGTTCTTGACTTTAAGGTAAATGTACTATAATTATATTAATTATTGTAAAATTTATCATTTTTACATAAATTCAGTTATTTAGAACTATTCAGAGTACAATAAAGTAAAGTTATCGATTTGATATAATTATAATTAATTCGGCTTTAAAACTTGATATTTAGAAATTTTAAAATATCCTAAGAGTTTCCCCATCGGAAACAAATTTAATTTACCAATAAGTAATAGTAAATTTAATTTATTGTAGTCATCGTCATCATCGCCCATTCTGGTACACCGAGAAAAGCTCTAAAATAAAGGTTGAAAAATACCAAAATATGCCATTTCCAAAATATCCCTTTAAATCCATCTCGTTTCCCTACTACGTAATCTGTAAAAGCTCTAAAGGGTCGTCCACTAAGTTTAGGCCGTAATTAAAAATAAATAAAAAAGGGTGTGAAAAGTTATATAATAATAATGAAAAATTCTTAAATTTATATTTTATAACTTATAAAAAAAATATAAAAAGATATATAATACATATAAAGATATTAAATTAGTTTTCGTTATTGAGTATTAAGTAATTTTCTTTAAGAACATTTTATGCGATCCATAAATATTGCATTTTCTCTAATGATAAATTGCTTCCTGATGTAATAATATCATTGAGTTTTAAGTTATAAATTTTATACATAAAGATAAAATATTTATAATTCTTTAAGTAGGATAAAATTACTAAAGTACTTACAATTTGTATTTGCTATACAGTTCTTTAAAATATAGTTATTAAAATTAATTAAATTATATCTTTAAGAATAATTTATCATTTACACATTAATTGATTTAACATAATCTATGATTCTATTAGAAGAACTAATCAATCAATTTATCTAAAATATAAATTTTATTAAATTAGGTCTTAAATCTGTTTTTAAATTTTAACCTAGTTTTAATATAAAATAATTTTTTAAGAGAGGTATTAAATGCAATTCTAATTCGTTTGTATTATAAATTAATAATAATTTATATTTTGGAAACTTAATAATGGTTGTTGGTGCTTATATAGAATGATATATTCCATTTATAAATTAAATTATAATCAATATCCAAATTAAGGTAAACAATTTACAAAGAATTTAATTTGAAAATGATAGAGATAATTATAATATAGCATAGTATATATATTATTAAATGAATGTGTAAATAAATATTTTTCCTTTCTTAAGTTATCAATCTATATCCATTTTATTTGATGATTTTATAAAATAATAATTATTGTGTGTACGTGCATTTTTAGATTTTACTTGTATTATATAAAATTATGTTTTTCCAGGTATATTTAAATAAATGGAAATTTTTCTATTGCTTCAAGTATATAGTGAACATACAAATGGGGGGATTAGTTTTCTATTAATTTTCTGTTGCATTTTTCATGAGCAAAAACATAATATATATGTACGTTATTCAAATTTTTTTTTTATTGAATTTTATTTAAAATTTTCTCCACGTACTATTTGCATATTTATGTGGAATATGTTGCTTTTGTTTTAATATTTAGGCAAAATATATAACATATAGTATATATATTATGTTTTTCTCGTTTATCTTTTATTTTATGATCATGTTTATAATCATGTTTTATTATTTTTTGTATAAATATCAAATTATATGGTAATATTATAGTTTGTTTTATCCTTTTTTATTTTTATAAATATTCTGTCTTTTAGTCTTCAGTGAATATTATGGACTAAAAATATATTAAATTATTATTTGGTATTAAAATTTGTGGTTTATTTAAATTTTAGAGTAATTAAATCAAAACTGCTATATATACCACTATAATTTTTCATAATTATTTTATATCTTAATCTCTGATCCCTGTGAAAAAACTTCAAATAAAAATTAAATAAAATATATAAATTAAACTTTTATTATTTTATATTTTTATTCTATAATTAAACATAAAATAACATATTTATATTATGTAATATGTAAATATACAAATAATGTCATAGAAATTAATTATTTTTCTAGTTTTGATTTCTCTGCTTCTGATGTCTTATTTATTTTTAATTAAGCTCATCAAAATATACAATCATATAAATAATTTATTGTGAATAATAAAAACAATATTCCTTATATCATCAATTTCTGATTTACCAAATTAATTACTTTGGACACATATTTTATTAGCATATTTTGAAAAAAAAAAACATAGAAAATAAATTCATTCGTCAATTTTTGAATTAGTTATATATATACAAAAATCAGAAATAATTCTCAAATAATAAATTTATCCTATAGTTATTTGATTATCTGAAACTATAATAAACAAGAAATCCTTAAACATAGGAGAAGGAACAAATCAGTATTGAGAGTTTCAGTACTTTTTTCAGTATTTTATCAAAATTTCCATATATTTTCATATCCATCTATGTATATACTAAAATTTTAGTTATATTTCAACATTATAAGATTTTTGTATATTTCCTTTTTTAGGTTTTGAATAAATTTTCTATTTCTATTGTATACTTCTATTGTATACTTATTGTATACTTACATTGTGTCAAAATCAAAAACAAAACAAAAAATATGAAAAATAAACCCATAGTTTGTGAAAAGCATATTTCCTCAAAATCTGCTCATGTAGAAAGAACTTTGTCATGAGGCGAAAGCAAATTCCTTTATAGTATTTTTTTTAGAAAAAATAGAAATGCTTAAAATATGAGTCTTCAGTGAGCGATTTTTAAAATATTTTTCTTTTCCTTCAAATATTATTATTCCAGGAATATGAATTTTTAAATATTATTATTGATTCTCTATCCTAAGAGTTGTAAAAGTTTGTGTAAACGGACGGACAGACATAGTGAAATTAATACACACAGTTTTTACCAATTTGGTTAGAAATGTGCTAAAATTATGGAATAAAAAAATCTATTTGAAATAATCAATTTTCGAAAATAATATGCTTTCATAACAAAACCAAAGGACCTTCAAATAAACACATTTTATCACATAGATTTTATTTGTTTTACAACATTGTCATTAACAACAATAAAATAAGATTGAAAAAAAAAAATTATGTATTTTTTATTAAAATCAAAACATTCAAATGACTCAACAAAATAAATGATTTATGTTGATGTTATTATCTTTGCCTATGTATAACTAAAACAATTCATGAAAAGCTACCCCATTTTTCCCATAAAAAAAAAGTTGTTTTCCTACAACAACAAAAAAGTAACACATAATGAAAAAGAAAATTATTTTAGCATGAAAATAATAAATGTTGGAAAATTTATTAAAACAGTGTGATGAAATGTCGCAACAAGTGGTAATACTGAGTTATCCTTTCGTTTATATCATATATGTATGACTGTCAGTGTGTTTTTTTTTAGTTTTTATATTGATATTTTGATCTCAGTCCTAGACTAGATTGCATGCTATATTTCTATTAGTATTATTTAAAGGAAAAGCTAAAATGAATTGAAAGCAATATATATTTTATCGTTATATAAATTAATGGAAAAAATTAAATTAAAAGTTTCTTTCTGCTTTGAGAGAAAAACACATTTAAATAAATTTTATAGAATCATTTACAATTACTAATTATTTCATTTATTATTACAAATATATATAGATATAATCGTCATATAGGCAAAAGTATTTAAATAGAGTATAATTTTTTTCGGTTTTTTACATCAAAGTCATCAACTTATTATTAACGCATTAACTCAGCTTAATACAAAACTATTTAATACTATAAAATGAACAGAAAAGAATTTACCCAACTCCAACTAAAAAATTTCTGAATCTTGACTAATGTACTTTAACACAGATTGCATGGCATTGAAAGTATATTCCAAAATTGTTATAATTTAATTAATTTTAATAAAAACTTCTGATAATAATTAGTTAATCAATACAAAATATTAAAGAATTTAAATGACGAAAAAAGATATAAGCTTTTCTGAATATTTTTTGTGGAAAAAATCAAATATAATTTCTTAATCACTAAAAAGAAAATTAGTAAAGAAAATCTTTCAGACAAAGATTATTTATTTTCTGAATGTAAATTTTCTTATCCTGTTTCATAATTACAATACAATTTTTGATTTATTTCTTAAAATTAAACATTTTATTATATTATACAGCGACTTGATAATTTAGAGGAACAAGTTAACCTAATTATTTTGTAGAAACTAATGCGAAACTTCCTAATACATATATACAAATATAGAAATTTGTTTCAAATTATTTTCTCTATTTTGGATTAAAAGTCAGAGCTTTGCTATAAACTTCCAATCCTATTTTCATTTTGAATAAGACTAAAAAATTTTCTTGACCAATTTTTTTCTTGTTATTTTATTTCAAACACCAATTAAAAATAATTAGTTAAGTTTGTACAATACTAACTATAATAAAAGAAAAATCATTTAGATTAACTTTTATTTTCAAAAGAAATTGTATTTTCTTTATTTTCTTACTTTCCCGAAATAAAAATTAATCTTTGTTTGTTTTTTGTATATATAGAAAAGGGGGAAAAATGATTTGTTTAAAAATAAATCAGGAAATCCTCTTATAATTTTGTAAATCGTAATTGTCCTTGATCTTTGATTAAATAGTTTGTTTTTCAGTTCTTTAATAAAATTAACTTAACACAAATTGTGCGCAACAGGGATAGGGGGGGATCTACGAACTAACGCCTAATAGCCAAAAAAAAATTGAACTAACCAATAAAATTATATACAAGTTTGGCATTTAGTTCATATAATCTAAAGCCGAATATTTAGAAAAGAACTAGAGACCAAAGTAAATGAACTAGAGCCTAACAATTTTTTTTCGACCTAAATAGTTGATTATTTATTTCCTACACCAAAGCCTAAAAAGCAAAGAGAACATTTTTCCCCCCACAAAATTGAAAATATTTTTCGGTTAAAGATCATACATACATATATATGTAATCGGACGCCAAAAAATATGTGCTAGGGTCCAGGATTTGGAAGTAAAGGCTAAATTTGTATAATATTTTGTTGGACTTAATTCATTTTTTTGTGGACTTTAGTTCATTTGGGTGTTAGTTCGAGAGCCGTTAACATTGAAAAATTAATCAAAATTATGTCTTAATACATATATTATGATTAATTATAAATTGTGTATAACAAAATATGTACAATACATATATCATTTTGCCTTTCTATTTGGTAGAAATATAAATTATAAATATAATCAACAATAAAATAAAAATAGAACATAATTCATTTATGTAATAAAACAATATACCATTTTGGTATACATATACATACAATACTTTCATATATAAAATAAAATATATAATATATTTTAAGTTCATTAAAAGTTAAGTCATGCGAAGTTAAAGCTAAAGAGGATCAAAACTAAAAATTAAAAAGCTATCATGCTACAAATACGAAATAAACTTTTCGATTGATATAAATGAGATTTACATTATAGAGAAAATTCTTTTTCGTTTATAATATAAAAAGGACGAAAATTATATATAATGAAAATTTTTTATATGTTTATATATCAAAAAAAGGGAAATTAGGTATAATACAGTAATGAAAAATACAAAGATGGGAATAAATGGAGGTGTAATGATAATAACTATCATAGATTTTAGTTAATTTAATTAAAACATCTCTATAGAATTAATTATAATATATTTTTCTTCGAAATGTAAATATAATTTCTTCGAAATGTAAATATAATATAATACATAAATCAAATGTTCATTATATAGAACTTTAAATTTATCTAGAAATAATTTTTGATAGTATTTTATTGATAATTATTTTTCAAACAAATTTTATTTAAAGGACTACGGAATGAATGAATATAATATTTTTTTGCACATATTGAAATATAAAGTTGAACTTCATATTAAGTAAATATTACTGTATATTCATAAATGATGATTTTTCAAAAAAAAAAAAAGTAATATAAATATTAGAATTTGAAATAAATTAAATTGAATATTAATTTATACTGATACTTATGTATATATATGATAGTTTATTTAGATACCAATTTAATTATTATTCTATATTTGATCAATTAAATTTAATAAATAAATTAAATTTGAGATACAAAAACCTAGAATATATATTTTAATGTTTCCTATTTATGAATAAATTTTCAATATTTATGTACCTACTTACATAAAATTAAATTTAGATTTAAAAAATTTTTTAATTGAATTTTTTTTTTTGTAAAATAATTTATTATGTGATCTAAAATTTATATTATGCAACCAAAATTCTTTTGGATAATTAGTAGAAAATGTTGACTTTGTAAATTTTAATTATAATAATTTTCTTTAAAAGGCACTGAAATACTTTTACAAATAAAATTTTATAAATCTCATGAGTATTTATATTTTGCATATATATACGAATAATATTGATGTATATATGTAATCTTTCTTAAATATGTAGGTACAATTATTATTTCATATTATGAATGTTACAAGAAAGTATGTAGCTTCATTTTAATTAAACTCTACAAAATTCCTTTGAGAATGTTTTTGTTTTTTTATTATGCTTTTAAAATTAATGTAAATATTATAGAAATTATATTTTTGGGTTAAACTAATAGTAATATAAAGAAAAGGTATATATTTCGAAATTGATTGTTTTATTTTAGTTTACTTTATATACGTTAATGGCTTGGCTGGGCTCTTAAAACTTTGAGAAATTTTCAAAAGTTATTCGAAACGGATTTTTTTTTGATATAGTATTTCACCTAAGATAATGTATTTATTAATTTGTAGATGAAATTTATTTATTGAAATATGTTTCTTAATGTTGTGATGCATAAGAATACTTTAAATTTTTGCTTCAATTTATCTTCATAAAATTATTGTCAGCGTAAAATGATAATTAACTATATATACTTCAAAAATAAGTATTAGCAGGTAATAAAAAGTAAAAGCAATTACTAAAAAGTTTCAAAAAATTAATATGTAAAAAGTATATGGTAATAGTTCCGTTTTATTATGATAATATTTACCAACATTTTCATATAAGAATAACAAAAAGTAATTTTATAAAGCTTAATTCAAAAATTTTATTTATTGCTTGTAACATTACATTTATACATATTTAGACAAGTAGAGTAAAAATAGAAAAAGACAAATAAAAAATAAAACTTTGTTAAAAGCATCATTATCCTTTAGTAAAACAGAAATTGTGAAATGCAATACGGAAATTTTCTCATTTCGTGTGCACAATTTATATTTACCTTCCATGTGCAAAAATTACTGTCGTACATATTAATAAAAGAGATACTATGGTGGTATTAATTTCTATACCAAAATTTCTTAACTGAGTATTATGTGAGATAAAATATTTTATTAAAGATAAGTTTTACTGGGAAATTCGTTAAATTGGATTTATCAAAATATATACATATGTGAATTAAAATGAAATTTAATTCTCCAATTATTATTTTTTTTTTAAATAACAATGAAGGACAACATATATTTTTGATATGATATTTTGTATACAAATTGCATATAAAAGAATTTTAGAAATTAAGCAGAATCCAATTTAAGTCAAAGTGGAATTCATAATAATGAAAATTAATTTAATGCACAAATAAATATATAATTAAAATTTGATTAGAAAATAATAATTATATAAAATAAAAGCAAAAATTTTAGTTCTACTTTCTATAAATACAAGTCTTTTACTTATCAGATTCTTCTTGTAGTTTTAACTATTATGGAATTTACAAAACAATTCCATAATTTAAATTTATTTTGTAGAATTTTCCATTATAATAGATTTTCTTTATTTAAAAGCCTTTGATACAAAAATTGGATTTTCTTTGACTCTTTAAAATGAAAAGGAGCGAAACCTCTTGAATTTTATATGTGCCAAAGTAAGTAATTTTCTAATTTATTATAATAACCATAAATAATTAAATATTTTTATTTGTATATAAAATGCTCAGGTGTAAAATGCTCATTCAAAATTTTAAGATTTTCTTATTGTAGTTTTAACATTAAATTCTTTATATTATATAGAAAATATTAGATTTAAATTGAATCATTTCATTAAGAAATAATTACTATAAAAATAATATTTATTTGAACTTAAACATTTATAGTTTCTTTTTAACTATTTTATAGTTATAAACCAGAACAGCAAGTTTGAAGAATATTCGAAGATTTCATAATTGTAGGAAAACAATAACATTTCTTAAAGATTTTTGTGGTTTCATTTTAGAGTTTAAATTTAGTTTTATATAAAATAAATAAAAATATAAAATTTTGCACTGGAAATAAAATCTAATCAAAGTTAAAAAATTTCTTACAAAATTTAATATTGATTTATAAATTTTGTATAAACATTGATTAACTTCCTTATTTAAATTTCTAAGGTAAATATTTAAAAAAAAAAACTTTTATTTTACGAAAATTTAATTAGGCGAACTGAAATGTAATTATTGGTTTTGAATTAAAGAAATAGCAAAATTTCTTCAAAAATTATTAATGAAAAACTTGACTAATTAACTTTTTTTCGCTGATTATGCTTTTCTGGTATAAGTCACCCGATTTTACTAGAAAGCCTGAATTCACATAAGAATATGCAATAAAAATTCAATAATATCATAAACATACCTATTATATTATGGCAAGTTGATTAATCGGAAATTATAAAGTTTATAAAATTTTTTATAAATGAAAGTGTTTATTTTATTCACTATATTTAATTTAAAATTACACACATATGTATTGAAAAAATACATGAAAAACAATAATTAAAATTCTATCTTAATAATTACAATTATTTATTCGATTTATATAACATTTTAAAAATATCGATATTATCAACTGTTCTCCCATATTTGCAAAACTCCCATATTTGCAAAAAATAAATTTTAATGTCATATTTTTATTCAACCATCAAATTTTAGAAATATGTAATGCAATGAAATTGATTAATAATTAAAATATGATTTGCCTCACGAATAAAATATAAGACAAAGTTTATGTTATAAATTATGAATTTGTTTTTATTGTATACGTATAAGTATATATACTAAATTTATGTGAAAACTTTTATACAAAATAAAAATAAAGAAAATTGAAAATTTTGTATAATTTTTCTTTTATTTTGTTATTTTTGTTTTTCTGATTATTTCGCATGGTATGTTTCCAATTTGTATTAAGAAATTGTTAAGATATTATCAAAAAAACTTTGCCAACACATCATCTAAAAAAAAAAGTAACGACGTCGTTTCAAAATCCAAAGCACAAAATTATATTTAGTCTGTAAAGTTTTTATGAAAATTTTATTATTTATTAATATATGTAATATACCATATACGTAACAAAGAAAATAACTCACTAATCGACATATAATTTGTTTGAACTTTTACTTTATTTATTTAAGGGTTTTTTGATAGTAAATATATGAAAATTTGAGCTTTTAATAATAATTTAATGTTTGTTAACTGAAATAGTTAACTTTAAATTTTCTTAAGTTTTATTAAGTCAATTGTCAATCCTTATTATTTGGTATATTACGAAAACTATATCATTAATAAGAACTAACAAACTAAATTATTTTATGGCTAGTTTTTTATTTGTAATATTAAATTAAATTTGATTTATATTTTGGTTTAAAATAAATTAGAAAATTAAAACGTAAAATTTTTGATATTTATTTAAATTTTCTTTTAATATTAAGCTGAAATTAAATTTAAATATCTTTAATAAATGTATACTTGTACGATGTACGGTAATAAAACTATTTTTTTTTATAATTTTTACACTTTAATTAAAGTGTATTGCAATTTATTTAAATTATCAAATTTAAAGCATGATTGAAAGTAAAGTTTATGTCCTCAATTATATATGTTTATATATTTATCATTTCATATTAAATTATAGAATTTTACATTTCTGCTATTAATAAAACATTTTTGCAGAATAATTTTATAATATGTATTAAAAATTTTACTGAGGATGTAATTTAATTTAAATTAGTGTTATATATACTTTTTGCGACAGAGATGAAATTGGACAAATATTAATGTATAATCGTATATAAAGTAAAATGAAAAAGTTTTTGAAAAGCTCTTAAAATTATTAGCTATTTTCATTTACTTATATAATTAAATTAATTTTTATATGCAAAGGATTTGTTCATAGGAAAATAAATTCATTAAATTCCAACAAAAAAGTTGATCAAAAATTTTTGAAATAAAAATACATTATCTGGGCTCGGATTCTCCAAGGCGATATCGATTCTCTAAGTCGATACCATATCGAAATTATTTTAAAATGAACTAGATTTTATTTCAATAATAATGTCAAATTATATAAATGAGAAATATAATTTCAAATTATATAGCTAAGCCTAGTACACTGCTCTTGCTAAAAAAAATTTTCTATATAAAATTTAACTTTAATTATTAAATATTAATATTTAGTTAATTATTATTAATTAATGATTAATAATATTTAAATTCTAATTATTAAAACCTTATTATTTATCTCTACTATTTAATTTAGTTTAGCAAGAGCAGCGTACTAGGCTTTATATAAAAAATTATTTTTATTTTTTAGTTTTATTTAATTATTTTTGATAAATAATTTCATTCGATGACAAAATACCTATCGAATGAAATTTATCGTTTTATAGTCGATCATCGTATGATAGAAATCCAAATAGGAAATTTATCGTTAGATTTGGATATCGTGTACTCGATATCGACTCAGAGAATCAGAGGCAAGAATTCATAAAGTTGTTGAAAAATGATTTGTTCAGATAAAATATTTGACCACATTAAATGAAAACTTACATTTTAGAAATATGTATTTTTATTTTTATTAAAAGTTTTAACATTTATAAAGTAAGATTTAAAATTATGAACCATTTCGTTAGGGAAATGTTAATACGATTATGTATTTAAATGCTATAAATTGAAATCTATATTTTGGTCAATTTATATTTATATCATGTTCATATTTAATGTTTACATATTTATTTAATGTACATATAGAAGTATAAAAAAATAAAATATATCCCATTCCAATGATATTCCAAAGACCTTTTTATATCTATAATTTATTATCATTTATTCTTTCAGCAGGATGCCCTGAACATTTTGGTTTTATTATGGTGATAATTTTCCAAGATCCTAAAATACTGATTTATTTCTAGTATATTTATTGTCAAAGCAATCAAGTATTTATGCAGTATTTTTATTGATCTTATTTAAATATATTAAGTGTCGAAAAAATAATATCATTTGGGGTAAAAACGGAACTACATAAAATAATGATAACTAAAAAGATTAAATATTATAAATTTTTTTATTTATAACACATATATTCAAAATATTTGATTTAGTAAAATTGCACTATTAAAAATATTAAAAATTATTTTGTTAACTTAATAAAAAAATTGAAAATTCTAAAATTCAATTTTAGAAGAAACGAAGAAAATTGTGTAACTTAAATTTAATTATAGAATGAAATTTTTTATTTATAGTCCAACACTGTTATTATTACTTAATTTTCTAAGTAGAAATGTTCATAAAAAAATGTTTAAATTTTAAAAAATGTTAAAATATTTTCAGTTTTCTGTTAGATATTTTTCGTTTTAGTTATTTAAGTTGATTTCGTGAGTAGATTTTATGAAACAATTCACAAATAAATAAAATATTTAATTTTTCAAGAAATCATAAAAATAAATAAATTTTCAAGTTTAAAGCAGCCTGGATAACATTTTTATTTCTGTGCACATCAGACTTTTCCAACAAGTGTTCCTAATTTTTTTTTTTTGTTTTTTCGTTTGTTTAATAAAAATAAAATCGTTTTATATTGTTTTTGATAAAAATAAAAATTATTATCATCTCTTGAAGCAAAAATTATATAAAAATGAAAATTATAGTCAACATAAAAAATAACAGAACAAAAGGATTTTTCTTTATACTTACTATATAAAGAAAAAACAAGTATTTTTGTTTCCCTTCTTCTTATGTTTCTGAAAACTACAACATAAAAATTATTATATCATTTTTATGTAGCCTAGTTACTAAATAGAAATGAAAAAAAAAATCATCCTTTTATGGACACTCAACTTTTGTGGTCAGTCTACGATATATAAGTACAAACATTATAATATATCTTTGAAGGAAAATTAAATTACATACTTTTTATGCTTCTGCTGAAATATTGTAGACGAAAAAGCAAATCTGTGGAATAAGAGATAAGAAATTATTATTATTATTATTATTTTTTTTTTGCAATTTAAAATTCAATTTTTTAAAGGATATTTTCTTTCGAAGTGTTTATTTGTCGTTGAATGAAATATAATGAGAGATAAGGTCAAATTGTTCATATTGAAGGGCTATCAAATGCCTTTAGGCCAAATAATATAGATTTAATCTTTAAACAGTCTTTATAGTTGAAATTTTGTTTTAGGTATACATACGATAGAATTTTGGTATTCGCACTTGAATAAATTTGACATGTTGGTTGTGTTACAGACTCATATTTGATAGAACAAAATATCTGAAAAAATATTCTTGCTTTAATATATAATTAAAATACAAATTTAATTTTAACATTGTTAAATATAGTAGATTTGTAGTTTTTTAATTTTATTTTTTTCGCGAGACGAAATGAAAACTGTATAATAATATTTCAGTTTAATTGCAAAATAAAAACGAATATTCAATCATTTATTTTTATAAAGATTACAAATATTTATGCCATAAGACAAGAAAATTAAATGAAAATTTGTAGTATTATATTGTTTTGCAATCATCTCCGTCATAATTTTTTTTTATATATGTAATTAATTAACTTTCAATTTAGTTGGAAATGTGACAAAAATTAATTTCGGAGATAATTTTATACATACTTTCGCGGCAAAAGTAAATTGTGTAATTTATAAATTATAATCAATATTTAAATTTTCGCAAATAATTTTAATTAGATAACAACAATTGTTTATATAGAATATTAATTTATTGTATATTTAATGAAACCCTCAATAATTAGACTACTCGTATAATAAAATAAGTATTTATACACCTACTACGTATGATAATTTTCTACCAAAGTAATATTTTTATATTAAAGATGAATTTTTTTTTGACATTTATGTGTATGTAATAATTTATTTCTGAGTACCTAAACATCATAAATATCCTTTCTTTTTTTTTTTCTATTCAGAACAATAACTGAGACCATTATATTTTAATCGTATCACGTAAACAAAAAAAAAATTGTAGATATAACATTATTTTATTTTCATAAAAAGAAAAAGCAAACAAATTTTCATCTTATACGAGTACAAAAAAAAAATTAATTTAATAAAATAAAAAAATAATAACCATTTATTATTACAGCATACTGGGAATTACATTAAATTTGACAATAATTTCAAGATTTAAGAAAATATTTATTTTATTACACAAAAAATTACTTACACTCATATATGAATTTAATAACGACAAAAAAAAAGGACTAATGTCATAAAGAAATTTTATGGCCGGTGAAAATAGAATATAAAATTTCTGATAAAAAAAAAATTTATATACAAACGACATAATATTATCAAAAATATTAAAATGATATGATTTTTTTTTTATATATACGTGTATTATGTGATTAGCAATATTTTTCTTTAGATTTAACATAAATTATTAGCATTACTTAAATATATTAAAAGGATTAACCTACCAGTTAAAATGAAATTTATATATAGTAATAATTTTAATGGAGGTTTATTTATGAATATGTGTTTTGTTAGAAAATTAATCGCATTTTCAATTATGTATATAATGGTTTATTCGTTTAATTTAAAATATTAAAATTTTTATGGTTTTTTTTTAAAATAGAAAATATGTTACAAAAGTAAATATTTAGTATGTGGCTACAAATAATTTCAAAATTTTATTTTCACCACTGTGACAGCAACGAATTCGTAAGGATATGCCAACTTATTACTAGCACTGTAGTACCAATTAAATATTGTTTTTTTTACTATAAAATTTGTATAAGTAAACTTTGTGTAGGGATACACATACACACCCATGTGTTCTCTGTTTCATGTACATGTCCAAATCATACGTACATAATCTCATCGTAGGGGTAAACTAATATCGTTAAAAAATTAATAACCAATATTAGGATTGGAAAAATACTAAAATTTATAACAATTTTCCGAAATTCAAATTCCAATTAAATGTTTCAAAATCCTCAATTATATAGAAAATATTATTTCATTTTATCATAAAAATCATAAATTCCATTTATGTATGTAGATGAAGAATTAAATATAATTTCATATACTAATTTTAACTTTATTGAAATATTTGGGACCAGTCGACTATCTATATGTATATAAAATAATTGTGGTGTACTTAATATTCGCACCAAAAGATATTCAAAAATCACTACAATAAAAAATATTACGATATACATTAAAATAAAGTATAGAAAGATTTAATTTTTAACGATATTAACTCAAAAAAAAAGGTTAAAATTTATTCAATTATTATTCATAATTTCCTATTTATAACAAATCCTTATTGCTTTATTATTTAGACCTAGGGATGGTGGTCATACCAGAAAATATGATAATTTATTATGGAAAATTTTAGCTTCTTTTTTTTTATATTTACCAATTTTGGTTTGAATTGTTTTGTAGTGTTATCTTTGCCATTTTTATTTAAATTGTGATTTGTATGCAAACGACCAAAACATAAGAATTTATAGAAATATATGTATGTATGTATGTATATATTTGTATAATGGCTAACATAAATGGTCAATTTTTCTTGTTATCTTTGCAATTTGATCATTTTGTTTTTGAATAAAAGAATTTGTGTCGTTCTCTGTTTGCTTGTTATGTTATGGTTTGTTTATTTTTATTCTTATTTTATTAATACAAAAAAATAAAATGAAAAATTTCAATTCTGTTGGGTAATACAATCATATTAAATTATTATTTATTGATCTTATTTGTTAAATCGATTTCTTTTTTTTTAATAAATAATATTACAATTTTCTTATATTTTTAAATAGTTTCTTTAATTGGATACATTTTATTAAGTTTTCAAACGAATTTAAATTAATTATGAAATTATATTATTTTCTTTTACTATTTATTGGAGCTGTTAAATAAATTTTGTAAATTTTACAATTACAAAAGGTATAGGTAGTTGTCAGTCTGTGCAATTTAATAATTTAAATTATATATTTATTATTTTCTTCTCTCGTTAAGTAAAATTATTAAACAAATTCGCTGAAATATTCTAACTACATATTGATATTATATTATTTATTATACATTAGATTTAGATGACAAAGTTATACTTATATACATATATATGTGTTACAAATTACAATGATTTTCAAAATTATGTTACATACGAAACAAACGAATTTTGAATTATATTGAAAAGATTTGCTATGTCATTTTTCTTTAAACATATTTAAATATTAAATAAAATATAAAATAAACTTTAACACATAATGGTAAAAATATCTATAATATTATTCAGTAAAATATTGAACAGAAAAATCTATATATACATATATATGTAAATAAAATAAAATACAAAATTATGATATGGAAAATTATATATAAAAAAAATTCACCTTTGGATTTGCAACGTAATTTTTGCTTTTATTGATATAAAAATATATTGTAAGAATTTTGTTATTCATTAAAAGAATTTCCAGAGATTAGTAAAATTTAACATATTTTCATTCATACAACATTAATGACTATATAAAATAAAATTTACGATAATCTTAAAATTATTGATGCATAATAATATTGAAAATTTCTAAAATACGAAAATCAAAAACCAATAACAAAAATTATATCAAATCTGACTTTAAATATATTTTTATAAATTTATTTATATTTTCAATTATAAGTTGACCATAAAAGTTTCGCTTTTGTATCGAAACTTTTTATTTAGAAACTTAAAAGTTTGTTGTATTTTTAAGAAAAAATATAAATTCTTTATTCGTTTTCTGCAGCAAAACTAAGAAAAAGAATGTCTTAGACAAGAAAAATTTGTATAATATGGAGGAAAAGTTTTTATAAAATAAAAATTGACGATATCTATTATGCTATCATGATTTACCATACTTAAGTGCAAAAAATAAAGTTTATTGAGTTTTTTTTGTTTGTAAAACTCTTGTAGTTTTTTTTATAGTTTGTATTATGCTACTTATAGAAACTTTAAGCTTATTTTAATATTTTTATATTTTTCTAACAGATAATTTTTACATTATTTTATATAATAAATAAAATAATATTACTTATATAATTTTTATTCGTTATCTTATTTTGTTTTATATAATTCTGTTTTAAAGTTTCAATTCAAAGTTTTAAAATTCAAGATTAAAGAAAATTTATTAATATTCAATTTAAAGATATACGAATAAGTATATTATATTGCAGATTAAATCATTAAATGTCAATCCTTAAATATAGTTAAATTTAAAGAAATAATTTTTGTTCGAATTTAAATAGATTTCAAAGTTTACTTCAATTGTTACATAAAATATTATTCTAGTATACTTTAATCGGATTAAAGTGATTTGTTAAAAATACATAAATTGGAATTGTATATTTAACAATTATTTAAGTTTAATAATTATTATATTTATTATTATGACTTGAGATTATTTAAACTAACATTGGTTTTATTGAAAATTTTCTATGGAAATAATTTATTTAATATTTTCTTCATAAATTATTAAATTTTTGACATGTTATTTTATATTTTTTTATATTTTCCAGGTATAGAAGCAAAAATTTCCATTTCCACTTAGATATTATATTTAAAGAAAATGTTTTCTATTGTAAAATCTTAATAAAATTTTTAATGGATTTAATTTTTTTTTTAAATAGATTTATAAATTAAAAATATACATTTTCCTTTATGACAGATTAGAATCCATTAAATTTTTTTTGAGGTTTTACTAGAAATGAAAAATGAACTGCTGTCAAATTTTTTTAATGAATCACATTATATTTTTTTTTTGTGTACAATAAATTGCTTCTAAGGGTGGAATTTTCTTAAAGTATACTTAAAATATAATCTTAAATTTAAATAACGATTAGTGGAGGAATGACATAATACTTATAAAAAAAAATATTGGAAAAATTTAACACAAAGTAATAAATTTATATTGCCAAAGTTTAACGTATAACAAATTTAAACCAAAGTTGACTAATTGAATTGTAATTAATTTGGTATTAATTGAGACTTATAAAACAAATAAATTTATAGTAATTTGAAAATTATAACAAATACTATAGTTTTATTACATACAAGGCTTACATTTCCTTGTAACAATATTATTTTTTTCAAATCATTTATCTCCGGTTTTGTTATACCTAACCATGTATAATATCAGTGCTTAAATTTTTGAATTCTTGCAATAAAACCAGAAAGGAATATAAGCAGAATATTAAATAAACATTCGATGGTACACAACAACAAAATTAATAACTAAACCTTCAACTTTGTTGTTTTATATAGCAAATTATAAAATTGTATTTTCAAAATTGATTTCAAAACTAATGTGAAATTTGATATGATTTTGCCATATTTAATAATCATTAAACTTAAATGAATATTTTACAACATTTCCTAAATGCCACACATAAGCAAATACATGTTTCCACGCTCGAATGAAAATCTTCATTTATTTCAAATTTTTGATCATTGACCAATCGAATTTAACATAAATAATGTATACCTTAAAAATATTTATCTAAGCCAACATCATATATACAATAATATTAAATTAAAAAGTTAATATATATTTTTTTTTTGTTAAATTTTTACAGATAAGTAGGTTTTCTCATCAAATTCATATCAATATAAAATATTTACATAATTTTAATATATTGGAAATTTTCATTAAATATTTCAACCTGTTTGTATACATTTTGATGATATATTTTTGATTGCAACAAATTGCAACGAATACACTTATATATTTTAATAATGTATATATTTTAATATTGTATGTGTTAATTTGTTTATAACATTATTAATAAATGCTATTTTAATTGTCATAGATATTAATTTTAAACTATTTTATAAATATCCAATTTAAAATTCAAGGTGGGGGTTAGATTTTACAGCGTGTAATGTTTTGTGCTTTTTTTATGTAAAATAATTTTTTCACAAAAAAAATTAGTATATATTTTTCTAATAATAATTCTTGAAACAAACAATTTCCTTTACATTTTATTAATCCATTTAAAATCTTAAAATATTTGAATTTAAATAATTCTTATTACAAAATTTATATATACATTAAGTTTTATTACTTTTATAGAAGAAATATTTACTCTTTAAAATCAGACGCTCATTTTAAAAGCTGTAAAACTATCATAAAATGCATTATTTTTGGATTGACGTTGGGAATTATTTAAAGAAAAATCGTGTAATTTTATTAAAGAAAATTGCTTTATATAAAAATATTTCAATTTTGTTAGAAAATTTACTTCATATAGTTTTCTATTTATATAAATTCCCGAGAAATATTATTTCTTTAAGAAAAATAGTTGAGTAATATGGCAAAAACATATTTCTCACAAATTTAATTTACAATTTAGTTGCATTTTGTATCCTGTTGAACTTTAAACTACATTATTTTCGTATATATAAATGATTGTATATGATCTATATTTTGTGAAATCATGAATTTTTTAGATTGATTATAATAATAAAAAATTATTTATTTCAAAATGAAAACATATTTTTTTCACTATATGAAAAATATATATATATACTCCACAACAAACAATTGGGCCTTTAATTTATTTATTGCTGCCAGGTATATTATTTTTTTTATATATATGGTAAATATAAAATATCCTATTACGAAATAATTGTTATTTGATAAAAATATTTAGAGTTAAAGTAGATGCTAAACACGAAATCTACCAATTAAAAGTTTTATTAATTAACTAAAATATTACCCAAACTTTTATAATTATATTAGAACATAAAAACCATAACCTCAGATGGTAAATTGTGCCAAAAATAATAATCTTTAATAGTTTTTGAAAACCATCTGGGCTTCAATCCAATTTGCATTTTATTTTGAAATTTTGTTCACCTATTCCCATTGTCCCAAACAATTTTATATTATATGAAAAAATAGATTTCTATTTTTCCTTTTTTTTTTTTTTTTTTTTTGAAAATTTCTAAATTCATTATTATCCTTTCCAGTTATTCGTTTATTCTCTAGTGTGTATTTGAATAGATTAAAGGATATTTATATTATAATAATGTCTTTCTATCCCCAAAATATATACATATATAGAAAATTCTTTAAATTCTAATTACAAATTACGGATTCATATTTGTATATGTGTGTGGTTTTATTGAATTTATATAATTGGAAAATTATTGTCTATACATACATAATATACATAAATAATTTAGTTAAATTCTTTTTTGTTTTACATTTAATGAGTATCATTTTTATGCTAAATTGGCTAATAACAATTCAATAAAATACCATTAATACCACAATTTTATATTGTAGTTATGTATTAATGTATAATTTTTTTTTTATAAATGACCCCATTTGATAATAATATTTGGTATTCTTTTAAATTGAAAAATTTATATCTCGTAGTAAATTGTATTATAAAATAATAGATTTATTATCTATAAAGCTAAAAAAAATCTATATGAATTTTGCTGTGCCTTTAAATATACAATTACGTATTTTTGCGCTGGTAATAATTTTCAGGGCAAAATTATTAATAAAATAATTTTCTTCGTACATGACAATAATTATAAAATGAAATGATAATTGTATAATATTATTACATACTTATAAATTGAATATCATTTCAATTATGCAGAAAAATATAAAATCACTTATAAATAAAAATTAAACCGAAAAAAAAATTTATAACCCAAAAAATTGATATTTCCTTAAATCAAAATACTGGAAATAAAATAGTTAATTTAATTAAATTCCTTGGTTTTGAAATTTAATTGTAATATCGCACCTCAAATATAAAAGAATTTATTTTAATTCAGTCACAGACGATTCAAGGAGAATCGAGAATGTTATTCGCTTAATTAATTCATTAAATTATCATTTTATTTATGTATTTGTGTATCGTAATATATAGAAAACATTTTGTGTTAACTGGTAATAAGGATAAAAGGATTTAATATCAGATAAGGGTAAATTGTTTGTTTGTTACAAATTATTATCTTTATATATAATATTTTTATTGATATAATTTAATCTTAATCCTATATTTTAGACAAATTAAGATAATAATGATTTTTGGTATGTTGCATAGGTGTAATTATTTTAAATAAAGTGTAAAAATATTACAACTTTATGAATTATGAAATGATCGAATAAATTTTTCAAGGATTTAATTTATTTTAAAAAAATTATTGTTACAAATTCTTTAATTAACTTATGGGCATAGTAAATAAATAAAAAATTGTGGATTTTTTTGACACACGTCTATCATTTTCCGTAATTATGTTCCTGATTGATGATGAATTCATATATCGTCAATTTGAAAATATAATTCTTAAAACATATATATAGTTAACAAATCATTTTATGTATCTAGAAAAGAAAAATTTATATATTACATATAAAGAAAACTATGTTATAAATATAAATCTATTTCGTTTCGAGTTAAATTATTCTAAAGACAAGAACAAAATTAAATGGGATAAAGTTGTCAGACCCATGTCAATATAGTAAATTACATTTAAAGTATCTAAATATGCTTACGAAAGGATTTGTCGATATATAACCTAAGTTTTGAAGTACATACATATAAGAAAATTATTCCTTTTCTTTTTTAAAAGGATAAAGAATTCAATTGTAGAAATATTAAATAGAAATAGCTATAAGGATTTAATTTTTGTTTAATTGATCTTATTACTCTTTTAAAATATTTAATTATAAATGATTAAAGGCTTAATTAAATAGATTATTATCTTAATACAAAAGATCTCTTTCTCAACTTTACATATTATTATTACACTTATATTTCAAAAATAATGATTGGTACAATTAGCGGCGGTTATTTAATGTGCAATGTCTAATAATTTACGAATATTGTAACGAAAAATATTATAAATGTAAAATTATTTAAGTTATGTTTAGCGTTAATTAATTAGTTAACTAACTGCATCAATTTATTTATAATATAAATAATTGAATTGCAAATAATAATATACAACTAGAAAATCATTTAAATAAGAAATTTATTTGATTGTAGTTTTTCTTCTTATATTACATCATTGTTCGATTTTCGATTTCAAATAAAATCTTCAATATTCCTAATACGCGAGTATTTAATAATACCGTAATTCAATTTTGAGAAAATTAATATTTTGTTACAAGTTAATTAATTAATTAACGGATATAATTTTATACAATATTAAAATAATAAATTATTAATTAATTAAGTATTTTAAATATATACGCAATAATTTTAAGATTAAAAATATACAATTACAATTAGTATACACATCCTTTAAATACTTATACATCCTATTAAATCCTTATATACTTAATATATTATAAAACATCCTTAAAGGATATGTGTAATTAAGTCATTATATTAGCATTTCTACGCTTTACAGTAATTTTACTTATCTACACACCATAAAATGTACAGAAAAAAAATCACCCATCATCATAGATGAAAAATAACATCGCCCTGAAGGCATATATACTCGTATAATATAATATTACATAATACACATAAATTTATATCCTTTTGCAGTTTTTATTCTAGGAAAAATTATTCATATACTTATATGCGTGCGTTTGTATATATAATATGTTATAAAAAATAAGTATGTGAAATATTTTTCAATTTTATTAAAAAATGAAAAAAACCAACAGAAAAGAATTTAGAAACTATAGTAAGCTGAAAAATTATAGCAATAAAACTGAATTAGGGTAAATTTTTAAATGAAATTTCTAAAACATGGTAATTTTATTATTTAATACTATTACATAATGTATGTATATAATACATATGTATTATATTTAGAGAAGAACATCCTGACGTTAAGGATTCGTACGACCGAATTGAATAGATAAGGAAATGTTTCTAGTCCTTATAATATTATATACTCCCTATATTTATATATATATATAGATAACAAAGTAACAACTTAATTTTCCTGTAAAGGATATGATACCGAGGCAAATTTAAATAATTAAAGTTATTATTGAGTAATTTTTATTTATCATAACAAATTCAGTTATACTTATAATAATATTTCTATTATTATATCCTGTCGGAAATAAAAATTATCCTACTAAATGATATTTTGTATATAGGATAATTATATATATCTAATTAGAATCTGCGTAAGGATATCCCAATTTAAATCTGGTATTATTTAGTATGAATATTTTAATTAATATTCAGAATTTGTGTAATGTATTTTATTTTCATAATCTTTAACTTCAGATTTTTGCAATAAAATTATTAAATTTTATTTTTTTTGACAATTTTCGTATAATTTTTACGAAATTAAAAATTAGGTCATTAAAATTATTAAATTTTATGTTTCGGCAATTTTCGTATAATTTTTACGAATTCAAAAATTAGGAATTTGGTTACTGAGAGGGTACGGAATTTGGGTACGGAATTGGAGTACGGAATGGGTATGAAATTTGGGTACGGAAAGGGTACGAAATTTGGGTACGGAAAGGGTACAGAATTTGGTCACGGATACTGTAGGGAATTTGGGTAAGGAAATTATTTAACTGCACATCTCAGACGAAACTTAATTTATTACATTTAATATTAGGCATCTTTCCATACTAAGTAGTCAAAATATCTCATCACTGTGTCCCGAGACGCACATGCATATATATTTTTGGTATATCTCCGAACTTTTTTATTATAGAATTTTTGGATACTTACCTAAAAACGTCTCTATTAATGCTTAACATTTTAATTACATATATTCAATTTATATATTATAATATGATTACTAAACAATAATTTAATAATTGAAATTCAATTTAGGTAACTCTTAACGAAAAGTTAACGATATTTTAAATTTTATACTTTAAATGAATTTAATTAAATGCGATTTCTGCTGCTCTAGTTCTAATGGAAAATTAAGTTATTGGTGCGTATTTAATTTTGTTTTTATTTTCATTTATATTTTAATTATATAATTTTATTTTTAATTTTATTTTTCCTTGAATTGTTTTTTTTTATATTAGAATTAGAATTTTCAGATTTAAATACTCTAGCAGACTGAGTTAAGCTTATTTTCTATAATATTATTAATAGTAATGGCAATGATATAAAATATATGTGATATTCCTACTATGCTATTAATTGCGGTTGAAATAACTTAATTAGTTATATAATGTATTATGTCAATGCGGCTAAACATAATTACATAATCGGATTTTATTTAATTATATTATATAAACTATCAAAAATAATTCAAAAAACCACAATTTAATAAACTTGAATAATTTTATTACATACAATAGGTAAATAACTATAACACGAATAAACTTTAAAATAAATAATATTGCTGTGGCTTTTAGTTTTTTCTATATCTTTATATATAGAATAGTTAATTCCATTCATTATGTCAATCCAGATGGTAAAGTTGAACATTATAATAAATAAATTATGGTTATGCTGGGTTAACATAAAGTTAATTATTAGTAAAATTTGTAAATTTCTTAATTGTTTTCTTTGTGCTAAAATGTACGAGACCATTATTGTAATTTGATAATAATTAACATGTCATTGATTTTTTTCTTGTTCTCCTTGAATAAAAGGATATCATATTATAGAAAATAGACAACTAAAAAAAATTAAATTAGAAATTCAATTTTAAAACTTATTATTTAATATACAAAATTTTTATGCAAATACATTTTTAATATATTTAAATAGTTTTTTATTTAATAAATTCCTAGAAATAAATTCTATTATTCATACATTTTTTTTTTCCTGGCATATAATTTAACATTTAATATAGTATAAAAGTTATTTAAACGGAGTAAAGTTTTGTTTTAGTAAACTTCAGTCTTAATAAAATATTTAAATTGTTTAAAATAAAATTTTTTTTAATGTATAATACCACTTAATGTGTATTTTCAACTCTAAAATAATAATAATAATAATTTAAGATAAATAAATAAATAAAAAAATTTTCTAGTATTTTCGCATAAGTTATGAACATTAATAAGTTAATTTATATTTCAGTTAATGTTTTTACAAAAAAAAACTTTCCGTCATATTTGCAAAAAATATGTATAATATTCATTTTTGTTTTTTTGGGAAAAATTTATTATATAGTAAAAAATTGAAAACTTTAAAATGGGGGAAAAAAATAATTTAAATATCACAACCACAAAATATTAAAATATTTTATAAAAGTTTATGATGAAAAACACAACAACAACAAAAAAAAAATGGAGAAAAAAAATATACTTTTTCTACTTTCCATTCTAGAAAAGTTAATTTCTTTCTTAATATTCTTTTTTCTCTCTCTTCAATTTAAATTAAATTATAAGTTAATTTCAGAGTTGAGATTGAATTTTAAACTTTACAATGTTTCAGCATTTTATAAATTATATACTTTAGTTTTTTTTTTGTTGTATTTATAGTGAAAACTTTTATAGTTAAAGATCTAACTTGTTATATAGATTTTTTCTTTGGTTGATGGGTGAAACCTGAAACTATATAACAATTTTTTTTTATATAACTTTTTTTTTTTATTGACATTACCTAAAGCGGTTGGAAAATTTTTATTAGTTTAGAATTGTTATAAAATATAATTTTTCTAATGCTTTCTAACAAAAAATTTTTTTAAATATAAAATTGTTGTCATCAGTGGCTGGGTAGCTGATTGATTGTTGTTTTTATATCTATTTTGTTTCATAATTTAGCAATTTAGCTTGTAAAATTATAAAAATGTCGAAAAATTCTGTACTTTAATGCAGCACTAAAAGTTTATTATGGCAATATGGCTCCTCCTTAGCCGCTTCGATCTATAGAATTACAAATATATGACAGGTGTCAAATTCTCAGATTTTGTTAAATTTTATTATTTAATTAAGAAAATCTAAAATATCTAATAATAAAAAAGGTTAGTCCTTATTTGGCGATCAGTATAATGAAGTTGGTTTTATACATAATGTTTTTGAATTTTCCAAAAAGTTTGTTGTCCTTTGGACATTTTTCGGCTAACTACATATGTACGCTACTGATTTATTTCTACATAAAAATTTTCTTACCTTAAAAAAAATATATATTTTTATTAAAGGAAATTATTTTATTTCTAAATTATTACTGGGAAGTGTTTTAACCATTTCATTCAATTTCTGTTTAAAAAAAAAATATTCCCTTTTATTATTTAAATCTGAGTTGGTAAATTCATATTTTCGTAAGCAAAATCATAATCTTTATTAGTATAGTATACAATACTTTTCATCGATATTTATGTAGAGACTTAAGGCGATCTTATATTTTTAATTTATGTATAAATAAAAAAAATATCATAAATAGTAAAAAAAAGTGAAAAGTTTTCAGCAAAAATTTTTTTTTGGGCTAATAATTTTTTTTGCTTCTTTTAATGAAAGTTTCCAAAAAAAAAAAATTGTTTTTTTTTTTTTAATCCACAAACACAAACATAAATTACATACATAAAAATTTCCTGTTTCTGTTAAATAAAAGTGTTTTTTTTTTTTTTATTGGAAAAGTTTATGTCAATTTTTAGCTGTGTTATTAGAACATTGTTATGCAAATTAAATCGGTTTAAGAAAAAGTTATTGTATACATCGACGTTGCTTATTATTAGGATATTTAAAACTTTCCAAAAAATAAAAAAAAAATAAAAATTTACACAAATAATAGGATTATTTGGCGTTGTGCTATCTCTGAAATTGTCAACAACATTAAAAAGAAAACAAAAATTTAACTTTTTTGTTGATGTTCAAATTTTCTATATAACAACACCCAGAGATAGAAAAAAAGTTTCCCTTTTGTATTGAAGGTATTAAAAGTTTTCTTAAACTAGCATTAAAATAAGTGAATAGATTTATTTAAGTAAATGATTTTATTTATAAAATTAATTGATATTTAAATAAATATACATACATAGCTATATAATAATTTGTGTCCAAAAATTTCCCAATGACATAAATACTTCAATTCATCAATTTATATTATATTTCGAAATCTTTTCGTTTTTGTTAATCATATATAGACAAATTTTAAGGATAACAATACTGTCTAAAATTTAAGGGTATCCTAGAAAAAATGCTGTACATATATACAAAATTTTTCTATATAAAAAAAATTAACAAAACAAAGATTAATATCTTCAATTTAAATGAAATTATAAGTTAATTTAATTTTTCTGTTCATAAGCATAAAAAATAAACAATTTTTGTTGCATTTACAAAAAACTTTTCGTTAAATTAAAATATTTGCTATTTATTTAAATTCAGTTTCATTATTTTATCATATTTAATAATATTGTCGTATAGAAATTTTGACAAAAATCATTTTAAAATTAAATCTAACAGATATCATTCATATTACATGTGTATGTGTAGTATACGGGTATAACTTTTTATACTTATATAGTAAATTTTTTCAATATAATAAATCTTAATTTATTATGTTAGATAAATAAAAATCAAATGCAATGTTAGTCTTCTACAAATAATTTAATATTATATATTCTTGGAGGTACTATATGTGTAAACACACATGAATTTTATCATTAAAAACTACTATTATTAGATATACTACTTATTTTCTAAACAACTTATTTTCTATTCATGTTTCTTCTGTAATTTGAAATTGCGAAAATATTTCCTTTGCAGTTTTCCTTTAAAAAAAAATTAGTATTATTTTTCTTATTTAACTTTTGAATATACTTAAATTTAATACTTTAATGGAAGATGGAATTTTTTTTTTCAAATATTACGATATTTATGTCTTTAGAAATACATACATACATATAAATATGTAATTCTTTTTATTTTCTGATTTCATCTACGAATAATTTTTATATTAAAATCATTTTTTTTTTTATTTTTTCAAAAAAAATTAAAAAGAAAATTCTTCATTGAGACTAGAAATATTTTAATATTTTTAGGAATTTTTTCAAAATTCATTGAAATATACTTTATGTTTACATAAACTGACAACTAAATCAAAGAAACAAAAGAAAAAAAAAGTTATTTGTTGTTCACAGGTGTATTAAAAAAACATCAAATTTTTTTTTATATTTTTGTTAAAGTAAATATTTATTTGAAAAAGAAAAACAATTTAATGTTAAACTTTTTTTTTTTTAAAAAAAACTTACAAAACACAATTTTTCATATAATTTTTTTTAATTTTTTTTATTCGTTTGTATATTAAAAACTACAAAAAAAAGAAAATTTTTAAATCCCAATCACGTTTATAAAATTCCAACCTTTTTTTTTTTTGGCTCATTTAAAAAGCTTTTGCCAAAACATAAAGAAAGAAAAGAAAGATAACTGAACAAAATTTAGTGATTGTCGAAATATAAACATTAAACAACCTCATCCTTAATATAGAGCCAAAATGTAGGATGTGACCTGAAAGCCACAAATATGTCATTATATATATATATAGTATATATATATTTTATTCAACTTTTTAGGTGTTATTTAGGTTCATTTGGAAAATTTAACTTTATATATTTATACTTGTATTTTTTTTATATACAATATTTCTAATTTTTTTCTAAAGTTTTTAACCTATAATAGAAATAAGGATAGATTTGTTTATTTATTGTGGAGATGGTAGATATTAAATGTTTCCATTAGCATTCATCAGAGCAATTCGAATTTTATAGGAACTTTTACTGCTGCTAAAATATTTAATACAATCAAAGAGTGTACCTAAATTATCGACCAGTTATAAGTATGTAAAATATAATTTAAAAAAAGAAAAAAAACAAAACAATTTTTTTATAATTTTTTAACATTAATCAATAAAAATGTTCGAATCTAGCGAATATTATATTTAGAATTTTGTATATTTCAAAATGCAGAATACTACAATTAAGAATATTCCATGTCAATTGCACTGATTCAAGTTAAATGGTAGATAATTGAAAGTTTGAAGAAGATGTAGTAATAATGCCGTTTATTTATGAATTGAATTGCTAAAAAACCGAACAGGATCTGTAAATGTTTTTAAAGAGAATTTCTATTACATAGTTTGGCATAATATTACCATTGTACCCACAAATATATTTTCATGTTAATCTATCACCAGATTAGGAATATCGTATATGTAAAGTAACTATACATTTATCGGCAGAGCACAGTAAACATCAGTAACAGTACAGTATGGAATTAAAAAATAATAATTTATTCATTTTTGTCGCAAAATTTTTGAACTATTGCGTTTGCTTTGAAATTGCAACGTCGATGACAAGCAACAGGTACACAAACAACAAGTTTGCAGCAATTTCGAAGTAAAGATAATTTTTTAAACGATTTTTCATTATTTTTTTTTCATCAATAAATTGTTTCTTTTAAAATTAGTTTCACTATAATGTACAACAAATTTCACCTTAATTTAAATGTTGTGCATAAAACGAAAGAAAAATTCAATAAATGATTCCGAAATAAATATGTGTATATTTATATTTGCCATCCAACAATCACCAATGGAAAGATAATCGACTTTTTATGTAGAATTGATTTCTTTTTATCATTTCTTTGCTCAACGACCTTCGCCTTCGCAGTCAATCAAAAAGGATATTCTCAAAAATGGCGATAAAATATATATCATCAACCCACTGTTTCCTTAATGTTAATAGATTTCACAAGCGGAAAAAAAAATGTTTATATATTATGTATGTAATATAAAATAGAAAAATTATTTGTTGTGTCACCAGGTCATTTAGAAAGGGCACGTTTTTCATTTTATTTTTTTATTATATATCAAAAAATATATATTTTTTTTCGGAAAAGGTATTGACTGGGAAAAAAAAGGACATAAACTTTTTGATTTTCAGATAATCTGATATGATTTTTGAAAGGGTTGATAATTTATTACTAATATTATTATAGTTTCAATATGAAGGAAAAAGGTGAACGTAGTATTAGTGAAAAATTAATATTTTTTGTATAATTTAATGACAGAGACATTTTCAACTTCTACTTTATTATTATTATTATTTTTTATATAAAAATATTCATGAGTTTTTCGGATGATTTATATAATATAATGTTTATGCCTAAAAAAATTTTATGGTAAATTATATGATATAAATTTTCAAATAATATTTGAAGAAAATTCAATTAAATTATAATAAGGAATAAAATAGAAATTTGAAATTTGATATTTTTATTTTTTATATAACATTTTGAAGATTTCTTAAAATTTCATTGAATTTAAATTTAAATACGGAAGTAAATTTTAAGAACAAGAAAAACTAAAGAATTTTTTAAAGTGATATCTTTTTGGAAAATGACATATTTTGGTATAGATTTCATTCAGCCCTTTTTTTATACCGCCCGTAAACTCTACATACACCAATGTCATTAATTTAATTCCAATCACAAATGGAATTTGAAAACCAGATAAAGGCTTCATATTGGATTCGAACTTGGAACCATCCGTTTGGAAGGCAGGTAGACAGGTGCTTTAATCATTACACCACTTAGCCATACAAAAAAAGTCAAATTAATAAGTAATTTTATGAATCTTGATTATTACTATTAATTAATTAATTTTAAAATATATCGTAATACTTTTAATTACGATATTTTATTTAACTAAAACATAATTTATTGAGTGTTTTTTAATATAAAAAATGTATTTATATTAATTTCAAAATATTCATACTTATTATAACAATTTATAACTCAAGTTTTACTATAAAATTAAATTATTATTGACCTCGTTCTGGTTATACGTTTATAATTACAATAATATTATTTTTCATTTTAAGGACAATAAACGAAATACGATAGCAAATGTGCACGTATAACTACAATTTTATGTCCTTGTGAAATTTTTTTTATTAATTAAAATAATAATGGAAAAATATGTTTATGGGTTTATTCTTTTTGATATCAACATGAAACAATTTTATAATAGAAAATATATTACATATTATAATAATTTAATTTAATATAAAGTTTTTGTAAACTAACTTGTATTTTAAATGTAAATTTTCAGAACTGCATTTTCTATTTTGTTGAACCAAATCATAAAAATGTTTTAAAAATTATATTTGAAAAAGTTTTAACCATAATATTTTTGGTTTATTTCAAATAGAAATAAATTATATGTATGTATATGTAATTTGAAAAGGAAAATAAATAAACTGTGAAAACCACTAACTTACTATTGTGGTAAAATATTTTGATATATTCAGATATTAATGGTCAAATTTTTTTTTACATATTTATGGGATTTATTAACTTAAACATAAATATCGTACCTATTAAATGTTATAAAATAATCAAATTCAAAATAATAATATTCTGGGGTATTTTAAATTTCGTAGTTAATTGTGTAAATTAAATTAGAAAAAATTGGTGATGGTTATCTGATATAAATTACAAATATTACTTAGTATGATTTGAAATTATTAATTCTTCCAGAAATTAAAATCAACCATTTTCGTTGTTTATAATTGAATTAAATATAAATTAACTTAAGCAATGAAGTGATAAAAATTTTAATCATTTAACTTAAAGATTTTATACTTTCTACAACTTTTATATGGAAAACGTAACTGAAATAATAGTTAATTAATTGAAAATTTAGATACTATATACTATATATTTATAAATACTTATAAATTATAGTTGATTTATCAACAAAAATATTAACAATTTAAATTATATAAAAAAAATGCAAACATATTAATTATCATAGCCTTTAATTGAAATTATACTAAATTGCTGAGCAAAGAATATGAGCTTCTACCAATTAAAAATTAAATAAACGTAAATTTTTAGTTCCTTTATAACTTTATGGACTATGCCATTGGTATTAAATGACTTTTTGCACACAAATTTTTATAAAGACCAAATATTTTATTTTGGTTATTCTACAATACAACACAAAAAATAATAATTTTTAATTGGTAAACTTTAATTATTGTAACTTTATAATTTAAAAAAAAAAAATCAATGAAAAACTATTTTATATTTTGTGTACTTAACAATTTAATGGACAATTTATCGTATACAATTCATCGTTAAACAATTTATCATAAGAACAATTTATCGTAAATCAAATAAATCTTAGATAAATTATTTGTATAATTAAATATGTATACATATATTTTCTATAGGGTTATGCTTTTTTATGAAATCTTGTAAGAAGTATATATAATATATGCGTATACTGGTATACATATCTGAAAAATATCTGAACCAATTTGCTAAAAATTATTATTTTATATTTCAATAAAATATCTTCTTTGTTTTATCACATTACAGTTGATTGCAGGCGAAAAGTGTTAACCACGTTTGATTGTAAATTATAAAAATATGTAATTAGTTTTAATTTTGTTCACATCATTAATCCTGGTAAAAATAAAACAAAGAGTAAATTAAATTTATGTAGCTAAAATTAAACGCTCTCACGATAGCTATACGATATTTTATAGTTCGATAAATTTGTACCCGTATTTTAAACCAAAACATAACCTAACAATATCAATATATCAAAAGACTGATTAAAATTTTCATAACCACATAATTATTTTTATAAAAATTGTTTCCTTTATTTTCATACGTGAGTTTTGCGGTTTTTTGTTTTTAATGTAATATTTAAAATTTATATTTTAAAGTATAAACTAATTAAAAAGTATTTAAAAAAAATAATATTTTGTTATTTTAATGAATGATTTTTTATTTATTTTGAAATAATTAATTTAGTTATGTTGCAAATTTAACTATAGTATATAAATGAAAAAAATTTTCAAAAAAATACAATTTGCATATTCAATTAAATTAAATAAAGGACTGGACTCGGACTGGACTTTTGTCTCATGTCTCATTTAATTGACGTTTTACAATTTAAAAGTTACTATTTAGTGTTTCAAATTATTTGCCTTTGTATATTATAATAATTTTGATATCAATAATAATTGATGTCGAAATGTTTTGAGTATATTTTAAAAAAATCATATTACATTTAATTTTTTCTTATATCACCATTTGCTGTGTATTTTGTTTAAATTATAATTTTAGAAATAATAATTTTATTTTATTTTAATTAATATTTTCCCAATTGCCATCAATTATATTTATAATTTTTGGATAAATAAGTATTTTATATACATTATTTTTATAATTGAATTTTAATTATATACATTACATAATATATACAAAATAAATTTTTAAAAATATAATTGAACTCATAAGTTATCAGGTAACATTATAAAAAATTCGATACACATAATATTTTTTATTGATTTAAATTGCGTATTTTTATTATAAATATTCCATAATTTGTCTTTTTGGTTAATTAGCTTAATTTAATTTAATTTTGTAAATTCAATATCATTTACATAATTATAGTTTTATGTTGATTTAATTAACTGATAATTTACTTAAATACATAAAACTTTTTTCAGTTAAATGTAAATAAAATATTTTATAAAATTAAAATTAATGATTTTATTAAAAATCTCGTAATAGTAATTAATTATTTTTTTAATTTAAATAATAATTTTCGGATTTTTAGTATTTCTGTAGTATCGATTTTATATTTAAAGCCATATAATGATATAATACTTTTCAAACATAACTTCGTTAGTTATTAATTTTGTGTTTTAAAAAATGTTTTGCCTTTAAATTGTACATTACAATTTTTTTTTTAAAATTTCAAAAATATCCTTTTTATGATTTCTTATCTTTATGTATTGAAAATGTCATTCACTGAAAGTATTTCTTTGGCATTTTCAAATCATCGCCTTCCTATTATCTTTTATGATAGATCAATTTTTATTCAATCTAAAAATCTTTGAGAATTTCTAAAATAAAAATAGGAGTAATATAATTGAAAAATGTTTATTCAGCATATTATTTTCAAACATATAGTTCATTGTACCAAACCAAATTGGTCCTTGATATTATTTTATCAAGGAAAATTAATACATACATATTAAATTTTGTTTAATATATTTTTTAAATAAGTACAAAAAAATTATAAATTTTCATATATTTCCATATTTAAATTCATTTTGTTTTCTAAATTTTTATTAAATGAGATTTATAATTTTTCTTAATATTATTTTTAATAGTTGATAAACGAATTTTGTGACTAAATATAAAAATATTCAAGTTATGTATTTAAATTACCTTTAGCTAAACATAGTGATGCATATACATATCCGTATATGATGATACATAACAGAAATAAATACAGCTCTGATCTTTCTCTGCTTGTATGTAGAAAATGAAAATAATGACAGAAATTTTTCAATGGTATAAGATTAAAGACCAACCATAAATTTCTAACTTAAATAAAGTATATATGATATTTTTGTTTGTAGGGTAATACTTTAAATTGTTTAAAAACTAAGAAAAAAATAATATTGAAAAAAAAAAAAAAATATACTGATGGAATTTTTTAATGTTGTATTATAATTTATAAAATTTTATATTTTCATGAGTATTTTTTACGTTTATCACGGTTACGTCAAAATACATAACGTCACGTTTAGTCTTCTAGCAATTTGATTATAGTTTTCAATCTAAAATTAAATAAATAATTCATAAGAATATTTATTATACAAATAGCTTAAGAATAATATATTCATAAAAATGTTGACTAATAAATAATTGTATTACCCTATAAACTTGTTGAAAGGATAAAAACATATTTGAAAAAAAAATTTTTTTTTTTATGCTATAAGCAAAAAGAAAATTTTTCCTAATATTTTATATCCTTTTAAAACTTTATCACGAAGAAAATAGGACACAATCAAGAGTAAAAATAAAAAGTTCCATTTATTGTTAGTGTACAAGGTTGCTTGTCCTTTTTCATTACAAATTTTAAATGAAAAATGAAAAATTGTATGACTACATAATAAATTTTTATACGATTTAAGCAATTTAACTAATAGCGATATTTTTTATTTTCATATTTTATATATTTTTATTTTTTTTTTGCTTTTTATTGTAACAAATAATAATTTTTCATAATTAACCTCATATAGTTTTTGTTTTTATATATTTAAGGATGTTGTTAATGATATGTAAGTAATGATTTGTTTTTTTTTTTTGTTTTTGTGTTAAATCTTGTATTTCATATTACAAGAAATAAAAGAAATTTTTAAACTTGTTTGTACACCTACACCCCAAAAAGATATATATGATTCTCTTGTGTAATATTATAGAAATTTATGTTTATTGTAATCAGAAAAAAAAAATGAAAAGCATATATAATAATCCTAGATTCTTATTACTAAGTACATATTATATAATTTAACAATAGAATACTGATAATTTATTTCACAATATTTATTATATTGGAGTCAAGAGAATAATTAGTAATTATTATTTTACAAGAATTCATTTTCAATTCTATATTTGAACATTAAAGATTGTTCTCAAAAATTTGTCTTGCATTCTTAATGATATTTATTTAGTATATACAGAACTTTATTTAAAAATGATATTTTAGTCAAAGTTTATTAGATAGAGATTAATTAAAATATTTACTTTAAAAATTATGGATAAATTTTTTTCTATATTTTAGATAATGAATATTTGAAATTATTATATTAATTAAGATCGAAATAATATAGGTACTATATAAATGAAATAAAGTTTGTATCCAAATTTTAGTTTTAGTCGTACTATACTATAAATTTGAAGTAGAACGTATTAATTTAAATTCTATTGGTATTTTAAATAATAGTTCATCATTTAGCGAGTTATTTCTTTTCTGGTATCAGATAATAGTTAAATTTTGTAGGCCAAAAATGAGGTGTACTTGCTTATATTTAATTTAACAATACTATACATTATACATTATACAGTATACATAATACTTTCATTATTTAAATGTGCATAGTATAATGTGGCAATTACGAAATATTTTCAACCTACAAAAACTTTAAAGTAAAACAATATTAAAGAAATATTCAAATTTTATTTTCAATCAATAAAATCAATATTACAGTTAATGTCCTTAAATGAAATTATTCATTATCATAATTTTACTTATTTCGTTGGTAAAAAAAATTATCACTACTGAGCATAATTTCTTCTTTTTTTTTAAGAATCGTTCGCAAAATGTATTAACAAATAATGGTTTTAAATTGAATATTAAATTAATCATAATTAGTAGTAAAATTTAATCTGATTTGTTATAGTTTCATATATTATCATCCTGATATTTTCTGCTTTAAATTTTAATTTCAAATAATATTGTGAATTTAGTATATATGTATATATTTTTTCCAGAATATATAATAAAATTTACTTTTGAAACTCCAAACGAAAAATGTTTGCACGTACGCAATACTGAAATACGATCATAGAGTAATGTCCTTATATATTAATGTCCTATTTCATTGGAAATATAAGATTAAAAGGAATAGGTATCCCTTTAACTGGTAATCTATACAATTATATATGTATAATAAAATGTAAAATGGTCTCGAATTTTCTCATTGTGGACATAAATATTATCCATAACATTTTTGCTTTTATAAAATGTTTGATAATATTAAGAACACAATTGAAAGCATTTCTTTTACGTTACCCCAAAAAAAATAATAGAAGAATAAGAAAGAAAAAAAAAACACAACAGTTTATTAGAAAACATACTTAGAATAAGCAATGAGAGTAAAAGTTATCCTTCATAGCTAAAGCTAAAAATAATCTCATTCCATTTATATTTTACCCAATTGTACCACATAATAATAAATTCAAAAAAAAAAGGGCAAGAAAAAGGCATTTTTTTTTTATTTTTAAATATATTTTTTCCTTATTTCTGGTTTGAGGATGGCCAAGGATCGAATTTTTGTAAATGTGTAACTATAGAGGGAAAAGATTATTCTATGGTTGATGGTCATAATACCATCATGGGACTTTGGCACTGAGAATACATAAATTATTGTGAACACCAAAATTATTATAACAGAAACATTGCCATTTTTTGTTGGGTAATATTATTAATGTTTAGTGTGGTCTGAATACCTTTTGAAAATTTGAATATTTTATATAAAATTGAAAGGATGAAGTTTTGTTTAGCATATTGATAATATTTTTTTTTTTTTTTTGTTAATTTATGACATTGAAATGTTAAATGAAGGACAATTTTTCATAGAAAAAAGTTTTCTGTTGTAAAATTTTATCCATCCGGAAATTAATGAATTTGAAAATTATATTTTATATATATGATATGATTATAATATCATGGTTTTACTGATATATTAGATTTGGGAAATCAAATAAGTACAATTAATATAATGTAGTATAGTTATAGTGAAAGTTATTATTCAAGAATTTTTTACCACTCCTTCCAGATCCTCTTAAATATATGAAAATCCTTATTAACTATAACACTTAATTAAATTTAAATATATATAATTTGAAAATCTAAAATTCACATTACCTTTTGGTGAAATTATTCAAATTATAATATTAAAAAATATTATATTAAACATCATTTCTTGGAAATAAATAATTTTAACATAAAATACTGATATATATGACATCAATCTGACAGTTAAAGATTTTAGTAAATAAATATATATACACAAGAAAATAAAATGTAAAATAAATAATAAAAAAAAATATAATATTTTTTCATTATTTTTAATAAATTAATATTTACACAATGTATTTTTATCAAATAAAAATTAATTTTAATATAAATCATATATTAAAAAAAAAAATTTTCTTTTTGTTTGCCTTTTTTTTTTTTTTTGCTTCTTGTTGCTTTACATTTTCACCTTATGAGAAAAAGAAAAAGCTAACAAAACATAATAATAAATTTTATAATGTATAATAAATGCGTATCACAGTATTTATGTTTAACTTATAATTTATCGTCGTTAAATTAACTTTTTTCTTAGATCTATATTTTCCTTTTCCTTTTTTTTTTGTTTTTTTGTTGTATTTTATTTTATTTTTTGAAGGGAAAATGATATTTGAAAATAAGAAAAAGAAAAAAAAAAATATTTTGTTTTCTTAAATAATAATAAAAAAAAAAAAAGATAGAAAGAAATTTCACATATCATCTTAAACAGCCCATTTAATTTATCAAAGAATTTCTCTAGAGATTTCTTAACTCTACACTAACATTTATGTATAAATGTTGTTTTTTGTTGTTGTTGTTGTTAATGTTGTTGAAAAATTCAGGAAGGATACCTTATGGGTGATTCGTTTCACGTATCCTTTTTAAATGGCTTAATCCACCTCTTGACTTAAGTCTCTTTACAGTCATTCAACCATCCAACTTTAGTATATCCTTTTTTTATGTAATATATATATATATGAACAAATGAGAATATTGTATATAAATACTTATATATATGTATAAAATTGCATATATATAAAGATTTATTATATAATGTTATGTGAAATAGTTAATCCTAGTAGGATATACATATATTTTGTATATATTTTCAAAATAATATTTGTAGATTTTTGAGAGATAAATCATTTTTATTTTTTAGTACGTGCGACCCTATAAATATTACTTTAATAAAATAACTAAATATATACATTCTATCAGTTTTATATGTCATCTACATATAGGTATGTACATATATACAAATTATATAGGATATATATTATTTTTTATAACTTAATAATAAAAAAAAATACAAGACATTTTTTATATTATAGTTATAAAAGGACTATTTTAATTTAATTTAATCTGTCGGTTATGAAAATTAGGATTATTTTTTTAAACATTTTAAATTTTGAAAATTTGAATTATAAAATTTTTGAAGATTGTGACATAGTACATTTGTTTTTAGAGTAAAACTAAAGCTTTTTGGATTTTTAGAACTATCTTATACCTTGATATAATATTCACTTAACATATTCTCAAATTAACAAACTCTCGAGAAACTTTTTTTTTTTTTTAATATCATATTTAAAAAATACTGCGTCATCAGTTTAAGAATATTTTTTTTGGAAAAAAAAAGAATTCTTCATTGTGATGAGATTAAACCTTTGAAAAAAAAAAGGATAATTTATAGGATATTATCTTCTAAACATGGTAAAGCTTTTATACCTATCAAAGATATTAAAAATATTATGATTATTATTATTATTGTAATATTTAAAATTGACAATATGGTAAAACCTTTTAAAAAACGAAAAAACTTTGTTGTTGATTACTGTTGTTGTTCTTTGAAAAAAGAAATTCACAAACCATAATTTTTCGGTTTTTTTTTATGGTAAAAGTTTAATCGGCTAGAAGTTCTTGCAAAATCATCATAAAATTTTTTAAAAAGAAAATTTACATACAAAATTTTGATTACAGAGAGAGAGAGATGGTCTTATCAGGAGAAGTTGTATAACAAAAAAAAAAAATGAAATTATATTTTATTTAATATTTAATCTAGAGAATTAATATTATGATTATTCTAATCATCAAAGAGAGAATTATAGAATCAAACAAACCATTTTGAATAATATATAAATAATTTATATATAATGAAATATATAAATAATTTCTTATTAATCATGTCACGTGGCAATTTTTGTTTTGTTTTTACTCATTTAATTAAAGTTCTTAGGATAGAATATTTAATTAGTTGAATATTTTAATATATGAAAAAATTGTAATTTCCACTCAGGAGCCTAAATTAATGGAAAGTACAAAATAGTGATGAAAGATTTAAGTTTGAGTCTACATGAAAACTGGGAACACTATAAAATCCCGCGGACCAAAATCCCGTTTTTCCAAAATCCCTTTTTTTGTAAAAAAATTAGTGGACTAATATTCCGGCGGACGAAAATCCCGTTTTTCAAAATACCGATTTTCTAAAAGTTTTTTTTTAAAATCCAATATTTTTAAAAATTCCGTTTTTCGACGGGATTTTTGAAAAATTTATCAAAATATCGTGTAATTCGACTTTATCCAGAGCCAACGACGCGGACGTGGTGGGATACTGGCTCCATTTTGTTTGTTTTTATTTTTATACTTTATATTTTTTTTGCTTTTTTTGAAATTTTATATTTTTTTTTTTTGTAAATTTTATATTTTTTTTTGCTTTTTTTGTAAATTTAATATTTTTTTTTTTTGTAAATTTTATATTTTTTTTTACTTTTTTTTGTAAATTTTATATTTTTTTGTGCCTTTTTTTAAATTTTATATTTTTTTTTGTTTTTTTTTTTGTAAATTTTATATTTTTTTTTGCTTTTTTTGTAAATTTTATATTTTTGTTTGCTTTTTTTGTAAATTTTATATTTTTTTTTACGTTTTTTTGTAAATTTTATATTTTTTTTTGCTTTTTTGTTTTATTTTTTTTGCTATTGTTTCTCATTTTAATCCATTTTTTAGGATTTTATTTTATTAATTTACACCGCGCGGTGTAAATTAATAAAATAAAATCCTAAAAACGGGATTTTCGTCCTCGGGATTCTCGTCCACCGGATTTTAAAAAAACGGGATTTTGGTCCACCGGATTTAAAAAAAACGGGATTTTGGTCCTCGGGATTTCAAAAAAGGGGATTTTGATAAACGGGATTTTGATAAACGGGATTTTGGTAAACGGGATTTCGTAGTAGACCCATGAAAACTATTGCAGTAAAATTAGTAAAATTGTGAGCTCATAATAAAGAATGTTCAATACATAATTTTGATTTTTCGTGGACCACTGTTCTGTTATTCTACCTTATGTGTCGCAGTTTAGAAATCGATGTTACTTTCAAATTTATTATACTTTAAATTAAAGTAAAACATAATAATAAAATGGTCATTACTCCATTGCCATGCCATGATGCAATTATATTAGTAACTCTATTTCACTCGATTGATTGTACGTTAATAATTTCAATTAAAATGAATTTGACACTTTAAAATAAATTATTATACTGAAACTTTATAACAAAATGAATCTATTTTATTCTATATAAAGATACTTTTACAATACTCTCATAAATATATTACATTAAATTTTATATTATGTATAGAAAATAAAAGGACATCATTACCACGAAAAAATTCAACCAAAATTATACAGAAATTGATAAGATCTTCAGAGAATAAAACATGAATAAAAGTAACAAAAAACCATTGTGTATTGTGTTCAAGTTGAATTTCATAATTAACATAATTATTTATGGTTATTATTATTTAAAAATGCCACATGATGACCTTGTCTAAGATTCTATAATTTCCTAAATATAAAAATTGAAAAGGAAATAATAAAAAAAAAAAATATTTTTAAGCAAAAAAATAAAAATATTTATACCAAAATCATCAATCTAATTCCCCTAAATAATAAATATTATCCTCAACTTAAATTCAAATTTAAAATCTAAATCAGAACATGACTAAAATTTATTTGAAGCATAAAATTTTCAGATTTTTAACTTCTTTACATAATTTCTTTTGAAAGAGCTTTGCATAAAATTTCGATTATTTTCAACAATTTTTCGTTTATTTTTTTCTTATTTTTCCACATTCCTAATTTTTTTATTTTGAATTTTTCGAAAAAAAAAAAAAATTGTTTTTTTAGTTAAACTTAAGGAATCATTTTTTTCAATCACAATTTTTTTTTAGCTTTACTCAAATTATTTGTGGCGTCAATACCAACCACCAAGGACTTCTATAATTTTTTCTTTTTTTGGTAGTATAGAAAATCAGGGAAAAAAAAACCATTTGTATTTACTGAAAAAAATGTAAATTTTGTAAATGTAAGAAAAGGAATTTAAAGGATTTTTTTTTCTATTCGTTTCTATCTTTTATTTACATATAGAAAAAAAATATATATACATAAATAAATAATCAGATATACATATATATATATATATTTTTGGTGAATATTTTTTTTTTATATTAGAGGCATCGAGTATGATGATGAGTGTAATAATAATAGTTAAATCATCAAATTGAATTTTATATTTGTTAGATTTTTGATAGCATTAACAAACAAAAAAAGAAATAATAATATTTTGGAAAATTAAATTCATGATATAATAATCAACGAAATGTAATCCACACAATTTTTAAGGATTTATAATTCAATAAATAAATTTCACATTTCAATAAGTTTTCAATGTTTTGTTTTTTTTTTTTTTTCATTTCTAATTCTTGTTTCTTATTAGAATTTTTTTAGGTATTTTAATAAAGTATTTATGGATTTGCTTTTAAATATATTTTAGAAAAAAAATCATAATTTGATTATTGAAATTCCATAAAAGTAAACAAACAGAATGAATGAATAAAAATATGTATTATATAGGAAACAAGGAAAATAATTTAAATATAGATTTTGATTATTATTATTTTTTTGTTATTATTTATGTAAAATTAACATATTGATTGAGTATTTTTTATTTTGTAAATTTTTTAAATTTTGCATATAAATTAAAAAATTTGCTTTTCCTTTTATTAATCCAAAGTATATTTAATTGAGAAATTTTTGTTATTGATAGAACCACAAAAAAAAAGTAATCTTTTTATTATGTGATTAATATTTGTTTTGTTTTTTTTTTTTTTAAATAATAACTGAAAACCGAAAAGGATTGATTTTGAGAATATATTTAAGGGAAAAAGTTTTGTATAATCGATTTAATAACCAATTTAAATATTTTCGATTTTGATGTTAATTTTTTTTTTGCTTTTTGGTTATTAAATTGATTTATAAAAATTTTTGTACAGTGACGGTTAAACGTCTCCCAAAAGCGATATTGATATAATAAAATATTAGTGCTCTTTAAGCTTGTGGATTTAAAGTGAAGCACCCAAAACAATTCTGACTTTTTACTTGAAATTATACAAATTTAAGGTCCTTAAAAGCAAAATTAGATAAATTTACATATATTAAAGTAAATAAGAAAAAAAAAAATATATAAATTATTATACATTGCATCTGGTAATTACTATTTAAAATGTAATTTTAAACAATTTACAAATATCATATCACTTATTTTACATAATTATTTTTGAATGCAATTTATATGGAAATAAATGTTGTTTTTTTTACAAATACATATTTTTTTTTTTACTTCAATTTTTAATGTACGATGGTCGTATTTGCCTGAAAACGATTTATATAATATGTATATATATATATATATATAATAACCAAATATCATGTGTCGCGTAACTTTTATGTCCTTCCATATGTCACATAATTTTGTTTTGTAATATCCTTGTTAAACATTAATGAAATGCATAAATTTCCTGATGAATTTATGAAAATTTTCTTGTTATATTTCTCGGGTATGTGATGTTACTACTATAATGCCATTTCAGAGTTGTATATATATTGATGTATATTACATTATATGTAATACATACATAATATCTTTTTATAGTATATAGTACTTATATAAATTCAGCATTGTTTTGACGAGTATTCGGGTGTTATAGGCAAATAAATTGACTTTGTTTTTCAGTAAAGATCAAATATATATAAATTTTCTTAGATATAGTTTTTCTTTATATATATATATATACTATTATATATAATTTTCATGTTTTATCCATAATATATTTAATTATTTTCCATTATTCTTAGTTTATTTATATATGCATATTTATGTGTTTGCTCAAAATTTATTTTATTTTAACAGAAAATAATATGGTTCAGATGGTTTATAATTTGTGTTAAATGTCATTGTAAAAATTTATATTTAATTATTTTATATTTTGTATATATAAAATAAAAATAATTATATAAATCAAAAGGACATTTATAAATTTAATTATACAAATATATACAAATTTATTATCTAAAATGGACAAGAAGTTTTATATAAAAAAAGGAAAAGACTATATAAGAATATAATGAATTTTCAAAATATAATTTATATATAATAAATATTTCATATCCTTAAACAAGAAATTGTTACATCCTGGATTTTTTTGTTATGATAATATTTGTTTTTTCTTTAAAATTTTAATATTAATTTTCTAGCTTTTATAGGAATAAATTTTAAATGTTTGTCATTATTTTATTATGAAAACTAATAATAATAATAAAATTGAATATTTAGATATTTAATACAATGTGAAAATTATACAATTAAACAATTCTTGCTAAAAGCAACAAAATGAAATGATTACGTATATCCTCTGCAATAAGTTTCCTTTAATTTTTTAATTATATTAATTTTACTGTTTACTTTGATGCAAGATTAACTTCTAGAACTTTAACTCTATACACTCTTTCAAAGTAACCTTTGTAAAAACGTATCTCTACCATATACATAATAGGTTTCAATAATTTGTATTTCAATATAAAGGATATATCGAATATTGGTTCGAATATTTGCTATGTATACAAATATCAAATAAAAGAAATTCTATAAAACTAATATTAATGTACTTACTTTTATGAATAAAGTGGTTTTTTATTCATTGCAAAGTTTATGTGGTTAACCAGAATAATATTACTTACTTTATACTTTTGTTAGTTTTCTTTGTAGTATAAATAAAAAATAGAAGATAAATATTTTTAAATTTACATGACCCCAATTTATATACTAAATTATTTTCCTATGTATTGCAAAAAAAGAATTTTTTGAAATTGAATTTATATTTAACTAATAGTACAGTTCAGGAATTTTCTATAAATTGGATATATTTCACTAGAACAATTTGTTTAAGTAAAACTATTTATAATACAACAATAAATTTAAAATTTCAATTTATATTTTGAATTTTCTTCGGCGATATTATTATTATTATTATATTTATATTTGCATATCTTTATTTTGCAAATAAAATCATCAGAAATGAATATTTAATAAATAAGATAATTAATTATATATCTACGAGTATTACTATGCATAGTAAAATAAAATCTAAATAAATATATAAGTAATTGTAATTGTAGGATTTTCAATGTCATATTTTTTTGAGTTTGTTAAAGTTTAAAATATTCTGCACAAACATATATCATATGTATAATATACTTATCTATGTACTATGCTATGGGATGAATAGTTTTCTATGTACTATGCTATGGGATGAATAGCAGGTAAATCATTTATAATTTATTGAATTGCAATTTTTAATATTTTGCACAGTTAATTTGTTGTAGAAAAATTACGTAGTTTCACTTATTTCGAAATGATATATGGAATACTTTTCTATGATTTGTGGTAGGCAATTGTTATATGGCGATATTTAATAAATTTATATCTTCTACAGTTCTTATGTAGAGCTTTTAGTTACGAAAGAGATAACATTCAAAATCGACGCTTTTCATCAGAATAAAATTGTAATTAAATGACGCACTATACAGGCTTTGATGATTTGATGTTGATTTTTGTGTTGCCGGAATTAAAAAGTAATATAATATATTTAAAAAATATTAAAATATAATTAAGAAGAAGAAATTCTGCTTATACCAAGTAGATTTCAAGACTTATTAGTGTGTTCAAATTTTAGATAAATATTCGTATTCTTTTTTTAATATCCTTATTTCTTTATTATTTAACCGCAACATTGAAACTTAATTAGAAAGATAATATCACGCAGTATATAACAGAATTTCAAGCACAATACATTTTTATTATACGAGCATAATTTGAGATATGATATTTATATGTTTTTCTATAATTTTGTATTTTTGTACTAATTATGTCAATAGTTAATTTATATCAGATTCAGATACCCCAAGGATTGTATATATATATTACACTTAAAATTTGGGTCTAACTAAAACACCATAAAATTGGGGTTCAAACTATATGTTGTATATTTTTAATCCAATGATAGAACCCATTTTTTTTTGTACGGAAGTAATTTGTAATTTTGATACAAAATCTGGTAAACGTGATCTGACTTCTACAGTCTATTTACAAGTGTATCTTTTTTTTTGTGTTATATACATATCACAACTGAATGACACATTCAATTACAAAATTTGAATTTATAGTAAATCCAATTAAAGATTATCAGTTTTTATCTAAGTTTCTAATTTCTATATAGGTACTTAGTATTTTATAAATTTAATCTTGTGCCAGGTATGTAAATATATGACATTTATAAGGACGAAGTCGAAGCATGATAAACTATAAAAACTATATTACATTATATATATATTAAAATGTTATAAAAAATAGCACGTATATATTACACAAGTCCACGTGTTCTAGCAGTAAATATGAGATCAAACACGTTTTGACCTTTTTGCTATATATGTATGGCATTGGTGAATGCGCACATTTTTATTTTACTCTGTATCCCGGGCATATACATCATATGTATGTATAAACTTTTTCAGACAAAATCTTATCTCAGAAAAACTTTGGAACATTTTTTTTTCCATATAAGTAAAATGGCAGCAAACATAAATACTCAATTATATATTAACTATCCATAGTTATCTCCTCTATTCAATCTTCTGGACAGTCTGTAATTCAAATGAAAATATTATTTGTTAGAAGACATGATAAAGTTAAATATAATTTTTATCCAGGACATTCCTCCACAGACTTTTCAAACTTGCAAAAAAAATTTTTATTTTAGTTTCTATATACTTAAAAATTATTATAAAATAAATTTTCATAAGTTTTATGGTTAAAACGTTATAAAGTTTAACATCTATTTATATACTCATGTTGCATATAGCTTGTTCGGTTTTTTAATATCATTCACGTACAAAAAAAAGAAAGTCCATACTTAGAATTTGTGATTTTATTTTATTTTAATATTTTGGATTAGCTTGTAATCAGATGTCACAATTTATAATTTTTCTTGTATATCATCTTTATGGAAAATTGGTAATACGGTAAGTGGAGTATAGAAAACATAATATAAAAATTTTTCATTTTGACATTAAATTCTTTTTTGACATGATATTGATACTGTAATTGAAGAAATTCATATAATGTCAATATTGATAATTAAACAATGATTTAATAATTTCAGTAATTTGAGTATATTATGAATTTTTCACATCTTTAATAATGAAATTCAAAAAATAAAGATAGTTTTCGAAAATATATGCATATAATTTTCTTTTGTTGGAAATTATTAAAATATTTTGGGCAAGAAAATTATTTATGAATCATAAATTTGATACCGTATATTTTGTTTGATGTATTTTTTGCACATATATGCAAAGAAAATAGTAAATCTGATCCTTGTCTAGTCCTTTGACATCAATATTTTCTAATACCTACATATTGTATGTACATAGTTCAAACGATTTTCCTTGATTTATGATATATATTTTCTATATTAATTTTTTTCTCTTTTGATCTATCATTCAATATTAAACTTTTAGTATTATATAAATAAATTTATATTTTATTAAAAATTCATTATTATACATTATTCATAATTTATTTCTATTTTACCAAAAATATAATATTTTTATGATAATAGTTAAAAAAGATATGCTCTATTTAATATTACATAATTATAATATATAATTTCCTATTATTTATTATAAAAACATGTACATAGTACACAGTTGTTTTCTAAGTCATTGTCAAGTATAATAATCTTTGGAATGTACTAATAGTTTATATATTTATTAAAATTGGCGACAGAAAGATTATTTCAAGAGACATCTCATTTTTGTATCTACAGGAAGCATATTATTTACACACAATGCAATCTGGAATTCTTTAACATATAAGTAACTTAGCATATACATATTATAATGTATTATAATGTTTGCAAAGAAAACGTAAAAGAAAGTTAAAAACCTCTATGACATAGAAAACATATTTTCATTATATTTTTAACTGCATTATATATAGAAAAAACTTAAACAACGATTTTTAACGATTATTGTTATGGAAAATCGAAATAATATTTTTTATGAAAAGTATAAAATTTTAAGGTTTTATAAGACTACTTTTACATTGGTCATCATTTTCATTGCACATATTTTTCTAAGCTTTTTGTCATCAATGTTACCTCAAGGAAAACAGGAAGAAAGTGCGAGAAAAAAAAATTTATCATAATATGTAAACTTGTGTTTACTGTTCATCATTTTCGTTTCCAATGATTATCTACTTGGAAAAAAGTTTCTGTTAGGCAAATTTTCATACAAAATTTTATCTTGTTTTTTTTCTTATTGTGAGATAAAAAAGGATTGAAAATGTTTGAAAATAATTATTGTAGAATGTAAATTGTGTAAAGTTGGTATTATGATATATACACCTATATATTAAATAGAACAGTTCAAATGATTGTCTACTTTAGAGCGTTTAAAATTGATATTTTGTATTCTGTCGGTTTCATTTTTTATTTAAAAAATAAAATTTTCTTTAAAAAAGAAACCGCAATAAATTTTATAAACGACTCTAATTTCAAAATTTTAGCAAATTTTTAGTATATTATTAATACTGATCCTAATAATTAAATATTTGGTAAGGGTATTTCAAAGAGTAAATAATTTTTTATATTTTCAATTTTTTACAAACTTCAAAAGGAGGTTTCAGTTGTAATTAAATCTTGACCAATAAATATATACTTCTTGCAGAAAATATAAAAACTCATTGTTTGCAGCTGTTACATTAAACATTTATTCACAAAGTCCTAAATTTAGTGTCACTAGATTGAAATGTGTTAAATCCAAATATTAATTATGTAGTAATTGAGTTTATTTTATAGCCTAGATAGTAAAACATAAACTATTAAGCTATATGTATAGAGAGAAAGGAAAAAATAATTTAATTAACTTGTGCAAAAGAAACATAAAACAATGTTTAAGATAAAGTTAAAATTGAACACTATGTTTCTTTTTTATACTATAGTTTTATTCGCACTTGCTATAGTTTTTTTTTTATATTTGCGGTGTCCATTTTCTAGAAGTTAGGTCAATATTTAGGTATATATAGAAACTTTATATTTAATTAGAGTCCTTTTTGTTTGTTGTTACTTTAGTCTAATATAAATTTCGACATAAAAGTTTCGTGCGGTATAAATAGTTGGCTTTCGTCCAAAATTGTTAGACATTAAAAACCTAGTTTAGTTGAAATAATAAATATTGTTACAGAATATCCTTGTGTTTTCCTCTTTTTGTCCTTTAAATAAAATAAAAAATTAAAATATGTTTATTATGGAAGGAAAACGTTAAATTAAAGTTGAAAAGACAAATATTTTTAGTAGATAATATTTTTGTTACAGACGACTTTTCTTTATTACAAATAACAAATTATTTTATAACTATAAAGTAAAACATATGGTAGATATTTAAAATACATAAATTAATACTGGAAAATATTGATTTTAATTATTGTTTCTTTTTTCTCATATAGTCGGTAGGTGAAAATCACGAAGAACATTATGAGGAGGATGCGTAGAATTTATGTATTAATATTATTGTGAAAAAATAATTGAAAAATTTAAAATAACTAAGGAAGGATCAAATAAAGCAATTACAGTTTTTAATAAATTTAAGCCATGAAAGAAATCGATCCATCTGGTTAATATTTATCAATTGTCATTGCAATAAATTTAAGTATAATTATCGAGGTCTCCAAAGTACCAAACACCACAGGTTAATTATGATTACAACATCAGCAAAATTATCATTGTGAAAATAACTTCAAATTGACAAAATTAGAACAAATACCTGTGACTTCATTTCCTACTCTGATTGATTAAAGATTATCACCTAATCGGTTTCATAATCGATTTTCTTTTTCTATTGTAAAATAAATTTTAATTTGATAATTTTAAAGTTAAAATATGAGCATAAATCGTAAAAATAAATATGCTAAAATTTTTCTGGAACTTTTTTTTCTATTTACAAACAAATTTTTTCCTATTTCATATATATACCAATAATTTTGAAAATTGTACTAATTTAGAAAAATCTTTGATTTATGTGCAATATAGTATGAAATAATTTTTTTTTATACATAATTTTTATAGTAAAATAAATAAAAAATATACTATAAAGTTTAAAGCTTTAAAAACAACTGTTTTTTTACGGATAATACTATAAATTTACTTAAATACTATAAATAATATATATATATATACATTACATATTATATTATATATGAATATTATGTATAATAGTTAAAATTTGTGCCAAGAATATTGATTTTGTTCAGATGGTATTGAAAAATTGTGAAAAAATATCACGAATAATGTTGAGAGTGGATATTTTGTTTTATTATTTTAGTAATGATGTTGAAATTTAAAATAATATTGGTGAAAGTTGCAAAAAAAACAAAAAAATTATAAAAAATTGTATGAATTATTATTTAGTTTATTTTAAGGTAAGACAGGGTCTGTCTAAATAAAGGATTTAAATATACAAGTTGTTACAGTGTGGATATCACAATATATTTTTTATTTTTTTAATTTTCCAAATTTCAAATTTATATTTTTGTTGTTAAATTTATTTTATATCAAATTTTTACATTTTATATTTAAAAATGGGAAAATTTTAATTTCACATTGACAGAATTATTTACGCACATAGTTAATAACAAAACTGTTGATCTTTTCCAAAAGTATATTTATAAAATTATAATTAAAATATTTTAATGTAAAAATTAGTCAAAAGTCTTTCGAAAGACACTGATTTGTTTTTTAAATTATTTTCCCTCCAACCTTTTAAAATAAGTTGTAAGTTTGTACTTGTATATTTATATATTCAGAGAACCGATTCAGTATTAATCTTAATACTCTTATTTACTAATTTTTATTATAAAAAAAAATCATAATTCACCTTGAAATTTCATTATTGTTTCCAACAAAAAAAAAGGATATACCAAAAAAATTATAGACAAAAATATTGAAAAGAATATCTTATATGTATATTATATTATTTTTTTATGAAATCAGAGATTATAATATCCATAACCTAAATACAAAGTGCAATTTTAACACGGAAGGATATTATACAATAAAATTTTATTTTGAAACGTGATCTATACAATAATACATAAAATATTTTACCAACAACAAAATTACTTATATATGTATATATAAATATAATACTCTCGTCGTATAGTGTGTAAATGATAACAGTATCAGTTGGGAAAAAAAAATAAAATAAATGAAAAAAAAAATAAATATTTGGAGGATGTTAGAAAAACATTAAATAAAATATGTTTCTTTTCAATAAAAGGAAAACCGATTTCATTTATTTTATATATAAATTCTATATACGCTTTTATTATTGTCATTATTGATTTTATTTGAAAATTGATGTTCTTTAATATTGATGGTGTACGTTTATGGTGTTTTATTTGCTATCTATGAGAATGTAATAATGTATTTGTATTAATTTTTATCAACGGTTGACAATAAAAATTCTGAAAATCAAGAAAATCCTTTAAAAGAAGTTAACTGATTTCGTTTTATTTTTAGTAGGTTTCTATAAATATAAAATATATAAAAAATATGTGAAAAATGTCAGCTATCAATCAAAATATTATTATTCAATTCATAAATATTTTTTAATATTTTAGTATTTCAATAAAAAGTTAAAAAAATAAAATAATCAATTATTTATTTTAAATTGATTGAAAATATAAACAGAAAACGGATTGCAAAATATAAAAATTGTACATAGAAAACGTGACAATAAACTGCTGAATAAATTTTTTCTCTTTTGAATATAATTATAAAGTGTTTTTTTTTTTATATATAATATATTTTGTCACATAAAACTTAATCCTTAATATAAAATATATCTATATATATCTATATGTATACTAATTTACCATATATGTATATAAAAATTGCAAGAACATTTTTTTTTTATTATAAAATTCCGCTTTTAAAATAATTATCACGTAATTCAAATTTTTTATTTTATTTTCAACTCGAAACCCCAAAATATAATTACTATATATATTTATTATGTACATTAAATTATTTATTAAATAATATTATATATAAAATATCTTGAGAATAAAATGAATTTTTTTTTATTGTATTAATATTATTTTTATTAGACATCGGAGACATTTATAAGGATAATAAATTTTATCAAGTATATTTGTAGTTATGACGTGGTTTATTTTTATTACCACGAATCATGTTAAATTTATTTTTGTTGAAAAAGAAATAATTTTTGACTCTATGTTTACTTTATTTACTGCTAATACTTTTTAAAAAAAAAAATTGGCAGTTTAATCGGTGCATGTTTTCAGGACGACACTGCTTCAAACTACAGCTTAATCGGTGCATGTTTTCAGGACGACACTGCTTAATAGACAAGAATGTATGATGCAAGTGGGCATTATATGGCAATGTGTGAAGCAAGTAGTAAAATTTTAGTATCACTTGCGGCAGTGATGGACACAATACAGGAAAAGTGGAACTTTCTGCAGAAAATTGAAAAATAACTAATTTAATAGTACTATTTTACAGCCTGTACACAAAAAATCTATTTTAAATGAATTCCCAATTGGAAATTTTCAAAACTAATAGGTACGTGTTCCATGAAATTTGAAATTGCCATAAAATTGGCAAGACACGAGCCCCATAGTGTCAATCCTCTTAATTTTGCAATGTTAAGAATGTCGACATTCTTAGCATTGAAAATAAAAACACAAGAATACATATTGACCCACTTTCAATAAATAATTACAATTACAATATGTATATAAATCCTTTTTTGATAACAAAGAGGATATAAAGCAACTTTTTTTTTGACAATGTTTTCGAAAATATACCATTATTATTTACTTTCAAATAACATATTTTCTCAATCAAAAGCATAATATTTTTCTATGACCCAACTCTGATGGGTATACTGAATAAATTATTAAACTTTACATATAAAATGTGACAATTTGTCCATGAAAAGCTTTTAATTTTGGTAGTAAATTATTATTTTTTTCCTTGAAAATAATCAATAAAAAAAAAATGCTGCAAATTAAAAACGATATAAGTTATTTATGCAACTACATGAATCTACTTTTAATTTGGTACAAGACAGTAAAAAAAATTTATGTCCGCAAATATCTACTAATAGCCCTAGTTTCTGTTCTTTCCATAATAAAAAAAAAAAACTTAAATTACAGTATGCTGCTGAAATTAATAAATTCCAGGAAGTGAAAGAAAAATATTTAAGTATAATTTGCTCAGTAAAATATCCTTTAACTTTTGGCTAAAATCCAATTTTAAGGAATATTTTCCTTTTGCCAGGAAAGCTACTTTTATAACTAATTTAAAAGAGGTTAAAGATTACTTTCTTTCTCTATTAAATCCTTGGTAATATTTGTTGAAAAATTATTAGTCGTACACTTTTAGTGTCATGGAATTTAATGGTTATATTTATTTTAACAATTTTAGATATAATAAATTTAATTTTTAACATTTTCAAAGTTTAGCAAAAAGTTTACGGAAATAAAAATAAATACATATAATAAAAATTTAATTGAAGACCTTTAGTAATTTGTTGTGATTACTATATATTATATATCAAATTAATTTGTTGATGAAAAATCAAAATCACTTTCATCATTATTATTTGGTGTACCAATATCTGGTTTTGGGGCCGAGGAACTTGAATCGGTTTCACTTGAATCAACAAAATTTACTTTTTTCTTTTTTTTACTTTCTAAATCGACAGATTTGTCTTTCGATAAAATAGGTTTAACACCGACTTTTACTGGTGGTGGAAGTAAATTTGGTACATTCACGTCTTCCAAATTTTTCGATTCACTTAGATTGGATTCTGATGGTTGTAGATTCTCACTAATTTCAGAATTATCAGCAATCTGCATATGCTCTAATGTGTCAGTTTGTGGTACATAATTATTTGCAGCTGAAACAATATCAGTCTGATCTGTTAGTATCTCAGTAGGTTCCTGTTGATCATAGTTTTGAAAATTTTCGGAAACAACTTCTGGCTGATAATTTTGATCATATCCTTCGGAAGTATATTGTTGATTCGGATCTTGATAATTTTGTTGTTGATCATAATTGTAGTCATAAGCATTTGGATCATATGCACCTTGGTATTCTTGATTTGGATAATTTTGATATTCTGTATTAATATTTTGTATATAATTATCATTATATTCATCTGGATTTTGTTGTTGACTTTGTTCTGTATACTCTTGTTGGGGATAAGTTTGATCTGCTTGAAATTGATAATTTTGCTCGTATTGCTGATTTTCAAATACATCTTGACTTTGAACTGTAGGCGTTACAGTTTGTTCAAGAGTTTCCTGATTATCAGCTGGTTGTCCAAATGACTGGGTCAAATCGGTTTCGTAATTTTGGACAGTATTTTCTGTAGATGGATATTCCACAGTTGATTCTTGTTCCTGTTGATAATTATTGTAATTATCATAGGTAGAATCATTTGCAGTTACATTTGTATTTTGTATATCTGTCGTAGGTTCAGAAAAATCATAATTTTGTGGATATTCTTCAGAAAGTTTCTGATTTTGTACAATCATGGGAATTTCTTTGGATAAATTCTGTTCATTTTGTGCTTTATTTAGAATTTCTTTGGATAAATTTGATTGATTTTGTGGTATATTGCGATTACTATATATATTCTGCTGATTTGGCGAAGTAATAATTGGATCGTTGTATAAATTTTTATCTTTATTTTCTATTTCATTTATATTCTGTTGTGGTTTTATTTGGTTTTTGGGAGATGACAAATCCAATTTATTTGAAGATATAGAATTATCTATTATTGCAGATTTTTCACTACTTAAATCAGATTTTTCTTCCTGATAATTTTCACGTTCAATAGTTTCTTTGAATGTTAATGGTTCAGGTCGCACTTGATTCTTTAATGTTTCTACTGGCATATAGCTTTGATGTATTTGTTTTTCTGGATTTATAAGTTCACCATAAATAGCATTTTCAATATTTTCAATTGATATTTTTTCCTTTCTAGCGAATTGATCAGATTGTGGTTTTGAATTATTTCGACCATTAAAATTCCAATTTATTGGTTCTTTATTTTTCTCCAGCTGTGAGGAAATACTTTGTTGCTTATCAAATGATTGATATTGGCGTAGTTGTGGCTGTTGTTCCTGCAATTCCGATAAAATCAAATCGTTTTCAGTAATTTTTTGTTTAGGTCCTTCAGTAATATGCATTGAAAGATTGATAGATTGTGATTTTTCAAGATTTTTTGTATTTCCTTCTGGTATCTTTATACCGTCAACTGATATTAAATTATCGTATGAATTTTGTTGTGAACTTGAACTTTTGCCATTGTCGTTATTATTTAAAACTGACAATTGTTCTCTTGGTTGATTTCCGGAAATTGGCTCCTTTCGATAAAATATGTCTGGATTATTTTTATATGGTTCATCGGTATCATCATCTCTATCACTGTCATTTTGGATTTTACCAAAATCATATTGATTTTTATTATTAGATTTTTGTGAAGGTTGCATTGTAGGTTTTTCAATTGATTTTATATTTTCTTGCAATTTTCTAAATTGATTTAATTTCAATTGATCTCTGTCAGACATTGGTGTATTTTGATCATAAAATTTACAATCTTCCATATCCTGTAATTCATCCCTATCATTATTATGTCGTCCATCAGAAACATTACTTTTTGTTGTATATTTATTTGGTATTCTTTGTTGTTGATTATGAATTTGATTTGGATAATTATTATTATTATTTTGCAATGTTAAAATTGGATTATTTAATGAATCATGAAAATCAGAAGGTGACATTAATGGTACTGTAGTACCTCTTATTGGTAATCCTAATTGATTTGGTGCTGCAATTGCAACTGCTGTTGGTATTTGATGATTTATAGTATTTGGATTAAATATTATTTGTCCACCATTATAATAATCCATTTGATTTGGATAACGATATATTAACTCATTTCCATTATGTATATAATTTCCAGGAATTGATGATATTTGATTTGGATTTGGATTATTATTATTTGGATTTGTCATTAATATTGTATTCCAATTATCAGATCCACTATTTGGTATATTATTATTATTAATTGTCATTGCTGGTATTCTCTGATGTTGTTGAAAATTATCTGGATTTTGATAAATATTTGTAGTTTGCATTGTTGGATTTAAAGGAATTGTTGGTACACCAGTTGTTTGTAATGGTATTGTTGGATAAATAACAGATTGTTGTGATTGGATTTGATTAATTGGTAATATTGAATATCTTGGACTATTTTGTAATGATCTCATGGCATGTGATTGTAATAATTTTGCAAAATACAATTCATATTGTAACTGGATGGTAAAAAAAAATAATAATTTAAAAATTTTTAATTCAAAACAAAACAATATTGTGTTTATTATTATATACTTTCATAATTTTTAAACGTTCTGTCCTTGTTGCTAATGTCGATGCCTGTTGATCAATATTTTCTAACATTTTAACAATTGTTTTATTGCGTTCATTACGTTCACGTTGTTCATCAAGAAATTGTTCAAATTTTAAACGACTTTTTGTTTTCATCGATTTTTCACTGTTAAAGGATAATATAAAAATTAACTATATTTTATATTTTTAAAAATTCTAACTATTTTTATTCGTTTATTATACTATTATTAATTTTAACAACAATAATTATTCAAACTTAATGTACTCACTGTTCATTTCGTTTCTTTTGAATTTTTTCATATTTATCTTCCAATTGCTGACGTTGCTCTTCACTAAAACAAATTTACAACAGAAAATATAGAGAAAAATAGATATTTATATATAAGTTTAACGAAACATTAAAAAAAATTCTACCATCCTCAGAAATAATAAAATAGAACATGAAAACTTTGTAAAATATTGTATAAAAAATAATTTGTACAAATTTTTTTTTTTCTTCTTTTGGCACCATAAAAAAAAAATACCACATTTTACCAGTTAACAAAAGAAATTTTCTCTAGCAACTATTTTTATTGACAAGAAAAAGGAGTAAACAAATATATTTTATATTAACTAATACATTTACAAAAAATAAATATAAAATTGTTATCCTTTTTATATTTATTTTGTACAATGTTAAATTTATTTACCTCAAAATGAAAATAATTTAAATAATAAAAAGAAAAACTAAACTAAAAAATAGAAAAAAAAAAGATTACTTACCTTCTTTCTAGTTTTTTCTGTAATAATTCAACTTGTAATTTATAATTGTCCAATTCGGCTTGTTGAAACATTTTCCCAGGAAATGCGGATGGCATAAAAACAATAACTTTCCAATGTAAAAAAAAAAAATATTTGTAAAAAATAATATTTTTTTTTTTTTTTTTATGAATGAAAATATAGAAAATCTTTTAAGAATTTTCTTTTTATAGAATCAAAGTTTGTTTTATTAAATTTTTTAAATGAAAACGTTCTAAACTATGGTAGAAGTAATAATCAACTTAATATAGAAAATAATAAAACTATATTAATAAAACAGTCTTTTTGAAAACTGGTGCAGCACAATTGTTGTTAGGGTGGAAAAAAGACAGGTGTTCAATATATATACTCGACTGTTAGTCCTGCTAAGGTTTTGTTCAAAATCGATTTTTTTTATTCCTTTATTTTTAATTTGTTGTTGTTGCACGTATTGCCAGAAATGTAAGTTTTGGTAGATTATTTGTTAAACAATTGTTATATATGTATTATACTATGTTGCAGTTTGGTATTATTCGAAAGGTGTATACCAAAAATCAACTTGTGTGCAACCATAACAAATATAATAGAGAAGGTTTGGTTTGGTAATTTTCAAATTGTCCAATTGAACAAAAAACTAATAAATTTTATATTATTTTTTTTTTGTTATTGTAGGTCAATACTATAACAAATTCCTTTATGTTTCTTCTGTTTTAGAATAGAAAAAGAATTACTTCTGGATTTCCTTTTCTTTTTTTTTTTTATCCTTTTTTTTTATTGGAATTTTGAAAATATTTATATGGTTTTTAGTGTATACGGTATATAGAATAATGATTGTTTTTTTTTTGTTTTTAATTTAGTGGTCTGTACTATATATTTACTTTTTTTCTTTTTGCACTTCTATAAATTGTTTTAACACCTGCTTGAGATATAATAGATTTTTGTAAATTATTATTTTTTTTTTGGATAGTGTGAGAAATAAAAGTATCAACTTTTCTTGTTGATAGACTAACAAAAACTAAACTATGTTATACCAAAATATTAAATTTTTTTTTTCTTCGAATTTTCCATATAATAAAAAAAAAAATATATAATAATAATGAAAATGAATTGGTGGTACCAGTTACGAAATATTTCAATTTGAATATAGAAAATATTTTGATTGTTTTTCTCCAGTTTTTTTTTTTTATTGGTTGGAAAGTTTTTACTGAAAAAAAATCTTACACTTGAAAAATTAATATACAGAAATACAGTGTTTCTGTGACTTTTTAGTGGTAACAAAAGACACAACACACAAAGTGGTAGAAATCAAAGAGTGTAAGTACTTTAAGTGTTTACTGAATTATCGAAGAAACTTTTCATAGACAATTGATTAGCTATATTCAAGAAATAGTACTACAGACAGAGCTACCCAAAATTAGAGCAAATCCCAGTCACAATAATAAGTGATTTTTACTCCTCAGATAAAACATTTATACAGTTGATAGAGTGCGACGACTGATGACAATCCAACTGGATCATATATAATTTCGAACTGAGGAGGAAATGTCAATTACCTGAAACAATGGAATTATGAAATAATTAACCAGTATAATTTTAATTCAAATTCATAGTTTATATTTGTCCCAGTCTATCAAAATTCATTATTTAATACATTTCATTATATACCCACACATTTTGAAATTAAAATTTTCTATTGGCAATAATTTAACAAAACACCGAATTAACATTATTATTTACATATAATATCCATGACAAGTCTACTTATACATAAATGAGATTCATAACATAAAAATATTCATTATTCTATAACAACAAGAAATCTTGGTAAAAAAAAAATCGTCTTTTTTATTTGGTTTACCATAAAATCAAAACAAATGAAAATTAGTTTTATTTAAATTTATTCTAATTTTTTTTCCTAGTGTATTATAATTGGAATACAGTAAATTTTTAGCATAATATCATATCTGTATAAGTATGTCGGTTATTATACGAATATATTATATATATATATGTTAAAACAATGCGCTTTGCGAAAAAAAAGTTAACAATGAACAGGAATTCAAGGATATCAATAAAGTAAAGTGAACAACAAAAACAAAACAAAAATATACATAAAACATAAATTATTATTTTTTTTTAAGGACAATTACACTGTCTACAATTTGGCCTTTATAATAATAAGTTGTTATTATTAATAAAGGAAAATATGAATCAATAAACTAAACTAGGAAAATAGTTTTTATGATTTTGTTTAATAAATAATTTATACAAGAAAATGTTATTGTTTTTTTCTACTTTATATTTATGAATTTGGAAATTTAACTTTCATATTATGTAATTTAATTAAATATATATTTTGACCACGATTACATAAAATTTTCAAATTATTTTTTTTTTTTGCTTGGTCTACTAAAAAGCATTAATTTAATAAGAAAATACAAAAACAAAAATCTAATAAAAATTACTTACTAACATTGAAATTTTAAATGGATAACCAAAATAAAGTAAAGAAGATGAGAAAAAAAAGGAAAATTTTATGCGCCGTGACAAGAAATTTTCCACAAAATAAATTTTTATGCTAGAAAAGATCGACTACCTTCAATTTCAATCTTTTTTCATTGTTATTCATTTTCATATACAACAAAAATAACATTAAAATTTTTTTCTTTAAAAAAAAAAAAAATACCATAGGTAAAAAAAGAAGAAGAATAATACAAATAAAAAAAGGAACTTAAAGGAAATAATACTGATTTATGGAGTCATTTCTTCGCCTGATATATGTAAACAATTTTCTGTCATCGATAAAAATGAATGTCGTCAGGATACTTAAATTAACAAAATGCCATCAAATGTTCCTGTTGCTTCACATAGTACGAGTATTGTTGAATTTTCTCAACTTTTGTACACAGATATGGAAAATTGTTTTTATTAAATAATTATATAACAACCAAAGAAATATTGTTACAAATGCAATATAAATTGCGATTATAAGAGAAAGTTTAAAGACGAATATTTTTTTGTTAAATACAATAAATAATTATTAATAATTAATATATAATTTCATGAAATAAAATTTACGAAATTGCATGTAAGTCTATTTAATAACAAAAATATAGAAAAAATTTTATTTGCGGAAATAAATTATGTATAATAAAACTAAATCGAATAGTAAGAATATGAAAAACAAATCCGGGGTTTGTCAAATGGACAATTCATTAAAATCGCCGCAAGTTGAATGAGGTAAAGAAAGAAAAAAATATCAATGTTTAAAATATAGGTAAAAAATGTGTCCCTGTTCGATTTTTTAAAATATTTTTCTTTTCCTTACAAAATTATTATTCCAGGATAATAAATTATTAAATATGATTATTTAAATTTTCTCTAATTTTGCTTTTAATAGAACATAATACATATATAATGTGATAGTAATGTATATTTAATTTACATAGCCCCTATAAATATGCAACATTTCGAAGGAGAAAAAAAGAAAGAAGAAAATTATATTTTAATGGATCTATTATTTTATTATTATCTATCTATCTAGTAAGAGATGTAGAAGTTTATGTAAACGGACGGGGACAGACAGAGTGAAACTAATATACAAATTTAAATATGCTAAAAAAATTTTGGATTGAGAATCGATGAATAATTTTAGAAGGATGTTATCTATCTATATATTATTTGAATACATATTTCAATTTTTTCCACCAATTGTGAAAACTTGTGAACCAAGGATGCGATGAAAAAAAACAATTTCTATAAAAAAATGTACTAATGTAATTTATAAAAAATGTACAGAGTGTCTCAGGTAGTAAAATTGTCTATACCTTAATATATTTTTAGTTCTTAGACTAAACATTTTTAAATATACATTTTTGGTAAGGCTATTGTGCTTTTATGTAAAAGAATTATGATTAGTACATATATGTATGTATATGAAACTATCACAAATTTTCATTTATTAATTTAGAAATTCAAGACCAGCTTGTTACTGAGGTTATAGAGACCAGCTTAACACAACTAACTTGTGCTCTACAATAGTCTAAGGCGAATTTTGGAAATCCTAGGATGGAAAAACTGTTTCAGTTCAGATACTATGTGATGTATATTTCGACAAAGAAGACTTTTAAATTTTCTAAGCTGTGGTCTGTTACTTAAAAACCGCCAACATAAAAATATAATTATACAACAAAATTCGTAATTAATTTATTAGTACGTTATAGAATTTGTTTAGTAAGTTGAAGGTAAGGTGTCGCTCTATGATAAATATGTTGTTTTCGAAAATTCAAATATACACAAATGCATGAAATTTATGCAGTTCTGTTAAAAATATATTGCAATTGTGCTGACAGTATGATAAATAACAAATACCATGAAATTGACATAATACTTACCTAGCATAAAAATAAAATCTTATTGATATTTTTTCTATTGTAAATTTGATCGAAGATAAAAACTATTTGAAAAAAAAAAATTATATCGTTGATATTTCCCTTACAAATATTGTATCGACTTATTTACATCTATAATAAGAATTTATACTTCCGTTTAGCATAAATAAATATTGTGATTTTTGCTATTTATCAAGTTGAAAGTGGAAAATGTCATTTTTAATATAATATAAAAAATTTATCAATATTTTCGTATTTTATTAGTTTGGAAATGAAGATGAAGTTTTGAAAATTCAAAATAAAATAAAAAAATCAAGACAAATTTTTCCATAAAAATCGAAATTTTAGAAAAACGATATTTTTTCCATAATAAAATATTAAAATATTTTTCTTCTATTTAAATTTTAAATATTTCTTATGTATATTTACTGTACTTACAACTCACATATATCATATTAACAATTTTTGATGACCTTATAAAAATCCTTGTTAAATTTCATTTTTATGTTTTATTGTTTGTTAAAGCTCTGCTATTTATTTTAAAAACGCTAAAAGAATTTGTTTTTTTTTTCTTGATGTATTATGTAAAAAAGTTTTTTACAGTTTACTACATCTTATTCAAAAGGATTTACATAATTAACATAAAAAGTCATATTTAATGTTGTAATGTTGACATTTTATCAAAAGAAATTGTTTATTTTAAAAAATTCAAATGTAAATTTTCTGTATTTTTTTATTTAAAAAAAAAAAAGTTAATTCTTCGCATGCACTTTAAGCTCTAATAAGCTCATTAAAAAAATGTTTGCTCTTAATAAATAAAATGCAAATATATGAATGTTTAAACTATGTAAATAGTAAAATAGTATGTGTTTTTTTTTTAATGTTTAAGCTTTTGATTTAAATATTTAAACAAAAGTTTTATCACAATTATATAATATAGGATTTTCTATTTGCTTCAGTACTTTTCTTATATATAATAATTGCTAATTTGAGTAAGGGTTTTTAAGTTCTCTACTGTCTACTAGACTTGGAAATGAATTGAACTTCAAATTATTAGAATTAATTGATATTTTATCTTCAATACATAATTTTTTGATTTCAATTTTTGAATAAACTACTCAATAAGAGCTTTTGCATTTGGATTTGGTAAATGTCCTTAAAACCCTTTCATTGACATCACACATAAAAACACATAATTTAGCTTAAGGGCTAACCATGGAAGACTTTTGCTGGCTTAAGTAATTTGAAAAGTCAACGAAAAGCCAGGTAAAGTCTTGTCGAAATCGTAATTTACCCATACACAACTTAAGTGCGCTTTTGATTTTATGTGTCAGTTTTTGAAGTCTAATTTGTTTTTTTTTTTAAACTGTCAAATTTCGACACGGAATGTACGAATGAAATCGCATTTGCTTAAGCCAACGTAAGTTAACGAAACTTGACGAAACTGCGCAATAAGTCTATATGGCCACATTTTACATGTAATCGTACGTTTCCTTAAGCTGACCTTTAGGTTGAAAAAAAAATATGAGAAGATCAGTCGACTGTAATTTGCAGCAGGTAACCGCCAAATTGCTGATATTTATATTTTAACAGATTTATTTTAAAAGATTAATTATCATAATTAATCATTACATTATACATATTAAAAATGTAAATTTGAAATCACATATTTTAAAAGAAAAGGTCTTAAAAAAGCTTTCTTTACCATATCGGAATCATTTAACTTTGGTAGTGTTTTTTTACACGCTTTTGCCACTTTTAATTATTTTAATTACTAATGACTAAACTTTTTTTCTATAAATGGACTATAGAAATGCATTTTAAGCATTGAGTGGATTATGTGCTTTGACTATTTTTTTTTTGAAAAGCAAAATGAAGAATACAACTGGGATTTTATATTTACATATATAAAACTTTTTTCCATATTTCTTTGAGTTTTTATTTAGAACGGAAAAAAGGAATTCAGTTGGCAGTAAAATGGTATATGTATAGTGTTTTTATAATATTTATTTTTTATTATTTAGTTTGTATATGTTTAAGATAAATTATGAAAATGAATCTTTTAAAAAGTTAATTTTTTTTTTTCAAAAGTAAAACATTTTCATTTTAGTATTAAGGATATGGGTTAATTTATATTGAGAGGAATTTAGTTGGAAATTTTCCTTTGTTGTATTAAATGTGTCAAATAATTTAATGGGGTTTTTTACAGATTCAAATTATATTTTGATTTACGCAAAGCTTTTAACACAAATCTGAAGCTTTATATATACTATCTCAATACTATCAACTTGCACTTGCGGTAATAGAGTTACAGATTGTTTTAAAACTAGTAATTTTGCGTTAATTACCATAAAACAATTGATAAAATTTTAAATAAAAAATTATTTAGATTTTTTAGAATTTTTTAAAATATTAAAAATATATTTAAAATTTTTTTGATCAATATTTTACATATTATATAAATTTTCAAGTTGCTATAATGAATCCTTGATTTTTGTTTTGTAGTAAATTTTCATTTTATAATAATAATTAACTTAAATGTTCCACTTGAAGAATTAATAAATGTTAATCAAAATTTCAAATTATGTAAATAAGTATTTTGTATTATTCAAGTTAACAAACTGTAAAATTAAATACTTTTAGTAAAAAAAAAAGGTAATTTATTTGTAATAATATTATTTTGAATTGAAACGAAAGAAACATGAAAATGTTGTTGGGAGATATGTAATATATAATTTATGTTTTATGGTTATAACATTATGATTAAATTAACAAAAACAATTTTAATTATGCTGCAAATCCTTTTAATAAATAAGAAAAACTGTCTTTCATCGCAATTAATTGATTTGTATAAAAAAAAAATCAATTTTAATGTTATTATATCCAATTTATTCCCAAAATATATAAAAAGTAACATCTATTAATTCAATTATACAAAAGGATTTTTCTCTTTAAAAAAATTATTTAATATAGATTGAACATTTATATTACCCAATAAAAGACAGCAACATAATAAAATTTTTGAAAAGAATCCAAAAAAAAAAAAAGAATCTTTAGTAGTAACATAGAACTATTTAGAAATCCTTTTAGAAATATTTTCATAGTAAAATAACTGAAACATAATAGAGAGGAAAATACCTGGAACATAAATGAAATAATATCCTTTTGAAAAACCATTATCACACCTTAATTTCTTTTGAATCTATTGTACAGAAGAGTTAAACGGTAAAACTGAAAGAAAATTTGTTTTTAATGTTGAGTGGATAGAGAAGAAAGTTTTGTTTTAAATAAAAAATTGTGCATAAATAATAATAATGTTATTTATGAATTTTTTTTTTAATTACTTTATTGCAGAGAAAAATAGTTTTTAATCCTTAAGTGTGTATAATCAGAAGTGTTAGTTTTATGGAATAAATTTGTTTGTATATGCCATTAAAAAATTAAAAATTAGTTTTTCTCTCCATTGCATAAATGCATGTAAGCAGCAAGGCCAGTTCAGTATTCAGTATATTGGACATAATTTGGCCGAAAACAATTTTCATTATGTACATAATATTCTATTTTTAAATATAAAAATGAAAGAATAATTTTTTAGATTTAGAATCTTTTAATTAGTGCCAATATTAAAACATATCTATATATATTTATTTGCACACGTGTTTCTCACACTTTTATCATCCGTCAAAACAATAATTGAAATGAGGAAAATCATAAATACATATTTTTATGTTTACATGAAAAATGATTCCGACGAAATAATAAAGTACAATTTTTGGTTTTTATTTTGGTTTCGTATATTTGCAGAAATATTTGAATCTCCTTTATTGCCAACAGAAATAGAATATAAAAAAAAAAAATTATCATATAGTAATTTTTTTAGAATTATTTATATAAAAAAAATAAATATTTTAAATGTTAAAACCCCCCTTTAATGTAGAGAAGGAGATGTGTTGTGGAGCATTAAATTGATTTACAATATGCGAACGATAAATTCGTAATTTTTACCCAACTTTGATATCATTATACTTTGAATTTATTTTCAATAAAAAGAATTCCTTATGCTTTTTCAATTTCGATTTATTTATAGGAGAAAATTTTTAAAAAAAAAATTATTCCGAAATTGATTTCATCGAAATATATTATATTGGACATAATTTGGCCGAAAACAATTTTCTATTTTTATTTGAATTTTATAAAGTTTTTTTTTCTTCTAGAAAAATTTGTGTTTTTAGAATTTCAGATCATTGGAAAAACTTAAATTTTTTTTTTTTTGTATAATATTTTCCAAATAAAAAAACTTTTCTAGATAATTTTCCAAAAAAAAAAGGAATTTTCTTTTTTGGGGATATATAAGAAAAGTTATAAGAAGTTTTAATCGCTTTAGTTTTATAGGAGCATAACTTTTTTTTTTATTTTTAGAAAAAATAACCAATAAATCAATATGAAAAGCATAAAGCTGATGTGTGTTTAACTAATGTGACCATGGAGTTGGTGGGTATGGTGATCAAGTCACTGTTATAAGGCTGCCCAAATTTCATATTAAAACACTTTGGTTCAAATAGAATTTAATTATAATTTCTGTCGGTTCTGCATCGCTTGCAATCGATCAAATTTATTTTTATACAAATGCATTTATTAAATATCTTTACTGTGTAATTAATGCCTGATAATCATGTTTACCACCCAGCCTATAGCAGCATACGATTAAAAGTAATGTAAAAAAGTATTTAAAATTGACCATTTTGTAATAACTATAGAATTTTATAAAAAGATAGTCAACTATGTAGTTGTAATACACAAGAATTTAAGATAAAATGCACATTTTTTGCATGACTGTAGACAAAGTCGGAAAATTATAAAATGATCGTTGAAGTGATCTGACCTCATAATGTTCAACAAATCAGAACAATGTATAAAATTTAAATCAATTTTCACCATTATCATGTCTACAAGGTATTTACACAATCTAACGAAAAAAAATATATATTCTTTTTTTTTTTTTGACATAAATAAATAATGTGTTGAAAAGAAATTTTTGAAAATTCCGGACTTCCTGCAAAAGTTTAATAAAGCGCGTGTTAAATTTTTTTTTAAAATCCGTTCAAGTTCTTTAAAAACATAAATACAAAATTTTTCTTCATTTGTATTTAAAGAAAAGCTTGTCTTTATGGTGGCAACAAACGAAGTACGTTATATATATGTACGGCTCGAGTATATGTATAGTGGAAAAAGTAAAAATTATCAATTTACATTTTCATTTTGGTTATTTTTTTTTGTTCTTTGTTTCTCCTGTTTTGTTTTTTCTTATCACACAAGAATTTTTGATTTATTTTCCTTAAGGCGCAATGACTTTTCTTTTTATTTTTCACCAATATCTTTTTTTTTTTTAAAAAAAAACTCAATCTCCTACATCAATTTTTTGTTGTTTTGTTTTTGCTGTTAAGGCTTCATAAAAAACAAAACGAAAAAAAAAAAACATAACAAATTCTTCATTTCCGAGGATGGAAATATATATAAAAATTTTTTTCTTCATTCTTTTCAAAGTCAAAGTAACATCTGGAAAATTTTTATATGTACATACTTGTATAAATAGCTGGCTATGTAGCTATAATATGTTTTTTATTCGTGCAATCGGTAGGGATGAGAAAAATAAAGAAAACTTCCAATAAAAAACACTCAAGAGTTTTAAATTTTATTTCCGTTACTACAGGGGAAAATTTATAAAAAAAATATATACATAATATAAGCTGTAAACAAATTTACACTTTCCACAAAACATATAAAAAAAAAGTAATAATAAATTTACTTTTTTTTTCGTATTTTTGTAATAAATATTAAATATATAAGATATAAAATATAAAATAAACTAATTTTGATTGAATATATCAGAACTCATGTAGATTTAATTTTAATAACATGATAATTTATTTAGATTATCAAAACTATTTCTAATTTAGGAATTTTCTACAATTTATACTTACATATAAGTACTAGTATTAAGGTTCAGATCTCAACTTCAATTAAATCGGTAAAATAAAATAAATTTATATTAATTTTTAAAATCCAACCCAATCCCAATCCAATTGGTTGTCCACAAATGAATTATGAAATTTTTATTTAACATTTATATATCAAATTGCCTAATTGTGTCATTATGATATGGACTAATCTAAGAGAATTTCTAATCTGCAGATAACTTTTAAAATAAATTTGACTTTTAAACACTTTGTTAACTTCCAAAATTTAATTTTCCAAAAGATTACAGGTTAGTCATTAAAATTTACAAAAAAAAATAAATTAAATTTATTCAAATATTTTAACAAATTACTATAGGCATATAATGTAGTCCAAAAGTTGCCATGTAATTTTTTGCATGTGACATTGCATTTTTCAATTACAATTTATTCTTTTGTTTTGTTATATACATACCGAGTATTTCTTTTGAATTAATTATAACTTTGACAGCAAATTACATTTTTATAAAATTTACATAAAAATCCATTTAAGAAAATAATTAAAAGACATCCGCAAAATTTTAATTTTAATATAGTCATCATACTGTCGTTAGTGAAACTGTCGGTACTTTAGAAATATATGATTTTCTGTAGAATAATAATTATACAATTTTGTGCATTCATTTTTGACTTCCGAACAATTACATACATTATTTATGTATATTTTACATAACAAATAATTTTAAGTATATACGATTAAGTACATATACTCACTATGTACATATATGTATATGTTTTGTAGAAATATTACAAAGAAGTGTAATAAAATTTTATGGTATTATACTTAACTCAAATAAAACAGTCAATTGTTTTCCTATTATATTTTCATTGATTTCATAATTTTTCACCTGAAAGCATTATTTTTATTATAAGATACAAATTTATGTACATGTATTATAAGTATATATAATGATCAGATGTATTTTGCACATTTTAATTTGTTTATACTAAAAAATATTACCTTTTAACATGCTATAATAAATGATGCTATAAAAAAAATATATATATATATACAAATTGTTTATTAAAAATTAATTTCTAAATGTTAAATGTATGTACTTGAAATTTAGAAGAAAACTGAAAAATAATAAAATTGTCTATTATCATTTTTACAAAACACGCGACTTTGTAATTAGATTATGGGAAAGGCAATAATTTTTTTTTATGTACATATATTGAAAATTTAAATTTTATTACAAATGATAAAAAATAAATAATAATGAAAAAAAAATGAACAAATTAAGGTTGAAATAAATATCCTTCTATTAAGTATTCATTATAAATATTATATATTCTCTTTGTAAACAATAATTTAAAAGTGAAAATAACGCGCAAATAAATTACTTAGTGCAGGTGCAGTATATAGTTTTATACTCATTGGCTTTTATCATTGGATGGTTGAAGTGTCGAGAAGTAGCCCCCTTCTACAAGGAGTTTCCACCTATATACTCGTTACCGGTACGCTAGTGCTTTGCTTTAATTTGAATTGCGATTGAAAAATTATAAAATACGAGTATGCATATAGTAATATAAATATGTACATACTAACATTTTAAAATACAAAGTTAAAACTGAAATTGAAGATTGAAATCTGTATTTTCAGAATCTGTATGAATTTTTATTGTATCTTAAATTGAGTTCATAGTAACAGCATTTAGAAGGAAGGTGCCTCGCTATTTGCACACTTTTTCTTCAAGTTTTATTGCTATAACTTTGACAAATTAACAGATATTTGGAATTGGTTTTTAAAATTTTTATTATAATTAAAATTCTACGTCAATAGATACAAAATTTACCTATATTGGAGAATTTCGATATTTTACGCCAAAAAAAGGGCAAGGGGTACCCGTACACCTTTGCGTTTGAAATTATGTTCATTTACTCAAAATGCAATTTTTTGTGTTATACAAAATAATGTATAGCCGATCATTTTGTGATCTGCATATTTTTTAAATTGTCATACCACACCATGGATAGTATAATAGTAATTGCCCTCGATCAGACTAAATTATTTTGCTTCATCTCATTTTTTTGCATATTGGAGAGACATAGGTTTTTGTATATTTTTTAGAGCATTTCCATTATTAGATATAAGCTACTTTGTATTGAGGGAAATCATTAAAAACAATACGGTAATTCTAATATATTATAATATGGATTAAATTGCAGTCACCAATTGAGCTAAAATTACATTAGACTGAACCACTGGCATTTTTTTTCCTTATTGTTTTTTTCACTACTATTTATTTCAATCCATTTTCAATCCAGTTTTTTTCACTATTTCAATCCATTTACTCAATTCCCTTTTAATTATTTCTATCGGACCCGTACCATTATCCAAACGATATTAATATAGTGAATCACAAAATATATATACATACATACATAATGACTGTAAAAGTCATCGTTCATAAATTATTATAATACCAATTATATATTTTAAATTGGAAAAAAAATATAACAATATCAATATACCAAAAACCAAAATAAAATGTTTAATAACATAATGTGTTAAGAATGCGTCAGAGCAAATAATAGAGGGTAAAAAAAATTTACTATTATTATCCTCCATCAAACTCAGCAGAGGGTTAACGCCATGCCATGTCAAAAAATATTTATATTTTATCAGAAAACCACCTTTTTTTCTAAATAAAATAAAATAAAAAGACATAAAATTGTTATTTTCAAAAATCATAAAAATTATTAGTATTATTTGAATTCCACGAAATTATGTTACACATTATGTATTCAATATAATTCAAAATATAAACGACGAGAGTACTATGATATTTTCTATTTGATATATCCTTCATTGATAAAAGGATTTATGATCACACATCAAACTAAAATATTATAACAGCAGGGAGTTCCTAAAATAAAAACTTATAACCATTAAAATTAAAGGTTCTCCACACATAACCATATATATATGGTACATATACATATGTAGACAAATTCTATTTGGTATTTTTGATTTTAATGAAAGAAAAAAACAAAACAAAAAAATTGAATGACTAACAAGGGTTTTATATAAATTTTATTTTGTTAAATTTAATTACAACCAAAAAAAAAAATCCCATATATAGAATAAAAATTTTAAGCAAACAATTTAGGCGACACTTACTTTATGATTTATCCTTTGGGATTATTTTGTGGAAAATACATATTACATGTACATTTATATGTTAATGTACATATATGCCAGTGACAACGATTTTAGCTCTTTTATTTATTTGTTTGACGATCATTCAACAGCAAAAAGACCAACAGCGACCAACAATAAAACAGAAGTATATACATATGTATATATGTACAACGAAAATCATTTTTGAGGTTATATGATTTTCAGAGAAATCCCTGAAAATAAAATAGAAAAGGTCGCGTATATGTAATGAAATTTTTTTTTATCATTCTTTTTTTTTATATATAAACGACATTTCCATAACAACATAACGTATAATACTTGTATAATATAAAAAGTTTGACTTTGAATACAAAACCCTTAATAAATTATCTAATATCCTTCGGGAAAAATTCAATCCATGTTGTTTAATTTATCAAAAAAAGAAGAAAAAAGACAACAACAACAAGAAAACATCAAATATTATTTGTGAAATTAACGTAAATGGAAACAAATAAATAGCTGACAGATGGATATCCTTAAGATTGTCTCAGTTGTGTATCAGACACAGTTGTCAATGACCAAGCAATATTCATGACATTTTTTTTTTTTGTTGATTTTGGTTTTGACTCTCAAAACCACAGACAGATAATCTCTAGGGTGTCATATACATATATATATCTTTTTATCTTTTGTTATGGTTCTTTTTTTTTTTTGTTTGTTTTGTTTTGTTTTTCCTTCATTTTTGTGGGCGTGTAAATCAAATATTTCAATGATATTTTATGAACAATCCTTGAAATAAAATGAATTATGGTATATATTGGATGAACAGAATAGTTCAACAAACAAAATTCTAATCATTATGATTTTTAGGTTAAATTAATAGTGGCGGGAATACAGAATTATAATTAAAAAAGCAAAACTTAATTTATGCTTATTTATTAAACAACACAAAATCAAAAATGATAATGTCATACGCCATAAAATGCTTGATGTGTGAATGTATCTTTTCGTAACTAATTGGAAGTTAAAGAAATTTAAATGAAACATTATACAAATTATATTTAGGAAAATGTATAAAATTTTCATTATATTTTTGTGGGATTTATTTATAATATATTATTAAATTATATAAATTCTATTCAGCAGTTACTAATGCATTTAAATTTTTTATACATTATATCCCTCTAATACACATCCAACAAAAAATCAGTCTAGATATTAATCTAATCACTTGGAAAATTACACATTCATCCCGGCTATTTTTTATATTCACCATTTATATTACCAAAAACGAACCATAAAACCTTCCTTAATATTACAAAAAAAAAAAACACTTAGTCATTTCTAGTTACCTATAAATCTAAACATAAAAATGTAGTGACCATATTCCTTAAAATAATCAACTAAATGGGCTATACATACATACAATAAATAATTTATTTTGTCGTATTTCCATTTTTACCTTCTCTACCTATATAAAAATGTACATTTTTTTCCGGTGGTTTTTAGTTTAGTTGATTGATTTATCTGATATTTGATGACTAATGTTAGGTTTGTTTTGACTCACTTTGTCAAGTCAAATGAGTAATTGTTGTATCATACTCCTTCAATATAAATTTACGTATACAATATGGATGCGTAAAATTGCTTAGTGCCCACATAACACAAAGGTATATTTTATTAGCTAAAAAATAAAAATGATAAAAATAATTTCTTTTTTTTTGTGAATTAATCCTAGTTATATAGTTTTTGGATGGATTACTTATATAGTATATAGTATATAGTATAGTACAATTAAATTGATATTTTAAGAGGAATAAATCTACCAAAAAAATACACATATAATCTTTTTAGGATGAATATAATAAAAGAAATTTCGAAATTTTATCGAATAAAAAAATTATTTTGTAAAAAATAATGGATAATTTTTAGTTGCTTCAAATATCAATATCGGATCATGAATCAGGATGAAATAACAAATAGCCAAGAATGTAAAATTGTTTATAAATATTATTTGGGTCATAAGTCAATCGTTTAGTTTCATGCATTTAACAGATGACATAAAAATAAAAAATTTATTGATGTGAATTTTTCACAAAATATTTTATTCATTCAAAATGAAAAAGAAGATCATCATAAAAACGTATTCAGATGAAATGACGCAGTGGTATGAAAAAATATTAATATTGATGTGTTTTTTGTTTGCACCTGAATTTTGTATTCATTGCATATTTTTTTCCTTTGAAATGAACTTCAGTTAGAATGGAATATATGTATGTATTGTATTGCTAAACTGAATTTTATACTTTTTATATTTTCAATTAATTTTTTTAATGGTTCGATTTAATACCTAAGATAGTATATGCAATAAATATTCAAAAATATATTTTGATATCCTGGCATTAATATCACACATATGAGTGAGTATTTTCAGAAAAAGATGAATCGACATAATTGTATACATATACAAGCGTTGTACACATATACACAATTTAGTTTATTTCTATACAATTTTTCAAATAAGAATTTAAAATTTTATAAACTGCAATACTATAACATTAATGCTACTGCACTAGTCACTAATTCTTTTAAACGAATCATTGTTATCAATTTTTTATTTTCTAAATTACTAATTGAAAATAGTTGAATAGTTAACAAATCTGTCCATCAGTGTCAGTATAGTAGAGATTGTTATCCTGTGACTTTTTAGCATTTTGTGACAGTTTTAATAATATAATAAAACTCCTTGTTTTTCTTCACTAATAAACGATGACATTAGATAGTATAACTGTAGTCAAAGGACGTACATTTTATGTGATATTTATATGAGTATACAAGGATTTGAAAATATTATATTTTAGAGAAAAAATAATTAGAAGTTTGGTTGTACATCTGTCGATTTTTATGTAGCTGAGTTGTTTTATTTAATAGCGTGTATAACAACACATATTGCGTGTATTTTGACTATTTATAATTAAAATATCATGAATTTCTTAAATATATGTATATTATAAAATTTTGTTATCCTTGTTAATGTAGATTTTGTATTTTAATGATCAAAAATATGTAATTGATAAAAATTTAATTAAAGGTTATTAACTTTGATGGGTCAATATTTTATACATTATAAAAATTAATAAAATTAATTATAAATACCAAATACATAAATTTTCAATAAAATAGAAAAAAAATGTAATATAAGATAAATATATTTTTATACCATTTATAATTAATAATTCATCCAAATTTTTGGAAATACATTATATACAAAAGGTATTTAAATTGGACTATGTAAGCTCTAAGTAAATTACAAAGTAAATTATTCGGAAAATATATAATTTTTAGATATTAATTTATTCAATTAACTATAGTCAAAGTCATATGATTACTTTGGGTGATGACAAAAGTTATAAAAAAATAAAATAAAAAAATAAATTGTTATAATTTTTTTGAAGATTAATTTAGCCATAAAAAACCGAAAGATAAATACTTAAAAACACTTTAAATACTTAGAATATTTAATGACTAATTATGATGAGTAAATTTAAATAGTTTTTTTCTAAAAAATAATTAATTTTGAATATCAATTTACATTACAATGAAAAAATTTTATGATTCAATTTACCATAATAATAAATTGTTCTTAATTTTGTACAAAAACGTTGTACATATGTATACATTTTAATAGACCAGTTTCTAGAAAGATAGTTTTTGTATAATTTTGGTATTAATTTCTTACGAATATTTAACCAGTTTCTGTAATAGAAATTATAAGCATTCGATACGATATTATGATGAAATTGATTTATGTACGTATTTCCCAGATTTTCAAATATTTCCGTAACATTAAAAAATTAATTAACAATTTATGTAACGATATAATTCACATACCGAGCAATTTCCTACTACTAAAACCGTAATTCTTCATTTAAATTTATATTACTTTAATACATAAACCTAAAATATCTCCAACATAATGTATTTTTCTGTAAAATTTTTTTTTTCTGATTTATGGTGAAAATTTTTGTTGCCAGTTTACGGAAATTTTCTTATATTAAATAACAGCTTCACATACTTTTTTTTTTGGGAAAACTACGAGTATTTTTATTTATAAATATTGTGTTATATTTTTACAATGATATTTTTCTTTGCAAAAAAAAAAAATGATTGAATTTTTTTATAAAATATGGAAAAGGAAAAATTTGATTTTTTTTTGGGTAAGATTTGTCCTTTTTACTAAAATTACAATAACCAAAAAAAAAAAGCCGAGAGGAAAATATTTATATTTTGATTAAGTCATACTTTAAAAAATTATATATAAATCTACTGTTGTAAAAGTATTCCTTTTTTTTCTGTAAATAAACTGATTTTAATCTGAAGGATATATATTTAACAATATACTTATTTTATTTGGGTGTAAGAAAAAGTAAGCTTTTTTCATATATTTTACGGAGTTGGATTTATATAATAATAAAATAAGATACCTATAAGAAATTTTTCGGTTACACTATAACCAAAAGTGTATGATAAATATTTGTAGAAAAATAATATAATAAAATTTATATTTTTGTATATAATTTTTCTGGAACTATTTGTATATGACTACTATATAATATAGTAATTTTACTAAAAAAATTTTTAGTTTATTTAGAAAGGACTACAATAAAATAAAAGTCTATAGAGCTCATAAAAAATGTCACTAAATTTTTATGTTACTACAGAAATTTTATTCAAAGCACTGAAAAAATGTCAATATTGATAGTTCAGGGAAATTGATGATATATAATATGTTTCTTATAGAAAAAAGCCCAGCCAGTTTCATACTACTGCTAAGTAGTTTGGATGCGTGGCGTTTTGAACATACTATATTTGTACACACATGATTTTAGTTAGATTGATTTTATTGCAATTATATAGGCATATAATATGGCTGGATATCCATAATGTTTTTCAAGTACTAAAGAGAATAATATCAAATATGTGTATCTGGTATTTAGTATATGTATGTATATTAGGTATAATCCTCTGGACATTTCAAATTTGTGTATTTTCACTTTGGCATATACAATTTTCCAGTTTAGTCAAAATATTCTGTAATACAAAACCAAATAAGGAATTGTCCACGATTTCTAATCTATATAAATACTTTTCCACTTTGAAGGAAAATAACATACTTAGCCGTTTTTAATTACCTAAGACAACATAATTAAAACTCATTTACTACTATAGTGTCATTATAAGTTGTCTGAAGAGAGCACAAAGAGGCATCAATTATAATAACTAAATTTATTCTAAAAAAAAAACATTTTAATTTATATAAAAAAAACATCTAGAATATAAATAAAGTCTAGAGTATTTCGTTATCCTTAAAGGCACAAAATAAAGAAGTAAGAAAAAAATATAGCGTAGCTGTACAGTAGCTTTTTAATCATGGGCTGTTTTTTTAAATACTACAAGCAATATAAAAATTCTGATTGTTATCTATCATACATAGTATTTATCATTAATTTTGATTAGCATTTCCCATGTTGGTACTTGGTATCTATGAAAATTTCAATTTAATATTAGCTTTCTAATACTTTATTTCACTTTAATTTTGCTGCAGTTTATCAAGTTAAATTATTTAAAAATGATATTATTGAATTTTGCTACGCTCTTTAGCCGCAGAATTTGAAATTATAGTAATTCTGATTTTGTTGTTCTATCTAACATACTATTCGATGACAATTTCCATAATACATTTTATGTATATTTTTACTATGTTAAAGAAATGTTTCTTATTCGTGTACTCAGACGGACATGACAGACGGGCAAAGGCAATAAAATATATTGGGTTTTTTTTTTCAATACAAAAAAAACCAAAAACACTACCAATCTAATTTCTTAGGCTTTAAGAGGCAATAACAGATTATTTTGGATTCTAATGAAAAAATATATATACATGGGAATTAAATAAGAAATATAATAAAAATGTTATTTCTCCTTAACCTCTCAAACACATAAATAAATATCAATGTATGTATATGTGTTCCCTATACAATTACATAATCATATTAATTTTTTCCTTGAAAATATATAATATACCGTATATATAAAAATTTTAGGATTCCAAAAAGGATGAAAAATTTTCATCATGTTTTTTTAAATTTTCCCTATCATTGTTTATTTTGTATAGATGATGTTATGATATATGATATTAAAAAGGATATAATAGCCTATTGAAAAGCTTTATTAAGAGAGAAAAAAAAAAAACTTTTAGAAAGAGTCTTGATATTTCTTATTCTTTGTTATTATTATTTTTTTTTGTATAATAAATGTGTTCATATCATCAAGGACATGACTACTAAAACTATCTGATTGATTTGATCAGAATTAAGAGTATTCTTTTTGAATTGTACATATACTTACTGTACAATCATTTTGGAATTATGTGTAATTTATTTTTATGTTCTATATAAACCCATTAAAGATTTTAACTCGTAAGAGATTTATCCAAGCATACAAAATAGTATTAATAAAAAAAAAAAAAAACAGTATTAGCAAAAAGTTTCAAAAGAAAATTAGAAGGAAATTAATTGAGACTTGTTTAAAAGAAAATTATATTGTATTTTTTTTTAGTATGTATACGAAAAAAGGAATAACCAGATAAAAAAAATAACGTTGTATTAGCAAAAAACAAAAGAAGTGTATTTATAGTAAAAGTCAATAACCTAATGGTAATTTCTATTAAATTACGACGGTATTTAAAAAGTTTTCTAGAAAATTAGTAGATTAAAATTATTATGCAAATTTTGTTGTTGCTGGTTGCAAAAGTTTGTTTGTACTTACATATAGTACTATACTAATTTTAGAAATTATACTTTAGAAATTTTTAACAAGAACTACATATTTTCCATTCAGGTTGAGAATTTATTGATTTTCATTTTTTCATCTTTTTCAACGAAACTCTTCATAATTTTCTATGGAAGTACTTTTTGGGGGATTCATAAAAAAAGTCCTTTATGTTTACGATTTTCTGTCCGTTAGTCCGTCAGCTGTATATAATAAGAAGCAACCATTTACCATTATGGTAAACATTCACACAAATTAAAGATAGATAATCCATCATTGGAATTTTTGAAATATGGAAAACCGAATTTAAAATTCGTTAGGCAGACAGTGGAAGCGGAAATTTATTGATATAAAAATGTTATTTAATATAGTAAATGTTAACAAAAAGCCAAGATGATGGTAAATACACTCGTTAACATGGCAGGCTAGAGTAAAAAAAAAAATGAAAATTAACTTAATAATATCATAATTTTTTTAATTAACTATATAACTTTGAGTTCAGGATTTTGAAATTTCATAATCTTATATGGTTTTGCTTGAGAATTATTCTTATTATTTATGTAGAATCTAATTTAAAATAATATATAATTTCAAAATTCAATTACAAAGTATGTAATGTAAATTTTAAGAACAATTTATGCTTGAACTATTTTCTTAAATTCAAAATTTATCTTAAATATATAACAAATTTTCGTTTATATTTTATAAAAGAAAAATGAAAATTTTCTATGATTTAAAAAAGTGCAAAATGGAAAAAAAAAATGAATATGACAAAAACAAAATCCACCGTAAAAGTTTAAATATTATATTTATAATGTTAAAATCAAAAAAACAATTTCCTATTTTTGCTGAACTTTTAATTTTAGTTCATTGCATTTATTATGATCTATTAACCCAAGGAAGACAACTCAATTTACAGTGTACATTTGCTCTTCTCTCGAATATCTTTCATAACAATATTTTATGAAACTAATTGAAAATATTCTTTTATCAAATAATATAAAAATAACTACAAAAAATTATATAGAGATAAATGATATTTTATAAAAAAAAACTAAAAGTGATATTCGTGGCTAAAAAATGATTATAAATTTTTATTTTATTTTTGGTTGGAAAATTGTGCGGTGAAATTATTTGTTCCAGCAATGATAAAAAATTAATAAATTTTCAATTTAAAAAAAAAAAAATTTATATTGTGAAACTGATATTTTATTAAAATCGTTAATAAAAAAATAAAAGTTGAGAAAAATAAATTTATTATCATCAGTAAAAGTTTAATAGATATTAATTGCATTGAACATATTTTTTTTCTTTTTAAATAATTTAATTTGCCTTAATTTGTGATTTATTGTATCAAAAAGTTTTTAAATGAAGTAATTTTGAGTACGATTAGTCTGTGATAGATAAATTAATTATTTGAACAAGTTAAATTAATTACGTGTTAATTTTAAATTGCATAATAATTAGTTGAAATGTTTTTTTAAAATATCTTCATAAAATAAATTGAATATTTAATAGGGACGCAGTATTTGCAACTTATGAATGCCGGGATAATAATGAAAATAAGATTTGCTAGCAGGTAGCGATAATTATTGTAAGCTGTTCCAGATTTCTTTATAGATTATGTATTACTTTAAGTACCCGAACTAAAATTAATTATTTTAAATAAATCATTATTTTATAATTGATTTGATCATTTCGCCATAGACAATAAAGATATTTTTAAAGTCTTTATTGTCGCACTACTTGTCGCACTACATACAAACTCAATTATAAATATATTTAAAAAAATAGCAAATTAAAAAGAAAATCGAAAACATTTATATTATCCTTTTTTTTTTTAGAACTATGATTGCACTTTATTTTACGTTATTTTTTTTGCGCTAATTTAAATGGTGAGCTGCTAAAAATGCAATTAAAATAAAATATGTATAAGAAAAAACGCAACAAAAGAAAAAGCGTATACAATAAAAAGCTTTTATTTTAATTTACAAAGTGTTTGAGCTTAAGCGATTTTAATTTATAATAAAAAAAAAAAAAGGATAATATTGTATTACACTCTCAGATCGCACGATTGTATAATACTGCAAATATATAAAACAAAAACTACACTTAAAAACTCCTTAATAAATAGTTCTTTATTTATTTTAAAATTCTTTTAAGAGATTATTACCACGAGCTATAGAACTACTTTACCATATTTTGTTGTTTTTTTTGCAGACTGTAAATTAAAGAAGGATATTTTTTTTGTTTTTGAAATAAAATCTAATTCCGCGGAAAATAAAATGGAAAACATTTTTTTTTTCATTTTTTATTATTGTTTTTTTTTTTTGTATTCAACTTTATCAATCTTTGAAGAATTATTTTTTTCTATGCAATTATTTTTGAAGAAACCTCTTTGCTCTTTCATCTTAGAAATTTTTCTTTCTGTAAAATTATTTACAAATAATTATGTAATATCATTTTTAAGGAAATATATAATTTAATTTTGGTATTTTTTTTTTTCAATTTTCTATTTTACTATGCCAACACTGTAAAAGTTTCTTTTCATTTAAAACTTGTAACCTAATAAAAAGAAAAATTTCAAATTGAGATTTAAAATATTTCTAGAAAACAAATTTACTAAATGTCATTTTGATTAAGGAAAAACTTTTTTGTTTAAATTATAAATTGAAATATTTTAACAAACCCTCAGTTTTTATTTTTTTTTTTACAATTTATTATTATTCATTTGAACTTTTAGTATATATGCAAATTTAAAATTTCAATTAAAATAAGCATTTTTGTGTGTTTTATGTGAAAATGTTTTTTTTTTTATTTATATAAACATAATTTTTGTTTTTATTTTAATTTCAAAGAAAATTCTTTTAGAAATAAAAATGCAAAAAATTAAAAAAAAAAAACAGGGTAAAAATTTTATGGAAAAACACAACTAAAAAATTCTACAATCTTCCAGTTAAAATATTTTTTAAATGCATTTTTTTTTTTACTTTATATTATTTATCTAGCGAAAAAAAAAAAAGTTTATATTTAAAAAAAAATTCACAAATTACCCAAAAATAAACTTAAAATGAAAATAAAAAGTTTTTCTTTATGGAATTTTATTCTTTTAAGTGAACACACAAAAGTTAAAAGTTCTGTCAGTTTTGAATTTAATACATATTTATATACACACGATATGTATATATAGTAATGTTTTTTTTTTTCAAACTCCTAACTCAGTACTGAAAAATTAAATCAGCTCTTTTACAAAACAAACTTTTTTTGGTATACTATACAAAATACAACTTCAAATGATGGAATAAATTTTTCCTTATTTGGCTAAACTAAATTTTTAGTCTGTGGGTGTTTATTATTATGATTAAATATATATTTTTTTTTTATAAATATTTTATTTTAGTTTTAACAGAAAGTTTTAGTATTATACTCTCTGATTTTAGTTTATTTTGACCCTTTTTTTTTGTGTGAGTGTGTGCAATGTTGTCATTTGGACCATAATAATAATAAAAGAGGATTTTTTTTTTATAGCAAAATGGTCAACACAAAAGTCAAAATAAACGAAGGAAAAGTCCTATTGTTCCGGATTTTAATTACTTCCTTTGGGTGGAAAATTGATGCCAAAGAATCCTTTGTTTTTCTGTTTAATTTGGTGAAACATTTATATTTTTTTTGTTATGATATATTGCAGTTTGTTTTTATATGAGTTTATTTGGAATTATTGTAAACAATATCAGATTTTCGATTAATAAACTTAATTGTAATGGTTTTTTTTTTGTAAAACAAATTATATATGTATATAGCTGATAGCTGAAAGTTAATCAAACTTTTGGTTTTGTTTAAGGCCAGCGAAATGTTCTAGATTCAGCGTGTGGCAGTAACTTACTATAAATTTGAACATGAATTAATGTAAACATAAACATCTTCTAGGCAAAAAATGAAAAAAATCTGTATGAAATTGTGAGGGCAATGGCTATTTCAGCTGGTGGGTAAAGAAATTATGACTACTTTTACTTTGATTATAATTTTATTTAAATTTGGTCTTCAAGTGTTTTCAAAATTTATTTCAGTTCTTCCGTTTGAGCTAATTTTTGATATTGAGAATTACAAATTTAGAATTTTTAATATATTAATTTCATTCTTAATTATTTCAATTAAAAATTAATTAATTCCATTGATAATTTTAATTATTATTTTATCAAATAGAATCTTTTAAATTCATTTCTTTGAAATTCCTATAATGATTATATTTATCTCATTTAAAAATAATTCCATTCTCCTCAGTACATTTTATTATTACATTCTTTTTATATTACATGTACTCTTACATGTCCTTGGATATAAATTTGTCTTTGGCAATAATAAAAATACAAAAATGAAAGTAAATACTAAATATAATATGAATTTCGTCCTTAAATTTATAAGCGAATTAGGTAATAAAAGACAAGTATCTTGTTGAAAATATATTGAAACCAAAAATACGTCAATAAAGTTTAATAATCAGTCATGCCTAACCTACATCACTCTTTAAAACAGAAACATGAATTCCTAAAATAAGCTTTACTTATCCCAGAAATAAGTAAAAATACCCCAATAATTGGTGATTGAATAGGACATCCAGTTTTTTTTTATTTTCGTATAGTATACAAGAAAATTTATCTTTAGCTTCGTTTGTTTGTTATTATTATTACTTGTTATGAATGAATGAAAATGTAAAACTAAAAGATATATATACATATTTTTTTTTTTATTTTTAGCACTCTCTTTAAATGCAATCTAGAAATACTATTTAATTTTTTTTTTTTAATGTTAAAAATCATATATCGTTCAATTTCTTGGAAAACTCAAAAAAAGATATAGGGGAAAAATGTTGGTGAAAATTTTGATTTCAATAAGAGTTTTCCTTATAAAAATTAGATTTAGCGCATGGTCATTGTAATTTGGGCGGATATCAAGAGATAAATAGTGATTTTTCGTTAAAAATGAGATTATTTGACGAAGAAAAATTTTGCTCATAATTTTTGATCAAATTTTCAGATGTTAGATACATTATGAAAAAAAAAAGTGTATTTGTTCTTTTAAGATTGAATATGTTGGCATTATTGCAACAATGGAAACAGTTAATTAATTGTGAAATATAGAAAGAATTAACAAAATTTTTGAAACACAATATATTCGAAATTGACAGAACAGGAAATTGTGATCGCCTAAATTTCTTTTTTTTTTACTATTTTGCTTTATCAAAAGACTTCCTGTTAACAAATTTACACGTGGATTTCTGAATAGTTAAAAGATCGTTCACCAAATCAATTTATTAAAGTTTAATATGAAATGCGTTAATAATTAAATTATTTGGTTGGCGCTACTAACGAATTTTCGTTATTAAATTTATTTATACTAATTTCTCTCGTACAAAATTTGTTTATAGACAATTGACGGAAATTTATAAATTTTAAATGAACATGGTTTTTCTTAAAGAATAAAATGTGTGTTAATTTCAGAATATTAATTTTCAAATTATTGATTAATTATTCATGGTACCACTGTATTTTTACCAAATTCAATTACAATATGGGAAAATTAAATGATATACTTTTGAAGTATAGTAAGTTGAAATTAAGAATTATTAATTAATGCTCTATTATAGTCTTTATTATACACTGTTACCTTATATATATCCAGCAAAGTACCCTAAAATCCTATTTTTTCCCCACCAAACATTAATAAACACTAATAATATTTCTTCTGCAACTATACATATGAACGTATTCAATCTTCTCACCCGTCGTCACCCTATATATAATAATATACAAACTTCAAAACTTTTTATTAATCTGAACTGTGAGGGTTTTCTGATAAATATTTCGAGAGAAGAATTTTACAATTACCATATTTTCTTTTTTTGGGATTTCATAAAATATACATATACCAAAACTACCGCACAAAACACAACAATAATAACAAAAAAAAAATTCTACTTGATACCGAAACCGAATGCGTTGATAGAAGCATAAAAGTATACATATTATTTTGTATAATATTTTATTTTGTATGCTGTATTCTATGCTCAGTTTCGAGTCGGAAGTCGTTCAGATTAGTACATTTACTGACGGATCAATTGCATGTTCATTTCTCTATGTAATAATATCGTGTGTTGAATGTTATACGATACGCGAATTTAAATTATAGTTACTTATTATTATTATATTTTGTAAAAAATTTATTTATGTCACTTATATTATTATTATTTTGGATCAAATATTCAAATTTATACAAATTATTTTAATAAAAAATAAATAATTATTTGAAAATTTTTGTGTTTTAATTTTAAAATTGAAATAAGAATAATTTATTAAAGAAATTATCAGAAATTGTAGAAATATACATAAAAGTATGAAATAATAAAAACTTGTGCCAATTAATATATTATACCTACATATAATTAAAACTGATAATTTCATGATACACAAACAGTGTTTAATTATTAAAATGATTATATTTTTATTTTAGTATAATATTTCTTTAAAAAGCATAAAAATAATCTATCTAAAATCTCCGGCATACATTTTTATATTTGAATTATATATGCTAGAGAATGTTTGCTAAAATTAATATGTACAAAATAACATACGATAGAAGACAAGCACCAATTTGGATTAATTTAGTGCTAAATAAAAATTAATTAAAAAAAAAAAAATTTTTTTAGTATCATAAATTTTCCGGTCATTTATACATTTTGAATTTTACTATTTATATTTAACCGAAATTTTTTTTTTAATCTAAATTTAATATACATAGTGTTATTTATATACATTTGAATTTTATAAAACCCAAAAATGAGTGAAATAAATATATAGAGAGTGTTTTGTATATTATGCAATTTTAAAGATTCAACAATTACGATAAATTTCAAAATATATAAAAGGAAATTAATAATAAAAAAATATTAGTAATAAATACTAATTAATATTTGGTTAATCAAGAATCAATAAAAAAATTCTTAAAAAATAAAAAAATTTCCTAAAAAAAAATAAATTCTTTTATGAAATAATTAAAAAAAAAATACATAGGTTAGTAATTAATTAATTTAATTAAAAATGAATTAAAAATGAGAAAAGTTTTAATTAAAATCAATGTGTGTATGTGTGTCAAATTTATTAAGAAAATTAATTATAAAAAAAAAAATTCAAAAATATTTCATTTTTATTAGTGGGAAAAAGGAAAGATAAAATCAATGTTTTTTTTTTTTTTTTTTAATAAAAAAGAAAATCAAAAATTTTGAAACTTTTTCAAGAATTTTATTAAATCTTTTTTTTTTTTTTATGAAAACATGTGGAAAATTTTAATGAATATTTTCTTAAAGCTTTTTTTTTATTATTTTTTTTTGTTTGATTAATTATATTGCGGAAAAAGAAAACAAAATTGTGATGAAGTACATTTTTCAAAAGGCGGAATTTGTTTTTGTAAACTAAATTGCAATTAAAAAAATCTTTAGATTTTTTTTAGGGAAATTCAAAAAGAAAAATTATAAATTAATAAATGATTTTATTAATTTTTTTTTTAAATTACTAAATTAAAAATAGTTTTGACCAAAAGATTTAAAAAATAAAATAAAAAGTAATTAAATTTTTTTTGTTTCAAAAAATGTTTAGCCTTGACGGTGCGTAGGTTGTTGGGTTTCCATACTTCAAATTTTTCTCGTTTTTTCAATATTTTTTTTTTTTTTTTGTAAAAGTTATTTTTGTCCAAAAGAACAAGGAATAAATTAACGTCAAGTGGTGATTTTTTGATTGATGATTTATAATACGATTTTTCCTTTTTATCTAAAAAGTAAATTGATGTATAAACATAAGAGGTTTTTGCAATTCTGTACTTTTTTTTAGGTATTATTTTTTTGAATTTATAAAAAATATAAAACGAATGTTGCAAAATACTTCGGGAAAATTGAAGGAAAATATCAAATACATATATTGTATTTATTATTAGTTTGAGATGGAACATGTTATTATAGAAATTTAAGGGAGTTTTATTTTCATTTCATTTCGACAATGTCATATATATATCAATCAATCAAAAAATAATCTAAAAATTTCAGTAGGACAATATAACAAGGTAAAAAAGCTATGTTTTTGACATTTACCTGAAATATGAAAGAAAACGAAGTTTTTCGTTGTACGATAATTTAAAAAAAAAAAAACCTCCAACTGTTTTGAAATTCCTTACATTAATAATCCAGAACTCATCTGCAATCATCTTTTTTCATAAATAGTAAATTGTTTAATAAACTAAATAAAAGTGAATTTATATAACTAGTAATTAGTATATACAAATATTTTTTACTTTAATTTTCCCCAAACGCGAAACCAAACATTTCTTTCTTTTCATTAATTACATAGCAACAAAAAAAAATTGACAGGAAATCATACCTTTCAAGATTCTGCCCATTTTTTTGTATATTTTTATACGAAGGGTCATCAATTATATTCTAATTTAAGACGTCCTCTAGTAGGATTATACTTTAAATTTTCTAATTTATTGTAATCCTTACCTTAAAAATGGACTCTTTTTTAAAAGAATTTAATTTTTTCTCTGCTTGTTTCTTCCTTTTTTTTTACATAATTACAATTTTCCTGATGTAAAAAAAATTCATATCTTTTTCTTAAATTATTCATTCAATCATACTTCTAATAATTTTGACTTTTTCCTTTCAACAAAGCTTAAATATAATTCTTGAAAAAAAAAATGTATTTTCATAAATGCAAATTTTTATTGGGAAATAGAATTCAACGTCAGCATAAAAAATAATAATAATATAAGAGTGAAATTAGTTAGAATGTAGAGTATACCTAAAGAATGATTTTTATAAAATTTCTTAATTTATTAATAAATTCTTACCTTCATTTTTTTTTTTGTTTTTGTTAAAAAGTTTCCGTTTTTGTTGTAACTTGGTATTTTGTTTCTTGTTGACATAATATAAAAGGATCATTACTTCTATATTTATAAGTTTGTGTTTTATTCTTTGTCACGTTAATACAAAAACAGCGTTAATTGGCACGCAAGATGTCCTTTTTTCTTCACAAAAACTTGTAATGTCACCTTTTATAAAGCTCCTTTAATCACGGTTGATTGATTTTTTCTTTTACCTAAAGATGTGTTTTTTTTTATTATCATCGTTTTTCATAAAATTAGAACTGAAAATGAAATTGAATTAATATTAGCGAATTACTGCGTGAAAAAAAGGGATAGTATTAGTTGTTGACGTTTAGGTATATACAAAAATATAAATGAAAGGAAATTTCAAAGGGATATGTGTTAAAATTAAATTAATGGTTAAGTGATTTCACAAGGGGTTATTTTTGTAAATCTTATCATTTGTTAAGAAACTGAATTCCCAGTTGTGTTAAACGGGGCACAAATAAGAAATTGAAGAAAATTGTAAAATTGATTTGTATACGGTTGAATTTTTAGAAATTTTTCAAGTGTGAAATATATTTATACTTTCTGATACTATAAAAATATCACTATATTCTTATCTTTGTATATGAAGCATAAGTTACAATAGTAAAATTACATGAAATTCAACGAATTATCAAAGAATTATGTAGGACCTTTTTTTTATAATATATGCTAAAATGTAATTGGCGTACGACTTAGTCATAAAGCTATTGAACAGACAACAGATTTCGAATCACCTAAGCAAAAACTAATATAATTTCTTACCATTCACCATTATTAGAACGATGAAAGGCCATATATAAGGTGACCATGGATAAAATACTTATTTCTCGATCCGTAAGGCTGTTTGTGTCTCTGATGTATAAATTTGTGGAGCTTGTGTTGGTATATGTGCTGCAGCATTACAAAATAAATCTTATTTCTATTTGCATTACATATTACAATTATTTTAGCTTTGCTTTTTCCTTTTTTTTATGTATTGATTTAGTATATAGAAAAATTTCAAAACTTTCACTTAAATGATTTGTTAGCGGACTTATAGAAATAGAAATGTTTTAAAACCTTTTTTGTGCAAAAGATATTTTCCTCTGTATATGAATTCATAAAAACATTACGGGCATTCTTTAATTAATGGGATTACATGGTAAAAAACTTTTCTAGAAATTTACAAATTTTTTTCTTCATTATTTTTACCATCCATCAGGAAATAAAATTCAAAGAAAATATTGATTACTCTACAATAAAAAAAAAAGTCTCTTGATATATTTTCAATTAAACCACTTCATTGGATATAATTAGAAAATGGATTTCATTACCCTTATGATTTATGTATGATCTATATATCTAAATTAAAATTCAAAAAAAAGCATTGATTTTCCTTATTTTATATAAATTTTCACTTTAATTATTGCTAATAAAAAAATATCATTATTTTCAAGGATATTTATTCATAAAAAAAAATGAATATGACAGCTTTTAATTTAGTGTCTGTTAAGGACATTTTATATAATTATTTTAAAATTTAAATACCTGTAATATTATACATAAAAAAACCAATTCTCTTTCCATTTTCCAATGATGTTGATGCTGTAACTGACTTTACCATTAAAAGATTAACATGTTTTTTTTTATTTAATGTTATTTCCCATGATTATAATTAAAATTTACAATATTGACCCAAAAAAAAGTAGAGTGTACAATTCAACACTCAAATGTGTACCTTTTTTGAAAAGAATTTAATTTTGTTTTTCGTTTTTTTTTTTTTTTCGTGCGGAGTTCCAAAGATTATCATAAATTTTAAGTATATATATACATGAAAAGAAAATTTTGAATAATGCATAGAAATGGAAATTCATGTCACCGAAGCACGTAGTATTATCATCAATTAAAAATAAATCGAAATATAAATTCTAAAACAACAAAAGATACTCTTTAAATTCAGATACATAAAATTTAATATCTGTAGATGTGTAGTTGATTTTTTTTTTGCATATACTATTTTATCTAACGATGATAATTATTTTACCTCAGGGTAAAGACAATCAAGAGTTTAGTATATAATATAAAAAAAAAAAATTGTACATTTTCATTTTTCCAAATTGTCTTTATATCATTCAATTCCATGTTTAATTTTGAATAATTATTTTGAATATTCAAAATTTATGTATAAAAACAAGAATAAATTTTTTAGTTCAAAACTTAAGATAAACAAAAAGATATTTAACAATGACATAGAAATTTATTATTAAATTAAATTTAATTATACTTAAATTGCCATTTGTTTATAATTAAAATTCAAATTATGATTATATTTAAGCTTCTATTTATTTAGATTTAAAAAAAATGTAATTACGATAATCATTTGCATTTGCTTTAATCCTTTAAATTTTAGTTTTTTTTTTATCATTTTTGATCCATACATTTAGTTGGAATTAAAATTAATATTTTGTTTACCATTTATGATGGTATTTTTTTTATGATATAATAATTTCACATAATTTATGAAAATAAAAATCATTTTATTGATAATAAAGTAAAATTTATAGCTAATTATTTTTCATATTTTACTTACCTTAATATTATGTAACAACCATTATAACATTAAATATTTTTTTATAGTTTCAACATATTTTCTTTTTACTATATATATAAATACATAATAAAAATTCGTTGTTTTTTCGGAAAATTCGTCAATTTTGTATAGAAAGGTTGTCATTAAATGAAATATGTATAAATAATATATATATATTTTTTTTATATATATATTTTATTTCGTCATCTTTTTGATCTTCTCTATAGGGATATAACAACAGTTGACAAGAACTAATGAAGCTTACAGTCATTTTTCATTAAGAGAAATTTTACGTCCTTTTTTTTTTGTTTTTTTGCGTCCTCTAAATTTAATATTTCTTATATTTTGTTATTCAATATTTATATTTAGATATTTAGAAAAGAAAGAGTATTAATCAATTATTTTTGTTTAAAGCAAAAATAAATAAATAAATAAAATAAAAATATATTCTTTAGGGATTTAATATTAAATAGGGAGAAAAAGGACCTTTTTTTTTTATTAATTATTTCAATATTTTTGTTGTATATATATAAGAAAGATTTTGTAATATCATCTTTGATTGAATTTATTTAGAATATAAAAGTTTCGTTATTATTATTATTATTTATAAACATAATATATTTATATAAAAATTTGGATTTAATACAGATCGATCGATTTGTTTTGATTTTCGACATTTAGTTTAATATTATAAGTTCTTGTTTGTATTATAATGAAAAATTTGATTAATGTCTAACAATTTTTTTTCATTTTTTGTTATTTTATTTAGTCAATATAGAATTTATATAAAGATATTATGTTGCAGAAAGGAAGAATAAAAGGTTTTATGTTTAACAAAAAGTCTGTTTTTTTTTTGTATATATTTTTTTATGTTGATGTATCGATTTAGGAAAATATTAAATTTTTTCAGTAAATACATAAATTAAAAGGTACTATGTAAAACATCAGGAAATGAAATTAATAATTCATGATTGCTTAACAAGAAAAAAATATGGTTATAATATTTAAATTTTTTTTTTATAATATAAAATATTTGTAACTTATATGAATTATGTTCTATCTATAGAATATTCTTAGATGAAATTTTTCCATAAATATAATAATATACTTTTTTTTTCTTCTCTTTACAAAAAGAGCCACACGCGTTTCAAGACTATGCGATCTGAATAATTATATTTTCATAAACTTTTGCCACTTGAAAATTTCTTTTCGTATATTTCGAATTATAAGTATAAAACTCTAATTGAATTAATTTAGGTACCAGTTTTTATGAATATTTTTTTCATTTTATTCTATATTTTGCTGATGAAAATATGGTTTAATTTACAAGGACGAACTATCGAATCAATACGTACTATAGAACGAAACTATATTGTACAATATTACGTCAATTAAATATACAACAATACAACTGTATTATTTTAACAATTTAATTATCCTGATATACGAGTAAATAGTCTGTGAATGTAGCCTGTATTATTTCCAATGGAAATTCAGGAGCAAATGTTATTATTTTGTCAGCAATTTCAAAGGAAATTATATAATTGGAGTAACATACCTATTATATCAAATATCATAGGTAATAATCTGAAAGGATACTAAATGCCTTGAAACCATATTTACTTTATTGTTGACATAACCTCAATACCTATATTATAATGGTTCCTGTCGATTGCTGGAAAATATTTTCGTTCTATAGTCCTTCCTTAGTTAGTTTATTCAGTATTGTTAAAAGGTAATTCTTTTATATTCCAACTTCTTCGTAGTCAACTGAAATTATTGCGATTTCAAAATAATTTATGTTTCACTTTTAGACCTTTATATACAATACAAAATACGAGTACATTTCTAAGTGAAAAAAATTGTAAAAAAATTCATTTTCTTTATAAGAAGTTTCCGTGTGGTTTTTAAATTATTTTTATTTATTTAAATTTTTTAATGTTTTTTTCTTCAGTAAAATTTAATTTAATGAAATTATTTTTAAATCAATTTTTTTTTTATATATCAAACCATCTTAAAGATATTTTTTTATCCTTGTTGAGAGCAACAAGTCAATATAAAAAGTTTTCTTAGGATAACATGAAAGTACTATAAAAAACTTGTTAAAAAAATATATTTTTTTTTTCCTTTTCTTGTTTGTTGATTATTGAATTTTATTTGCACATGTTCTGAAAATTTAACATTGAAAACCTTACAGAAACAAAAATATAACAAAATTGTCCTTTTTTTTCTTAATTTTATTTTAGTCACAAAAATGTTTATAAAGCCTCAAAAATTTAATTATTTAAATTAAAATATAATTGTATTTATGTTTTTTTTCTGGAATTTTTTCTTTTTTAAATAATTTCATTTTTTTTTTTTCTTAATGTAAATAAAATTTCTTTCTGAAATTGAAAGGATGAGTTCAAGGCTGAAATTTTTTTTGATTTGCATAAAAAGAACTTGTGTTTATTAACTTAAGATTTTGTTTGGTTATTTATGTGTATATTAACACGAAAAAACCTTGAAATGTTATTTTATATTATATTTTTTCATTAAATAAATTTCATTAATAATAATTGATTGTTTGTATGGCTAATGGTTGATAAAGGTTAGAAAATTGTGAAAATTTGTTTTTTTTTTGTTTTGGATATTTAAATTTGAACTACAAAATTTCACAGAATATTTGTTTTCTTTTACTAAAAGTGAAAATACCTTTTAGAAATTTTCTTGTATTACGCGTAGAGGAGCGAAACATACTATTGTGAAATGGCATTGGCTTAGTGTTTGGAATAGTATGCTTCGGTATATAGCATTATGGATTTAAATCTCGACCGAAACAACATTTATATGAGGCGCAGTAGAAGAAGAAACATACTCCAGGACTACTGAATACATATTTCCGATATAAGTGCTTTTTATAAAGATTAAGAAATTTTTCTTTACAATTTACAAAAGCAGAAAACCATACCTTTTTGTAGGAAAAATGCATTTTAACCTATTTGCATTCATAAAAAACTATGCTCTATCCATAAGCAACTAAATATATTTCAAAAATCCTTATAGAATCAGTTTTAACCTTATCCCATCATATCCATAGCGAACATGTTATGTTTCTATACATATTTTAATTTCCAATTAAGGTTTATTAATATAAAAAGGTATTACTTATGGGCGTATTATATATTATCGCCAGTAATGGTATCACAAAATTTAATTATAAATTGTAATGTACACAATTTAGTGTTCATATAAACAATATTGAACAACCGAACATTTAATATTTGGCTTAATGTAGTTATATAAATTAATTTTTAAAAACATTTTCTCCTTCTTTACACATTCATGAAAATTAGAAAAAAAGGAAACAATGTATTATAATGCTAATCAATTGTATGTTTAAGGGTTATCGCATATCGAGTTAACATGCTTTTAGGGCATATATGAAACCTTAACGATATTTTAAATATAGCTAAAAAATATTTCTATGTATTTATACTGGTATATATCTACTTTATAACTACATACATTTTCAACGTTTTAATATTCATGGCTTGGCCTAAAATTTAACAATACCGAAAATATAAAAATCCTTTTGATATTTTAATTGGAAATAAAATAAAATTTTAAAACGTCATTAACAACAAAATTTCAAAATTGCTTTGGGATTAAATTGTATATTAAATTAATTTATTTTTTATGCATATAATGAACAGTATTAGCAAATTTCCGTGAAAAGTTTGAAAATATAGTGATTATAATAAGCAGTTAAATTCTTTTGGTTTTAACATTAAAATTATTGATTATCAGTTAATAATAGAAAAACCAAATTTTAAGCTAAATTATGTATAAACTTTGTAAAAAGTGATTTATAGAAATTTTCGTATAGTTTTACACCATTTTATAAATATTATCGTTATATAATTCTAATTTTAATGATTCTCATAGATCTGTAATAGTTTTTTGGTATATACTTTACAAATATATAATTTACATTGAGAAGTTCGAGATTAGAAGACCATAAAATTAGAATATAAATATATATTATTATATTTTCTACAAATTGAAATAATTACGAGAAAATGAAAGAAGAAAAAAATAATCCATCTAATAAAATTTAACATTTCCGATTGATTGAAACGTCCTTAATGACTTTTTAAGTAGAAACATAAAATTATTTATTTATATAAATATATTTTATATCAAATTTACTATATTAAATTGACGCCATAAATCTAAAACTTGTAACATTTTTATATTTTCGACTGTAATTTTATAAATATAAATTTTCATTTATTTTACCATTTTACAATTGGTAAAGAAATTTAACTTAATTAACATGATTAATAAATATAATAATGTTTGAAAAAATATAATGTAATTAAATGAATTCTTGCTTAAAAACATATTTATGGATATATTCAATATGATAAATTTTTTTCTTCAAATAAAAAGCCGTAAAAGTTACTAATTACCCGCAGTTTTTTTATATATTAGAAAGTAAATTTATTTTTTCCCAACATTCATCAACCATCAATAAAATTTCAGAGACACGATGGTAAAAATTATTTCTTTGGCTAGTAAAAATATAATATATGATACGAGTATACGAGTATACGAGTATGTATATCAGGAAAATTTTGTATTTTGCAGATAAACTTAATATGCGCTACGGTTATGTATATAACGACAATTAAATAATGACAAAGCATAACTGTTTTACAAGTAAAGAAAAGAATTTGTTAAATATTAGTAATATATATTATAATTAAATTTTCGGGAAATTACTCTTTTCTATATCTATATAGATACTATATATATATGTTTCCATATTATACAAAATAAGAGAGAAATTTTATTATGAAAAGTTAATGAATTCTATTCAAATATCTTGTACAATAGAAATAAATTTTAATCAGTTATGTATAAAATTAATTAGTCAAAAGACTTACAAACATAATATTGTTTAGTTAGTTAATTGGTTAGTAGAAGGGGTTTAATTACCTATAGAATTTGACCATAGCTATTCCTATTGATGCCGAACATTTATATAAATGTCAATTAAATTATATGTCATATTAATGTCCTTTCTGAATAACAGTAGTACAGATAAACATGACAATTTCTAGAAGGAAGTGAATATTCAAAAAAAATTTGCATTTTAAAGTACACTATAAGAAAATTTTGTAGAAAATTTTACATCAGAAGAAAATTTACTCATTGTAATTGAAAATTTTACAAAAATAATAATAATAAAATTATTATTGGTTTTATACTGAATTCTGTTATGGTCTCATAAGTTTAAAAGTTTCAATGGTCATGTTTGTTCCAAAAACAAATTATAATTGATAATATACCAGCATTATAATAATATGCTGAACAATTTCAAAATTAAGCCCATATTGTGCCAATTTTTATCTTTTTTACCTTGGGGAAAAATTCAATAAACTATAAAATCAGATAAAATTCTGTTCATGTTCCATTTTCGTTTTTTTTTTTTTTTGGGTAATTGAAAAAGAGTTTCCAAAACTTTTCAGGACTCAAAAAAATGTTTTTGTTCAATAATTCTTTATTTTATTTATCAGATTTTTTTTTATATAATATAATATAATTTTTTTTTTCATTTGAACGAATCCTGATCCGTTAAATAATATAAATTTTTTTACTGATTTTATGGGTAGGAAAAACATATACACATATACACACGGATAAAAAATGGCATTTATTTCTGATGCTGGGTATAGCTAATCTGTAACTTTTGTGTATTGCCAAATTTTTACTCTCTCAGTTAATTATATGTGGCTGTTACCAACAACAACAAAAACCAAGGATATAAAAAGGAATTAAATATAAAAAAAACCCACACACATAAACAAAAATAAAATCCATATCAATTTACAATTCCAAAAAAGCTTATACACATCCTACATACATATATATGAACGGAGTATGAGCAATTTTCAATATTATGGAAAAAAAAAAGTAATTTTCTCTCAATGAAATTATCCTGTGGGATTAAGTAAAAAGAAAAAAAGAAACTCAATATAAAATATATATTATAACCAAAAAATATTCGATTTTTCTTTTTTGCTGTGAAATTTAATATAATTTGGTCTGGTGCTGATTTACATACAAAATCATAAAAAGACAAGAAATATTTTCTCAAAAATTTCCAGTAATAATTTAATCAATTCAATTGCTATATAAAAAAAAAATGTTTTTGCTTAAAGTGGGAATTAAACTCGAAAAGAAACCAAAAAATGAAATTAGATTACTAAATATAATAATTTAATATTCATTTCAATATATCTTTGTTTGCAAATCAATATGTAATTGGTTTTTGATTTATGTATATGTTTTATTGTTGAATTTAACTTTAAGGATTTTTTTTTTATATCAAAAACTAAATCATTTTTTTAAATTTTAAATCCATTTTAAAGCCGATTTTAAATCCATTTTCTATCTATTCATGGAAAATCTATTCATATAATTTAGGACAATAATTTCATATTTTGTCGAATCAGTTACAAACCGAAATCATTATGTTACGGATGATAATCATCTAATAGACGTTATATACTTATATCTCCATCTTATATATTAATTAGTTCTGATTATCTAAATTAATTATTTTTCCATTAGAATTCGTAGTGTTGTCAAACACTTTAATTTACTCTGATTATCCAATATATTAAAATTAATGAAAAACTCTTAAATTCATAAAATTATAAATTTTTTTATATGTGTGACATAAATTTTGTATTTTAAGTATATTAAGGAATTTATAATAAATATTTTCATATCACTCCTACTGCTTAGGTTTCAATTTTGTTATGTTCAATTACCTCACAATATATATATATATAATAGATACATTCCGATAATTTTTTTCCTTTTTCATGCTTTTCCATATTTTATGAATTTTCTTATTTATTTATTTATTTATTTAATTTTTTTTTTCGTGTCTGTAAATGTCCATCTAAAATTTGACAACCTTTTTAGCCATGACAAAAAAAGTATATAAAATCCGAGGGCGGAAAAAATAATAATATAAAATATTGAAAAAAAAAAGAGAGAAATTTTTTTGTTACGACAGTTAAGGTCTTATTTGAAGGTGGAAATCTTGTCAACCCCAACCTTTTCCGTGTTAATGTTTATACAAGACCAAAAAGAAAAAAAAAAAACAAAATGAGACTTGTCAAGGATAACAGTAAAATTCTTGTATATAAAAAATAATGTTTTTCTTTAATTTTTCTTTTTTTTTTTTTTACTTGGAAAATAATATAATGCTTAGATATACGCAATTTTTTACTTTAGTAAATATACATACCAACTTCTATAGGCTGGAATAGCCTTTTATAAATACAATTTAGTAATGCAAAGAGATTTACATGAAAGTATGTTAAAGTAAGTTAAAGAGAAATCATTTAATATAGAAAAATCTTTAACTAAGATGTTTATTTTTTTTTTGTATCTTCGTAACATGGATTTGTTTTTATGGTTATATATAATATGTATATATGAACTATGTACAATAAATCTAAATTAGAAAATGGAGAATATTATATAGTAGCGATGAAAAGTTCTTAGGAAAATATCTATATTATTAAATTTATGTCAATGAACTGACATAAGGTAATAGTTATAGAACATTTATAGTAAATTGACATATAGATATACATAATATGTATTTTAAATATTTAGATTATAACTAAAAAGTAAGAAAATGTTTTGGTCAGTGTAAGCAATTAAATAAGTCAAGTCAAGAATGACATCGAGCCCGTCAGCGCTAATTTAATTTAAATCTGTGAATCTGTGTATTCTACTTAACTGTCAAAGGCAAGTCATCGCTGACGAACTTGATGTCATTCTCGACTTCATCTTAAATGTATATTATAAATTTATTACACATTTGAATTTAACCTATAAAATTTTATTTCCTAACACACTTTTATGACTCAATTCACATTAATCACTACATTAACAATGAAAATTATATTCCGTTGAAGCCAATATATCCTTTATATACATTTTTGTTACCCTTAAATGTCATTAATTCGTTTTTCATCCTATTAATATCGCCAGCTAAGCTATACAAAAATATTTATAAGGGAACAATTTAAAAGATTATTTCAAAATATTTTATTATATATAATTAGAATGTTTTATTTAACAATCACCAAAATATTTATTTATATACAAGAGGGCACCATCAGCCATTAAATTAAGTTGATTAAAATATAAAATTTATACAGACCCGGTGATTATATTAAATTTTAATGTGCTCATTAAAATCAATTTTATTTTAAGTTCGTTTAAAATTTGAATCCTTCTTGAATTTCAATTAAAGAAGAAAAAAAAGGTATATGAAACTCGTAGATCAAAAGAAAATTTCATCTATATATTTCATGCATTTGAAGTTCATAATTAATATATATAAACATATTCATTTTTCAACTTTTTTTTTCTTTCTGTTTAAGGATTCAATTTCAAACAGTCACGTGTATATGTAACTGAAATATATATATATATAAAAAAAAAAAGAATATCTGTCTGTATTTTATATGCTACCGAAGCTGTTGAAATTTTATGTAGCTGTGAGCAGAATTAATTTATTTCTCTTATAAAAAATAAATAAAGAAAGATATGTTTTGTGATTTTTTTTCTTCCTTTTATTTGTGCGTTGATAAAATCAGACTGTGTTTGACAACAAACAAACACCAAAAAAATATATATAATAAATATAATAGAATAATATTTAGAAAGTTAAGATATAATTTAAGTGTGATCAAGTTCACGTTATCCTTAATAATATTATTATATGTACGAAACATGTTTAAACACCAGAAACTTGAAAAATATATTTGAAATATATTCTATATATATAAAGAATATATTGTATATAGAAATTTTCATTTTTCATAGAAATTTTTCCTAGAAAATAAACAAATATAAGAGAAAATGTGTTTAATTAAATTAAAGATATATTAACTAATATTTCGAATTTTTCTTTTTGAATTTAAGTGGAAATTTTTTTTTATATTTTACATACAGATTCATTATATACTTATTCATTATTCAGGATTTAATTAAAAATATCAAAGGATTACAGTGGAAAATACTTAAGAAAAATATAAGTATGTACCTACGAATATGTATACATTTACATATATCTAAAAAAAAAATGAAATTATGTTGTTTTTTAATTTAATTAATTGTGTTTTAAAAGGATAAATAAATATTAAAACATATCAAAACCATTACGAAAAAATGAAACTAAACTAAAAATTATGGTAGAATATAATTTATAAGAGTTTAATTATAATATAATAAATACTAATAGTGGTTAAAGTTAAAGTGTTTTCAACTAATTGTGGACTTAAATTTAGTAAATTTTATATTGAAAATATGAATATAAATGTTCGATTAAAAATTTATATAAATAATGAAATAATGTGGTATACATTTTCTTGTAATAATAATATTATTAATAATTTTTTATAATAATTTTTCAACAAAAATTTTCCTTTTGAATATAGAAATTAGATTAATTTTGATAACATTTTATTTTAATATATATTTTCTAATAATAAACATTTAATAAATCAACATAAATGATAGAAGAAAGATAATGATATTAAATGTATTATGTATTACTACTATCATAATTATTACTTCTATACAACAATAATAATATTAATAATATAAAAACGAAAATATAATATTAAAAGAAATTTTTCATATATATATCCACATATGTGTCGTTTTAAAAAAAATGGAACAATCGCAATTTATAATAAAATGTCTTTGGAGATCAGCATCTTACCATCATCATTATCGTCATTACAACGAGAAACATTACAAAAAAAATACACAAAAACAACCAGAAGAAGACGAATATCATCATCATTATCATCATTTGCAAAACGAAAAACAACAAAAACAATTCAATCAATATCATCAACATCATTATCATCATCAACAAGAACAACAACAATACTACCATTGTCATCATCATCATTTTTACAAGAATATAAGCCAGCACCTTTTTCTTGTATTTATTATTATACTGACAGGACTATTTGGAAGGACTGGTTGCAACGATTCACAGGATTTTCAAAAAAATAGTAAGTATATATATATATTTGTATGCTCATTTAAAATTACTTTTATACATATTATAGAAATATATACATAGTTATATACTACGAGAGTGTATATATCTATTTTTTTTTGTTTACAATTTTGGTGTTGTGGTTGTATTTGCGGTAAGGATTTCCATAATTTACATTTTAACATATTTGTCATAATTTTTCTTTAAGGACTGTGTTTTATATTGTATATATATTTTCGGTGTGTGATTTGATAAACATGTAATAATCTTATATCATATACATATATATGTTTAGAAAAATTTTTATGTTTACTTCAATTATTTTGTCCTTAGGATATGTGTCGAAAAAAAGGATATAAATTTTTTTTTTTTTTAAAAAGAAAACTTTCGACATATTTTCATTGTTATTATTTGACATAAGCTGCTTGAAAATTCAAAATGTAACATTTGAATAAAGCCTTAAAGAATAAAAAGGATTTATCTTGTTTAGGGTAAATTTGAATTTTTTTAGACAGTTTCGGTATTGTCTTATTTTATGTGGGATACAAATTAATTTTATTTACATCATTATGCCATCAAAATGATGATGATTTATTTTATAGTTTATTTTATTTTTGAAATTTGCTTTATTATATTATATTATATTATAGTTAATATAAGTTTTATTCTTCAATTGAATACATTTTCAAAATGGCGCACGATTATCGAGTCACTGAATTTTGCAATTTAAATAAAAATTACCTCATTTAAAAGCAATTTATATGCTCTATTTTCACTTTGAATTATATATTTAATTATAATTGCTTATAATTAATATTTAAAATCAATTTGACATAAAATATTTTAAAATTTAGTGTGAACACTGTAGGGAATTGGAAACCCCTTTTCACCTTATTGACATTTGTAAATCATACATGAATGAGAACTGTCACTTTATATTACGCATAAAAGAATAAAAATAATATTTTATTATGTAAAAAACCATCGCGTATTCGTGAATAATATTTTATACAGATTTTTCTTTGGTGACATATATCTGTTTCTTTTTGTTTGTTTTTAAATCAAATTTTTTCTACACACTTTATGCTTACCTGTACAAGGATATTGAATGTATACAATTTTTCAAAGAAATTGCGTAAAATCTTTACTTATATAGAAAAATTTCAAAACTTTACAACCCTTATATGTACAAGAAGGAAATACTTGCCAGCCAAATTGATTGTAACATTATAAACACATAGAAAGTAAAAAAAAAAAAAATTGGAAGACGAAAGGATGTAAGATAATGTTGTTTATTACGAAGGTTAAACCAATTTTGTGTTATTTTTTTCTCGTTCGGTTCTTGCAATATGAGATAAAAAAAAAACATGATTTACGAAAAAAGAATTTGAGGTAAATTTCTTTAGTTTCGTTTTTTTTATATCCTTTCAAAATTCAACCAATGCAAAAAGATTTAGATAAAAAAAAGTTTCCATTGATATTCTCAAGAAGAAAATTCTCAAAATGATGTAAGAGACATATAGTTATATCTGTATGTATACAGATTTCGACTGATTTCGGATTTATTTCATCCCTTGTGGTTATATACTTATATTTAGGCCGAAAACAACACAAACATAAAAAAAGATATAAGTAAAAACAGAGGCTTTTTAGGCTTATGGAAAGGAAACCCTGCTGTGTATCCCCAAAAATGAAAATTAAAGAAAACCCAGAAAAAAGGGTTCAAGTATCAGGATAAATATTTTATTCTATTTGTGCTTCCAAATTATTTTGTAGTTAATTTTTTTTTCTGTCTAAACATTGCCAATAAAGTGATGGATTTTATAAATTTAGCAACAGCAGCATATTTTTTTTTTCCAAGAATCAAAAAGTTGAAGGATTTTTTTTTTATTTATGGAATTTAATAATATTGTTTTAACAAGAATTTAATTTTGAAATGGTTTTTCAGTATTTTGTATAGTATTTATTTATTGTCAAAATATCCTCATAAGAATTTTTAGTTTTATTTTGTATTAATTTTCTAAAAATGCCTTTATTTATATGTTAGGTATTTAGAAATAATGTTTTTATCAAAAATTAATAAATCAGTAAATTTTCCCAAAAAGAAAAAAAAAAGTATATTAAAACAAGAAATCAATTTTCTCTGATATTTATAATATTGGAAACTAACTAAAATATAGTAATAAAAATTCTATAATTCCCCATGAGCTTTAATAAAACTTATAAGAAAAAAAATATTTTATATATATATGTATATTACCACCAATTCGTAAGTTTTCAAATTTTATTACCAAAAATATATGTATACTTTTTTGTTGTTGATAATTTTAAGGTATTATCTTCAAAATCCACACATTCGAAGATCGTGCTAAAACTTAATTTTCTTATTGTATCTTTATGAACACGCGGGCATTTCTTTATAAAAAATATAAAGTTTTTATACAATAATAAAAATAATGATGATGATTTTTTACTATTTAAGCTTAAAGTATAATATAGACAAAAAGATAATTTTTGGAAAATACATTTTAATACTTCAAAATTCACAAATTATGTACAACAAAAAAAATTTGGCTCTTTTTTTTATAAATTGAATTAAAAGATTAATATATTAATAATGTACGTAATTATGTTGTATATATGTTGTAAGATTAGCTGTTATTATAAATTTTTTACACAAAGAGAAGTAATAAATATATTAAAACATCTCTTTAAGTTAATAATTAATTAAATATGCTCATATAACACTTAAGATTATTTTTCAGTTCCGTTTAATGATATAAGACAATCCATTAATCAAAAATATTATTAATCTTATTTTTATTTTTAATTCAGATTTTCACTTAGTATAAGATTAAATATTTTCAAAATTATTTTAATTATAATATAGCTTTCATAATGTTTAATATTCATTTATAATTCCATTTCATATTTATTTATATTATAATTATTTTTATATAACACTTTAATTTGCTATAAAATTAAATTTTATTTACATAAAAAATAAATAAATATAAAATTCAATAAATAAATAAATAAAAAAGCCATTAACATTATTTGAGTAAACACTTCACACAGTTCAATATTATTAAAAAATATAATTAAATTTTTACAAATTATAAACACAAAATTTACTTCATTTTTATATGTACTCGTAGTACACACAAAAAATCATCTTCAAAATTACAAAATGCCAAAATTTAATTATATTTTATTATTTATAAATACGTAAAACATAAAAATTAAATAAACATAATCTATGAAATTAGAAAATTAAATTTTTGAATTTTCCTATAAATAACAAAACTGAAAACGAATTTTCAGAGAAGTGTTTGAATATTTTTAGATTTTTTAGCGATATTATTTCGAAATTAAAATTGAAATTTTGTTGCTTTTTTTTTTTGGTTTTTCGTTTTAACTTAATACATAAATTGGAAAATCCAATAGCATCAGTGGTGTACATAAAAAATTGGGTGACGATTTAACGATGCCCTCTCAATTTGCCTGACTCATTGGAAAGTTTATTTTTGTTTAGTTTTATAATTTTCAAATATTTTTTTTTTTAAAGTTAAAGAATTTAAATTTAAGGAATTTGTAAATAAAAGTATAGTAGATATTTTTAGAAAATTCAATTTCTATTTTCATTTTCGTTGTGTAGAAATTTTTTTTGTAAATAAATAACATAATTTGGGGTAAAACAAAAATAAATAAACTTTAAATAAATTTGCAATTTTATCATTAAATCATTCTATGAAAATAAATTTTGTAGATTTAGTTTTTTATCAATTCACTAGATCTATAAAAATAACATAATGTATGTTTTCTAACAGAAAAATAATTAGGTCATTATCATTTAAAAATGACAATTTAAAAAATATCATAGAATTATGTTTTTAGTTAAATTTTTTTGGTAAAGAAAATTAACCAAGAAGATTATTATACATGCTATTGCTATAGACAATTAGTATGATTAACGTTTGGTATATGAAGAATGAATAAAAAATAATAAACAGTGTATTAGTTTCCTTACACATGGTCAATAATGTAAACAGCATACAAAATATTGTCAATATTATTGATTGTGTAAGGGTCCTATGTGTCTCCACCAGAACAATAATATCAAATATATTTTTATTTATTCATTCAAACTTTTTGGGAATAGATGTTTTTTTTTTTATTTATATTTTCAAAAAGCAATTATGTTTATTAAAGTATTTTTTAACAACAACAGAAAAAACCTTTTCAAACTATAAATTTACTTGACTGTTTCTGTTTTATACCTTGTGAAATTGGTTAATAAATTTTATCCCAAAACCCACAAATAACAAAGATATTTTAAATATTATTTTATATTTTGTAAATTTTTTGTTTAAAAACAAATTGTTATAGTATATCCTTAAAAAATATTCATCCTTAAAATTATATTTATATATTAAAATAATGTTAAGAATATTCTTACTACTTTTGGCAACATGTTTAATATACATACATATATGTACTCTCTAGGGTGTTATAATCCTTATACACATATATATTTTATTAGAATTTTACCATTAAAAGTATATAATATACCATATACTTATATGAAATGGCCTTGTTACTTCTTTTTTTTTGTATAATGATTCCATATGGATATTTGCGTTCTAAATGCCATAATATACCAAAAAGTTTGTGTCTCTTTTTTTTATAATAATTATACTGGCTTTAAAAATAAATAAGTTTTCTATATTTATCGTAGTGGTGAGTCCTTTTTTTTTCCTTTCCATATTTGTGGAAATTAATTTTGGTAATGAGGGAATTTTTTTTTTGTAGCAATAAGAAATTATTTATTTTGTTACAAAACTTTTATAATAGAACCAAATAAGCTAAATTATATGACAAGGAAAAATGAGGTTTGTTGGAATATTTAATTTTGTTTCATTTTGAGATCAAATAAATTGTAAATGTTGGGATTGAGACATTTGTCAAAATCGGAATTGGCAACTGAAAAAAAAACGTTTAGTATTTTGGGTTTTCCAATATCATGTTACATTTGACATTATACGAATAATATAAGTCCTTTTACTACAACACTAGTTCCATAATTTTAATCCTATTATATATAATGCCTTCCTATTCGAAACTCAAAATTAATTTAACGATGAAAATTTTACTATCATTTAATTTTAATTAATAAACATAAAATTTTGTAATTATAATTTTTTTAAAATGCAAAAGTATAATTTTGTAATTTATTATTAAAATAAATTTCAATTCGATCAATTTAATTGGTTTTTTTCATATAACAAAATCAAAGTAAAATATTTATTATAATGAAAAAAAATATTTTTTTACTACACTATTTTAATTTTTCACTATAACACTATAAGCTTAATCCATTTTCTATAAATTATGTAGATATGGTTTTTATAATATATTATTTAAATAAATCATACTAGAAAAATATATATTTAACTTTGATATCCGATTAAATGACATACTTAAAATTGAATGACATACTCTTACTAATTTATTATAAAATTTGTAATTTTATCAGGGGATTTTTCGAACATTTTAAATTAATGTCAAAAATTATGAAAAATATTTATATAATGTTTTATGTTTTTTATGTTGTTTTTTTTGTGTCTTTTTTTTTTTTTTTTTAGATAACCCAGTTTTGAAAAGTTGATGAGAAAATACATATACGAAAATTATTATTTTCGTATATATACATATATGAAAATCAAATATATATTTTATATTATAATCTAAAAAAAAAACAAAAATTAATTTTTTGTATCTAAAAAAATATAAAAAAATATATTGAAAATATTAAAATTAAAAAATAAATTTCCCATTAAATTATTTGAGAGATGAAAATATGAAAATAATATGTAAATAATATACTATGGATGAAATTCTAAAAATATTTTTTAATTAAAAATATTTGAATTTTTGTTATATAAAATTACTTTTGGTTTTATCCAAAAGTTTGAAATTGTGATCAATTTATGCGTTAACATATTTCATCTATATATAGTTTTGTTGTTGTTATATTATCTAACTAAAATGTTGGAAATGATTTAAATAAATAAGTGTGGTTAAAATTTAATCGCTTTTGGTTTTATTGCGGTTTTCATATTTTATTGATTACTATATAAATTTATGATCAAAAAATATTGAAATCAAATTATTGTTAAATTTTATGGTGGTTATATATGTATATTATGTAAATATATATACCAGTAGCGGTTAAATTCGTAAATTTTTGATATAATTGATAGTTATTATATATACATTTACACTATTGCAATAAAATTGACAATTAGTTTTGTGAAACCTAAAAACCAATTCATCTGTTTCTAATTTGGATGTTTAGTATTTAATACTAATTTTAATATTAATAATGGTATTTTAATATGTATATTAGTATATTCTATTCTATAATGCAAAAAAAATACCTTTAAAATGTCTTCTTAGCTGGATAAGCTGTGACTGTGATACTACTAATTTTCTTCCTTAAAGTTTCTCAAGGGAAAATGATATTAGTTTGGGAATATATGTATATATGCATGCATAAAGTCTAATGTAATTTAATTATTGAATAAATTGTAAATATCAAAAACAAAATATGTTTATGAAGTAAATTCTTAACAAAATTGCCCAGAAATATTTTTAAATAATACAATATATTTACGAGTATTCTTGTAATCAATTACTAACCATAAATTTATTATTATTACGGTTAAATATAAAATATTTTAAATGTTTATTTATTATTATTATATATTCTATAAAGTCTGCAATTGATAGATTTAACATTTAACATAAATATTTTTTAATCCTTAAATTTATTGATTTTATATTGGTGGTGATATTTTTTTTTTTACATTATGGTGGATTAATTTTAAATCATTTCAATGACAATTAAAGCCTTTAATTTTTTTCATATAGATTAATGAAAATTATTAATAAAATCATTTTTAATCATTAAGGTTTATTGAAGTGATTATTTACATCAAAAACTGATGACAACTATTTGATTTTATTTATTACATACTACTTATAAGTACATAAATAATTACAAATATTATAACGATTAAAAAAAAATTCATGGTAATTTATTTATTATGTAAAATTTAAAATAATGTTGCAAGTAAAAAATTTAATGATTATGTGATTTATTTCATTTAAATTTTCATATTTTTATAAAATATAAGTGATTAAAATTTAATTTGTCATCAGAACCAAATTTCAGGGAAATTAATTTTGATTGTTCCTGTCGAATTTTGATTTTGTTTAAATTTAAAAAAAAATGTATATTTCAGTCTGTTATTATAATATAATTGAATCATTCTCCAATAACAAATTAAATTTTTTTTAAACACATTTTTTTAAATTTTCCAATTTTATTTAAAATTTGAAACATTTTAAAGTTTGAATTTTGTTTTTTTAACTGTATTCCACTTTAGTATAAATTTACTAAGGAATTTTAATTCAATCTTCTTCAAAAGAAAATTTATTATTCTAAAATTCTTATATTTACCAGATAGCAATAATTCATCTTTTTGTTGTTGTTGTGAAAACATAAATTTTTAAATAGCTCTTGAAGATAAAAAAAATCGTGACGAAAAATTACATATTTAAAAAAAAAGTCATCTTTTTAAACCCAGAAATTCCATCAAAAATAATGAAAGGAAGCACATGTCGACATGTCAAAGTATTTCCAGAACATATGGTTATTTCTTACTTTTACAAATATACATATACATATATGTATGTATGTACCAAATTAAATTTGTATCAAAATAAAAAATAAAGCGCCTTTTTGTCGTCATCCTGATTCATCAGAATTCGTAACTTTGTCACTGAATCAAAATTTCCCAACAAAATAAAATTTAGTGTAAATGTAAACACATTAAAATAGATACAGATACTCGTATGTATTGCAGCACCCCTTTTTCTTTTAAAGAGCTTCAAACAAATAAAAAAAATGAATAAATTGGAACACTATAAAAATGATCTTTTATGCTGTATCATCGACCACAGGGCCAAATATTATTTATAGTAACATCAGCAACATCAGTAGCACATATGTCTTTAATTAATCGAAACTTATGGCAGCAAAAAAAAAAAACAAATAATTTCTGGCCTAAAAAGTATTGTGCTTCCTTAGAAGTTATTTAGAAAAATCTTATTTTTTTTTATTGTAGATATAAGTTCATAAATATTAGAAAATATTGATTGTATAGCATCGAATGATGGGAAAAATCGTTCAATAATTTTTATTATTTGGACATATTTTCTATAACATTCGAAAAATTGAGTTTGTAAAAAGTCTACTCTATACTTTAAATGTCAAATACAAAAAAAAAAGAAAAAATTATTTAAAAATATTAATTTTTTCAAAATTTTGATTAGATAATCAAAATAAAATCACTATAAATGGAATCACTATAAATTGGTTTAAAATATTTGCTTAAATGGTTATTATAAATTCACGATTGTATATAAAATTTTACTTACATATTTAAAACTAATTTTTCTCAAGGACATTTGAAGTTTTTTTTGTGTTCAAGTATATAAAGACCTCTTTTTTTTTCTTATATATTTTTTTAGCGAATTATTAGAACAAACTTTTTAAGATTCAATAACTTTTGTTGTTTTTTTTTACAATCATTTCAATTTTTATTTTTATGAAGTTCTTAAAAATATTTTTTTTTTCTGTGAGCAGCAGTTCCACATGTGTTACTCTTACTATATACGCCTTATAAATATTATAATATTATATTTTATGTGAAAATTGTTTTCTTAACACCCTTCAAATGAAAAAAAAAAAACAACAACAGTAACACATTTCTCGTTGGTGTTATTATATGGCATCATCTTCATCATCATCAACATAATTTTCACTGAATATTTTCAGAGAAAAAAAAAAATCTTATAGCTATGTGGTATTTGGTATAATATTCAAAATATAAAAAAAATAACAAAATTGAAACCTTCTTCACACTGTTTCACCCCATGTTTCTCCTCTAAATTTTATTTTAGTTAAGGAATATACCACTTAAAAAGTCAAAATAAAAAAAAAAAAAAATAAAAATAAAAAAAAATGATTGGAAAAAAAAAAAAGAAGAACTGCCAAAACACACGTCAAATTTTCATCTCGTTTATTTCAATCATAAACATTTTCCACTAGCTTCATCATCATTTCTTTTATATACATAAATGTATAGTACTATACATATATGTTTCATATAAGTTTATTTTGAAGATAGAATTATGTGTACATAAATATATCTATAAATTCAGGGGAATGAAAAAGCATATATACCGAAATTTATGTTATATTTTTCTTTTTCAGTTATTTTGTTTTTTTTTTTTTGCATACAAACATATAGACGTATAGATATATTGAAGGATATATGCAAGGATATATAATAATTTTTTGATTATAAAAATATTTATAGACATTATTGCAGAAAATTGATATTGAAATATTACTTATATATTTTTATGAATAGTTTTTTTTTTTTCTTTCTTTCATTTTAAATGGTTTTGTCAACATATTAGAGAGTTTTTTTTTTCTTCTTTATATATTATTTGATAAAATAAATGGCGCCAATAAAAAATAAATTTGATTTGGACTTTCTTCATGGTCTTTAGTATTATAATTTGAATAAACAGGATTAGGAAATTTAATAGAGATAGAAAACTTATATTTTATTTTATTATTATTAAAAATTCATTAAATTTTGTATACAAATATATTATGAAAAATTATTGAATTATGACAAAGCAATAATATCATATAAAAAAATTATGAAAATAATTTTAAATTATAATTTAAATGAAATTACATAATTCAAATAATATTTATATAGATAAAATTTATCATTGGATGGTAATGGTAATAAAATGTATCAAAACAAATTTATCAATATTTAAGAATTTAAAAAAAAATACTATAAAATTGGGAATAAACATTTTTGCTTGTTAAATATTTTAACATTACGCCTGTTTGACAGCTTTACGCCGGTTTAACAAAAGTTGATCAGTAGGTAATAATATTGCCTCTTAACACTGTAAAAATAACAACTTTCAGTTGAAAAAATTTATTAATATTGTTTTCGACTTATAGTTAAATTAGCGCTATAAGCGATATAGACATTCGTCTACTCGTAATAATCTCATTTCTTTATAAAAATGTAGTAAAATTTTTTGTAAAAAGTCTGTCTGCTTATAAGGCCGTGAAGGCACATAGCCTACTATAATATATATTTCATTCCAGCCACGGAACTACTCATCAGATACCTTATTTATCTAATTTACTTATTTACCTAATTTACCAAATTTTTCAACCTAGAATCAGAAATAAAACTTACACTTTTACACTTACACAAGCTATGTAATATGAACACCTTATTTCATATATACTCATATTCTACATTAGTATTTAATCTGTAATTATAAATTTATTGACAAAACTCGCAGAATAAGTAAAAACTTTATAATTGTCATAATACCAAATGAAATATCATCACTTAGAGCTCTTCCTAAACACTGGCGTACGGCGTATGGCGTCTGTCAAAATCGATATTGGTACATACATTTTGTATTGGAGCACCCGAAATACGCGACGTATGTACGCCGAGAATTGGAATTTGCAATTTTGACGAGTGTATAAAAATTTTTAATTTGATTTTTGAAATTTAGCAAAAAGAAACATCGATCAAAAAAATTTTAATGTATATAAATGTGGCATTTTATTTCGGGATAAGCTGGCGTATCAGCGTATCGACGTATATACGCCATACGCCGTACGCCGGTGTTTAGGTAGAGCTCTAACTGCGGCAATTTTATTTAATCAAAAACTAATCCAAAACAATTTAATGTTAAAGATAAAAATTTAATTTTTTAATAATTTTAAAAGGTAAATCGATAATTTATTTTTTAAATAAATAAAATACATAAAAAAAAACTTTATATAAATTTATAATTTTTTTTTTTATTTTTTTTCAAAAATATTGAACATTTCCTGAAAGAGATTCCTTGGCACATAAAAAAAAAATCTATCCTTATACTGATAACATGTATTTGTCTTCATGTTTAAAATAACCAATTTCAATATTGCCTCCCTATCAATACACTATATTATTTTTATATATAGAATATATTTATAGTGGTAGTGGCGCCATTAAACTTTCTTATCTATCTATATATCCTTTATTATCAGGACATTGTTTCGTCCTTTTGTTGGAACTTTTTCTGTCGCAATTCAGTATTTTTATTTTTTTTTTTATGAATATACTCTTGAACTTTTTATATATACGGTATATATATTTTTTTAAAAATGTGCCCTCTACCCTCTCCATTAATAATTTGATAGAATGGCTTTATATTATCATCCTTTTTTTAATTCTCTCTGTATTATTTTTAAATGTATATATTTATTTTTATCTGAAGTTTGGGCTGAAGAAAGAAGGATCATAAAATTATTGATATTAGCCAAAAACCTCAAAGTCTGCATGAAAAAAGTATAATAAAATTTTTTTTTGGTATAAACTCTGTAAAGTTTTTAGTTGAAAAGTTACCCCGTATTTTTGTTAATACTATGCGTGTACGAAGCTTTTTTTTTTTTTTTTTTGCTTCTATCATTTATATTAAAGACAGCATTAAAAGATAATTTCAAAAAGCGCAATGTGAAATTTATGTTTATTAAGGAAAAGTTTCTATAGTATTTTTTGGTGTTTTTATTTATAAATTTTCTTTTCTTTTTCCCTGGAATATATGTATAAGAAAATAGAAACATTTTTTCGAAAGTTTTTCTTCATTTATGGAATTTTCATGTAATTTTTTTTGTTGTTGTTGTAGCTATACATCTATATTTTTTCTATTTTCTTAGATATTTCTTCTGTCCTTTCTATTAAAATGAATTATCAATTTGTTCAATAATCCCCGCGGTTATGCGGATGATTTAAAACCAAAGAGAAATAATTTTGTATTTTTTAGACATTTCTTATAATGATTTAAATATATATGTATACTATATATTATTTATACATAAATATTTTGAATATAATTTAAGTAAAAGCTTTAAACATAAAATTTAATCATTTGTAACAAAAACAAAAAAAGGTTTTTTCTATTTACTAAGAAAATGGAAAAAAATTGATGAGTAAATATTATAGGGATTTTGTTTTTTTTGATAAATAATTTTATATAAAAATATAAAAATGTTCAACTGACCATTTCATTTAGATTATAGCTTTTTAAAGTTAATTTTTTTTTTTATGATTTTAGGTAAAATTAAAATTATTAAAGTAACAAATTCGAATCAAATTTTAAATTTTTCTAAACTTTAAGTTGCCAATACGCGATGATTTTTGTATAAAATGCTGTTTGTAAGGAATATCATCCGTTCTTAACAGTTTAATGTGGCACTAAACTTATCTCTTTTCCTATCATAAATTGCAACATTTAGTATTTTTTATATAATTTAGTAATGATGTGTAAAATTGCCTAGTATAGAATGATTTATTTAATTCATTATTTATTATAGTAGTAAAAATATCAGCTTAAATTAAATAAACAATAAATACACATGTATATATATACAGTTTGTAAAGAAAATCTTGTCACACACTAGTTATTTGTTTTAAAATTTAAAAAATTAAAATAATTGTAGTTTTTTGTTTTTGTTTTATATTTTTATGGTTATTTATTAAAATTCTCTGTTTTTTTATGGAATACTCAAGAGAAATAACCAAAATTTAAAATCGTTGAAGAAAGTATTGATCTAAATTAAGTTACTGTCTTTTAATCAATAACTAAAATGAATTTACTAAAAAAAAATCTATGTGACAAGATTTTCTTTACAAACTGTATGTAGCTAAAATTATTAGTATGTACATACTTTCAAATAGAATAATGATGGTTAAATTTTATTTACTAAACATTACAATTTTGAATGTTATTTCTTACTTAATCTTTAGGAAATTTTTAAATATAACATAAAATTTTTTATTATTTGTAAATAGAAATGAAAAGATCTCAAAAAAAAACTTATCATACCATTAAATTTATATATCTAATCATCAGACTTGAAAATATATACCATATAAATTAACAAAAGTATCAATTAAATATAAAAACTTAATAAAAAAAAAAAATGAATACTAAACATAAAATATAACATTGTAAATAAATTATGTAAATTTTCCCATCATACCCTAAATTGGATAATTAAATTTTAAACATCTCATAATATTTGATTAAAACTTCTAACCTCCTCTTTATTGATCTTTAAGTTTTGTATACACACATACATTATGTATATTAATTTTATGTTCGAAAAAGTTCATATGTTTTGTTATTATTATGCTACCAAAAAAAACATTCATATTCAACTCTATATTTACCCTTAATTTGTTATATATATTTTTTTCTTTCTTGATCATTTTATATATGTACATATATAGTCTCACAGTTCATCATAATCATCCATTCTGGGCACCATATGCTATCAAGAAAATAAAACTTACAAACAAAATCCATTTTCGAGAACATAAAACTAAAAACATAAATAAACGATGTAATAATAATAATAATTAAGTAGGCAGAACAAAACAGAAAATCCATATTTGTAATTAGCTTTGGACTATTAAATTGTTTGTCGCTTTCTTTTGACGCTATATTTTATATAATAACAAAAAACATATAAATTTATATACTACTATGTATATTAGATAGTATATATATAATTATGTATATTCAAAATAAAATTTTTATGATATATATAATATATTTAAGTATAACAATATGTGATAAAATTTTGTATGTGAAACAGTGTGGAAATCTTTTTGATGTTACTAAAAACAGAAAAAAACAAAACAAACAAACTGGTGACTAACTGATGATCTCCCCCTTACCAAAAAAGGATGGTAAATTGTATATACATATACATTGTATAAATCAGAGATGACGCCTTTGTAAAATTCAATCCAGTATTCCTTACCACCTTGTTTGTTGTGTTGACATTTTCATCGTGAATTTTTTTTTCTCTGAATGAATTTTCCTCGTACATTTTTTATTTTAGTTAGATGATTGTTTTTTTTTTATTGTGCCGGAAGATAAAAATTCTAAAAATGACAGCAAAGTTAAACGCAAATGGTTGACTTTTTTTTTCTTTTATTATTAATTTTTTTTTTATATGTCATTGCTTATGGAAAGCTTAATATTGTAAATGCGTGATGTATTATTTATATTTTTATGCACTTATAAAAATGTAGTTTTAAAAAAAGGAATGAAAGAAAATCGATCCATCACACAATGCATTAAAGTTTAAAAATTATATCATATATTTTCTAGGATTTTCACCATTTATGTTTCCAATGTGACAATCCTAGAAAATGTGATATATTATAAAGATTTTTAAAGTTGCCGATAAACTTTAAACAAGGATATAATTGTAATATTAAAGAATTTTTAAGAAAAAATTCATCAGTTACTGAAAATTATTAAATTAATAGATTTTTTTTTGTGTGGAAATTAATGACATAATATTTTCTTTAAATAAATAAATTGAAATAAATGCAGAATTATACACAACTTTCTATTTATTTTTAAATAATCGTGTGCCAATTAAGTGAGAACATTTCCAACAAACTATTTACAATTTCCCTCCAACAAATATTACGTTTACTTGACAATTAAACTGGTGAAAACCTATTGCCTTAATATGCATACTTTTAGCAGTTATACCGAAAGGATATAATAATAAAGCAAAAAAATTAAAGTAAAGAATAAAAATGTCAGACAAATTTTTTTTTTTTATTTACGAATCAAGTTTTTTACATTTTATATCCTGTCAAATGTGTTTTTTAATTAGGCCACAAAAACTACATGTAAAATTGTCCTGAAATTCATTTCAATTGTTTTCCTTTATTATCAGAATAAAATTCAATATAAAAGCGAAGAACAAATTATGACATTAAAAAATATTTACATTACATAAATATACTGTATAAAACAATAAAATAATTTCTGCTTCTCATTTTTTTTCTTGGTATAGGAATTGTGTAATGTTAATATTTTACTTTGATTCAATGCTTTTTTTTATTATTATTATTATTATTATTATATATTTTATAATAAATTTTTATCGTAATCAAAATATGAAAAATTAAAATTTTACAATAAAAAATAAAAATGAATAAAAGCTTGTTAAGTGTAAAAAAATTCAGATTTTTGAGTTGTTATTGTTTAAGCTGAAGTCATCTTTATATTATGGTATATAATATGAAGAATATTTTCACTGTATTATATGTCCTATGTGCACAAACACAACATTAAAAAAGAAAGAAAAATTTTGAAAAAAAAAAAACCATTATCCTTTTAAGACAAAAACAAAAAATAACAACAATAAAATAAAAATTTGTGTATATATTATTTTCATCCTCAATGGAATATTATAATATGTATATAGCGAAGATTATGTTTTATGTATTTAATGTTTATTTGTTTCTCTTCTTATTATTTTAATGTTGTTTTATTTTATGTTTTTATAATGAAAATATTATAATGGTAATTTTTTTTCGTTCATATTGTAAAATTTATTTTGTTGTTGTTCTTTTTTACATTATTTTCTGCTTTTCTTTCTGTTCATATATGATTTTTATTTTCTGGTATATTTAATATTTTGTAGAATTTATGTTCTTTTTTTTGTTTGATTTTTTTTCTTCTTTATAAAGATATTAAAAAAAAAAATCGTTTTTTTTGGAAAAAAGTGAATAAAAATATTATGATTCAAAACAATTATAAAACATTTTATTGTTATTATACAATTTCATTATATTTATTTCAATTTTTTTATATAATGTTAATTTACACAAACATTGAGTATGCTCAATAAATGCAATTTCGTAGATGATGTAATTAGAGAGTGAAATAAAGGAAATTATCTAAATTTTTACCCTTTGAGTTGGTACACAATTGCGTACATTACTTTGTATGACGCGTAGAATTGAAATTTGTTCTTGTTGGACTCATTCAAATTGGTAATTTTGTTCTTTGGAGTGTTCTCTATGAGGTCTTATACAAATATACTCCAAAGAACAAATTACCAATACAAAATTACCAATGTGCCATAAAAAGTGATGTACACAATTGTGTACGAGCCGACTCAAAGGGTTAAGATAAAAAATATATCTCTTATATCTAATATATTTAATTTTTATCTTAATTCTTAAATAATATAAATAATTTTAAGTTTTAATAATGTTAAATTTTTATATTCCAAATTTCCATTTTATCCCAATGATTTCAATTTCAGTAAAATTTCATAATTTTGAATAAAAGCAAATAACATTTTATTTAATTAGTTTCAAAATCAAAATTCATATAAAAATTTAGATTAAATTTTAAAATATTTTTACATTAATATATTTATAGTTCCTAAAACTTTCATTGTAAATATTAATATGAAATTAATACAAATTTGTGTACATACATTATAGTTGTGAAAAAAATCATTTCGAAAAATATTCTTCTGCCAATATTATAAGTTTATCAACCGGAATGGTGCACCTATATTTGCTTCACTATGTGCTATAACAAAATTTTGCAAATTTCAAATATAAAATATCGAACAAAAAAAAAATACATATCCTAAAAAACCATTATTGTTGTTCACTTATAAAATTTTTTTTAGGAAAAAGTCGATAATAAATGAAAATTTTGTCTGCATTGCACCGTCAGTATCATATGTTGTTTAGTGCTGACATATGATGAATTGAATAACAAAATTTCCTCTATTATTGTTAGAAAAAAATATGCGTATATATCGAGTTTATTTGGTGAACAATTTATTCGAGGATTTTTATTTTATATCAATATTTCTGTTCATTTAATTTACTGATATAATTTAATCTGGCATACAAAAATATTTCCATTCGATTTTAAAAAAATAAAAAGTATTTTTAATAACACAAAATAAAAAATATCCACATTCAATTAAATATTTATTACGTATTTTATTTGAATCAATTTAAATACGTACACGAATTTAAATTATTTTATTTTGAAGAAATAATATATTACTATTTGATCAAATAGTAATTAAATATTATTTTTAATATTTAATTATTATTTTCGATGATTTGAAAAATATAAGTTAATTTTAAATTCAACTCGGAATAAACTGAAAATACTATTATCGATAATATTTTCATATTAAAATATTTCCAAATTACAGAAACTTTTTTATTTCCTTGAGTATATACAAATTGTAAAGGATTTAGGATAATTTCCTTTCATTTTATGCTATTGAAGTTTCCAAAAACAAAAATATTTTTCCATATATACTTAATTTGGAAAATAGTAAGAAAAACCCTTAAAGAAAGTTATAATATTTTCATAACATATTCTTAGCCTAGAATGCACATCTGTGTTGTTTATATAATATTACACGTACCACGTACAGTCCATAAACGTCCGGCACGTATTATCCGGGACGCAATTTATTTTAGAATTTTCGCAATTACAATATACATCCATTATATAAATAATACAACAACCTAAAAATATATTAAGGATATTTCAACTCAACATACAAAAATAACCGAAAAAAAAAATTGCTAAATTTACATATAACAAATTAAAGAGTGGCACATATAATGTATATATTGTATATATCCTTAAATTGGGATATATAGAAAAAAATTAAACGAACTTAGATCCATAAAAATTACACCTTTTTATATCCAAATTATCACAACAACAGAGAAAATTCTATTTTCATTTTTATGAATTTTAAACAATAAAATATATAAAAAAAATGTGTGTGCTGAATTTATACAAATTACTCAGGTGTGTTTGTTATTATAATGATAGCACAGAGCACATTAAGGACTCTATACAGTCCATTCGAAATATTAAGTGTTACATATACAATCCTATATAGAAGATTATAAAGCTTTGGGCAGCCTTAAAAATTGTGATTACATGCCAAATCGATTTGAATGTAAATTTATTTTTGAAACAACATAATATACATTATGTTAAAAAATTCATTGTCATGTCCAGCATTATTTACACAATGTCCTTCTACATATACATTTAAATTTAAATTAAAACAATTAAAATTTATAAACATTTGACTTTTTTCATTTATATTTGTTTTAAATTTAGATTAAGATACCAATTAAAAAATGGGGGTAAACATGTAGTCAGTGGTCACATTAGAAAATAATTTGTTTCTATAAGTATATACGAATATTGAATGATATTGAATCATAATAAATATTTTATATTATCATAAATTCACACATACTGATTGAAATATTGACTGTAGCCCCTCTGGTGCTCAAGCTTTTCAAGTTATAATTTTTTTTAAAAAAAATTAATTAATTTATTTTTATTTGAAATTAATTAATTAACATTTGTAATTCCCAAATGAATAATTATATTATCATTTCGCTGTACTTTATGTATTCCATATTATAATGAAGGTCCTTAAAGTCAACAAAACTGGTAAATTATATAAAATATACTTACATATAATGGAAAATTTACTAGCATATACTTCATGAAATAAAAAAACAATTTATTCTCTTTTGTTGTTTAAATATAAAAAAAAAAAACGCCTAAAATAACTGACATTTCCACAAAATTTAATATACACCAAAATTTGAAAATAAAGAATTTCAGTAACAGCAAAATAAAAAAAAAAACACCATAACAAGTACTAAGTCAAAAAAAGGACATTCTGCACGATTCCGTGAAACAAAATATGTTTAATATATGTGTATACATAATTATTGGAATTGTTATGTTAGTCACAAGGACTAAAAGTGGTTATTATATTATTAACTTCTATTTAAATTATCCTTTGGGATTTCATGCGTATAGCTTAACATTTTTAATATTAATTTAATTTTATCTTTGTGTCAATTTTTGCTATAGACTTCATTTTTTGTTTTTGTATATTTGGTTCGCTGTGGGGATTGAAATATATTTTTACTGAACTCACGATTTTAGTCTTTTTAAAAAAAATGAAAACAAGTTTGTGCAATTTTATATGAAATTTATTAAGGCAACCCGAAAACAAAAAACACAAAAAAAAGAATTAATGAAAATATCCTTTATTGGATGCTAAATGACTGCCGCAGCAATTTCACATGAGAAAAACGTGACTTTATTAATATTTTGGTTACGTTTTATGCATAATTTTTATTTATTATATATATGTTCATATCTGTATTACTCTTTTTTGTCTCCTTCTTGGATCCTTGTCATGTTGATTTTTGTTAAAATGAATTAAATACTTGTGTCAGAAAATTTTGTTCTAAATTTTTTTTTTTTTTGATTATATTTTACATTTTTTGTTGTTGGCTTTGTTGAGATGACACAAAAATGAAGAAAATTAAAAGAATTAAGTATTATTTTTATATAATATGATAAAAATAATTAATTATAAATTGTATCGTCAAGCTTACTTAAATTTTCGTTGGTTTGTTAATGTAATAATAAAAATAATAAATACTGGTTATTAATTGTACAATTTAATTGCATTCTTTTAATTAAATATTTTCTGTCATTGAATTTTTTTAGTATAATTGTTTATTCGAAATGTTTTAAAAAGATATAGATTGAGGAGGGTTGTTGGGGCACTTTACAGCCCCGACCCATACTTAAAAGCATACTTAAAAGCTTTAATGTGCTTACCCTAATTGATTAGGTCAGATGTTATCTAAGCTTTTATAGAAGCTTAATATGTTTGTGACTATGGATTTTAACCACTTGAAGGCTCATGAAATCCAACCCCAAATATTTTAATCTTTTCTTCGGACAATAACTTCATATTCGCAAACAATTTGTTCAACAGTTTCTTCTTTATCTAAATAGAAGCTATATTCACCGTTTTATGATTCCGATTTTGTTTATATGATTTTATTTATAATAAATATATAATATATTTTCAAATTAGTCCTTTTTTCAAATAATATTCATCTTTTGACTTGTCACAATTGTTGCTTTTACATTAAATTAAAACACTTAAAATTTTAAAGAATAATTTATTTGATCATTTAAAATTTAAATCATTTAAGGAGAATTACTTCATAATTCCAAAAACTAAAAAAAAATCTAAATTTTAATACTAATTTGTTAATGTTATCTTTAATTTTTACCAAAAATAAAGTTAATATTTTGTTTAATAATAAATATATAATATATTTATAAGTAAAATATATTTGCAAATATATTTATAGTACATTTTGCAAATATTTATATTTTACTGATAACCTCTACAATTTACCTACAACTTGTATATTCAACTGACATTACCAATTCTTTAATCAATAAGAGATTATTGCTTGTTCTGTATAAATTACGATACCAATAATTTAAAAAAATATTTTATTTAAATAAACTTTAATTAAAGTTCCGATCATACATGTATAAAATAAATTATAGATAGATATATATTTTAAAATATATAAATTTGATAAAATAAATAAATTACATTTGTATTTATATCCGCTGGAATTTTCCAAAAAAAAAAAAAAAACAACGTATTTATTTATATATAATATATAATTTACACAGAATATCGTTATTTCCACCTATATGATAAAATAAATTTATATTTATAGATTAATTTTACGACAGCAACAAAACAATTGTAATACGAAGCCGCCTTTCATATCTCAAAGATATTTATTTCATGATAAATTTTGTGGAAACTGCAAAGTTGAAATATTGTAAAATAAAATCCAAAAATGTATTTTTAGTCTAATGGAATTTTGTCAATTATTTTTTAAATGAAAAAGTAGGGAAAATATATTTATTTTCGTAAATTTAATTTTCGTTTGCCATAAAACATATACTATGTATGTATTATACATCCTGAGAACAGAGACTACAAAAATTATCTTACCATTATAATCACTATATATGTATATATAAATTTTTCTGTTTCAACTGAAAAAATTAAGAAAATAATATTCAGAAAGAAATTTCTAATGAAATTAACATAAATTTTACTTTACTTAGTATTTAAAACATATGAAAGAATATTTTTTTTTTTTTAAATAAATTTATGCAAAATTTTAAAAATATAATTTCATGTCTATACATTAAATATTTTACTTTTATTTATTTTTAGTACCAGCACGAATAGTATGGGCTGCTCTGGGAAAAACTGCAGAATTGCCATGCGATTTAACCCCTCCAACACCACAAGATTCCGTGAAATTATTATTATGGTTCAAGGACACCACCGGAATTCCTTTATACAGGCAAGTTTTAAATACAAATTAATATGGAGATAAATAATTACGTATATATTTTTTTATTTTATATACGAGTATATTGTAAATTAGTTTTGATTTAAAATGTGTGTAATAATAATTAATTCCAATATTATTTTATATTAAATTTTTAATAATTTATTTACAAAATTTTATTAATAAGAATTTAAATAAAAGCTCTTAAAATAACTTAAATAAACTTAACAATTTTCCTATTTATTATTTATATAGTTTGGATTCACGAAAAGGAAATATCAAATTAGCTACACATTCGGTAATAGCTAGCGATGTAGGTCAAAGGTTGTTCTTTGCAATACCGGACAACCCAAAAGAAGCACGTCTTCAATTACGTGACGTTAAACCAATTGATGGTGGTGTATATCGATGTAGGGTAGATTTTTTTAATTCACCAACACGAAATTATAGAATTAATTTAACTTTAGTTGGTAAGTGGTTTTATAAGATTTCTTTTAAAATTATTAATGACATTTTGTCTCAATTTCGTTTTTTTTTTTAAATATTTAAAGTTCCTCCAGAGGAACCACGTATATTCGATGCACAGGGTAAAGAAATATCACTTGTGGCTGGACCATTTAGGGAAGGATATGAGCTTTTTCTATCTTGTCAAGTAACAGGAGGTTAGTTCAAAATTAAAAATTTTTATTTAATTTTTGTACAAAACACTTGAAAATCTATAAAAACTTTTTAATAAATTTGTTCCTTATTTCGGTAGCATTTATTTATATAATTTTATAAAAAGAAAAATTGTTGATAGTAAAATAATTTTTATTTTTAAACTTTAATTTATTATAAATTCATCTATAATTAAATTTTAGTTAAAGACTATTTCATAATAATCTTGATTACTAATATTTTCAATGTAAAATTTATAAAAAGATTAGATAACCTGATAAATTTCTCCCCCGAATATTCAATTAACAAAAAAAAAAAAAAAATTATTGTCCTTTAGGTTAAAAAGGTTTGAAAATTTTCTAATCCTTTTTCTTTTAAATTTTTTTTCTTCTTATTCATAATTGTATTAGAAAATATAATGTATTTAATTGAAAAAGTTTTAATAATATTTTTAATAGTTTGAAACAAAATTTTAAAATATTTTTTATAAATTAAAAAATTTTTTTTTTAGGTCGACCACCACCAAAAGTGACATGGTGGCGAGATGGTGTTGAAATAGCTGGTGTTAGTAATCCATCAGCAATTGAAGGTTTAGCGGCAATGGTTAATCAATTATTTGTTGGTACAATATCAAGAGAATATTATGGTTCAAAATTACAATGCCAAGCACAGGGATCAAAACTTGTACCGCCAATAATAAAAGAAGTCACAATACAAGTACACTGTAAGTAATATTAGATTGATTTTTTTATCACTCGCATAATAATATTTGATACAAAATAATTGCAATAGTAAATTTTTTTTTTATATATAGTAAAACCTTTAAGGGTCAAAATAGTGTCACCAAATGATCTATTAACAGCTGGTCATCCAGTGCCTTTACGGTGTGAAACATGGGGTTCTTATCCAGCAGCTAAAATTACATGGTTACTTGATGGTGAGCCAATACGAAATGCAGATGTAACAATTCATAGTGACAAAGAGGTATAAATAAATTTATTGAATAATAAATAAATTAATTTTCGTAATTAAACACAATTCCTTACACAAACATAAATTATATTAAAAATTTGTGACTACTGATAATATTTTAATAAATAAACTGTCCTTACAATAAATATACATATATAATAAAATATGAAACTTGTATTAGTGAAGGAAAGAATTTATATAAAAAATTTGTTAACCTAGAAAGACAAGGATATATGAGAAGACAAAAATTGAATTTATAGTTTATGACAACAAAATATATTTTATGAATACACATATATATTTATTATAAATTATAATTTTTTTTTATAAATATGTTTTTATAATAAGATTACTATAAAATGTTATCATGTATATATTTGTATAATACTATTTCTATAACTATGTTTTTCATTGTACTTCAACAATTTAAAGGATTCAAATATAACAACAAGTATACTGACAGTAAGAGTGACATCAGAAAATGATGGTGCTGAACTTATGTGTAGAGCATCTAATCCTTGGTTTTCAGGTGGTGCTATTGAAGATAAAAGGATAATCAGTGTTGCGTGTAAGTTTTCTATGTTTTATAATATATTTATTTTCAAATTTATAGTTGGTTGTTATACATTCATTATTTTTTTTTGTAAAATTGTTAAGAATATAGTTAAAATATATGTAAGAATACAGAAAAGCAACAGAATTACCATAAATAAATTAAATAATTTGTAAGATATCGAAATTTTGTATGCAGGAAAATAATATTTTTGTGATGCACATTCTTTGTTTTATTTATCACCTAAAACGTATTCAAATATAATATGTTATATTTTTTAATATCCTGCCAATTAAATGAGTCAACATTCTTGAAAAAATTATCATCAGATAATAATATTTATAATTCAATAATCGTAAATATTCTCCCTTTTATTTCATATTAATATTATATAAAAATAACTTATTCACCTAATCGTACATACAAAATGTACATTTAATATTCAAATTTCTTAATTTATTAAACTCTAATGCGTTATTTTAAGTGTTCTCGGAAAATACAGAAATGCAAGCATACATATATATTTATGTTTATGCCGTCAATTTTCCTTCATCGCTTATGTTTGCTGCATTTGTGATCATTTATCTTATGGATTTATATCTATGCTCATATAGACACAAATATGCTTTTAAATTAAATTTTTTTTAATGATATTTTTCTTTATCAAGTTCATGTTTATTATTTAACATAATATCATTCTGCATTTCAGATTATGATTATATTTTGCATTTATATTCATTTTTTATAGTACTCGTATATTTAAATATTTTTGTTGTTGTAATAATGCAGATCCACCAACCGTATCGGTGCATTTGGCAAATGAGGATCCTAGTAGAGTTGTGACCAGAGAGGAGGGAAAAAATTGTACATTAAAATGTAGAGCTGATGCTAGACCACCCGTGTCGTCTTATTCTTGGTTCAAAAATGTAAGTACATATTTATTTATTTTTTCTTCTAAATGTTATAAATATTTATTATAAATATATTTATATTTTTGTTATAATTTGAAATTTTTAAGAGTATTATATACACTGGAGTCTATTTAAAGACTACTTTTTGTCTATTAGACTAAGAATACTATTACAAAAATTTAAATTTGTTTCAAAATTAAATTACAAAAAAAAAAAAACATAAATAAACTTGAATATTTTATTTAATACTTAGTAAAAATTGCAGACTTTTAGGTTCCAATAAAATTCAATTAAGTATTTTTTCTTTTATAGGATCTAAAAAAATGGAAATGATATGTATATATACATAATTTCTATGTTTATCTATAATAAATTCAATTATGTGCTATGTGTATATAAATTTTGTAAATTTTCCACAAAATATAATTAATTGGAATGGAAAAGAAAAGAAAAAGTTTATAAAATATCAGGAAATTTTTTATAAATAATTTCATTAATTAAAAAAAAATATGTAATTACAAAATAACAATACAATTTTGCATATGTGTTTGTAATAGGAAAAGCATATCATATATGTATAAAGTTAGTGTCAAGCATAAATGCTGAAGACTCTTAGCAAAAACAATTGAATTTACTTACAAGATAATTTCGGTATATAAGAATGCGATGAGCAGAAGGTATTCCAAATAATGTATGTACATATGATATTTTTAACGTTTCATAATTTGACAAATTCAACGAGATATTATGTATAATGTCTAGGAATTCTATGCAATTTAGAATTATACACTTTCACGTGAATTTATACAAAAATAAAATAAAATAATTCTTGTATAAATTGGATATTTCTATGTAAAATGATCTCAAATTTGAAATGAAACAGAAAATTATATCAATGAGTTAATTTCGAAAATTACCACAAACATTATAAGTGCAACATATATATATGTATGTTGTGTATTTTTTGTTGTTTTAAAAATATCGAACTGAAATCTATTGGAAAATTATAAAATTAAAGACTAAAGAAATCCTTTGACATCGTATTAATATCTTTTATATAGGATATTTTATTTTTCAATCAAAATTTTCATTTATATATATGATAATATCCTTGTTGTATATATAATTGAATGAAAAATTAGTCCATCAAAGTGACAGACACACATGTAAGGTGAATCATAATTATTTGCTTTTAATTTTAGTATATCTATAGATATAGTTTTTGTGATATTTTATATTTACAAATTTTAAGATATTAAAAGATTGTTCAGATAATTAATTTCCATTGTGACGATATTAATTGAAATTGTTTTTGATAGATTATGTATACTAGTATAATATGTATAATGTATGTTGATGTTGAAATAAGTGATTTACAAATTTAATATATAGGTAAATATTAATTAATTTTAAAATAAAATTTTCATAGTAAAAAAAAAAAAAAACATTCTTTAAATTTAAATTTTATTATAAAAATTATTTCAAATATTTAAATTTTTCAACCTTAAACTTTTACCATATTATTTTGTAATTATTTATGCAATAATCTTGATTGTCGTATTACCTTTAAAACTTTTGTTAATTTAATTATTATTAAAAATAAAATTTTTTGTGTTTAAAAAAATAATTTTAAAATTTTTGGATCAAATTTCTACAAAAAAAAAAAAAATAAAAAGTTCAATCTTAATAAAAGATATATATTTCGAAAAGAATTTTTTACTTGATAATTTAGAATTCTTTTTAAAATTTTTGATTAATAAAAAAAAAATTCTATTGGGGTTGGTAATAAAGTTTATAGAACAAAAAAAAAAGTTATAATAATTTTTGCAAGAAATTGTAAAATAAGAAAAATAAACAATTTTCCAAAGCAAAAAAAAAAAAAAAATATTTTATTTTCAAAGTTTTATTATGCGTAAAGTTTTAAGAAAATTACCTTTTCTTCTTCAATTTTTATATTTGAAATATGTTTTTTTTTTTTTTTAATATGTTTTTCGGTCAAATTATTATATTACCTTTTCTGTTTATACCAAAGAGGTTAGCCTCTAACCATTTTTATTAAATATAGAGATAATAATAAAGAAAGTTTTGTATAAAGTATTTTTATACCTTAAGGTGGTATTTCTTTGATTTGAAAACCAAACAAAATTAGAACTTTATAAATTGTCGAATTTTCTAAAAGAATAATTCAAAATTCATTTAATTTTATTATTTATTTATTTTTTTAGTGAAATATAATTATTCATATTCAATTATTTCATAAATAATTTTCTTTTGTGATGATAATGCAAAAAAAAAAAATAAGAAAGGTATAATTGAATGAATTCATGAAAAATAAGGAGTTACATTTGTGGGAATGTAGAAATACAAGAAGCATTATTGTATCTCGGTCATCAATTACAAATCGAAATGTTTAGAAAGTTAAAAATTAAATGAAATCAAGTCAATTTTGTAACTTTTGATTACTCGTTTACCTAAAAAACTAAGTTAATTTTATATATTATCTAATTTAAAATATTAATTTAAAATAGAAACTACTTTAAAATCACAGCAAAGAAAATTTAACTTATTATCCTTTAATGCATTTTCTCCATAATATATCTAAAATAATACATTTTTATTTAAAAGCTTTTCTAATATGATTTATCGTTATATATATACATGCACACATAAATAATTTCAGTTTTTAACGCTGTGGTTTTACTTTCAACTTTCAAACTATAATGTACAAAAAAAAAATTCTTTCTATGATCCAAGAATAATTGAATTAAATTTAATCTTACTTCTCCAATTAGTATAAATATAAAAGAGAGTGAAAGAAAAATAAAGAAATTATATATAAAAAAAAACTTAAAATCTATTAAAATGGAAAAAAAAAATATGTTGAAAAAGATTTTTTTTCTTTTATATTTATAAGACTTCAATGAGAGATTGTTGGCAACCGAGCTAGTTAAGAATATTAAAGGATAAAAATTCCCAGTGTGGTTTTTCAAAAAAATAAATAAAAAAAAAAAAAACATTTTGAAACCGAAAAAAAAGCGATTGAAACTTTACCATAAAACGGGTTAGACTTTAATTTAATTTACATAAAAAGAAACAAAAATTCCAATTTTTATTCAACTAACATTTTTTTTTGCTCAATCCTTTTCAAAAAAACAAATTCTATACAAAGGTGCTTTGATAAAGGATTTCTTTTTGTTTTTTTTTGTTTTTGCATTTCTGGTTCGAAGCTTTGCGAATTGAAGCACAAATTTTATTTATCTGTTATTCAAATTTTTTTTGACTATTTCATTTTGACTACCAAAGTTAACTAATTTTCGATCTAAACATTTGTGTTTTTTTTTTCGTTAATGTTCCAAAAAGGAAATGAAACCAGAATTGAAGAAAGATAATGTACCTGCATATAAAAAGGATAATGCTTTGTGGAGCATCTAATTAAATGCCAGGATTTGAAAAATTATCCAAAACATATATAAAGGAATATAACGACATATGAGTATTTAGAATAGAAATTTCAGTATATTTCAATTAAATATAATGTTTTTTTTTAGACAATTACTTTCAATAGAATTACTTTTAAAAAGTCTTTGATTAATTATACTGTACAAAAGACAGTAATTAATTATTGTTCATTTGAGTATATATTTTTGTGTTGAAATTATATTAGTAATTATATACATAAAAGTAGAAAAAAAGAATTTTTTTTTAAATGAAAATTTAAGTAAATTTAAAATATATTTTTTTATATTTAACTTTTCTTTAAAAATAATTCTATCAAAAACGTATATGAATTTTATATTGGTATACTTACATATAAAATAATCACAGTATCTTTAAATATATTTCCAGTTCTTTAAACTTTATTGAATTAAATTTCTTGTTTTGTTCATTTTTCCTCGAATATTTCACAAAAAATAAATAAATAAGACGAAAATTTTTTTTTTTTGTTTTTCATAAAATCCTTAAGAAAAATTCAAGTAAAAACTAATATAAAAAAAAAATAATAATATTATTATTGTGTCCCACTAGGAAATAAACTTTTTTATTGCCATGGAAAACTTAAACGAATATACGAGTATGTATATAACAACAATTTATAAGAAAAGAGAAAGCACACTTCAAAGAGTGTTGTTACCTCTACCTAAACCATTTTTGTTTAATTCAAAAAACAATAATTTTATTTTTCTTTCCATTCTATTTTTCTTATAATATTGCCCTTATTTTCGTATTATTTACGTTAATACTCCTACGAATCCCAAAAGGATTTAAATTATACCCTCTCAAAAGGAAAAAAAAAAACTAAATATATTAAAAAAAATGTCAAAATTTTTCATGTATGTTTATAAATTGAAGGATAAAAAAACTTAAGTTTGTATTGGATTTTGTTATAGAAAAAATAATATTAAAAAATAACTTTGATTTATATAAACTGCTTTCAATACTAATAATATTTTTTTTCGTTATAATATTCGTTCAAGGGGGTTGAAAAAAAAATATATAAATAAATATGGAAATATTTTAGAATGGAAACAAAGTAAAAAAAAAAAAAAATATTTATTACACAATATTTTTATTAAGCTTTTTTTAATAGTTATTATATACCTATACAAACGCACATATATATAAGGATGAATTATGTTCTATTAGAAAAAAAAGGATATCGCATATAAATAAAATATTACACATTATAAGTTTCTTTTATCTTATTGACTGGATGGAATAAAAGTATAAGAATTTATTTTTTATTATAATAAAATGAATAATTTTTGAAAGGCCATATATAATTTCTAGGATTATGATATCAATTTGACATAAATTGTCATTTAAACATCCATAAAAATAAATTGTAAAAACAAAAACAAAAATTTAACTACAAAATTTCAAAAATAAAATATTATGTTTAATCGAAATTCAAAAAAATGTCCTTCTCTGTTATGGACAGTGCGAAATTTATATGTGTCGATGTGAGGACAGCATCTTTTGGCATTTACAAAACTTTGATATCCCTAAAATAATAATTAATAATCTTATAATTCTGAATTTGAGTCTGAATTTGAATTTGAAATGTTGAGGGGTGTATTTCAATTCAAGTTTTTTATTATTGATTTTCAATTTTTCATAAAAGCGAATATACAATTCTGACGCAGTCACAAATCACTAAATACAAAATTTAAGATAATGAGGAATTTTGAACAGATACCTAAAAGATTATGATAATGAAGGAATTTTAAACAGCATATTTAATTATTTAAAGCTTACATCTCTTCCTAAACGAGGACGTATAGCATTTGTATACATTGCGATTTTCAGGGGCTATACAAAATGTATGTCCATGAATCGATTTTGACAAACCGTCGTACGCCTTACGCTTTTGTTTAGGAAGAGGTGTGATAATTATAACAAAATAATATGAAAACAGAATTTTAATTAGGTTTTTTTAAGTATAGACATTTCACTTTCATTAATTAATAAATAAATAAAATTAAAGCAGATATAATTAAGAATTCCAAATTGTAATTAAAGTTGATAGCAATAAGATGACATCAAAAGATCTTCCTTTTAATTATTGTTGTTTAGAATGAACATAAATTATAAAAAAAAAATATCTTAAAATAATCAGCTTTTACTTTAGATGGATTCAAAATCCATCAAACAAAAATAGAAATTGATATAAAATCTATGTTTTTTTTTTGTTGAAATTCATTTAAATTAGCTGAGAAAATATGAGCGTGTGGTGTGTAAAAATATCATTTTTCCAATTTTACATCTTGGTTGTGCTTTTACAAAGCCCATTAAAATATAGCTATACATATATATTTTTTTTTATAAATAAATCTCATTAACTAAAAATTTATGAAAAATAAAACTGAAAATAAAATCAATTTTACATTTAAAGGGAGATTTAATGGAGGGGTCACAATAAGATCAAAAAAAAAATTTGGAAAACAAAATTGTGTAAAGCAAAAACGTATAACATCAATAAAATTTTCGCCCACAACTTTCTGTCACGTTTTTTTTTTGTTGTTGTTTGGTATTTTGATGGGTTCCATTCAATGTTATATTATTTATAAATAAATAAAATTTTCATTTTAAGGTGTAGTTTCTCTCCTTCCTCTCAAACATAATTTTAATAAAACAGAAAATGAAGAAAAGAATTTCTGTGTTAAAAAATTTTCAAATTAATATTAAATAAATTATGTGAGAAACAAGAAAATTATTTGATATAGGATTGAATATAATTTCTAAATTTAAGTTAAAAAAATAATTGACAATAAGAAAAAAATATTATATTTATGTATTTAATTAAAATTTATTAATCGTTTGAAATAATTATATAAGAAATAAATCCGATCTATAATTTACCAATAATTATTAATAAAAAGTATTGATTTAAAGGTATCGTATATCAATTACACGTGACTTTCGTAATAATTATTTTAATATTTATATTATTATACTAAGAAATTAATGATTACATATTTTATCAAATATTTTATCTTCTATTTACGTAACAAATATTTTATCTTCTATTTACGTTAAATTACGAAAATTTTCAATTATATTTACTTTGAAATCGTTGACAATTTCAAAATGCAATTTTCATTTATACAAAAACAAAAAACTAATTTTAATTTATTAGAACAGAACAGAAACATTTTTGCTTAAATATATTAATCGTTTTCAATCTAGGACAATTGTTTCCGCACAATATACACATTTTTTTTGAAATTTTATTTATTGATGTAACATCTACTCGCAATTTGTCATAAGTTACACAACAAATGCAAATTAGGATAACCTATAACCATTATCCTAATTTGCATTTGTTGAGTAACTTTTGACAAATTGCGATTTGTTTTGGTAACATCAAAAATTTTTGGAACCAATTATGTACTATGACACCGAATTATGTAATTCTGGGTTAGAATTGCTGGGTGATTAATTACTTATATTAAATATTAGTTGTGCAAAAGCAATGAACCCAGAGTATACCCCAAAAAAAAATCTATATTGAAATATTTCTAATCTTCTAAAGTAAAAGAAACTTAAAGAAAAAGCTTTAAATTCGATGTCAAAAGATATTTTAATTTTGTTTTCAGATTTTTTTCTACGATTTTTTTTTTTTAATTCCATTTTTCGTTTTCATCACAATTCAAGTGGAAAAAGAAAGACTTATAAATATTGAAATCTATAAGTCCAAAAATATACAAAATAACAAATCAAATCGTATTTTATTTTTGTCTTTCTTTAATTTCTGATATGTATATAAATATTTCTGAACAGATGCTTTTTTTTCCAATAATATTAAGTTATTTTTATGCGATATTTAAAGTATAGAGTTTTGGAATGTCAGCAATTCGGTTTTTATTTACATAAATATTTAAGGAAAGAAAACAAAAAAAAAATTTTTTTTTTTTACTGATTTGTCCTTTTAACATTTTCCAAATCAGGATAAAATCTAAAGGAAGACAAATAAGAAAAGTATAACGAAACAATGATGACTTTTCATTCTGTTTTAGATATTCTTTTATGTTTGCTTACGTTTATCTGTTCTGTACTCTTGTTTATTTTATTTTATTATAACCTTTCTCAAATTATTGTGAAAAAAAAATTCATTAAAGGTTTTGGTTACTTTAATTCTATTTTTGGTTAGTTTTGGTCGATAACGAATTAATTTCTTTGTAAATAATGAATAATTGTATATATTTATTTATTTTTTATATAGTTTTTTAATGATTTGCAAAACTTTGTACAATTAATTAAATTAAAATAATGAAAGTTTTTCTATTATTTTCTAAAAATTACATTTAAATTTTTGATAAATTCGATGTGAAAAATAATTATTTAAATTTTTATTATAGATTTGGTCAATAAACTAATTGAAACCCTCCTCTAGGGACAAGAATATTAAATACTTAATAAGCAAATGCGAAAATTGATATTACATCCTTTCTAACATTACAATTTGCTTCGAAATGTCCTTCATTACCGCGAATTTAGCATTTTTTTTAATTGGGTTACTCCTAGTTATATATCCCGTCTACATTCCATGCTGATATTGTTCATACTACTGTAATTATAGACCTGTTCAGATTATGAATTCATCTTCCCCTCATGCCTCGTGCTATATTTTAAATAAAAATAATTATATTTAAAAAGATGTTAAAACTTTAAATCATTACCAGTGCAAAAGTTGAAATCATATATGTATGTATGTATTAAATTTGCTTAAACTTTAAAATTGTTTTTGACAATTTCAAGAAAATACTTTTCCTGCCTACATTTACAATTTTCCAAATAATTTTTTTTTTTTGTAACTCTCTTGTGCAACCATAAAATTAAATTCTTACAATCCAACAAAAAAAAACCCCCAAAAACTTATTTCTTAGAACTACAAAAAAAAGCACTTCTACTTATTAGATTTTAGCCTATTTGAATATTCAAAGGATATTCTACAGCAAATATAAGTCACCAGCATTTAAAAAAAAATACAAGTCACCACCCACCTAAAAATTTTATATTTATTATATAATATAAAAAAACTTAAATGCAGAAAGTAAAATTATAATGGAAAATGCACAAAGATAATTCTTTTTATCCTAAAATGCATGTCATCTGCTTTACATTTAATATTGTGTCTCTCCTATCTTGACTAGGAGGTGGATTTTTAAAATATACTGTAATAGAAATATACTTCTTTTTTTTTTTTGTGCTAGCTAACATTTAAGTTTTATCCTTGGAAGTTCATAGTTTACCAGCGACTGCCTTAAACAAATAAAAAAAAAAAAAAAATAAAGAAGAAAATTGTAAATTTGCATTTAGTTATTTGCTTTTTTAACTGTGTAAAGGATTTGGGTTGGAAAAAAATTTCCCATTTTTCATAACGAATTATTTTCTTTATGTTTGTCTAATTTCCTATATATTTTTAACCATATCATGCTGGCTCAATGGCGTTCTACATATTAAACAGTTTATCAAGAATGATAAGCCAGAATTATGTGAATTAAAAAGAAAAATTATAGTACATATATATGGATGTGAATTATTTCAAAAGTTAGTGCACTAAACAAACAGGCAAAATGTTTTTGAATGAGACCAAAGATTAAATATGCTAAAGAGTTTGTTGTAATGAAAAAAGATTATTTAATATTAGCACAATGTGTAGCTAACATTCACTTACTTTTACTGAAGAAACTTAAGAAAATAAAATCAATGTTGACACCAATAAATGATGTGGTGTCACTATTTTATCAAAATGTTATTATACATATACTATTAATATTCTAAGAGGAGAACAGCACTGATAGATGTACATATATGCACTTATCAATTGATTATACTAATAAATCTTATACATTGAAAGAGAAATACTTTCTTTAGAGTATTTATAGATAGAAAAATTTTGTTAACTAATTGCAATATCAAACAGATTATTAGTCACAATAAATTATACATAAACTTTAATGGTATGAATGGTAAAATTTATAGTTGTTAGATTCAAATTATTTAATATTATCAATTTTGTCGTTTTCTTAAATTGAATGCCATGACAACTAATATTCGCATTTTATATTCGCTACTGAAATATTATCTTAATGAGCCTAATAAACTAACTTTTGTCATGAAGATAATTTTTCTGAAATAAATATACGTATATTATAATATTACATAATTGTTGTGTCTTTAATAAATCTTCTATAAAAAAAAAATTTGCCATCTTCTTAAATTTGTTAAAGTAATAACTATTAATTCTTATTTTTCACACTTTATATTTCATACGAGATAAATTTATCTGTTCTTATTTATAATAAAGGATAATTTCTCATATTTATATTTTATACATATTTCAAGAAAAAATACAAACAATTATTTTAAGTTATATAAAAACTGCAATACATAATTTTATTTTAGTTTAATTTATTATACTATTTATTTCAGGGTATGCGGATGTCTGGTGAAAGCTCTGAGACATTATATTTAATATTTTTGGAACGAGAAAGTGCTGGATCATATGCCTGTAGTGCTATGAATACAGAGGGTGAAACCCGAAGCTCAAGTTTAACATTAAAAGTGCAATGTAAGTACTTTCTATGCATATGTATATATGTAGTTAACTTATGTAGATATCATAAAAGAAAAACTAAATATCCTTTTTCTAAAGAAAATTCTACGTAATGAATATTATTATTTATATATCTTGAACATTTATGTATATCTAAAAAAAGGATTAATTGCATATTTATTTCTGTTGAAAAAAATGTATTTCAAATTATATAAAAAGAAATATAATTTGTGTATAAAAGCAATGAGAAATTATTTCACGAAAGTTATGTTAGCGAAATTTTCAATAAATTTTTCTTTGGTATTTTTGTATAATTAAAATGTAAAATAATAATCTTTATATGCATAGTACATAATTCTTATGGAAATATTTTGCAGCATTGGAGAGTTTAAATAGAATTTTTGAATGTGAACTTTTTGCTAGTTAAAGAATGATTTGCATATAAAAATAGTTTTATCAGAAAAATATAATTTCAAAATTTCAATCCTTAATAGGTAGAAATATTTACTCTGTGCGGAAATAACAAACAAAGTATAAATCATATTAAGAATTTAATTATGTTCAGAGTATACTATATACATTTTTATTTCTAAATATTATAACTTTTTTTTTTTGTGGTAAATTAGAGCAAAAATTACAAAAAATAATAAAACCATAATATAAAAAAAAATAATGAATTTGTTATACTTTATTTTTGTGGTCAATGTGAATGACTTTCTAATATGCACACAACTTGAAATTTGTATTTAAACAGCTGCAAAATGGTTTGTTGTTGTGGGGTACGAATTGTATTTCTATTTACACAAAAAAATTTTCACTTCAGCAATCATTTTGTGAATTCAAAAAGAAGGATAGAGAAAATTACATTAAAAGAAAATTGTATTAACAATAAAATTTGTTTAACAAACTGAAAAGTTTTTTTTTATTATAATTTTTACAAATTAGAATTTAATTTAACATTTGATAAATTTGGTTTTTCTTTTTTAGTATTCTCTTTCTTTCTATAGAATTTCTTTTTTTAATTAATGATTTTCTCAACATTTGTTTATAAAAATATTATTTAATTTTAATTAATTTATGAAAAGTATAATACTTATTAATTTATATAATACATTTGACGCTTTTAATTTAAATAACTTAATAAAATTTATATAGTAAATTTTATAATTTTTATTATGATTCTATAAAATATACTAATTAAATAGAAGATTGGGGTGACCGCATTTATACGTATATAAAATATAATTTTAGAGTAAAAAAATCTTCTATTCAAACAAATAAATAAACTTTACCCGAAATTTTGTAAATATCCTTTTTTTAAACATAAAAAAAAAAAAACAATAATACTATTTATTTTATAAAACAGTGCCATGACAGGACAGGCATAAAATCGGATACTAATTTAAATGAACATATATAATACCACAAGGATTTTTGTTTTTTTTTTTTTACATTTTTTAGAAAATATCAAAAAATTATTATAATTTTGTTTTCTTTTTCAAATAATAAATAAATCTGTAAACTTAATTTTTTGGGTTCTTGGTAAATAAAGAACATGAATATTTTAAATATTGTACACATAGAAATATTTCCTCAAAATTTATAAATTTTATTATATATACGTGTATATATATATAGGTTTGGTTATAGAACTTAATAGTATATATAATTCCAAGAGGAAATTACTAAAGAATACATAATAAATATTTATTTTATGAATTTATACGGTGTCCAAATTCAGATTATTAGAACGATATAGTTTTTTTTTCATTTGTTTGTTTCTTATAAATATGTTAGTGTATATAATGGAACACTCAGTATATATTTGGGATTATATATCACCACAGGTCATAGTATGTATATATATATATATATATATTTTAAAATTAAAACTTTTCATAAATAATCTATGACCAGAGATTTATAAGTTTTAATATAAAAACGGACCTTAATTTAAAATAAATATTATTTGCATTAGAAATTATAAGTAAATCATATTTTCAAAAAAAAAAATAAATAAATATATTTTTCATAATTCATAAATTTGAAAGATATAAAAAATATGTATGTACGTATATATAATTTTTTAACGAAAAGAGTACAAATTCATTAATATTTAATACCAAAAAAGATTATGATTTTTCTATTTATAAATTATTTTAATCATTAATTAGTATATAAATATATGTTTTGTTTTTCGGTTTCAGTTATTTTACAATATGGTAATCATGAACGTAATCATTTCATAGTTATCTATATTTATGATAAAGTCATATTAATTTTATAGTAGCCATTTTCCTTATTGCAATAATATGTATACCAATAATTTATAAAATTTTAATTTTATATTTCAAGTGACAGACTTATATAAATCAGTATATCTCAGGAATTTTATAATGATCCTTTTTGTGAAAACAAAACTTTGAAATTTTTTACTTTTTGCTGCACTATTAATTTATATTTGTATTTGTTAAAGGACAATTTGGTTAATGTATTTTTTTTTTTCTTCAATTGGTGTCAGTCCCCATGGCAGTTTATTTTCATTCTATTCTGCAATTACAAGAATTTAGAATATATTTATGTTATTTTTCTTTTGTATAGAAGAGTATTCCATAGTTGCACATAATATAAAAATATATATTTTGTTTGTACACAAAATTTTCATAATTATGTATATATATTCTTTCATGTTGAACACAACACTGACAAATAAAATGTAGAAAAAATGCAAATTAAATAAAAATAAAATGGAATATGTCTAGTGCATTCCTACTGCAAATTAAATACAATAAAAAAGAGAACAGCATAAAACATAAAAACTAATAAAATTCTTAAATTACTTCCGTTTTCTATTTATGTATTCTTAATGTTGAACAAATTTGCTGTTTGTTTGTAAAGCTTCTTCATTTAAAAATTTGTTACAAAAATTAAATTAAAAAAATTTGTTTTTTTTTTAGTTTGAATCAAATTTAAAATTCAACATTGAAATATTTTATTGAAGTTAATTTAATTTGATTTAATTTTTTTTTTTTGTAATATATTAAATTTTTAAAATTTGAATTTTTATTTGTAAATAATCGAACATAAATTATTGGATGAAAGAAAATCTACTTTTCCTATAATAATATTTTTAATAATAATGATCATGTCATTCAGTAGAAAAAAAATACTAAAGAAAAAACCTATATTTAATAAATTATCCTTAAAACTGTTTTTCGATTTATATATACCTTATTTAAACATAAAAAAAAGGAAATAGGGATATTATGTAACATAATATAAGATATATCAAATCTGTTTTTTTTACTATAATTTTTCTATAGTTAATATTATTATTGCTTGTATAAGGAATAACAACAAGAAAAAAAAATATTATTGTTATGGTTTTTCATATATTATTAGTCCAGAAAAATCTAACAAAAAGATTTTCATTTTAAGATTGATGAAGAAAGGATAACAGATAAACAACAACGACGACAGCAAAAAGTTAAAATTTTCATATACTTTTTGGATATTGTTTATAAATTTTATGGTATACGGACAAATAACCAAACATTATTATAATTTTAAAAAAAATCTTATATATGTTGGTTTTTTTTTTGTTGTGACTTTCAAAAATTTATGTTATTTTTGACAAAAGGATATTTTTCTTATTTTATTTTTTATTGTGGTGTGTCAAAATTTACAGCACAACCAACAGAGAAATAAACAAAATAAAAAATTGGAGAAGAATAATGAAGTTTTAAGAGATTTTGTTTGTAAAATTGAATCCTTTTAACAATACATAATATTTTTCTTCTTCTTCTTTTTTTGTAACCAAAAAATGTTATTGAGTGATAACAAAAAATAAGAACATAAAATTTATTAAAACCATAATAGCGATACAATGATGAATTGATTAGACTTTAAAGATGAAAATGTAATTTGTCAAATTCATGAACAACTTTTGACTTTGGTCAGACTTTAGAGTCGTCAGGACAAATAAATATTTTGGTTTTTATCCTTATTCGTTTTTGTTTTTGTATATATCTGTATCTGATATAATTTCATTTAGGATTTATGATTTGTTAACAGTTTAGAATGTTTTTTTCCTCCCTTTTTTTTTGTGGTTTTTTTTTTATTTCTTATTTCAGTAAAATTTTAATCCATTTAATATGATAAATGAGATATTTTTTGTTGTTTTTGATATTATTAAGTGAATTATGAAATTGATTAAATATTTAATTTGAAGAAATTAAATTGATTAAGATAATATTTGAAGAATATGGTAAAAGGATTTGATTAATTATTAGTTATAGTAAAAAATATTGGAACAATTTTTAGAAATAATTTTTAAAATATTGAAAATTTTTTAGAAATTAAATTAAATTAATTACAATATTAATTTTCTAATACATTTTCTACAATTGAAATTAAATTATCTTTAAATTTTAATATTCGCAAATTAAAGTTAAACTTTCAGTTCGACTTAACCGCCTTATTATAATATTGAAATTTGTGTTAAATATTTGTTCAAAATGTGTACAAAAATTATATTTTATCCAAACATGTGATTCTGCTCTTTAATTTTTTCAAATACAAATAAAATTCATTCAAAATCCAACAAATTTTCCCTAAAAAAACATAATACTTACTTATATATTATTAAATTATGTACTATAACAAATTTGAAATCATATATAACAATTTTCCATTTCACAGTAATAAATTTTAACTTTTAATACCTACAAACCATTAAAAAATGACTAAACGCATATTTTAAATTCATAACTTTTTTAGTCTAACAAAAAAAACATACTGGGCATGGCTGAAAAATAATTTCAAAATTTATGTAAAATACCATAAAAATAAAAAAAAATCTACGATATAAATTAAAATGTATATCTATATCTACATTGTATACTATAATATATTGTTATATACCTATATAATTTCTCATTAGATTCACCACGCTGTAAACCAGGAACTGAACAAACATCCGTTGGTGCTATAAATTTACACTCAATTTTAGTTAAATGTGAAGTTGATGCAGATCCACCGGATTCAGTAAAATTCAGTTGGACATATAATAATACCCGGAATGTATCACCGGTAAATTATTTTAAATATATTATTATTATTTTATATCTGAATTAGTAAATTTATTATTATACATAATTTATTCATAAAAAAAAATGTTTTTTTTTGTTATCTAGAATTATATTATATAATAAACTTATTTGAAGTATAATATATTCAGGATTTTTATTTAACCAAAAATTTAGAATTTTACAAAAAAAAAAAAATTCAATTTCCGGAAAAAAATTCATAAATAGAATGAGAAATTATATAACAATTTTTTGCTTTTTTATTTGAAACTCATAAATTAGAGAACATACAAAATTATTAATAATTTTATACTTATCACATAACATCATATAAATATATTAGTTTTTTTAAATCAACTTAATAAAGTTTTTTATTAAAAAGTTGAAAATAACTTTCTACATAATAAAACTTTTTAATAAATCAAAAAAAAAATATTTTACAAAATCTTTCAGATATACATATACATATAATATTTTTATGGTTTATTATAAATTTATATGCATACTATAATAATATTTATATTAATATCTTTTGCCAGGTACTTAATTCTCGTACACAATCTAATGGACTTGTTAGTACTATGACATATCTGCCACAAACAGATTCTGAATTAATAACATTGATGTGTTGGGCTAGCAATTCAGTTGGTAGACAAACAAATCCTTGTTTGGTACATATCCTGCCAGCAAGTAAGTATAAAATTTTTATATAATATAATAGAAGTTTATTAAAATATCATACAGAAGGATAAACTTTTTTATTGAAAATGAATTTACGAAAACTTTATTAATACTTTTTTAAGGATTTTATCAATTCCAATAAACAGAAAATTTAAGTATACATAAATAATCGTATATACATAACTTTTTTTAAACTTTTATCTATTACTTTTTATTTTATATTTTTAAGTGAGATTTGTATTTCTTATTATTTTTCTCAATTATGATGATAATGATCAGGTTGGTTAATCATATAAAAATAAAAGTTATAAAAAAATTAAATTTATTTATATATTATTACATAAAAGAAAATTAATATACGTGATGTGATGTAAACCAAAAAAGGAAATTTTCTTTTAAAAATATTTTTTCTTTTTGTTTTGTGTAATGTAATTAAGTCTTTTTATACATATAAAGTGTTATTATACAAGTGGGAACATTTAAATCACAATTATTTGAAAATTAAATAAAGTGACGGTAATGAGCCAAAAAATAAATGAAAAAAATAAATAAATTTAAAAGCACCTTAAGTTTTTAAATGAAATATTTTCCATTTTTTATTTTGTTATACGTTAAATAAATTTATTTAAGTGGAATTAAAATAATATTACAATTAAAATGAAAAATATATAATTTATATGTGTTTATTTTTGAGGATAGCATTTCAACTATCGTACATTATAGTTTGAATATAAATTTTAGTTCCATTAATATATGGTGGTGTGTATTTAAATTTAAATGTTGTTGAAATAAGATAAAATTCAATTATAAAATAAGAATATGCGTCATTTAAATAAAAATTTACATTTCTATAATGATATATTTTGCAATTAAATGATTTTTATCAGTAACACATTTTCATTAATTGAATGAGATTATTTTCTTTTACAAAGTATACCAACAATTTAATTATTTTTATATACCATGTAGTAGAGAAATGAACTTTTTACAAATTTTTATACACCTGATAGATTCATGATTAGTAAAATATATATATAGTTAGGGCACTTAAGTAATCTATCTACAATTAGTTTAAAATTTTATAAACATATTTTTTTTCTTTTAAATTAATTTATAGAAATACCAGATTCACCAAAATCCTGTGAATTGCGTAATGATACAATTTTAGAAGTTGTTTGTGTTGCTGGATCTGATGGCGGATTATCACAGCATTTCTTACTTGAAGTTGTTGGTGGTATTACAATGTATGGAAGTGATCCTACTAGAAATGGCATTGATAGAGATATAGACAATGAAGTTTCAACATTGAATGATCAAGTAAATATTAAAATAATAAACATTTATTTTATATATAACATAAATTTATATGGTATTATATATATATGTATTTAGGCAACATTAGTACCAATATTTCGAGTTGAAGAACAACAACCACAATTTCGTTTAAATAATTTAGAACCAGGACGTGAATATCAATTTATGGTATATGCTGTTAATGCTAAGGGACGAAGTGAACCACCAGTTATATTAGAACGAATCAAAGTTGGATCACATTTATTAGGTCCTTATGGTAAGATTTTAATTTTTTATTTAATTATTTCAAATACATTTATACATAATCGTGTTTGGAAATTGACAAATTACAACACAATTGAATAAATTAACAATAAATTATAAATCACAAATTATTTAAAAAAAAAGATTACGTCTAATAAATCTTAAAGTCAAATTAACAATAAAATTCTTAATATAAAAATTAAAATTCTTTAAAAATAAATATAAATAAAAAAGCACACTGTTTTCCAATTTTGCATAAAATAATCCTTCACAAAAGATTTAATAAAATTCTTGTTCACATCACATACATTAATAAAAAAAAAGGATATGTTATATATTAAATGTGTATAAGAAGTAAAAAAATATTAAGTTTGTTCCATGTTATATGGAATGGAGGCAAATTTAATTAAAGAATTTTCTTTTGACTTCAACACTTTATTTGGTGATGTGCGGTTGTTTTTCAATTTTTCTTACATGTAAAATATTATATAATTTCTTTTTCTATATCTAATAGACACTATGAATTATTTGATACACATTTTTATTTTTTTTCAGTATTCACTAGAATGAATTTTATTTTAATAACATATTCGCATACATAAATCTTATACCATATAATAAAGTGTGTTTTTACTTTTTATCTATATCGTATATATTTGAATTTTACATTTTAGGTATGTAATAAATTTCATTATTACATATTTACTTTTCCAAAAAATATCAACGTCCTTTATTTATCACAACTGACAACACAATTTTTTTATAGAGAATTTATACTTGGTTACCTTTAAACTCCATTTTTTTTTTCTTTGCACTTTTTCCTTCATCATACATATATGAAGATAGAAAATTGTCGCAATGTCAACTATGTGAAATTTTAATATTATAAGAATAAAATAAAGTGAATTTTTCTGATAGATATAATTTAGGTTATACAATACCAAAACAAAAAACAAAAAAAAATGGGTTACGCAGACTTTTCTGGTTCCATAAATTATCTAACTTTAATATATGTCACAATATTTTCTTTTATTTACACTTAAATTATTTAGTTAGTGTATATATAAAAAAATAATGATTTATATTTGAATAAAATATTTATAGTTAAAAAAAATTTAAAGTATTTTTGCAAATTTTCAAAATAATAATTTGTATTTCTATTTTTCACTCATTTCAAAAATTTTAATTTTAAATTTACAAAATTTTAATTATCTGAACCAAATTAATAAAAATACTTTGGCATAAATACATCACTATCAGATGTAATTGCATTTGGTTTATAGATAATGACTTACTTTTACTACTATCATTACCTTCCCGGCGCATTGGACTTGATTATCATTTTTAGAGAAAATTTAATATCACACATTATATATTGTAATATTAAATTGGTTTAATTTTCCAACGAAAATTTTTGTAAATAAATAGACTCGAAAAGTATTTAAGAAACATTCAACAATTCTTATTACAAAAGTGTTATAGGTCTGAATAAATTTTAAGTATTATATAAATTATTTTCAAGTTTATAATTTTATTATATATAAAATTCTGGGAAAACAAGTTTATAAATAAATTATGTACTTACACTTTTTTGAAATTTAATTAAAACTTATTTATATTTTTTTTTTAAAGAAAAAAAATCCATAATTTCTAAACAAATATATTTTTATAAATTCTTCTTCGTTTTTAATTTATTCCTCTGTAAAATATTATTTATGTTTTTAAATTTTACACCACCCATATAATTATCTTTGAAAAGTAGATTAAATCAAAATAATTATAAAAACGAAGAAATTTAAGCCATATTCTAAAAAGAATAAAAATAAAATTATATATCCAATTTGTAGATGAAACAATTTTATCCGAAGATCCCACACCAGCTGAAACAACCCATCAACGCAATGAAAAACAATCTACAATGGTTATTATGGCAGCTGTAATGGCTGGTGGTGCTATAATAGTTACGTCAATTATAGTTGCTGGTATTGTTGTTGTTTGTAAACATCGTCCCAAACCACCTGAACCACAAGATGTTAGAAAGCGAATGAGGTAAGTGGAACCTTTTTTTTTTATTCTGTGTTTGTAAAATTACAAAATTTGTTATACATATATATAAATTTTTCAAAACAGTTAAATTATAAGTATACATACTTCCAAAACAGAAAAGTTTTGGTTTTGTTAACGCCAATCAAAATTTTGGATATAAAAGAAATAGTATTGCTATATATACATATATATATATATGTATATATTTAATAGAGTCGTCAGGAAGTATTTTATATCAAAAAGGATTCTAAAAAAAACAATGCTAATCTACCAGGAGTATATACTTAATTCAAATTTCGAGTAAATTGCCACCTGTACTGTGTATAGCATTATTTATTAGTGGTATATATATAATACCACGTTTACGTTTCAAATGAACTTTAGCACAATCAAAATTAAAAACATTTCTGAATATGATTTTCTTTCTGTCTGTTTATCAATTGCAATTATACATATAAATAATATTAAATTTTTTGCAGTTTTGATTTTTCTTTATACCTCAAACCTAATGCCTCGACTATAGATACTACATCTTTTTACATATAATTTTTCAGAAAATACTTCTGTGTTGTCTGTGGCCGTAGGTGCGCGGTGTCTGTCTACATTCTTGATTTTTTTTTAAAGAAATTACAATTATTACAATTATAAAAATCTTACTTTTATATTTTTCCACTTTGTGACATTTTTGTTTCATTTAAAATGTCAGAGTGAATTCCATTTACTGTCTTTACGAATACATAACAGTGATTCTAAAAGTTTTAAAACGTAAGATTTTTATAAGAAAAGTTAATGCAATATGTAATTGTCTGGGTCGGAATAAGGTAAATTACAGAAAAAAATAGAATTTATAATAATTTTGTTAGTAATAGATCAAGTAACAGACCAAGTAACAAACTGGACCAAGATCATAATAGAGTACATAACATATATTAAATGAGTTATCTGATGCTCCATCAGTTTAGTATTTTATGTTAGTACGATTTCGATTACCCACTGATCATTAAAAGTAAATTTCTGATTTCATTAATCCCCAGATTTTGTTTTTATTTTAGTAATTTCTTTTTCGAATTTTTAAATATACACACTTACTTTTATTTAGCACTCTAATTGAAGATATACTCGTATTATAAAAGTATATAATCCTGGACATCATCAGTTCTATAGAGAATTAATTCTACTTGGTATTGTGTTGTGATAGTTAATAGATGATGGTTTATGCCTTAAGCTATTTTCATTTAATATTCTTTGATTTAAAAAAAAACCACAAATTCTACTTGACCTCTTTTTTTATTGCCCGTCACTTAATAATATTATTTCCTGTCCCACCTGCGCTGGTTATTTATTTTTTTTTTTTTAAAAGAGAAAATTATATTTTTCCGTTTCTTGTTAGTTAGAAAATACATAAGTGCTTTCAAAAATTGTTTATTTTTTTTTTTTTGAATAATATAAATTTTTTTGCTCTTTTTATAATCCAAAGTAGAAATAAAAATAAAAAAAATTCTTATTTCATAACAACAAATATTTATGCTGTTGCAGGCATTAAAGGACGTAAAGTGGAAGGAATAGAAAAATAACATTTTATATTGCATTTTTCTTAAGGGCATTATTATGATTATTATTATTGCATGCTTTCAGTATAATATTCACAACAATTCACAAAGCTGAAAATTTCCAGCATTAAATTGTTAGTAATTTTAAAATAAATGAAAATATACAAAAAAAAAAAAAAAAATTATTTGATATTAATGAGCCATGGATTTGCTAAATTATATACATGGACATGCAATAAAATAATGATTTGTTATTAAAAGATATTTAGGTGGAAAGTAAATACAAAAATATAATTAAAATTTTATGATACATTAAATTTTATGTAGCATATTCTTTACTTCTTTAAATTTACCAGTCAAAATAATATATAAAATTGAATTTTGTTGCAATGAAAAATATAAATAATCGATTAATTTTTTTCTAAATATTATAGAACTTCTTCTTAAATGCCAATAATGTTGAATAGGATATTATTCTACATACAATACACATTATAAAATTATTTTTACTTGTTGGTTTATGGAAAATTTTCTATTGTAAAAGACATAATAATCTCTTTTTGCATTATTAAAGTTATATGTATAATATTTGTACATATATATGTAAATACGTACATATAATATTGTTGTTAGACTATAAATAGTCCAAAGTGATAAGGTTTAATTTTTCTATTTTTTACCATAATCCTTTGACAAACTATATATGGTCCTTTGTCCCTTGTTAATGTCGCAAAGAAAGCATAATTAAATTTTGTGGTTTAAATTGACACAATATACAAAGTGAATTTCATATATAATAGTAAATAGTGTATTTAGTTCTATGTATATTTAAAAAATGGGATTTAAATGACATTATGAATCTAATTTCTAATCTTATTTTATATTCAATCGTATATTTTTGTTTTATTATTTTGATATTTTAGATTAGTTTTAGTTTCAGATTTGTGTTGTAAATTACAAAGAGAATTAGTGTGTGTTTCGGCCTTTAACAAATTTTTATCTAATTTTTATATATTACCAAAAATATTGAATAACATTTTATAGTTTGTGTTGGCAGATATGCTGTCCATAATGTTGGTATGTTTCCAATTAACCAATGAATTTCAGATCTGATTCAATTAATAAATTAGTCTCAATGGATTTTTCCAATCCTTTTAATAGATATGCATAGATAAGTTCGTAGATCATACTACAAATAAGCTTTCATTTGCTACTAAAAATTAAACTTAAAAAAAAAACCAAATTTCAACAGTTACATTTTAGAGTTGCCAATGATACAAAATTTCTTAATACCGATATAATAATTTTTCAATTACAAAATCTTTCACATTATACTGAAAATTATCCTAAATAATTCCACACAAATACATTACTTAATTGCAAAATGTTATAATGTTCAACGTATTTTGCAAATTACTTTTTCAATAAATATTTCCTTTTCTAATTAAGATTAACTAATTTTTATTTCTTTTAATTTTGTTTTGTAAGAAATAAAAATCAACCATAATAATTTTTTTCAAAAAATTGCCATAATATTTCATAATACCAAAAATTTATTAACTTTCTTTCCTTCCTATAACAAATATTACAAATAAAAACTTGATCCTTTTTGATATTATTCAACAACAACAAAAACAAAAACTTAATAATTTTCATTAAAACAAAATAATATAATAAAAAGTAAAATCAAAGTTTTTCCATATACATATTTATTAAATGAAATAGGATTATGAGAATTATTAATATTTTTTGCGTGAGTCCTTACCAATCTTTAGGATTTTAACATAAATAAAAAAAATTGCAGTATATTTTTTTTTTCCTTGAGGAATTTTTTTATTTATATTTTACTGAAAGAAATAAATGAAGGCAAAATTGGTCAAATTTACAAATATATTTAACATTTTTTTTTATTCCTTTCTGGCTACTCAAATTTTATCACCCCTAAAATATATTTGTCATCTATATATAAACCCAAAACCAAAGAAAATCCAACTATGAGTATTATATAAAAAATATTTTTGGGCAAATAATTTTTGTTTTTGCTTTACTTTTAAGATCGAAAAAGAATTATTAATAGGAAAAGGCACAGAGACGACTACCAGAGTTTGAATACAATTTTTTTTTTTAATGCAAACAAAAAAATTCTTCTCTTCATTCTTGAAGTTTTGAAAATACATTTAGAAGTTTATTTAGTTTTGTCCTTTCATAAACATAAATAATAACTATATAAAAGGAAAATAACAAGTTATGCTTTTCATAAACCAAAAAAAAAAAAAAATATCTATAAATATTCAAAAGCTTTTCTGAATATTTTTGTATTTACATTTAATTTCCGATACCCCCCAGAAAAGGCTGTAGTAAATCTTTCGTAAATGTCATAAAAAAAAAACAAAGTAAATTTCCAATGAATAAAATAATGTTCTTTTCTGGATATTGGCTGGACCTCTGGACTATTATATTGATTGTATATTGTATATGTGGTATTTGTTATAGTGGAGCGGATATTGTAGTCAAATGGGAAAGCAAAAAAAATAGTAAATTATACAAGAACAAAAGATTTAAAAACAAAAAAGAAATCGATATTATGACATTTTATAAACAAAATATTCTTCGATAAAGTGTTTCATATAAAATTTTTATGCAAATTTATATTATATTATACAATTTATATGCACATTTTATTGACCAGTCTTCATTGTAATTTTTCAATATTCCAGAACAATTCAAATCCGGACAAGGACATACAGTTATATATTGTATGAATGCAATTTTATTTATTTAAATATCAATTTATTTTCAATTATTACTTAACTTTTTTTTTTGTCAATTTTCCAATTAGTACGAAATCATGGTCTCATTAAATATAAGCGAAAATTAGAATTTTTGAATTTCGTCAATAATTTGTACTAGTAAAATTTTAATAGTATTTTAAAAAGTTTCAACTTTAGGACATATGGAAGCGAATTTTGTACATAAAATACAGATTAATTCAGTCAATTTTGGGGTGTGTAATTTATTTCGGTTTATTAAATTTGAGGAAACTATAACATGTACTACATTATATAAATATATCCTTTATGTCAATATACAACCACTTTTTTCTGCTGTACACTTCCTTTTATTGAACTAAAATAACAATAAAAAAAAAAAAATCTAGTGAGAAAAACAAGGTTTGTTTTTGTGGGTGTTTATTGTACGAGTATATTTATTATTTATTTTCGCTTTTCAAATAAAATTTTTCTTTAATACAATTTTTATCATTTGGTAACCGGAAGGAAATAAATAAAAAAACAAAATATTTGTCTTTTTTTTTTTTAACACATTTCTCATTTATGTGTTATTTTAGCAATTGTATCAGATAAAACAGGATTTACTTTTTTTTTGTGTGTGTGTGTGACTTGACTTTTATTAACTTTGAAAAAGTAAATTTCGTTTTTATGTCACCAAAATGTAATTTTCCAGGACCAGAAAAAATAAACAGTCAAACATATGAAAAATATATAATATACATACAACTAAAATAATTTATTATATTTGATGAAGTTACAAAAATATTAAGCTTTTTTGAAAGGTGGTATAACTTTACAAATATTATGCAACAATTTACATAAATAAAACCTGTTTGTAAATAAAAACGAGTTGCAAAAAGAAAATGGCAAAAAAAAAAAATACTTTGAAAATTATGTGTAAATTGTATTTGTTTATATATCCTTTTAATGATCATGGTGAAGGATCAAATGTTAAAGTGTTTTTGGGTTTTTGTTAAGGTGAAGTTTAAAAAAAAAAAAAATTAAAATGCAAAACAAATTTTATGCAAATTTAATAAACAAATTATTAACGAATAAAATATTTAATAATTTGTAAATTGCCTTTAAACTTGTTTTTTTTTTTAGTACATAGTTGGAAAATAATGAAATTTATGATATTTGTACATTATTTATAATTTCATTTTGGATATTTAAAAAAATACATTAAATAAAGGTAGTTTTTCTATTTTCCACGGATTCCTATTGATGATGTAATTACAGGAATATTATATTGAAGGCTCTATTCTAATACTTTTAAAGACTTTTATTAGATTTCAATATATATACTTAAATCTTAAAGACTACTGTGTAGACATGATTTGCGATCAAATATTTAACATAGGTATATATTAATATTAATTACAATTTCAATCTGTTTATCTTCTTTGTCTAAGAAATTCAATTTAATATTGTACATATTTTATTAAATCAATTATTAAAATTAATTACAAACTACAAAAAAACTATTTGTATGTTGTGCATATATGTTTTATATCTATAGTTTCTAAAAGAGTCTCAATCTCAAATATAATTTCAATTAAAATTAAGGAAATACTTGAAAACTTCAGACATCTTGTGTAATATTTATGTAGCTATATTGAAATTAATATATACAACACTTAGTGAAATATAATCGCGATGTGTATGCATAAATATTTGAAAACTTGGTGTCTATGTGTACTTAAACTATAGCTATTTTTATTGACATCTCTTATACTTCTTCTTTGTTTTGTTTTTATCAATCACTTAAGATAAATGAAAATTTTCATTCAAAAATTTTTCTAATAAAATATCAGGAAATTTATCTTGTATACACTTAAATTTGCTTTAAGTGCCTTGTTTAGATTTTGTAAGAAAATATTAAGTCCTTAAACCGAGTTGTTAATAATTTTGTTAATATTATCTTAGCATTTGTGTATTAAACTGTTGAACTATCCAACAAGAAATTTAACGAAAATTCTTCAAATTATTAAAGTAAGGTACTAATTTATTCCTATTTGGTTTAACACTTGCAAGGATAACTTATGTTTAATAAATTTACTCATTATCTGTAATAAGTATAGTTGTCACTATCATACGAAATAATTTTAATTATTTAGTAAGAAATGCTTTTCATTTTTTTTTTTCAAAAATATTAAAATATTTTTAGGAACAGATTATTCCCTTTATTTTTATTTTACTTATAAAAAAGTTAATTCATTTTATTAAAAATTCTCTTATTTATATGTACTATACATAAATACATAATAAATAGAACATATTTTGTTCAAAATTACCTGAATGGAATTAATTAAGGTGAAAATGATTAATTGGATATTTCTTTTATCCATAAAATAAAATGTTGAAGTAATTAACTCAATTCTTATATTTAAATCTATAATTTGATCAATATAAAAATTTTTTCTTCCTTGTTCATTTGTGTCCTGTAATGAGTATCTTTAATTCTACCAAAAAATATAGAGGTAAAAATTATATATTTTTATAGTACCTTTTATTTTAAAACCAAACTAATTTGAATATTTTGTAATAATTATTACGAAAATTAATTTAATTTGAATAAAATATATAGATTACAATAAATATATGATTTAGTAGATGCATAATTTATTTCCTTTTTTCAGCATATCAAATTTCAATTTAATTAAAATTACCTAATTCGATTATAATTCGATTTCAGGCCAGTAAGAACGGATGTTCCATCAATGTATATTGAAGAGGATGCCCTAAATGAAGAAGAACTAGATACACGACCAGCTGATATTCGGCATAGTCGGTCAGCTATTCAAGGACCGAGAAGTACACGTTATGTTTCCGAAGGATTTGTACAATATTCTCAGCCAAGTTTAAATGGTATACCACATTCGTTATATAAAAAATTGTAGAAAATTTGTTGGGTGTTTATTTAATTATATTGTTTTTTTTTTTAGTATATTTAGATTTTTTTTTATTGCTTCTTTGTAGTTGATTAGAAAATTATTTTATAATTATATTTCTAAATATTTGATTGGAAAAATTTTATTGAATGTATTTCTTATTACAATGATTTTATTTTATTATTGGTTATAAAGTAAAGTATTGCTAGATTTTTCTCAGCATGATGAAAAATTATATTATTATTGCAAAGGAAAATCAGCTTTCAGTTTCAGTTAAACTTTAAATTAATGTTTTTATTATTTATATTATTTTCTTGTATAAAATTTTAATTTTTATAAATTTATTTTTGTATTTATTAAATTTAATTTCAATGAAAATTTTTCTTTTAACATTTTTTTTTAATGATTGTATATATTTTTGTAAAAAATTTTTATTTTTTAAGTATATATAATTTTTTTTTTGTAAATGATTGTAATATATATATTTCAATTGTATCCGGGGATTTTACATAGTTAAAAAAGTAATTATAATATGTATCTGTAAAATTATATTGCATTTTGCATTGATTCCAATCTGCATTTAAACATTTAATAACATTAAAATTTGTAAAAAAATTACAATAGTAATTTTATAATAATGCGAATAATAATTTGGATAATTTTATCAATTATTTGCGCATTTGAAACATTCAGCAAATTTAAATGCACGATGGGTAGAAAGATTATAAATACGAAATTTTATCCTTTTGATAACAATAAGGAATTTTTTCAACAACAACAAAAATATCAATATATATTTTTATGTAAAAAAATATAAAATTTTATAAAAAATATTTTACTTTGGCTTTGAAATTCAATATTTTTTTTGTTATATATTTTCAATTTAAAATTTATTTTACTCTGCATCTACCTCTTAAATATATACTCGTACACATTTTCCAAATATAAAAAATCAATATAAATTAATTTAAATTATATTGGTAAAAGTGGTGAACCATTATATACGATATGCTTAAATCAGTTTAAGTCATTGGAAATTTATATTTTATTTAGGTTAAAATCGAAATTTATAGATATTATTAAATTGAAAAATAATATTAACATTTATGTTCAATAAACATAAGTTAAATTTGAGTGTTACGAAATATAATGTATAACTGCTATTATTGTTCAATATTATTTGGTAATATTACATTTAATCTTAGAAAAGTATTAAATATGAAAATTAGTGTTTAAATTTCAATTGAACAATCTCAATTTTCAAAAGATCAAAGATAAATTTATCATCTTTTTTTTTAATTTCATTTTTTTTTGTTCTAATAATTTTTAATGCTCTTTTTTTTATTTATAAAATAAATTTAATTGCAGAAAATTTGCTTTTTCTTTTATGCATGTTCATGATTATTTAATTTTTTTTAAGCTTTCTAGTAAAGCTGCTCAATTAAATTAAGTTTTTTAATCAAAAAAATCTTATATAACTAATGCTATTACAATTTGTGCTATTTGTATAATCTATTGACATTTTACGATTTATATTTTTTAAATTAACTTATAAAATATAATTTGCAACTTCTTCTAGTTTTGAAATGATGAAAAAATGTTGGTTTATTAAATTTTTATGCTATCTAATATAAAATGTTTTACCTCGACAATTTTTTTATAAATTTGTTTTATGATGTTATTCATAATTCTGATGCAATTAAATAATGTTAAATAATGTTTACGTTTTTGTTTACGAAATGCTCTGTACGAGGTCAAAAACTACATAAATTCTTCTTATCCCATCTACAATTTATTTTAGGTATTACATTAATAAATATTTTTTACAAAAAAAAATGAATTTAGTTGATTTCACAATTATGTAAATTTTTTCAAAGACTTAAAAGGACAAATTTGGATAAAATCCAAAAAGTATCCAAAGATTTTGTGAAACTTGGCAAAAACTATCCAATCTGATTCTTTACGTCTAATTGACTATCTAATCTGTTAATTATCATGATTTACAAAATTAATTTCGTTGGCATTTTATAACAACAAGGCGTTTTAAGTTCAAATTTGGTCTGTTTGTCTTGCCCTATTTATATTTGCTTTTTTTTTTTTTACTGGTGCACTGCAGTTTACAGAATGTGACAAGTAAACAAGAACACTCTAAACTAGTATTTGACTACTAAACACTATATTTTTTGTATATGTTTACACAAATTTTGAAGTAAAGTAAATACTGTTATTTTTCGAGTTGAAGAAATAAAAAAACAACATCATAAAATTTGTGCAAACTAAAAGAAATTTTCACACCCACAGAAAAGGCAATTTAATTACAATTTTTTTTCGTATTATTATTTTGTTAAGTTTCACAAATTTACACCTGGTGTCCTTTTTAAATAAATGCGAATATTATAATTGAAAATGAGAAAAAAAAAAATTGGAATATATACAAGTCTAAATATAGAAAATTATTTTTTTTTTTATTATTAAAATGTCCTATAGGTGTTAAGAGGTAATCCTTTTTTCTGTTGTGTGACTTTTTCACCATCTCGACTATAAAAAAGCGAGTAAACAAAATTTTTATAAATGGAGATTTTTCTTTTCAAATGAAAAAAAAAAAAACAAATTTAATTTAATTTTTTTTTTGGGGAAAAATTCAGGAAATTTGTTTAAAATTTTATCATCATAAAGTGAGAGCCATTAATATAATTTTTTGTGTTAATTTTTTTTTTCACTTTAATTACAAAGTTAGAAAAGTAAATTCATTTAAAGAAATTTTACAATTATATTTTTCTGTGTTTTAAATGAGAATATATTTTTCTTACCAAAGAAAATGATCTTAAAGAAAATTAATTAGATTTTTTATAAGTTAAAATTTTTTTATTTTATAAATTCTCACCGTAATTATATTTTCAGGGTTTTTTTTTTTGATTCTATAATAATGATTAATTTGAAAAAGAGTGTTAAATTTTTATTCAAATTTAGTTAGCAACAATATGTTTAAAATTAATTATATTTACTCAGTTTAGTTGTCATTGTTTTTCGTTATATGAAAATGCACTGTAATATTATCGGAAAGGCATACCAGTTACAATTTATTTAGTTCGTTCTACAACATTTCAAAGGTGACTAAATACTATAGAATAGATGAAACTTAATACATATATTTTTCTCATTTTCAATATTTCAATTCAATCAAATAATATTTTTTTTAATATTAAAATTAATTTCAGTCAATATTGTTACGAACATTCAATTTTATAACATTTGCTTTTTATGGTACAATTAGTTCTGTTTATTCTGCCATAAAATTAACTTGATGTCTATATGTGTTAATTGGTGTAGTAAATTGACTTTTTTATTAAATCTCATTAAAAAATATATACTTAAAAAAAAAGTAAAATCGATCGAAAAAAATATGAAAAATTTCAAAAATACAATTTTCAAATTTACAGTCGTGACAATTTTGACATTGTGCATAAATTTTTATTGGATTTTTCATAAAAATTGTTACAATTCTATCTACGATGCTCATCTTTTTTGTTTATTTTCATAAAATTTCTTCCAATTTTCAACAAATAAATCTAAATGGATACCAATACGTATCTGTATATATGTCACTTTATGGAATATGATTATATTATCAAATACAAATAATTGACGCATATGTCGTATATTGATATGAAAAACTTATTTTGTGAAAATATAACCCTTTTTTATATTATATGTAATATAAAATTTTCTATCAAAAACTGTTTCTTTATACGATATAAAAGTAATATTCTTTTATATCCGTTTTAGAAGTGAAAATTTTGAATAACCTTTTTTTTTTTTTTATTTTTATTTTTGTTAGTAGTTTTCAAATATTTGCCGCATTATAAAAATATTTTCCATCTACATTTGCTTCTTATTTCATCATATATATTAAAAGAATGGAAAAAAATATAGAACAAATTTTACAGTCTGGTTATGAATTTAGCAATATACTGAAATTTGTTTGTTTGTTTGAAGATGATAATCGTAAATTTATATGCAATTGTAATATTATATAAAATTAAATATGATGAAAAAAAGCTAAAAATTCAATGAAAATACCATTCAAAATATAATTTTGATATGTGTACCATCTGTAAATAAAAAAAAAAAAGCACATATAAATATGCCACATACAAGTAAAAACCCATATTCAAGTAAAGTATAAATGTCAAGGAAAGATATATAGTATAGATGTGTCTATAAAGGATAAGCAATGAAAAAGTTGTGAGATGTAAAGAAAATAAATTTATTTAATCTGAAAATTATAGAAAAATATTAAATTTTGTTTATTAATTTACACATAAGTTTGTTATACTTTATACTTATTTGTATATTTGACTGTTAAATGTTTGAAAATTAAATTATTTGATGAAGAAATGTACTTTAAAGTAACAACTTCAGTAAATTAATAAACAAAATTAAATATTTTTCAATTATATTATTGTTATATAAAATAAGTCGTTTTTTTCCAAATATTTGAAACATTTTTCAAATTGAATTTGACAATTTTCCAAAAAAGTATAGTTGCAATTTATTTGGTATCCCTGCAGAAAAATTTAACGTAATTATATTTTTAACGAAGAACACAAAAGAGTAGATCAATATAAATTATGCTTCTAATTTAATTATAATTGCATCTTATTGCCACATGTAAAGTAACTGTGCTACTATAAATATTATTAAATAATTATTTAATTTTGCTACTTATTAAATTATTATTAATCAATTTCATTTTTAAATAGTTAGCTAAAAAAAAAAATTGGCATGTTAAATAAGGTATATAAATATTGTTTAATTTTCTGTACCAGTAGAATACACATAGTTAATTATTGACTTCCCCAAAAATATATATAAATGCTTTTCATTACAATTACTAATCTAATTTAATTTTTAATTTTTTTTTTTTTTCATAATTATTGCACACAAATTTATGTTCAACTCACCAATAATACAAATCGCTTTACTAACCAAAAATAATTAAAATTAATTTAAAAAAAAAAAAAATATTTTCCTCAATTACTTTGCTTATGCCATGCAGTATATATTACAGACCCGGATTTAATACTACCCCGTGGTGAAATCGAATTCACAACAATTAGTGGAACTTAAAATTTAAAAAAATATATACTACATATAGATATATAATGTATATTGAATTAAATTAAGTTACTTTTACCAAAAAGAATAATATTATATAATAGTCAATAAATAATTACATTAAAAAAAAAAATTTAAAACAAAAATAATTACATTATTAAATGTACATCCTTAAATGTAAATTGAAACAAATATAATAATCATTAAATAATATTCAAATGAATATTAAAAATTCATTGCATAAAATATTATATAAAAACAAAATTATTTATGTATTGATAAAATTTGAATATTTTTAAATTATTAAAATTATGATCAAATTTAATTTTATGACTAAAAATTTAAATTTAAATTTAAATTGATATAAAAAATTTCATCAGCTCAATGACTTTAAGGGGAACTGAAAACTATTAAACAGGAAATAAATAAATTAATAGATTAAAAGTTAAAAATTTTCTATTTATATTATTTAATTATGGTTTTTTTTTTTGTATATTGGTAATAAAAATTGTGTTTATGATATTCAAAATGGTTAAAATAAATAATAAGTGTCCATCATTTTTACATATTGAATATTATAAGATGTTCATACTCTTTATGCCAAATCTGAATTTATCTCTTTTATAAAAATGTATTAATTTCAAACAAATATTAATAAAATTTGATATTATTGTAGAAATATATTTAATTATTTTTTTATCCTCGTAATAATTATCATCTTTTTTAATTATACAAAAAATGTATACAAAAAATTTTGTAATTATATCGAATAAAAAAATTAAATTGAAAAAAATATCAAATTTACCAAAAACAAAAAAAAAAGGTTAAGAATTTAAATTATGGAAAGTTACAATAAATTAATTTTGCACTTAAACTTTTTCATTTAACAATACATTATACAATTTTACACAATATTTTTCATTATAGCTTTTTTAACTATGAATTTTTGTAGACTTTGAAACTTTGAAATACAACACCTAGTCCACTAATACAATTTCTTCATTTGTCAAAAAAAAAAAATTATTTACAAAACTTTTGCAAATATTTAAATAATTAAAATATAATAAAAATTATAATAGAATGTTGGATAAATTAATAATTATATCAAATTTAATATGTATACAACTTCAAAATGAAAATTAATGTCAAAAAAATATTTAAAATATACTTAAATATCGAATATAAAAATATATTTTAAATTTTGTAATCTAATTTAATAAATTGATTGAATATGAGATTAAAAACTGATGTATAAATGCGAATAAAGGAAAATTATAAGAAACATTTATATAGTAATAATTCTAGGATATGAAAATTAGAAATTAATGTTTTTTTTAAAAAAAATTATTCTATAATAAAATTATTATAAAAATTAAGTTTAGATTAATTTCATTAAGAATATTAAAATGTAATTTATATAAATATATAGTTAAAAAAAAATTATAATAAAATGAAAAATTTTATATTAGTTATTAAATAATTAAATTAAATTATATTATATATATACAAAATATATAATAAAAAATTAATAATTAATTGAAAATACCAAAAAAAAAAAAAAAATATAAAAAAATTTTTTTTATTCAAGTTCAAAAATGTGTTTCTAACGTAATGTTATTTTATTATATAAGAAATAAATTTAAAATTTAATTAAAATATATATAATATAAAAGAACATTGAGATAACAAAATTATATATATATAAATAATTAATATAAAATAAAAATATTGTGAGTTGGGTAATTAAAAAATTAAATGGAAAATATTTAATAAATAAAATATATACATATAAATATATATAAATAAATTTAATTGTGGTTTTAATTTAAATTAAATCTAAATGTTATTGATTATATTTTTGATCGTGAGATAATTTTAATGGATCAGATAAGCAGCCTACTTCTATAACAGGCAAATTGCTATTGGACTCCCTTCTTATGTACATATTAGCACTAATATGCTTCTGTAATAGTTGTTAGGCATAATTTTTCTTCCATTCTCGTCATATCATGTTCTTCACTGCTTAACGAAATGACTATCAAGCATCTTATACTTGAACGGAATCAAATTTTCTTAGGTTTTGGCAGTAAAAAAAATTAGCTTTGACCAGACAAATAATTACATTATAGCAACCCTGGCATTATAACAAAAATTTCATTGAAATAAATTATAATTAAGAAAATCAGTCAAAATGTCTCTGAAGCGACTTCAAACTATTTCATTGTTCCAACAATCCCATAAGATATTTCTCATAAATTAGGATTAAAAATGCACTTATGCTGTTTACATTGCATAACTAACATAATAAGTAATTTTTACCAATATTAATCATAATTTATTAAGGCATACATAATCAATAATCATTCAATTTTTTACCAAAAAATAAATACTTTAATTTAATAATATCATTTTATAAAAAAAATGAATTAAAAAATGATAAAGTAAGAGTATAACGACAAGTTAAATATATCAATTTGAACGCTTCTCCCAAAATTATAGATTTGTATTCTTCAGATACTCCAAAATTTACTTCTTGCTTACGAAAAACTATATGATAATCTGCATTTTTTTTTTTTGATAATATCTGTAGAAAACTTATGCTAGAGGGTGAGTTGAGAAATAAAAGAACATATTAATTTTTTTTAAATTCATGTTAAATTACAATGAACATGGAAATTTCAATATTAGTTCCTCTTTTAAAGTGAACAACTGCAATTATATATACATTGTATGCATTTATATCTGAAATATTTCCATTTTTGATAGCCACAATATAAAATTCAACCCATAAAAAGATTAAAACAAAACCTCATTTTAAAAATATCAAAAAAAAACCAACATAATATTACAGAAATTCACAATATGGGGTACTATTTTAATTTTCTCTATAGATTTACTCGGACCATGTAATCAAAATATTTAGCTATGAATAAATGATGATGTACGCGGTTACTAAATGGGGCCACCCAAAACAAGCATATATATAGGATATCATATAAAACAGTAAAACTTTCAATTAGTAATGTTTTACCCATCGGGGAAATTCATTATTGGTATATAAAGTATTTTTCATTATTTGTTAAATAAGTTTTTTATTTTCTATTTGACATAGTAAATAAATGAAAATGTAAAAATTAAATTATTATTTTTGCAGAAATGTAATATATTTTTCGTTTTTTAATTATGATGATTCATATGAATGGAATATTTAATTATGTGCTTTATTTTATATATGTATATACATGTATTTAAAAAGTTAATTAAAATTCCGTCTCAAATGTAAATCGGTATTTATTAAAAAATTTAAATAAAAAATCATCTGCATCACAATCATCATGGAAATAATAGTCACCGTCACCTTACTCCTTATTCGGATACCGAAAACATCTTATCAAAAATTGGAAAAAAGTTTCCTCCGATTGTCTCCGCATAAAATTGGAGTAAAATTTACATATAGAAGGTAATACATATAGGAAAATGTTAAATTGTAAATTATGTTTCATAATATTGAAATTCGATAAATTAGTAACTGAAATTAATTGTATTAAGTTGTTTATTTTATATAGCAAATGTTGTTAAAGCTTTAAGAAGTATGATATATCTTACTTACTATATATATAGGTATATAAATATTTATTAAAATATTTTGGAAAAACATCTCATTTAAATGAATTTTAAAACTTGAATACATTATTATAAAAACAAATCTTCGGTTGTTTTATTATTGTTGAACTAAAAATAAGCCAAAATAACTTTCATAAAATTATTAAATATTATTCATTTTCATAATTCGGATACTTTTGCATATTAATTTCAATATTTAATAATTTCACAAATAAAAAGAAACATTAAATTATAAATCATATCCGTGAACCAAATTTTTTCACTGTTCGGGGGAAAATCCTTTTTAATTCTGAATAATTATGTTAAAATAAAGCACAATATTTGTGCTTTATAATTTATATTTAAATAAAATAATAATAATAATTATTATTAAAATTCTTTTGATAAAATAAAAATTAATTTACTTATATATAATTCTGAAATTTCTGCAAAAAAGAAACATAAATATTTTATTTAATATAAATTTTAATACATTCTCAATTATTTGTTATTTATATAATCGTCAATTCAAATTGATTTTTTCATATTTATACTAAACGAAAAATGTTTTTTTTTTTTTTTAATTAAAGTAAGTATTTATAATTTATTTATAACATATACATTGTATTAAATTTAATATAATATTCAATTATATGAATTGGAAAATATTTTTTTTATTGAAAGTTTATATGAAAAACCGAATTGATTGATTTAATTATATGAAGAATTTACTTGATTGAATTACGGTATACTTAATTTTTTATAATATATGTAGTTATCACTTCAAAAATATGTACAGAATCTTTAATTTCACCAGAAACCTTTAGCTTTATTACTTAATTATTACATTTTTGGTATGGTTTCAACAAAGTTTATGATAAATCATATATATGCATGTGCGAAAGATAAGAAACAGGATATTAATATTGTTAGAAATATATAATTTAAGAAATCCATGGAATTGAACATGGGCATTTTTCATCTTAATTATTATAAATATTTATTCCATCAAGTTTTTCAAATTTTATTAATTTATCTTTTATCATTATTCTAAATTTTTATTATAGAAATTCTTTAGTATAATTAAATTTTAAATTTTGTAGGAATAGTGAAACGAAATTAAATACTTAGTACAAATAAATCTCTCTGTGTCAATATAAACTTTGTAGATAGATTCTTTATCGTGTTAAACGTTTAAAAAATTAAATTGCATTTCATAAAAATATGATGATATGTTCAATAATCATGATCAGAATCAGATATATTTAGTTTGAGAAAAGGTAATAATTAGATATATAATATATGATTATAGTTATTTATTAAATGTTGCCTCAAAACCTCATTATATCTAAATATTGACTCTGTATTTCAAATGATAAATGTTTTCATGTTTCTAATTCAATAAATACTCGTATTAAAGAGTTTTATTTGATTTTCTTTTTGATTTTACTCTTTAAATTTTGTTATATAAGAAAAATTATATAAATATAATATCCTTGATTATAGATAATTAGAGATAAATATTTACAAAAATGTCTAGACAAAAAAATTTCAAATTGAAGTAAAAAAAAAGATAGAAAAAAAAAGAAATTACAAAAAAAAAAAAAACTCATAACTTATTTATTGTTTTGCAAAAACTTTTAAACTTAAATATTTAAGATTCATTTTATGATTTTTTATATTTTCTTTTTTACTTGCACAAAGTGATTAAAAAAGCTTAATCTTTATTGTATTCATTTATACCTAAGAGAATAATTATCATGTTGGTACCATTAAGCATCCTTTTGTCCTTATCCTTACTATATAGTATATTTTGTATATAGAAAAAAAAGATTATTTCACATTTTTTTTATCTTAGTCTTTTTTTAATTCCTTATATAAATAGAGTTAAATCCACTTGACGATATTGAAGTATAACTGTAAAGGATATATATATCTAGACTATATATCATCATTAGTGATCTATATATAGTAATTTTCTCTCTTTTTTTTTTTTAACATTGAAATTTAGATCTGGTTTTTATGATTTATTAAAAGGAAGAAGATATAATAGGAAATATTCTTAATTACAATCATTATGTTAATAATGATAATACATTTAATTCTCAAAGCAGTAATTAGCTAAATCATATAAATTTTCGTATATATCTAATAATTGCCTAGATTTAAACTTTGAACTTATCCAATTCAAATCGAACTTCATACAAAGTTTTATGTGTATAGAATTATATTTTGATTGAACGTTTTATAATTAGAATAATGCTGGCCATATACAGAGATAAAGTAATTTATTGTTATACTGTCAAATATGTGGGTGTAATGATAATTATAATTATTATTAGATTGATTGTTCATTGCCGAATATTTGCCCAATCACACATAACTAGTAATAGTAAATAATACAAATAATAATATTGTACAATAGAATAAAATAAAAAAATAAGTCTATAGTAAAACAATACTGGAATTTCCATATTTTGTTTTTTTTTTTGCACTATGGCGCAATCTAAAAATGTCAATCATATTAAACGTTCATATATGTAGGAAAGATTAGAAAAGAGTAATTAACAAAAAAAGAAACCGTTGATTGTAAAACTATTGGATAGTACTTCAACTTTTGTTAAAGACTTATTTTTCAACAAATAAAAATATTATTTGGATTTGGAGCTATGAGCATTTATTAGAACTAAATGTAGTCAATAAAATGTTCATATCTTTTTAATAAATTGTGTCTATCAAGGTAATAAATGTAAATTATTTTTAAAAACAATCGAAATGTTTTCAAGAAATGTTAAGATTATAAATTACGAAGAAATTAGCAACGTAATTTTTATTTATGGCTTATAATTGCCAATAGAATCAATGATTTTTCAATAATATTTACCACAACAAAATTAAATACTTTTATCTTACATTATCCTTTCATTCTTTACACTCTTTTTTTTATAAATTTTTATTAAGAATCGTGTTTTTCTTTCATTTTCTTTATGGTGCAAAGAAGTCGAAAAATTGAAATCTTTTCACAGCATGAAAATGAACACCTAACAAATAAAATGCATTAAGTTCCTTAGATCTGAATATATAGTTTTATTTTTTCCTGTCTACTACATAATATACAATAGAATAGTTTTGTTTAAATGCACGAGATTTTTTAATGCACAATAATTTTTCTTATACGAACTGTATATAAAATAAAAAAGTATATAAAAGACGACAGGATCATTTGAGCTTTTCAGTTTCCTTGGCATAACACAAACTTTAAAAAAAAAAAAAAAAATCCGACAGGAAGAAAAATCTACAAGCTTCTATGTTTTTTTTTTTTTAGAATTAAGAATGTTAAATCATGTCACGTCCTAAAAGGGAATTGTCTCGTAGGAGTCTGTACAGTTCCCACACATACCATACGAAAATAAAAAATAAAGATACTTAGAAAAAAAGAAACTATATATATAGTACACTTTGGAAAAGGATATTTTTTATCTGAGAACCAAAATCTGTTATGTATACAAACATAGATACATATTTATCTAAAAAAAAAAATCTACCACGTCCATTCCATAGCAACATTTTTTTATATATATATAGAAAAAAAATATTACAATCGGAGGAAAAGAACTTTCAGTGAGAAATGCTTGACACTCTCTAAATTCCGTTTGCAGTAAAAACTACAAAAGGAAATAAATATGAAACCATAAAAAATAGAATTTAAGAAGAATTAGTTTCCTTTTTTTTTTGTGTCATTTGATTAGAGTGTGTTGTTGTTGTTAAGGGTTTGTTGACAATGAAATATATATTAACATGATTTCGAGATATAAGGAGTAATACTAATCGTAGTCATATTAATCAAAGAATATGCTTTTAAGCAATATGATGGATATAACAAAAGGACAAGATTGGAATTTCAACAAGGAATTTCCGAATGCATATGATTCATGAGTTGATACCTAATATTTGGAAAAGTAATACGTTCTGGTTTAGGAAGAGGTGTTGAAATTAATTATTTAATTACAATAAAAGATCATTTTTAAATTTTTTAGTTATTATTACTTGCCTTATTTCACTTATTTTGAAGTGAGTTCAGTTCACAAATTGATTTTCCTTAAATATTATTAAATTATATTTAATAGACTACCAATTAAGTATAATTATAAAATGTATACCTACTTGTCAATTGATTCGCATAAGTAAAAATGTATTAAAAATATCAATCAAATTATTATAAAGTTGTAATAAAATATGAATTTTTTTATGGAAATATTTATATTTTACAAAGTCCACGATAAAGTCAACATGATGAAAATATAGAGAGAAAATATGGAGTTTGTTTAAACCTTTCAAAAAATGTATTTAAAAGTATCAGAACTGTAAAATTTTATAAATTAATATTTCGATTTTAATTTATAGCCTTAAATTAAATATAAATAAAGAACTTTGAAATTGGGAAAATAAACTCATTTCGTTTTATACCATGGAAAACAGAAAGCTTGAAAAAATATTTTTATAAAAAATTTTCTAAAAGAATAATAATAAAATTTTCAATCACAAACAAAAAATTAGAAAAAATTTAACGCTTTCAGTCAATATGAAGAAAACTTCTAAATAATTTAAATATTTTCCTTTATTTTTCACAATTTTATTCATTTTTTTTTCTATTTTTTTTATTTTTACAAAGCGAGAATTATGACTTCAAAATATAACCCAAAAGAAGAAAAAAAATATTTTGTTATTGTAAAGGATATCCTAAATTTACATCAAATAACAAGGATATCATATTTTTTTTTCTTAAAATATATATTTTTTTTCATTATACATATATTGTCTATAATATTTTCTACAAAAAAAAAAAAAATATTGTAAACATGAACACAAATTTTGAACAAATATATTTCTATATTTTTTATATTTATTTTATTTTAACAATTTTCTACATTTTTATATCCTTTTTTTTTTAGCAAGTTCCTATTTTATTATATATATATGTATAATACTCGTATATCTAAACATGTCAACATTGGAAAATTTTGTGCTCTTTTCAACTTTTTTTAAAAAAAAAAAAAATACAACACAAAAACCAAAATAAAGGAAAAATGTAAAATATAGAAATATTATCAATTTTCAGTATTTGAAACTTTTGTATCGGATAATTCAATTTTAGTTGTTGTATTGCCACTATTATCATTTTTTCCTGTTGTTACTGTACCTTCACCAGAACCCTTAACAGTAAATGTTACATAATATCGTTTATTACTATCCAATTTATCTGATGGTAATGATATTAATTGTTTATTTTTTCCATGTGATAATTCTAATGATACTTTTGTTCCATATCCACCACTACCACTACTACTATATTTACCAATTGTAGTATTACATTTTGAATTATATGTTGTTAAAATTTTTGGTAAATAAAAGCTACCAACACCACAATTTTTTTTATATGAACCAAAACCAAATTTGGGCATTGTATGATGATTCATCATTGGAACTAAAAAAAAAATATATAATAATTTAGTAGATTAATAAAAAAAAAACGACAAATAAGAATATAATTTGTTTTTTTTGGCAAGGATAAATAGTTTAAAGGATGCTGAAAATTAATTCGTATGTCCTTAAAATATTATATTATTGTTGAAAATTAAAAATTTATTATTTTTACAATAATTTGTGTAATTCAATTTACACAATTAATAGGATCAGTATAATATTATACTGAATCACAATATAACAAGGATTTATTTTTCTTTCTATATTTTACTGAAAATAATTTTTAATAAAGTTTTTCACATCCCTGATTTTATTTATATACATATTATTATTATATCTTTCAAATTTTGCTTATTAACATTATTATTATTACAGTCATTATGGTGATTCTTAATATTATAATAAAAGAATTGTACTTTTTCTGTAAAGTCGTCCTTTTTAAAAGTATATAATTTTTTATTATTATATTATCATAAAAAAAAAAAAAGTTGAAAAAATAAAATAGGACAGAAAAAAAAAAAAGAAAAGTGGAAAAACTTTCTAAAAAAATTTCTCTATACTTTTTTTTTATATACATATATAAATATATTTTTATTATTGTTATATTTTATGCTAATCTATAAAAACCATAATAAATAAGTCCATGTTATTTTCCAAAAAAAATAACAAGAATCACAGAGAATTATTCATTTCAAATCAGAAAGCAAAACTTTATTATATAATAATCTGTGTAGAAAAAAACTTATCTCTTTTCAGTCATAATGAAATGTAAATTCAAATTATTATAACAAGGATATTAATAATGTTTACTATTTATAGTTATTTATTTATTTATTTATTTCTTATAGTAGTTTTAATATTTTAATAAAAAAAAAATTCGAGTAAACAAAATGAAAATAAATTTTTACAATTCCAATTTAACCCTTAAAAATAAGAACAACAACGAAAAAAAAGTAATTAGTAAAATAAAACTGAAATCAATTAAAAACAATTAAATTCAGATTAATTAAAAATATTTTCAGTCAAATTATACTATTTAATATTTTCAACAATTTATCCTTGTTATTATATTGTAGTATAATTGACGTCCTTTTAATTAGTATAGTTGTTACTTCTATTTATTTTGAGATTAAAATTTTTTGCAATGGAAAAAAAACAACAATAAAAATTTTACTAAGTGGACTTTAATGAAATATTCAATTATGTATATAATATTAAAAAGGTTATAATTAGTTAACCAAAAAAAAATATAAAACATTTTCCAATTTATTAATTAAAATTGGATTTTAAGTTGATGTAATTCAATCTCGTCGTTTTTATTACAATAAATTTATATAAAAAAATTCATACAAATATTTTCGAAGTCCTTTAATAATAAACTTTTTCATTCGGAATTTATATTATTGGAATTAATAATATTTGAAGTTATCACTGATTGTTATGTTAAAAATTTTAATATTAAATTTTGATACCGTCGAATTTTTTAATTATATTAATCAAAACAGAATTTATTAATTAAAAATAATATAGTTATACGTGGATTATGTAAATTAACATTCCCATTTAATATGTAATTTTACCATTCTCTTTATTTATACAATAAACATAAATATAATACAAATTGAATTCCACAAAACCTTATCTTAAGGATTTACTTTTTAATGTTATCATTCGAAAACAGATCTCTGAAATTTATATATATGTAAATTATTTGTAAAAAAAAATGTAATTTATTATTTATTGATTTTTAAAATCAAAGATAAATTTTTTTTATCAATTTATATTTATTGTGAAAATATTTGGAAATTATTACTTATTATTTATTCATTCGTAAACAGATCTAATTAATTGAATGTGCGGTAAATAAAAGAAATTTGGTCGATCGGGTTTTACAATAATAATAATAATAATCTATCGACTGTCAATTAACCATGGCGCTAGTCTTTTATTTGAATTCCAAGAATTTCTGTACAATTTGTGCTCATTAATTTCCGATTCACATTATTTTAATTCTGTATATACGGAAACAAATGTATATTATATAAAAAATATGTAAATATTTACTTGTAATAAACTGTTTTTAATTGAATTTTAAATATTAAATATATTTGACAAAAATTTTGTAAACTTTGATTTTTAATTAAATTTATAATTTAAATAAAATATTTTTTCATTAAAATTATTTATAATTACTCTTTGTATATAAATAATAATAAAATTGATAAAATATCCACTGAAATTTTAAACTTATTTATTTTATATTATTTGTAGCTATAATTAAATTTTTCCATTGCTATTCATATTTTTGTTTAAAAAACTAGGTTATTATATTAAGCCGCAACGAAAAGAAGGTAATTAAGTTATTAAGCCAACGTAATATGTAAAAAAATTTTAAGTATAGAAAAATAACTTTTAGAAAAATGACTTCTTTAACTTGACTCGTTAGTAAACTTTAATAAGGATTTTTTTTTTTGATATTTGCGTATTTTTAAAGTTAAATACGTAACAACAAAAGAAAACAATCTTTTAGTCTATATATGTTGCTCATTAAAAGAAGCTGATTTAAATGGAAATCTTAATTATATTTTCAACTATATAGGGAAAAATTTAAAAGAGAGAAAGAGTTGAATGAACTACAAATCTGTCTAGGATTTTCCTTACATGTAATTACTAAATTACCAGCAGTCAGCAATTTTGTTAGAAATGATGTTGGTCATTAAATCCTATATATATATATATCGTTAGAATATAACATTTTAATAAGTTTATATTACATCTTCAACTCAAATGGAAACAAAATAATTTAAACATTTAAAACGAATTAATGAACACAGAAAAATAATTATATTATATATTATTTTCAAGTTAATTTAACAAGAATTAGAAAATTATTTAAATACGAATCTGTCATGTCATTTTGTGTGTTTTGCTAATAGTGGTTATATATGTTATATATTGTCACTATCCTCAAGAAATTGAAATAAATTTTATCAGTTGAAAAACTTTTTTTATAATTTACATGTAATTAAATTTTAATTAAAAATTTCATCCAAAACAAGTAAATTTTTAGAATGAAAAATATTTTGTAATTAAATTTTAAAAATCGATTAAATGACAATTTCTTTTTCTTTTATGATACAATTAATTTATATAAAGAAATAACACTTTTAATGTATATAAGGGAAATTATTTTGTCAATCGACTCTGTAATAACAAATTAAAATGCAGTTTTGAAAAATTCTTGAGCATCTTGACGAAAATAATTAAAATTTGAATAATAAAATCAATCAAGCTGAAAATGAAATATAATAAATTTATAATTTCTTCAATAGCTTTAGGGATTTTCAGTTCTGTCATTCTGTCCGTTCCTATACATAAATTTCTTTAAACGAATTAAAATATAGCTTATGGAGCAAAATGAATAACGGAGAAGAGCGACAAACTTAAATATTCGTTTAGACTGTTAAAAGTTTCTTATAAGGTCTTGCATATAATGAAACATTTGTATTCCAAGTGATCTAATATTATGAAATAATTGAATTAGTCGCGGCTGTAGGTATTTGTCGGGAAAACCTTGAAAGAGGTAGGCCATAGGCCCACCAAAAGAAGAAGAAGACGATATAGTATATGCTATAAATGTAGATAAAATGTATAGATAATATTTAAATATCTCTAGAAATTTATAATTTTGTAGATTTGAATTTATTTAACTATTTAATGTAAGAACTAAAATTGTTATATACATTTTAATTTTTCGTTATAAAAACTAAAATTTCAAATTAACGATAAATATACAATACAAAAATGTTATACGTACTGTAAGCTGCACAAGGTATGCCTGTATATGCATGAGCAGCATGTAAACATCTATGAGTTTTAGTTGTACATCTTAAAGCTTTTTCATAAGTATTATAATCAGGACTAAGTCGCCGTTCCGCCTAAAATATTAATATAAATTAAATATTCACAATTAAGTAATTATTTTTAATTATTTAAACAATTAATTTTATATACATAAATGTAAATAAAATAAATATATAACATAAACCCAAACCTCTTCATAAACTTCATTAATATTTTGAAAATTATATGTTCCTGGTTTTTGTAATGTTTTTAATGTTTCATATAAAAACATTTCAAAATTTTTAAATGTATATTCTGTGTATGGATAACGTCTTAAGGTACCACCAGTTTCAGCACCTAAAGCAATACAAGATTTATGATAATCATCAACAGCCCGTTTTACTAGTACAGATTCATTTAATTTACTCGAACGAATTTGAAGACTTTTTAACTCTAAAAGATGTTGAAATATTTTTCTTTCCATATAATATCTGTAAACGGATACAACAACAAAATATTATTATGCAACAATAAAATTGTAAAAAGAGGCTTATATGTTGGTGTAATTCAGGATATATACAGTTTGCTCCATTATATATCATATAGATGTAGATATTCGTTTTTGTGGTTTGTTTTCTTTTCTTCATTTCTTATAAATATATTTATTTATTTATTTTTTATAAATTCTGAAAGACTAAAAATTTGTTTAGCCAGTAGGCATAACGAGTCCTTAAATGTACTTTATAAATTTTACAAAAAAAAAAAAAAGGTATAGGTATATATAAAAAAGTTTCTTACTTTATATCTTTATGCTCTGATCCACAAAATAACTATTAGTAACGCTATTTTGTGTTTGGTATATAAAATAAAGTACTTAACGTGAAAAGAAATGCCTTAAGCTAGACATAGTTTTCACTTTAAGGATATACAGTTTATATCACTTCCCGTAATAATATAAGTAAAAAAGTGCTCAGTATATTTTATAATTTGTCATATCATCAAAAAAAAAATTATTTTACTCAATTAGAAAGTATATTTCTTGTCTTTAAGGATATATTTTTGTATATTTGAATAAATTTATAGAAAGAAGGAGTAAATATATAAATCTACACTATACGTATTTGTTATCATATATACCTATAGTGCAAATACATTTAATTATTGTTCATTTAATTATTTTTAAGAAAAATATGAAATTGCTTTAATATCTATATGATTGAAATTTTAGTATACTATCCTAAGTGTTTAATAGTAGAGGATAAACACTTTGACAATATAGAATAAATACATAATAAAATCTAAAATAATTAAAATTATTAATGTTTTATTAATAAATATATTTGCCACCAGCGAGTAAATCTGCATAATGTGTAAATAATTAGAAAACTTATTTACCTTACCATATTATGATCATTTTCTAATAATGTGTTATTATTAATAATAATAATGAGAAATATTTATATATACATATATACTGACTGCAAATAAGTGTTAACATTATTACATCTTTGAAGTGAAAATTATTATCCTTTATACTATATATTACTAATAATAACTTACTTACACAATCCTTATTACTTTTATTTTTTATCATATATACTTAAATTAACATATTTAAATGAAGAAATTTTATTTTTAATGCAGATTTCTTTTATATACTTATTACTCAATCATTATTATAATTTTGAAAAAAAAAAGAGCTAAAACAAATTCGAACTGATTTCATTTTCAGTTTTACAGATTCTTTCATAAATATACACTGTTCAAAATTCAAGTATAATTCATAATTTAATATATAGATTTTTATTATGATTAATCTTAAAAACTTTATACTTTTAGATTAACTTTTCGTTATAGGAATTAATAATATTAATTTATAATTATATTTGTACGAAAATCAATAATGAAAATTAACAGTGTATATACTTGTATTTATCTAACTTATTTCCATAATAGTATTTTATAAACCACAATTTATAGGAAAATATCTTTATCTCTATGGTACAAATTATTTGAATTAATATGGTAAAAATAATAATAATAAATAAAAATTAATATGTATGAGAAGAGTTTTAGTTTTGTTTGAATTACAAAATTATGGATTAAACATGAGAGTGAATGTTTATTATGATTTCCGTTAGTAAGAAAAACATATAGTCAATTATATTATAACATAAAAGATTTTTGATTATTTTGATGTATATATAATTTTATTATGTTATGAATTTGATATAAAAAAATGAAAATAAACAAACGTTATATGAAATGACCATGTGTGTAGTCTGCCAAACTTATAATATAAATGAAATTCATACATGTAATGTACTTGTAATTAACAAACAAAATGTAATAAAATATGAGATTGAAAATACAAATTGATTTAAATCCGTACTAGAGAAATATGTAAGCTACTAGATAAAATTTAAAAATAAAATTTAATTTTAAGAAAAAAGAAAATTATGTAATTGGAAATTTAATTTATGGAAGCATATACCATATACCATATGTTTATTTCATGGGAATCATATAATAATAATTTAAAATTTGTTTCAGTATATTTATTTTCCAACTAATTTAAAACAAAATCAATTTAATATACGTATATAACATAAATCCTGACTAAAAATCTTAAAATTGTCTGATTTTCATAATATTCTATTTTTTTTATACATCATTACTTAGTAATTGACACATACTTAATTTGCCAAAGAGACCATTTAAAATTATATAATATTACTAATAAAAAATGTCTATATAACATAGAATTACTTTAACCGCTATATTTAATGGCATTTCACCATATTTAAACATAAAATTAATAGATGTCAAATTCAATTAACCCGTAATTAAAGTTGATCCATTGCAATAACCAAAAAATTTAACTACCGGCAATATATTTTCACTGATTATATCCGAACAAGAAAACATCTTGAAATCGTTTTCATTTTTATTCCATTATTTGTATACAAAATATAATGAAATTAATTTGAATAAATATTATAAAAGATAAAAAAGACAACGATAAAATTACCTTAAAATAATATATACTTCCTTCCGAAGTCTAAAAAAAATCCTCTTATACTTTTATAAAAGATTATAATAAAATGATTTAATGTAACCCTAAGCTTTGTGGTCTATCCTTAATTCACAATAAAATGATGGTCTTCTTATTAAGCAAATAAGAAGAAAATTATATATACATTAAAAGGTTTTTATGTATGGTTGCGTATATTAATTTAATTTATAAAAGAATTATTTAATTTATATTCTGGAATAGTACGCAAAATAAATATTTGAAGAAAATCTACAAAAACCTTGAACAAGAATTAAAATCTACAATTTTTCGTTATTTGTTGGATATGTACTTTTGTTTTTGAATAATTTATTCCAATTAATTTTTAAGCTCGTCGACATATTCCTTTTTGAGATAATAAATTTTAACTTACCTTCTAATATTTCTATGAATTGACCTGGTTACGGCAGTCATATTGCAAGAACTCTTGTCACCTGGCTTCCGTCCTTCTAATCTACTGCTACACGATCGTCCATCTAATGTAGCGTATATTGTTTTTCGAGGCACATAAGCTGTATAAATACTACGTGGAGACGGAAGTTTTGATTTTAATGCTCTTGGACTAGGCTCAAATCCAGAATCTTGATCCTTACTACCTTGTTGTCCGACATCGATTTCATCAGTTTGTTTTTGCCATGTACGTATTTTACCGCCACTTTTAATACGACGTTTCAAACGGCGTTTTCTACCATTATACTCTGATCCTGATCCTAATTGAGCTGAATGTCTATCATCACTATACAACGGCCCAATAGCATTATCATCTTCTTCATCTGGTTCACCTGAACTATAAGCATCAGGGGATTTTTCTCCTACAACTTGAAAACTTTTCTCACCACTATCATCAAATCGAACTACGCCATCTTCAACATCAACTGACCCATCACTTTTAAGTACAGTAAAACTACTTTTCCGAACTGCTTTTTCATCATCAACTTTTACATCACTTGGAGAATCTAGTAATAATGTAAAGGATCTGCGACCTTCTTGTTGACGAATGGAATCAGCTGAAATTTTTGTTTCCTTTTTCGAAGCAGATTGTGGTTTTTTCTCAATTATTACATTTTTATCATGTTCATCATCTTTTGGCTTATTTTCTTCAGTATATTCACCATTATCCTTTTCTTCTTTATAATCGTCTGTAACCTCCACAGAATCGGCTAATATTTCAGGATGTTCTGTTGGGAGTTCTGGAGACTGAGCTATTTCTGATTTTTCCAAGTTTTCCACTTGCTCTTGTTTTTGTGAAGATATTGTACCAGTTCCTTCATCTACTGCTACATTATTATCGCCAACTTCTCTTAATTGAGCTTGAACTGGAGTTGTTGGTTTCGGGTCCAATGCTTCATTGATTTCAGATGCTGGCTGCTCTACAGTTTTATATTCCTCCTTTTCTTCATTTAATTCAGCAACTATTTCAATATTTTCTTTTGAAATATCTTCCCTCTGTTCTTCTTTCTCCTCTTTCTTTAAATCAAGTGATGATTTCTGTGACAACAAATTTTCTTTTCCCTCTGCATTTTTGTCATCAGATAAACTTTCAACTCTTTCAGCTGCATTCTTTAAGACTTCATTAACTTCTTTAGAAATTTCTTCTACAACATTAATTTTTCCAATATCTTCATCCTGTTTTTCATCAGACTGTGACATCACTTCATTCTCTTTGTGAACTTGGACTTCAGTGACAACAACTTCGGAATTCACAATATCATCTTCATCTGTTAAATCTAGTGCGGCTGCTGTTGGGAGAATTTTATTCTCGTTTGGAGATAAAGTTGGCTTAATAAATGTTGATTCTTTAGTTTGTCGTTTTTTTGCTGATAGCGGTTTTTGTTTTTTAATATTACTGGAAGACGGTCTAGATGATTTTTTTTGTTCTTCTTGATTATGTTGTTCTATTTGTGAGTCTTTAATCTTGTCTAGTTGTAAATCTTTTTTACTACGTTTTAATTCTTTCTTTTGTAAGTTTTGTTTTGTTATATCATCCTCGTCAGAGTATGCTAATATTTCCCTGGAATTTCTTGAATACTTATCTTTCTTTTTTACTCGCATTCGTCTTTTATGTTTACAACATACTTCACACGAATCATTTTCATCACTGGTATAAATTCGATCTCTAGATCTTTTCCTACGTATTTCAATATTACTTTTGGATCGACAAATATCACTTTCATCATTTGCACGACATATTATACTACTGCCATCATCTACTTCACCGCAACTACTCGTCCTTCTGCGAACTTTTTTTCGATGATGCCGGCAAACATGATTAACACGGTGCTCTTTCTTATATAAATGTTCTGAACAACTACAATCACCTGAATCAGATTCTGTGTTACCACCATAAGTAATATATTTTTTTTGTCCTTTCAAATCATGGATTTCTTCCTTTTCTACATATTTTAATGGTTTAACGAGGTCGTGCTCATTAAAAGCATTCTGTCGTCTTCCTGAAAGACGTAATTTACTAGATGGAAGACCATTATTTGATTGGAGAAATTTTGCAATTGAACGGTAACCTTTTTGTAATGCGCAATCTAATGGAGTCATTACAACACCCTTATTATTTCGATACACACAATTTACATCGGCACCATAATCGAAAAGCATTTTACACATATCAGTATAATCATTACCAGCCGCAATATGTAACATAGTTCTACCATCATTGCTAGTTGTGTTTACCTGTTTTGGTTTCATATCCAGTAGCCATTCGACCAATTCCCTTCTACCTGACGTAGCAGCTTCATGTATTGGTAAATCTCCTTTAGCATTACGTAACCATAAATTTGCACCATGCTCTTTTAATAATTTTACTGTTTCCCATTGTCCTTTGGCACATCCACAATGTGCTGGAGTTCGTCCTTTGCGATCTTGTCGGTTCGGATCTGCATCTAGATCTAATAACCGCGACGTCGCATCGGCATGCCCTAATGTGACAGCATAATGTAAAGATGTGCAACCATTTGAGTCAATTAAATCGGTTGGCGCTCCACAAAGACTAATTAGTGTATCAATGCATTCTGTGTGACCACGTGATGCAGCACAATGTAAAGCAGTTAGCCCATCTCTACAACAAAAATAATAAAATAAATAAAATTTTCTTTTAATGTACAAACTCTCACTTGTCTGAACTCTCTACTCTAGCACCAGCCTTAACTAGAGCTATCACAGCCTTAGCGGACCCAGCAGAAGCAGCCCATAAAATTGGTTGTCGTCCATCTTTATCAGTAACATCTACTGATGATTCTGGATGCTCTAACAGTAATGAAAGGATTTCTAATGCAAGTTTTGTAGATGACTGTCCAACTTTTCCATCATAGTTTGCGCCACACATTTGTGCTGCATAATGAAGTGGACTGCCACCATTTATATCAGGCGTTGCTATATTTGCACCTGATTGTAATACAGATCTCAATGCTTCAACTTCACCGCAAACTTTTTTATATTATTCAATTAGAAAAATATGAATATTAAATAAACTTTCAGATATAAACAAGATAATTAACTTACCGGTTGCCCAATGCACAACTGAATGTCCTTCATTGTCCACTGCATTCACATCGGCCTTGTTCGCAAGTAGTAAATTGACCATAGCCAAATTACCCTGAATAACGGCCAAGTGAAGTGGAGTGAAACCATCTTCGTCTGCAGACTCCAGAAGTTCTGGAGCTGCAACGGTAACACTTGCAGCAGCCACGAGGTTATTTTGTCCACTGCAATAATGTAGTGCGTTCTTATTACTTCTATCACGGTGGTAAATTTTTTCTGGCTGTAAAAAACATAAGAAATAATTTTTAACGAAAAATAATTTTAAAATAATTTCACAAAAAAAAAATAATCTTTTATTGTAAATAAAAACTATTACACAGTACAGAAATTTTGCGTATGTAAAGCAAACTAGTAAATTATTCGTTATGGTTTAATTCTTATTCTATTGCTTTTTTCCAAATGAAAAAACATTTTCAAAATTTTTGTTGGTTTTGTTTACAATTAATGAACTAGAAGTTCTCTGAATAACAAACAAAACAAAATGAACACTTATTTACTAGATTGTTCAGAATGAATTCTACTCAATGTAAAAACCTTAGATACCAAACAGATTAAAATTATAATAATAAACGTAAACAACATAAACAGGAAAATGTCTATAGCAAAGTAACTACGTTACCAAAACTATAGTAACATAAAACACCTATAGGGCATATTTCAAATAAGAACAGAAAAATTACATTATACTTTAATTTTATTTGCAGTTGTACAACAAATTTCGTTATTTTTACAATTTATAAATAAATTAATTTTAGTGTAATAAAAAAACTTTAACTTTTGGTAAAAGTTTTTCACTATACATATTATAAAATATTCATAAAACTTTAAAAAAAAAAAGTAATATATAAATATTGGAAACTACATGGCTAAAAGGTTTAATCCAATTGACGATGTTGTGGATATGCTGTCACTTACAATTTGATTATAATATGAACAAAAACCACTTGAAAGTTTATATTTTTGAAGTGACCATATAGTAAAAAATTTAATTAATATTTCAAATGCATTTTTAAAATGACAAAATAAAACGCAAGCTAATGTATATAGTGGTCAAATATACTTTTTTACGGTTTTCGAAATTTCAGCATCATTGCATATATGCATACAAGTGAAACTTTTATAAATCTATAAAAAAAATATTGAACTAATTTTTTGATCATATTCAATATTCTACTGTTCACTGAGAGAAATATATCTTCAACAGAATTTATAACTAATTTTTCAAAAAAATAAATAAAATAAAAATTTCTGTATAGGACAGATAATTCCAACATAGTTTATTCATCATGTCATCGACTATATAATAAAATGTATGTTTATCCAATAAAAAATATGTTATTGAGTGTGAAAATTCCTCTACAATAATATATTTGAAAGTAAACGAAAATTTTCAGTTGTGTTACAAGTAGAAAATGAAATTTAGTTTTAGTTTAGTTTTCAAGTACACACATATAATATGTACATATATGTATAAATGGTTTCTGACATACAGTTTTTATATATAAATAAATTAAATATCAATATTCAATATGTATTCCAAAATAATTACAAGTGTTGTTTAGTGGTATAAATAATGTACGGTGCTAGTAAACATATTTCGAATTTCTGCTTGACTACTGCTACACTAGAGGGGCTGAGTTTCAAATATAAAAATTTTAATCATTAAAATGTAATTTTGAAGAGTAAATAGTTCCCAAAAATGATTATTGACATCTATAGAGAAGCTAGTGAACAGTACAACAAAATCAATTATTATAATTTTAATTTCTGTCGCTAGAGAGCGTAACATATAATGTTTATTTCTTAAATGTAATATAATATATTTGAATCTTCAACAGAAATGATAAGAGATTACTTATAGAAAAGCTACATATGTATAGTACGATTTGTTTGCTCCAAAGAACAGTATGATGCAATTAAATAGTATCAAATATTACCTTGTTTCCATGTACCGAGTTGAGTTATGGGGTTGAGTTGAAATGGGGTTGAAATGGAACCATCAATTATTCGTTCCATTCCAACTCAACTGAACTCAACATCTCGTCATGGATACATAGTGTTATGATGTTGAATGCTCACCGAAATTGATAATAAATCGTAATAACACCAATTTGTATTGTACTCTAATAATTAGAAAAGAAAAATATTATTTTGAAACTATACTCTTGAGTAGGTCAGTAGCGCTGCATTTTTTATATTATTTATCTATGTTTATTAATTAATAAAGGCAGATGTAACTGCAATATAACTGATAAAGTTTAAAAAGAAATATTTGTAAACAAAATTTAATATTAATTTTATGTAACCGTTCAACCTTAACAGTTTTATAAATAGGAGTAATAAACATGAAATGTCCAAAACATTTATGAAAAAAATAATAAACCAGTAGGACATCAGTGACAAGTCGTAAATAAAATGAAGTATAATATCACAATCGGCAAAATGAAAATATAATATGTAGATATACTTACATAATACATATATATTTTACAAATGATTTTTGAGACATAAAATTTTATGTTTATCGTTTTTTTTTTGTTTTTATTTTTCCATTATGGATTTTTATTAAGTAAAAAATCAGAAATACATATAACATACATATATATATATATATATATATATAAATATTTGGAGTCTATTTTAAACATGACAATTAATTTTTTTTCCAGCTTTTTTTTATTATTTTGGGTATCAGATTTAGATAAAGACTATTTATTTGAGATGTAATATCTTTTTATAAGTATTTATTATGTTAAAGTATTTATTAGATTTTAATGTTTCAAAAAAATGTCGTAATAATTTTGAAAATATTCACGTAATAATTTTATGAAATGAATCAACAAGTTATGTTATAATAAAAAAATTTAATTTATGGGGCGTACAGGATTTTACTCAATCAAGTTATTAATTTCTAAAAAAAAAACGTCTATGATATTTTTACTCACTTAATTCAATTCAATTAAAAATATTTTCGTAAGTTTAAGAAAATCCTTAAAATATTTGAACTTTCATAGTTAAAAAAACTGCATTAAAAAATACTCATGCCTTTAACCCTTTACATTTTTCAGGTGTAAGAATAACATCATGAGTATGTACATATATATATATTTTATTACTATAGCTATAACTACAAATTGTAAAATATTTGGGTAGTTTTACCAAAATAATATAATTTCCACATTACATCTTTGTATACATTAAATTCTAGGTTGATTTGAAAGGTGATATGAACCATTCTTCCAACTAACTTCGCAAATTTTTTTTCTTTATAACAAATTCCTTTTTATCGTATCAGTATATCTGGAGAAAATGTAAAATTTTCTAATTTAATTTTTTTTTTAGATTTCTCTTTTTCACTCAATTGCAAAAGTGAAAAGTTTTATTTAATATTTTCCATTTATAGCCTTCAAAGCCACAATAAAGAATGACAACATTTCGGATAATTTTTTTTTTTTTAAGATATTATAATATATAAATTTACTTAAGAGTAATATCCGTAAATGATTTCAATTATGCTAAGTGGTTCGTAGGACAATTTCCTTACAAACACAACAACAACAAAACATATAAGAAAATATTTATTATATTCAATTTTCATTTTATTTTTTTTCCGTTAAAATTTTCCAATACATCTATAATTCAGGAAATTTAGAAGACATTCACTAAGATAATTTATTTTGTAAATAATATAACAAAAGATTATAAAATAAACTTTTCTCTTTTTTTATATAAAAATTTTCAATATTGTTGTAAAATTCAATATGATCTTAAAATCATTTATTATTTCGATGTTCCTGTTTGTATGTATACATATACATACATATAAATATTTAATAGTATTATATAAAATCTTTTGCACAATAAACTATTCCATGAAATGAAAAAATCAAAATTTTAGAAGAAAAAAACTAAACACAAAAATGTATCTAACGACATAAGTCTGAATAGTAATATTTAAATAGAAATTTTCCTTCTTTTACATAAATATGTGTTTATAAAAAAAATGAAAATTTGTTGTAATAAAAACAAGGATAAAATTATATTTCTTATTTTTCGAATATTAAATTTAATTGATTTAACCAAAATATATATTAGATATACATGTCTGAAATATACTCGTATATATATTTACTATTATATAAAGTAAATAGAAAAGCAAGAGATATTATTATATTCTTTGAAATAAACTTTACCAACAACAACAACAACAAAAAGATTAAATAGGAAATTCATAATTAGAAAATTTTCCACGTACCAAATGACATAGAATAATTTTCATTAATACCTCGTCCTTTGCCTCTATATATAGATTTAGTTTAGTATACCAATCTTTTTTTATACACTCAAATTCGGTCAAATGGAGCAAACCAAAAATCATCATTATTCCTCAAACATTATTTTCATCTCCATCCAGCCCCTATCTAATTAACTACAACATAATTTTTTTTCTGTTCACAATAACAAAACATTAAATTCGTGGATAGTTAAAGATGGTCTTTGGGACAGAGTGTAGGCAGGAATATAATGTTTTTTATTGTAATGATTATTTTGAAAATAAAACATTGTTACTCTCTCAACTTGTATGTATATAATATTGTAATATAGATGGAAACCAAAAGAATACCCAAATTTTTGTTTTCGAATTATTGAATGGAAATAGGGAAAATGGTTTAAAACTTTTGTATTTTTGTGAGATGGTGGCTTCTGGTATAATGATTATTATTGTTGGAAATATTATATTACTACTATTTCTATATACTAACAAACAAACGGACAAAAAATCTGTAATATAAGTGTCGATGAGACAAAAACTCATTTCATTTACAACTTGTTTATTGGGCTCTTTGGTTTATTATGGGTTTTTGTTACTCATCCCATTCTCTTCTATATAGTCTTCAAAATTTAAATAAAATATGAACGATTTTGATTATCTTTCTAAAGAAAAATGTATAGGTGATGAACATTGAACAAATCAATGTTTTTGAACCTTTCAACTTAAATGTATTTGAGTGTATTATGTATGTATAAAATATGATTAAAATGTACAGAGTGATTTCATTAAATAAAAGAATTTGGTAAGTGAAAGTAAGAAGTTATTTTATAAAGTTTAAGAAATAGCTAATAATCGTCTAATTTTTTATATAAACTACCAGCTTAGTTAGCCGGCTTCACACAGTAGATGTAAGGTTAAAATATCACAGTTGACTTTGAAATGGCGGATATAGTGAGATTTGCAAATGTCACGTCACTATGTGTTTGGGAGGAGTTTTTTGCGACAGACAGACAGACACGTGAAATTTAGAAAATAGAAATTTAAACCAGAATGACATAATGCAAATTTCAAGTCGCTGCTGTTCACCGTTTGGAATGAGTTCCTCTGACAGGTCAAACACATAAATGTTATGTTTTATATAAATAAAAGATTATAAAGAACCTTGTAAATGACATATTTTTAATAAATCTATTTTGTAGCACGGAAACCCATGTTAGCTTGTCTATAAGAAAACAGATATTCTAAATCAAGAAAACGGCTATATATTTTTTTTTTTAGAAAGTTTTAAAGTTTGGATGGAAACAATAACAAAATAACCAACAAAACAAGAAAAGAAACTTTTATAAGGATTCTATATTATTCTTAATAACATAAATATATAATTTATTTTTTATATATATAATAGATCCTTTTTTTTTTAACTCACCAATTTTGTGACATTAACAAAAGGAACAGATGGTTATAGACAGGATAAAAAATTTTTAATATTAAGATAAAATGATATAAAAACGAAAAAAAATTTTATAAATTAATTTTTATAAAAATAATAAAAAAAATATTTTTTGACATTTTTTAGCTCGTAATAATGAACAATTCACAAAAACATTTTTATTACTTAAAAAAGATATAACTTCAAAATTTACACTGCTGCTGTTTTTCCCTCTTTCACTAAATATAAATCTTTTTTTTTTTTTGCTTTACTAAAATATAAAAAAAACAAAACTTAATTCATTATAAGATTTTACTTAATTAAAAGCTTAAATTAACTTAAGCCTCACCTAATCTCTAACTTGGTAAAGGACCACATTTACCCAGGTATAACCCCAATTATATATGTATATATATATTTTTTTCCTCTTTTATTTGACCCGTGAAAATACAAAAGACAAAATAATATAGTCCTTAAAATAATAACAAAATGGACAAAATGGTTTTTAGTATAAAGCAAAAAAAAAAAAAAGGAAAAGGAAAAAGGTCAAAATTAATGGATAAATTGAAGATAATTTTTCTTAGGTTTTTTTCTGTCCAGCATTTTGATAGGGGGAAGACCAATATAATGTGTTGCTTTCAGGATAATAATGAAATTTCTAAATTTAAGTTTTTCAGATAGATTTACTTTTTATTTTATTTTAGGTTTAATATACTAATATACTATATGTACATTGTTTTATTTCCCTATTACCCTGAAATTACATATTATACGATTCCAATTCTATGAAGGTTATCAATTAACTAATTGTTATAAGGAAAATAGTTTAGGGACATTATATATATTTAATATTAATATATATATATATACTTATATCAACTCTGAAAGACTGTTAACAACTAATTGATATTAAGAAGTATGACATTATACAAATACTAAGCCATCCGGCGAAGATTTCCTTACAATATTTCGAAGTAACTATGAATTGGATGAAGGCGAACTATGAGTTTTAAACGTATTTAAAATCTGTTCTAGTTTCTGAGATTACCAATTATATTTTTACTTCAAAAATTAAATTTAAATTTAATGCTATTTTTTACAATTTATAAAAATAAAATTAATTTTTTTCATATTTTCATTATTATTATACTAAATACAAGAGACATAATTCTTAATTTGTTGTTATGAATTTCACTGTATATATAGTCTTATTATTATGTTTTACAATCAGAATATAAACTCGTAAAAAAATTATTATTATATTTTTAAAATGATGAAAATTTAAGCTTATTACCTTATTTCTCTTATTATTATTTGTAAAACCAAATTTACTTATTTAGAATAAAACAAAATTTATACAATCTGATTTTCATATAATAATCTTTTACCACAAAATAAAATTTATTGTACGAAAATTAATTTCTATGTACATTTTCTATATATAAACAATTATTTTAATATAATTTTTTTATATTATTATAAGTAATTATCAGTAAATTTATAAAAGCTAAAGAGATAACAGAAAATAATAAAGAATACGAGTAAAATATATATGCGTTTATTTGTAATTATATTAATTACATAATAATTTTTCATGTTTTAATATGTCACACATATTTATTAGCCTAAATTTTCTATATTTTTAACATAAACTTTTCCAAAAATTTATAAATTTAACATAAACTTTGCCAAAAATTTATAAATTTGTAATATATTAAACTGAGATGTCCTGGGTTAGATTTCCGGCCAGGTCTAATGAAATAGGATATCGGAAATAGGAATTTATTTTAAAACGACTTAAATTTTGGTACATATTCTAAAAATAAAAATTAATTGGATCATGTTTGGAATTACATATCTGTCCAATCTTATGAATGAAAATCTGAAATTATACAATTTTGTAATTGAAAAATCAAAACAAAATTATTTGTCAACAGTATCCTTAGTATGGTTTTATTCAAATTAGTTATATGTTAATCGTATATAGGTATTTTTATGTAAAAAAAAATTTCATTCATTATCAAAATATTGAATCTTCATGTAATAAATTTAAATATGTACATATATTTAAATGTACATATTTTTATCATATACATTTCCTTTTCAAATAATATATTTTAAATATATATAAACACGGGAACAAAAGAAATAATCTATTTATTTTTCCTTATAAATGAATGATAAATTTTGTGGTGACACCTGTTGTTTTTCCTAACAATATTTAAAGGTACTTAAAGGACTTTTTTTTTCAATTTTTCAATTTTTCAAATGTAGAGCCAATCAAAGCGTTGCTATACAATTTCTAAAATTAAATAAATCAAAAAAGTTTTTCAAAAATGAAATAATTAAAATGAATCGTATTTCAAAAATAGTAACTCGTAATTTATTGTCAAATCAGAGATCATGTAATTTCAGCTTAATTAAACAATAACAAAAATTATGTATAACTATGTATCATTACATACTATGTATAATAATTAATTATATATAATTATGTATTTAGTTATATACATAATTTTTGACAATAATATGCAATGGTTAGACCAAGGGCAAATTAGTAATTTTATTTCTATAAATTATGACAAAATGAAGTGTAAAATTTAAATATACCAAACATTAAATGAAATTACAAAAATTATTTCTGCCTGATTAATAAAACTATGACAGAATCTATATATTACTTTGATCCAATGCACAAATTACATCAGGTAGGTAAGGTTTAAATAGATGTTCATTATTATACGAATATTGCAAAAATAAAATCTTTTTTTAAATAATTTAGGATGTGGTAAATAAAAACGAGAATCATATCCGCGAATCATATTCATATTATCATTTTATATATTATTTAAAAACAAATTTATTCACTGCTTATGGATTTATAAATTTACCATAAATAATTTTAACAAAATTATAAACAAAGCAAATTATGATTAAATAATAATTTCAACAATATTTTCACATAATTAATAATAAATAAATATTATATATAAGAAGGCATAACACTGTAAAATTTTATAAGAGTATAATAAATCTGCTGCTTCACTTCATACCTCAATAAAGAAAAATTTATTATTAGAATTGCACACTCAATAATAATAATTTAAAACAATATTCTTGCAGAGAATATAAAATGAATTTTGTATCTTTATTTTATATATTTTATATTTACAATTGTATATATCATTCTTATTGTTTTCCATTACATTTTGTTAATAATTACAAAAGAACTGTGGAAAATATATAATAGTAAAATTTATATACAACCTATAGTAAAAAAATTGCTTCTTCATTGGATATACAATTTATATTGTTTATATATGTATACATATATTTGTATTTCCTTTATTATTGATTATGTACTATTGCGAAGAAAATAATTCATTGAATTTTATAAATAAATTTTCAATTCAATTCTTTAAGGATTATGATAACTTTTTTTATGTAATATATAAGTGAAGATAGTATTTATAATTTATTTAACGATATCACTGAATTATACGCATTATTTCAGACACTTTCTATAATAATTTTATCTAAATATATTCGAATGCGTAGAAAGCCTAAATTAGTAACAAAATAAATAAGAAATGCCACACATGCAGTAGTTTTATGGTCATGGCCCATGACATGGGCCTTTTTTTATTTATTATTAGTATACTATACATACACAGATTATAATTTTGCAATAAAAAATATTGCACAAACAAATATTGCAATAAAATGTCTGGAAAACCTTTAAAGAGAGGTAGGCCTAGGCCCAAATCGGGCTATTGTGACATTGTGAGTGCCAACAGAAGATACAAATTATATTGCTTTTCTTTCTAAAATAAATAAGGCATTATCAGTTTTTGCTGAACATTGAACAAGTTACTAGATAGTTTACATTGATATTAGACAGCACCCACTATATAACTAACGACATTTAACCCGATTTATGCGTGTATAAGGCTTCAATTAACTAATAATATAATTTTAAACAAAAATTTTCAGCTAAATTATATACTATAATCTTATTACTAAAATGAATCTCCAAAAAGTAAATGATAATCGCTTATAAGTACAAGTTTTTTTAAATTTAAAACTCTGTTTGTAACTAAGATTATTCTTCTTTAAATTTTGAGGAAATCCTTTTAAATCTAATTTTAATAAATTAATTTCCTTTAAACGAATTTCATGTATATATCCTTTTTAAAATTTATTCAATTTTATGTACAAGTAAAAATTAAACATTTTATGAATATTCAAAAAATAAAAATTATTAAATTGTCATTTTGAAATTAAATGAAGAAATTATTTAAAAAGAGTTTAAGAGTTTTGTCTGGAAAATATTTATGTACAGAACATGTATGTATATATTTTATATTTTGTTTTTGTTAACTTAATCAAATAAAAATAATACGAAGATAAAAAGTTTAATTTATTTTAATCCATAATTCTTTACCAAATTCTTGAGGTAAACTTATATACAATTATCACAATATATATATATATACATAAGTAGCTATATATACAATCAACTCTTTTATACATTTTTTTACTTACTTATTTTGGATTACCAAAACAATTTGCCGCAAAAGTATTAAATGTCTCACATTAAATCTATTTAAATTAAATAAATACAAAATATCTGCAAAATCACATCACAAACACTTTTATGTAGGGTAAAAATATGAATAAATCTATCTCTAAATATAATACACACACATATATTATATTAATATAAATTCTTTAACATTAGAAATTAATTTAAAAGCCAAAATTACTTTTTCTCTTTATTTAGAGACTAAGGATTTACGGTTTTTATGTATAAATTACATAACATTATGTATATATGTGTATGTATTTTTTTTTATTTAATATACGATGATAATAAAAACAAATAATCATGATGTGTGAATAGCATTAAATCTATGCATTACATCAAATTATAATAATAATAAAATAATATTATAAAATAAAGAACAATAATAATAAAAGAAAATTCACATAATTAAAATAGCAGGTTTCTATGTCACTACCACCACCATATTTTAATTAATTATTATTGGTCTACTTATGTTTAAAAAGCCATTGTAGAATTTACTAAAATATATTATAATACCGTATACAAGTCTTGGGGAAAAATGAAAAAAAAAAAAACAAAGTTAAATAAAAGTTTTGTGTAGATTTTCAGTAAAGTTTTGAATTGGGTTATGTAATAAATTACAAAACTTTTTTGTGTTATGATATCATATTTATTACAAATAGAAGTAATAATAATTAATAAAATAAAAAGTTAAACATAATTCTATTAAGAATACATATAATTTCACGATTTTTTTTTGGAATTATGATATAGAACTGTTGTATTAGTTAGTTACCTACCTTGGTGTATTTAAAAATTATTTTTAGTATACGTAAGTAAGTCCGGAATTTTCGATTACTAAAAAGTCGAAAAAGGGTAATAGTTCCGAATATTTTTTGAACTTTACCAAGAACTTTCTAATGACAAGATTCAAAATTCAATATTTTAAATGGTCCGACAGATAAATAATATACTTAAAAGTGACTTAATGCAAAGTTCTGTAAGTAGAAGTATAGAAACAAAAATATTTTGGATAAAGGTGAAAGTCATAGCAATACCAAGATTATTCTTAAAATGTATAAGCAACATGGGCTAGATTTTGAAACAAGCAGCATGATTCTAGCTAACCTGAGCCCCTATATATTTACATATTGTCCAAATTGGAAAAATATGTATACATATGTCATTATACTACATCAGGACAAATATAGAGTACTTAAGTTATTAGCCAGATCGTTTGTTAAAAATAAGTTGGGTGGCAGTTTTGATAACTAAAATGATAATGAAAGATATAAGTTTAAATCATGTCGTATATAAAATTTCAATATAGATTTAGAAAATAAATTTTTTAGGAAAATTGAATAATAATAACATAATTAATAACTGTAACTAAGTTCCATCTGATATAATTTTTTTAATTACATCCTTTTTAAAATATAAAAAAGTAGTTGAAAGACTTGAAAATTTTGTTTTTGTTGTTGCTTTTTTCTAAAAATAACAAAAGCATAAAATCTATTTAAATAAAATTGTGAAGAAGAAAATATTTAAAATATCCTTTTCATTTTTTATATACTTAAAATTGTAATATCCATATTCATATAATAGATAGTAGGTATAATATTATACAACATGTTTAATGCATATGCATAATTAGGATATTGTTTATTTTTAGTTGCAGGCTATTGTATTCAATATAATTGATATCCTACCTTTGTTCTTAGTTCCTTAACAACATCTCCTGTATTACCTTGTTGGCATGCATACATTAAACTTGTACATCCTTGTGAAAGTCGTTTACTACCATCACTAATGTAATTACAATTTTTTTTTATATTTTCCTTTAAATTATAACCGGTGAATTTTTTGTTAGGTGAACTGATGATGTCTTTAGTTTCTGTTATATTTCTCTTATGTTTTTTATATTCAGAATGTTGGTTTGCTCCTGATGCAGTTTGTCGTATTTTCGTAATTTTTTCCTTTCTACTACCATTTAATTTATTATCTTTGCCATCATATACAACAATTGATTTTTCCAGTTGTTCACCTGTCGTTTGTACTGGACCTGATGATTGTATGCTGGCTAAAACAACAGAATAGCGAAAACATAACCAAATAAACTATAAAAAAAAAACTGAAGTAGGAATTTTACCCTTTTCTTTTAATTTTGTTGTTGTTTGAATTTTATTAGACGATTTCTTTGTTGATTTGACTGTCGATATTTGATTTTGGTTAATTTTCATATCACTATCTGTATTATTATTGATATGATTTTCTAATTTTGAATTATCCACATTATTTTCCATTTAATTATAATTATTATGTTATTGTTATTAGTTTTTTTTTATTATTTATTTTCAACCACAATTAAATTAGTAAATATTAAAAATTTTTAAGTACAGCATATTTTTTATTTCACAAAATAAATAATATTAATTTGGAAATCGGATCAAATCAGTTATTTTAAATATAAGTTAACTAGTTTTGTTAAATTAAATTTTGTTTGTAAATACAAATTATTTAATATAATTATTAATTAGACAATCGTAATTTGTCGGAAGATTTACGATAATTTATACTACTTTCTATAAATATAACTAAGTAGTATATAAAATTTTAAATATACTATTTCTTTTCTATATTAGCTTTATTTATTATCAGTTAACAAATTTCAAAAGAAATAATTTCTTACTACATATTATAATTATTTAAACGAAATTCATTAGGCTGCGGATTATCACCAATTTATTGTTCATTGCGTTTCATCAGTATAATATTCTATTATTTACATATAATATACATAAAGTCTTCACTATTAGAATATACCTAATCATAGATTATTATGTATATAACAATAATGTTTATTATCGCACATATTTTCATAGTAAAAACCATTAACAAACACTTTCAGGTGCTATTAGTTACATAAGTTTACGGGGTACTACAACAAAATGTACAAAATTTTCTTTTCCTTTATATAAGCACCAGATACTAGAATTCTAGAATCTGTTATATAAAAGTGAATCATAATTCATTATGATTATGAGATTTTGTTCTACATAAAGCTATGAACATTATATAAAAGCAGCATTTCCAAATTAATACTGTAAAAATATTATTTTTAAGTATAAGATAGAAGTTTGAATAAAAATGTTCAATAGAAATAAATTCTGTTTAAATTAATTATGACACGTTTTGATTAATTTTATTACGTAGTGGTAGTGTGTAAATGAGTAGGTGAGCTTAATGATTAATGCACTATATGCTGCACGAGTTTGTTAATTCATTTCCGGGTCGAGTCATGAGTCTAGAGTTCTAAGTTGACTATATCAGCTTTAAATCAGTAAGAAAATATACAGAAATGTAATTTTGAAAACTTGGCAATATGCTACATAGCCAAATCCATTTGCTGACAACAATTAACTTACTAAATAAAATTTAAATCTATATTCTAATTCATTTTTCCATCTATTAAAAATTTATTAGTAAACAGATTTTGTTCAATTTTAGTAAATTGTATTAATAGCAAAAATGTAGAATTCACTTTGAAATTGCTTTAAATGTACTTTTACTTATTTACTTAAACAACAAGAAAACAAAAAAAAAAAACTCAGAAAAATATAAAATTCTCTCAATAAACACTTTAAACTTATAGCTTTTTGTCTTGATGGCCTTTTTAAAGTTTATTGTGTGATGTTAGGATTTATTAGTGGTTGGTAAGGTGGCTCTTAATATATAAAGTTTAAATGCAGACAGGTAAAAGTACTTAATAATACACACATACACTTATATATATAATATTGTATTACTATATATATATATACATATACTCTCGACAATTGTTTTTGTTGTAAAAAGGCTTCCATAGAATACTTAAGCGCAAGGTATTAACACTTTAACAATGTTTTCTTTTTTTTTTATATATTTTATCGCGTTTTCCTTTCATACTCTCAACATTTTCAAAATCTTTTCATATATTTAAGTTTTCATCATGTTTTTTAAGTGATTTTATTTTTCACAATAAATAGAAGCTTTGTTTAAAAATGTATTTCCATATAAATTAGTTTTTTTTTATATTATTTGTTGGATTTTGCTTTCAGTATTAAAAAGGCTAAGATAATCTCCTAAGTGATAAAGAAAATGAAAATTGTTTACGAATTTTATTTTTATTACCATTTTTATTATGAGTTATTTAAAGTTTTTTTTTTTTTTTTTGTAATTTTTAAGTTTTGAAAATGAATTTTTAATAGAAATATCGTAAAAATATTTTAAAATGTTAATTGAATTTATTTTTCGAATATTACTACAATGAGTTACAGTTGTTGTTACATTAATTAGTTTCAGTTAATTCGTAGCTTAGCTTATCTTTACGTTAGAAAAAATTTAATTTTAAAAACTTTTTTGAAATATAATTTATTTAAAACTAAGAAATTGAAATTATTAATATTTTTAATTGTCAGACTCAAATTCGATTCTATAAAATGTTAAAAGTGATCATAATCATTTACATTTATACTATTTTCATTTTATATACATAAATATAAATATTGTCAATGCAATGTTTTACAATTGAAATTTTATGGGTTGAATCTTCAAAGAAAAATAAAATTTAAATGAAAATGAAATTTATTTTATTTCGGCAAATAATCAATATTAACAGCAACAACAAAAACTCTTAAAAAGAAAATATTAGAATGGGAAATTTAATTTTTTTTTTAAATATTATATGAAACCTCTAAAGCTTCAGAGCACAATTTTCTGACAGTTTTTCTCAGCAATTCTATATGTGTAAAAAGTAAATCTTTTTGCCAAAATTATTTCAATAATTTTCCCATTCGATTAAAATAAAATTTTAATTCTATATAATATTGAATGTTTATTTTCTATTTGGGAGCTCGTATTCGTATACATAAAGTATATTATGTTTGCTATTATGTTTTCGATTATGATTGCGTTGCCGGAAATGATTTTATATATTTCATATAAATTTCAATTGTAAATATTATTATATACTTTAATATGACTTAAACATGTAATTTTTTATAAGAGTTAAAAAAATTTAAATTTTATTTTATTTGAAAAATTGATTTATATCTTCTCCCATTTTACTATTAAAATTTAAAGTAAATAAATTTGTTTTAATTTTTCAAATATATAAGCAAATCCCATATATTATGCCTAATATTACAGGTTTGACATGAAAATATAAATTTACTGAAGTGGATTATAATATACTTAATGGCATCCAGTTTCAAAGTAAATTTTCACCTAAAGTTTTTCATTTATAATTATAATTACTTATTAAAAAAAATCCCCCACTACCATATTCATAACATTATAACTAAATAATATTTGTACAATAAATAAATCCTGATGCTAACATTAATCCAAAAATAAAATGACATTAACCACATGTAGTTTATCCTTGTTATATAAAGTTACATTTATTATTTTTTGCACAGAAATAAATAATTCTACGATATTTTAACACAAACATGGTAATTTACACTTTGTTGAAATATATGTGTTTTTTTTTTTAAACCCATTACCTATTTATAATATTTTTTAAATATAAAAAAAAATATTGCAACTAAAAAAGCATATAAAAAAAGCTAACAAACCACAACTTTTTTAACACAACACAATTTTTATTTTCCTGTTATGTACAAGCTTTGAAAAACACTTGTGACTATTTTGTTGTTGTTTTTTGAAAATATTTATGTATATCTATTCTATGCAATTGCAAACTGAAAATATTGAATTTACCAAACATATAAAAACAAAAAAGGATATTCTAAAAATAATAACTAAATGTTCTTTTTGTAAAATAATTTACACTTAAATTTAGTACATAATTTTTTTTAGTTCAAGGTGGATAACCTCGATACATAAATCACGTGTTAAAAAAACATTAACATTTTAATATTTTATATAAGTTTTTTTTTTTGTGGTTTTATTTTTACCATTGCAATTTAGCTATAAAAATTACCTACGTATAACAAAATTTTAATCTATTTTTAGTCAAATTTAATCCACCACCAAAAATTCAAAATAAATAACTTTAATAAAATTAAATAAGGTAAATTTTTATTACTTATATTGTAGAATAATATTCTTCTTTTGGCACCACAGCCCGATGTGGGCCTAAGACTACTTCTTAGATAATCCAATTTTGAGGTTTAGGTTAAGTGACGATATTTTTGACTTCTTTGTTATCAGTTAAATTTTTGAAAATTAATAAATAAAAACATCTATAAATGAGCAGTATAATTATTAAACTATGAAAATCCTCGACAAAATTTATTTACATATCTTACAAACACTTTTAATATTAATTTATTAGTAAACGTTTAGGTTGTAAATTTTTAAATTTCATATTTCAAGTTTAATAATTTCAATCCTCATAAATTTTGTTTTAAGTTCCAAGAACAGTAAAACATATATCTCTTAATAATCCCCGAGTTTATCAAAAGGAGATTTTCTTAAAAGAAAAATGTCCTTAAAGAAATTACCTGTATATCGTTTTTTGTAAATAACTCATAACTAATGCATATATGAAAATCTATAATACTTAAAGGAATTATACCTATATTTGAAATTGTTTTCTATGTTCTTCCTTTCCGTCTAATGATATTTAAATTATAAATATATTATTTAATATATTATTAATAAATTATTTAAATTTTGTATATAGTATTTTATTTTTAAAGAAACATTTATACAAATTAACGATTTTCATGATAGAGGGGTGTAGTTCGACGAAGAAGCAAATTATATTCTATGTCTCTCTGTCTACTAATTAGATTAACTTTAATAATTTTTTAATTTAAAATTTAGTTTTTCCATAGGAAAAGTTATGTTGTAAAAGTGTAAACTACTAACTAAGTTATCAATATTTTTTTTTATTAAACTTTTTTAAAATGTACTAAAAAAAGTGTGTATAATAAGAATATTAGTTAATATTCGATTCTTTTATTTCTAAAGTACAAAATGAACCAAAATAATACTAAATAAATATTAAAAAAAAAAAAAACAAGGACATCTAAATAAGTCTGTGACCTCGCCTTATTTTTATTCACTCTTAGATTATTTTTATTGAATTTTATTATATACTTTTTTTTTTTCAAATAAGATAAGCTGGTGATGATATCGTATTAAGCCAAAAATCACGCAATGTCACTTTATATTAATAAATGATTACACTTTTGAATATAATTTTATTTTTATTTGTGTTGATTATGACGTTAGCATGCTATCATATCACTTTTAAATTATTTGATTTGGTTTATTTGAAGTATATTTTCCCCCCACAACCAGCACCACACACACATACATTTTGATGTCAATGAAAATTGTTTGTTTTTCGCGGTTTAGTTTTATACATTTTGCAAAAAAAAAAGAAAAATACTTTAAAAAACAAAACAAACCACCTAATAAAAAATGTAAATATTTAATTTAAATTTATAATATTTCCAACATTAAAATTACGAAATTTAAGTATTTATATATACTATAAAAAAACTACTACTTATTTTATAATTTCTCCCTGCAGGTTGGATACGATATTAATGAAACTTGGTAAACTTTTGTAAAATTTATTAAGTATTAAATTTAGAAATCAGAAATTTTTCAGGTGTTTTAGTTTTTGTATAAAAGTGAGCTTTTTTTTTTTTTATTTATAAAGCATATATTAAATAATACACTTAAATTTCTATTATATTATGTAGAAGATATAACGTGAAATAAAAATTTCTATGGTATTGGTATATATAATAATTAGTGATGTATTTGTAAAATAGAAAAAAATATAAAAATGAATGTTACTATGGTAATAAAACCAAAACATTCCGAATTGTGATATAATACAAGAATAATATAAAAGGTATAGGTACTCTCTAAGGATATTTGTGCAAAGTCTTTCTGATGAAATCAAAAATCATGTAATACTATATTACATACATTTTCTTTTTAATCGAATCATTATATAACAAATTGAATTCAATTTTTTTTTTTATATAAATAAAATATTTATTAAACTTTATCATTTTACTGAATGAATGTAATATTTTTATTCTGTTACAAATTTTTAGTTAGTTTATTGAATGAAATCGTGACTTGGTATTAATTTAAATTGAATTTTAAGTACATATATATTTTTAGGGTGAATATATAGGAGGAAATTATATCCAATTTTATTTTTAATGAGAAAAAAAATGTTTTTTTTTTTTTTGTAATAAAATTTTTGGTAATTATTTTATGAAGAAATTTGTTATTTAATTTGATAAATTTTTATGGTATTTAGGTTACATTATATGTAATTTCGATTCTATTAATTAGTTATTAAGTTTCAATAAATGGAAATAGAAATATTTAAAAGATTTTTATATTATGATAGATCTTTAAATTCTAGTTAAATCGAAACTAATGATAAATTTAATAAATTTAATAGAGCATATAATAAAATTTAGTTAAAATTGTATTTTACAAAGTGTCAATTTAATTATTAAAAGTTAAATATTAAATATTTATTTATTTGAAAATATTTTTCTTAAATTATGCAAAAAGCAGTTTAATTTTATTCATTTAAATTTTCAAATAAAATTTCAAAGAATTCAACGAGTTAAATCTGCGACTTTTTGTGAACAAAATAATCAATGTTACATTATGGTTTTTTTTTGAATAACTAAACAAGCTAATTAATTTTCTAACCCAAACATTTTGTTGTAAAAAAATCTACAAAATAAAATTATATTTAAAATTAACACATTTATATTTTGTATAATATTTTATTTACCCTAAATAATGATTTTAATTTAATTTTATACCTAGAGAAAGTAAAATTATTCAGAAATTTACCAACACTATTACAAAAACGTATATAGAATTGAAAGAAAATAGACGATTAAAAGTTGACCAAAAAATTCCTTTCGCTGACCCCAAAAAAAAATGAATATTTTGGTTTAATGAAATCATGCAATTTATTCCTTGAAATAGAAATTTGAAATTTGTGAGGTCATCTGATAAGTGAATTTTAACTTTATTACAACTGAAAATAATGAACACAAAATATACTTAATATATGTAGTTCAATGGTAAATGATATAAATCAAAGTTTCTTTTTCTGTTCGGTTCTATATGTACTATATATAATAACCTAAAATGACTCTCGATTAATTCTTAATAGGTTTTATAAAACTTACAATGTTTTATGGGAAATATGGAATGGGTGTTAGTTTTTTTTCCCATAAAATAATGTATGTATAATAAGTATAATAACGATTGAAGATGAAATTGGAAAATTGAAAAAGTTTTTGAATAATTTTCTTCTTCAATTTACTTCAATTTAATTTATATTTAATTAATACTTTGGAATATTTTTACGATTTATATAGAGTTTGTTTGGGCAAAACAATATTTTTTACAAAAATCATCATTTATTTGGTTTATAGTTGAATAATCAAGTATAGTACTTTAAAAAATATTTTTCAATAATAATCAACTAAATAATGGAAAATGAATTTCGATGAAAACAATTATTAAAGTTTAAGTTTCGTACAATAACTTTTTTTTATAATATAAAATCGATTTTATTATAAAATAATTTAAATTCTATTTCATTATTTTATCGATTCAAAAACAAAAAAAAAAACACTTTTAAATTGGAACATTTCCCTCAGTGAAATTTTCACACATTATTTATATTTATATTATTTATATTTCAGATTCCTTATATGAAATGGTTTTATGTTGATGGTATATAATAGTATAAACATATACCCAAATAATTTATTGACAAACATAACAACATAAATCTGGCTATGATGATAATGAGATTAAATTTGTAAAATAATAATTTTTCAATAGAAATTATATAGTAAAATTATTATGAATTAAAACTAATTTTTAGGTGATTACTAAGTTAAGTTCAAAATAAATTATAATATTATAATAATTAATTTAAGTCTTAAAATGTAATTTTATGATAATTTTCCATTTTGATGTTTTATAAATAATTATTTATTCAAATTTAAATAATTATATAATCCAATTATAATATAGAAAATTAAAACAAATATGTTAAAAAAATATGTTAAAAAAAAATGTAGTTTAAATTGTTTAAATTAACGAAATTGGATATTATAATAGAATCAATATTTGTTCTAAATTTTATATAATTTCATAAGAAATTGAAATCATGTTTAACTTTTCTGACATATATGGGTTAAAAAGCGCAATTTTAATTTATAAAAACTATTATACCCGAACCCGACTATGTACATTATAGCAAATATATGAACATACTCTAATTAATATTGTTTATTTTAAATTTGTGTATTTACAAAAAAAAAAAAACAATATTAAATCTAATTGTTCAAAGATTGGATTATTTAGTTCATTTAAAAGAAAAACTTTTTAGAATGAAAATTCAAAGTTTTACAAAATATTGTTGCAAAAACTATAAAAACAACGCACAATCTTATTATAAATATATGTATTAACTATAGCTAATACATACATAATGTTTTTTATTTGAAATATATTCATAAAGTTCCTTTAAAAATACCACAACCCACAACAAAATATCATGCAATGCTTAACATTTTAAATATTTACAGACATTTAATTTAAAAATTTTTATTTTTATGCTCTGGTGTTTATTAAAATATGGAAAAACTGCAAACTATTTCATGTTCGTTAGCGTTAGCATTATTTACCCACAGGAGGAGCAAGGAAAAAACCTTATAAGAATATACAAACAGGAGTAAAATTGAAAAAGAAACAAAAAAAAAATGCGGGACAATAAACAGCTGGATAACAACTATGGTCGTTGATGAAAATTTTTAATGTTAAAGGACATCAGTTTCATTTTTTTTTTTTTTGCCATAGTTTGTTTCTGATGTACGCAAAACTATATAGAAAAGAATTTTTATTTGTATGTATAAATCTTTTCAGATTATGCAGCAAATTTAAATTTTTTCTTAAATATAAATTAAATTTTCCATTTCAACACTATACTGTATATAGTTTCTTTTTTCTTTTTTTGAACTTGGTAAATTTTTGACAGAACCAAAAATTTGAAAGAATACAAAATAAAAATATCTCGTCCTTTATTTATATACTCGTATATATGTATATAAAAAAAATATTTCTGTAATATTTTGTTGTTGTGTTGTTAAACAAACAAATTTATTTTTGATTTATATTTGAGATTTTTGTTATTTTTTTTTTTGTTGGTATTTAGGTCAACAGATAATTTTGCTCAAAGTTGTATGCAGGATAACTTTGTATAAGATGCAATATTTTCTGTTTTCTTTTTTTTTTTTTGATTTAATACAATTTGTGTTGAAGGATAACAGTTTGTTATTTTTAATCTTCAATTTTTCAAAGAACATTTTTGTATTTTAGATAGAAAAATATTTTCGAACAATATTTTCACGAAATTTTTTTGTTAAACTAATATTTTTGTTTGCAGGCACACAATGTAAGTATATTTCAAATAATATATAAAGTAACCAAAATGTGTTAGAAAAATCATATAACTATGATTTATTTCACCTTCTGATAAAAGAAAAATTGCGAAATAACATTTTATAATTTTCTTCAAAAAAATATTTTATGTAGTCTATTTTTGAAATATTCAAGGCTAGTTTTTCTATTTATCACAAAATTCTTCAATTTGAAGTATAGATAGATTATTTTTTTTTAATTTCAAAATTAGTTAATATTAAATTTATTTTTAATCATGAAATTTGATATAAAACGAAACATGACCAATTCAAAAATTCTTTTATAGCAATTGAAAAAAAAAAATAATAATCATTAAAAAAAGTAAAATAAACTAAAATTTCTTTTTTTTTTCCCACTTGAATGTTTTGTTGTTGTTTAAACTTTCTATGATAAAATTTCCTACTCAATGGGAATAAAAATAGTTTAATTCAGTCGTGGACTGCAGCAGTTCAGTCGAAAATTCATCCAGAAGAAGAAGAAGAAGAAGCAGAAAAAAATGCTCCTAATAAATAATTTAAAAACTTTTTATAAGATGAAAAAAAAAAAAAATGGAAAAAAATTAACTTTTTCTTTTTTTTTTTTTTTCTTCTTTTATTTCTTTATAATTTTGTTTAAAAATTTTTTTTTTTATAAAAGTATAATTTTCCGTTCCCTTTTCAACATTTTCACTACTATGAGATGATAAAACTTTTTCTTAAAATTCTATCTATACAAAACATTTTGGCCAAAAACAAACGTAAAACTAATTTTTTGCAAGGATATAGCTCACATAAAGTTTATCTCCGAAATAAAAAAAAAAAAAAGAAAAACAACTAAAATTTGATTGGAAAAATTTTAACTTTTCTTTAATTTTATTTCCTAAAAATTATTTACTTCATTTAATTTATAATGGTTTCATTTTTTTTTTTTTTGTGTATCTAATTGTTATATCAATGTTTTCATATTTAATTTTTATGCAATTTTTCTATTTAATATAAATTTATAAAAAAAAAAAAAAAATTAAATGTTTAAATCGAATTTAAAAGGAAAAGAAATCCGAATTTTGTTTGTACATATTTTTTTTTTTGTATCAAAACTTTTTTTTTTGTATAAAGTCTTTATAAATATATAAAACACTTGAAAGTTCGATAACTTTTTACTGCAGTTATATTACTTTGTGAAAAATAATGTAAAGCGAAAAAATATAAAAATTAAAAATGAATTCTATTCCATTCCATCTCTGCATAAAAGTTTTTTTTTTTAAACAAAAAAAAAAAAAAGAAGTTTCTTAAGTGTTCTTACCTATAGAGAAATTAAGCTTTATTAATAATATAAAGTTAAAGTAAGAAAATATTACCAATTAAAATTAATTTTCATATATAGTTTTACCATTGAAATATCTTAATTATTTTTTTATTTGATATAATTATGTAATATTAAATAATTTAAAATAAATTATGATTATCAATAATTAATTATATATTTTTGAAGAATATTTAAAATTATAGTATTTACAAAATTGGTTTTCTATTAATAATAAGGTTCAATAAAAAAATATTTTAAGACTTTGAGTAGAATTTCAAAACATTGTAAAATTTAATAAATTTACACATTTAAATAACTTCCTTGTACATATATTTATACATTTTATAATTTATTTATATTTAAAAATTTCGTATCATGAAAGTTTGAATAATTTAATTGTAAAAATATGATGTCAATATAAATCGTTTTACGAGAAGGTAGAAAAATCATCAAATTTAATTAAGTTAAAAGGAAATATCAAAAACTTTCTGCTATAACTAAACTAGCTAAAATATGATCATGTTATCATAACTCCCCTAAATATGAAATTTAAAAGTTTTTTTAAAAAAATAATACAATAATATTAATTTTGTTACTTTTAATAAAGTTTATTTGGTCAAGTGTAATTTACTATAAAATCATTAATTATTTTATAATGATAATGCATACTTCTAAACGACAAATAAAAATATTATATTTAGAAATTATTATTAACATACCTTGAATAAATCTGTATAGTTCCAATTTCTTTAATTTTGTACAGAAAGTTAAAAAAAAAACAAAGAGTTTAACCAAAGTAATAATATTTATTTCGTTTACATTATTTTTTTAAGTTCTTATTTGAACCACTTTTCGTTGAAAACTGAAAATTTTCTTAGAAGTTTTTGCAAAAAATAAATAAATCACATATATAATATATTTCAAACTTTCGTATTATACTTATAAACCCCAATAAACCCAGTCAAGTTATTCTGTCATTGAAAATCGCCGTGGACACGAAAAAATAATTTCCATTTATGTACATAACACATAATAAGTATAATACACGGGCATTTCCATTCAAGAAAAGATTTTCTTAAACAATTTTCCTATTTTCAATTTTTCTATTTTCAAATATATTTTTATAAAAAAAAATTGTTAGGAATATATTGCTGAAGGGTATAGGGATATAATTTCGTGGAATGTAAATTTAATTAAAAAAAGGAAATTTTACTATGTATTGCATGTATCGCGCGCGTGCTCTTCGCAAATTTTTTTTTAGTGGTCAGCAGGTTATAATAAGTAATATTATTATTAGTTTTTTTTTCGGTCATCATATGTTTTTGCAAAAGTTTTCAACATTAATTTCATTTGAAAATTTGTGTATTATATTTATAATTATATACACATGTATGTATAAATTATTTATGTAAAATTAGGTTGAATATTGGTTTTTCGCTTAGGTGAAATGCAGATTATAAAATTTATTTATATACATTATATTATTGAGACTACGCTAATAGGATAATATGCAAAAACCAAACTACAAAAAAAATTTTAATTTATTTTTTATACGTAATATATTTTTTTTATTGATAGAATTTGTTGTTAAGGATATAGGAGACAAATGTATATTTATTTAATAGGAAAATTCTAATTGCATTATTTATTATTGCATAATTATAAATTGTAATTTTTGAAATTTGATTCTGTATTTTTATAAATATTAATAAGAAAGTTTAAAATATTAACATAATAATTTAAATATACATATGCGTATATAGCAATAATTATTAATTGTATAAAGAAGAAATAAGTTGTCTAGAAATTGCCACAATTTTTCTATAGATTTGACAAACATAATATCGTATTTTATGTCTCTGAAGTGACACATTAATATCAAAACAATGTCTCAGTTGGATATCCAAAACCCGGTATTATAAAAATGTATTTCACTATACAGTAGCTCACGGTATAGCTTATCCATAAGATATAATGTAATGCTTTAGCAAGGACTATTTAAAATATCCAACTATGATTAATTAAAATGCTCGTAAAATAACTTTAATAATTTAAAAAAATTAAACCACAAAAAAAAAAAAAACAAATTTAAAATTTATTTTTATATTTATATTAATTATAAAATTTTTATAATTGTCCACCATAATTATTTATTTAGTGTAAATAGTAGAAAAACCGTTGTGTGAATTTAATTTCTAAATAATAAAATATGTGGTCATATACTTCCGCTGTATGTGAATAAATATATAATTGGTATTTGCCCACTGGTGGTATAAATAAATTTAGAAAAATAATATTAAAATTTTACGTGTTGTTGCACAACGCATAACATCAAAATATTTATTATATTTTGAATGAGGATAAAATTAAATCTTTTACAATACAAATATTATTTCCCCATTTAAATAATTTACATAAAAAAATATTAATTATAAATTAATTAAAGAAAATAAGCTGTTTTTTTTTTGTTAAATTTTACTTTGAAATTTGTTTATTTTAATAATTATTCTAAAATTAGATTTTATTGTATAAACTATAGAATCCTTTCCCGCATACGTGTACATCCTGTACTCTATTCTACTGCTTTCATCAGTTATATACATATATATCTGGAACGATAATGTATATAAATGCAAAGCAAAATTTATATATGTCCACATTTCTTTTTTGTCATTATTTTTATAATATTTTGTCCGTGCAGACCAATTGTTGACCCAGTTTTGATTGACCTTTTTGTATAGTTTTTTTGATTAATAATATTTAAAATAAAAGTTTTTGTTTTTTTCCTATTTTTCGCGAAATTTCATTTTTTCAAAGTACATACATATATATATACAAAATAAATATGGTCACTTTTGTAGGTTATGTAATTCATGGTCAAAGAAAAAAGCGAAAAAATTAATAAAAAGAAAAAACTTTTATAAATGATGGAAATTTTATGATGGCGGACGGATGTTAACACCCTAATGTAAATTTTTATAATTATTGTAATTTTTCATATTGCAGATAAAAATATGATTATTTTATTTATAATGTACGTACAAAATTATGTTAATATTGGAATATTTTGATTAGTATATACCTATAATTGTGTACTCCTATATTTTTTCAATAAATAATGACTTGTAGGATTGACGATATTATTATTTGTAGAACAAGCTAAATTATTATGAAATTCAAATTTTAGGGATTAAGTTTTATTAAAAAAAATATAAGTAATTAGTTTGTCTCATATAATATTTATTAATTGTAATAGTTATTACATTAACAAATATGGGTTAATTGAATCTTAATGCTTATCAGATTAAATAAAATATAATATAATTCAAGGTAAACAAAATATAAACAAGTAATTTGCACGCAAAAATATACTAACTACATAAAAATATTATATTTTGTAATTGTTATACATAATTTAATTTTAAAAACTTTTGTTATCATACATTAAATTGCATATTTTTAGATATATGTAGATTAACATAGATTATGAAGTATAAGACTCCGTATTCTGTAAAAAGTAAAGCATTATTCTAAGAAACATATTATTATATATAATTAGGAAACAAATGAAAAATAGTTAATTATGTATAGTAACTATATATTCTTTATGGTAACTATAGTCCTGTGACTATACTTATACAATAAATGTACAATGGTTATCCTTCATCTCGAAGACATTAATAAAACTATAGTATAAAAGAGTCGTATGCGAGCTGGCGGGCTACCGCGTAAAAAATTCGCATCTGAAATTAGTTTTGCCATATACTATTTCGTATTTTGGCATAATTTTTCAATATTTTGGCATAATTTGTCAATCTTTTGGCATAATTTATTTAAATATAAAAATTAATCAAATTTAAATGATCAAAGTAAAATAAAATGAATGAAATGAATAAAGCAATATTGAAAAATATTTACAATTTACTTTACGGATTTTTATTTTAATCATATCATAAATAATAAATAATCTTTCCTTACAAAACACATAGTTATGTAACAATAATTAATAAATTAATAAGGCAATAACCAAAAGAATCAATTTAAAAATTCGACATGTTAATTTCATGGCCATTAATCAACAAATTTTATTAACATAATATTACAGACATTAATTAGGTATAACTAAATTTACAATTGACCATTTTTATTTGACTATGTAAATAAATATTTACACATTTTTCAATTTCAATTATTATCGCACTAGGCGGTAGGGGGCCTGATAGAAATTCGCACATTGATTAAATGGTTAAAAAATTGGTAGTTCATTAAAAATTACAAAAAAAAATTAAACTAAATTTTGAAATTATAAAATTTTATTCATGGTTTTTTTGTTTCTGTAAAAACAAATTTCATTTTTTTAAATATTTATAAATAAAATTGAACAATTTACAATAATATATTATTATTTATATTTAGATTCCTTTTACATAATTATCAATTTGACAACTTCTTCCAATTAAAAATTCAACATAATTGAATGTCGTTTAGAAATCTGATTTATATAAAAGTTAAAAGATTAACATTTTATACAAGTTGCAATGAAAATAAGCGATTTACATAATTTTGTTTGTTTTTATTTTAATATATTATTTTATAATTAATTATTAATTTATAAAGTCAAGTGTGAAGTTATATCAATAATTTTGACAACTTAAATAAAAAAATAAAAATTTGAAAACTTGAACCAAAAAAAAAAAAAAAAAAAAGAAGAAAAATACGAATAAAAAAAAATCTTTTTAATTTCATATAAATTTCATATTTATAAATTTTGAATTTCGTAATCCAATTAATAATTATATGTGTATTAATTCCCCGATATACTATATAAGAAATACTAATAATTTTTGAAAAATAAACACTAAAAAAATTTTATTTTTTCAATTTTAGCAGCACTTCAAATTATTTCGAATACGGGAATGTCGTTTTATAAAGGATACTTTTTTTTTTTTTTACTAATTTTCTTTTCTTTTTTTTAATTTAACCGAAATTATTTTTCCAAGAAAATCAACAATTTTTAAAATTGTGTTGAATGCTAAACCAAAAAAAAAAAAAAAAAAAAAACCAAAAATTTTCAAAAAAAAAAAAGAATTATCAGCTGTTATTATTTTGGATTTCGTAAATCTTTGACTGGTTGTGATTTTGATTTAGTTCTCGATTTCTTTGTTCGTTTTCTTGTTGTATCTAATGGTGCTGATACACCAACACCACTAATTCTTGGTTTACGGCGACGTCTTGGAGTTGCTGCTGGTGTTTGAATATTTGACCGACGTCCAGTACTTTTCACTAAATCAGAACCGCCACTTATTCGACGTGACGAAGTTGGATTTTTTTTTAATAATTTTGTATTTCCTTTCAATTTTAATTTATTACTAATTGTTTTTGGATTTCTCTTTTTTAAATTTGATACCAATGATAATGGTGATCTTGCTGCTGATGATGTTTTAAGATGATTATTGTGTTGTAATAATGTTGTATTTGGTATTTTATCATTTTGACTAGTAAATGCAGATTGAATTTGTTGTGGAAATATATTATTATTATCTTTAATTATTGACTCATATTTATTTGCTGATGTTATACCTTTATCATTATGCAATGTAGCTTCATTTATATTTTTAAATACTTCATCAATATTTTTATTTAAATATTCTAAATATGATAATGATGATGAACATGTATTACATGTTTTTTTAGATGAATTTGATTTAATAAATGCTTCTAAATATAAAAAATTTTTCGCCATATTACCACAATTTAAACATTGAACTGTTTTAACATTATCATTATTATTATTTTGATTATTATTTAAATTATTATTTGTTGTTACTATATTTGATCCTACATTTAAATATTTTGTAACTTTAGTTTTACTATTTATAATTTTCTTTTTATTTAATGGATTTATTGTATTATTATTACCAAAATCAATTGATGAATTATTTGGTACACGATCATGTATTTTATTATTATCATTTGTATTCATAATTGTTGTTGGGTTTTTAATATTTTTTGTTAATTTATTAGTTGGATATTTATTTATTAATTTGGTCGATATTACTTGATCACCAATAATTGGAGGATAATTTTTCATAATTTCAATATTTTTTTAGGAAAAATAATTTTTTTTTTTTTTAATTTTATTCACAAAAAATTTAATATAAAAAAAATAGAAAACTCGTACAACAAAATTTATGTGAAAATTTTTTATGATAAACTAATGAGTAAATTTTTTTTATTAAATAATTTAGTTGACGTTAATTTTAATAAAATAAAAAATTATAACATAAAATTTATAGATTGCTTATAAAATTAAAAAATTTGATTTATAATGTTTTATTTTAACAAAGTTGTAGAAATTACGTAGAGTGTTATATTTTTTTTTTGTCTTTTATGTTTATATAAATTACGTTAAAGGATAATGTGATATTATGATGATTATTTTTAATATTAAATAATTGAATTTGAAAAGATATTTGAATAATTTGTAAATTTATTTATTAATTAATGTTAATTTCAAAAATTTACTATCTTTATATTAGTTTACATATACATATGTATAATCATGATCTTATATTTCATAATTATAACTTAAAAATTAAATTTTCTTAATTTAAAAAGCACCATTTTGCTTCGCATCTTAAGAATCACCAGAAAGCATGAAGATCTTTAAAATGGCCGCGCTTAAATTGAATTCCAAGAGAGAAAAAAAATTAGAGTCCGCCTATTTAAGAATGGTTTCCAAATTCTAAGAATATACTTCGATTTAAAGAAACAACAACAAATTAATGATGGCCGCTCATATCGATATTTAAAATGCAAAAAAAAAAAAAAACTTAATCCCGCCCACTATTTATATTATCATTACAGAGAATTTAAGTTAAATTGTCAGTCGTCGTAGTGCAAAATGTTGCATGTGATTTTTTTCTGGTTTTTTTTTGTAATAATTTTTATAAGTGTACAATAACTTTAAGTGTTTTGTTTAATTTGTTTGGTAAGTTTAATAATTTTTTAACTTTTATTTATAATTAATGGAACTTTAATGGAACATCATATAAATTATAAAACCCAACCGCTTTATTTATCATTTAAAATTCTATCATAGAAAAAAACCATTTTCTATAGAACGATATAATAAAAGCTAGTACTAAACATAAGTCGGAATAATTTTAAAAAAACTATACTTCATCAGAATTGGATATATATGTTCATTACACAAATCCGTATTCTGCTCCAAAATTCGTATTCTGCGTATACCGTTTAACCATTTCCGTCATAATATTTCTATAATATATGGTTTTACTCTTTTTCTCATCATTTTGTTTGGTTTAATAATATTATTTGAACTTCTTGTTCACTTTCCATCATCAACAAAGATATGAAAGTGAATAAGATGACATGATATAAAATTGTTTACACTTTTAACCATGTTTTTAATCCTATTAAATCTTTTGTGAAAACTCTTTACAAAATAAAAAGTCCTGTAAATATTTTGCCTTTTTTTGTTTTTTAAACAATGATCAAAGGGTGTCATAAAATAATATAATAGAAAAAAAAATATTGTCACTATTTTATGATCCTTTCAAAAAAAAATATATATATATACATAAAAAAGGACAAAATAAAATATCAGCCTTAGAAGGCAAAGAAAATAATTGTACAATAAAAGGATATTAAAGAAAAATACATTCGATAATTATAATTTAAATTAAAGGTTTGTTTGTCTTATTTTTTTTTTATTTGTTATTTACTTTAAATTCCAATTACAAAATATCAGTAGGACAACTAAATTGTAATAATTTTTTTTTGTATATACATACATCCAAAGTAAATTATTTATTTTATTCATATATAGATAAGGAGTTATCCCTCCGTAAGAAGTAATTCTTACAAATGGGAGATGATGCGGGGCCAAAACACAAATCTGATAACCGGTTAGATTTTATCGAAGATTATGTAATGAGAGTGTTACAAATAAAGAAAGATAAATGGACAAAAATGATAACAACCGAAGAATTAAGGGTAATTGCAATCTTAATATTTTCATTGTTATATATAATCGTGTTTAATTATACATTTGACAAAAAAAAATATTCCTTGTTGAAGAATCATTAATTAATTTATTATGTAATTCGAAATTCATTATACATTTAATTCCAAAATTAATTTTTACTTATAATTATTTGGAGTATAATTTTATCAAATGATTGTAATTTCATTTTCTATTATATATTTTTTATTTTGTTTATCAAATTTCAATTTTTTTAAACTTTTATTTTTAATTTCTAAAAATAAATGAACGCATAAATCTTCATGAATATTCATTTCCAATCCAATTTATTAGTAATTTTTGTTAATAAACTAAAGCTAGTTACATATATATACACGTTTTTTTTTTTGCTCATAAAAATATCTAATATTGATTTATTTCACTACATGAAATATGAAATATGATACAAAAAATATAAAGAATTTTTATTGTTGTAATATTTATACCACACAAACAAACAATATATGAGGTATAATAGCTTTTTTAATTGAACCTGTGGTGTTAAACTATAAAAAACCGCAATAGCCGCAAAATTTAATAATAATAAAAAAAGAATAGAAATTAAATTAAATATTATATTAAACCCATAAATTTATTAACACCATTTTTTATTAAATATTATTTTTTGAATAAATTAAAATAAAATTGGTAGACAAAAATTTTACATTTTTTTTTTTATAAGTAAATGCAAATGAATGAATCTGAATAAAAAATTATATTATATAATATTATTTGACTTTTATGCATAATCCGAAGATGATGCCCGTTCAATTAGATTTTATTTTATTACCAATCACCCAGAAGGCAATAAGCTTTTTTTGGTACATGGTATACAAGTAATTAAATAACTGACAAGGCAAAACGTTCCCCAAATATATATTGAGATTAATATTATAGGATTATTTACTAATAAACGTCTTTATTATAGTATTTTCTATTATATAACTTACATTATATATTCTACTGAAAGATAAACAAGATAATTTAATTTGAAAATATAAAAAAAAATATGATAAATCAAACCGGGATTTGTCAAAAGCACATTTCCTTAGTTTTCTTGCATTGTAAATATATTTTCTAAAACTCTTGGTGAAATATTTTTCCAAGGACATATGTGATGTGTGAAATCATTATCAAAGCTTTTACAGAACTACTAAACGATGCTGTTGCACCCTGTACTATTTTTAATCTCGGTCGTACAACATAAAATTAGACAACTTACATTTACATATATGTATATATTTCTAGGAATATTTGTATATCAAAATGTTTCACAAAAAAAATATAAAAATAGAATTTTTAATACATTATTATATATAATTTTGAATTTATCCTTTGAAATTCTAATGTTATCATAATTTATATTTAAGGAAGTAGTGACTGAGTTTCTTGATGATCCAAAACGTGAAAGATTAATGTTTTATTTAAATTCAGGTGGTTCACTAACACCTTGTGCAGAATTTCCACATAAATTAAAAACTAAACTTACTTATATTGCTCGCACAACAGTTCCATCACATTTAGCAACAACTGATGATATTCTAAATGTAAATATATAAATATATACGAAAAAAATTATTGGTTTTCTTCGGAAATATGGAATAAATAATATTCTTTTTTAGGAATGTATTATTGGTGATTTATTAGGAAATACAATGGAAACATTTTCATCAGTAATAGATAATGTATTTATACCAATATTACAAAGTCCGGACAATCAAGAAGGTTGGACACAAATTATGGCCAAAGATATGCGTCAAGAATGTCAAAGTTTACGAAATTATATTGCCCAAATGCAAGGTCAAATGATTAATAAAACAATATTAAATTTACCAATATGTATTGATGAAGTTATGGCAATATCACCAAAAATAGCTGCAGGGTAAATTATTTTATTTTATAAAGTTATTAAAAAATAATAATATTTTATACCAATTATATGTATACACATATATAGTGATACATCAGTTTTGTCAACTAGAAATAAAGATTCTTTAGAAGGAATTGTTGTTAAATGGTTTGATTCAGTTATTGAATTAATACAAATTAGAGCGGCTGATAAAGTATTTAAAAACGATAAATATCCATTACCAGAAAATTTATTTAGTTATTGGAAAACGCGGCTAGAAAATTTAGAAGATTTAACTCAACAATTGGGCACAGCACAAATTAAAACAATTGGTTATGTTCTTGAAAGTATTGATTCAGTTTTTGTAAGGCAATTTAAAAATATGGTTCACGATATATTAAAAGCATTAGCTGAAGCTAGAGATGTAAATGCTAATTTAACTCCATTGGTATGTAAAATTTGTTGATTATATAATTTATATTTTCAATTTGGTTATCTGTTTTAAAAAAAAAAAAAAAAATTATTTTGAATTAATTTTAGAAAAAGTTCTTAGATAAATTTGAGGGTACTGCATTAGAAGATAACCGTAAAAATATAAGACCACTTTTATTAATTGTTACTTTAGTTTGGTCAAATTCAAAATATTTTTCAACTACTGATAATATGTCATTATTATTTATTTTGGTTAATAATTCATTACTTGACTGTGCATCACGACATTTAGAAGCAGATACAATATTTCAAGGTGAAATAGATGAAGCTTATAATAAAACGAATTTAGTAATTGATATTTGTAATCACTATAGGTAATAATAATAATAAAATAAAATAATATTTTCAATTTCAATAATTTCACTTAAATTATATATTTTAATAAATAGGCAAACTTATGAAGATATAAGACAAAATTTAAGTAGCTATAAATCATTAACAAATAAACAAGCACAAGATTGGACATGGAAACCAAAAACAATATTTGGTCATATGGATGAATATGTTGAACGGGTACATGAATTACAAGAAATGTTTGAGACTGGAATTGATTTTATAAAATTAGAAAAAGTTAATTTTGGTGCATTTAAAGGACGTCATATATCAACAGCCATAGAAAAAATTTATGAAGAATTTAATAATGTTTATCATGAATGGGATAATATACAATTTAATCCAGTTGATTTAGATCCAAATGATAAAAGTTTTATTAGAACTGCAAATAAATATAGAGCTAAAATTGATATATTAGAGAGAAGATTAGCATTTCAATTTGAAAAAGCACTTGAGGATTCACATGAATTAAGTTTATCTATATATTTAATTGAATTATTAGGTCCTTTATTACATCGACCAATTATTAAACAACAAACATATTCATATATTGTTGATATAATACATAAATTTGCTAATGAACTTGATACAATTAAATTATTATATGATGAAGTTTTTGCAATATTTAAAGCCAAAGGTGTTAAGGTAAACAAATACTATATATAATTATTTATAAGAAATTAACTTATTTTAATTTAAAAATAATTTTAGGGTATTCCGGTTGATAAAAATTTAACTCCTATTACTGGTACTCTAATGTGGATAGGAGAAGCTAGAAATCGTATTGAGTGGCCATACAAAGAATTTCCACTTATGGAATTTCCGTAATATATTTTTTTTTTTTCTAAATTTTAAAAGTTAAATAAAATAATTTATTTAATTTTGTTTTTTGTATATTTATTTATAGTGATCTATTTAAAAATGAACTTGGTGAAGATGTACTGAAACGTTACCATGAGATGATGACTTTTTTATCTAATTTTGAATCATTAATTATGAAAATATGGAAAAATCAATGTTTAAAAGATATTGCTAATGGAATGAAAAAGTCACTTTTAAGAATGGAAAATAATCGATTATTCGTTAATTTTGATAATGAAGTTAATAAAATATAAATTTAAATTTATGAGAATTGCAAAATTTAAGTATAAACTATTTTTGAAAATCTTATTTTTCAAATTTTATTACATATAAATTAAACTTTAGTAGGACTTATATAAATTATATTGTCGTATTGTCGTATAAACCGAATTTTGTACAATTTTGTCGGTTAAGTTTTGCAATTACAGTCTATGTTACATTGGTTCCAAATTAAATATTTAATATAATTCTTTAATAGCTCAAAATTGCCCTAAAAGATATTAAAAATCTTAAATTAATGGATTTACGAATTCCAAGTAAATTAGCTGCATTTTTTGAAAGAGAAGAAGAACTTTGGGTGAATTAATTGTTATTTTATTAAAAGTATAAATACTTAATTTGATAGAAAAATTTTCAATAATTTTTTTTAGGTTGCATTAATAAAATGTATGAGAATAGCTGAGTGGTATAATGATATATATGATAGATCAGAACCATGTGAATTAGATTTAATTATTGGTGAAATGGAAAATATTAATAATATGTTAAGAGCATCTTTATCTACAGTTACATATAATTCTTTTGGTATTTATGAAAATTGATTTAATATTGAAATGAAATTTTTTTTTTATATAGTTAATTTATTAATATTTAGAACAATCTTATATCGATGATTGTTATGATACAATTCATAATATTCATAGACGTCTAGTACGTACACAATTAAATTTAGATTTAATACGTAAACATATTCGATCATGGGGTGATATACCATTATATGAAAGAAAAAATTGTGATGATAAAGAATTATTATATGTTGAAGATCGTATGGGCATTATGGAAAAAAGATATATGAAATGCATTGAGACAAAAAATTTAATCAATATATTTGTTAATTTAAATTTTAAATTATTTTTTAATTTGCCCGAAGTAACAGATTGGTTAGCAAATGTAGGTGAAGAAGATGATTCAACAAGACCATTTGAAAGTGTTACAGCAGCAACACAAGTTTTAGTAACACCAAAACAAGTAAAAGATTTACAGCATCAACCTAGTTCAATGGGTCTTGATAATTTGCAAGTAAATATATATACATATATATACATATGTACATATATTACATATAAATTAAATTAAACATTTTATTAAATTTAATTATTAAACATTTTATTAAATTTTTCTTGTATATAGGAAGTTAATTTGCAAGATACCGAAAAGCTTCTGGCTAGATTATTAAGTGCTGATCAAGCAAAATTTAATGAATATTTAGATTATGTTGATAGTGTTGTTGGTGAGGAATTAATAAATGCTATTACAAATAGTATAAAATATTTAAAATCTGAAATGGAAAAACCAAATACACCATTATTTGAAATAACAATGGAATTAGAAAATAATGATATTATATTTATACTTAATATTGATATGAATGATTATGAGGGTTTTTATAATCATGTTGAAGAAATCACAGAAGATATATATCGTATGGCTGCAATGATGACTAAAATTCATGATCCTGATGTTACATATTCAGGTAAATTTTTGTGGAAAATTATAAAAAAAAAATTATTGTTGAAGTGAGTATTAGAAGTAATGTTAGTGGCCTTTGTGCTTTTGATCAATGTTTATACGATAATAATATTAAATTAAAAAATAATTAAAAATTAATCATTTTATTTCAAACAAAATAATATATTTAATATTAATTTTGCAGATATACTAACCGATTCATTAAATTGTTATAAAATGAAAACTGAAATATTCCATAAAGTTAAATATGTACTAACCGCTATTAAATCTCATTATATAAATGAATATGAAGATAAAAGTTACATATGGAGAGAAGATAGAACAAAATATTTATTTGAATTTAAAAAATATGGTCATGCATTAGATGAAATTGAAAGAGAAAATCTTGATGGTCCAAATGCACCAGTACCACTTAGAGAAGATTACCCTCCATTAATATTATATAAGGAACAAGTATAATTAATTTATATTATATAAAAACAAAAATAACAACAAAAACGAGTAGATTTTTATTCATTTACAATATTTAAATTTAAATTTAGATGGATAGATTTATTGCATTGTATGATGTTATAGCAAAAACATGGAAGGATACCCATGAATTTTCAGGATGGCTTCGATTAAATAAAAAATTATTTAAACAAGCTGTTCTAAATGAAGTTAATGCTTGGTTTAATTTATTCCAAGATGATTTAGTAACAAGAGTTAAAGGTGGTTTACAGGTTTGTTGTTTTATAATTTAAAAAAAAAAATCATTGTATATGTAATAGTTATTTTAAACAAAAATATTATAGGAATTGGATGACTTCATTACAGAAGCATTACAATTATTAAAAATTGACCTAGATAAAGATGATTTCCAGGGACTATTAAAAATAATGGCTATATTAAATAGAATAAATGAAAAACAGTTGTATTATGATTCTATGTTTCAGCCATTTAGGGAAATTGTAGAATTATTAAAATCATTCAATTATCAATTTGAAGAAAAAGTTTTCACACAAGTAATGATATATGATCATAAATTAATTTTAATTTAAAAAAAATTTTTTTACTATTATATTTAGTTCAATGAATTACCAGATCAATGGTTAAAAGTTAAAAAATTGGCCAGTGTTACAAAACAAATGATAATGCCAATACAAGCATATCAAGTTGATTTAATTGAAAAACGTATAATCCTTTATGATAATTATGCATCCACATTTCGTAGAAAATTTCTATCAAAACAAGTAATTTCTTTTTTACTCTTTTTAAATATTTATAAAAATATATTAAAATTACAAATTTATTTTTATTGTTTTTATATTTTAGTTCTTTCATGTACCATGTCCAAATGTTTATGATGAATTTGATGCAATACATTTAGAATTATTTGCATTAGAAAATCAATATACACATCTCAAAGATTCAGCTGCATTATTTGAATTACCAACACCAGATCGTACAAAGATTGATCGTTGTCGAACTGAATTACAATTATTAAAACAATTATGGGACTTTGTGATTGGTATTGAATCAACTATTGAAGATTGGAGAAAGACACCATGGAAAAAAATTGATATTGAAAATATGGATGCTGAATGTAAAAAATTTGGTAAAGATTTACGTACATTAAAACCAGAATGCCGTGTATGGGATCCATATATATATAGTGAATCTTCATTAAAGAATTTAATGACATCATTACGTGCCGTTACTGAATTACAAAATCCAGCAATTAGAGATCGTCATTGGGCTGAATTAATGAAACAAACAAAAATTAAAATTGATATGGGTGATCAAACAACATTAGCCAATTTATTAGATTTAAATTTACAAAACTTTGAAGAAGAAGTTAAAAATATTGTTGATAAATCTGTTAAAGAACAAGCAATGGAAAAATTCTTAAAAGAATTGCAAGCTGTATGGAGTGTTACATCATTTGGTACAGAAAATCATGAAAGAACTAGTTTACAATTATTACAAGTATCAGAAGAAATAATTGAAACATTAGAAGATCATCAAGGACAATTACAAAATTTATTAGGATCAAAATATATAGCTTATTTTTATGATGAAGTATCAAATTGGCAAAATAAATTAGCAAATGCTGATCAAGTAATATCATCATGGTTTGAAGTACAACGTAAATGGCAATATTTAGAAAGTATATTTATTGGTTCAGAAGATATACGTAGTCAATTGCCCGAAGATTCAAAACGATTTGATGGTATAGATAATGAATTTAAAAATTTATTAGGACAAATAACAAATGAATTAAATGTTGTTAAGGCAACAAATCGATCTGGTCTTTATGAAAAATTAGAAAATTTAGAAAGACAATTAATATTGTGTGAAAAAGCATTAAATGATTATTTAGAAACAAAACGTTTGTCATATCCACGTTTTTACTTTGTTTCATCTGCTGATTTATTAGACATTTTATCGAATGGTAATAATCCAGTATTAGTATGCAGACATTTAACAAAATTATATGATTCAATGGGTAAATTATCAATGATACCAAATAGTAAAGCAGCAAATGGCATGATTGCTAAAGAATTAGAAGAAAATGTACCATTTATTTCACGTTGCGATTGTTCGGGTAAAGTTGAACTGTGGTTAAATCGTGTTACAGATGCAATGCGCGATACATTACGTGACCATTTTCGTCGTGCTGTTATTGCATATGAAGAAAAACCAAGACAAATATGGATATTTGAATGGCCAGCACAGCCCGCATTAGTAACAACTCAAATATGGTGGACGGCTGAAACAAATGATTCATTTGCTAAACTCGATTTAGGATATGAAAATGCATTAAAAGATTATAATAAAAAACAAGTAAATCAGTTAAATGCATTAATTATAATATTATTATCTGATTTAACACCTGGTGAACGACAAAAAATTATGACTGTATGTACTATAGACGTCCATAGTCGTGATGTTGTTGCTAAAATGATTATACAAAAAATTGAATTAGCATCAGCATTTCAATGGCAATGTCAATTGCGTCATAGATGGGATCTAAAAATTGATGATTGTTTTGCTAATATTTGTGATGCACAATTTCGTTATGATTATGAATACTTAGGTAATACACCAAGATTAGTTATAACACCATTAACAGATCGATGCTATATAACTTTAACACAATCATTACATTTGGTAATGGGCGGTGCACCAGCTGGTCCTGCTGGTACTGGTAAAACTGAAACAACTAAGGATTTAGGTAAAGCTATTGGTATGATGGTATATGTATTTAATTGTTCTGAACAAATGGATTATAAATCAATTGGTAACATACATAAGGGTTTAGCACAAACCGGTGCCTGGGGTTGTTTTGATGAATTTAACAGAATTTCTGTAGAAGTATTATCTGTCGTAGCTGTCCAAGTGAAATGCATTCAAGATGCAATTAAAGTAATTTTGATTAGTGTATAATGTTAAATATTTTTTTTAATAAAAGTTCAGTTTATTATTTTCTCATTTAAATTTTATTTCATATAAAATAATTTTCTAAAAAATTTTTTATCTTTTTCAAATAAAATAACAGACTAAGAAAGTAATGTTTAATTTTTCTGGTGAAATAATAAAACTAAGAACAACTGTTGGCTTATTTATTACCATGAATCCCGGTTATGCAGGGCGAGCTGAATTACCAGAAAATTTGAAGGCATTATATCGTCCGTGCGCAATGGTTGTACCAGATTTTGCATTAATTTGTGAAATTATGTTAGTAGCAGAAGGTTTTCAGGAAGCACGTCTTTTAGCTAGAAAATTTATAACATTGTACACATTGTGCCGTGAATTGTTATCAAAACAAGATCATTATGATTGGGGATTGCGAGCAATAAAATCTGTATTAGTTGTAGCTGGTTCATTACGAGTACATATAATTATTTCAATAAAATTCATTATAGAATAAAATTTGTATCCTTTCTATTTTAGCGTGGTGATCGTCTTCGGCCCGAAGATCAGGTTTTGATGAGAGCATTACGTGATTTTAATATACCAAAAATTGTAACAGATGATGTGCCTGTATTTATGGGTTTAATTGGTGATCTGTTTCCAGCATTAAATGTGCCACGTAAACGATTACTAGATTTTGAAGCAATTATTAAACAATCAGCAGTTGATTTAAAACTACAACCAGAAGAAGGATTCATATTAAAAGTAGTACAACTTGAAGAATTATTCGCAGTTAGACATTCAGTATTTATAATTGGTTTTGCTGGTACTGGTAAAAGTGAAGTATGGAAAACATTAAATAAAACATATTCAAATCAAAAACGAAGACCATTTTATAATGATTTAAATCCAAAAGCTGTTACAAATGATGAATTATTTGGTATTGTAAATCCAGCAACAAGAGAATGGAAAGATGGTTTATTTTCTATAATTATGAGAGATCAGGCAAATTTATCTGGTAATGGTCCAAAATGGATTGTACTTGATGGTGATATAGATCCTATGTGGATTGAAAGTTTAAATACGGTTATGGATGATAATAAAGTATTAACTTTAGCTAGTAATGAACGTATTGCATTAACTAAGGAAATGCGATTATTATTTGAAATATCAAATTTAAGAACAGCTACACCAGCTACTGTATCACGTGCTGGTATATTATATATAAATCCCCAAGATTTAGGTTGGAGTCCATTTATATTATCATGGATAAATACACGTGAAAATAAACAAGAGCATCCAATATTATTAATATTATTTGATAAATATGTACCTACATTATTAGAAATATTTAAATCACGTTTAAAAAGAATAACACCAATATCTGAAATTGCTATGCTACAAATGACATGCTTTTTACTTGATTGTTGTTTAACACCACAAAATACACCATATGATTGTCCAAAAGATTGGTACGAAATATATTTTGTGTTTGCAATTGTTTGGGGTTTTGGGTCAACATTATTTCAAGATCAAATTATTGATTGGCGTAATGAATTTCATAAATGGTGGATAAATGAATTTAAAACAGTTAGATTTCCATCAAATGGTACAATATTTAGTTTTTATGTTGATAATACAACAAAAAAATGGTTACCATGGACAACACTAGTACCAGATTTTGTACTAAATCCAGATATACCATTGCAATCAAATTTAGTAAATACATCTGAAACGACTAGATTGCGTTATTTTATGGATATATTAACTGAAGACAATCATCCACTTATGCTTGTTGGACCAGCTGGTTCTGGTAAAACAATAATGATGAATGCTAAATTAAATTCATTACCAGATCGTTATGCTGTTACAAATGTACCATTTAATTTTTATACAACATCAGAAATGTTACAACGTATTTTAGAAAAACCATTAGAAAAAAAAGCTGGTCGTAATTTCGGACCACCAAGTGGTAAAAAAATGATTTATTTTGTGGATGATATGAATATGCCAGAAGTTGATAAATATGGAACTGTACAACCACATACAATAATTCGCCAATTTATGGATTACGGTCATTGGTATGATAGAACTAAAATGACTTTAAAAGATATACATAATTGTCAATTTGTATCAGCAATGAATCCAACAGCTGGTTCATTTACTATTGATCCAAGGTTACAAAGACATTTTTGTTCATTTGCTGTCAAGTAAGTGTTAAGTTGTTATTTTTAAGATTTCATAAAACCGTCTGTCCATCTACATCTATGTAGTAAATGTGTGCACAACTCTATATTTGGTTATATGTATAACTATCAATTAAAACCATTTAGAACCAGATAAATATACCCAATATTAAATGCATACCTAGACCCTAGAGGGTCAAAATTATTCTAATATTTAAAATTTAACTATAATATAATTAAGGACAATCATAGTATTTGATTACCAATAAAACTGTACCAATTAAAGTCCATACTACACTACTGCATATAGTAATTTGGCAATGCAATATTTCTTTTATTTATACATTTTATTTCTTGTCCTTTTTTAGCGAGCCTAGCGCTGATGCACTATATCATATATTAAACTCAATATTATCACAACATATGGAGAATCCAGCCCAAAAATTTAGAAGTGATGTTAAAAAATTGTGTAATTCTCTTGTTGAAACAGCTATAATATTGCATCAAAGAGTTAGTTCTACATTCTTACCAACAGCTATTAAATTTCACTATAATTTCAATTTACGAGATATCTCAAATATATTTACAGTAAGTATAAAAAATTAATATATGTACATTATAAGTATTTAATTTTTTACATTATTTGATATTTTAATATAATTTTCATAACCAGAATATAATAATGTAAAAAATATTTTATAAATTTTTATAATTATATAAAAATTAATTTTGTATGATATGTTTTTATAATATCATACAATTAAATTATACTTAAATTAATTATAATACAATATTTATATTAATAAGATATTTTAATTGAAAAGGGGATGTTATATTCAAATAGTGAAATATGTCCAAATCCAGATTTAATGATACGGTTATGGGTACATGAATCTAGTCGGGTTTATGGTGACAAATTAGTTGAATTGCAAGATATACAAGAATTTAAAAAGTGTTTAATACAATCATTACGTAAAGGAGTTGAAGCATTTAATGAAGATGCCGTTATGGATAAACCATTAATTTATTGTCATTTTGCTAAAGGATTAACAGATATGAAATATGGTGGTATAAGAGACTGGGCTGTTTTATTAAAACTATTAACAGATGCACAAAATGAATATAATGAATTAGTTGGTGCCATGAATTTGGTATTATTTGAGGATGCAATGAGTCATGTTTGTCGTATTAGCCGTATTATTGAATCATCACGCGGTTATGCATTATTAATTGGAGTTGGTGGTTCTGGTAAACAATCATTAAGTCGATTAGCATCATATATATCATCATTAGATGTATTTCAAATACAATTAACAAAAGATTATAGTGTAAATGATTTAAGAGTCAATATCGCATCATTATATGTTAAAGCTGGTGTAAAAGGTGCACCATGTTGTTTTTTGTTAACAGATAGCGAAGTAGCAAAGGAACAATTTTTAGTTCTTGTCAATGATTTATTAGCTTCTGGTGAAATTCATGAATTATTTGCTGATGATGAAGTTGAAAATATTATTAATAATATGAGAAATGAGGCAAAACAGGAGGGTATACCAGAAATACGTGAAGCTATTTGGAAATTTTTTATTGAAAAAGTACGGGCATCATTAAAAGTCATATTGTGTTTTTCACCAGTTGGTGCGACATTACGTATAAGGGCAAGAAAATTTCCAGCATTAGTTAATTGTACAACGATTGATTGGTTCCATGAATGGCCACAAGAAGCTTTAGAATCTGTTTCATACAGATTTTTATCAGAAATTGAAGTCCTTGAGGTAATTTAGTTGAAATTTTTGATAATTATTAATAGTAGTTACTTTGATTGTACTGGACACATATTATTTAATAATTAATTTTTTTCCTCATTTGTTAGGAATCTCTAAGTGATCCCATTTCTAAATTTATGGCATTTGTTCATACATCAGTTAATAAAATATCACAATTATATTTAGCAAATGATAGACGTTATAATTATACAACGCCAAAATCATTTTTAGAATTAATTAGCTTATATACAAAATTATTAGAAGAAAAAATTAAAGCAACTAAAAATCAATCTTTTCGTTTATCAAATGGTCTAATAAAATTAGCTTCTTGTTCAGTGGAAGCAGATTTATTACAAGATGTCCTGAAAGATCAAGAAGTCATATTAAAAGTTAAGAATGAAGCAGCTGATCAATTAATTAAAGTTGTTAATGCTGAAAATGAAAAAGTTTCAAAAGAAAGAGCATATGCAACTGAAGAAGAACGTAAAGTACGAACAATTGAAGAAGAAGTAACTGTTGAAGCAACTAATTGTGAAGAAGATTATCGTAAAGTACAACCAGCTTTAATAGCTGCCCAAGAAGCATTAAATACATTAAATAAAAACAATTTGACAGAATTAAAATCATTTGGTTCACCACCAGAGGCAGTTGTTAATTGTTGTGCCGCTGTATTAGTATTATTTTCACCAAAAGGTAAAATACCAAAAGATCGTAGTTGGAAAGCATCCCGTGTTATAATGGGAAATGTTGATCAATTTTTAAAAGATTTAATTTTTTACGATAAAGAACATATTCATCCAGATACAATAAAAGCATTACAACCATACATAAAAGATCCAGATTTTGATCCAGATAAAATCTTAGTAAAATCAGCAGCAGCAGCAGGTTTATGCTCATGGGTAATAAATATAAATAAATTTTATGAGGTGTGGTTAGTTGTTGAACCAAAATTAAAAGCATTAACAAATGCACAAAATACATTACAAGCAGCTAGAGATAAATTAAGTGCATTACAAGCACAATTAAATCGATTAGAAGAAGAATTAAGTATAATTCAATTAAAATTAGATGGTGCTTTAGCTGAAAAACAAAAATGTCAAGATCAAGCTGATAAAACAGCATTCACAATTGATTTAGCAAATAGATTAATTAATGGATTAGCATCAAATAAAATAAGATGGCAAGATTCGGTTGCTAGGTATATATACCATATAATATAATAAAGCTTTCTTTAAAAATTCCAAATATTAATTTGATTTTTTTCTCGTTTTTGTTTCGTATAATAATAGTCTACAAGGTAGTCTAATTACTTTACCAGGTGATATCTTATTTATATCTTGCTTTATATCTTATGTTGGATGTTTTACCCGAGTTTACAGATTTGAGTTACAACAAAAACAATGGTGGCCACGTTTTAAAACAATGGAGGTACATCCATATATATATAATAAATAATATTTTAATCGCTTACAAAATCATAAATATTTTTTGTATAACTATAAAATTACATAATTATTTATTAATTTATGGAAATTTTAATTTAATTATAATTTTTATTACAGAAACCAATTCCAGCTAGTGGAGGTGATCCATTTGACATGATATGTGATGATGCACAAATTGCTGAATGGAATAATCAAGGCTTACCAAGTGATCGAATGTCAGCAGAAAATGCAGCAATTTTAATACATTCACAAAGATATCCATTAATGATTGATCCACAACTGTAAATATAATTATCCTTTATATGATAAATTTGTAATTTAGTTGATTAATTTATATACTTAATACATTATTTGATATATCTATATAGGCAAGGTATTAAATGGGTTAAAAGTAAATATTCAAAAGAATTAATTGTGCTTCGATTAACTCAACGCGGTTATTTAGATCAAGTTGAAAAAGCAATTTCAAATGGTAGTGTATTATTAATTGAAAATATTGGAGAAAATGTTGATGCTGTATTAAATCCAGTATTGGGTAGAAATTTAATTAAAAAGGGTACATGTATTAAAATGGGCGATCGTGAAGTTGATTATAATCCTAAATTTCGTTTAATATTACATACAAAATTAGCAAATCCACATTATAAACCAGAAATGCAAGCACAAACAACATTAATTAATTTTACTGTAACACGTGATGGTTTGGAGGAACAATTATTAGGTGAAGTTGTTAAAGCTGAAAGACCAGATTTAGCATCATTACGTGCTAAATTAACACAACAACAAAATAATTTTAAAATAACATTAAAATTCTTAGAAGATGATTTATTAAAACGTTTAGCAGCAGCTGGTGATAATGTATTAGAAGATGTTACATTAGTTATGAATTTAGAAAAAACAAAACGTACATCTGATGAAGTTGAAATTAAAGTTGTTGAAGCAACAGCAACAGCAATACAAATTGATGCAGCTCGTGAATTTTATAGACCAGCTGCTGAAAGAGCGTCAATTATATATTTTATATTAAATGATTTATTTAAAATAAATCCAATTTATCAATTTTCATTAAAAGCATTTACAGTTGTATTTACAACTGCTATTGCTAAAGCTGAACCATCTGATACATTAAAAGAACGTGTTAATAATTTAATTGAATCATTAACATTTAATAGTTTTATGTATACAGCACGTGGTTTATTTGAAGCTGATAAATTAATATTTTTAACACAATTAGCAACACAAATATTTTTAAATACTGGTGATATAAGACCAAATGAATTAGATTTTTTATTACGTTTTCCATATACACCAAATTTAAATTCACCATGTCCTTTTTTAACACATATGTCATGGGGTGGTATTAAAGCATTAAGTGATATAGAAGCATTTCGTGGTTTAGATAAAGATATTGAATCATCTATGAAACGATGGAAAACATTTACTGAATTAGATGCACCAGAAAAAGAAAAATTGCCAGGTGAATGGAAAACAAAATCAGCAATACAACGTTTATGTATAATGAGAGCATTACGACCAGATCGTATGACATATGCTATACAAGGTTATATACAGGAAACATTAGGACCACAATTTATTGGTATAAGAATGTTAGATTTTCCAACAACATTTGAAGAATGTAGTGCTGAAACTCATGTATTTTTTGTATTATCACCTGGTGTTGATCCACTAAAAGATGTTGAAAAACTTGGAAAAGTATTAGGTTTTACAATGGATTTACAAAATTTGCATAATGTATCCTTAGGACAAGGTCAAGAAGTTATTGCTGAAACTGCTATAAGGGTAGCAGCAAAAGAAGGTCATTGGGTAATATTACAGAATATTCATTTAGTTGCACGTTGGTTAGCAACTTTAGAAAAATCAATGGAAGCAACATTAGGCATCGCACATTCTGATTATAGATTATTTTTAAGTGCTGAACCAGCTGGTGATCCAGCATATCATATATTACCACAAGGTATATTAGAATCAGCAATTAAAATAACAAATGAACCACCAACTGGTATGTTACAAAACGTTCATAAAGCATTAGACAATTTTACCCAAGAAACATTGGAAATGTGTACTAAAGAAACAGAATTTAAAGCAATATTATTTTCATTATGTTATTTTCATGCTGTTATTGCTGAACGTCGTAAATTTGGTGCACAAGGATGGAATCGTGTTTATCCATTTAATGTTGGTGATTTAACGATCAGTGTGTATGTATTATATAATTATTTAGAAGCTAATAATCGTGTACCATGGGAAGATTTACGATATTTGTTTGGTGAAATAATGTATGGTGGTCATATTACAGATGATTGGGATAGACGATTATGCCGGACATATTTAGAAGAGTTTATGCAACCAGAATTAATTGATGGTGAATTATATTATTGTAAAGGTTTTGTAGCACCTGGTATATTAGATTATAATGGTTATCACTTATATATTGATGATAATTTACCATCAGAAAGTCCACATTTATATGGTTTACATTTAAATGCTGAAATTAGTTTTTTAACAAAAGTATCTGAAAGATTATTTCGTATAATATTTGAATTACAGCCAAGAATGGCTGGTGGGTCAGCTGAAGGTGAATTGAGTCAGGAAGATATGGTTAAATTAATTATTGAAGATATATTAGATAAAATATCAGCACCATTCAATATAGCTGAATTAATGGGTAAAGCACCTGATTTTAATCCATTTATTATTGTATCATTTCAAGAATGTGAAAGAATGAATCTATTAATGGGTGAAATATCTCGTTCATTAAAAGAATTGGAATTAGGTTTAAAGGGTGAATTAACCATTTCATCTATAATGGAAGCTTTAATGCAATCATTATTTATGGATCAAGTACCAGAATCATGGACCAAATTAGCATATCCGAGCTTACTAGGTATACAATCATGGTTTGCTGATCTATTATTACGTTTACGTGAATTAGAAGCATGGGTAGCTGATTTTCGTTTACCATCATCTGTATGGTTAGGTGGTTTCTTTAATCCACAGAGTTTTTTAACAGCAATTATGCAACAAACTGCACGAAAAAATGAATGGCCATTAGATCGAATGTGTTTAAATTGTGATGTAACAAAAAAATCACGTGAAGAAATTAGGTAATCAATATATTGTGATAATAAATTTCTACATAATGTAAATATATAATTTTTTTTTTAATTTATCTACATTAGTACGGCACCACGTGAAGGTGCTTTTGTCAATGGTTTATATATGGAAGGTGCTCGTTGGGATACTAAATTAGGATCTATTGCAGATGCCTTTATGAAAGAACTATTTCCTATGATGCCAGTAATATTTATTAAAGCTATTACACAAGACAAACAAGATACTAAAAATATTTATGAATGTCCAGTTTATAAAATTCGGTAAATTAAAATTATATTGTTAAATTATTACTATAAATTTCACTTATTTTCTGTTTCTTAAAATAATTTATATTAAATTTTAAAACTAGATAATTTTTTTGTTGTTATGTTCGAATATAGCATCTAATTCTTACACGTACTTCACGTTATTTTTACTTTGGTATCTGAGTTTAGTAGAGTATATATCCCCTAGAGCTCAAATCTATTTCCATAATGAAAATTCTTAATAAAACGAAAAGATATACATTTCATCTAAATAAATTTTATTTCTTTATTTTACAGAATGCGTGGACCAACTTTTGTTTGGACCTTTAATTTGAAAACAAAAGAGAGAGCATCAAAATGGACTTTAGCTGGTGTTTGTTTATTATTGCAACCTTGAAATTTTATTATTATGTTTTTAAGTTTATTTTGCATTTCATTATTTACTATAATATTTTGTATCTAAATTGAATATATTAAAGAAGATACTATTATTATAATATTACAATTGAACTATATATATTCTTCTATAATTTTAATTTTTAATTTTTTTAATTTTTTCTAATGGTTCCGAATAAATTATATTATTCTTTCCATGGAGAATTTGCAGCTGTTATTGGCCAAATGCGACTAGCGTTATATTCATTCGAAAAAAAAAATGCCAAAATTATTAAGGTAGTAATTTCTTGGGAAATTAATTTTACTATAGTGTAATAAAGTTGGTGTGGGTGTAAAAGTAAGTTGCTTAGTTAAGCCGCTTAGTTACAGTACAACACAAATTATTGTGGAGTATTGGTATGGTCAAGAAAGTATTGTACAAACAGTTTATAGTACACTTCCATTAAAATTTTACACCATAGAATATAGATATTAGTTATTGAATTAAGAGACCCTTCAGTATATATGTTATATTATAGAATATAGAGCATCATGGTGAAAAATTATCTGTTTCAATTTTTGGCCACTGAGGGCATTTCAAAAATAGCAAAGGCACCTAAGAAAATAGTCACCTGCAATAACAAAATAATTTATTTATCATTTTTGCTATAACTTGGGCAAATTAAAAGATTTTTAAATTTTTTTTTTTTGAGAGAGTTTTGTTACAATTTATAGATACCAAATGTGTCTATCTTTTAAACAAATAATCTTTTAATTTTCAGAAGTTATAGCAACCAACTGTATAAGAAAATAATAAAAAAAAATTACAGCAACAAAATTTATACAAATTTGACATTCAAAATAAAATGAACATGTTATACAGATCCCGAAATATATACATAGATGGCCTTAGATAGCCCACAAATATATGATTTATATCTTTACTATATATTATAGTTCGCACTTTTCCCATTGCCATTTATCAAAAAAATCAAGTGATAGTACTAATATAATGTATTTCTATATACAAAGGTAATATAGTAAACTCCATTACTTTTTATTACATTAATTAACAATTTTGAATATAACAATATTACAAACAAATTTATAATAATACTTTTAGTAATAAAATCAAGATTTTGTGTTATTAAAGCGAATATTATTTGTTCAAATTTAATTTCCTAAATTTTATACATAAAATTTAATTGTCAAATAATAAAAAAAGGACTTAATAAAAAAAAATTCTCCCGCATATATTCAAACCAATAAAATTTTACATTCTAATTTTCTAAAAATTAACATTATTATTTTAATATGAAATTCTTACAAGGCTTTTTCATTGATAAAACTTATAAAAATTAAAATTCCTAAAGCAATAATAATTTAGAGTCTTTTTTTTTTTTGTTTTGTTTTCTGCGTTATTATTATTTTTGGACTGAAAATTAAATATTATACTCAATATTTACCTTTACAAATAAAGAAGAAAAAAAAAAATGAAACATTAAAAGAATTTTAAGATTGAAATTATAAAATTTAATATAATAAAAGAAAAATTCTTTGAATAAAAAATATATATTATAACAGAAGCGCGTTGGTCCTTGAAATGTTGTTTTTTTTTTTTGTGTTGATATTTTTTTGTTTAATAAAAGGCCAGCTCATTATATTCTTAATTTCATTATTTCCTTCAATTTTACAAAAAAAAATATTAAACAATTTTTTTTTTTTAAATTGTATACAAACGAAAATTATCTCCTCTTGACCTGATGGTATATAATATTATATATATATATGTATATATATGAAAAATCATTTTCATTTTTATTTTTTGGCCGGAAAAAAAATTTAAATTTTACTTTTTTCCCCTGCTGTTTTTGTCATAATCACGAGATAAAAAGCAATGCTTTTTGCACCATAAAACTAACGACAGGCAATCATTCAGCGAATAAAAGAAATAAACACACATAACAAAAACACTTCTTTCTTCTTTTTTTTTTTAAAATATCTTACATTTTTTTTCCTTGTTTCATTTTTCGAGCATAACAAACTCATTTAGTTTTTTTTTTACTTATATTAAAAATATGAAATATCATTTGCTTTTATTTAATGGCTAAGATTTCCTTTGTTTGGTGGGGTAAGAAGGGTGGTTGGTGAAATAATAATAGTAATATATAGAAATTATTTATAAAAGGTTTTCTCTCTTATTAGACTATTCTTAATGTTCTTCTTATGAAGATGTTCTATAAAAATCGACAAGACAAGAAATCCGGAAATTTATTAATTTTTCTGAAAATATATTTTTACACTGTTCAAAATATATATGTGTATATGAGATTTTTATTTTATATTATGATAATACTAGAAAGTTTTTGATATTGTAATAATGTCCTTAATCATTCTCAAACAGGATATTTGCGTAATTCATATTTTGTTGCATACAATTTATCATTAGAAAAGACCCAACTAGTTTTTAACGAATTAAAAGTAATAGCGAAATGTGTTTCAATAGCAATTACTTCGCTCTACTAACAATTAGTCAGTCAGTAATAAGTTTTAGATAACAATTATAATAGCAGCTATAAATTATATTATATTACAGGTAATTAATTTTAAATAAAAAAATTATTATTTTTAAATATTATTTATATTATGGTCACCTATTTGAAGAACTATTCTAGTATAATTCCATATAAGATCATGAACATAGTGTAGCTAGATTTCACGTAGTTTATTATCATAGTGTTCATCAGAAAGAATTTAGTTAGCTAACTACGCTTTAAATTTAGTTAATTATTATATACTATCCACTTGCAGTAGAGATTTAAACTGTCATGCGACCAATTTAACCCATTGACAGAGTTTTCAATTCCTTTTTTCTATACTGAAAACAATTTTCGATATTATATAGTTTTAAAGTTTAAATAATTTCATAACAGTGTATAACATTTTATATTTCCGAGCAATAATAATTGATATTTTTCTATATATGTTTTCTTCATTTTCACATTATTGCCTATCTACATTTAGATATCAAGTTATAAACAAACAAAAAATCAATAATTTAATATTAAAACAAACAAACAAATCTTATATAAACTGGTACCGATTTCATCTTTTAAACCAATCCCTTTGGTATACAAAAAAAAAAAGATAAGATATAGTCAAGTCTCATGACAATTACTAAAAACCAACAGAAAAAAATATTTCAGCCCACTCCATCAAAAAGGAAAATAAAAAACCGTCATGATAAAAAAAAAATCCCGAATCTTCTCAATATAATAAATCGTAATGTCTCTGCGACACTTTTGGTACATATTTATTTTATTCTATTGAGACACTTACATATCCCGAAATAAAAAAAAAGGAAATCTTTATTTATATATAAAAAATAATAAATGAATGATGAAATTTTGGTGAAAAAAATCCCACGCCTGCCATTTAATGACAAGTATAAATAATAAAATATTTCCGCCGACAATTTTAAGGAAAGTTTACTGTCGGGGACGTTAAGTGGACGAAAAATGAATAATTTTATATAATTTCATTTTTTCTTATCATAATATAGTATCTATGAATAGGATATTATTTCTGATAATTAATTCAAAAATTTGACCTTAAGGCGAATTTGATGAAAAACACTAAAAATTTTCTTTTAGGACTTTATAATAATTTTTTTTTAAGAAAAAGAATGTTAGATCCTTAATTTAAATTAAATGATAAAAATTAATTTTATCAAAAAATAATGTTTTAAACTTTATTAAAAAATATTTTGTTGGTTTTAATTAAATTAAAAGACCCTAAAAAATCAATTTAATTATAATTATAATTATACTTTTCCTGTACATTTAGTTTGTACATAGGAATAAAATTTTCTAATATTATATTTAAATATAATAATAAATCATAAATCATCATAAATCATAAAATCTTATGTATATATATGTAACATATAATTATTTACCTATTTAATGTCAGAATTTTTCAATGTTTAATTAGTTAGAAATATAATAAGCTGAAAAAATTAATTACAACGATTTATTTTTATCAGATTTCCATAAAAAATCATATACGAGTATACATACGAAGTAAGATTTTAGTTAAAAATAGAAAATTTATAGGTTTATGATGCTTTATTTGTGTTATCTAATAAAAACCATAAATGTAATTTAGTTAAATTTCTGAATTTATATTTAATATTATTTGATGATTTTGCACGTGTACTTATAGATAATAAAAAAAGTAGATAGAAATTTACCCACCATTTTATATAAATAAATTATGTAAGTAAAATTTCCTAAAAACAAAATATTATCTTTGATTCTTTTCATATTTTGATTTTATGTTTTTTCATTACTCATTTTTTCTTTTGGTAATTTCCCTACATGAAAAAATAGTTGTTAAAAATATTTTTTTTTCATTTTTCTTCATTGAAACCCACAGTAAGAAAAACAGTATTTAATTCTTTTTTTTATGACTTTTTATATCAAAAATCCATTTTATGAAATTTTGAAATTATTTTAAAATATATTACCTATACATATTTAAAATAATTTGTATATTTTATTAATATGTATACTTATACATAAACATGTTTGTTATTATAATTTTATATTGATTACAGGATGTTAAATTGTATTTAAATTTTAGTGAATATTTTCGGAAATAATTATTGCAGTTCATGTCTTTAGAAAATGTAAATAATTATTTTTGTTATAAATTAAATTATTGTATATATAATGAAATTAGCACCTGTAAATTGTGTTTTATTCCATCAATTTTCCAACTAAATATATAAATAGTATAATATTAAAAGTAATTAAAAATTTCAAATAGATTTAATGAAATGGTAAATTATTGAAATAATTTTGTTTATCATTTCACTTATAATGTTTATTTCAATCTAATATAAAAATTAAATGAATTTTGTTGTCTATATAGTTTCATTTCTACATAATTTCCAATTTTTAATAATTTTTGTTATACAAGTTTCCCAATCGGATTGTGTAGTGTTCTGCCGCCGAAATGAAGCCTAGACCCCACAGTTAATATGGTTAGCACATTAGCTATTTAAATTTTCATTAAATACCAAAATTATTTCAATATAAATATAATAATCCTTGATAATTTTAAATAAATATTTACTAGGTATTCTAATATGTATATATACAATAATATAGTAATAAATTTCAACACATTATGATGAAGGTTTCATTTTTCTTAATTAGATTTAGTAACATAATATTTACATTCCTTTCCATACTCAAATTCTCTAAATACACTTTCGTTTTATTGTATAATATTATTTGGTAAATTTATTTGACTACCATATACCTATTTGTCATAAATATTTACAAAATCATAAAATTTTAGATTTAAAATAATTAAAAATTGTATTAAAATTAAATTTCTAAATTTAAATTATTGTTTATATTTAACATATACCAAAATCAATTTATATTTAACAATCATTTTGTAATCATATGTAAATAAATTTAATAATAATAAATAAATTATGAAATAAACTCTTAAATTATATGACAAAATCATCACATATTTTCATATTCTCAACAATTTTACCAAATAAAATGAATTTTTTTTTTAAAATTCCATTCGAAATAATTTCTATTGAAAATTTTAGTTAATTAAAATTTCAATTAATTGAGAATTTATTTTGGTTTTATTTGACATAAATTGTAATTAATTACTATATAAAATTTCTTTGAATAAAGAGATAAAATGTATTTTATATTAGGTCAGTAAAATTATAAAAAGTAAAATTTCATCAGATATTATAATAGATACTAGTATTTGTGTAAGTATTTTTATAATTCCAAACGGTGAATATTGTTATAATGAAAAGAGGCTTTAATTACGAACAAAAGTAATGTTTCATGAATACCAACGGCAACTATTGAAATTATGTATATACAAAAAAAAAACATATTATATCATTCATTGTTCACTAAGCACCCTAAAAAACGTTTTATAATGAAATAATTTAGAGTTCTTAGCACCTTGATGATTGCATTTAGTTTGATCGATATAACCGTCCATATCCAATTTAAATTAAATTCAAATTGTGTAATAATAACGTATAGTATACCTATATGTATATAGTATAATAGATATAAAGGTAGGTTATTATATGTACATATATCCATTAGGTATTGGCATATTCTAATGAAAAGTTGGACCTATTAAAATTTACTATTATAATTATATTTTAGAATCACTTTTGGTATCAAAAGAGAATGTTATTATTGTGTACATGAGCGTATATATAAATTAATAACTAAATAATAAAATTGCATTTAAATTTTTGTTATATAATATTTTTGATATGAATGAACTTAGTGATGATGTGTAAATAATATTTAAATGAAAAATTACAATAATGTTTTAATAATTATCATATTTAAAAGAAAATAGAATTAAAGAATTTTAATACAGAAAATAATGACCGAGGAAAATCGAAATGAGCCTAAGAATGATCAAGATTCTCGTGTTGAGAGAATTTCATCATATGTGCTTACAACTTTAAGACTTAAACAAGAAAAGTGGCAAAAGATGATAACAACCGATGATCTTAAGGTATTAAAGATAATTTGTGTATATTTCTAATTTCTATATTGTAACTACAATTTAAAAATAATGGATATTGATGAAAAACTTTATTCTTCTCTTCTTGTTACCTAAAAAAATAATATATCTATATACTCTGCAACAGAAAATACATGTCTGTTTGTTTATTTGTCTGTCTGTTTGCTACAAGAACTACAATTCCAAACGGTGAATATTATATCAACGTGACATTTACACACATGTCATACTGGCTGCCATCTATGTCATCTGTGCAATTTTCAATATTCAACATTCGGACAAAGCGGGTTCATAAAGATAGTACATACACATATATTTAAAATATTAATTATTAATAATGTTCATAATATATAATGTATTTAATGTGATGAACTCTAAGTGATATACAAAACTATGTGAGGTAATTATAGGACAACCTTATCAATGATTCAAATAAGCTGGTTCCATTTTAACTATAGTTTTATCTTTATACAACAAGAAAGTAAATCCGCAACTGTAAATATCATATAGCATCTATAACTAAACAAAGTAATACGATTTCATATTAAGCTTTAAAAGTTGTGTCAATTATATAATAGTTCCTATTTCTTATATTAACTTGTATTAAGTAACTTAATACATAATATATATTTGCAACTATAGTCATTGACTAATATTATTATTTAGTCGTCCTGTTGACTTAGAAATTAATAGATTTAAGAATCCTTTATAGAAGTTCATTTCTGATTTAAACTATTTTTATAATTCCAACATATTGAAAATTCTCAAATTATATAAATAATATAAATAATGCGAGAATAGATATTAAATATTCAAATTAGTTCTACTAACTCATAAAATATAATATAATTGTGACAGTTTTTAATTTAAAACATATATTGGGTATACATACAATATAAATATATAATAAACTCACATAAATTTAGAATTGAACTCTCGTAATTGGAATTATTATAGGCCAAAGTATTCTCGTATATCTCTTACCAAAGTTTATATAAAAAATATTTTTTTTTCTCTTTAGTTATTTATATTATATTTTCAAAAGTAAATAAATTAATATATGTAATATAATTTTCCAGTTCATTGTGTTAGACTGGCTTAATAATCCTCAACGTAGAATTTTGATATTTACTTTGAATTCGGCTGGTTTTCTTATACCATTGTTAAATTTTCCATTTAATTCACCATCATCAACAATAATACCAGGAACAAGTTCAACATCTCAAAATCTACCATTAACATCATCTACATCACAAATTGTTGCCAAAGGGAAATCAGTTTATTTTATTAAGAAAATACAATGTACGATAACATTTGATAATTTTCATAAAGAAATTTTATTTGGTGATTTACCAACATATACGGTTAAAAGTTTAGCAATATTAGTCGATGAAATATTTTTACCATTGCTAAATAATCCATTCAACCGGAAATTGTGGCCGGATATTGTATCGAAGGACCTTGAGGCACAAACGAATAAACTACAAAATATTTTAACTGAGGTGGGTGTAATAAAATATAATTTATTGTTTAATGCATGATAGAGTTTCTTTCTGTGACCTCATACCGATTCCCGACCTCTGTCAGCAATAAAAATGTGAAAAAAAGATAAACCGGAATACACAGATAAATTTTTTTTTTTTTTGGAGAAAACTTTTTGGAAATTTCATTTTTTTCCATTTATTATGTTGAATTTTTGTATTTTTTTCTTATTATCATTCGATATCTAATATAGACAGAGAAGAAACTTTTAAGCTTGGGGTGTTTTATTTATTAATTTTACTTTTTATTCACATTATCAAAAGGACAGTATAAATGAAACAGCGTGTCTAAAATGAACACGGAAAATTTATAAAGATATAGTATTATTAATTGGAGTACAATTCTAAGATGAACACTGAAAATTTGTAATACGATTTATGATTTTTGTTATACCTTGTACCTATCATTTCTTAAATTTATTATATTATTAATTTTTTAGGTAAAAGGAAATATATCGAATAAAACGATTCTATCAGTTACAGTAGCACCAAAAATTATTTTTGACGTTGAAGCAAAAATTTTATTGGGGTAAGAATATAATATATATATATAGTATGTACATATCTAATACTTGTAATAATATACATGTATGTATATAAAGAATTTAGACTAAAAAAAAGTAGACTAAAAAATTTAATTTCACAGTGATTTGAGCACGTGCAATTCAAATTTTCGTAATACCCTTGAAGGTATGATTATCAATTGGACACAACAAATTCATAATGTTCTATGTGATAAACCAATAAATTCTAGTTCAATACCTACAAACATCAATAAAAAAATAGATATAGTACATGAAAATTATTTGCCAGCTAATGAAATTACATATTGGACAACAAGATATGAAAATTTACAAAATATTTATGAACAAATCAATTCATCGTCAATTAAATCAATTGTAAATATATTAGAAAATATCAATTCAGTTTATTATCAAATATTTATAAAAATATTTAAAGAATTAATATTAGCAATACGTGAATCACAGGATATATCATTATGGTTATATCCATTAACAAAATATACATCACGTTTTAATGAAGTTAATTTTATTAATTCAAAAAATTTAATTGAACCATTGGTTCATATTATTCAATTAATTTCAATTAAATCAAAATATTATTGTACGATGAAAAGGATTGTAACATTATTGAGGACAATTTCTAATTTATTAGTACATAGAGCTTATGATGATTTAGAACCAAATATGCTATTTCATGGTGAAGCTGATGAAGGTTTACTGAAAATAACAAGAACAATTGAAATCCTTGAATATTTCAAGTAGGTTTTGGCACTTTTGTTTTTATGCTATTTTGATTTAATTTTTTTTATTTTTTCTTTGGTTTTTCATTTTACATTTTTATTGAATTTTTCCAATTTTCTTGGAATTTTTTTACATATACACGAATAATACTTAATTAATTTTTTTGTTTTTTTTTTTTGTCGGATTTTTTTTTGTTTTATGTTTAACGAAATTGAATATTTAAGATTTCAAGTGGGTGAATATAGAACAAAGAATCTATTAAATGTTAATGGAATTGATGATAAAAATGGTGAAGGAAATGAACAGAATATCGTTAACCGTACTGGTAGTAGTAATAGTAGCAGTAATAATGGAATATTTCCTAATTCATCGTGGAGTTTTCAATTGAATGATGTTTTTGTAAAATTAAATAAATTTTTAGCACAACTTAAAGAACTGAAAAGAATATTTGACACTGCTGTTTGTTTTCAAAATTTAGAGAAATTAGAAATTGGTGGTTTAAGAGGAAAGTTTTTAACAGATCAAATTTATAGGGTAAATATACATATTATAAATAAGATTAAAAGTAATGAAAATATTTTTAATTGAATTAATTAACTTTAATACGGGTAAGAAATTTATATAATTTAATTATGATATTATATGACATTTAATATATATATTAAAATAAGAAACTTTTTCGAAAATGTTCTTAAATGAAATGAAATGAAATTTTAATTATGTTAAATTGAATAAAATTTAAATCATTAATTCGTTATCATATATACTCGTAAATTTTTCAATATTTAATTCAATTTAAAGTGCAGCAAAAAGTTTTAAGAATTTTCAACAAAATTTTTTCAGTTATTTTTCATTTTTATGTTCTCTTAATTTTACTCTTTCCCATCCAACACAGATTCACAAAGAGTTTAAGAAAATTTTTCACAATTGGACATTTATTGAAATAAATTTACTCAATGAAAATGGCAAATGGAAAAAATTTCAAAAAGAACAAATAAAATTTTTGGAAAATTCCAACAAAATTGAAAAAAAATTGGGAACTATTTTAGTAAAAGCATTTCAAGATTGTTCTAATGCAGAACAATTTATTAAGGTATTTTATTTAATATTATTCAAACCAAATTATATTTAAATTGTGAGAATTTTCTAAAATTAATTTATTGATCTCACAAATGTTTATTATATAAATTGAAACATTTATATTTTCTAATTTTGAAGAATTTTTGAACTAATAAAAATTGTTTTTATAATAAATTCTTTATTATTTATTTATTTATTTATAATTCAATTAAATGAAATGGAAATAAAACCTTTTACAACTCCAAAATGAAGTTAATACAAATGTCAGGAAATATTTTAAAACGATCAGAAATTTTGCCAGATTTAAAGAATATTTTACCAAATATTAATAATTTTTTTCAAAATGATTTACAAGAAATTGAAAATTTATATAAAAATATATTCAATGAATATGAACGTACATTGAATTTAAATATAATACCAAAGGATAAAAATTTTCCAACAATAGCTGGAAGTTTTATGTGGATATATAAATTATGCTGTCGAATATTGAAGAATTCTGAAGATATTCTTTCACCAGAATATCAGTAAGTCTAATGCATAATATCAATATGATTTTTAAAACTAAAAATATATTTAATTAATTCAATTTTCAATTATTTTCAGTTTTATTGAAAACGAAAACAATGAACTTCTTTCAAAATATCGAGAAAATTTAATTGAAAATCTGTTGAAATTTAAGAAACAAATTTGGTTTAATTGGATTAATCAAATAGAATCAGAAATGAATTTTGCTTTAAATCAATTTATATTCAAATTCGAATTGTTAACAACAATTGGTTTACAACAAAATAATAATAACAAAACGAATCAAAATTCTACTAAGGATAATACAACAAATGTAAATATAAATTTTAACAATTTACAAACACCTATGATTGATGATGATGATGATTTGATTGTAATCAATTCTAATGATTCTACAAAATTAAAATATATATTGAAAATCAATATTCCATCTGAATTTACATCAACTTTAAGGGAATTGAAATGTTTGAATTCAATGATGACATTACAAAAACAGAATTTCAATTATTTTGAAAAATTGAATGATTTTTTTATTTATAATAATAGTAATAATAATGATAATAATAATAAAAAAATTGATGTTGATGACAACACTAGTAATAATAGCAATGATATTGATTCTTTAGTAATTGATAACAATATACCACAAAATATTGAAATTTTTTATAAAAGTCAAGATGAATTTTGGAAACGTATAATAAAATTATCACGCATCGAAGATTGGTATAATAAAATTCATAAAGATTGTAGATCCTGTGAATTTATATTGATTGAAAATGAATTAAATCAAGTGAATTTGGAAATACGAGAAATAAGTAGGACAATGACATGGCGATATTATGGTAACTTTTAAATATTTTTCATATTTTATTAGTGTATAAAATAAATTTAATTTTGGTTTTTCTTCTTCTCAAAATTTCTGTATTAGACGAAAATTCAATTGAAAAAATCTATATAGTTTTAAAAGATATTTATAGTCGATTATATCAAATACAATCTAATTTCAATTTAGTATTAGATTATATAAGAAAATGGATTAAAGAACCATTAAATCATAGAAATAGTAAAGGAATTTTAGATATTAATTGTCAAAAACAAAGACTTCAAAATCGAATTGAAGAATGTAAAGAATTGAAAAATTTAATTGATAATATGATTTTGAAGAATTTTCAATTATTTTTTGGCTATTCAACTATTTTTACAAAAACTGAAGGATATATAATTGAAGAAAATATGAATAATGATACTCCAAATAATGTAAGTACATATAAATATTGACTTTTTTTTTTTAAATTATAAAATAGAAAAATTTTATCTATTTCACAAATGTTATAAATATTTGCAAATAATTCACTTTCAATTGACAAATGATTTAAAAAAATTTAACTATTTTATACCAATTTTGTTTTACAGATTGAAAAGTGCGATGAAAATGATTTTTCAGAAGAACATATAAAACTTTTTAAAAAATATCGCGAATTTGTTGATAAAATAATTGGAGATGAATTATTGGATTCAATAAAAATAAGGTGTCATTCGTTTTAGAATTGATTTATTAAGCTTTAAGTTTTTACACATTTTTTAAAGAATAATAAAATATTTTAAATTCTTTAAATTTTTATTTTTTATTTATAATTGAATATTTAATCATTTACACGGAATGGATATAGAAAGCGTTGCTATGAAATAATGTTGCTACTCCGCAAATATTATATAAAATTTTATGGAAAATAATATATAAGCACATATTTTAATTAAAAATAAATAAATAATTAAAATTAAAATATAAAATAATTACTTTGCAAATAATATTTGCAAATAATTTAAAATTGCTTGAACAATTTGTTTGAAATCATTTAAACGAGCAAAATTATTCGATGTTGTAGAAAATTTTTATTTTATTTATTTAAAATAAATTTTATTTTAGATTTTTCTATAAATTTTGTTTTCTTAATTTTTATAAAGCTAAAATACAGGAGAAAATCTCTAATACGATTAATTCGAAGCTATATATATATATTCGTTTAAATTTTTATAAACCTAATCACTTTTATAATGTGCACTACTAAACTATACAGACGTACACTAAAAGTTTCTTAGCCTAACATAAATTCTCTGTGTTATAATAATATAGTTTGCAATATCTAAAAACTGAAATGGAATATTCAAATAATTCCACATCATTATCAGCATCATCTTTACCACTTTTTGAAGTTAAATTAGAATTGATAGATAAGGAAATAAATTTCACACCATCATTTAAACCAAATACTGAAAATAATTTTCTGATAATGATTGAAACTTTAGTACAAGATATATTAAATACATGTAAATATATACCAAGAATATCAGAATCATATACGTTACAAATATCGATTATAAAGCCCGACAAACAATTTCTTGTTTTTTAACCATAAAATAACTATTCCGTAACCGAATAACCGAGTCGGTGAGACAACGGCAAATACCTATGAGAAAACCATATTTTGGAACACCTTGGGCAGTTACAGTTAACCGTACGAAGACTGGTCGGCCTTCGTGTGGTTATAGTAACCGAAATGTTCATATTCCCAAATTTGCATGTACTGTATTGAGAATTACCCATTAATATCAATTATATTTCCTGACATATTACTGAAATTTTGTCAGTGATTTTATGGTTATATTTAAGTTGTATAACTAAGTTTCTACAACGGTGATATTTCGGTTATTATATAGTTATTTTCTGGTCATACTGACGTTGATTTAACTTGTTAAATAGTTCTCTCCAACAGTGATATTTCAGGTTTTTTGTTGGTGATTTTTAAGGTACCTAGTACAAATATATGTCGGTCTAATAAACGGTGATATTTGGGACATATTATTGGCAATATTTTCGGGATTTATACCAGACATTTATGGGTAATACTGAGGGTGATTTTAACTACCAAACTTATTTGATATAACAGTGATATTATGGGTTATATTATAGGAGATCTATACCAAATATTTGTCGATATTATTTCCGCTGTTTATAAGAGGCTTTTGCGTTTTTCATTGGTGATTTTTCCTGTATATTATACCTAATATGTTTGTGACTTATACCAAATATATATCATCAGTAAATTCAACGATAATTTTTATGACAAAATCACTTCACTACATCAAACATAATCTTCAATTGTCAGTGATGACGGCATCGGCAATAGTCAATGATAATCAGCACATCTAACTAGTATATTTATATAAATATATAAATTACCGATTTGCATGTATCACTGATAATTTCCAATTATATCTTAGATATTGTGACCACAATATGACATACAAATTATTGTTAGAATTACCGATAATTTTTTGTTTTAAGTCCCAAACCTATTAGATATAATATGCAGAAAGTATCACTAATTTGAGAAGGCACTAGGTTCTTAGTCATCACAAATAATATTGACCAATATTTTTTATATAGTTCCACATACAATATATCTGTGATAATGTACCTAAAATATACGAATATGTTTATATTATATATATTATATATAAATATACATAAAAGCATTTTAATATATATATAATATTGTATTTTAATATAAAAATATTTAAATATGATAAATTCATGCAAATATTATATTATTCATAATATTAGTTAAGAAAATATTACCAATACTGGAAATATACTATATAAGCATGTAAAAAATAAAAACTGAATACAAAATAATTGTTAAACTGCAAGCATTCCTTTATTAATAAATTTTTAGTTTTGAACATATTCTTTTTTTAAATTTTTTTTTGTTTTTATTGTAATATTAAATTTTGGTTTCATCAATCACAAAAAATAAAATTTTCTTCAGCAAACATCATAAGCCTAAAGTGAGAATTAATATAAGAATTAATAATTGATTATAATTTAATGTATATAATTGATATATGTACTAACATTTCTAATTTTGAATTTGTATCTTAGTATTTTCTTTTAATACATAAACAGAAGATCTTTTAAGAAACTCCTGAATCGCTTTCTTGATACCATCAAGTGGTACCGGATCTGCTGACATCAAATAATTTACTATATTTTCGAACAAAGTTATTATACCTTTATTGTCAGCAAATATTTTCTTTGTGATTTCTAGATATTAAAATAAAAAATAAGTTTAAAACAACAAAACTTTAATTTTTACCTTTAGAAAGTCCAGATTGTCCAGACCATGAATAGTTTCTAATTAGTTCGTACGTGAACAAATGATGGAATACTTGCTTCGCGGTTGCATTAATGTTTGAAGTTTTGTATCGAAATAATCGTATTGTCTGAAAGAGTAACACAAAAATAATTTTAAAAATTGAATATTAAGCGGGAGCTTGTAATAACATACCATTTGTTCCATAAAATGCAAATCATTTAAATTCTCATTGAATTCATTTAATTCTTCGACAGTCTCGAATGGAACTTTCGGATAAACAAAATTTGCATCCCGATGTATTTTCTTTTGTGTGGTTTTATTAGCATGAAGAAGTGTTTCTAATAGTTCAATGGTTTTATGTTGCACTGTTTTTAACTGGGCTATTTCAGTAGAATTTTCTTGGATCAATCTTATTATATCTTTTTGATTTTTTAATATTTCATTTATTTTGCCAACATTAATGTCATCAAATTGCAAGGGAGAACTCGCACTTGAAACAGTATCATTATCAACCAGGTCTATTCTTGGTGGTGTTATTATATGTGGCAATGCTGACTGCAAGAAAAGATTATTTGCTGTTTTGTTCGAAAACAAGTAACTTATTTCAGATAATGAAGATTTAGGAGTTGTGTTTAGAGATGAATTGAAATGAGATGAATGAACGGCTGGTGAGATAGGTGAATATATCAATGTAGATGGTGTAGCACTCATTTGACTTAATGCAACATCTACGGTATCTACAACTGTAGATGCTTTAGATGTTAAAGGTAGTGTAATATTTGAAGCTGGTATAGGTGATGATATTAATGTACATGCTAATGGTGTTGCAGCTGGTATATGTGATGATATTAATGTAGATGCTAATGGTGTTGCAGTTAGTGTTGATGCTGAAGCTAATGTTGATGCTGAAACTATTGCAGAAGTTGTAGAAGCTGTTGAAGCTAGTATTGTTACTGAAGGTAGTGTAGAAAGTGAATTAACGGTAAATGTTGTAGATGGCGCAGCTGTTGACCATGGTACAAGAGTCGGGGATTGTGCTGAAGCTTGTAAAGATGATGTTAAAAGAAAAGTAGATGTTGAAGGTTGCTCCTTATTTACATTACAATCATTAATAGTGTTCTTATTCTTATTGTGATTTTTGTCAAATAATTCATTAAAATCTTTTTTTTCAAACTTTTTTTTTTTATTTTTAGGTGGACATATTTCCGCCTCGGAATTCGAATATTCTGCGTAGTGCTTTTCCAGGCGCATGGCTTCTGTATATGTCTTTATATTGCCCTTTAAAATTTTGCATTTATAAAGCTCCCAATTAGATGATGCATCCAAGTTTTTTTTTATAGCTTTATTATATAATGGTGGCCAAGAAAGATCTTCATTGTGGATCCATTTTGATAAAACTGTTACCACTGTTCTTCCTGTTTTATCTTCTCGTGTCTCTACGACGGAATACATTATGCTAAAGTGAAGATAAGTGTTATTAATTAAAATTATTTAAAACAAATATTCATAGGGCACAACTTAAAATAACAGAAATTCCAAAACCCAAAAAACAGATTTTTTAAATTAAAAGAAATGATTAATAGAAATACAAGACATCATAAGCAAGCAAATCGTGATTTTGTAAAACTTATAAAATTTAGTAATATAATTTTATGATATTAATTTAGTGAACTTATTAAAATACAATAAAGAAAATGACAAAATAATCTAATAAATTATACATGCAAATAGTTATTGAATACAATAATTTACGCACAAATTGAGCTGTGTAAAACAGGAAAAAATACATATTTAGAGATATCGTCATTATCCTGCATTGCAAATAACTTTTTGTGAATAAGATCAATTGTATAACATTTTAATTCCGAATTCAAAGTACTAGTTTCAAATATATGCAATTTTCTAGATATAATTGGTTGTTCAAAGATATCCATTAAATCATTCATTTCATTTCCAAACACGAAAATATTATTATTAATAATCTTTGCGTAATGGAATTGAACAACTTTTTCGTCCTTCGTAAGGAACCATTGATTTCTAATATTATATTGTAATTGTAAGTTCTTCCAAATAATATTACGGTAAATTGTTGCATCATTGAAATCTTTTTTTTGTTTGAGTATAGGATATTTTAAAGTTTTATCAATGCTAGATCTGGAATTTCTTTCTATTACTCGGTTGCATAATTGTGCGAGAGGCTGATTCGGCTTTCTAAGTAAATTTTTTACACAAAACATATAACTTTCAAATCCGAATGCCGAAAAATCGTCCAAAGTAGAACCAAAATTTCGAACGTCATCGGTTAAATGTGTCAAACAATGCATGTTATAAGTCAAATGTTGTTTACCATATATATGTGCAATTCCGGCAAAAAACTCTTTCAATAACATTTCTGCAACATCACATTTATCTAAGCAATGTGTATTATCACACAAAATACGTAATGCAACATGCAGTAAAAGGAAATGATTATATCTTTCTTCCGATAAAACGTTTTTAAGTGCAATTGGTCCACTATACAAAACAAACACTCGAAATTCAGATCCCTTAAAGTATGACAAATCCGATAATGGTCTAATTTTCCTTTGGAATTCAGATGGTTGGGTCAAGGATATTTGATTAAGCTTGGATGAAATTGATTTTATATCACGATGGGGTAAAAGTGAGGATGGATCTCCACATACCCACATTTTTAACAATTTTTTGACCACTCCTAGACATACCAGATGCAAATAATCTAAAGGAAATTGTTTTATCATATCTATATCAAGCTCTTCGAGTATTGATGTTTTTTTATGGTGTCTCATCTTCCTTATTTCTGAATGAATGATTCGATCTTTTCATAGCAATATAATTTGGATAAATCATGCGATTCTGGAAATAACATCCTTCTTCTGTGCATTTTAAACATCCGAAATACGCATTATGTGATTTGGTACCTAATATTCCAGATCGAGCCGGAGCGTCACAAATGAAAGCTCTAATTTTCACAGGTAGGATTTTATCTTCGAATATATATCCATCGGAAATTATTGATTTAAGCTCATCTACGAGTGGTCTTAAAAACTTATTGAAGTCACTTGGCTTATTGTATCCATGATAGACGGCAACTACAAAAATATTTTTGCATTCGATATTACAAATTCGGGCAAGAATTAGCCAAAAGCAACTTTGGTCGCTCCTTGTTATTGGAACACCATCTATATTAAAATCTATATATATATATTGTGGTATTAATAATTTACTTTTTAAAATTGATTTTATACCAGCACTCAAACCCAAATAACAATATTGCCCTGGAGGGCAATCTAATAATTCTCTACTTTCCGGCGTATTTAATAAAGTTCTACTATCCACAGGTATAGTAATAAAACCATTTCCTTTTAAAAATACTAAAAGTTCGTTGAGTGCGTTAGATTTAATATTAAATTTAATTGCCCATTCTTTCAAAAATTCTTCAATATTTTCGTTATTTTCGGTATTTTCGTGATTTTCGTTATTTTCATTATTTTCAGTATTTTCAGTATTTTCCCTGTTGTCAAAAAAATTAAATTCATCTACTGGCAAAACTGCAGTTACAGGATTTTCATTTTGATTATTAGAAATATTGTCTAATTCAATTTCATCCGTAGAAACTGTGAAAATATCTGGTTTTTTTATAACTTTTTGACTTATATGACTTGACTTATACAAGCGTCGCCTTATAGACTGTTTGGATAATTGAAGAAGACCTTTATACTTCGGCATCCTACCTAGCACGTTGAGAAAAATAAATCTCCTTATTTATTTAAATCATAATATGTAATAATATGGACTAAAAGCAATAAAAAACAAATATAAGATAATTATAACATTAAAGCCCTCACATATATTATTAGTATCTAGCCCTCATAGACATTATTAATATAATCATTTAAATACATTTACTTTAAAACCGTGGCGACCGATTTTTATAATATTGCATAACAAAGTCTATCAAAATATATTTTTTAGAAATAATATTTATGATGACTGATTATAACCGAATTGCAACCGATTTTAGATAGGTGATTTTTTGGTTATGCTCGGTCGTACCTTTTGTTTTTGCATTTAATAATAACAATCAGAATAAGCTATTTAAATATTATAATATTTAAATAGTATTAAATATTTAAATCGTAAAATATTTTCATTAAATGAAAATATTTTACGATTTCTATAGCCAATCAAACTATATGCCAATTTTTAAAACTTTTATTTATAATGACTGACTGTAACCGAATAAACACCGATTTAGATAAGTGATTTTTTGGTTATGCTCGGTCGTACCTTTTTTTTTGCTTTTAATAATAACAATCAGAATAAGCTATTTAATTATTATAAGCCTGGCTGAAGTAATATTTCATTAAATGAAAATATTTTACGATTTCTATAGCCAATCAAACTATATGCCAATTTTTAAAACTTTTATTTATAATGACTGACTGTAACCGAATAAACACCGATTTAGATAGGTGATTTTTTGGTTATGCTCGGTCGTACCTTTTTTTTTTGCTTTTAATAATAACAATCAGAATTAGCTATTTAAATATTATAATCCTGCACTAATATTTCAATAAATAAAAATATTTTACGATTCTACAGCCAATTATATCGAAATATATGCCAATTCTTAAAACTTTTATTTATAATGATAACCGAATAGCAACCGATTTGAGATAGGTGATTTTGTGGTTATGCTCGGTCGTACCTTCTTTTTTTACTTTTAATAATAACAATCAGAATAAGCTATTTAATTATTATAAACCTGGCTGAAGTAATATTTCATTAAATGAAAATATTTTACGATTTCTATAGCCAATCGAACTATATGCCAATTTTTAAAATTATATTTATAATGACTGACTATAACCGAATAAACACCGATTTAGATAGGTGATTTTTTGGTTATGCTCGGTCATACTTTTTTTTTGCTTTTAATAATAACAATCAGAATAAGCTATTTAAATATTATAATCCTGCACTAATATTTCAATAAATAAAAATATTTTACGATTCTACAACCAATTATATCGAAATATATGCCAATTCTTAAAACTTTTATTTATAATGATAACCGAATGGCAGCCGATTTTAGATAGGTGATTTTTTGGTTATGCTCGGTCGTACCTTTTTTTTGCTTTTAATAATAACAATCAGAATAAGCTATTAAAAATTTATATACTTACTTCACTTGCAAATAATTATTTAAATTAAAAAAAAATACAACTTGGTCACTTTAAAATAATTATTTAAATTAAAAAAAAATACAACTTGGTTAAATTAAAAAAAATACAACTTGGTCGCACGGAAGTTAAAAATAAACTGGAATACTTCACTAATACAATAAGATAATGCAATTATGAAATGATAATATTTATAGTTTATCACTTGCAAATAATTATTTAAATTTAAAAAAAATACAACTTGGTTAAATTAAAAAAAATACAACTTGGTCGCACGGAAGTTAAAAATAAACTGGAATACTTCACTAATACAATAAGATAATGCAATTATGAAATGCGAATATATTATCGCTCGCTCTTTCTTACTTACTCTGTTTATATATGTTGTTTACTTACACTACACTTCAACGTTATTTTTTACTTACCCGACAAACAATTTATTGTTTTTTAACCATAAAATAACTATTCCGTAACCGAATAACCGAGTCGGTGAGACACCGGCAAATACATATGAGAAAACCTAGTTTCATGCGTAATGAGTTAGTATATACAATATACATGCGTAGAGAGATTGAGAATTGAAAGTTGAGATTTTAATCCGTTAGATTTAATGAAATAATATTTTTCTTGTTTATAAGCACGTTTAGAAATATGTCTTTCCTACAACTTTTTACGGTTACGCAAATTAGTAGAAGATTATTTAGTAAATTATATTATAAAAATTATAACCGAATTAAAACAAATTTTTGTTTGGTGATATACCGGTGACGCTATGTCGTTATTTGCAACTGAAGTTTTATTTTCTCATATTAAAAATAATGAAATAGTTTATTCTAAAAATGACTTAATGTAATTTATGAGGAATCATTATTGTAGAATTATAACTGAGTTATAACCATTCCAGTTTTTGTATTTATTAATTTTAGCATTTTTCGTATTTGGTTAAAATATAGAACTTTTAACAGAAAGCGATACCGATAACTTTTTTCCCAATTTTAATAATAAATTTACTCACACATACCAATAAAGCAATCTTTTATTTACGAAATTTCTACTTCGGCAATTTTCGTGATGAAAATGGCATATGTTTTTTTTATTGTAACCGACACTCAGTTTCAATATAACCGATCGGTTATGAATTGTTTGTCGGGAAGGATACCAATGATGCCACCACAACTTCAATGGTATTTGAAAGTACAAATAATATAAAAAACTCAACTTATATAGATGATGATAAACCAACATTTGCTTGTAACTATACATACATATATATATTATAATTCTAAATATATATTTTTAAAATAATATTTTAAATTAAACATTATTTTAACTTGTAATTTTAATCTTCAAATAGATCAAATAATTGGAAAAAAAAATATCTTAAACATTTTATATTTTATTTTATACATTTATATATATGTATTTGTTTTATATTGTTATATAACATATTTTGTTGGGGTTAGCATATGTTTGTCAGAATGAAGAAATTAAAATGTCATACAAATGGATAATCGATTTTACACAAACAACTATGAACAAAGCTATTCAATATTCGAAAATTTACGATCAATTTAAATATATATGGTTAGACGATATGGATGAACACCTTAAAATATTTCTAAAAAATACACAAAACATTAATACAACTACTACTATTGCTGATGCTGATTGTACTACTTCTTACGATAATGATGATAAGAATAAAACCAATTCAACATTAGTAACATGTGTTCTATGTAAGGAATTGTCTCTGGAGAAATTTAAAGAAGAGGTAAAGAAAAATATATATTTTTTTTCCTTTTGTATAGATAATTTCTTAAATTTAATTTGAAAATATTTTGTGTATAATTTCATTTGAGATTTGGCAAGAGAAAATATATTCTATTTTAATCAACAATTGACAGTTTTTCGATATAATAAAATATTAATAAAATAATTTTATATTAAAACACTTAAACTAACTGACATAATTCAAAGCGAAATTGTGCGAACTGTGTATTTTTATCATATACACTTTAAGCAAATTGTTTTGGTATTAAACTTTTTTCATGATTTCTCAAAGTGTATGCAGTTAGCTTTTTAGAGGTTTCTTCCATATTCTTTTACATATTTTTAAATAAAAATGACTCTTGGTGGAGATTACATAATGCTGAATAAAGAGGGATGACAAGGGATATTTGGATATTTTGGTTTATTGTAACCTGTATTTTAGAGAAACTCTCGTAAATGTCTTTCAGTTCAAGGCAGGTACTCTAACTGTCACAAATATCTGGTATATATTCATTTGATTCTTATTGTTATGTGGATTCCACCTCATTAAGTTGCTGGGAAATACAATAAGGAATACGCTTAATGCATAGTCTACTTTTTAAAATTTCACTGTTAGACTAATCCTTAGTTAACTGACTCTTATTTTAAATCTTAAAACTGTTACAACAACATTTATGCCTCCCCCGGGAATGGAATCCCGTTATAGAAATGGAATACCATCACCATACCACTGTTCATATACAGTAAATATAAATGAAATATGAGAAATATATTAAATCATAACATAATAATACTGCTTCGGTTTATTTACATTATAAATTTATAATCAATATAACTCAATAAATTTAATTTTAGTATACAAAAATACAACATAATAAAAAGTTTCTATTATCCTTTTTGTAAATTTCGTTTTATTGTATTTATGACGTATACCAACATTTTCAAATGTGAATACATAAAAAAATATGAAAAACAAACCCCGGGTTTGTCAAAAACACCTCAAATGGTTTGAATAAAAAATACCTGCTAATAAAATAATAAAATATTATTATTTCAATTTTCTCTAATTTTGCGTTTACACGAAGAGTGATAAGAATTTATATCCATTTCAAAATTTATCCTTTCTTTAATTACTCATGTTCTACAGTAAATTTTTAATTTTATTATTATCTATCTATATGGTTAAAATTTTGATTCTCTATCGTAAGAAATTTGTGCATACTGACGGACAGACGGACCGACAAATTGGAACTAATACACAAATTTTTAATCAATTGGAAATGTGCTAAAAATTACAAAAGAAATACATAACAAAATACAATAGAAAAATATAATTACTTTTATCTCGTCGAAATTTGATTGGTTATGTCCGACTATGTTTTCCATGTTTAATGTCTATAGGCTAGAAATAATATATTATAGACAAAATTTATAATTTGATTTTATTATCTTTCTATAAATATGAGCAGACATTAAATTATTAAAAAAATATTACTGATTACATATAAATTGCGTTTTGACATCATTCCGGTATAAAATAGAATTGTTTACAATTACAAATTGGGGAATGAGAATTATAGATATTATCTCGAAATTCGATTTATTTTTGGACTTTTTTATCATAATTAAGATTTTTCATATAGTGAAGTTGATTGTTGAATCAAATTAATTATTTTCCTTATAACCATAAAATAAGTCCCATAAAAGTCAATGTTCATACCAATTTCGATTATCTGAAATGTTGTTGATATTTTTGGATGCAGAAATCTTAAAATAGTGTACCAATAAACCCTCAAAATCTGTACTAGAATATTTTGGAGCTAAAAACAACCATGTTATTGAATTGTTCCGATTTTTTGTTTTCTCATTAGAGTGAACGATTGAAGCCACTCACTTTAAACTGTGCATTATTTTTAATTAGCACATACTTCATAATTATTGATTTTAGTAATATCGCAGTCTCAATATGAAAGTTGAGCATTCTGTTAAAACAAACAATTCATAGTAAATACGAACAAAAAGCTAACGTTGGGTACTAATATTAGCAGAGAAATATATCAAAAACTAATAAATACAATAATAATAGTTAATAATCACCTGCAAGAAATCAGATAATTAAATTAATTAACTTTATTTTTAAATAAATATTAAATTCTTATACCAATACTTAAAATTAAGAATTATTTTTATATGTATTCTTAAAATAATGAATAGATTTCAATAAAAAATGTTGTATATAAATCCACTTTTCTGAAATATCGAATTTTATTTTAAATTTAATGGACTGAAAATTTGTTTTTGTATTAAAAATTATCCATATACATAGCTATATATATATTTTGTTTCCTCATATATTTGAAATATAAGTAAACACAATTTAACTAACTGGAGAAAATATGAAAATATTGAGGAAAATTCATCAATTTCTCTTCAACTTTTATTATCAGTTCCTGCCGTATATAAAAATAATAAACCTATAACTCTTTTTTTATGCTTCCTTTTATCCTATTCTTATATTATTGTATACTGTTTTTATCTGAACAAAATTTATGTTTTTCAAACATGTGGCTCATAAGTTAATATCCATCCAACAAAGTAATATCATTTATATTTTTACCCAGATAATTTTATTCGATTTTATATACCGTAAAATTTTATATAAGAAAACAAAAAATAGAAAATATTATGTTATTTTAATACCTGGTACAGGGTACGAACGATACAAGATATCATGAAAATTTTGATTTTTCATAGTTTTTTTTGCAAAAATGATTTTAAAGAAATCAAATTATTCTTTTTTATTCCCATTATACTCTTAGAGAGGCTGACCAACAAGTTTTGATTATATGGAAATTTGGTACGTTATCCTTAGACCACTAATTGATTTTCCTAATTAAGTAGGTGAGGCCGGGAATCGGGTGTTAACCCAATAGGCTACTGGAATACCCAATTATTCGTTTTTGTTTTGAAATTAAAATTTAAACAAAACAAAATGATAATTTAGTAATTTTATCTGTGATTTAACAATTTTATTTAATATACAAAGTTTCGGTTCAATGAACCATGAAATATTATTATTATACGAGTAAAATTTAAATATAAGTACAAGAAGTGTAGGTATAAAATGAAACTTAACCTGTATATACATATTTGAGTACATAAATCTAAGTACATATAATTTTAAAAACTTTTCAATGTTTATTCATTTTACTCGGGTAATTTAATATTATTATATTTTATTACACTTAAATACATACATACATATATGTACCTATAATTAATTCAGGAGAAAAATTTTCACTTAAAATGTGGTTTTACGTAAAATATGAAATTTATTAAATTGCATATTATAATGAAAAAGGATAAAAATTATTATTAATATATGAAATAATAATATAATTGATATAAAATATAATAAATAACTCATAAGCAAGAAATAATATAAGAGATTAATAATAGAAACATTTACCCTATTTTCAGTAAAATACATAAAACTAAAATATTTTTATCTTTAGTATTTTATATCATATTTATATAACATAATTTTCTGGTGACATTTTTTATTAAAATTTCTTAATATTTTCTGTGTATAAATGCATCCTTATAAATGTGTATACTGGAAATTGTGTGTAAAAAATAATTTTAGCGTAATAAATTTAAAAATTGTTGTTGTTATACTTTTATCTTATGCATATACGTAAACATATACGTACGAGTATATGCCATAAAGCACACATAAAATACAAAATTGCATATTATTTAACAAAGACATTCTTTAAATAAAAACTATGTCTTTAGTCTTTGGTATTTATACTATGTTTTAAATTCTCTGAAATTTAATTTTTTTTTAATTTAAATTAACATTATACGTAAATATTTTATTTGCGAAAAATTACTACCGTAGTACATATTAAGTAAAACATTGATAAGGAATTTTAGAGGAAGTTTTTCAAAAATATTTACGTGGATAAAATAATCTTTAATCAGTTTTTACAAATGAATTTTGTTAATAGGACCTTAAAGATGTTTCTTTCGTGTTAATAGTTAATTTGACTTACTTTTCTATATGAATGTAAATCAATTTTACATATATATATTTATTAGTAAAATGTGATTAACTTCAGTAATTTGACATTTAATATTATTCTTTGTAAATACACTCAATATTATTGTTATTTTGTTTTTTAAATCCAACGAAAATATTAAAAATATAATTAATATTATAAGTATTGTAAATCTTTAAATATTACATTTTGTAATTTACTGAAATTTCAATTAGAATAATTTATTAATAATGTAAGCATTAATTATTAATTATTGTACACATTGTAATTGCACAATGAAATTGATTTTTTGACCATTGATTTCTTTTTGCATCATTAATCATAGTGCAATCATTTCGAAATCATATTAATTTATATACATTTAAAATAAATTCATCTTATACGGTACAAAAATATATTTTAAAATTTGCAATTGTAAGTGCCATCCAAAAGATCATACAAAATTTAAATTTATATTTAATTTATAATCACAATATATAGTTCATATAATAATATTTTAAATTGCTGTCAGATTAACCCATACTAAAATAATATTTATTTCCTAAAAACTCTTTAATATTTATTAATAATGCGATTATGTAAAAAAATATATAAAATGTTTCCATTTAATTATAAAATTAATTTTCCTTGAAAATATTCCAATAGATATTGAATATTAAAAAAAACCTTTATATGCAAATTTCTGATAAATTATTTCCAGTTATTAAATAATAATTGAGAATTTAATTAGTTTTGATATAGCAAAACTTTTATATTTTAGGTAAGAGTAGTAGACAACAGTGCCGTTGCCGAATGTAATTATATTAGCATAAAAAAAATTTAAGTGCAACAGAATTAGTTTCATAATCATGGGAATTATTTTGTTATACCGTACTACTTTTTCAAAAAAAAATACTGTTTCTTATCTTTTCTATATCATTTAACAACATTTTCGGTTAACTCAACATTTATCAAATCGTCAATTGCGAGTACCATGTTATTTACAATGTTAAACAGCTATTGAAAAAAGTTTGCATCGGACGGACGGGACAGGACAGTACGAGAGAAGTAAAAAAAAGCGCTAACATAAAAGATTTTTTTGTTAAAAATCCCTAAAAATATATGTATGTGCGAAGTATCATATTAATTGAAGGAAATCTTGCTAATGGTGTGTGTGTGTGTTTTTTTAAAGTCAAATTCATCATAATTGCCACTAATTTCAGAAAAATATACATAAATATATAATTTTTTAATTTTAAATACAATTGGAAAATAAATTTTTTTATTATTTAGAATAAATAACAATATACTATACATACATATTCTCTAAATAATAAAAATGTTTAATATTCAATGGAAAAGTCTCAAAAATTTGGTTGCGCTACAGACTACAGAAAAACAAATTCAGCGCTTATAATGGAACCAAAACAAAAAAAATCTTTAATTATTCATTAAATATATAGTAAAAAATCGGTATTGTTGTCCTAATTTTAGGTACATATTAGTACACTTTAAATAAAAAATTTATGCATCGAATATTACAAATTGTATTTTTACATTAACTAAAAATATTAATTGTCATTTGAATATAATACCAAATAATTATAATTCCATAATTGAATTATTGATGAATAAATTAAATAATTTTTTTTTAATATCGTAATTAAAGTTTAATTTCAAATTTGACAAATTTTGAACAGTCCCATTATACAATTTTAATTAAAAATGTTTCGAACTTGTAAACTATCAATTAATCATATATTAAAAAAAAATTTAAATAGATTACCATTATAATATATTTAATTTTCTTAAAATATGTACATAATAATTATAATATAATTATAAACAATCCTTTTTTACATGCCTGGAAGATTGATCGATATCAAGACTTATATGAAGATATTGAGAATTTTGATATATATAAAATATTTAATGGATGGCTAGCGGTTGATATAAAACCCTTAAAACAAACTATACTAAATATTATCTGTAAATGGATTAATTTATATAAACAATGGTTAATCGGATATGTTATTGTCAGCTTAAAGGTATTTAACACAAAATTAAATATATTTACATACATATTATGCAATATATAATTCAAATAAATATAAATTTTGTTATACGTAGATTTATTATAAATGTATGTAATATTATTGTTTCCACGAATTAAATATAATTTTAAATTTTGATTATAATCGAAATTTTATATCAATTTTATAAATTATTTATTATCATAAAATAAATACTTAATCTTAAACTATATATAAAATATAATTTTAAAATTATTGCTTATTTTATCATTAATATAATTTCATTTACATAAATACATAATACAATTTTTTTATTTATATATGTATTTATGTATAATATAGTCATTGGAGAACTTCATCGATAATGGAATGAAAATATTAACATTAGAGGTTAAACAAAATGATTTAAATAATTTGTTAAGGATTATGTCAATTCAATTGGAAATAAAAGAGTGTGAACCAGATATTGATAACATGTTTAAACCAATTAAAGATATTATAAATTTATTAAAACAATATAATTTTGAATTTAATAATGATATATATAAAACAATTGAACAATTACCAAAATTATGGATTAATTTTAAAAATTTTGCACAACAATGTAATCAAAATTTATTGAATGTACAAGTTTATCAACGTGATATTATTAAAAAATATATAATTTTATTTAATTGCCGATTAAATTGTTATCGCGATAAATTTGTCAAATTAATGGTAAGAATTATATATAATATATATTTTTTTATTATATATATGATTGAAAATTTTTATGTTAATTGTTTAAATATTAATAAAAAAAGCATCAATAATAATGAAATAAATCTATATCATGATTCATTTTTTATGCTTTTAATATGACACAAGCAGGAAATTATATAATTAATTTTTATATTTTTCATTTATATTTCATATAAAATATAGGTCTTTTCGGTGCCTTGTGAAAATGTTTACAATTTATGTGACAAAGTAAATATTGAACTTAAACAACTTAAAAAACAACAACAAAAACTTATATATTGTGCACGACTTTTATCAATTATACCACCCGATGATAATATTTTAAAGATTTGCTATCAGGAGATAAAACAAATAAAAGTAAGTTATTATATAATTAAAAATTGATGAAAATATAAAAATATTAATTATATTTAGAATTCTAAGAACATTCTTATTATTGTTAGAATATAAAAAGAAAGAAAAAACATAATTAAAATACTGCAAAATTATCATTATTTAGTAATAACTTTTATTTAACTTTTATGAAATATTTTAATATTGGAAAAGATTCCATGGCACATATTATTAATCTAAAAAAATCCATAAAATATTTTTACTCTCTTCACAAATTCATGTGTAAAAAAAAAGTTATTTAAAATTACATAACATTCTTGCAATATATTTATAAAATAATAAATTTTAGTATGTTTTCAATTCTTTTCTGCATTAAATTTCACTAAAAATTTATAATTTATATTTTTTAGTCAATTTTTGTTATATACGGAAAGCTGAACAGACTTTAAATTTATATACTTTACACACGTAATGTAATTAGATTTAATGCTGTTTCTCCACTAAATATATATTTATTTACAATTTCAGCCACATTATTTACTTATTTCAAGAAAGAAATATATTAATATCTAAAAAAACCCTCTAATATTTCACATATTGAGATTATTTTAAATAAATAACAATATTAAATTTAATTGACTAGAACTTAGGTAAACCTCCATGATTTGGGTTTGAGCCAAGCCAACAAGAAACTTGTATACCTATTCTATCTAGGCAGTCGATGAATTATATTTGATTTTGATTTTTACGCCCAACTTTATATCTTCATTTGATTGATTAATTGATTTGGATCGTGGCTACATATTATGATAATTATAAGCAAACACTCGAGAATTTTTAGACTTAATTATAATTTAAAGTTCTTATAACCAGCAGCACATATTCCACCTTTAAATTAAATGAGGTACAAGTTAAAACGTATCATAGGTACAAAATCCCAAAAATAAATCAAATATTAAATAGTTTAAAACTTTGACCTCAACAGAATATAAAGACTTTAAATAATAATAAAATAACATTAAAAAACTATAATTTTTTGCAGCTAATTAATTTATTATAATAAATCTGTGAATCTAACACAACTTTAAAACTCATTTATTAAGTGATATTTCTAATTATTATTAGTGCACTTGATTATAAAAGTTTCATTTAAATATTTTGTAGGAGATATTCTATTTATCTGACAATTGTTTAACGATGGTGTAATAGCTAAATGCACTTTTCATAATCTGAAAAATATAAATTAAGAAGAATATTTGACCAAATATGATCATATTTTGTTGTCACCTTTACAAATGTTTCGTACTTCAACTCAAAAATATAAGCTTTCATTTTGAATGGAGTTGCAGATCCTTTCATAATTGTTAATATCATTTTTTTTATATCTTGCGGTTGTTCATACCAATTTAAGTTACTCAGATAAATTGCCGTAGTCAGATAATCATCCTATGTAAAAATATATTTTAATATATGACTTATGATTTAATTTAATCGTAAATTTATATTTACACTTAGGGTGATTTCATTAGCAAGTCCATTCACCAGCAAAATATGAACTACACTCACTAATATAGCACACATTGCTATAATTAGATTGATCGTTAATTTTGTAGTCTATTAATATAAAAACATAATCAATTTACATATAAATTTAATATTTTTTCCAATTACCACAGAAATTAGATATAACATAAAACATATTAATGTTGAATATAATAATATGTCGAAAAAGAATTGATAAGAAAACAAAAATTCCACTTCCTTCAAATACCTGAAAAATTCCATTTTATATTAAAATATATTAAAGCTAAAAATATAATTCACAATTTAATATCGATTTGTTCCTGAACCAATTCTTTTAATTGCTTTTTAATCAAATATTTTGAATAATTTGGAAACGTGGTCACAGCCGGATGTTTACATTTCAATATTTCCTAATAAATCACAATAAACATATTTTCTTAAAATCTGTTCAAAACTTTACCAAACATTTTTCAAATTTCAAATTCAAAAGGTTTTTACGAAACAGTCCAAAACCCAATAAAATATATGTAAAACTTTTCCAAGCTATATAAAATATCAAAAATACAGTTGTTGATATAATTGGTAATATGTAAGCTACGCAAAAATTTGATGTTAGATTTCTTAAAGGAAGTAATCTTAAAATAAATGGAGAATTTTCATATAAGTAAATCTGAAAAAAACGAAATTATTTGTGTTTATTTGTTACATAAGTAATAAAAATATTTTAATTATATTTATTTAATCATACGTTTTCAACAGCAAATATTTTCAGATTCCAATAACTGATTAATAGATCAATAATGGCTAGTGAATATGCTATCCATCCGAAAATAAAGGGGACCATAAACATAATTTTGGGATACTTGTAATATTTTCCAATGAATTTCATTTCAATTTTTGTTGCATTTTGAAGTCCTGTTCGTAAATATCCTTCAACGCTTATTATTATATTATAATATCCTGTAAAATATATGTATAAATATGACTTAACGAATAATTAAATATTTTAGGAATACTCTTTTTGTAGTAAGATAAACTCAATATTTAAAAAGATATTAACCACATTAAAATTGTACCAAAAATAGTAATAGCCAATGAATCAATTTCATTCCCTTTCGCATCTAATAACGTTAATATCTAAATTTTGTTTTAGAGATTAAAATGGAAATTTGATCGTTAGATTTTATCATACTTGCAGTATATTTGAAATTATCATCATTCCAAGTATGGCAAATTCGCGAATAATATGTAATATTTTATATTTTTGATCTGATGTTACCACAACGCCGAGCAATTTTAAATAGTAAATAATCCACTTAAACATTTCATAGTTTTGATCTGGTAATATAAAATCTTCAAAATTAAATATATTGAAATTAATTTTCATTTCTTATAGATAAATTTTATTTAAAGCGATTATTATAGAGACAATTATAATATTAGACTGATATCAATTAAAATGAGGAATATTTATTATATTTTCCGATAAGTACAAAGTTTCGATTTACACTATTAGTACAAAATATTGTTTTATGTTACATTTTTACCATGCCATTTGTACATGTAATGGGATAGAGTTGGATTTTGCAAAAGTATTAACCCTTTAGCCGCACATTTATTTGAAATTTTATTGCATTTAGAGCACATTTAATTATATAGAGAATAGAGTAATTTGTGAGCAGTAGATTTTATTCATTTATTTCATGATATTAGTAATACATATATATATAGATATGATATTGGGATAACTTTAATTAAATATTGTATCATCTTTAATGACGTGCAAGAACGTCATATGCGACTTTGCCGAAATCAATGCATGACGTTCTGATACGTCAAATGCGGCCAAAGGGTTAATTAATGTTATATTTCTTTTTGGTTGCAAAATCCATATATATAAATATTTAAAACAAATTTCATTCGATATTCTCTCAAAAAACTTTGATTATGTGAACTGAAAATGTATTTACACCTGCTGAATTTGATTTCCATTTGTGTCTCGAAAGATCTTGTTATTTTTTCCATTTAAAAATAAAATACTTTGAACCAATTAATGACGTACGCGTATATCATATTTTTATTAATTAAAAAATTAATAATACTAAAATCAATAGATGCAATAATATATGTACATAATAAATTTACATATGTATATAAGACTAAGGCAGCAGATTTTTAAATTATTTCGTTTCGCAATAAAATAAATGTTTTTTTTGAAAATATTTATCAATATTTTTAGCAAATTTCCAACCAATTTGGTAGAGATGTGTATATATTAGTTTCACTCTGTCTCTCCGTCTGTTTACACAAAATTCTACATCTATTAACATAGAGTATCAAAGTTTGGACCATAGATAGATAGTAATAAAATTATAGGTCCAGTAGAACAAAATTTTCTTCTATCTCTTTTCCCCTCCGAGTTATTCTCTCTCCTAGTTTGACAATTGCTATCTAATAACTTTTAAACCAAATAAATTTTTTAAGGCCTGTAAAAGCTACAAGATAGTAAAATCTTTTATGATTTTTGAAAATGAACAAATTATATAATATGTAATTCATTGTTGTATGAAAATAAAGTTATCTTCATACAACTTTTCTTAATTTTTTTAAATATTGTATTTTCCAACGTGTGAAAAAAAAGTTATCCTGCCTTAAAATTACATAACATTCTTGCAATATATTTATAAAATAATAAATTTTAGTATGTTTTCAATTCTTTTCTGCATTAAATTTCACTAAAAATTTATAATTTATATTTTTTAGTCAATTTTTGTTATATACGGAAAGCTGAACAGACTTTAAATTTATATACTTTACACACGTAATGTAATTAGATTTAATGCTGTTTCTCCACTAAATATATATTTATTTACAATTTCAGCCACATTATTTACTTATTTCAAGAAAGAAATATATTAATATCTAAAAAACCCTCTAATATTTCACATACTGAGATTATTTTAAATAAATAACAATATTAAATTTAATTGACTAGAACTTTAGGTACACCTCCTTGATTTTGGTTTGAGCCAAGCCAACATGAAACTTGTATACCTATTCTATCTAGGCAGTCGATGAATTATATTTGATTTTGATTTTTACGCCCAACTTTATATCTTCATTTGATTGATTAATTGATTTGGATCGTGGCTACATATTATGATAATTATAAGCGTTAATATAAACTCGAGAATTTTTAGACTTAATTATAATTTAAAGTTCTTATAACCAGCAGTACATATTCCACCTTTAAATTAAATGAGGTACAAGTTAAAACGTATCTTAGGTACAAAATCCCAAAAATAAATCTAATATTTAAATAATTTAAAACTTTGACCTCAACAGAATATAAAGACTTTAAATAATAATAAAATAACATTAAAAAATATATTTTTTTCCAGCTAATTAATTTATTATAATAAATCTGTGAATCTAACACAACTTTAAAACACATTTATTAAGTGATATTTCTAATTATTATTAGTGCACTTGATTATAAAAGTTTCATTTAAATATTTTGTAGGAGATATTCTATTTATCTGACAATTGTTTAACGATTGTGTAATAGCTAAATGCAGTTTTCATAATCTGAAAAATAAAAATTAAGAAGAATATTTTACCAAATATGATCATATTTTGTTGTCACCTTTACAAATGTTTCGTACTTCAACTCAAAAATATAAGCTTTCATTTTGAATGGAGTTGCAGATCCTTTCATAATTGTTAATATCATTTTTTTTATATCTTGCGGTTGTTCATACCAATTTAAGTTACTCAGATAAATTGCCGTAGTCAGATAATCATCCTATGTAAAAATATATTTTAATATATGACTTATGATTTAATTTAATCGTAAATTTATATTTACACTTAGGGTGATTTCATTAGCAAGTCCATTTACCAGCAAAATATGAATTACACTCCCTAATATAGCACACATTACTATAATCAGACTGACCGTTAATTTTGTAGCCTATTAATATAAAAACATAATCAATTTGCATACAAATTTAATATTTTTTTCAATTACCACAGAAATTAGATATAACATAAAACATATTAATGTTGAATATAATAATATGTCGAAAAAGAATTGATAAGAAAACAAAAATTCCACTTCCTTCAAATACCTGGAAAATTCCATTTTATATTAAAATATATTAAAGCTAAAAATATAATTCACAATTTAATATCGATTTGTTCCTGAACTAATTCTTTTAATTGCTTTTTAATCAAATATTTTGAATAATTTGGAAACGTGGTCACAGCCGGATGTTTACATTTCAATATTTCCTAATAAATCACAATAAACATATTTTCTTAAAATCTGTTCAAAACTTTACCAAACATTTTTCAAATTTCAAATTTAAAAGTTTTTTCCGAAACAGTCCAAAACCCAATAAAATGTATGAAAAACTTTTCCAAGCTATATAAAATATCGCAGATGCAGTTGTTGATATAATTGGTAATATGTAAGCTACGCAAAAATTTGATGTTAGATTTCTTAAAGGAAATAAAATTAAAATAAATGGAGAATTTTTATATAAGTAAATCTGAAAAAAACGAAATTATTTGTGTTTATTTGTTACATAAGTAATAAAAATATTTTAATTATATTTATTTAATCATACGTTTTCAACAGCAAATATTTTCAGATTCCAATAACTGATTAATAGATCAATAATGGCTAGTGAATATGCTACCCATCCGAAAATAAAGGGGACCATAAACATAATTTTGGGATACTTGTAATATTTTCCAATGAATTTCATTTCAATTTTTGTTGCAGTTTGAAGTCCTGTTCGTAAATATCCTTCAACGCTTATTATTATATTATAATATCCTGTAAAATATATGTATAAATATGACTTAACGAATAATTAAATATTTTAGGAATACTCTTTTTGTAGTAAGATAAACTCAATATTTGAAAAGATATTAACCACATTAAAATTGTACCAAAAATAGTAATAGCCAATGAATCAATTTCATTCCCTTTCGCATCTAATAACGTTAATATCTAAATTTTGTTTTAGAGATTAAAATGGAAATTTGATCGTTAGATTCTATCATACTTGCAGTATATTTGAAATTATCATGATTCCAATTATGGTAAATCCGCGAATAATATGTAACTTTTTATATTTTTGATCTGATGTTACCACAACGCCGAGCAATTTTAAATAGAAAATAATCCACTTAAACATTTCATAGTTTTGATCTGGTAATATAAAATCTTCAAAATTAAATATATTGAAATTAATTTTCATTTCTTATAGATAAATTTTATTTAAAGCGATTATTATAGACAGCAATATGGAACTGATATCAATTAAACTGAGGAATATTTATTATATTTTCCGATAAGTACAAAGTTTCGATTTACACTATTAGTATAAAATATTGTTTTATGTTACATTTTTACCATGCCATTTGTATATGTAATGGGATAGAGTAGGCTACCTTGAAAGTTTAAAATAAATAAGTTAATTAGTAGGTTTATTAATTCATTCTAAATTCTGTTTGATATCAAAAATTGCATCAAATAAATAAGTTTTGCAAAAGTATTAATTAATGTTATATTTCTTTTTTGTTGCAAAATCCAAATATATAAATATTTAAAACAGATTTCATTCGATATTCTCTCAAAAAACTTTGATTATGTGAACTTAAAATGTATTTACACCTGCTGAATTTGATTTGCATTTGTGTCTCGAAAGATCCTGTTATTTTTTCCATTTAAAAATAAAATACTTTCAACCAATTAATGACGTACGCGTATATCATATAATTATGAATTAAAAAATTAGTAATACTAAAATCAATAAATGCAATATATGTACATAATAAATTTACATATGTATATAAGACTAAGGCAGCAGATTTTTAAATTATTTCGTTTCGCAATAAAATAAATGTTTTTTTTGAAAATATTTATCAATATTTTTAGCAAATTTCCAACCAATTTGGTAGAGATGTGTATATATTAGTTTCACTCTGTCTCTCCGTCTGTTTACACAAAATTCTACATCTATTAACATAGAGTATCAAAGTTTGGACCATAGATAGATAGTAATAAAATTATAGGTCCAGTAGAACAAAATTTTCTTCTATCTCTTTTCCCCTCCGAGTTATTCTCTCTCCTAGTTTGACAATTGCTATCTAATAACTTTTAAACCAAATAAATTTTTTAAGGCCTGTAAAAGCTACAAGATAGTAAAATCTTTTATGATTTTTGAAAATTAACAAATTATATAATATGTAATTCATTGTTGTATGAAAATAAAGTTATCTTCATACAACTTTTCTTAATTTTTTTAAAACCCTGTATTTTCCAACGTGTGAAAAAAAAGTTATCCTGCCTTAAAATTACATAACATTCTTGCAATATATTTATAAAATAATAAATTTTAGTATGTTTTCAATTCTTTTCTGCATTAAATTTCACTAAAAATTTATAATTTATAATTTTTAGTCAATTTTTGTTATATACGGAAAGCTGAACAGACTTTAAATTTATATACTTTACTCACGTAATGTAATTAGATTTAATGCTGTTTCTCCACTAAATATATATTTATTTACAATTTCAGCCACATTATTTACTTATTTCAAGAAAAAAATATATTAATATCTAAAAAAACCCTCTAATATTTCACATATTGAGATTATTTTAAATAAATAACAATATTAAATTTAATTGACTAGAACTTTAGGTACACCTCCTTGATTTTGGTTTGAGCCAAGCCAACATGAAACTTGTATAGCTATCCTATCTAGGCAGTCGATGAATTATTTTTTATTTTGATTTTTAGGACCAAATCTGCTTCATTTGATCGATTGATTGATTTGGATCGTGGCTACATATTATGATAATTATAAGCGTTAATATAAACTCGAGAATTTTTAGACTTAATTATAATTTAAAGTTCTTATAACCAGCAGTACATATTCCACCTTTAAATTAAATGAGGTACAAGTTAAAACGTATCTTAGGTACAAAATCCCAAAAATAAATCAAATATTTAAATAATTTAAAACTTTGACCTCAACAGAATATAAAGACTTTAAATAATAATAAAATAACATTAAAAAATATATTTTTTTCCAGCTAATTAATTTATTATAATAAATCTGTGAATCTAACACAACTTTAAAACACATTTATTAAGTGATATTTCTAATTATTATTAGTGCACTTGATTATAAAAGTTTCATTTAAATATTTTGTAGGAGATATTCTATTTATCTGACAATTGTTTAACGATTGTGTAATAGCTAAATGCAGTTTTCATAATCTGAAAAATAAAAATTAAGAAGAATATTTTACCAAATATGATCATATTTTGTTGTCACCTTTACAAATGTTTCGTACTTCAACTCAAAAATATAAGCCTTCATTTTGAATGGAGTTGCAGATCCTTTCATAATTGTTAATATCATTTTTTTTATATCTTGCGGTTGTTCATACCAATTTAAGTTACTCAGATAAATTGCCGTAGTCAGATAATCATCCTATGTAAAAATATATTTTAATATATGACTTATGATTTAATTTAATCGTAAATTTATATTTACACTTAGGGTGATTTCATTAGCAAGTCCATTTACCAGCAAAATATGAATTACACTCCCTAATATAGCACACATTACTATAATCAGACTGACCGTTAATTTTGTAGCCTATTAATATAAAAACATAATCAATTTGCATACAAATTTAATATTTTTTTCAATTACCACAGAAATTAGATATAACATAAAACATATTAACATTGAATATAATAATATGTCGAAAAAGAATTGATAAGAAAACAAAAATTCCACTTCCTTCAAATACCTGGAAAATTCCATTTTATATTAAAATATATTAAAGCTAAAAATATAATTCACAATTTAATATCGATTTGTTCCTGAACTAATTCTTTTAATTGCTTTTTAATCAAATATTTTGAATAATTTGGAAACGTGGTCACAGCCGGATGTTTACATTTCAATATTTCCTAATAAATTACAATAAACATATTTTCTTAAAATCTGTTCAAAACTTTACCAAACATTTTTCAAATTTCAAATTTAAAAGTTTTTTCCGAAACAGTCCAAAACCCAATAAAATATATGTAAAACTTTTCCAAGCTATATAAAATATCGCAAATGCAGTTGTTGATATAATTGGTAATATGTAAGCTACGCAAAAATTTGATGTTAGATTTCTTAAAGGAAGTAAAATTAAAATAAATGGAGAATTTTTATATAAGTAAATCTGAAAAAACGAAATTATTTGTGTTTATTTGTTACATAAGTAATAAAAATATTTTAATTATATTTATGTAATCATACGTTTTCAACAGCAAATATTTTCAGATTCCAATAACTGATTAGTAGATCAATAATGGCTAGTAAATATCCCAGCCATCCGAAAATAAAGGGGACCATAAACATAATTTTGGGATACTTGTAATATTTTCCAATGAATTTCATTTCAATTTTTGTTGCAGTTTGAAGTCCTGTTCGTAAATATCCTTCAACGCTTATTATTATATTATAATATCCTGTAAAATATATGTATAAATATTACTTAACGAATAATTAAATATTTTAGGAATACTATTTTTGTAGTAAGACAAACTCAATATTTGAAAAGATATTAACCACAATAAAATTGTACCAAAAATAGTGATAGCTAAAGATTCAATTTCATTCCCTTTCGCATCTAATAACGTTAATATCTAAATTTTGTTTTAGAGATTAAAATGGAAATTTTATCGTTAGATTTTATCATACTTGCAGTATATTTGAAATTATTAAGATTCCAAGTATGGCAAATCCGCGAATAATATGTAATATTTTATATTTTTGATCTGATGTTACCACAACGCCGAGCAATTTTAAATAGTAAATAATCCACTTAAACATTTCATAGTTTTGATCTGTTAATATAAAATCTTCAAAATTAAATATATTGAAATTAATTTCCATTTCTTATAGATAAATTTGATTTAAAGCGATTATTATAGACAGCAATATGGAACTGATATCAATTAAACTGAGGAATATTTATTATATTTTCCGATAAGTACAAAGTTTCGATTTACACTATTAGTACAAAATATTGTTTTATGTTACATTTTTACCATGCCATTTGTACATGTAATGGGATAGAGTTGGATTTTGCAAAAGTATTAACCCTTTAGCCGCACATTTATTTGAAATTTTATTGCATTTAGAGCACATTTAATTATATAGAGAATAGAGTAATTTGTGAGCAGTAGATTTTATTCATTTATTTCATGATATTAGTAATACATATATATATAGATATGATATTGGGATAACTTTAATTAAATATTGTATCATCTTTAATGACGTGCAAGAACGTCATATGCGACTTTGCCGAAATCAATGCATGACGTTCTGATACGTCAAATGCGGCCAAAGGGTTAATTAATGTTATATTTCTTTTTGGTTGCAAAATCCATATATATAAATATTTAAAACAAATTTCATTCGATATTCTCTCAAAAAACTTTGATTATGTGAACTGAAAATGTATTTACACCTGCTGAATTTGATTTCCATTTGTGTCTCGAAAGATCTTGTTATTTTTTCCATTTAAAAATAAAATACTTTGAACCAATTAATGACGTACGCGTATATCATATTTTTATTAATTAGAAAATTAATAATACTAAAATCAATAGATGCAATAATATATGTACATAATAAATTTACATATGTATATAAGACTAAGGCAGCAGATTTTTAAATTATTTCGTTTCGCAATAAAATAAATGTTTTTTTTGAAAATATTTATCAATATTTTTAGCATATTTCCAACCAATTTGGTAGAGATGTGTATATATTAGTTTCACTCTGTCTCTCCGTCTGTTTACACAAAATTCTACATCTATTAACATAGAGTATCAAAGTTTGGACCATAGATAGATAGTAATAAAATTATAGGTCCAGTAGAACAAAATTTTCTTCTATCCCTTTTCCCCTCCGAGTTATTCTGTCTCCTAGTTTGAAAATTCCCAACATCTAATAACTTTTAAACCAAATAAATTTTTTAAGGCCTATAAAAGCTACAAGATAGTAAAATCTTTTATGATTTTTGAAAATTAACAAATTATATAATATGTAATTCATTGTTGTATGAAAATAAAGTTATCTTCATACAACTTTTCTTAATTTTTTTAAAACCCTGTATTTTCCAACGTGTGAAAAAAAAGTTATCCTGCCTTAATTTATTAATTTACATAACATTTTTGCAATATATTTATAAAATAATAAATTTTAGTATTTTTTCAATTCTTTTCTGCATTAAATTTCACTAAAAATTTATAATTTATATTTTTTAGTCTATTTTTGTTATATACGGAAAGCTGAACAGACTTTTAATTTATACTATATGTAATGTAATTAGATTTAATGCTGTTTCTCCACTAAATATATATTTATTTACAATTTCAGCCACATTATTTACTTATTTCAAGAAAGAAATATATTAATATCTAAAAAACCCTCTAATATTTCACATATTGAGATTATTTTAAATAAATAACAATATTAAATTTAATTGACTAGAACTTTAGGTACACCTCCTTGATTTTGGTTTGAGCCAAGCCAACATGAAACTTGTATAGCTATCCTATCTAGGCAGTCGATGAATTATTTTTTATTTTGATTTTTAGGACCAAATCTGCTTCATTTGATCGATTGATTGATTTGGATCGTGGCTACATATTATGATAATTATAAGCATTAATATAAACTTGAGAATTTTTAGACTTAATTATAATTTAAAGTTCTTATAACCAGCAGTACATATTCCAGCTTTAAATTAAATACAAGTTAAAACGTAACATAGGTACAAAATCCCAAAAATAAATCAAATATTTAAATAATTTAAAACTTTGACCTCAACAGAATATAAAGACTTTAAATAATAAGAAAATAACATTAAAAAATATATTTTTTTCCAGCTAATTAATTTATTATAATAAATCTGTGAATCTAACACAACTTTAAAACACATTTATTAAGTGATATTTCTAATTATTATTAGTGCACTTGATTATAAAAGTTTCATTTAAATATTTTGTAGGAGATATTCTATTTATCTGACAATTGTTTAACGATTGTGTAATAGCTAAATGCAGTTTTCATAATCTGAAAAATAAAAATTAAGAAAAATATTTTACCAAATATGATCATATTTTGTTGTCACCTTTACAAATGTTTCGTATTTCAACTCAAAAATATAAGCATTCATTTTGAATGGAGTTGCAGATCCTTTCATAATTGTTAATATCATTTTTTTTATATCTTGCGGTTGCTCATACCAATTTAAGTTACTCAGATAAATTGCCGTAGTCAGATAATCATCCTATGTAAAAATATATTTTAATATGACTAACTTAATTTAATAGAAAATTTATATTTACACTTAGAGTGATTTCATTAGCAAGTCCATTCACCAGCAAAATATGAACTACACTCACTAATATAGCACACATTGCTATAATTAGACTGACCGTTAATTTTGTAGCCTATTAATATAAAAACATAATCAATTTACATACAAATTTAATATTTTTTTCAATTACCACAGAAATTAGATATAACATAAAACATATTAACATTGAATATAATAATATGTCGAAAAAGAATTGATAAGAAAACAAAAATTCCACTTCCTTCAAATACCTGGAAAATTCCATTTTATATTAAAATATATTAAAGCTAAAAATATAATTCACAATTTAATATCGATTTGTTCCTGAACTAATTCTTTTAATTGCTTTTTAATCAAATATTTTGAATAATTTGGAAACGTGGTCACAGCCGGATGTTTACATTTCAATATTTCCTAATAAATCACAATAAACATATTTTCTTAAAATCTGTTCAAAACTTTACCAAACATTTTTCAAATTTCAAATTTAAAAGTTTTTTCCGAAACAGTCCAAAACCCAATAAAATATATGTAAAACTTTTCCAAGCTATATAAAACATCGCAGATGCAGTTGTTGATATAATTGGTAATATGTAAGCTACGCAAAAATTTGATGTTAGATTTCTTAAAGGAAGTAAAATTAACATAAATGGAGAATTTTCATATAAGTAAATCTGAAAGAAACGAAATTATTTGTGTTTATTTGTTACATAAGTAATAAAAATATTTTAATTATATTTATTTAATCATACGTTTTCAACAGCAAATATTTTCAGATTCCAATAACTGATTAATAGATCAATAATGGCTAGTGAATATGCTATCCATCCGAAAATAAAGGGGACCATAAACATAATTTTGGGATACTTGTAATATTTTCCAATGAATTTCATTTCAATTTTTGTTGCAGTTTGAAGTCCTGTTCGTAAATATCCTTCAACGCTTATTATTATATTATAATATCCTGTAAAATATATGTATAAATATGACTTAACGAATAATTAAATATTTTAGGAATACTCTTTTTGTAGTAAGATAAACTCAATATTTGAAAAGATATTAACCACATTAAAATTGTACCAAAAATAGTAATAGCCAATGAATCAATTTCATTCCCTTTCGCATCTAATAACGTTAATATCTAAATTTTGTTTTAGAGATTAAAATGGAAATTTGATCGTTAGATTCTATCATACTTGCAGTATATTTGAAATTATCATGATTCCAATTATGGTAAATCCGCGAATAATATGTAACTTTTTATATTTTTGATCTGATGTTACCACAACGCCGAGCAATTTTAAATAGAAAATAATCCACTTAAACATTTCATAGTTTTGATCTGGTAATATAAAATCTTCAAAATTAAATATATTGAAATTAATTTTCATTTCTTATAGATAAATTTTATTTAAAGCGATTATTATAGACAGCAATATGGAACTGATATCAATTAAACTGAGGAATATTTATTATATTTTCCGATAAGTACAAAGTTTCGATTTACACTATTAGTATAAAATATTGTTTTATGTTACATTTTTACCATGCCATTTGTATATGTAATGGGATAGAGTAGGCTACCTTGAAAGTTTAAAATAAATAAGTTAATTAGTAGGTTTATTAATTCATTCTAAATTCTGTTTGATATCAAAAATTGCATCAAATAAATAAGTTTTGCAAAAGTATTAATTAATGTTATATTTCTTTTTTGTTGCAAAATCCAAATATATAAATATTTAAAACAGATTTCATTCGATATTCTCTCAAAAAACTTTGATTATGTGAACTTAAAATGTATTTACACCTGCTGAATTTGATTTGCATTTGTGTCTCGAAAGATCCTGTTATTTTTTCCATTTAAAAATAAAATACTTTCAACCAATTAATGACGTACGCGTATATCATATAATTATGAATTAAAAAATTAGTAATACTAAAATCAATAGATGCAATATATGTACATAAAAAATTTACATATGTATATAAGACTAAGGCAGCAGATTTTTAAATTATTTCTTGTCGCAATAAAATAAATGTATTTTGAAAATATTTATCAATATTTTTAGCATATTTCCAACCAATTTGGTAGAAATGTGTACCGTATATTAGTTTTACTTTGTCTGTCCATCTTTTATGATTTTTGAAAATTAACAAATTATATAATATTTAATTCATTGTTGTATGAGAATAAAGTTATCTTCATACAACTTTTTTTTAATTTTTTTAACACCTTGTATTTTCCAACACGTCAACAGCGAGAGTAACTCCAGCATAATAAAATATACAAAAAAACTGCCTTTTGTATTATAACTTTTTGTAAAATTTATATGACATCAGTTATAAATATAAAACAAAACTATTCATTCATAATGATATTTTTCAACATTATCACATTCCTTTTCAATAAAATTTATTATTATATACATATGTATGTGTATTACATTAGCAACTATGGGATTTTATTCGAGTCATTGAATCATGTATTATTGATTGGAAATGCACACCTTGGCGTAAAATCGATGCAGATGATATGGAAAATGAATGTAGAAAATTTACAAGAGATCTAAGAACACTTGATAAAAATGTACGTCTTTGGAAACCATATATTTATATGGAAGGTATCTTAAAAGATTTAGTATCTTCTTTACGTGCTATTACTGAATTACAAAATCCAGCAATAACAGAAAGACATTGGATAGAATTGATGCATACAACAAAGGTAGATAAAATTGATTTTTTATTTATATTTTCTACAAATTTATTTACTGATACATATTTATATATAAAATTTAAATTAAATATTGAACGAACATTACAGACAATTTGGAAAACATATTTATACAAAATTTATCATTACAGACATAAAATATAAATATATTAGGATCTAGACAATAAACAAGTATGAATTTATTGAACCTTTATCTTTTGGTATATATCCAAAGGCGAAAATAATATTATTTTATATAAATAGAAATTGTAATACATATTTATATATACAATACATATATATCATATATTTTCATAAAAGCTTTCAAAAACTAGATCCTTGGATTGTCTGGTAAGTTTATTTGTGGACAGAATAAGAAATATTATATATGAAATAGATAAAATTATTATTTTACATAAATTCTTCAATAGATAAATATTTAGATTATTAATTTTGAGCTAATTTGAAAATTATATAATAATTATTGTTTGGTTCTTATGAAAATTTGTTTATAAAATTCTAATATTTTCATATATGTATAGAAATTCTAAAATTATTAATTTATATTTGCTGGCTAAATAATATTAAGATTTCACAAATCATAAAAATAAACATTTTAATACACAAATAATAAATTTTTGAATTTCAATAACCATATAACAATATAATTCAATATATAAATACACAGCTCTTCACAATTTCAGAAAGGATAAAACATTAAATCTTATAAACTTATCCTTGATACATATATAATACATATTTTTTTCTCTATGTGGTTGAAATAGGTTAGTTTTAAAATCAATATATCAACAACACTTGCTGATTTACTAACTCTAAATTTACATCATTTCGAAGAAGAAGTTAAAAATACTGTCGATAAAGCTATTAAGGAAATGTTTGCGATGAAAATATTAAATGAAATAAAACAATCATGGTATAATATTGAATTTGAATTAGATTTACTTCATCATCAACGTAAAATAAAATTATTAAAAGTTTCTGAAGAACTTGTTGAATTATTAGATGATAATCAAATGCAATTACAAAATATATCAACAACAAAATATATTGAATTTTTATTACCAAAAATATATAAATGGCAAAATATATTAACAAATATTGATACATTAATAACATTATGGTTTGAAGTTCAAAGAAAATGGATTTATTTAGAAAGTATATTTATTGGTTCTATTGATATTCGTTCTCAATTACCAAATGATGCTAAAAGTTTTGAATATATTGATAAAAAATTTACAAAATTACTTATTGAAATCAATGAATCTAAAAAAATTATTAACATTGTATTAGAACGAAAAAATATTTATATTGAATTAAATGAAATATTAAAAAAATTAATAATATGTGAAAAAGCTCTTAATAATTATTTAGAAACAAAACGTTTAACATTTCCAAGATTTTATTTTATATCATCAGCAGATTTATTAGATATTTTATCAAATGGAAATAATCCAAATTTAGTTGATCGTCATTTAATAAAACTTTTCGATTCAATATTAAAATTAGAATATATCATTGATAGTACAACAAATCGTTCAAAATTAAATTTCAATAATGATATTGATACAAAAACAAATATCGAAATTAATATGGAAAATTCTATTGAAATAGAAATTTATAAAGCAATTGGTATGCATTCAAAGGAAAATAATGAATATGTACAATTTATTGAAACATTTGAATGTTCCGGTCGTGTTGAATTATGGTTGAATGAAGTTATAAATCAAATGCGTAAAACATTAAAATCTTTATTTAAAAAATCTTTAACGGAAGTCCAATCAATGACAGTACCATTGAAAAGAAATTCTAATCAAAAATATAATTACAATAATGAATTAAACTATAAAAAAACTCGTGATCAATGGTTATTTGATTGGCCAGCACAAACAGCATTATGTTGTAGTCAAATATGTTGGACATCTGATGTAAATTGTGCATTTGAATGGTTAGAAGAAGGTTATGAATCTGCTATGAAAGAATTTCAAAAAAAACAAATCGCTCAATTAAATTCACTTATAAATTTATTATTGGGTGAATTAAGTTCTGGTGATAGACAAAAAATTATGACAATATGTACTATAGATGTACATTGTCGTGATGTTGTTATGAAAATTATACAATTAAAAGTTAATAATTCAATGGCTTTTCAATGGCAAAGCCAATTAAGACATCGTTGGGATTATAATATTGATGATTGTTTTGCAAATATATGTGATGCAGAATTTCGTTATGATTATGAATATTTAGGTAATACAACACGTTTAGTTATAACACCATTAACAGATCGATGTTATATTACACTGACACAGGTAATTTTTGAAATATTTTCTTTTATAAATTTTACAATTTAATTAATATTATATTTAATAGTTAATTTTGGATTCAATAATAAAAAATGCTAATGAAATCATTTAAAATTTAAATTTTCCAAAATTTCCCGTACATTATATATACTTTATTTTCTTTCCGTTTCAATTCAATATTCATTGTTTTTATGCTCAAATTAATTTAAATAAAAATCAATCTAATATATTGCCATTCAAATTAATCAAAAATACATTAAATATTTATTACTCACAAAATTTTACACTAATGCCATTAATTTTATTTTATATACATAGTTAAAATAGAATAACATTAAAACGACAACTAATATTTTTTTAAATAATCTTAAATTTCGAAAACTATTTAAATATTTTTATATTCTTTCTTTATATGCAAGAAAACTAAATTAAATCAAAACAAAATAAATTAAATAGATATATAAGAAAAAATCAATTTACTGAAATTACAAAGTTCTAACAACTTTTTACAAAGATAATATATCCCTAATGACCAATCCAACAGCAACAGAAACTAACTTTAATTTGACAAAAAAAAAAAAAAATTAAAAACTTATAATGTCTTTTAATACTTCGAATTTACAAAACTTTCATCTATTATTATCTTTCATTTATAAAAAATAAATATAACCCTCTGATATACATATATATAATAAATGGTAGAATTTTCAAAGAAGAAAAAAAAAATATAACAAAATGAAAAACCCGAAATCAGTTTTATTAGTCTTAAAAAGAATAAACAACAAAACAGAAAAGCATTAGCCATCAAAACGCAATCAAGAGAAACCAATAATATTCTTAAAGTTTTTCTGTTGTCCTTTTAGAGTCTCACCAGCACATTAAATAGATCAACAACATAATACACATACATATATATTTATACCATTTAAAAAAAAACGGTATAACAAACGATACAACAAAAAAAGTCAGAAATAAAATCAATTTTTGAAACTTTACAGACGATTATTATTATTTAAATTCTTTTTTCTTTTGATAAAGTATAAATAGCAATTAAATATTACCAGAGTCCTTACAATATTTTGCATGATGCAGGAAATACAAAACACTAAAAGAAGATTTCTAATTTCAAAATTAATTTACGATATTTATTTCGAATTTTTGAATTCCATTTGTTCACTTTTACATGAAGGCGCGTATCTATTTCAATATCTTTAAAAAAACTGTTTTATCCTTTAATTTTTTTGTTGTCCTGCTACAGCGAAATTTGTGGATATTTAATTATCAATTTAATTTCATCCTTACATTTTTCGATAATCATTATCTCATTATTTCTAATATTATATAACTGCCACCCACCTAAAAGACTTATTTTCGACTTATGGGTCTATATTTCGACTTATGGTTTCTATAGAAATTGGAGAATCCTTAAATTATAAATTGTAAAAATAAAAATTTAATAATTTCAATTAAAGTATTTCTTAAATTTAACGATTTATCGACTAGCAATATTTTTTTTTTTTTATATTAATCAATAAATTTTTTTTATTAATTCAAAAACAAAAGCTTAAAATATTAAAATTTTGCCTCCCTATGGTATTTTTGCTATAAAAACGTGCCATTCGATTCGATAAATAATGCTTTTTTTTATATGAAATAAGACAACAACAAAACAATTTAAAAATTTCTTGCTTGTAGCATTATTTCAAATGAATAAAAGGACATAAAAAAATTTTTTTTGGTTTTTTTTATTCGGTATATAAGTATAGTATACAGTATGTAGTCGAACCAATAGAACTAATTTACCCTTAGGGTTTTTGTTTAGCACATTTGTGTAACCAAAAAATACATTTACTGATTATTCAATCAAAATGTCCTATATTTAAGTCCTTTTGCTTTTAAATATTTTATTCTTCGTTTCATTAATAAGTCATTTTTGTTATTTTCAACATATTAAAATTATTATTCTTATTTTTTTTTTATTATTATTCAATTGTATTATATAAATGTTCTAGTCTTTACATCTTGTTATGGGTGGTGCACCAGCTGGACCCGCTGGTACTGGTAAAACAGAAACAACTAAAGATTTGGGAAGAGCTTTAGGGGTTATGGTATATGTATTTAATTGTTCAGAACAAATGGATTATAAGTCTTGTGGAAATATTTATAAGGGTTTGGCACAAACTGGTGCCTGGGGTTGTTTTGATGAATTTAATCGAATTTCTGTTGAAGTATTATCTGTCGTTGCTGTTCAAGTAAAAACTATACAAGATGCAATAAAAGTAAATACAATTTTTATATTATAATTAGAAATAGAATTAGAAATATTTAAATACTAAAAGATAAGTTAAATTTCTTGTTTATATTTTTATTTTAGGCAAAAAAATCAAAATTCTTTTTTATGGGTGAAGAAATATCATTATTATCTTCCATTGGAATTTTTATTACTATGAATCCTGGATATGCTGGCCGTACAGAATTACCAGAAAATTTAAAAACACTTTTTCGACCATGTGCAATGATTGTGCCAGATTTTGCATTAATATGTGAAATTATGTTAGTGGCTGAAGGTTTTCAAAATGCTCGTTTATTGGCAAGAAAATTTATAACATTGTACACATTGTGCCGTGAATTGTTATCTAAACAAGATCATTATGATTGGGGACTAAGAGCAATAAAATCTGTATTAGTTGTAGCTGGTGCATTAAAACGTAGTGATCATAATCGTCCAGAAGATCAAGTTTTAATGAGAGCTTTAAGAGATTTTAATATACCGAAAATAGTTACTGAAGATATATCAATTTTTATGGGCCTAATTGGTGATTTATTTCCAGCTTTGGATGTACCAAGAAAACGATTTTTAGAATTTGAAAGGACTATTCGAAAAGCTGGTAATGAAATAAAATTGCAACCAGAAGAAGGTTTTGTTATCAAAGTTGTACAATTACAAGAATTATTAGATGTAAGGCATTCAGTTTTTATTGTTGGTAATGCTGGTACAGGTAAAACTAGAATATGGCAAACCCTTTTGGCAACATATCGTTTACAAAATTTAAAACCACATTTTAATGTACTTAATCCAAAGGCTTTGACTAATGATGAACTTTTTGGTATAGTAAATCCAACAACACGTGAGTGGAAAGATGGATTATTTTCATCAATAATGAGAGATCAAGCAAATTTATCAGATGATAGTCCAAAATGGATTATTTTAGATGGTGATATTGATCCAATGTGGATAGAAAGCCTAAATACTTTAATGGATGATAATAAAGTTTTGACATTAGCTAGTAACGAAAGGATTACATTGAAAAAAGATATGAGATTAATATTTGAAGTTGGTCATTTAAAAGCAGCTACACCAGCTACAGTTTCAAGAGCTGGTATATTATATATAAATCCACAAGATTTAGGATGGTCTCCGTTAGTTACTTTTTTCCAATATAAGTACATATAAAATAATATAATTATTATTTTTCAGGTATGTTTCATCATGGATTGAAAGTCGTGAAAATATTATTGAACGTGGCATATTAACATCATTATTTGAAAAATATTTTCCAAGTTTAATGAAAAATAACAAACGTTTTATGAAAATAACTCCTATTAGTAATATTTCAATGATTCAATTAACTTGTTTTTTACTTGAATGCTTACTGGATGGAAATAAAATTCCAACAATAAATATAGAAAAAAATATTGAAATAATTTTTGTATTTGCTGCCATATGGGGATTTGGATCTGGACTATTTCAGGATCATATAATTGATTGGCGTAGGGAATTTCATAAGTGGTGGATATGTGAATTCAAAGATATAAAATTTCCATCTAACGGTTATATTTTTGACTTTTGTTTGGAATTAGACAGCTATAAATTTCGTACATGGGAAAGCTTAATACCAAAATTTGATATGGATCCAGAAATTCCATTACAGGTATTATATACATATATATATACATAATATTTATACAAATAGAATTTAAGTTATACACAAAAACGAATAATATATGTGTGTTTTTCCAAAAATTCAAAATAAGAATGAATTTATGTTTGTAAAATTCGAAATGTTAACTAAACATATATGTATATAGTAAAAAAAAATCAATATTTCATTTCGTCCTGTCATTTGAATACAATTTATATTGATGTGAAGTTTTTCTTGTAATTTAAATTTTTGCTATACATATTGATTTAACATAAAAGATACATTTTGATTTATTTCAATTTCTCAAAATTATAGCCTCTAACTAAGTTAGTCCTAAATTTTCTCTGCACTGAGACTGATTAGATTAGCATCGTCATTAGTTTTATTTATATTTATTAATTATTTACATATTCGTTGAATTTAAATAAAAATAGTTCACAACTTTTATTTTTGATATAATAATATTACAATTGAAAAAAAAAAACCTAAAACTTTCTCATTTTCTTACATTTCTGTAAATAAAATAATTTTGATATTTTTCTAAAATTTTATTTTTTTTTTGTGTACAGAATATATTAGTCCCAACAATCGAAACAGTCCGACTTACATATTTCTTAAAATATTTAATGGCAAAAAATCATCCTGTCATGTTAGTTGGTGGTTCTGGATGTGGTAAAAATTCTATATATCGTGAAATATTTAATAGTTATGATGATAGTGATATTATAATACAAACATCACATTTTAATTATTATACAACATCAGAAATATTTCAAAAAGTTTTAGATCGTCCAATTGAAAAGAAATCTGGACGTTATTTTGGTCCAACTGGTAATAAAAAATTAATATATTATGTAAGTGATTTAAATATGCCAGAAGTTGATTCATATGGTACTGTACAACCGCATACAATAATACGTCAATTTATGGATTATGGTCATTGGTATGATCGTAATAAATTAATATTAAAATATATTAAAAATTGTCAATTTGCAACAAGTATGAATCCAACAGCTGGTTCATTTACAATTGATTCACGTTTACAAAGACATTTTTGTATATTTTCTATTAATCAACCAAATGATGATATTTTAATATATATATATACATCAATATTACAACAACATTTATATAATGATGATAATTTATTTGGTAAAGATATAAAATTATTAGGTAAAAATTTATGTAAAATTGGTATTGAATTACATAAACGTATTGAAAATGTATTTTTACCAACTGCTGTTAAATTTCATTATATATTTAATTTACGTGATTTAACAAATATATTTCAAGGTTTATTAAATATAACAAATCAAATTTGTACAAAACCAATGGATTTAATAAGATTTTATTTACATGAATCATTTCGTGTTTATCATGATAAATTAATTGATCAAAATGATATAAAAACATTTCGGACAATATGTAAGGATATATTTAAAAAAGATATTGAAGATTTTGATGAAGAATATGTATTCAATGAACCATTGATTTATTGTAATTTTGCACAATCATTATTAGATCAAAAATATATGCCCATTAAAAATTGGATAAATTTATATGAATTGTTAATGGAGGCACAGAGTAACTATAATGAAATTATTGGTTATATGAATTTGGTGATGTTCGAGGATGCTATGGTACATGTGTGTAGGTAAATGTCTATAAATATATATATATATATATATATATATATTTTTTTTTCAGATTAACATAATAAAATTATTTTATTAAAAGCAAAAAAAAAAAAAAATTCAAAATAAAATATTGATAAACTTGATTGAGGAAATATATATGTACTAATACATAAATTTTTAATGATTTATGGTTGTCATTTTCTAAAAATTTATCATATTTCTAAAAAAATATGATGCGATTTTATACTATAATATAATTTTTAGTTGAATATTGATTGGTTATATATATTTTCCAATAAGTTGTTTTTTATCGTTTATATTTAGTCAAGATATCAAATTTTGTATAATACTCTATTGTAATTTGCTTCTGGAAATCGATATAAGACGAAAATTTAATGAAATATATTAAAAAATAGTTTATAAAGTATTTTATTAATCATATTTAAGTTTTACAAGATTATAAATTTATTTTTTCAAATTGATTCACAATCATATTTACTATCAAATTTTCTTAAGAATTCTAATAAATAAAAAAATGTGTGGTATAATTCGGTTATAAGTGAAAACTTTATTAAAATTAAGTATTAGTTAAAAAGTATAATTCCATTCCAAAGAAATACTGAATAAATTTTAAATTCTTTTAAAACTTTCGTTATAAACTTAATAAAAAAAATAAAAATTGAATTTTTTATGATTTTAAATAGAAAATTTCTTACTCTTGTTTTTTTTTTTACACATATAAAGAATAAATCGTATTCTTGAGAGTCCTCGTGGTAATGCACTTTTGATTGGTGTTGGTGGTTCTGGTAAACAAACTTTAGCACGTTTAGCTGCATTTATAGCATCATTAAGTGTATTTCAAATACAATTAAAACGTGGATATTCAATTACAGATATGAAAGATGATTTAGGAAATTTATATATAAAAGTTGGTATAAAAAATGTATCATCTATATTTTTAATGTCTGATGCACAAATACCAGATGAATCATTATTAATGATTGTTAATGATATGCTATCATCTGGTGAAATACAAGAATTATATACAGATGATCAATTTGATTCAATTATAAATGGTGTACGTAATGAAGTTAAACAAAATGGTACCTTAGATACAAAAGAAAATTGTTGGAATTATTTTATTGAAAAAGTTCGACGATTATTAAAAATTGTATTATGTTTTTCACCAGTTGGTCCAACATTACGAATAAGAGCTAGAAAATTTCCAGCTATTATTAGTCGGACTAGTATTGATTGGTTCCATGAATGGCCAAAAACCGCATTGGAATCTGTATCGAAAAAGTTTTTATCGGAAATTGATGTTCTTCCTGTAAGTTTTATTATAATTATAATATAAAATAATCATATTACATATTTATAATAAATATAATTCGAAAATTTCGTCACCACATTTCTTTATTTACACTGTGTTGACGAAATTTTAATCCTAAAATTTACTTACAACAAATCTTGTATTTGTGAATTTTATATATAATAGAATGTTATATGTTCAGTACTGATGTGACGATATGTAATTATGTGAACATCATAAAATTTTTGTTAGCGGTTATTTATTTTTGTATATAAGCATAATATATGTATATATATTTATTTCTGATACATTTGAGAGATAAGAACTTAATATTATCTATGTTATACATAAATTCGAATTCATGAGACAAATTGGTTTTGTAGTACATTACTATACTAAACTTCTATTTTTTTTACAACATTTCCAAAAAAAAACAACTTGGAAAAAATGTGCATATTAGATCATTCTGTCGATATGTTTGTCACTAAGTCGGTCCGTTTGCAAATCATTTCCATCGTTTGTGATAAGAAACTAAATTTCAATCATAAATTAATTAATTAAAACATAATTATGTATATCTATATAAGTCTTTCCTCCTTCAAATTTTCCATTTTCCATGTTATATAATTTTATTTGTTAAGCATTATATAACAAAATATGAATTTGGAAATATACTTACGAATCATTTTTTTACAAAAATGAGCTTTTCACAAAATCACTGGCTTTTATTTCTTATATTTTTCTTTTTCATATTTCTTTTTAGCTTGTCCTTCCTTTTTACTTTTAATATATAATATGTATTTATTTATATTACTATAATTTGTCTTTAATATTATATACATACTATATACATTTATGTGTGTGTGTATCCATTTATAGGAGAAACTTGTGGATCCAATTGGTAGTTTTATGGCATATGTACATGGTACTGTTAATCAAATATCTAAAATCTATCTACAAAATGAGAAACGTTACAATTATACAACACCAAAAACATTTTTAGAATATATTTCATTATATTTAAAATTATTGTCTGATAAATCTAAAGAACATTTAAATCGTATTAATCGTTTGGACAGTGGAATGTCAAAATTAGCTGAATGTGCTTGTCAAGTAGATACGCTTCAGGTAAAAAAAAATATATTATAAATAGTATAGTGATTCTAAAAATATTTTTTGATATATAATTCATTCAAAAACTAAAATCTTAAAATTGTAAATGGTTGATATCTTATTAACTTTTTATAAGAAAATTCAAGTTTTTAAATTAACACAAAAAAAAATTAAATTTCCTTAAAAGACAAAAAATATCTACAAAAAAAAAATTAATACTAGAAATTTTTTGACAAAGAAAAATTTACATTCATATTTTTTCCCTGCCATATACATTTTCATGTCATATTTTATTATCCTGTCATGTCATTTTGGAATCATGGTTTTTACTTTTTCCATTTCTTTTGTTGTCCTTCTTTTTTTTTTTTTTTTTTTTTCAATTTCCATAATTTATGATTCCGTTTGTCTGGAATTATAATAAAACAGGATCAACTTGCTATACAAGAGATTGAATTGTATGCAAAAAATGCAGCAGCAGATAAATTAATTATAATTGTTGGTGCCGAAAATGAAAAAGTTAAAAAAGAAAAATTTACAGCATTTGAAGAGGAAAAACGTGTTCGTATTATTGAGGAGGATGTTTGTATTAAAACAAAAATGTGTGAAGAAGATTTACGTAAAGCGGAACCGGCATTAGTAGCAGCACAAGATGCATTAAATACATTAAATAAAAATAATTTAACTGAATTAAAATCATTTGGATCACCTCCAAAAGCTGTTATTAATGTTTGTTCAGCTGTAATGGTATTATTAGCACCAAATGGAAAAATACCAAAAGATCGTAGTTGGAAAATGGCCAAATTAATGATGGTTAAAGTTGATCAATTTTTAAATGATTTAGTTAATTATGATAAAGATAATATACATCAAAATGTTATTGAATCACTACAAGATTATTTAAAGGTAATTTTGATTTCTATTAACAAAAAAAAAAGAAACACACAAACAAAAAAAAACATATTAAATATTTTATTTAAGGATCCTGAATTTAATCCGGATAATATTGTACAAAAATCTGTAGCTGCTGCTGGATTATGTGCCTGGGTTATAAATATACATCGTTATCATGAAGTATTTTTAATTGTTGGACCAAAACAACAAGCCTTACAGGATTCACAATATGAATTACAAGAAGCTAGAGAACGTTTAGAATATTTGAAAGTAAAAATAATTAATTTAGAAAAACAATTATCAAAAATTCAATCAGAATTTAATGATGCATTAGCTGAAAAACAAAGATGTCAATTAGAAGCTGATAAAACATCATTTACAATTGATTTGGCACATCGTTTAGTAAATGGTTTGGCTAATGAAAATATTCGATGGAAAGAATCAGTAACAAGGTAATTTCTTTTTTTTTTTTAAATTATATTATTAGATTGCCAAATAATATTTTTTTTGTGCAAAAATGATTTTGTTTATTGAAAAAATCTATTATTTTTTTCATTCAGAATAAATTTTCAATTATTTGTTATTCTAATTTTGGCAAAAATATTTCAAATAAAAGTAAAATTACTATTTACTACTCATTTCTGCAGAATTATATAACCGACATTTCTCATTTTATATTATTATTAAAAAGGAAGTATAATAAGTATTCCTTTTTTATTGTAATATATATAAAAATAACCTTTAAACCATAGAAAAATTAAAAGTCTTATCTTATTTTTAATATATTTTTAATATAATAATAATAATCATCTTTTAAAGAACTGATCCTTGACATGAAAGCATTTTGTAACATTTTTTTTTTGTTTGTGTTGTTATTCTTTCTTTTATTATAGGTATATATATCTAAAAGCTATTATATTAAGCTTCATTTTAGATGGCGGATGGGAATAATGCTATCTTTTTTTTTTTTTATTATTTACAAACCTTAATAAATTATTTTTTTTTCACAAAAATCTAAAAAGTCAATGAAAACGAAGACAATTTATTGTTATATTATCATCATCATAAAAAAATAAAAAAAAATTCATCTTTTAAAATTTTAAATTTGTTTAACTTTGTTAAAGGTAAAAATTTAGCATGATGGACAAACAACTTACTACTATAATTAACTATATTTTTGACATTTTCAAAAGTTTATCAAAAGATTAAAAAGGAAATCTTTTGAAAATGATTTTCTTTTGTAAAAAATTTTGCAAAAATTTTTTATTTCTTATAAACTTTTATTATAAAAATATTTACTCTCTGGTTCTGTAATTAATAGTAGTGGAAATTAAAATTGTTATCAAAGTATAAAAAAATTTCATATTTATTTATTTTTTTTTTGCTGGTGGTTCAAATATTTTCTTTCACTATAAAATACCAAAAATGAAAAAAATACTCTAAAAACAAAAACAAAATTAATGATTTACTAAAGAAGATCTGAATTAATTAGGTCATCATAATGTCAAAATTTTTGATAGAGGGTAAAAATTTCATTAAAATTATTTTATTAAAAAAAAAAAAAATTGTGGTTAATCGTAATTAAAAATATATCTATAAAAAAAAAATTTAATCATACATTTTTAACATTTTAATTCTTTGGTATAACCATTATTCATTATTTTTAAAAACTAAAAGAAAATTATTATTATTATATGATTGTTATTTCTGTAGTAGTCAATGAGAAACTGAAATAAAATACGAATGAAATTGGAAATTTTTTTAATAATTATGCCGATTTAGGTAACTAGATATTTTTTTTTCTGCAATTATGATAATTATTCTGCTATTCATTGTATAATTATTTATCTGGAGATATTGATTAATTTATTATTAATATTTCACTTGCTTGGAAAATTGTATATCTGCAAATTAATCCTATAACTTTTCATTTGTCATAACTTTTTTGTTAGATAGTTTAATTTAAATTTAAAAATGTAATAAAATTTATTTAGTTAGGATAAACATTTTTAGATGAAGATAGTTAATAAAAACTATAAAATATTTTATAAAATTAAAATTTTGTTAAAACTTCGTTAATTTTTGTTTTTTTTTTTGAAATTTTAGTAAAACGAAAAAATAAAGCATCGAATCAGCGGGAAAAAGGAAATTTATCATATTTTCAAAATTAAATTTGTTAACTATATTTAGATAACTGTTTGTGGAATGTGGAATTTAATTTATTAGTCAAAAATGAAATTAATAACTTTGCATATAGTATAAGTTAGAATTTAATAATTATACTATACAAAAAGCATTACAAAATAATTTAATTAAAATAAGTATAGTATATTTATATTAAAATAAATTATTTTTCTTTTTCATTACGTCCACTTGTTTCAATTATACTTAAGAAACACTTCACCGGTTTGGGTTTTTTTTTCCATTATTTTCTGAATAAATTGATGTGCACAGGACACTGCTCAATTAAATCAAAGGAAATGTTTGAACATTAATTTGGAAAATGATAATGATCTTCTTGATTTTTAATTAGATATTACACAAAACAAAATATTTTTCTGTTGATTATATAGACTTAAAATATATATAATAATATGAAAATTTAATATGACGAATAACTCAATATTTCCTAGATAAACTAATCTTCAAAAATAGTTAAAAGCAAAATTAATAAAAATTTAAGAAAATCAATTATTTTCAATTATACTTGTATATTCTAATATTACGAATTAAGTTCGATAAAATATTTACTGTCATTAAGTCGGATAGATACATAATGACAAAATTTATGCAGTAGAATGACAAAATAATTACTTTATAGAATTTAAATCGATCAATGTAAAAAATTAAAGTAAATTGATTTAAATTCTCAGCAAGAAATTAATTTATTTTAATTATTACTAGAAAAAAACACTTGATGATTTTTGTAGAATATTTTTTTTTTTTATATAATAATTTGGTAACCTATTAATTAGTAATTAAATAAATGTTCATTAAACTAACAAGGGAAATGGTATATAAAATATTTAAAAAAAAAAAAAGAAAAAGAAAAGAAAAAGTTCATATAAAGTTTTAGAATACTTTTAAAAGAATAATTTTTCTTCCTTGGAAAATAAGATTTTGCAAACCATTCCAGAAATTTTTGTCGAAACAAACTTTTATTTTTCGTTCCAAGAACGCAAAATAATTTTCCCCCATAAGATATTTATATGTGTGGTGTACACATGGTTGAGCTGTTTTTTTTTTTTGTACAACACTTTATGTATATATCCTTCAAAAGTTTTTTTTTTCCGCATAAAATTTAATTATATTTTTTGGGAAAGAAAAAGTAAATTCAAATTAATAAGTAAGTACGTTCATTCATGTTAAATATTATGTAAAAAAAAATATTCGTGTATATAGCAAATAAATGAAATTTTTGCGTATTTAGTATAAATTTTAAAGACTTGATAAATTCTTTTTTCCTGAAAAGAAGTAAACATTTATCTGTGTAAAAATAATAAAGAAACCCCAAAGACCATCAAGCCTTATAGTATATATATTGAAAGGAAAATATTCTTAAATATACACGCTACAAAATATAAATAAAAGTTTTGTATATTATTTAAAATATAATATGTACTACTCGTATATGTACAATCTGCACAAAACCGGGAATAATTTAAAACATTATCACGTCAAAATTATTATAACTTTTAAGTAGAAAAATATCTGGATTTAAGTACATATATAAAATTAATTGTTATATATATTTAATTGTAATGAAGTTTAATATATCAAAAATTTAAAGTTTAACTATATGTGGATTCTGTGTGTGAAAAGTTTCCAGTGTGAAGAACATTTTGATTAATTACTTGCATCCATTTTTCAAAAAAAGGAAAACTCATTTTTTATTAAGGTGTTTTTTACAACAGCAAAAAATTTAAATTCATTTGTCTGTTCGATAGGGTGATTTTTAGAATAATATAATATAAAACAAATCATATATTTTTCAAATAAATATTTTAAATATTATTTTGTATTTAATCTAAATATAAAAACTAAGAAAAAATCAAGATTGACAATTATTTCTAAAGACAAGCGTATGACGTTTACATTGGACGAACAAAGGGACAGAAAAGTGTGTAAGAAGCTTAAAAAGGGAAAATCGAATACAAAAACCCTTTAACGCTAGCTAAATTAAATTTAGGTTACACCACCATTGTGTCACTCTGTAAATTTTATAAACATAAATAAAGTTTCTTATGTAGATATGGAATAATAGCTACTCAAGTGAATCCATTTATATGGCTGAAGAGGTGTATAACCCCATATTTATGAAAGTATATTTAATTTATGATTTATGTTTATATATAGAATGAACTAAGGCAATTGATAAATTCTATTTAATTTTTATTTTCTTATGAATGAAATTGATTTTTTATTTAAATCTATTCACGTATTTGAAATGATTTAATATTTAAATTGTCATCGATAAAATTGTTAAATATTTTTTTATCTGGTTTTAAAGCAAAGAAAAAAAACATTATTAAATTTTTCTTTGAATAAATCTTTTAGTTTTTTAAAGAATTTTATGAAAAATTAAACTGGTAACAATGCTATACTAATTTAAACCTTTCATTTAAAGCCATTATTATTTTTCATTAGGTTAATTTTTAATAAAAATTATATTCTCTACATTTTCCTTTACAATTTATTTTTCGTCTGGAGAGCCATAACTTTATTTATATTTGAAATACAAAATGAATTATATTGTATATATTTTCCTCTTTTCTGTTAGTCTATAATTTTAAAGAAGAAATAAACTTTATTTAAATATTTTTTCATATATTTTCATTTTTGACATAATTTTCTTTTCACGCAACATCAAAAACAAACAAAAAAAAGCCTTAAGGAAAAAATTATGACACTGCCAGGTGATATACTTTTAATTTCATCCTTTCTGTCATATGTTGGAAGTTTTACCAGAAGATACAGGCAAGAATTACAAGATAAAATGTGGATACCAACATTTAAAAGAATTGAGGTAAAAATTAAATTCTGTTATATACGAGTATATAATTCGAATTTACCCACAAAATATAGAATATTATACTTATATTATACCATTTTCAATGTAGCCAATTATACCACATACAGAGTCAGTTGATGCATTAACATTAATATCAGATGATGCACAAATTGCAATGTGGAATAATGAAGGATTACCAATGGATAGAATGTCAACAGAAAATGCAACTATTTTAACAAATTCAACAAGATGGCCACTTATGATTGACCCACAATTGTAGAATTCTAATCTGTATAATATATCATGTTCAATTATAATTAACAAATTTTTTTTTCGTTTTTATTTCATAATAGGCAAGGATTGAAATGGATAAAAAATCAATTTGGTGATAAATTAGTAGTATTACGTTTATCACAAAAAGGTTATTTAGATATTATTGAAAAAGCAATGGCAGCTGGTGATACAATACTTTTTGAACAAATTGGTGAATCATTAGATGCTGTTTTAGAACCACTTTTAAGTCGGTCACTTATTAAAAAAGGCAAATATATTAAAATTGGTGATCGTGAAATGGATTTTAATACAAATTTTCGATTAATTTTACATACTAAAATACCAAATCCCCATTATAAACCAGAAATGCAAGCACAAACAAATTTAATTAATTTTACTGTAACTCGTGACGGTTTAGAAGAACAAATTTTAGCTGAAGTTGTTAAAATTGAACGACCTGATTTAGAAGAAATGAAAACCCATGTTACAATACAACAAAATAAATTTAAAATTTCTTTAAAAGCATTAGAGGATGAACTATTAGTTCGGTTAGCATCAGCTGGTAAAAATGTTTTAGAAGATGTAACATTAGTTATGAATTTAGAGGCAACTAAAAGAACAGTTAATGATATTGAATTAAAGGTATCAGAAGCTAAAGTAACAACAATGAAAATAGATCAGACACGTGATATATATAGATCAGCTGCAAAACGTGCATCAATTTTATATTTTATTTTAATGGATTTATATAAAATTAATCCAATTTATAAGTTTTCATTAAAATCATTTATGATTGTATTTAAACGTTCTATAGCAATGGCCACACAAGATTATAACGATAATTATAATGATGATAATGATGAAAATTTAAAAAAACGTGTTAATGCTTTAGTCGATTCAATTACATATCAAACATTTTTATATACTACAAAAGGATTATTTGAAAAAGATAAATTAATATTTACTTCACATATGGTATTAAGGATTATGATAAATGCAAAACAAGTGAGTCGTGATGAAATTGATTTTTTATTAAGATATCCCCATGATCCAAATACATTATCACAATATGATTTTATATCACGCAGTTCATGGGGTGGTATAAAAAATTTAACTATGATGGAATATTTTTATGGTATTGATAAGGATATTGAAAATTATACAAAAAGATGGAAAAAGTTTTTAGCTAGTGAAACAATTGAAAAGGAAATATTTCCAGGTGAATGGAAATTAAGGACACCATTACAAAAACTTTGTATTATACGTGCATTACGACCGGATCGTATGACATATGCTATGAAGTAAGTCTTCCTTATTTTTCTTCTTCTTTTTTTATTTTTGTAATAAAAATATATATACATTGAATTTTCAATTTACTTCTTAGATTATTCATAGAACAAACAATGGGTAGAAAATATATCGAAGAAAAAATAATATTATTTGATGAAATATATAATGAAATTACTTCATCTACTCCAGTTTTTTTCATTTTATCACCAGGTATTGATCCAGTTAGTGATGTTGAAAAATTAGGTCGTAAATTAAATTTTACATCAGATAATTTAAATTTTCATAATATTTCATTGGGACAAGGACAAGAAATTACTGCTGAAAATGCTATACAAATTGCTATTAAAAATGGTCATTGGGTAATATTACAAAATATTCATTTAGTTGCTAAATGGTTACCAACACTAGACAAATTAATTGAAAAAACATCAACAATTGCACATATATCTTATCGTTTATTTATTAGTGCTGAACCAGCACCTGATCCTGAATGTCATGTAATACCACAAGGTATTTTGGAATCATCAATAAAAATTGTAAATGAACCACCCACTGGTATGGCAGCAAATTTACATAAGGCATGGGATAATTTCAATCAGGAAACACTAGAGAATTGTACACAAGAAGCTGAATTTAAATCAATATTATTTTCATTATGTTATTTTCATGCTGTGCTTACAGAACGTCGAAAATTCGGTGCACAAGGATGGAATAAAATATATCCATTTAATGTTGGTGATTTAACAATCAGTGCTAATGTATTGTATAATTATTTAGAGGGTAGTAATCGTACACCTTGGGAAGATTTACGTTATTTGTTTGGTGAAATAATGTACGGTGGTCATATTACGGATGACTGGGATCGTCGATTATGTCGCACATATTTAGAAGAATTAATGCAGCAAGATTTAATTGATGGTGATTTTCAGTTATGTCCTGGTTTTTCGGCACCACCAAATTTAGATTTTATTGGTTATCATACATTTATTAACGATTATTTACCAGATGAATCACCAATTTTATATGGATTACATCAAAATGCTGAAATTGGTTTTTTAACAACAGCATCTGAAAATTTATTGAAAACAATTTTTGAATTACAACCACGCGAATCAGAATTAAGTAGTAATTGTGGTGCTTCTCGTGAAGAATTAGTTAAAATAATGATTGATGATTTTTTGGATAAATTACAAGATGAATTTAATATGATTGATTTAATTGGTCGCGTTGAAAAGAAAACTCCATATATTGTTGTTGCTTTACAAGAATGTGAACGTATGAATACTTTAATACGGGAAATTAAAAGATCTTTAAGAGAATTAATGTTAGGTTTAAAAGGTGAACTAACAATTACTGTTGAAATGGAAAATTTAGATAATTCATTATTTTATGACATTGTCCCAGAATCATGGACTAAATTAGCATATCCAAGTTTATTAGGTTTACAAGGGTGGTTTGTTGATTTAATATTCCGTATTAAAGATTTGGCTACTTGGGTTAGTGATTTTAATTTACCACCATCAATTTGGATTGGTGGACTATTTAATCCGCAAAGTTTTTTAACTGCTATTATGCAAGAATCTGCACGAACTAATGATTTGCCATTAGATAAAATGTGCATAAATTGTGAAGTAACTCAAAAAGAGAAGGATGATGTATCTGCGCCGCCAAAAGAAGGGTCATTTCTTCATGGTTTATTTTTAGATGGTGCTAGCTGGGATTGTAGAATTAATTCAATTGTTTCGTTAAGACCGAAAGAGTTGTATTCGTTGATGCCAGTTATTTATGTGAAATCAATTATACAAGAAAAACAAGAGCTACAACGTATTTACGAATGTCCATTGTATAAAACAAGGTAACTCAAAGAATTAAGTTTAAAAAAGTTACTTGTTAAAATTATAAATTTAACTTTTCTCCACATTCGGTGGCATTTTCAATTTCAAATAGACTAACAAAGTCTTCCATTAAACAAGAACCTAATATTTTTTTACAGAACTCGTGGTGCAACATTTGTATGGACCTTCAATTTGCGAACAAAAGAGAAACCATCAAAATGGATTCTTGGAGGAGTAGCTCTATTATTACAAGCTTAAAATAGAAAATATCCACGATTTTGTCATTTAGATAACTTCAGCTAGTAAAAAGGAAAAATAGCGTTTAAATTTAAATTATTCTAATTGAAAAACTTTAATGGCATGCTTCAATTTTAATTGTTCTTTTTAGAATTTGTTCTTGTTATTCTGCACCGTTAAATTTAAGATTCCTGGCTCATAATAAAAGTGTTTATAAAATTGTTACTTTAATCCTTTTTAGTTTTCAATTTATTATTTTCAGAAAAGCGAAATACATTGAACATAGATGCCGCTATATATGGTGTTATGGATTATGCCTTAAATGGTGTGGTTTGAGCTTAAATTGAACGAAATTATTTAAGACACATTATATAATTTATCATTATGCGTCAACAGCGACATCTTTGATAAAATTTTGAAAGCTCCAGAAAAAAAATTATATTGCTATTATTGAACATAGATGGTGCTGACTGTTTATTAGTATGGTTTATGTCTTAAATTATGTGGTTTGAGTCTAATATTTCAACGACAGTATTTAGGACACATTTTTCAACGAACGATTACTTTCAAATTGTAAAAATAAATCGGTGCGGCGAATACTTTCTTCAAATTGGAAAAATAAATCGGTGCGGCGAATACTGAATTAAACGAATATCGAATTCGAATGTTATATTTTTTCTTGCTATATTCTTCTTTCATTTTTCGTGTAAATCTCCTTGTTAGAATTTAAAATTTTTTAGATTTATTTTATTATTAAATTTATTTAATTATCGTACTTTTTTATAAGATAACTGATTCATAATATATTTCAAAGATATATTATGTATAAAATATTTGATTCATGATTTAAAAAAAATAGAAAGAAATTATATTTTATATGACTTCCAACTTCCCCTAAAAAGGGGTGAAAACTAGACGAATGAAATTTTGCAAGTTTATTCTTCTAAATTAATAAAGTATCTTATAAATAAAACATGAATGGATATTGGTAGCTCATCGTTTAGGTTATATAGGAGTAATTTTCGTATCTGTATACGATATAAATATACCATATAAATTACTAAAATTCTTTTCACGCGTAAATGATATTAATTCTGATTTTAGATAGTATGAATATAGAAGAAATTTCAATCTTATAATATATATTAACATTTTTTCTAATAATTTAATTCTATTGCTAATTTAATGTAATTATTTTATATAAGAATTTTTGTTATGCAATTTTAAATATTACAACTATAAACTATGTAAAATTTACAAAATTAATTAAATGAACTATAATCCTATAATTTTTACAATAATTAATTTTTTGGAATTATACACATACACATATATGTATTATACCCTGCAGTAAAATTTAATATTTAAGCATATTAAGTAATGGTCAAATATTATATACAACAAGAAATTGTATAAAATTGTTTTAAATCCCAACAGGATATATAAATCCCACGAATCGAATTATCATAATTAATTAACTACTGACCAATAAGTTTATTTTTCTCATTTTATAAATTTATAGATTTTATATATACGCATCTATATTTTATTTACATAGAAAGGAATGAAAATTTATATACGATATATTACGATAATGACCAATCCCCAATGAAATGGATTAATTTTCGGACAATTTTATATCAAACTTATTAAATTACTTTTCGATAATCATATAATATATTAATTTTTTTTTTTTATTTGAACAATATCTATGTATATATTACTTATATATTTCTATCCACAAAATCGCCATCCTAAACTGAGGTATCTGTCTAATATTTCTTTATATATATATATATAAATGAAAAAAGGGTAAACTATATTATTATTTCTCAGAAGTTTTAATTTTCAATTATATCTTTGAACTAACCATTATTCTAAATTTCTTTAATAAAGATTAAAATCAAATAAAATTATCTGAAAATTTTATCAGCTGCCATTTATATAAACATAAACTGAAAATGAAATTTGATACTTTTCGTTTTTGTTTTAGAGAAAAATCAACCATATATAATAATGTATATATGTAAACCAATGGGCTTGAAGGGTTTTTTTTTTGTAGATTAGAAAACAATAATGGATTTGTCGCCATATTTAGAAAAAAAAATGTATATATAAAGTTTAGTGTATTCGATAGAAATTGGGATTCTATTAAGAACAATTTCCATTTAATATGTATAAAGTGTTTGTTTCCTCCAAATCATCATATTATATATATATGTATATTTTTTCCTGTACAGACATTAATCCAGGCCTTTTACAATTCTTCCATATTTTTGTTTTTGCCAATACCATTAATACAATTGATTGGGATAAATTCATTATGATGGACATAATACTGCGGCATATAAACGATGTCCGCATAGTATACATATATATGATAAATTCATCAATCCACTTATCAATGTCAATATTTGCTAATAAGTAAATTTACGGATCGATATAAACGTACATGTAGATGAGAATCATATTTTCTATATACATATATATTTATAAAATTCGAGAGATCTATGAAAGACTATCGTATTTCATCAGAATGGAATTATTTATGAAGACAATAATAAATCATTAACATATAAGAAAATCTTTTAAAATTTATTCTTTCAATAGATGACTGAGAATTTTGTAATTAAATTTCTATACTTACAATATATATATATGTCAGTATGATCAAATTTACTGATATGATGAAATCAAAGTACACGCATTGATATATATTTTATTAAACAAATAATTTATATATATATATATGTACATATGATTATATATATAATCATATGTACATATATGTACATTAATTGAATTTGATTGTCTTGAATCTTGATAATATAAATAAATTCTAATATATATGTTAAGATGATTTTTGGCCTATCATAAACTGAATTAATATAATTTACTTCGTTTTCTATAAAAAAAAATCTAAAATTTTCCATAAATACGTTTTCAAAAATTATGGATTATTCTGACCTCTACCAATTTATCATAATTTAAGATTTATTTGAACAAAATTTTATCATATTTGATATCCATTATTTATTTTAATTATAGAAGAAATTTAGTTTTTCTCGTATTAGTAACTAAGCTATATTGAAAATTGGCTTAGTTATTCAAATTGGATATTACATTATATTATATAATATTTTATTGGTTTTTATGTGGAAAAAAGACTGCAATAATTAATATTATTTTTTTATATAAAATATCAACTATAATTATACATATAAACTATAGTAAAAATTAAGTTTGTATTTGTATAAATAATTATAACAAAGTGAAGGATGCCATAATAAATATATCGAAATCTCCATAATTGAAGAAATATTTATAAAAAATTTATTAAGTATTATTTTTGAAATAAATTTATAAAAAAATTATATGTAATTTAATCTTAAATAATTTTTCTTAGTTTTCTATTAATTTAAAGGTAAAAATCTTGTATATAAGTGAAATGTTGAAGTAAATTTCAAAATTTCGTTAACACAGCACATAAAAAAAATGCTAAGTATTTCTTACTATTCGAATAATTGGATCTTAATGCTAAATTATCAGTATTTGCCCTCCTACAATAGGTATAAAAAAAATCAGAAATATTATATATTGCAATTTTTGTATTAATAATAAGTTCAATAATTTATCAAAGTATAAGCACCATAAAAAAAAACATAAATTTGATAAACATATTAATTAGTTAAACAAAATTATAATTTAACTATGATAATTTTGAAAATTGACATATATATATAGTAATGTATATATAGTTTAGATTTCATAATTATAATTTTAACTTCACCAAATATTTTATTCAGTCGAATAAATCTAATTTCCATTTAACCATCCATCAAAATAAATATTACCTTTATAAACTATACACCTGTACAAAATATGCAAAACATCATGTGTGGCTTTAATAATTATTTACACATATTTATTAAAATATTACCTTTTTTAGTTGGTGCTGTGCTATCCAAAAAGGATATAATAATAAAAAAGACTATACACATTATATTTACTTAAATCTTTAATATATACTAAACATATGCAAGTATTTTTGATGGACGATAAAATTTATACACATATATATATATACATAGAATTTCTATTATTATTTCTAAATATTATTTCTATACCTGATTGCCATGTTCTTTGGTCCTTTTTTTTTTTGATCTGACGATGATTGTTTTATCACTTCAGTTCTATTTATTTTTTCTAATATGTGTATAAGGAATTAATAAATAAGTTGCGGTGCGCGCTATCATATCATATTTTGGGTTTTTTTTTTAAAAAAATATTTTATATCCTTTTTCATCGTTACCAATGTGTTTTTTTTTTTTTGTTTTGTTTTGTGCGTAGATGAAAAATCAACCCGAAAAAACCGATCTTATATTTTGTATTTTTATTGATAAAATCACGTACATGTGTAATACATCGCGCAGGTATGATAAAATCTTTAAATATTTAATAAAGATAAAAAGGTGAAAATTTTTCGGTTCTTTATTTTAATAAAATATAGAAAGAAGATAACATAAAAAAAAAAAAAGAACCACTTGTTTGTTTTATACCATTTTTAGTTTTCTTATATATTTTTTTTTTGGACAATTGGGTCCACTTTTGGCATACTCGCTTGCGCACTTTTTCAATAATACTTAAAGTTATAATTTTATACGTGTTTTTATAACTAAGTCCTCTTAAATAAAGTGCGGTATACTTTCATAAAAACTATATATAGATATATAAAGAAAATATTTTGATTAACGTGAAATATTTTTATTCTATTTAGTATCGTGGGTGGTCAACATTCAAATAGAAACATAAATATATTGGAGACTTCTATATGTCCTTTTTAAGATCATAATTTGTATATGGAATCAATGTTTTTTTTAAAATATGTATTTATTTCGTAAATTTTGAAAAATATTACATTGACGCAGTAATAATTTTGCATTTTAATTAAAATGAAAGCAAATTTAATCAGAATATTATTTTAATATCTTCTATATTTATACCATAATTCTTAATATTTAAAATTAATTAAAACTAAATAAATAAAAGTTTAAATTATCCTTTATTTCTTCATTAAATACAATTTAATAATAATAACGTCACGCGTCATACAGTAACAAACACTTTAGAATAATATCAGTTAAACCGCACTCGTCCACCACACTTCATCAATTCACGATCATCCTACGAACAAAAAAAAAACCAGCTGCATTTACATTTTCATTATTATTTTAAACAACAACAATCCCTTCTATCAAATATCCCTTTTACCTTATACTTTATTATATATGAATCAAAAATTACATTGTAGAAAAAGGACATCAAAATCTTTTTAAATCTATATTATGTACTATTAAATTATTTAATCTGAAATAAAAACAAAGATTTCCTTCGATTATCCAACTACAAATTTTCATTAAGTTTTTTAAACAAAACATTAACTACATTTTACATATACACGTATAAATAAAAAAAAAAATCAATTATTTAATATAAACAGAAGCACCATGCCAATACACCCTGTAAAATTTAGGTTTTTTATTTTTGTATGCTTGTGCGATCATCGGAACTCACTTTTAACTTAACGAAAAAGGATGTAAAATTTAACAATTTTCTGTGGGAAAAGTAAAATTAAAAATGAACCCCACGATGCAAAGATATTTTTCACCCCATTTTTTTATATGCATACAAAAGAATGTTCAACCTGCTAAATATCCTTGAATCCTTGAGTTTTTTTTTTATTTTTTTGCTTTTGAGATGGTGATTTGTATATGAGTGCGATGTATTATGAATTACAATGTTTTGATTTTGTATATAAAATTATTATGCCTTTAAGGAATAATATACATAAAAAAAAATCTTTGATTTTGGTTAAATGTCCTTTTAATATATAGTGAGCTAAAAGAAATAGGGTGGCTAAACTGAATTTTTATTAAATAAAATCACATGAACTTGTTTCTATTCATTTTATTTATTAAAAAAAAAAATAAAGTTTATGCGAAATTGAAAATTATATATAATAAAGTTCAGAGTCCCAAAAGTCCTTCAAGTATATCCTTAAGGGTTGATTTTAAATTGAAATCAGTTAAGATTCTTTTGTATTGAACTATGTATATATATATATATATATTATAATAATACTTTAACGTGGTCTATTTAATATAATATACTAAACAATGTTGAATGGAATGAGAATAAATATTCTTCCTGTTTTAATATCAAAATTTACAATGTAGAATAAGACTATTTTATAAATTGCTGACAAAATCGAATTTAAAAATCAAAGATAATTTACTACAAATACACGACTTAAGCCATGTTAAAGTATCTGGGAAGTTTAACAAAGGCATAGCCCCATACGTGCCACATAAATTTCAACATGCTGCGTAATCTTAAGCACCAGATTTCCAACATCGTGGGTGGGAATATTTGTTATACCACGATAAAAAAATACATGTATATGTATAGTCTATTTACTATATATTTATGTAATAATTTATATATTTTAGTTGATATAAAATTAGAACTTCCGATAGTTACCATATTCCCTGTCTCTGATGAAAAAAATCCTACTGGCAATGGTGAGTCCATGATGGTATAGAACAAATTACCAGTACATGGAACGATTGGGCCAAATTGTATAAATAACATTGAACTATTTATGTATCCATTACCCTTCCTGTGTTTTATATAGAAATTAGAATAATTACTTCACTTACTTCAAAATGACTATAAAAAAAAAATCCAAACAATAATAAATTTATAGGAACTAAAAAATTGGACTTCCCACGGTCTAATTCATTATTGATTAAAAATAATTAATAAAAATTTGCCTGTACACAATGTCACATAAATAATTTGTCCATCGTTCGCTCATCATTTTTAAAAATAATTTTAAAACAAAAAGGATTCTTTCACATGCAATAAATTTTACCTATTCAAGATTGTAATTTACATAAATGTATATGTATATATTTAAAATTTTGAAATTATTTCATTTAGGGGTAAACTAAATGAACTAATATAGATTGTTCAAGGTAATTTACAATAATCTTTTTATTTCATTAAATTATCTATCCACCCTCTTACATATTTAATAATAAGATTGTCGTAATAGTGACATCAAGTCTCACACGATATACTTTTTTCATTTATTCCCTTACAAAGGTTTCAATTTTGTTTTTACCTGTTATAATTATTATTTTCATGTTTAGGGTCAAATATAAAGTCACGTGCTGACGATAGTTATTTTTCAATAATTCATTTATTATGGTAAGTGGTTTTAAATTATAATTTCATTTTATCAATGCTCTATGAGAAAATTATAATAAAATCACCTTTAAAAAAATCACAAAAAAAGCAACTATAATAATAATAATAAATTTTGCTATTATTCAGTTACAATTATAAATAAATGAGCAAAAATCTATTCTATTATTATGTCAAATTATGTCTGAGATAAGAATTTTACTATTTTGAATGCTATATAATTTTGATATGTGTTCAATGAATAATAGTTAATCAGTGGAGTATATCAAAGTTAGATTATAAGATCTGATTTCAACACCCTCAACTTAATTTCAAATTAAATAAAAATATACATTTGGAATAAAAGATAGTTATATAAAAATAAATATATAAAAGAGAAATTGTATAAAATCCCTTATAATCCTAAATATTTATTAATACACAATGTGTATATGTACTGTGAATTTACGAATTGGCCATCATATAGAGAAAATGCTCAAACCTGCATATCAGTTATAGACCAGAAAAAGGATTACATAAATTAAATTAAACTAATTATGGAGTTTGTTGGGAAATTAAAATTTCTTCCAAATTCCTCACACGATTTTATAAAATTACTGTGAAAACTTTTTAAGCCTTAATTACTTAATAAGGACTCAAAATGTCTTCTGATGAAATTATGACATTTTTATTCCATTTACTACATATTTTAATTATACTTATTCTTGCAAAATACAATTTTCCACAACTAAACTGACAGTTATTTAATTTGATAAATTTATTTTCATAGCCAATAAATTTTAATTTGTCTAATTTTTAAACCCTCCGATTTTTTTCCATATATGTAGCATAAGTTTTCCCTAGTTTTTATTTTGTTTCTGGTTTAGCCAGATTTGAACACAATTAATTCAAAGGGAGTAAATGCACCACCACCCTTGCACAGAATAAACTAATTTTTTACATTTCTCTTCAAATTCATATAATGCCTTGATAAAATATTAAGGATGGTTATATTTACTGTGGTCTTTACTTTGATCCCGAGATAAGCCTGATACTAATATGTTTTAGGTTATCCATAAACAAAAAAAAAAAAAAAAAAATTAAGAAGAAAATTTTTATTTTGGGGTGGAAAATTGTTTTATTGTTATTTTTGTTAGTTTTATTTTATTGTTTTTATTTTTATTTCAAATTTAATACGTGTTATTATATTTAAAGCGTTACAGTGTGAGCTCGATATAAAAGCTGGTGTTAATTCTATTTTAAATGATTCTAATTAAGATTGGAAGATTTTTATGGGTGAATAAATTTGCAATACCAAATGACAAAAAAAAAAAAAAAACATTCACAGATTAATTTCTGTTATTGATATTGGCTTGACGTGTTCTACATATATACGAAATTATGCAAAATTTGTTTGAAATTAAATCTAAAATGTATAATCAAATTTTTTTCTGAAATTATTTGGGTTATGGAAAATATTTTCATTTTATATTATTCATCCCTTATTAAATTATTTATTTTCATAACGTGCTTTTCAATATATAATCATGATAACACTGCAACTTTAACTAATGACAAATTGGAAAAAAAGTTGTGCAATAAAAATACATATATAATTCTTTTTCTGATAATGTCCTTTAAATTTTTTTTTTTATTGATATATGTACATAAATTATTCGTGATGAACGTTTACCCGCGTGTATGTACTCATAGATATGAGGTTAATTTTTTTTTTTTTAATAAAAAAAGGATATTGCTATATATTTAATATATATTCACAAATTTATTATATTTATCTACATATATACTATAGTTATTAAAAAATAATATTTTTGTGACATAGTAACATTGTTGTCTTATGCTCTATATCAGATACTTGAAATGACGCGTGTCCTTTAGTATACTTACTATTTAGTACTATTTTTTATGAATAATAAAAAAAAAAAACTCGATTACTTTTTTACAAATTTATAGAATATTATAATTATAGATGATTAGATGATGATGATGAGAATTTAATGTAAATTTCCTTTTTTTAGTATATATTAAATATTCGGTTTTGTTGATTATGAATAATAATGATAATAATCTTATATTTATCATATTGCGAGAGAAGTGTTCAATTGACTCGATTTTTATCGATTAACCATAAAAGATTTTTTCATTGTTATTTATTGGATTTTAGTTGTCTAAATAAAAGTTCTAATAAGATTTTGGTGAATATTTAACGTCTGTTTTTATATTAATAAATATATATATATGTATATATTATTGTGATTTGTATCAGTTTTATCAGTATGGTCTCTGCTTGGCCACACATCACCTAACTATTAATAACTCATTACATTTTTTTTGAATTACTATAAATATCGAACTATAAAAAATGATCAAATATATTATTTAATAATTCCATAAATTTTCATTTCTGTAATCAAAAATATTAATTAATTGATAAACTATATTCAGTATTTACAATTTTTTTTTAGTAAAATGATTTAGTATAGAATTAAATTGTTACTTTAAATTTTGTTATTTAAGTAATAAATCGTCGATAAAAAATTTTGTATTGCAATAAAATAATTGTCGATATAAAATATTCTATTCATTCATAAATTTCACACCTTTTCCCTACAAAATATCAACTATACGTACTTTTTACAAAATACTGAGCGTACTCTTGTGTTCTTTAATTTCTATATATGATTCTTAAACCTATATATATGTTTTATATTGCATCTTCATTTAAAATTCACGATGCAATAATCTTAACTCTCTTTCATTATATAAATTTAACATTATGATATTTTATGTTGCCATTTACACTAAATTTCTTGTTTGACACTTTTTTTTTTGTTGTAATATATACCAACAGTGATATACCACAAACATAATAATATTAATGTATCCATCATAATAAATGTTTTTCTATATAACAGAAAGGTCATTGTGACCTCCAGATCTGTATATGACTAAATTTATTTCCTTTTGGTCAAATTAACAATATACAAAAAAACTTCAATTAATTATTATATACTTTTTTGAGATCCTTTGATGAAAATATTCCATATTTGTATGTTCATGTTTTTGTGGTTCAGAAAGTGATATAAAGAAAAAAAAATTATTTTTTTATATAAACATAATAAAGTGCCACCATATTACGCCCATATCATATTTTCTTTTTTTTTTTTTTAAATAAATTGTGCTACCTGTATCTACAGTCATTTACCTACCTGTATTTATTATTATTATTATTGTCTGATATGTATGTTAAATTTTTTTGTATGTTGTTTATTAGAAGTACAAAATGCCGCCAACACTGAGAAATTTAATATTTTTTTTCTTCTTTTTCTTTCATAAAAATGCAATTAATATTAATTTCCATCAAGAATAAAATTTATTGAGTGGAAGAAATAAAAAATTGAAAAATAAAAATGAATATTGAAACTATACTGTGTAAAAAAAAAAAAACTTGACAGTTTTTCTGTAGTGTTTTTTTGTACAATAAATATTTTCAAGAGGTGCTAATAGATATGCATGTTCAAAATATCTATGGAAAAGATATCTATACTATATATTGTTTTATTGTTATTATTATTATTGGACATTTGAAAAAGATGCAATCATTTATTATTGGGGGAGTTTAAGGAATATATTTGATTGTTGAACGTCTGAGTAACAACGATTTATATTATTTGTCCTCCACTAGTCTAGGTGGCATCAGGTGATTTGTTTTGTTTTTTTTATTATACTATTTGATACTTGAAAATCTTAGATGTTTATTTATACAATTTCGTTACAGCTCTCAATGATATCATAAATTTAATTTAAACAGTAATTAGCTTTTAGTAAAATTAGTAATTGAATAAATGATTTGTAGGCATTGGAAAATAATTCATTTTAAAATATATACTATAATAATTTTTCTGAAATTTATAATTCCAAATTCAAGTACTAATTCATCCTTTTGTGCTGATACTAATTCATCCTTTTGTGCTTATACTAAACTAGTTATAATAATGCCAAGTAACTTTTAATATATAAAATTTTTGCATTAATTTGGTTTAAGGTTATGAATGAATTTATCAATTTTTATCTATAAATAATTTTTAGTTGTTGTTGTTAATAATTCTCGTTTTTATTTATTACTTTCTGGTGAAACATCAAAATTCATTAAAATATTTATATATACATTTTTTTTTTGGTTAAAAAATAAAAAATTATAATAAAATTAACACCTCACAGAAAATTAACTCAAAACAAGTTTACAAAAATTTAAGAAAAATAAATCGTGTAGGTTTTTATAATTTCTTTCTTGTTTTTTGTAATATTTTTGTACCTTTTAATTGTTATGGGAACGAAAATTCAAATTTAATTTTACAAAAACGACTCTTTTTCAACAACAACACAAAAAAAAAAATCAATTTTCGAAATAATATTTTTTGTAGGACTTATGGGAAACTAATTTTGTCCAGAATTTATTGTCGAATAAATACTTTGTTTTTGGTTACAGTGAAATTTTTTCTAATTTCAATTTTATGAATGAAAATGTTCTCAATGTCGCGACACAATAATATCCCTAATAAATATAAATATACAATAAATTATTATTAATATATTAAACTATACAAATAAAAACTCATAATTCTTAATAATGTACAAAAAAAAATTTAACCCTTTCAAAAATAACAAATATTTTTTTTTTTGGTCCTTATAATATAACAAATTGTAATAAAATGGAAAAAAATTAGGTTTATTATTGATTGTTTATGTATACAGGATTACAAAGACGCATCCTTAAAAAAAAAAATTGTAATAAAAAATATTATAAATATTGGCGGCCTTTTGGCGAGAACCAAGAGAAATGCTTAAAGTGATAATGCGCTAGTAATTATCGCCCACATTGAATGAACATTATAAAATGTGTGAATAATATTTACCTATAAGATTTGTTAGTACCTGTAAATTTTAAAAGGATCTTTTTATAACTTGGGAAATCCATTGTAACATAAAATCATTGTTTACATTTACAACTACATAAACGAAACCTGTATTATATTTCTGGTATACTTATGTACTAAAATGTTTTTTATGCATTTATAATAAATAAAAATTTGGTAAAGCTTTATTTTTATCATTATTTGAGTATAATTTTATTCTAGAGTCTAACTTAAATTTAAAAAGTTTCTTTCACATAAAGTCATTATATACCTCAAAAATAGTAGTTGGATGAATGAATATTTATTATCAATGATGATTAGACAGTTCGGTTTTGATAATAATTTACAAGAAAATATATTCATATACTTTTGGTATTCGTGATCAATTCATTAAAAATATTTTCAATCTTTTAAGCCTTGTTAAATATATTCAATAAATTTTAGTGTTTATCCAATTTTTTAGGCGCACCAACATTTTGTATTTCTTCAAACAAAAACACACACTCAAAAAATAAAAAACAAAATTGAAAATTAAAACAACAAATAAATAATTATTAATATTTTCACTTTCATTAAATTAAATAATTATTTGAATATTCACGGTGTTTCAGAACCAATATTCATATTTTTCCACAATATTCAATTTTGTACTCGGTTTCATTGAAAAAGGTCCACTTTAATATTTATGCGCTTGAATGATATTCCAGTCATAATTTTATTTTTTATATATTTTTTTTGTTTTCGTTAAATTTATAGTGAGATCCGAATACTTAGATCACGTAGCAATAACATAAAGAACAACATCCATCCTTTATATAGTAAGTAAAGTTTTCAATATCTGAATACAAAAAAAATGGTATACATAAACCTTTTAAAATGTGTTAAAAACGTAAAAAGAATTTATATTCCCAGTTGATAGTGAGTTTTAGAGAGTTTAAGCCCAAGGAATACAAAACAAAAAATTATATAAAAATGTTGAAGATTTCCACTTAAATGTCCTCACGGAGTATTCCTGAAGTATTACGTGTCAAATCCATATACTATACATTGACATTGTTTGAAAAAAATTTCTTGTGCTCTAATAACAGATAGTGAATCAAAATAATATTGATCCAATATATTATATTTTATATTTAAGATGTTTTCCTTATTATTTTGGTTGTTTTCTTGTTCATTTAATGCTTTACCACCCTTCACTTAAGATTTTACTATAATGCTGGATTGCTGACGGTATATTAACGGCCACCCAAGTTTCCAGAGAATATTTTCTAAATATTTATCAGAGGTAAAAACATATTCATTTCTTAACGTTTCTTAACGTTTTATGATCTTTACGTTTTAATGTTGCACTAACTGCATTAGTTGTTACATTTTTGAACGGCATTTTACTTAAGTTAGTATGCATTTACTATATAGAAATATATTTTTTAACGCCATATATAAGAGTAAAATTATATGTATTGATAAAAGAGAATGACACAACTGAATTTATATGTTGTGTAATCATATAAGCGCCACTAGAATATTTATTTTCTTTCTTATATTTTTCAATTCAGTTAAAAATGCAGACAAGTTTTATTTAAAAGTTAAAAATGTTGAGTAATATTCTAAAGATTATGTATAAGTTAAAAATTTTTTATAGAGTATAATAATTATAGAAGGATATGGGATATCATATAGACTCACATTACAATAGTATCACTTTTTACAATACGTGCACAAAATATCGGAAATATTATAATTTATTAAATTTCATAAATTTGACAAAAATTAAATTAACAATCAAGAAAAATCTAATTTTTCTTATAAAATTATAAAGTGCTTATAGCTATAGCTATTAATTGATTTGATAATTATTATTTTTGAAAATCATTTGGACATTAATAATAAAATAATTAGATTTATTGAAGTGATTTATTTATTTTTTTGATAAAAACTAATAATTTTCTGTTGTTAAAATTTTAATGGTTTTAAAATAATATAAATTTATGTTATCAACAAATATTAGATCGCATATCTGTTTAAGTATATTTACTTATAATTATATTATACTATGTAGTTAATCAAACAATCAAATAATTATTTATTATTTTGTCTATTGAATTTAATGATAACAGAAATTTTAATTGTACATTTAAAATAATATTGACCAATGTACTTAAGATTTAGTGCCAAAAATTATTGATTAGATTTTAATTAGTTTATTTTTATTAATTATATTTAAGAAATTGTGAATATAAATTCGGAAGCGAATCGTAATGCTAATTATTTATATAGACAGAGATTTTAAATCTTCTATGTCACCATCCAAAATTATGTCTGTAACGAAATGTCATTCATAATGGAAGGGAATACAAATGCATCACAACAAAAAATGTAACATTTTCTTCTGGCGAATTCCGGAAAATTCCATATAGTTTTTCTTTATTCAAAAGGAATTTGGCCGGAGTATTTGTTATACCCAGTCTCCACAATTAATCTGTAGAGCTTCAAATATTTATGGTAAATCCAGATGGGTGCGAAAATTCAAACAGTATTGCATATCGCCACCATAAATGTGATTATGCCATTATGCAATATTACAAATAAACTATTATTATATGTATAAAGAGTTACACAATTTCAATTTCTTCAGTGTCGTTCAGACTTCAGTGTAATTATGAAATAATTTAAATACTCTTTATTACCACATATAAAAATTGTTTTGGTACAATTATCTAAAAAATAAATTTAAATTTTCGCACTTAAAATAATCACAATTACTTGTTACATGTTTGATATCTCTCGTTTCACAACAAATCAACAAATGAATCATCATTTTAAAACAGAATTTATAACCTCTTCATATTTGTCCTTATCCGTTCCGTAGTATAAGTAAAAAAACATATTCAATGTACTCATAACTTTGTGAACAAAAAACCAACCTACAATAATTTATGAGACTGACTGCGCTTTAAACTTTAAAGATAACAAAATTATATTACTACCGATCTTATCATTTTTTGTTAAGATATAATGTATAAGTATACATCCAAAAGATATATAACAACTTTCATTCCTTGTAAAATATAAAGAAAAAAAATATTATTTTTATATTTATTCATTTTTAAAATTTATGTTTTTTTTTTTTTTTGCCGGTTTGTGTACTTAAGATAATTAAATGCATTTTTAAAATTATACTTGAAATTTTTTTTGCGCAGATTTGTTTTTTCAAATATTTAATATTTATAATTTTCAAAATAAAATAATTTATGAGGAGTCATCATTTATTTCCCTTCACATAGTTCATATAAAAAATAACATTTAAACGATAAAAAAAGTGTTAAAAATATTTCTGATTAAAATTTTGCTTTTTTTTGGTTGTTGTCGTTAATTTATGAATATTTTTTTTTTTTTTACTTTAATATAAAATCGTGATCCAATTTTTTTTTTCTATCAAGGTAGCTAGTATTTATATCTAAAAGATATAAATAATAAATTGAAGAAGAATTACAAAAAAAAAAAATCATTTAAATTTAATTTGTAAATCATGAGTAAGTAATCTTTTTTTTTTGAAAAACTGGACACAAAAACTTTTCTTATTGTTAAAAAAAAAAATTTTTTTTGTGATATTTTAAGAAAAATGACTGAGAATTTTTTAGTTATGAAATGTGACAGAGATGCGCTAATCATTATTGATTCACTAACTGAATTAGCATTTGGGGGGAGATCTTTTTTTTTTTTTTTTTCGGTTTAATTTACGACATACATTTTAGATTTGGACGTTTTTGTTGTTGTTGGTGTTGTACTTTACTAAAGGGTGTTAAATGAAATTTAATTCTATAATATATTTAATAAAACTCGTTTTTATTTATTTTTTTTTGCAATTGTTAATGACAACAAGCTTTTTTTTGGCAGTAAACAAAAGAAATAATATATAATTTAATAATTTATATATATATATAATTTTATAATGTACTTTGCCATATTTTTACATTTAGTATAATTTCCAAATTAGAAAAAAATTGTTTTCTGTAAAAACTTTCGCATTAATAAAAAAAAATTCGAACACACATTTATAATGAATCAGCATATAGAAAACTCTTAGCAAATTATATATAAAATTTGACTGCTATGACAAAACCATCTGGACTACTCAATATTTATAATTTGAATAATCATTTTCATAAACCACAATTAATTTATCCATGAATACTTCTCTTTAATGTAACAACACTTAATTTGATTAAAAACTTACTATGCTTGTTTAACTTTTAAATGAAAATTCTATACTATATCATAAATATTTGAAAAAAAAATAGTATACGCACCTCATCACTTTTGTCCATAAAATGTATACCATACATATATGTACATAAATATTGACAATTTTGACAGCAATAATTGAAACGCACGTGACTCAACTTAATTATTAACAATGAAAATGAATAATAACAATAAAAATATAAAAAAAAATAGTTATCAATAATATTTAAAAGTAATAAAGTCATAAAAAAATTCACCCACCTTTTCCGGTTTTTTTTATTTTTATTAAATTGTTCTACAAAAATATTTAATTTTCCATAATGCGCAGGACTTTTAACATATTATATATAATACATAATTTTGACTGACACAAGTCATTGCGCTGCTTTAAGTATAATTTGATACGGTTGCAAGGATAATGATGACTTGCAAAATTATATAATAATGTACTTATAAATTATCATAAAATTTACCTTGAAAATAGGAAATATTTTTCAAATTCAAAATAATAAAAAAGAAAACCGATCAATTTCGATTTGTAATAGGGAAATGTGTTCGTTTTTTTTATTTGTACAAAATTGTATCTATGATATTTTATTTTTGTCTATATCGTTTTTGTTTGCTACTATTAAAATAATATAAAACAAAATCGCGATTCATATCTTAATTACATTACTACTATTTGGTTTATGATAAAAAAAAATTTTGATAATAATATAAAAATTCCTTTATCAAATTATTAATCGGAACCACCTCTTAATAAATATCGATTCGTGCAACCATCAGCAATACACTTTTTGTCAAAAATACTTAATATAATTATTGTATAACATATCTTTTACTATATAGTTCAATATATTTTTATGTTCCAAAAATAGAAAAATAAAAAAACAAAAGTAAAGTTCATAAATTTTCAATTTTTTTTTTTTTATTTTATTTTACTATATTACTTTAATAGTAACCGAAAATCAGTATTAATCAAATAATGTTAAATTATTGATTACACATTATATTTTCTGTTTGACATTTTTGTTTTATATACAAACTCTAAACATAAAAATATATAATTTTTTGCGATCGATATCTTTGAAGTATATAAGATTATATTTTTTATTTGTTTTTATTATCCATAGAGGGTTCTCCTTGCTGCCAAACATATATAAAATTGGAATAATTGATGACACACCACACATAGTTCAAATATAATCTTAACCAAAAGTTGAAAATAAATTTATGGAATATTAAAGTTTGAGAAATTTTCTAATTCTTTTATTTTTTACTTAAAGATATATTTTTAATTTAGTTTTGTCTTTTCCAAATTAAATAATTTGTATACATAACTTTTTTTTTCATATATTTTGTATTGCTGATGGTTAATGTATATGTTAATCTAATTCAATAATTAGCCAAGTTGGCTGAATAGACGATTAAAATGACAACTGAACAATTTTATGATTATAAAATTTGATCAACTTTTGCTAATAACTAAAATATTAAAAGAATTTAATGAAAATATTTCCATATAGCCACTAAAAATGCCAACGAATGTAACTCATCCAATCGATCCGTGTAGACAGAGAGCACCTACAGAACATTAAATAGGAGACCAATGAGTACAAAAGTGTTAAACCTTTTTAAGGAAGTAAAATGTAAATATGGTGTGAGCAATGTATTACAATATAATATTTATTAAACCTACAATGTGTTAATTTCAATTAAAAGCTAAAAATAAATATATATATCTAATACAACAAATAATATATAATTTTACATATAATAATAATTAATTTATTTAGTATTTTTAATAAGTCTTAATTTATATCATTAATCAAGAAGATATTACGTTAAAATTAGAAAACAAATACTTAGTATAGAATTTAACAGATATTATGTAAATAAATCTCAAAATATTATTATTATATTTTTTTTATTGTTGATATTTTTGTTTAAAATATAGTTTAACATGCCAATAGAAATAAAAAAAAATTATTATTTATATACTTAGTTAATTTATAAACAAAACAATATCTTTATATACCTAATAATATAATAATTATTTATTTAACTTAATAATTATTATAATATACTAAATAAAAATTTAAACTAATTCGTTTATATCATAAATATTCAGACAAAAATGATGAATATACATATACATATTTATATTATTATGTGGATAAATAAAATTACCATAATTAATATTTTTAATTATTTCAAACATTTATATTTATGTATATACAAAATCGTGAAACAACACAACACACTATTTATAATTAAAACTAACAATGTTGTCCGATACCATTATTGCCATATTAACTTCATTTATAAGTATCTGCACTGATCCACTCAAATTATCTTAACATATTATTTATTTGTCCATAATATTAACAAAATACAAAATACAAAAAAAAAAAAAAGGAAAATTTAACATAAAAATAATATTTAAAAAAAAATTAGAAAAACAAAATATTAAATTCAAATAAATAAAATAAATCGAACAAATAAACAAAAACAAAAGCCGAATAAACTTTAGAATGGTTCACACCATTAAATTTTTGGAATGATTTTTTTTTATGTATATAATATTTAACCTATAAAATATTATATAGTAGAAGAAATATAAACAAATTCGTGAGTTTGATATTTTCAAAATATTATTTATGTAGTTTAATTTAACTTTTTCGAAAATTTTCATAAGAAAATCAGATTGAAATAACTATGATATGGGATAAAGAGAAAATATGGATAGTAATTTAAATAACGATTTTTTTTTTGTGTATTAAATCAATATTATTAATAAATATTATGTCAAGCTATTATAAATTTGTTATCGATTACGATAATGTTGACAAACTGAAATTAATATAAACATTTTAAAAATATAAATAATTATCTAGATATATAAGAGTATTTTAAAAATGTACTAAATGTAATATATAAATACTTTTAATTTTGAAATGGGCGCGAAATGAAAGTTTATACAAAAATTATGATTTTTATGCATATATCCTATGTAGTGATATGTATACATATACTATGTATATTTTTGGTTTTTTTTTTTAATTGTTAAAGCTTATGATGGATACAGAAAAGATATATATGCATAGATACACGGTTTACTTAAAAGTATAATATTCAAATGTCTAAATCTGTTTAAAGTGCGGACACGATACCTGAGGCATAGTATATACAAAATAAAATACTATGTAGAGTTTGATTTAATGTAAAATTTATGTCTATATATAAGATCATAATAATACAACAAAATATAATAATTTAAATTATAAAGTCTATGTTAACAGATAACATTTTTTTTTTCATTATGGTTTCTCTTTTTTTTTTTTTACCCACCAAGAAATTCATTTTTTAATATATACAAATTTTTTTTTTATAATTCAAATTCAAATATTTGTTTGACGTTTTAGAATCCACTTAAATTGTAAATAAACGAAATGATAAAATAAATATATTTAAAGATACATAAATCTCTTTAAATAGGTGAAAATTCATATATATAAATGAAATTGTGTTGTTGTAATTAATAGAGGTGAAGTGGAGAGAGCTTATTATAAGCTTTTATATATAGTTAAGTATTAATTTTTTAATAACCAAAATATTGTTCAGATTGTTTTTAGTTTTAATTAGCAATGTTGAAAATCAAAAAAAAAAAAAAAATAATCTTTTACTAATTAATTTTAATATTAGACAAATAAATTATATTATTCTATATCGAAAGTATTTTAATTTATAGAAGAAGAATATTTATAATTCAATTTGAATGGAAAATGTAATTTGAAAATTTCTTTGGGAAATATGAAATTATCTTAAATAACTTTAAAATTTTAGTTATATAGTATTTTAAAGATAATTTTCATTATACAAATATATAATTAAATCCAAATTGATTTGATCGACTTGAAAAGATAATATTAAATTTTCAAGAAGGATCAATAAAAGGACACTAAAACTCTTCCAAATTTGCAAAACATTAATTATAATAATTGTGTATCTAACTTTAATTAAATTAATTACAAAACGATTTAAAGTACCTATATAAAATTGTGTGACATAAGTGGAAAATTATAACTAAGCTTAAAAAGAAGTAAAGGAAAATCAAATTTTATAATTTGATATTGTGCTAATATAAGTTTAGCACATTTTCAGTTAATATACTAAAATCGTAATAACTAAATATAATATTATATAGAAATTCAATTAAATTATTTCGATAAAAAATTCTATATTAATTACGAAATTTGTTTAGTTTATCCGTCGGTAAATAAAAGTTATTTTTCATTGGTATCACTTCTGATGTCATCTAAAGAACAAATATAATGCTCCTAGTGCAGTTTAGTATACATATATATTTTCATTTGTTCCTGTTTTGAAACTTATTTTGTATTTTAAATTTTATTTTCCAAAAATTTAATATTTCGTCTTAATTTGCTATTCTTTCTGGTTAAAATTAATTTCTGATTATTCACAATTAAGCTCAGCTCAGTGATTTGAAATTGTTGTTAATAAATTTCTTATGCTTATAAATTTAAATATTTTGTAATTTTTATATTATAATATATAGTTAAAAATGTGCTAAACTTATATTAGCACAAAATTAATAATAATTTTTTATGTAAAATCTTTTAAGTATATAAATAATCAAAATCAGAATCATACTACAAATATATGTATTTAATTATATACTTAATTATTTTGAAATTTTATATTTTAAAAGGTGAAATATACAATAATTCATTAAATAATTATTGTATTCACTTATTTATATAATTAAATTATACATATAATAAATATTGTTCAGTTTTGCTGAACAATATTTAAATATATATGCAAAGAAATAAATATGAACAATTATTGTTAACTCAAATTTTGTCTAATTTTAAAGTTACAGCTGTGCGCCAAACCGTCGGAAAATATAATTTTTTTTAATAAATTTCAAGATTTTGTCTTCGAATAATTTATCACAGAATTTGTTATTATAACTTCAACTATTTCCACAGTTCAATTAATAATATTCCATCATATAAATTTTTTATTATTATATTTATAAGAAAAATTTTGGGAAAAAAAAGTTTTATCGATTTATCAATTTTGCTTTTATATCACAAAAAAAAATTTAATACATTAAAAAAGGATTCCACATAAAAATTGACGAATTATGATTTTTTCTTTAATATCCTTTTTATCTTATACACAGAACATGACACATTCACATATATAAATATCAAAAATAAAAACAAAGTAAAAGGATTTAAGAGAAGAAAAAAAACTTGAACCACAATCCATCACACAAAAAAAAAATACATTTTCCAGATAAGAAAAATTATTGAAAAATTTATTATAATTTTTTATTATCTATCAAAAACTCCTTAATTTTTGTTCTGACACTTTAATGTCGGATTTCTAAAAACTTTCTGGTTAACAACCGATAGAAAAAATTAATACCACGAGTATATACAACACACATATCATCATCATCATCATCGATACGATAAGATTTGACAGCCAAGGATTTGACACGTAAAAAAAAAACCACCATCACAAGAATGTAAAAAAAAATTAATAATAACTTTTTCCCTTTAATACACTTTTCTTTCTATCAAATTTCAAAGAAAAATCGTTTAAAAAGGGAAATTTAAAATAAAATATGGCAATGAACTAAGGGAGACATGAGCAAAAACAAAAACAAAATGAGCTAAAAAAAACGAAGAACAAAATGGTGGGTTATAAAAGAAACTCCACAAATACAAAAACGAAGAAGTATTAGAAAGAAATCGCAATAAGATTCAATTTTTTTTTTTAATTCGCACAAAAACCAAATGAACAACAGAAATTTTCCACATTTTTATAGACGTTTTATTGTAGAAAAGATTAGTGATTATAAATAGGTGAACACTGTAAAAAAAAATTTTTATACTATAAGTTTTTGCATTGGTTAATGCGCGTTGATTTTCGCGATTTTATTTTAACTGGAGAATAATTTTTAACTCTCAGACCCCCCCCAAAAAAAAGAGAGATTTTAATGTTAGCGAGTAAAAAAATTTTCCAATGTATGAAAAATTCTTTATAAAATTTGAAAACTCGTCAAATTGTATATGATGTCAAAATGAAAAGCGTGTTATAATAAAATAATTTTTAGGTTATATTGAATAGTTCTTTAATTAATAGTCCTTTGGTATAAATTATCGGTTATTTTTTTTTTCATATATTAAATTAATTTTGTTTTTGTTAGTTTTTTCGTTGCACTTAATTTATTATTAAATATAACTGAAAAATTACACTACTAGATAGAAGTCTATCCTTTATAGATATTTAGAAACTGATTTATATTATCATTCAGACACCCTAAATTCTATCATATAAATGATGACTGGTTTGAAATAAAAATATATATATATGCTATACGTATATAGTGAAAATGTCTAAATGAATTGGGATAAATAAACAAATTTTACAATATAAAATTTATCTGTTATAAATGGTTGGAAAAAAAGAATTAAAATATAGAAAATGTCTAACAAATATATATAATAAGAATAACCCTGGGTTTAAAAAAAAAAATTAAAATTAGAGAGGGGCGCCACAACTAGAGATAACAAAAACAGCACCAAAAAACGACAGATGGATACAAATAGAAATAAAAAGCATATAATACCAATTCCACAACAAAAAAAAAATGTTTATAGAAAACATTGAAATTTAACCTTAAACTTTTTATATTTTGATAATTTTACCATTTTAATATTTTGAATATATATGACAAAAAAAAAATTAATAATTTAATATGATATGAAAAATATCATAACTTACCTTTTATTGTTCAACTCTTGGAAAATATTATTGAAAATGAGATAAATTTTTAATATTTATTATTCTTTCTAGAATAATGGTAAATAGTAAATGGTATCGATCGAATGTCAAAAAGTTAAAAAATCATCATCCATCAGCTGCACGCGACATGTCAACAAAATGACAACCAACCTAAAAAAAAAAAAAATTATAAATACGAACAAAAATTCATTGAAAATTTCAATATTAAATATTAATGCGACAAAATGAGAGAATGATTTTGTAAAGGACATTTGTGAAAAATCATTTACAAAAAAAAAAAAAATATTTATATGAAGAGAAAATTTTATCAAACTAAAAAAAGAAAACACATTTAAAAATTACATAAAAAAAATTAATGATAAGGATGTAACTTTATAATATCTATAAGGACACGCCCATCATTTTCAATTCCACCAAGAGTTACCACGGTAACGTGACCAAATCAAAATATCTGATTGGTTTATAATGCAATTTCTAATAAGAATATTTTTATGACTGTATATTTATGCATTTTATATCTTTTTTTTTTGTTTTCCCTGGTAAAGAAAGATATTATTTTTCTCTTTTAAATGTATAATTAATTTAAATTTTTTATTATAAATAATGGTGGTGGGGATAACATTTATTTTAATAATATTGGTTCTCTCTGTAAATGAACTCCCTAATTGAATGTATATCACCACATATACAAATTGGATTTGCAATGGGTAATATATGACTCTGTGCTGCTTGTCATTGGTAATATTGCGCAGGTTTTCAATGTATGGAGATATAGGATAAAATATTTTAACTATGTGTGCGATAATTAATACTACCATAAGAATTCGATTATAATGTATGATGACAATGGTCGTAAACTGGTTTTTTTACTACTTCTTCTTCTTCTGGCTGTAATTACATTTTCATTTTTGATATTCCCATATATATACATATACGTAATATGTTTGTATCTTTTTGACAGTATTTTTTTATTATCAACTCTACATTTTTACATCACAAACAAAAACAAAAAAACTGTCAAGAAATTCACGTGTATTGACAGTTTCTCTGTATCATAATTTCAAATATATATATTAATTTTTATTGAACTATCTTTTTTTTGAGGGAACATCTGTACACGAAAGTAGGGAGGATCATATATTATAACTATATGTGTGTGTAATTTCTTTTATAAATATTTGTAATTTATATTTTATAGTAGTTGTAATATATACAATTTTAGATGGTAAAAAGAACAAAATATTTAATACCACGATAAAATCACAAAAAAAAAGTATATCTTGTATAGAAATAAAAAAAAATATATATTTATGCTAGCCAGGAACACTTGAGAGCTCGATATTTGTTAGTAAGCCAAATAGTAAGTAGGTATTCCCCTCTGCAAACAGTCGCATCTTAATTTTTGTTGAATACCAAACAAATTTTTTTTAAACAATTTTTCTTTTGAAAAAAAAAAAAAAAAAAAAAAACTATATAAAAAAATTTTGTCTAATACAAAAAAAAAAGCTAACTAATAAAAATATTTAAAAAAAAAAAACATAGAAAAACTTTATTGTTTTTAATATTTTTTTTTTGTTTAATTTCTTTGAATATAGTTTTTAGTGTTAAATAAGTGCGTTTTCGCGGTATAAATCATAAATTTATTTGATTTATTTATATATATATAAATATAGTTTTGTATATTTTATTTTTTATGAAAATATATATAAATAAACATAATTTTTACATAATTATAATATTAAAACAATAATAAATTAATAATTTCATTAAATTAAAAAAAAAAATTGTTTGAAAAGAAAATTTCCGGTAAATTTTCTATACAGTGCAACATAAAGGATAATTTATATATAAAATTCTTCATCAAAAGCTAAGATAAATGTTAAAATATCACAAAAGTCTTATGAAAATTTTCAAAAATATATAAACAAAAAAATTAAAATTAAAATTAAAATTAATGATTTGGAAATTAATATATATAAATGATATAACATATAATATAGAAAAAAGAAACCTGTTGCAAATATGAATATACCAATAAGATCAAATCAAATTTATTGGTTTAATTTGTCGCCATTGTTGTTGTCGTCCTTATTGATTAAAAATAGTAGTTTTATTCGATTTGTTGATTCTAATATCATCAGAAAAGCATAACAAATCAAGAATAAATATTTGTCATATATATTATTATTATTATTTTTATGTTAACGTGGTAAACATATAATATATGTGTATATATATATATTTGAAACTTAAAGTTTATGTACATATATACTTATATATATATATATATATATATAGTGAAAAGTATTCTGATATTTGGTACCTAAACAAAGAACTAATGTGTATTTTAAATTATCATTTAAATAAATAAATATATATGTATATACAGTGCAAAAAGGATACTATTTACAATTTATTTATATTATATATACAATAATTAATTTTTTATACAAACAATTAAAAGTGTTATTCTCTCAGGATAATTAAATTAAAAGTAAATTTCATAATTGAAAAAAAAAAAAAAGAAAATAAGAATTTGAAAAATAATTAATGGAAAAAATTACAAAATAAAAAGAATTTGGAATTGAAAAAAAAATAGTCCTTTTGTGTATAATAGAAAAAAGCTTATAAGAAAAAAGAGTGTGTTTACTATAATATATATATAGATATAAATATAAACCATTGTGTAAATTTACATAAGACCCAATTTTAATGGTAAATGTCTAATAGTAAAAAGGATATATAAAGAAAAAAAAATCAAAGGAAATATAAAAAGTGTTATAAAGGGATAAAACGTGTTAAAACAAAATATACTCTTAAAAAAATTAAAAATTTATAAATATTTTTTAAGAAAGTAATAAAAAAAAAATTATCCTGTTGCAAATAAAAAAAAAAGTATATAAATATATAAAATATTTTTGTTTCACAAAACAAACAAAAGGATATAAATAAAGCTTTATTTTTTTTTTTTTTTAATTTTTGTATTATACATAATGCAAAAACATCTTTACCCTGAGACAGCTTCAAGTACTCCTGGAAGTATGCCCGGCGGTAATAATGGTAATATGAGCCCATTGGCTCCAACATACAGTATGAATACAATGGGTATGTCTGTTGGTGGTATGACATCTGTATCACCACAAAGTGCTACTACCTTTAATTCAAGTGTCTTAGGATCTGCAGCTGCTGCAGCTAGTATGAGTACTATGGGTGCTGCAGCAGCTATGAATTCAATGACTGGTAATTGTATGACACCTAGTTCAATGGGTTATGGATCAATGGGTTCACCATTAGGTAATATGGGTTCATGTATGGGTAGTGGTATGTCATCAATGGCAGCAATGAGTGGTTATTCAACAGGTATGTCAACTGGACGTGATTTAGAAAATGGTTCACCAAATTCTAGTTTAAATCGATCACGTTCTGGTGTTGAAAAACCAACAACATATCGGCGTAGTTATACACATGCCAAACCACCCTATTCATATATATCATTAATAACAATGGCAATACAAAATAATCCAACTAGAATGCTAACATTATCTGAAATTTATCAATTTATTATGGATTTATTTCCATTTTATCGACAAAACCAACAAAGATGGCAAAATTCTATACGACACTCATTAAGTTTTAATGATTGTTTTGTTAAAATACCACGAACACCAGATAAACCAGGTAAAGGATCATTTTGGACATTACATCCAGATTCTGGTAATATGTTTGAGAATGGTTGTTATTTGAGGCGACAAAAACGTTTTAAAGATGAGAAAAAAGAAGCAATGCGACAATTACATAAAAGTCCATCAAATAGTAGTATGGATGCAACAAGTCCAGGTAAAAAAGATCATTTACATGATGATCATCATCATAATCATCATTCGCATCATCGTGATCATCATAAAGGTACACCTGGTGATACTGGTAGTTTATTAAGTTCAGCACATAGTAAAGATGCTGAAGCATTAGCAATGTTACATGCAAATGCTGAATTATGTTTACAGCAACAGCAACAACATCATGTACCATCACATCATCAACAATTACAACAAGAAGAATTATCAGCTATGGTAAATAGATGTCATCCGTCATTAATTAGTGATTACCATCCAATGCATCATTTGAAACAAGAACCAACTGGTGGTTATACACCATCTAGCCATCCATTTTCAATTAATAGATTATTACCAACTGAATCAAAAGCTGATATCAAAATGTATGATATGAGCCAATATGCTGGTTATAATCCATTAAGTCCATTAACAAATTCACATGCTGCCTTGGGACAAGACTCATATTATCAGAGTTTAAGTTACCATGCACCAACTGGTACAACTAGTTTGTGACATCAGTATCCATTGGCGTAAGGACGTGATATGCTGCGTAATTTACAACGCCATCATCAACAACAACAACAACAACAACAACAGCAGCATCAAAACAACCATCAAAATAATAATACTTACCCTATCAATACAACAAATTCAGTTGCCGTAACATCATCAACAGTACATCATCATCATCAAAATTATTTTGATAATAATAATAATCATTATTCAAATTCAAATAATTATCATTATCCTTATCGAAATTTTAATACAAATTTCAATTCATTAAAGAATATTAATGAAAATATTGAGTAAGTCACATTTAAGTCAAAATATAATAAAATAAAAAATCCAATGTATAACATTTTAAGATATATTTTGGTTCTATATCATACATTGTTTATACATATAGATATATTATGATGACACTTTATAATGTAAAACATTGAACGGTATAATTGTATCTTTTCATAAGTAAACTCTAATTAACTCTAAAAATAAAAAAAGGTATATAAACGTAAATTTTATTATTTTGGATGCTGTGTGAAGTTCAGAGCTACTGTTGCGTGCCTAGCTTATCTGATGAGTAATTGTCTGCACAGAAGCTTGAACACCAAAAAATTTTTGTCGGCATCTAATAAAAACATAAAAAAAAAAAAAATACAGAAATTGTTAATTAACATGAGAATTGGCAAAATAACAAAAAAAAATAAAATAAAATAAAAACAAGTTTTGCGTTGTAAATGACAAAATAATAATAATAATAATTTAGAAGCAAAAGCATATAGTATCAGCTCAGACATTGAATTTGAAGGCAATAAATATATAGTAATATATTTTATGTGTTATTTTGGAGAAAAATAGCATCTATTATTCTGTCGCACATGTGGTGTTTGATGAGGTCAAATTGGCGCACATGCGTTAAGTTGCGGTGAACTGGATGTTATACACGAGTACTAAATGCACACGGGCACAGACTTTTTAAAACGTAAATTTTTCTATAATTTTCAATATAAATATATTTTAAATCTTTTTTTTTTCTTGTTGTTGTAAATATTATACATTTTTTTTATTTGTTTAATGTAAAATTTTAACTAATTAACAAAATAGGATAACGAAAAATTCATATTTTTTATCTTTAAAATATATAGTTTTTAATTTTCTAAAAAGATTAATAATTAGAAGCTTAATTAATATAAGTTTAAATGGAAAAGTGATTTAGATTTAAGAAAATAATAAAAAAGATATTTTGCGAATTGATAAAAAATTATTATACAAGCGTATTTTGTTTAGGTAATCATAATTTACCTTATTTTTTTTTTTTTGAACATTTTTTAAGAATTATGTATAAAACGATTTTTTTTACTCAAGGTTTTAAATAGCTTTATATGTTATATAAAGTACTTATAGTTTTTGTATGATTAAATATCTCAATGACAAACTTTATAATTTTCAATTTGTGTAATTTTTATAATTTTTGGTATATTTTAATTACGTCCAGTAGAACCTATTTTAAAATATTGCAGATTCTGGGTACAAACGCTAGATTTATTTCAATATAATTTTTATGTAATATTATTATTTGACAAAAATAATTTTTTTCCACAACATTTAAAAGACATTTTCGAATTTATAAAAATTTTCATTAACAAATCAAAACTTTTTCTATTTGGATTTTATTCTATCCAAAACTCACATTTAGGTATGGCATTACCATTTCTATTCTGGTGTTATTTTTCATTGAAATAAACAAATTATTCAATTATGTAATTTAATTTTCAAATGATCTAATAATAAATCAAAAGCGCCGCATAATATTTTATAATATCTCTATGCTGTGCTGAGACGCCTAATAATTCTAGCGCCATAATATTTTATAACTTTCAGCTTCTTCGTGCAATGTTTATTTATACATTCTTCACGAATTTCAAACATTATACACATAAAATTATGTATTTTTGTTTTGTCATAAAATTTTGTAATTTTAAGTTTTTTTTCTTAAATTATGGACACATAACGCAATATAAATAATAAATAACTATATATATGAATAAGTAAAAAAATTCAGCAATGTAAATAAAAAGTGATGCATGAAAAACAATTCTTTCAATTATTGTTAAAATTCACTTAAATTTCCCAACAAAAAACAAAATCCAATTTTTTAATGATAAAAAAACAATTTTACTTTTACAAAAAATGTAAATAATTTTTAATAATTAAATAAAATTTAAAATCAAAATGTAAAAATATAATATTAAATTTTTTTTTTTAATAAATCATATAATTTTTTTGAGACTAACTAAAAAAAAAAGGAAATTGCTTATATATTATATAAATTAATAATAATAATAAATCATTTCTTAAAAAATAATATAAATTAATTTTCAAGTAAATAATATTAACACATAAAAAGATTTTAACAAAAAATTAAAATATGTATAATATAAATATTTAATTTTAATGCAATTTTTATGTAATATCTAATCAAATAAATTTGATATAATAAATTTAATTAAGATTTTTAATAACTATTTAAGGCATAGCTTTATAAGATTTAAAATTTCAAAAATATAATTAATTACATAAAAATTCAACAAAAAAGAAAATGAAATCTATAGGAAATATCTCCGATAGATTTAAATAAGAAATTCTATGTGAATAAATTAATAATAATATTATAGGTCTATTCGAGCAATGTCCTTAATTTGTTCAGCATTGTCCGATAACTTTTCCGAAATTCGAAATTTTTGGAACGTTCCTAAATTTGTTCTTATAATTTTTTTGTATATGATTAATTGATTAATATGATTAATTTTCATCTTATGTTTTGAAATCCGGAAATTTTGGTTAATATATTTATAATAATTTTTAGCGAGCATAAAAATTGAAAATTTAAACTATTTCTTTATTCTTTATTTGCATAAATTTTCCGAATATATCGAAATATAGATATTATTTAGACGCAGCATTGCACGAATACTCCTTATATAAAATTTGTATTTAATTTATTTTCTTATAATTTCAAAAGTATAATTAAATTAATTTTTCTTAAATAAAAATGAGAAATTATTGCAAAAATCTAATATAAATAAATAAATAATAAGAAAATTTTGTCACGAAAAAATTTAAATAAAAATATAAATAAAATATATATATATTAATTATTATTATATTCAAATTTATTATTATTATTATTAAAGAAAAAATTAAAAAAAAATATATATAAATAAATAAATATTATATAGAGCAAAGAAAAAAAAAATTAGAATTAAAAATCAACAAAAAAATTATTTAATAATTAAAAAATAAAATTAATAAATATAAATAAAAAAAAAAAATTAAATTTAAATGTTTTAAAATTGAATTTTATTTTATTTTTGTGTTTTTATTTAATAGAAAACGATTAATTTTTTTTGTTATAGTTTAGTTAGATGTTAGACTATTAAAAACAAAACTTAATTCAATAATTTTTGTTTGGAAAACTGCAATCCTGCTACACGTAATCTGCACTAAAGTTTTATTTATCATTCAAATTAAGTACAAAATTTACTATTACGAAATTACATTTTGTTTGTCAAATTTTTCCTTTCTATCAAAATTATCCTTACTATCTATAGTAACTATTATAATTTCCCTCTTATTTCGTATAAAATGAGAATGAGTAAAATTGTTATTTTTTGAAATATTTTAAAAGCTTCAATGTTTTAATTAAATATAAATTAAGTTTAATATAAATAATTCGAGGTTAATAAATTTTTAATTATAAATTAAACAAAGAAAACTTCAAATTTTTTTTTTTTTGCCTTTACTTAATATAATAAAACCTAACCTTAACCAATTAATTTATAATTAATATTATTGTTTTTATTATATATAATTTATAATTTTCGATTTTTTTTTAAATGGAAATTACATTAGAATTTTTTATAAAGTTTTCCGGTATCTCCTGATTATAAAGCATTAAATCAATATTTGTATTTTTCAATTATTATTTTTTATTTTATTTTTTGTATTTTGAAATTATAAACATTTCATTTGACAGAACTTATATACATATATATAAATTATTAGAAATGCATTTTTTTATCTGTTTGTGTAAAGTACCTCTTCAATATATGACTTATTCACATTAAATATCATTAAAAATATATATAATCAATCATCAAGGTATCAACGCGAAAAAAAAATAACATTAAACACCTTGAAAATTATTAATAAAAAAAAAGTAATTATCAATTTTAAGAATATGTTTGTAGAGAAATTTTATATAATTTATTTTAGATTTCTACAAAGAAAATATCTATAATTATTTGACAGAAAAGCATGCAAAAATATTGTTACAAAATTTCAAAAGTTTTATAAAGTCGTCTCACAAATATAATTTTTCTATAAACCTTTCGTATCACTTATATAAAGTGGCTAACCTAATACGCATAACTAATGTTACAAATATTTGAATTTGATTGCTTTTCTTAAAAGCAAAAATGTGCTTTTTAAATAAAAAAAAAAATAATTCTAATGCAATCGATAAATTATTTCAAGTTTTGTTATCATAAAAAATATAGATAATAAATTAAATGCATTTAATGCAGTTGTGATAAATAAAAAAGAACTAAATTCTCAATAAAAATAAAATATATATATAGATAAAAAATAAATTATATATTTGACTTGGTAAATAATTTTATCTTTTTCAAAAATAAAATCAGGGATATTTTTTTTATCAGACTAATAAATTGACGGAGAATTAATATTTGTGATAGCGCAAAATGCCGATTATCTTAACAATCTTTTGATATTTTTTTTTTATAATTTCAGTTTTATTTGATTAAATAATAAATTGATGATCACGAAATTGTTTTTTTTTTACTGCACTTAAATGTAAATTGAAATTTTAAAGTTTTCATTAAAATTAATTAAATTATCGACTTAAAAATAGAATATATACCATTTCTATATAGTATATTAACAATTTTACAAATATAAATGTGTTAAACTAAGTTTTATGACACATGAAATTATTATCAAATTATAATTTTTAGCATTTATAGTTAATTACATATATAGAAAATTTCAACAATTATTTTGCTGATTAATAAACTATGAATATATGAATGATTATGAAATAGTTAAAAACTTTGATATTAATATTTAAATTTCAAATTTTTTTTTTAATTACAAAATAAAAACCAATATATTTTCTTTAATATATGATTTTTTTTTCTGTAATAATTTAAAGCCTAAACAATGTCTGGCAAAAAAAGTTCTTCTATATATTTTATATTATATTTATTTCAAATATGAATAAATAACCGATGAATTGATTTTCTCGTGAAAATATTAATTTTCTATTTCAATTTCGAACAAATCATTTTAGTATATTGGATAAAATTTACTGATTTTTGTTTTAATTAACTAACTTTTTGTAAAACTCAATAAAAATATTTTGCTAGAAATTTATAGTTATATATAAAAAATCGACTATATAATAATTATTATTTTTTTTACATATATATTGGAATGAAAATTATATTGACTTTTCAGTTTATAACCTTATTAGATTAGCATATTTAAATATACATAAAATATATTTGTAACTTTATAAATTCCAAATAAACTGAAACTAATATTATCCGCACCTTAAAAATAATGAAATTTCTGTATAAATAAATTTCATCTCTTTATAATTTTATTTTTGAGTATATATATTGATGATATTTTTAACTTATATGTACGTGTATAATGACAGAGACATATGTTTTTAAATAAATTAACTAAAAGATAAATAGATAATTTCAGAAAACGAAATTTTTTAAAGTGTATCTCCAGCCAGGTATATACACTTATCATAAATATATTTTAAAAATATAAATATGAAAATAAATAATTTATATGATGCGATATCAAATATACAACTGAAGGTGATAATTTATGGATGCTTAATCATTTTCTATTTACGTGGATTTTTTTTTTGCTTTCTGTATTATATACTTAGTATATTTAAAAATGATGACGACGGCAATTATTCTTAAATTTTAGAAATACATACTTAAATATGTATATTCATATTGCGATTGATGAAATGGCGCGATATCCCAATAATGATAAACCGAATTTCAATGATAATTAGTGGAAAAATTAGGTATTACAAATTTGCATTGATTTACTTTGTTATGAGTTTTTAAAGCACAGAAATTATTAATTAATTACTTAAGTTGACTACTTAATCAACAAATCAACTATACTGTAATGCAACATTGATTTGTTAGTCGTTGGATTGCTGAAAGGACCCAATATAATTGTGCATTTTAATAATCATTGCAAGTATTTAACATTAATTATCAAAAATTCTAGAAGAATATAACGAAAAGACCATCACGAATGAAAAATCAACTTAAAGTATACGAAAATTTATCGATTATAATTTTAGTATACCTTAAACTTAAAGTATAATTCTAGAAAAGTCGTAGTCAAGCCAGTAAAATGCATTTGAAACGAAAGGATGTGAGAGTAAGATTCTTAATTGTGAGATTCTTTATATAGCATATATTTTTAAATAATTAGAATTTACATTATGTCACACTTCTTTCATAAAAAAGGATACTTATTAAAATATTCTGGATAAAAAAAAATTATTACATATTATAATTATTATTATTTGATTAATAATAATTTAAAGAAAAAAAAAAATTGATTATAAAACTCTTATATCCATTAAGGAAACATAAATGTGTTTATACAAAAAATGAATATTTAATATACAAAAGTTATATTTAATATAAAATAATACTTTTCTTAGTTTAGTTGCACAGGCATTTCAATTTTTCAATTACAAAGCGTTAAATACAAATACAAGAAACCCAGTTTTATTATAGTCAGGAGGATACAAAAGTCATTTTATTATTATTATGTATATACATATTTATATATTTATCTATATTTGACTATATATGAGCGACTAAATTTAAGGCGCATGTCGCACAAATAAACTCCATTTATTAAATAAAATGAAAGAAATGATTTCTTTTTTTTTAAATTTTTTACAGACATTGAAATTTCAGAGTCAACCATTCCTTTTTGGTATTTTGTTATAATTTGTACATCATCCCCAATTTTTGTCTTGATATGTTTACCAAAGGGATGAACTTTTTATTTTTAAGTTGAAAGTATATATTTTTGCTTATTAAAGTTCTATACTCATTCCTACAAATTAGATATATAAGAAACTATATTTATGTAATATTTTAATGTATAGTTAAAATACATAATTGAATTTCCAGACTTTATTGGTCTAATTTTGCTCAAACATCTATACGCGTAAGCTTCAACGGGCATACTTGTTGGTAGACTTTGGTTTTTTAATATTTTCTATTTTATTTTGGATAATTTTAAATAGATAAGGTATTCAATATTGAGCATATGTTAAAATTTATTCCAGTATGGTGAATCGGTTTAAAATTTATAGGACCTAACAAAATGAGTAACCCAAAAAAGTTCACAAATTTATTGGAATATTATTGTACAATTTGTCGTAGAAAAAATAAAGCTGTTAACCATACAAAATATTGTTGTTGATAGCAATTTCTAAAAGATTGAGTACCACACATAAAAATTATCTGCCAATATATGTCTGAAATGTCTCAGGCCCTACACCAATCACTATTGAAAGTTCTCTGTTTATGATAAATTACCCAGGCCCATAAAATGAATAATCTTCCACTGGTTTAATTTACCCTAAAATATTTACTTTCATTTTGATAAATGGAATTATTTCGAAATTCAAACTCTTTTTTGATTATAGCCCAAAAAAAATTTTTGTAAAAAAAAAGTTTACTGATAAAACTTTAGTACAAAGAAAAAATTTTCCATTTTTTATAAATATTTGCCATATATCCTTGCAAGACATCCTGCTATCAATATATAGAGAGTATTTTGATTTGGTTATCAAAAAATTCGTATGTATATGTAAATAACATTAAAAAAAAGTATGTCTAAAGCTTTTGTAGATACACACCTCTATTATATGTTGGACTGTTAGATCAAAATGTTTTCTGCCGACGCCATATCTTTTTTTTTTTGTATATTTCAAACAAGTTTTTTAATAAGAAAAAAAGGACGAGAAATGTAATTTTTTTTAGAACATTGCTTAAAGCAATGTTGCCAATATTAAAAACAAATTGAATGCCTGAAATGATATTCTTTTTGATAATATTATTGCTTTTTAGAATAAGAATTTGAAGTCACTTATTTAAGAATTTAATGAAATTTATTAAAGTAGGAATGATTTTTTTTTTGTTCAATAAGTAATATTAATGACAAAAAATATGCAAAAAAAAAATTAGATATTTTAAAAAATCATTTTATAGGAGATTATGAAAAATTAAATAACCCGACAATTTTCCAAATTTAATTCATTTATCAAAAAATGTTGGAAAATTGATTGATTGTGAAATTTATAAATTGATTTTCATTTTATTCTCAATTAGTAGTTCGTGGAGGACTATAGAATTCAGTATGCAATCACATAAAAATAATTTTAGTTATTAATTTTAAACATTAATCCTGTAACCCGAAATTTAATCGAATTTTATTCATAGTGTGTTAATTATTTAATTAGCTGAAAATCAGCATGTATAAATCACGAAAAATATATATAGAAATTAATTAAATGCGGCAATGAATTATCAAAAAATAAGTGATGATTAAATTTTAATGATGAACTTTATCGAATAAATTATAGTTTGAATTTCTTAAGTACATATTTTAAATAATTTTTAAATAATTTATTGCACACATATATTGAATATTGTATATACATAATATTCCCACTTAGAATATATTAATAATATTTAATTAGTTTATGAATTTTTTAATAGAAATTTAAAATAATTATAATTCTTATTTCTTATCTACAATTTTTATGGTGTAGAAATTATATTCATTTTTTTTTCACAAAATATTATAAAATCTTTTTTTAATTAACTTACATCCGATTATTAAAATAATTTTATGAATATAATTTAAAATTATCCTTTACCTAGAAAAATTATCATTTTAATATAATCTAATAATGAAAAATAAAAAATGGACTAATAATTTTCAAAAAAAAAAAATAATTAAATAAAAAAAAAACTCTTTTATTGTATACACAATAATTAACAAGAGATTATCTTAACCAAAAAGATAGCCTAGAAAGAGATTATACACGAAATATAATTAAATAAAAAAAAGGGTGATGGTTTTAAACAAAACAGTTTCATTTTTTTTTTTTTTAACACAATCTCTAAAAGGTATTATAATAATTTTACAATGTAATTAAAAATATACATATATATAACAGTAAAATGTTCCCTGGATGAAATTTCTTTAAGTGTCCTAATAAAATAAAATAAAAAAAACATTTCTTCACTGCGATAAAAATAGGATTTAAATTTAGTAAAGTGAATTATTTTCTACAACATTTTGAATTTCTCATAAAATATTGAGGGTTTTTCGTTCATAACTAAAAACAATAATGGTCATAAAACCTCAGAAATATAAAATTTTATAATATTATTTACATATTACATTATTGAAAGTTTCGACTAACGCGGTTTTTCTTATACTGTAAAAATATCTTTATTTGTACTATGTACATCAATTTTATATGTATATTAATTTAAATATATTACATTTGTGAAACCATGTTTTATTTTACGTACGTATAAATTCGTATTAAAAAGTCACTTTGTTTGTATGGTTTTTATTTCATTTTTTGAAAATTATGTGCAGACAAAAAATGTGTACGGAAACAGAACTTTATGTATATGTAGATATGAAATAAAAATATACCTTATCTTCAAAAACTCCTAGAAAATTATGTGGTATTCTTCATTTTTTTTTTATAAATTGTAGATGAAAAAAATAATAATACATACATATACCAGAAATATATTACGTATACGTAAAAATTTTCTACAAAATGTCGTTTAACGTTCGGTGAATATAAAATGTATTATATACCTTTTTGCTCTTAGTTATAGACGAATACAATATTTAGTTTAATTTTATTCGTTTGTTTTTTGATCTTTTATCATTGCGGTTTTTTTAAAAAGGAGATTTTAGTTTCCTTTTGAGTTTAAATTAAATTGTATATCTTTACAGAATTTTTTTTAAATAAATTTATTTTTATTTTCAAATACTTTTAAAAATTATATAATTGAATTTTAAATTAAATATTATGCATTAAGAAAAATAGTTGTATTAGTCCTCAATAGATTGCAATTAATGATGGAAATATTAACAGCATAATTGAAATTAAAAATACATTATAAAAAATGATCTAATTATTTTGACATATTATTATATTGCTAAATACTTTTGTCGATAGCCAAAATTTATATTGTATAATTTATGCAGAAAGAAACATTTTAAACTTTAGCGGTTTAATAGATAGAAGAATGGCAACTTTAATTAGTGTAAACTATTTTTGAGACCCCATTAATTTTATAAACTATTTTTGTATAAGTATAATAATATATAGTATTCCTTTTATTGAAACAACGACCATTTGCAAAGTGTTTTAAAACTTCTCCCTTATCTCTAGTAAAATTAATTTTTTTTTATATATAGTTTTTATATATGTTTAGCATAGAAAAGAACTGGTGTAGGACATAATATTTTGTGGTTTTTATATTCTAGTTTAAATAAATATATATATACTACATAAAATAAATATATAATTTCCAAATGTATATATATATAAAATTATAACTTACCTTTATACAAACTTAATAAAATTTACGTTAAGAGTTTTTCATTTAGTAATATTAACAACGAAGAAAGGTTGTTTTATCATTCGTTTTTTTTTATCTTGTATTTACACAGAAACAGAGATTTAAGCTAAAACAACTGCACTATATATACCTTTGTATTATAAAACATCCATAAAATGTTGGATATTTATTTCATTAAATATATATCTAAAAAAAAATATTATTTTTTTTTATTATATACAATTTTATTGCATGGTTTAATTTCAAGTAATATTAAGTAAATCTTGTAGATATAATAAAAAAGCATAAAAATTAAAATATTTCATCTTTTTTTTTATCTCAATTATTAATTTAATTTTAGATATAAATATATTTTTCAATTTTTTTTTAATTAAAAGTCAAAGTACTTAGAAATAACAAAAAAAAAAAATTAAATATGATATTAAAGAACATTAAAAATTCAACTTTTTTTTAAAAAAAAATAATCTATTTTCTAAAAAAAATCGTTATCGTAAAGCATCAGCAAAACTTCTGAAATTAAGTAATTTTTTTTTTTAAATGTTCTCTTTTAAGTATTTAGAATCAATAATTTTAGTAGAAAAATTATTTTAGCAATAAATTAAAGTATAGATAATATTTATATAAAAATTCAAATAATTTGTGTTATCATCAACAACAGAGTATAGTAAAAAGGTCGAATACGTATTACGTATACAAATTTGAGATGAGTGAATTTTTGCGTGCTCAATCGTTACATTCACGGATTATTTGATTTTCATAGTATATATTATTATATCAATGAAAAAGTCCTTTTTATCGTTACTATAAAATATGCAACATAATATAGAAAATATGTATAATATAATAAAACAGTATAACTATTAAAGCTACCCTTCTATATGATTTTGTTTCCTAGAAAATATTTAATTCTGAGCCCTAATTTAGTCTAAAAAAATAATTTCAAAATGATAATATTGAAACTGTCATCAATTGATAAAAAGTCGCCTTTTATATAATAAATAATTGAATTGGATTTGAATGTACTATAAATCTAGTAGAAATGACGCAAATTGACTGATATTTCTTTTTGACGTAAATTGCAGAATTAAATACTCGATATTAAAACTTTATTTAAAATTAATAACAATTATTTTACATAAAGATTTTAACAATTTTGTCTTAATATTTATGTAAATATTATTAGCAGCTAAAATAATCTTCAGGGTATAGTAATAACATTTAGGTTACAGTTTAGGTTATACGAAAACGAAACATATACTTATTTAAATAACTCTAATCACTTACTATAAACGTCAGCTTGGCAAAAACAAATCGTAGTAAACAATTATTGGAGATTGTGGGACATTGAAACTGCACAAGACGAAAAATGCTCAATGAAACTAGACATCAGATCTCAGTTTTGCACTATACAATACACTATGTCAGTTAAAGTTTGAAGGCCATGGTTAAAATTGTTAGGAATATAGGATAGGTCATTTATTGATGTACGAAGAGACAAAGATATGGAAGAGACCAACACCAATGCTATCAGTCGGACTTCAAACATTACTTTACTATTAAAAAACTATCGATATGGTCTTTCTAGCACATACTAACATTAAATAAATTATAAATTATTTTAGTTATATAATATTGTATACTAAACTTTCTCAAAATCCAAATTAACATCAAATGTATATGATCAGAAAAATAACAATAAAAAAGTAATTTTTTTTTCAAGGCGATGTGATTTAAAATAAAAATTAATAATTTCCAATCATAATCATAAAAAGTAAACTATATAATTTTATCTATGGTATATATAATTTATTTATCACAATTTTATTTTAGTAATTTCTCACTGTTGAATCCTTAAAACATATTGAATTTTAGCACGTATTTTAAACATAAACACGTGTCAGGTTGTACGCCACAAAATAATAAAGAGCATTCGACAAATTTAAATCTTACTTTATTGTATAATCCTGGAACAACTCAAACTATAGTGATATATATACAAAAAAAACGTAATGCCCTATTTAATAATTTTACATAAAAAGTGAGTATAAACTTTTTTGTATATAAAGAAAATATTTTTAAATATGTATATAAAAAACAACACAGTCTACCATTTCATCAACAAAAAAAAAACAATTTTCATCTTTAACAAGATTAATAATTATATTTAAACAATTTATAATAAATTCGAAAAATTCATTTATGTATCTAAACATAGAATAGGTCAGTTACATTTATTTTATGATAATCTAATATCAATTAACCATAAAAAAAAAAGAAAATATTGTAATAGGTTAAACTTGTATACGTTGTTTTTTATTATTATTATTATTATTATAGTAAAATAAACTTTAGTAATTTATTTATATTTAATCAATAATAACAAAAATTAAATACAAAAAAAAAAAACTTCCTTCCTAGCTTTTTTTTTTATATTTTGGTTGTTGATATACAAAAAAAAAAATGCTTAACAACTTTCGTGGGATCAAATATTTGGCATTCCATAGAACCTTATAAATATTATTTATATTTACTAGTAATATGGTATATATATATATAATATAAATAGTGTACGTATGTGTATATATAGATATGCATATTTGATTAACTTGACTTATCAGAACATTGTTGTATAGATACAAAAATCAAACAAAACTACAATGAAAAATTATTATATTATATACTATATATATGTATTATATATATTTTTCATTTACTTTTTATTAACTGACAATATAATTTTAATAGTAAAGTTTACCTAACATTTAAAATCAACTTTTTTTGATTTACCTAAATTTTGTCTCACCAGGTGTCACTGTTATAAATATTTAAGGTAAATATTTTTATTATAGTAAATATAGAATATTTTTATTTGAAATCAAAAAAATAAATATTTCAATTTAATCATAAAAAATAAAGGCAAAGAAAAATACAAAATTTACTATATAATAAATAAAATTTTATATATATATATTTATATATTATAATATAATATATTTTATATAAATATTTATAATTTTTTTAAATTGTTTAGTTAAATCTTGTTCTAAATTATTAAATAACATTGTTTATTATTGACAGTAAAGAAAAAATATTTAAAGAGAGAAATTTATTTATATATATATAAATTTTTTTTTTGGTAATAATTTTTGAAACTAAATATTTATACCTTTTGACACTAAACCTGATGGTGCTCTTTGCACTAGTTAGACACGATGACAATATTTACTATAATAATTTGTTGTATGTTTATGGAAAATAATTAGGTTAACAAAAAAATTGGTAAATAATAAATAATATGTATATGTATTTAGTTCAATATTATATTACAGCGGTGGCTTAATGTCTAGTGTACTAATGCCGCGGTGCATGAAGGTCTTCAGTTCAATACCCCGCCAAGGAATCGATGTCATTCGATGTCAGACTCAGCTTTGATGTCATTCTAAGTTGGGTCAGTCAGTGTACCTGTACCTGGTCAACCGAGTCCTTACTTTTGTAGTAATTGGGTTATTGCAATAAGTCTAGTTTCTCCGCAATATGAATGATTCCGAATCCATATAAAATTAAGTAGGTCCCAAATTGCAATAGAATGTCGGGAAAAACTTCTAAGAGGAGGGCATAGGCCCACATCGGACTGTTGTTTCAGTTATATTGAAATATATTCATATAATGTAAGGACAGAATTCATTTTAAATAAAATTCGAAAGTAAAATTCATAATAGCATAAAAAACTCGTGAAAAAATTAAATATTTTATGGTATGAAATGGCATAGATAATAATAATTTACTTACTTTTTATTGTTTATGGTTATTAAATTTAGAAAAATAATAATAATAATAATAAATATTTAATAGTCAAACACACCATCCCCCTAAGAAAAATATTATTCAAAATTTGTTTGGTTACGCATAAGTAATAAAAAAATAAATATACAAGAAGAAAATTTCATTTTTATTTATTTATTATTATAATTTTCTATATAGACTTTACTTTTTTATGTACTTTCTAAATTTTTACTTATGAAAAAAATGAAATTTTGTTTTTAAATTGAATTGATTTGAAGTATGGAATATTATTGTTTCCAAAAAAATTAAACAGCGTTCCATTTTTAGATTAAATATTTGCTGGTGAAGACTATGGTTGCAAGTAGATAGAAAATTAAAGACCAAGTTTGGCGATTAAAGTATATAGAGCTTCGATATTTAAAATTTTTTAATCTAACCAATCAGATCTCCTATAGACTTCCGTATAGGTCACTCAGATCACAGATAGAAGAAATATTAAAACAATCTAAGAGTTAGTGTTATTATATGTAGATCTGCCAACATAATGACAAAACAGTGGATATATCTATAACTGGCTATATGTGGAGCATATCAGTCTAATAAATAAAGAATACTGATGATTATATAAAACTATTTTAGCATCTTCTGGAATAAACATTACGTTAGATTTTAATAACTATTCGATATTTTTGATATTTTTTCCCGTCACTTTATAAACTTAAACGAAATGAAAAATTATATTTAAAAATATTTTCAATCAAGATTTTATATCGCATTTATTCCATTTGGAAGAAAATTGATGCAGAAATCTCAAAATAATTGAGAGTAAAATTTCTATATTGCTAAAATAAGTACTATAGGATCAAGTTAGTATATTTAAATTTAATTTGTTTCGAACTCGGAAACTAGTAATTCCTCCCAGGTAACACAACAAAAAAAAAAACGATAATTTTTTTAAATCAAAAATCAACAATATACTTAAAAATTATACAACAAGAAAAATATCCAAAAAGCTTTTTATTCAATTCATTTTTTTTTTGTACGATATCAAATTTGTTTACTACTCTATTCTTTCTCTCCAGGATAATATAAATAATCAACAAAGACAACACCAAAAAAAGAATTTTTTTATATTATATAAAAAAAAACAAACCAAACACCACAAGGAAAAACTTTATGAAAATTCCATCATTGGATGGAAAATTATTGAACAAAAAAAAAAAATTGTATTTTTTTTTTGTACCATATAAATTCTTGTTCTGCACAAAGTGTTATGAATAAAAATATCAACAACAATGAAAATATTTAAATAACACGGTTAAAAAAAAAAATGTAAAACTTGAACTGAACCAATTTTAATGTCTATACCAATTCTCCAGTTTATTTAGTTAGAACATTGTGTGTACCATAATCAGAGAAGAGTGTGGAACTTTTATATACCACCCTCTATGACAAATATTTTGATTGCAAATATTATTTCGTGTATAGATGGTTTTTTATGTATTATCATGATGATTTGTATACAGCATAATATAAAAACGAATCTATTTATTCGCATAAACGGCGGAAATAAATATAATAAATATAAACACTAAAATTAACATTCCGACTTGACTTTATTAAGTGACAGTTTATAAAAAAAAAAAAAACGAAAAATAATAAACAAACAAATATAAAAAGAAAGTAATTTTAATTTTGAAAAATAATAATAATAAAAAATAAACAATTGTCAAATCAAAATGTACAAGAAAAATTAGGGATTTTGTGTTTTTTTTTTGTGGTGGTAAATTTTTTTTTTTTTATTATAGGTCAACATTGGTCTTTATCCATAAGTTGACATTAGGTGACTATTAAAAAAAATAGTCTAAATATATAAAATGATAAAATTGACTAGATTTTGTTTTTTTTTTCGGGTAATAATTTAATAATTTAAAATTTAATAAGGATTTAGAAGAATGTCGATAAAACCCCTAAAAAGTAGGTCTTGGCCCAGTCTTCAGTCAAAGAATAAAAAGAACGACGATTGAGAAGAGTATAAAGCATTCAAGAAGATCTTCTAGTTACATTGAGGATCTGAATTGATCCATTTGTTTACAATTTAATGTAGAAAAATGTAAAAATTAAAATTCGACAATTTATCCTAAAGTAATTTATGTCAAACAATTATAAATTTATTATGTATCAACATCAACCGATGTATTGATAAAATATTAAATTTTGTAAACAAATTTTAGTCTATTTATGTATATTTTTAATCATATCCAGTATGTCTATTTTTGTAATAACATCAATTTACAAATTACAATTATCCTTCACTCTTCTTCAATTCATCTTCATCATAGATAAATATCCTTTTTTTTTTTTTGTACTATGTATATATAAAATTCATTTTGAAAAACTCTTAAAATATCCTGTACTTTTTCTATATCAATATTTACAGCATTCATCATAAAAAGGATATTCGAGAGTTTGAAATCAATAAATTTTCATTTTTATTTTATTTCACTTGATGAAATAAGGCGTTGATATAATGACACTTCTTCCATTCGATATAGATTGTTATTTTATATACATACATATATTACATTTTTATTGGGGTATATATGAATGTGGGTATAAATTTTTATTTTAATATATGGGGTAAAAGAAAAACATCCTTTTTTTTAGTTGTTTTTTTACTCGTATATAAAATTGCTAAAGATTTTGGGTGGTTTGAATATATAATTCTAACTTTGGTTTCCTTTCAATCCTTGACGAGACAAAATATATATATGATATGTACATATGTATATATATATGTTCAGTTAATAAATATGATAAGGGGTAGGGGAGGTCGAATGTAAAGAGAATGGTTATGGTATTGGTATATATATTTTTTTAATATATTTTTTATGAAAAGCTTTTACTCTCGTATTTTGTTGACTCTCTGAATTTGTTTATCAATTTGTATGTGATGTAAAAATGTTTGTTTGATATTTAATTGAGACATGTATAGGTGATGCCCTCTATATTTGCTATAGAAAATTTTTTTTTCTGTAAATCTTTTGATTATTCCATATATAAACATAAAAAAAAAAATCTATAGAAAAATCAAATATTATATAAAAAGGAATAAAAAAAAAAATCAAATAAACTTTATTTCTTTTTTGCATACAAATTTTAGAACAAACTAAATAACAAATTTAGGGCAATAGGTAAGTAATTTATCTGTCAATAGTGTTCTTGAAAAAAAAGAGTGAATGAAAATTAAACAAAATGAGATATTTTTGTTTACAAAGAAAGTTAATCATTAAAATTCATGAATTTAATATATAAATTTTGGGAAAATTTAAGAAATTTTTTATGATCGCATATTAAAGAGATTTTATATATTTATATATTGGAAAAAAAAGGACTTAAATTAAATTATGATGCAATTGAAGTTATTTGATGTTCACATATACTGCAATCCATTGTAGGTTCAGTAAGGCTAGCTTAAAAAGGGTACACTTTGTTGTCACTGCTTCTTTAATAATTTCGCGTAATACATACATCGTTACCCTAAACTAAATAATAAATCGTCAATTCACATTCACACAAATGCCCTCCTTGCTTTTATCTATATCAATGTCATAAAAGATCGTGCTTATCGATCACCTAGTGAAAAGAAGATAACCTATAATTTTAGTTAATAAATCTATTTGTAATTTGCACACGAAAATTCCATTTATAGGTGACAAGGAGGATAATATTCGCATTTCACACCAACTCCTCTTGCAGACGCCAAATCAATCATTTAACTATCTGGACAAGTTTTTCAAGATTCGTTTCACCTTAAGCTACGTTTTCTGAAGCATTCAACCTTTAGCTAATTTCTAAATCATTTTTACATAATTTTCAAAGCAAAATTAACTCAAATTTTAAATTATGAATTTAATATTTAGCTTAATATCCTTATTAAAACTCAACATATTTATCAACCAATATTCCAAAATACCATTATTCAAATTCATTTAAATCCTTATTCTTGATATGTTTTATATAAATAATAGTAATGTTTACCCTACCATTCGTAAAAAAAAATAATAAGAAATATTTTATAAGTCCTTTTCTACTCTACAAAATATAAAAGAAATATCTCCTTTACATCCGTATATAAATGTCAATCAACTTTATTCTTACATATAGCTAATATAAAACAAAAATCATTTAAGCTTATTCAACACTACATATTATCGTTTTTTTATATGTAAACCCTTAAGGTTTTTTAATATGACCAGATGGTGTATTGCCCTTAGCCGACTTTAAAAAATGAAAATCCAAAAAAAAGGATGTATATATACTTGGAATAAAATGAAAGGTATAGATTGGATTGTGTGCAGCAGGTGCTTTACTTAACGATGGAAGCAATTATTATTGGTTAAAAGGATAAATTGACATCTTAATTGGAATCATGTAAATATTATTTTAAATATAGTAATTGCAATTTGTATACTACATATTATTATTATTATTATTAATTATGAAATGAAAATTTTAAATTGTTTGAAAAAAAAAATATTTAAAAATTTTTTTATAATTAATATAAATATTATAAAAACAAAATTGAATTAAGACATTTGTCTGATTTATTATCACATATGCTATTTAGATTTCATTTTAAATATTCTATACTTTCTAAAATATAAATGACTAAACAAACCACCCATCAACACGACCTCAATGTTAATTGAAGTACAAAAGTGTATTACATTGAAAAAATATTGGTATAGAATATAATTTTCATCCCTTAAAACTTGCAATTTAGAACCATTTATGTATACGAGAATGTATACGACAAAAAATTCTCAATTATACTTCGGTTTTGTTATTTTAACGAAAAAAATGTTGTTATTCCTTTTTCCATTATCAAAACCCACCCTTAATATGCCATTTAACAAAACAACCCCCAACAATAATAATAATAACAAATTCAGTTCAACACAAATGTTTACCCTTGAATATAGTGTCTATATAAAACATTTTGTCCACCAAAAAACAAATTTAACTAAAATTTGTATGTACACATCAGAACAGACCAATAATATTTTCATCCCCCTTTGTTTTTATTGCGTATGGTATTTTTATATGCGTACATATATATATATATGTATATATAATATTTAAAACGGAGATTTACACATGCAATCCTTTTGCCACACTATTTCATTGTTAATAATAAGAATAATAATTTGTAAAAACGAAGGCAATGAAATAATTGTCACAATAAGCGTCTCATTATTTGTACAATTGCCCAAAAAACACAATAATATATCAAATATACTTTCGGTATTTTATATTAAAGGAGGGCGAATGTATTAAGACAAGGGATGCTTTTAATTGTATATGAGGGTGAGAATTATATGTATATGTATTTATAAAAAAATGATTTGAATTTGAAAATCCTCAAGGATAACAGACAAAAGTGTATGAGCTTAAAATTGATCATGTTATTGGAATATTACCTCTATTAAATGCTCTAGTTTATAATAGTTTTATTTTCTATATTTTATTATTACTTATAGATGGAACTATGTTTAGGATACATGCATAGTGAAAAGGATTTTATATAAATTGAATGTCACAAATCCATTATATTCACAAGCATTTTTTATAAAAGAACAAAACGTTTTTATGGATTATTAAGATGATTTCCGCTGTCATAATTTCTAGGGTAGCAGATATTTTTATATTTTGAATTTTTTTGTCCCTCGGTTAATAATTTTCCATTTGGTATAATGTAAAATATATAATAGTATATTTATTATTGGGGAGTGATAATCAAATCATTCGAATCAGCAAATTGTTGCTGATTGATATGTTCGCATATTTTATACAAAACAATAAAATGAATTTATTCAGGTCAATAAAATAACAATTGAATTTTAGTTTATTACTGTGTGATATGATTTATATATTTTTATTTGTTAGCTAATTAAAGATTAAATCATAGCTAAATGTCATTCAGGATTTGTCAGTTATTTTGATGAGATTTTATTTATGTATATATTATTTTGAATATTCATTTTTTTGTAGCAAGTGTTTATGATGGTTTTAATAATATTTCGATAGTTAAGTATAAACATTTTTTTTTTTATTATTTTGTATTAAAATTTGTGCTCTTAATTAGTATCGGTGAACTCCATTGAAAAAATTAATTTAACTTTTGAATTTACCCAAAATTTTGAGATTAACGTCGATTTTCAATTAATTGGATAAATATAAATTTCTTGAAGATATATTAAATTTCATCCATAACGCGATTACTCCAAATAAAAGAAGAATAAGATAAAATCTTAATTTTCAGTTATGTCCACAAGTTATATCTTCAAGTACGATTATGAACTGATGAGATATCCCTGAATACATTTTTCTTTTTAGTGTCTTTGATTTTAATTTCTTTAACATTGTGTTAAAGCACCAACTACAACAAAGGAGTTGTTGAACTTGGTTCATTTACACAAGTTGGATAAATATGTTGGAAGTAAATGAATCAAATTGATTAGATAATTAACTAAACAAAAAGGAACATTGCACAAATAAAGAATTTATATAGGTTTAGGAATAATTACAACGAAAATATTTGAAATTAAATTTTATTATTCACCATTTTTAGTATCTGAGGATAATAGTTTTAACTCAACTAATATTATTTATATATAATATTCAATTAATAAAAGCAGATAAAATATTTTACAATGCCTACATTGAAATCATTCTATTTTGCGTTACTATATAAAAAAAATAGTAGGTATTGTATTATGCTCTGATGTGGATAAACTCTTCGGGCGAAGATTATAAATGCAAATGTGTGTACTTGGCGCAAATATTTTGTTATTTAAATTGCCGTCGGTTAACATTGTTAATAATAAATAAGTCTTTATGTACGCCAAATAAATTTATTATACATTTAATCTATACATAAATTTTCTGTACTAAATTTTACCTTAATTTCATTATTTTTAAATAAAAACTAAATATTAGACAAATACGAGTTATTGGTTAATAAAAATTTTGAAAAAAAAATATTTAGATTCGGAAAGTCTATGTTTACCTACAAAAATAATCATTTCAATTAATATAAATTATAGCTTTATCGCTAGAATTCGTTCCCAGGTTTTCTTTTCCTTTGTTTGAGAAAGTTTTCGAAAATCTAAATTTTGGAAGCTACACTAGACAATTATTAGCAGATTTTTTTTCTCGCATTTGTAAATATCTCGCATCAGTTCGTCTACTACAAATGATGAACTTGATTAAACATTAGAGAGATCCAGGAAATATTTACACTTGAATCATTAACAAGATTTACAATCTGGACCTATACACCAAATGCATTTAATTTGAATGCATACACGATTTCTTCTATTTATAAAATGCATTTAAATGATTTCTTCTATATTTATAAAAACCACAAATAATTACTAAATCATCCAAGGAACAATTATCCTTAATTAATTAACTTGTAATTATTATATTGAAAAAAAAAATTGTTTCACCCTAAAAAAAACCAATCAATTATGTTTTCTCATAATCATTAGTTACGCTATCAAAAAGAATCACTTTCTGGGGTTTTTTTTTTTTTTACAAAACTTTTCTATCCTTTTCCTTTATGATTTCTTTAATTTAATTAAAAATTTTGAATAATTGCGCTAATGAATACCGGAAAAAATTATCCTGAAAACGCAATGAGGCATAGTCATTAGTAATAAAAAAACAAAATTTTTTTATTGGAGCTAAAGAAAGGAGGAAAAAAATGAAAAACTTGTTTTTTAAGAATTTATTCAAACACAGAGTCAAATTAAAAAGTAAGTAGACTGGAAAAAAATGGCGTTAATTTCTTATCTTAAAGAGATTGAAATTTTCTATATTTTTTTTTCCTTTTCTTATCTTTTAACGATTGTAAATTTAATGAATTTTTTTTTTTTTTTTTCTTTGAATAATATTCTTAATAATGGTTGGCTTTGTAGAATGAGGATATGATTTGTCGGGGTTTAATATTTTATGAGATCTTAAGAAAAAAAAAAAAAACAACAATAACCAAAAAATTCTGATAAATTTTTGGATTTCTGTTTGCATAAATGCAGTAAAAAAAAATTATTATGACAGAGATTATAAAAATGTCCGATTAGAAATAATAATGTCTAAAAATTTTGTTATTGTATACCCATATAGGGTTATGAGAAATGATTTATAATAAATAATATTTTTAAAAATTTTAATTATAAAATTAAATAGAAAATTTCAAGATTTTATACTATCAAATAATATCAGTAAAATCTAGAGAGATTTATTTTTTTCTTTTAATATCCAAATATTAAAAACTGTCTAACAAAAATGATATGACAAAGCTTGATCTCTCTTCTTTTTAAAAATTATAGTTAAAATTAATATCACTTATTTCTATTTAATTTAAATATAAATTATTTGAATCAGATTTTAGTTATAGTTATCATACAAAAATACAGAAAATTTCCCAGTTTTGTAGAAAAAACATGATTAGTCATCATCGCTCAGTGACTGATAACATTTTTAAAATGATAATAAAATATTTTTTTTTACATTTTTAGTAATTTATTAGTATATATAGTATTATATTATACATAATTAATATTTATATTATTATTTTATATTTACAAGTCGTTGTTCTGTGATTTTATATTTTCATCATAATAAAAAATTAATAAAGGAAAAATATAAATTAAGTCATAAATCTCTTTTTGTGATACACTCTTATAATTGCTGGTGAATTTCTTTTAAATGTTTATTCAAAATTACAATTATACAATAATGTGTCACTTTTAGGTAGGGCTTAGAGTACTAGCTAAACGAGTATTAAAGTATAATATAGATAAAGCATTTAATGAAGCTATGAATATTATAAAAGAAACTCTACATCAAAGTGTCTATATACCTCTGAAATTTTTCTGAAAAATAATTCTTGTTTTTATTAACAAAAAAAACAAAAATTGTTTATTAATTAACTATTAATTTGCTCAGTAAGCTAATATTTTAATATCAAAATAATTTTACTATTTCACAAATTACCTTTTTCAACATAAAAGCAACATGAATTTTCTATTTAAATATTTAGTATGTACATATATATGTATATATAGATGAATTCCAGTTTTATGTTGATACTGTAAATTTACTAATTCTAAGGACGACTCTAAAGGATTTGCTATATAAACAATAATATGCACACATACACAAAAAAAAAAAAGTTATTTATATTTTATATCTATACCGACCAATGCCACATATTATAAAGGACCAAAGATATTTCTAGGAATGTCAAAAATTTATGCAAGTTCATGTTTGTTTAAGTTTTGTTGTCAGCAAAAATTTCCCAAATATCCCTGTGTATATGGTAATCTCTAAAGGATTTTGGTGATGCTGGTTGTTCATCCTATATATATGTGTATATAGATTATGATATAAATGATGATCTTTTCATATATCCCCAATAGTACATAAATACATACATATATATAACATATATTTTTCTTTACCATATCCCTTATGTTTCGTATTATATACTTTATGCTTACTTATTTTATGGTCTCCTTTATTTTTTATATAGAATATCTAGAATTGTATAATGATTTTTGGTTAAAGTTTTACATATATATATTTCGAATTTATGCTGACTAAGGTGAACAACATCCACACTGAGACGTTAAAATATTGACTAAGGTCTGTTCAGCTTTTATATACGAGTATAGGGTTTATATATATATATATATATATTTTTACTTTTTCATTTTAAATTTGATATTTTAAATATATATATTTTTATAAGATATTTAAGAGTAGTAAAATTTTGTTAAAAGTTTGAATAGGAATTGGTATAAAATTGGTTTTTAATAAACAAATACACCTGTGGAATTTTAGTTTGTATTTATAACTTGAAAATCAACAAAATAATATGAGTATAATTCATTTTATTAGTTTTTATTATATTAATATATTTATGTAGAAAAATTTAAAATAAAAACAGAATTTATAAATTATATATGAAATATATTATTTGATTAGTTGCAATTAATTTAACTTCAATTTTATATATTTTAATGTAAAGAAAAATTGCTGGTCAAAGCAAAATTTAATTGTTAAATACTTTCTTATTCGTTTAATATTAAGTTTATTTAAGTTATTTGAATAAAATTTATTATTATTTAAAAACTAAAATACAAATTATTTATTAAAAATATAATTTAAATAACTTAACTTGCAAAATATTAAAATGAAAACAATGAAATGAAATAAAAGTTTATGATATTTAAATAATATAATGATAATGGAGATAATTGTTATTAATATATAAAATGTTATCATTTATTAGTGTTTAGTATCGTAGCATGTTCTATGCACATATCACGAAAAGGCTACATCATTTGAATTTGAACATCAGCTACTATACATAATATCACCTTCTGACATATAGAACATGTTTGTTATCCAATTGAATGACTTCATTGCCAGCATGGGTCTAACTAGACAATGTTTTATAACTATAACAGGGAGATCACAATAAGCTAAAGTAGCTGCAGTAATACGACAGTTATGGCCATCCCTAAAACCAAAACCTAAACTACTAGTAGTTTAAATTTTCGCTTTGATTTTTAGACTTGGTACACATTCTCGTATCGTAATTCAATTAGAAAGAAAATTAAGTCACCACAAAATTAATATACTTTTAATTTAACAAGCTGCTATTGCTATAAATATGTATCGAACTTATCAATTTATTTAGACATCATGCCAAAGCTCCCATTTAAGTTTACATGGCAATCATTAATAAACTACAAAAAAAATTATAATAGGAAAATTATTAATTTTTTTTTAAGGTTTTTAAAAAAAACCATTGTATACTTAAACGACAAATGTTTGGTATATTTTTACTCATATTTTAATTTAATACAAGGTTTTTTAGTCCGGAAAAATTAATTTTAAATACATTTGTTTGTTTAGTTTTTATTTTTTTCATTATAAAACAAATACGCAGCTTATAAAAGTCAACTTTTTTTTTTGTTTGGATAACACTTTTTTTTTTTTTTATTTTATTTAATTTTATTTAAATAATTTTTTTTTTACCACACCTGAAAATGAAATGATCAAATAGTACAAAAAAAAAAATTATATTCATGAGATACAAAAACAAAAAAAAAACTTACCAACCTTTAATTCTAATAAAAAAAAAATGTTGGCAAATTTATTCCACCCCCTTATCAATTTTAAACTAAATACAAAAAAAAAAAACATAGGTAAATATTTTAACACAGAATTTTACTAATAAAAAAAAATATATCATCCCCTCCGACGACTGTCATATACTACGGCTACGTAATGATAAGAGAAAAGGTATGTTAGTCTGGTGCTGCTGTTGATGATGATGATGATGATGATTTTTCTATATATATAAATAAAAAATGACTTGAAAATGTAGATGAAAAAAATATAAAGACTTCCTAAATACTGTCCCCGTTTAGCGGTTGGCGGCAATGTCGTGTTTGTATTTCCGCCAAATATCCTTTTCCAAATATTTGGAGTAATGATTTCATGTAATTTTTATTTATATTCTTTCTCTTTCTCTCTCTGTGTCAGTCTCTAACTAAATGAATGATTTAATTTTTTTTATTATTTCTTATGTTGCTGATGCTGACACAATATTCCTTTTTGTTTCTATATACTTAAAGAATTTGTATTACTATTTTGTTTTATAGTATAAATAAATAAATAAAAAAAAAATAAGTATTTATATTTTTATGGATTTTTTCGGTTTGTTCTTTATTTATTTAATCAAGAGAATTTTTTTTCAACATCTAAAATACAAAACAGAAAGAAAAAATATAAAGTGAAAATTTTATATGAAAATCAAATCAGACGACGAAAGAGAAATTGGAAAATTCTAAAATATTATTTTTTATTAGAAATTTATATTATTTTTTCTTTTTATTTTCAATGTTGAAGTGCATAATGTGATGTGTAGCTATATTAGGTTTTATTTGTACTATTTATAGTCCTGGAATATTTGGGATTAATATAAAATTTAAATTAGAAAATAATCTTTTGTTTACCATGTATATATTTTGTATTCTGATGTATATTAATTACTTATGAGGACATTTTCAAATTCCCCTAATACTTTAATATGATAATAATAAATTTTAACAAATTCCTTAATTAATTCCCTTTTCTGCAAAATACCAATCAATTGGAATAATGTCGAAAAAAAGGAACCGAAAATATCGAATATATAAGGCATACTACAGACAATCTGAGCATACAGAACCCCCTACACTACATCCCAGTTATTCCATTTTTATTTGTATAAATACTCCTTATAATAAACATTTATAATATAGCCTCTTACTTCTTTAGAATGCTCTCTCTCCATGGATAACTTTTTTAGCTTGTTTTATTCAAATATTTTATTATTTGAGTTTTTGGTTTTGTATTTCTTTTTATTTTTATTTTTTTTTAAACGATGCCAATTGAGGGATGATGGGTGTTCAATGTGTTGTTTAAATTTGTTTAATACATATTTATATTTATTTATTTATTTAAACATTTTTTATTTTGCATTATTTCTCAGTTCTTTCCAGATTTTTGTACTTCCATTTATTTATATACATATATTAGAGAGTATTGTTTATATTGACATTGAGAATTATGAATCCTTGACCTTGATTCTAGAGAAGAAGAAGAAAAAAAAATATATATATTTAAAAAAAAGTTGGTCTTGTTTGTTCGATTATTTTCTATATTTATATTTAAGAATTTTGTATAAAATGGTCAATTAAATTATAGCTAAATAATTATTCATAAAATTAATTTTTATTTAAATTTGGCTTTATACTTAAATTAAAGGTTAAAAAATTGTTTTGCAGTTTTTTTGAAATTTATATACTATATTTATATGTATTTGATTATTTAGCACCTTGTTAACCCAAAAATTGATATTGTATGTACTGACCATAGTATACAAAAAAAAATACAATTTTTATATTTATTTAATCGTAATTTGACCAAAGAGGTAGATCATAATATTTTTTTTAATAAAATATATATATTTACTTTAAATATTATTCACATAGACTTGTCTAGTTTCCATTATTATTGTTGTTATTGAATTATGCTTTGAAATTACATGTTTTTGGAATGGAAATTTATTTTTGAAATTATAATTTATTTATTTTAAGTTATTTTTATTTATTTGTATTTTTCATTATTTTAGTCTAAGAAAGCGTTTTAAAGCGTTGGCTATTTATTATAAATGTAAAATAAAAAGATTCGAATAAAAACAATTTGAAAATTGTATTGGCTATAATTCTAATTCTAATGGTGGTAAACATATACAGTTAAAATAATTTTTGGACAGTAAGTTAAAAAAAAGTAATATGGAGTTATAAGTTTCACAATACAACAATTAAATTGTAATTTATAATTGAGTAAATGCTAAGTTTATTTAAATTTCTGCTACTAGGAACTAGGAGCGCTGACTTCTAAAATATATTTTCAAATAGGATGTCATAGTTTTCTGTACATTATCTAACCTTATCCGAAATGCTGGAAATGCTACCCTAATTAAATTTAATCTATATATATATTGTCAATGTCAATACAAATTTTTTGTTTAAGGTACATTGAAAAATTTCATAAATATTTTTTATACATTGGAAACTAAATACAAAGTAAATAATTATATAAAATTCTTTTTTTTTTCCTTTTACAAAAAATACAGTGGACTACTTTACTCTTATCTGCAATGTTCAAATTTGAAATTTTACAAAAAATACAAAAAAGTTGAACAAATAAGATGAAAATTTTTTTAAAAGATTTTACTTTAAATAAATCCCCCGGATGCAATATAACTTTTAACTTTTATACATTATAAGTAAAACAAAATTTTTAAAAAAAAAATTTCTCTCTTCACAAAGTGATAATTTTTGGAAATTTTATTATTTTTTTTTTCGGTTTTTTTTTTCTTATAAATTATTTGTGTAAACATTGTTAAAACTAGTATATAAAGTAATGAATAACCCAACAGTCAAAAATTATGAATAAGCCAAAACGAAAATTCTTAGAATTTATGAAAAAAAAAAAGTTTGTATACTCATATTTAAATTCGATTATACCTTCAATAATGATAAGTTTAATGAGAAACTGACGACATCATTATTATGATATCGTCATGTGAAAATTATTGTCAAAAAGCTGAAAAAAAAAAAATATACATAAATATGCATAATATTCTGACAAATATTATTCTATAGTATACATAAAAAACATAAATAATTCTTATAACATCATTTTTACTCTTGAAAAGATATATTTTGTGTTTCCATAAGATACGAAAATCATTTTAAAAATGAGATTATCCTCAATTTCCGTTTAGCATATAAAAACCAAAAAAAAATTTTTTTAGTTGAATATAAAGTGCGGTTATATATGTAGAAACTATCCACTTAAATAAATAATTGACGAATATACAAAGATTATCCTTTTTTGTTGTTGTTGTTGTTAAATTTCAGTTTTTAATATCCTAAAATAAATTTATAGAGTTAATCTTTTTACTTTTCTAAACAAGATCAGCAATTGTTAGTCATTTTCAGTAATATACAAGCAACAATATATAACGAGGATATATTGTTATAAGGAAGAAAAAAATAATATATTTTTGATATCCTTGATGTTTGCAATGAGGCGAATCAATATTAGTGTAACTTTTATATTTAAATAGATCTTTTTTATTATTATTATTATCCTCAATTTTATAAACTTCCGCATTTTTTTTGATACATTATTGTGTGTTTATCCTGTTTATTGTTTATAATTGTTTTATTCAGTCATTTAATTTTGGTTTTTTTTTTATATTTCCTAGTTTATTGTCCTTTTAAAAAAACAATTTTTTTTAAACATTCTGTCTAATCGAGTGTATAAAAGTTTTATGTACCATCGCAGAAAAATTGTTTACTAATATGCAAATTTGTTGTTTACTTTTATGGTTTTAATATTTTATCTTTTTTTTCTGACCAATTGGTCTACAAAGCCAATTAACCAAAAATGAATTAATAATATTAATTGAATATAAGATAAAATTAAATTTTTGTTTTTAAATTTTTAAATATCGCGAAATTGCAGAGAGCCTAAAAGAGTTTTATGTGGCAGAATTTTTAATTTTTGAAAATAGCGACGGTTTTAGTTGTATAGTGCATTATATGCTGGTATAGTTGGATAAATGGGAAATATTCGTTCTTAGTTGACTTTACATGTCACATGATGACTATAAAAGTTTCATTAAATAATATTATACTGAAAATGTGTATTTTAAAACTGGGGCAAAGCGTTAACGATCGACCTCAAGTTCTTAACAACAATTCACTCTCCACAAAGAGGAACTTATGGTTCGGAATGCTTAATCACGTGGAATCAGTAGGTCCACGTTGAAATGATGTCGTTAGTTCCTCAGTCGTCGAAATGTCCAAATATCCATAAGATTGCCCTTTGACCCACAAGGGAATAAACCAATATTATGAAAAACAACAAGATAATTATAGTTTTGCGTACTAGCATAAATTTGATTTTTTTTTTTTTGTGTGTTTTCTGCAAATATTATTGGTAAATATCTAAAATTTACATGAAAGTGTGATTTCTTCACAAAACCATGAAATTATTTGACCACATTGGTTGATTTTTATATTTCTTATATGTAAAATGAACCAATCCAATCCCGTCATAGACAGTAAACAAATTTCCTCTTTGATATAATTATATATAAAAAAAACAAATTCTAAATCATAATTCAAAAAATTAAATAAATATTAAATTTTTTCTTAGTAACTATATAATATAGTATAATAAAAGTAATTTATTTTTATCAATGTTTACTAAAAACTTAAAAGTTCTAAATTATTATCTAAAATAAATTTAAAAAATTTTTTACACGCTTTTATCTCCCTGTACCAATTTTAATTTTTATTATTTTAATTATCATTTAAAAAAAAAAAAAAAGAAGTAAATTATCTTTCGGACTATAAATTTTTCATTATCTGATAGCTTCTTTGTTCTTTAGTTTTGTAAATAATAATAATTATTATTATATTTGTTTATATTTCAAATAATATAAATATCAGAGTATTAAAAATGATTACAAAAATGGAAATTTTTCATTTGTACTTTATACCATCAATTTGAGCTGCCTTTGTTTTTTTCAAAAAAATTTTTGTTATTGTCTCAGCATTTTCATGTCAAAATGAAAATTAGTCTTTTCATAAATCAATTTAGTCTGTTTATACAAATCAAGTTGGTCTTTTTCTTTTTAAAAAATAAAAAAGGATATTGATGATAACAGTTTTGCTCCAAAATAGCAGTGCTCTTCTTGATTTATAATAATGTATGTATAGTGTTCCTCCTTTCTGGTAAAACGAATCAGATTCACTGTCCTCAGTAATGTTTTCACTAGCTAATTTACTCATAATTCAACTTAATAATTCAATAAACACTGTAAATTTCTAACTATTTAATCGATGAAAGTATTTTTCTGATTACTATTAATTGCATTTAATTGAATAAAATTAACAACCAATAAAATTTTAAATTGTATTCAGTTCAAGATGAAATTTGAACCAAATTAAAGCATTACATTCAAAACTAATTATTTAAAACTATAAAAGATTATTTTAATTTGTAAAATGATTCTCGATATATATGTAAAAGGACTATTTGGACGTAAAAAATTATTTGTTGTTAGAAAAAGGCTATTGGCAATGAATATGTCGTGACAAAGAGGATAATTATTAATATTAAACCAAACGATATACAAGTAACTCTCATTTTGTCCGATAGATGTTGATTCAACCTTAGGAAAGGTTTATTCTGAGGACAGGCCTAAAAATATTTTTGAAATAATTAAATTGCTCGGATTAGAGAGAGAGAAAACAGCCCATAAAATGCAATTATGGCAAAGAGGGCAAGGCAATTCCAATAACTTTAAAACCTTACCTTATCTAATATAATTCTATTTTCATTTTTGAATATTCTTTAATTATTTTTCATTCATTAGGAAATTTATTATCGTAAATATTTAATATTAAAAATATTTATACATAAATAATAAAAAATAATCAATAAAAAAACGAAATGATTGAATATGGAAATTTTATTAATTTTTTTTTTTTTAATAAATATTATTTAATTGCATTTTTTGAAATATACATATATATAATATGTAACATTTTTGTATATATTTACAAAACTAATAAATATATATAAAGAGATATGATAAAAATTGAAAAAAAAAAATTCACAAAGCATCAAAAAATGTTATCAGAATTTATATTTTTTCAAATTGAACGTCAATAAACTTTACTTTTAAAATTTAATTATACTGGTATATATTATATTTTTATTTAATAAATAATAACATAATTTAGTAGATCCTATAAAACAAAAAAAAATTACAAAAACATTATTTAATATTAATATGTTAATAATAATAAAAGTAAAATATTATAACAAAATAAAAATATCTTCAAAAAAAAAAATTCTTATTTTTTTTTTTTTACTAAAGGTAAATTATTATTAAACAATTTCATTCTGTCTTGGCTTTTATAGTGACTGACACTCTCTTATGATAATATTAGAACTGAGCATATATGTTTTTAATATTATAACTTTTCAGTTTGCCAAATAAATACAAAAGAAAATGTAAAGCAGCAGGAAAAAAAAAAACAAAAAGTAAAGAAAAACAAAATTATTTATCTAAACGAAAATTATATGTTGGTTTTATAAACATTAAAATAACAAAAAATGCATGAAAAAGGGGAAAAATATATTGTTTTCTTTTTATTCATGTATATAATAGTATAAAATAATAATAACGAAGTGACATGAGTATACATAAAATTATTATTACAAATATAAATTTATTTAATGTTTAAATAAATTATATTTATTTGCAGCCCTTAAAAAATTAACACCAGAAACTTAAAAAAGCATGAAAAAAAAAATAATAATAATAATATTTACAGGTGGAAATTATTAAATTCAAAATTCGAAATTATTTAAAAAGTTCGAAATTATTTGAAAACGATATTTATTATAAATTTATTTGCATTAAAACACCCCTTTTTAACCCTCTTATATTTATGTTTATTATTTTGATTGAATTTAAATTGTAATAATATTAGTCTCAATTTAACTATACCAAAAATTCCCTACCTACAACTACAGTCAAAATTTAGTTTTCATTCAGTAGCTTGGATTTTCTCAGAGTTGATTAACAAATTATTATTATTGCCAAATGAAATCCGAAAACATAGAAAAAATATACTATTGGGTTAATCCAGCTTAGTTCAAATTGTGGACATAATTTGTTTTGATTTCTTATAAATGTAAAATGCATAATACATTTTCCAAAAACATGATTTTTATTTACAAATAATATTATTGCCATATGTGAATGTTATTTGATTTAAAAGAATTTCCAAAACGAAACCACAAAAAAAGAAAAGAAAAAGAGGAACGACTAAAAAAAAAAAAACAATATGAAATCTTTAACCTCAGAAAAAAGGGGGCAAAAATCTAAAGTGTGCTACATGGAAAAAGTATATTATAATATTTACTTTACAAATGATATACATTATCCAGTAAAGAGAAATCAATTATTATGCCATTTGGAAACTTTTGCTTGGACACATTTTTCTGTTTTGTCCTCCAATTTCTGATTTTTTATTTTGTTTTGCTCAAGTAATGCTAATTTTAAGTAATTTTTTAAAGTGCAAGTTTGAAAAATAAAAATTGAATCTTTCGATTGATGGTCGCAAGCAATGCATAAATAATAATAATTTATTAAGGTGAAGTTGGGGTTTTCAATTGAAGTGTATGGGATTTCAAAATTATAGAACGTAAATGTAGTTAGGATTTGAAAAATTCCATGTAAAGAATAATCTTTATTTGGTTTTTTAGGAAATGTCTAGTCTAGTAGATAGACCGTGAATTGAAAATGGCGATTTCATGTTCAATATAATTGAAGTCTAGCTATTTATGTATTAAAGATTTTTATTGATGTCTGTCTTAATTACACACAGATCAAAATTTTTTAATATTTTCATTTACAATTTAAAAAATTATGGCGAGTCCTTCTGAAATTTGTTTCTTAGATCGGAAAAGGAGGTGAATTGAAAATTCAACCCCGACTTGTAATTTTCTAATTAGTTATCATGTTTTGTTACTTACGTTACGGTGCTTTCTTCTAAGAAATTTTACACATTCAAATATCCTTTCAAAAATTTTTATTGAGTTTCGAAATAAATTTGTATCGTTTATCTATATGTTTCTGCCACTTAAATCAAATAGTGATGACAAAATAATGAGACAATAAAATGCTGAATATGTGGAACTCAACTGAAATTTATAAATTGAGGAATTAATACTTTTTTTTCTTAACAAATGATTTTAGTATGCGAATAATAACCTAAAACAACTTTTACTATTTTCATCAAAAAATTTTTATGCAGAAATGGTATAAATCACAAATTTGAACCCAATAATTGATAATATTTATTACCTTTACATTTTTCTCGAACTTATCCTGATCTACCCTACATAAAAAAGTATTTACTCATATTGTTATTATGAATTATGACCATTTATTATCAAATACGATCGTCACTGCATAGCATCACATATTAAATTCTTAGCATTTTTAGCGCAATAAGAAAAATTATCAATATATTTTTATATTATGCATATATTTTTAGTATTGCTAATTACCGAGGACAGTGCAAAGTATATTTGCATAAATATTTAGCATACCGAATAAGTGATGTCAGCAGAAAATGCAATTTCAGCATCAATTTTAAAAAAATATTACTAAATAAAAATAAAGAAATTCAAAAAAATATATTGAAGAACTACTAAAACGACATCTAGACAGGAAAAAAAAAACTCTTTGGTTAAAATTGAAAAGCAAAAATAAAAAAAAAACTTTTTACATCCCATCATCATCATCAATTGTGAATTGTGCAAACCAAACAGTGTGAAGTAATTTTCAAGCACTTTAAGAGCATTTCAATTTGTAGACATTAGACACATACGAGTATATATTATTGATGTTGATGACGATGATGATGACGATGATGATGATGATGATCAATATTTTTGTTGAATTTTCCAATATTATAAATCCTTTCGTATAAATTCTAATGGGAATTAATGTAATAACATTTTTTTTATTTATTATTATATGAATGGGTGGCAATCTGGCAATAACAAAAAACGGAAATTACTTTTAAAAATTCAATGTCTTTTTTTTTTTGTATACTACATATAGGTATATATTTTTTGTTTTATTGGTAATGTTGTATATTATATATTGTATTTTCAATTTTTTGAGACAAATAGAGCCACAAGTTCAACTTGTAATCACGTAGTATAAATTTATCGAGAAAACCTTTCAGAAACGTGACAAAACACTTAAAAAAAATATGTATGTATTAACTAAAATACAAAATTCTAAAAAAAAAAATATACATACATATATATTTTTGAAATACAATGGAAAATGGTTTTATTTATTAAAGGTGTCTGGTTTTTGGCTAAAATGTTTCTAAGATATCTTATATTTTTGTATATTTCTGAAAATGGGATCATAAATAAAATATATATAATAGTTTTAGTTTAAATTGCTTCAATATTTACACATATGGTGAATATTTTTTTAATCATATTTTTTTTTAATAACAACACAACATATAATATTTTTTAAAGTTTGTTTTTATTTTATTTTTTGGAAAAATTTAATTTAAAAGTTTAAGTAAACTGAAATTCCAAGAATAATTGAAATTTATGTTTTTATCAACCAAATATTATTATATCAAAACTTAATTAATTCTAAAAATAGTTTTTTTTTTTTAATTATTTCCGATGAAAATATTATAATTAATTTAACTAATAAAACTATTTTTGAACAGAAACAAATTGTAAATTACTTATTTCTAATATAACTAAAACTAAAAACTATACATAAGTATAACTATACTTTTTTTCATTTTATTGTAACACTTGCAAACTAAAAATTCGAATTTTTTAATGTAAAATTAAGAAAATTGCTTGTTTTTCCCACCAAATATTTATAACAAAATTCTAAACACTATTATGCAATTAAAGTTGGAAAGTTATTTTGCGAAATTTTATACAGTGGTGCCTATACGAAAATCATCAGTGATGTCTATCATTTTAACGCAATATCAAATTCAAAATTTATACGCTAAAAAATGAAAAAAAAAAAAAAAAAGTTTTTTATATTTTTCCAAATAAACAAAACTAAAGTAACAAATACAGAGAAAAAAAAGTATATTAACAAATTTACATAATTAAGAATGAACAGTCTAATTTAAAAAACTCAAAACGTAGCGTTTATAAAGCTGAAGTGAGTTTTTTGATATTCTGCAAAAAAAAAAGAAAAAAGACGTGAACAAAATTAATTAACAAAAAACAGAAAAGTTACCAAAATTTTGAAGCATAAAAACATGTTCGACTTTTCAAGTTTGATGATATAAACAGCTTCAAAGTTAATTTATATAACTTTTATTTTTTTTTTGTTGCATATTATTTTTAAAGGGACTGGGAAATTTCAAAAAAATATAATGAAAAATTCTCGTAGATATATAGGAAAAATATCAAAATTTGAATTGTTTTATTGTGTGTGTTGTGTGTACTACATATTACAAAGAAAAAAACAGCTTTTTTTCATATAAAATTTGAATTTTTTTGGTTGGTAACATAAAAGTATAAAAATGCATTTAAATTTTTTTGATTTTGATACTTTAATTTAATTGACTATTTTTTTTCGTAATTCTTCATTTTATTTTTTTATATTTTTCCAAGAATTGTAATCAAAAATATTATGTAGAAATGGAAATATTGTTAATTTTTTCGTTTTACTCTGGGTATTGGTATTGGCGTTCAATTGCAGTTGAAACAATTCAAATCTCAGAGGATATAATGTCCTGTAATTATCAACAAATCTGTATTTACTATATGTTTACAAATTCCGGTAATTTTTCATCAACTTTAACAAAATGTTGTATCATCAACATTTTATTTAATTTAAATGCACTATTTTACTGTAAATAAATACAAAATATTAATTTTATCTTTATCTAATATAGAATTTATGATCATATTATAAAAAGCTGCATTGAAAAATGAAAATTATAGAAAATAATTTTGTTAATTTCGAATTAAATTAATGATAAAATTTCTCGAAAATCTTGTCTATTCATTTGTCGTCATAGTTGTGATAATTTATTTATTTATTATGTAATTATCTATAAATCTTTTTAAGTATTTACATTTATATTTTAAAAATTGTTAATACTATATTTAAATGGTATTAAACTAATTATATTATATGATAAATATATGTTGCTAATTTTAAATAAATATCATTCCTCAAGTCACAATAATATTCTAATATATTTAATTAATTATTTTATAATTTAATGTACATATGTATATATATTTTTACTATATATATTGTTTATTTTAGTTATTTATATATATATATGCTTATACATATATAATTTTTACACACATTTTAAATATTTGATAATTAGTAAATTTCAAAATATTTGTTTCTAAATTAGTTTAATTGTTTTTATTAAATATTATTATTACATATTTTAAATACATATACAAAATTCTAATTTTATGATTTTATTCTGTAAAAAAAAAAAAAAACAAATTATTTACTTTTATAGCAATGCAATTTTAATTTATTATTCAAACTAAAATTTTAACAAATATATATGTATACATATGTATATATATATATATTTGCGTTTGATTTTATCTAATTAAATTTTATATTTTATTATCATAAATAATTTTGTTATCTATATACAATTCTTTGTAATGTACATTTATATATCTTTAATATATAATATCACCACCAGCATTCTAATTTCTATAATTACAATTATTTTATTCCTTTTATATATAGCAAAATAAGGCAAAAAAATTATAATAAATAATTTTCATAAAATAAATTTTTATATTAATTTAATTTTGGTTTATAACATAAAAAAAAATTTTTACCTATTGCATAAATTGAATAATTTTATGAATTAAAATAAAATTCGATTTCAATGCAATTTATTAGATTGCAAAACTGATTAGAGATTATTATTTACATTGAATTTAGATTTAGAAAATATGCAAATATTTAGAAATTTTCAATAGGGGCAAAAATATATAATGTTTACCCAATTATTTATTATTTTCAATTAGTCGAAGTACCTACTAACCGGATATATCTATATATATATTTAGTTTAATTTTAAATATATTTTAATGGATAATATTCGTATATGCAATAATCTAATAAAACGTGATGGTATATACAATTCTATAAAAACAATCACTTAAAATTACGCTAAAATCTACGGAACTTACTGTTTTTTTTGTATATTAAATAAAGTCGTTTTGGATAATCTACGTCTACGCAATCAAAACTTTAGACATTCGTAAAAATATTAGATGCTTCTAATAAGACACACAGCTATTCAAAAGAAAAGCAATATTACAATACTTAATTTTTAAAATTCTGAAGATTTCCTATATGAATTTTATGATTTCGAACTGAGCGAAGTTCTGTTTAGTGTAATATGCTCTCGGACGAGGCATCAAAGTTCACTCAGATTTAAGTGAGTGCCAGTAAATAAATTTTAAACTTGGGAAAAATTCTAATGATCGACTCCAATTTGCTGACAACACTTGACTCCTTACTAAAAAGCCATTATAGCTCGTCTCAAATTATTAATAGTTTCTCAGTTTGGAAGGGGACTTTATGCTTAATAAAATAAGTAGATCTAAGTTGCAATAAAATGTTATTCAAACATCATCATTTAGATGACGAAGGGACTTTGTATTTTCGATTTCCGGCAAAAGTAAATTAAGAAAAACACTTGCGTCTAGAAGAATAATCATTACTGGTTGGGTTGGTAAGCCTCTATAAAATAGATTGATCAATAAAAATATTTCTTAACTATGATAAATAACATATATTCCACTTGATCTTGTATAGCGTAAATAAACTAAAACTATAACTATAAAATAATTGAAAATTTGTGTTATATCCTATTAGTTACTAGACTTATTTTATTCTCAAAATGGACAAGCCAGAAAATCTAAATTTATATTAAAAATCTAAAAAAAAAAATAATGTATATATTTATGTTTATGTACCTTAAATTTATTTGAATCAATATTAGAAATTTAAATAATTCACAATACTATTAAATAAATGACAACACAACTTAAACATTTATATAGAATTTGCGTACAATTCACTCTAAGTAATCAAATAAATAAATAAATAAATATATTACTATATACATATACATACAATAATAGGGAAAGCATTAAATATATGAAATCGATTTGAATTTTATTTACATATGCACAAAATATATATATATATATATATATATATGTACTTACTTAAACAATATTACATATTTATACATATTTTATAATGTTAGCCCTGGCATTTACATTTACAAATATTCCAATTTGTTAGTTCTGAAAATTTGATTGTAATTGCAAGTAAAATAAAAAAAAAATTTTTTTTGTTGTCCTTAGTACACATAAAATCACTTTATGTATTATTATATCGAATCAGAAAATGTTTGTTAATTTTGTATATATACATACATACTATTATATTTGTCAATATAACAGACAAGACTATATAAATGTATATATAGGAAAAAAAACCAATTAACAATTTTTGAAATATATTTCCACAAAAAAAAAAAAGGATTTTTAGTGATTTTACTATTTTCTGAATTTTATGAAGTTTGGTCAATGCGAATTTGATTGATTTATAGAAATGTAATTTTTCGTTTGTGTCAATAAAATATAAAAAATTTTTGATTAACAATTTTAACCAAATATTGCAAATTATGACGTTTTTCCTAAAAATGTTTTTTGTTCAAGCCAAATGATGATAACTTTTATGGTACATAATAATTTACTTTTCATAATTTATAATCTAAATTATTATTTAATTTCATAGTTAAAGTATATTTCAAAAGAACTGGCAGTGATGTCTGATGTTGCACATATAGTTTTATCATCAAATAAAATGGCACATGACGTGTAATCCAGACATTAATTTGTCCACGAATTTCATTATTGTAATTGAAGTTTACAATATGCGTAATAATTTTTCACTCTGTATATACATATATATAAATAAACATACAAAATAATTAAATTGTATCAGTCGTACGTTAAAAATTATAATTAAATTGATTCGGTATTCAAGTGGACTGATTGATTCATATAATATTGACATAATTTCTTATATTAAATGAAAAATAATAAAATAGATATATGTATATATTCATTAATAATTTAGTTCATGTTGATTTTATTTTTGCATTTAATTAAATGCAATAATTATACATATAATACGATTATTTTATTCAAATATTATTATTATCTAATATACTTTCATAATTTTCTTCATTTACTTTCAACAAATTTTTATATATGTTCCTATTGACAAAAGTATAAATATAGTGGGTGGTAATTAATATTGGCTAATTAACTGTTAATATTTCAATTATTAATAAAATACTATAATTTAAAATTGTAGAATACAAAAAATATGAATTACGTAATTTTCTATATTGTAATATTTCTTAATATTTATGACAAAATATTTCAACTTTTATTTAATATAATAACATAAATCATATATCACACCTCTGTAATTTTATTAATTCTATTCAAAAGTCACCCTACTGAAAGAAAATTAAATTTATCTAATAAAAGGACCGTAAAATACACAACAAAGAACATCTATAGTATCAAAATTGTGTACATAAATTAAACGATTTGTAAAAAGGATCACATTAAAAACCAGCAAAACTAATTTAATAATTATTTATATATAATAATAATAATTCAATAAAAGTATACATAATTGTAAAATGTTAAAATGAATTTACTGTACAGTTTATTTATATAATTGGCAAACAAAAAAATCAGAGACCCCATGTCAGTTTTGTCATGATCGTGTATCATGTTAAACACACAGCATGAAGTCCTGTTAAAAAGGCGTGTAATTTGATTTTGTTAAATATAACAGTGGGATCACAGCAGGACTGTTATTCTTATTACACGATTACACCTAAATCAAAATTCATTCAATATTGCCTGTTACGGATCTTATTCAGGATAATTATTCGCTGAAAAGGCGTTCAGTAATTTTTGTTAGTTTTTTAACAATATATTTTATTTAAAAAAAAAACAATTTGTAATATTTATTTCCGTTCAATTTTCTTCTAGTATCTAAGATCTAGAATAATAAAAAGGTCAATAGTTTAAATAAATATTTACAAATTGTTGAGAACAGGTGGCAAGTTTTAAAGGAATTATGGTTATCGAGAGTTTGTGAATTCGGTAATAATGTAATCCAGAGAAATTTTGAGCAGTTGAGGTGATAGTAGATCTGGTTAATTCCTTGTCGTACATCCTTAACGCCAACTCCTGGCATTGGTCTACAATATATTTTGCTGTCATGGTTCGATTTTAGAAAACTGAAAATTCCATACTCTCGTACATCGATCTATAATTATTCGAATAATCTTGTTGGTATACTTATACACTCCACGAAGTAATGATAAGACCAAAACAAAAATACAATTATTTTGTGTGCGTATATATGCAATTGCGTTGTTATGCACAAATATAAAACAGACGTGCTGAGCTGTAATTATAACGGCACTTGTTTACAATTTTATATGTTTCTTTTATTTTGCGCAAGGAGATTTTACTCATTATAGTACGAAGTATTGATAAGACCGCATGCGTTTTATATTATTTTTAGAAGTGTTTTATATTTTAAATGAATTTTGTTTGTAGTGCTTCATTATTGAAAAAGGTAAAATAAGAAGTAGGTTTATTTAAATCATGTTATTAAACAATTTAATGCAGGAATACTAAAAATATGGGTCGTGGAAAGCAATTAACCCAAGGAGGAGCAAGGAAAAATTTTAGCATACCGAGAAAACGGATTAACCACAAGAGAAATTGCTTCTCGTTTGAATAGGAGCAAAACAGTCGTGGTGCACTTTATAAATTTAAAGGAAAATTATGGGAAGAAAAAAAGTAGTGGCAGAAAACCTAAACTTAGTTCAAGAGACATAAGAGAGATAAAACGATTAGCGGTTAATAAATCAAAAAGTCCAGCGGATATAGTACGTGAACTTAATCTAAATGTCACTGTGCGATGGGTACAACAAATTTTGAAAGATGACAGCAACCTTCAATATGTTAAACGCATTGCTAAACCAAGGTTAACTGAAAAACACATGAGGGCTAGATTAGCGTTTGCTGAAAAATATCAATATTGGGACGAGGAGTGGTCAACAGTTATTTTTTCGGATGAAAAAAAGTTTAACTTGGATGGCCCTGAAGGATCGCAGATGTACTGGCACGATAAACGGAAAAAAAAGTATCAACGAATGGCCCGAAATTTTGGCGGTGGTTCTCTTATGATTTGGGCCGCTAGAGGTGCTACGGGAAAGTCTCCAATTTGTTATATTTCTACGAAAATGAACAGCAACATGTATATAGAACTGCTGGACGAAGTTCTTTTAAATGTTGGTGACGATTTAGCAGAAGGTAATTGGATTTTTCAGCACGACAACGCTGCCATACATTCATCGAATGCTACGAAAAAGTTTTTAAAGGACCGTAATGTGAATGTTTTGGACTGGCCCGCTTGTAGCCCCGATTTGAACCCAATTGAAAATGTATGGGGAATACTTTCGAAGCAGGTTTTTAAAAATGGGAGGCAATTTGAGTGCATCAGAAGCCTTAGGAATGCAATTAATTATGAATGGGGGAAAATTGAAAAAAATATTATATTAGGCGTAATAAATTCAATGCCTCGTCGACTTCAACATGTCATACTAAAGCGAGGATCGCATACTACTTATTAATTTTTATACAGAATTAATTAATTTACTAACATTTTTAAATTTTATTATTCAAATTGAATTTGGTCTTATATTTTATTCGTTTTACATGAATTTATTTATTTTTATTTTGTTAATAAACCTAAACAGAAATACATATAATTTAATTTAAATAAATACTTATTAGTGATGTTAATAAATGTACCAAGTATATTTACTATTGGCAATAATATAGTACAAAAAATTTGTTTTTTTTGTTTGGTCTTATCATTACTTCATAGAGTGTATTCCTATCAATGGTTCCCATATTGCTGTACGTGTAATCACAAAGAGTTATTCAATTTTCATAAATTGTAAATAATTATAAATATATTGTACGTAAAATAGCATAATAAATTTTATAGTTACAATTTCATATATAATTTGAATATATTTATTTCGTAAGAAAAAATTATTAATACATTTTTTCATTAACTTTTATCTAAACAAAAAAGTATTAAAAGCATAGTAATAAAAACTAACTTAAATATTGTTTATTGTATATGTATATAATACAACAATATATACCATTAATGGTTATATACATATTATGCTTTCTTGATGGAAACCTCATGAGATTTTACAAAAGTTTTATTAAATTCCCGGATAACTCTTTTATTGGTTCCGTTTCAACAATAAAGAATATTGCAAAATCTTGTTTGCTAACGAAATTTCATCATATATAACAAAGTCTCTAAAAAAAACATTATCTCCAATACAAAGAGAAGTACACCTATATTTCAGCTTTTATGTATACTACATGTATATAATCTACGTTAACATAAAAATCCTTCTATTTTATTTTTATTTCGTTTTTTATGTTAACATACAAACAAAATTGAAAATATTTTTTTTTTTTTTTCATTTTTGATGAACCGACTACGCGTATATAATAATTGAACAAACAAAATATATTGAAACACATCAGACAAAGTCATATATATGTATATGCGAAAAAGCTCAGTGCGGATGCGGATAAATTTAATAAATTAAATAAAAAATTATATATATTTATTAAAATTATATTGAAATTAAAATTGAAACAAATTAATTAAAAAATAAATTTAATTTAATTATTCACTTTCAGTTACCAGAACACATTCTTCTTATCATACCAATTTTAACATTTTTATGCCATTTAAGAAAAGCCTTATACATCCGATTAGTATTGCGTCCATTTGACTCTTAATGCTACAATTTCGGAGTCCAACATTTAAAATAATATTTTCATATTCTCAAATCCTACTGATATCCTACTGATATAATTTTAAATCAAATCCAACAGCAGAGAAGGAAACCTCGAACATTACAGTATTAGTTCTATCTGAGCTATTTTGCTTTCAATAAAAAAAGGACTATCGATATTTTGGATTGAGCATATTCTGTCCATAAGAGGATAACTCCAATCAAAATAATAAAGTAAAGTAGAACAATTCTTTTTGAATTTAAATATAATTAGCGGTGTATTTACATTTGCTAAATCACGAACAGACAAAGTATTAATTATCTGTTGCATCTAAATTTTATTTAAATGCCTATCCAATTTATATAATATCAAAAATTAAATCAAATATTGTCTGGTATAATATTTTTAATCAAAATAATTTCATTTATATAAGTGATATTATTTTTTAAAGTAAAAGTAAATAAAATTCTAAACAGGACAACAAATTAAATAACCATAAAACCTAAATTTAAAAAATAAATAATTTTTTTTTTCTTCTTCTTCTTTTAAATCAATTTTAAATTATTATTTAACAACTTTTTTTATTTTATTCATCCTTATGGTCTCTTTGTATATCATGTACCATTTTTGTTATAGCTGGGCTGGTAATTTTTGTTTAAATAAGAAAGGACGAATCATTTTTTACCTCTATATATACTTATATATATATATATATACATATACAAGCATATATATTGCCATTTCAATTATCCTAGAAAGTAAATTTACAAGCAAAAAATATTTTAAATAAATTTCTTTATATAAAATATATATTATATATTTTGTAAATAATCGTCAATGTCATCCCAAACCAACAATTTGATGTTTTAATTAAAAAGTTGACACCTCCCAGTTAACAAATATATAATCCTAACCAAACATAACCCTAAAAAGACTTTTCTTTCGATCCATTCAAAATAAAACTTAAGTAAAAATAATATTTTTTTTTTTTATTTTTTATTTTTTTGTCGAAAAATTTCACGCAATAAATATTTTTTGTTATTTGTAATATAGAAAAGTGTATGATGATCCTTCAATATTGTCGTCCATTATTGGAATTTAATTGTATAATTTTTTAACATAATAATTTTAAGTTTTTTTTATAATTTTCTTCTTTTTTTTTCCAAAAAGGAAAAATATAAACTTTTTTTTTAACGCAAGCGCTTGAAATCTAATCTATATATTTTTTTACCCTTTTTTATTGATAGGAAATTAATCTTTGATATTATTTTATTTTTGTACAAAAATTCAATGTAAAATATAGGATGAAATATTATATTAGAAATTTAGTGGTATACATTAATATATTACATAAACATTGTTTTTTCATATACATTATGATCAATTGTTAAATTACGTCCGATAACAATACATCATCGTTGCGTTGAGCAAACAAAATTTATTTCGATCCTATTTTTTTTCATAACATTTTTTTTTTTTTTGATTATTATATATATTGAAAAATTCATTTTACTTATAAAAATTTCTTGTTATCTTATGTCCTTGATATATGACGTATATACACACAAAAAATAAGAATAATATATAATATTGAAAAATAGAAAGAAAGAAAAATATCCATCATGTCAAGGAATCGAAGGATTGGCATTGATGGAAAAAATGTGATTTTCTATATTCGTGTATGTACATTTTTTGTTTTCAGATATTTGCAAAAAAAAAATAAAATAAAGAAAATATTATTCATCCTTTATAATGTTTTCAAGGTAAACATTTATGTTGGGGTAAAAGTTGGTAATAGAGTCTTTCATTTCTTTTTGAAAAAGAGTTTGCCATAATTTAAAAAAAAAAAAGATTTTCATTCTGTTTTTATATGGTAGCTTCTTTCAACATTATCCTTTTTGTCCAACATTATATTTCGATATAGAGAACATACGAGGGAAAAGTGTCAGCCTTTCGTAAACATTTGTTGGCGCAAAAATTACTCCTTAATGTTTTTTTGTAATACTGTTACTAATGGCAATTAATTTCCATTTCTATTACACATTTATCTATCCCCTAACAAGGTGACGACTGTCAAAAATCTGTAGTGTAGAAAATGTGTTGCTGGTGGAAAAATTACACCCTTATAAAATTCTTATGTTCTTATAAATAAATATTCCATTTAGATAGAAAATATTACCGCAACCTACCTTATATCAATAGTTTTTTACTATATTACTTACATAAATATGTATGTGTGTATATATAAATATTTGCCTCATGCGGAAACATTTTTGGTACATAATAACAATTCATTTTTACAAAAGAATTTTTGTTTTTTTTTTTTTTTTACTTGTCTCTCTATTACATCCATGCTCCTTTTTGTGCTTTCAAATGTTGATACTGACAATGTTATTTGCTCTGTTATATTTTTTATCGTATCTGAAACATGAACAAACCTTTTTCTAGTAACAAATTTGTTTTTATTTTATTATTTATTTTTTAAAAGGATGCTCTCGTTAAATCGCCCAAAGGGCTATACAAACAATTTTTAGACATTCATTTCGTTTTTATAACATTGTAGATAATAATAAAATTGTTGTTTTTTGCTGGTCCATCACAAAAGTATCAACCCCCTTTTTTTTTTAATACAACATTTCAAATAAGAAAAATTGATAGGAATTTTATACGAAAGATGGGCATGGTTTATTTATAAGAAGAAGAAAAAAAAAATGTAGAAGAACTTTTAACATTAAAACCACACTTAAACTTCTTATATGCGGCCTTTTTCAAAATATACCCCGAATAAAAACCTTAGGGATATGTATACATTCATTTTTTTTTTCTCTCTATAATTTATATGAAACGAAAAACGGAAGGAATTAATATACAAAATGAAATAAATCCTTGCTTCAGGGTTTGAGAAAAATATAATAATTGCAACCCCGCGCAATGTAAGAAAAATCTGTGCAAAATTAGTTGTATTTAATATTATAATGAATAATAAAAAGGGATATTAAGTAGGAAATTGATTTATTGTTTGTTGAAAATGTTTTATTATGAGGCATTTTAATTTTATCGTTAATTTGTTTTTTTTTTTCATTTGAATTTATTTATATCTAAAACTAAATGAAAAATATACATATGTAAATCATGATGATTGTCGAACATATCATTTTGTATATATATTATATTATTTTATATCATTTAACGTGGCATTAAACTCATAAATTGTAAAATTGAATATTTTCAACAAAAAAAAATTTATCACACACAAAATAAAACCAATGATGAAAAATTTTTTGTCTTGTGGCAACAAACAAGAATTTTATTTATTCAATTGTTGCTCTATAAAAATATTTATATATACGTTGCCAAAAAAAGTCATGTTTTATATTATCACCAAGGTGTATATGATCATGTTAACTAATACATCAAAATCTAATTTATAAAATTAAATTTCAATGAACTATTTTATATAAAATATATAACGTACACCTTATGCAACCCCGATATATGGTTTATTTTATAAATAGTTTTATAACTTCCGTTTCCCAAAATGAAATATAATTGACTTTTTATTATTACATTTTATAAAATTGATAAAACCTTTTTTAAAAGAATTCAAAGAAAATGAAATATACATATACATATACATATTTATGTATAAACAAAATTGTAATGTAATATGTTGCCCAAAAATGTCATGTAATTTGTAATAAAATAGAAAACAATTATTCATAAATATTGTTTAATAAATTTCTTTTCGACAATAAAAGGTGATAAAAAGAAATAATTTCCGTAACTACTGTTTATATGGTATCATCCTATCCATACTAAAATTTATAGACCATATACAATATCAGGGACGTGTTTCGATTAAAATAAAGTTTTGCGACATTTATTTAGAGACAATTAAATTAGTTACAAGCCAATTTTTCCTATGATCAAATGTCGTTTTCAATAATTTTGATATCAAAATTAAATATTTGTAAAGGACTATGAAAAACGATAGAGTATTAGAATATTTTATTAATGACAAATAGATTCTTAGGTAATTTAAAAAAATTACAAATATACTCGAATCTAACTCCTTAATTTGACTCTGGTCAAACAAAAAACTGTAATACCAATAACGAACCAAAACAATAACAAAAAATAGTTGTTGTCAATTTATATTTTACTGATGAATGAATTTTGTATTGGCAGCATTCAATATTGTTCAAAATTCTTTTAAAAACTTACCTTTCTAGTTACAATAAGTAAAATTTGTGTTTTGAATTAATGATTTTGGTCCAACTACCTGGAATATTTATGTTCTTAAATTGTAGAATTGTTTATTTATTATATACATCATTTAATTTAAAAGTAATTCTTTTTTATTATTTGTTGGCTTTGGAGTTTGCCGCGAAAAAAAAAACCAAAATAGTATTTTTTAAATATATTATATATTATTGATCGTATACAAGAAATCATTACAAAAGTTTTCATAACGGTGACATAAATGAAATGATATTCTTGTCATTTTAGGAACTATTTATATAATGTTATATTAACTTATAGTTTATTCAAGTGAAACTCGGAAATAATACATTTTTCTGTCTATACGAAAACAAAATAAAAAGTGAGGAAGATCAAATTATTTTCTTGTTTAGGCAACATTCAATAACAATCCAACAATGTATGTACCATTCTTATTCATAGCCTGACAAAATAATTTTTCATAAAAATACGAGTATATGTGACATCCGGAAAGGCGTTTTGTTGCTAATAGAAAAAGTCTGGATAAATAAAAATTTAGTTTTTCTTAAGTTTGTTTGCTCTTTTTCCCAAAACGATATACTATTATTATATACATTCATTCTGAAGATGATGTTTCTGTTGCTGCTATTGCAGTTTTTGTCATATCAAAAGTGAAAAAAAAAAAATTATATTTGTTTGCGTATTTTTCTTTGGCATACTCTCCCTTATTCTTTCTTATGCAATCTGACTATATAAAAGATAAATTTTATGAATAAGAAATTTCTATATCCTTTATAAAAGTACCAAAGATGAAAATAGTTATTGATGGTAAGAATCATTTGTTATCCTGTATTTTAAATTTTAAATTTTTTTTATTTTACTAAAATAATATAGAGAACAGAACATAATTCATAATTATGATGATATGAACACATATTTTACAATATTATACCATAAATAATTTCCTAAATTTAGTGTTTATAGTTGGTTGTTAAGGATAAATAGGAAAAAAAATACACAAAAAATATCTTATAAATTAAGGTGAGATTAAAAATGTTTATATAGGATGTTTTTTTTTTTAATATTTTTTTTTCTATATAAGTGACACAAGCTAAAATTGCAGAATGTTTGTTTAGCTGCATATTAGAAAAATTGTAGCCAAATGACTTTTAAGAAAAATCAAGAACACAAAATAAAAAAAATACATGAACATATTATATGTGCCTTTATTTATAAAAGATAGCATTTATTTATATAATATATAATATAAATGTTTTTGTAAAGTTTCTATTTTATTATAAAATTTACTTACATATTTTAGATTTTTCAAAACCTCTGAAGAGCAGCAGATTCAGATCCTTAATTCATATAACATTTTAACGTTAACACATAGAAAAAAATTAAAATTGATCCCCTAATGTCTAATAGTAATTCTGAATCAAGTTGTCCCGTAACTAGCTGGACAATACTCCTCTAAAATCGATATACAATTACATAGATCTAATTTAACTGTCCGATTTAAAAAACTATATATAATTAAAATTTGTGAAAGAAATGTTTTTAACTCAAACAATGTAAAAATTTCACCATTTGTGTCTTAAATTTGATTTATTTAAAAAAAAGAAAGTTTAATAGGGTTAATTCGCATGTTTATGTCCTATAAAATATACACAATCAAATATTTAACTTCCTGATTATGATCCTTCACAGGTCAATCCAAAATTTATCATATTTATATAAGATATAAAAAAAATTACTTGACATATGTTAAATAAATTCCAAATTTCTCTATCAATAATTGTGCGTGCACAGGTGTTAAAATAACAGAAAAAAAAATGATTCCTTATACAGTCAAAAGTCACACAAAATTCCTCAATTTAATTAGAAAAATAACGTACCTAAGTATATAAGTCGATTGAGTATTAAACTAATTCTTATATTTTATATATACAATATAAAGTTTATGATCGCATGTAATATATTTACATATGTGAATAAACATTCTCGGTTTTGTTTATTAAACATCAATTTAACAACAAATAAAAACAAACCCCTTTAAGGGTGTAAAAATATTTTAATGATTTTAGCAAATTTGTTTATTTTTTGCATTTAATTTTTGTTTTTTATTTCTCTTTTTTTTTTTTTTATTTAAAATAAAATTACAAAATTCTGAATTTGTTTGAACTTTTCAATCAAAATCAAAATATAATATAGGAGTTTACCATCATATATACTATATTCATAGAGTTGTATATACAATTTAGTATATTATGTGAACAAGCAAAATTATTTAAAAGTTCATCATAATAATCAAACAAAAATATATTTTTTTTTTTATGTATGTAAATAATTTCTCTGTATTTCTTTATACCATTAAATATTATATCCTTGTTTATATTTACATCGAAGTGAATTTGAACAAGTGCAGTCCTTTCGTTCCGAATTTTGTTTCGGTGCATATATGCATAGGTACGAACCATGTTACAAACAAAAAGGAAGTTAAGCTAATATTATATTTTTAAAAAGATATAGCTAAATGAAATGAGAAAGTGAGCCATTTAAAAAAAATAATTTTAATTTAATTATTTTGGTTTTATTTAATTAAAAAATATTTACCCATAATCTGCGGAAAATGAAATCCCTATAATATCTAACCAGACAGTGAGTAAAAGAATATATAGGTATAAGTACCTAATTTAGACATTTCTCAATTGCCTGGAAAGGAAATAATTGGAACTAAAAAAAATTCATGAATTCTAGTACATAATGTGGCAAGGTGGAACGAAAAAATTGTTAAACGTCTTTTACTTAAAACCTAATAATCAGCATGGAAAAGATTTCGAAAAATATTTATGGAATAAAATCAGCTTTAAGGACCCACTATGCTAGTTATATACAAAACTGAAATTTAAGTTACAATGTCTCGTACATTGTCGTTGCAAAAACTAGTTGAAAATCTTAACATAAAAACAATATATGAACTTATGTATGGTACAATAATTACATATATATGTATAAGAATAAAATATGATTCAATGCATGTTACTAATTTTATATTCTGTTGTGTATACAGATTTCTCTGATGACTACACAATATAAACATATATGAAATTTTAACACAACATTATTTTATATCCTTTATTAGAAATTTTTCGAAAAAATTTTTTATATATATATAAATTTTTCCGGTGCAAGGGGTTACAAATTTTCTATTTTATATATTATATAATATTTCCTATCCATACTTTTTATATATTATGAATTGAGAGAGAAAATTTCTTAAGCCAATATTATTTCAATGTACACAATTTCGATTTGTCGATTTATTATTACATTTTGGGGTAAGGGAGCTAAAAATTACTTTCGCTTTGGCTCGATATAAAATGATAATATTTTACGTATACAAAAAAGAAGGAAAAGAAATTATTCATTACCCGTACATACACATAAAAACATTATGAAGTTTTTCCTTTATATATAAATATATTTAAAAGAGTGAAGTGAAAATTTTTTTTTGTGTTTACAAATGAAATAAATAAATTTATAAACATGAATTTTTGTTTTTCGTAAAATACAAAAAACTCATGGTTTTAATTGTACCTTTGAGTTAAATAAACAAAAATGATTAAATGAATTGGTCAAATTTATGAATATAAATAAAAATATATTTTTGTAATAATAAATTTAATAATATTTTGTATATACCATGCCTAACCCTGATATAATAATTAACTAATGGAGACTAAAATATAACTGAAATGTGCAATTAAGGATTAATAAACTAAATTTTATCTATCAAAATTTATCTGTCACATAAAATTTATGACAAAAAAAAAAACAAAATTAAATTTTAACTTCTTTTCACCACACAAAAAAAAAAACATTAAACCAGAAGTAAATTTAAAATATGTTTTTATTGTGCTAAAAAAAAATTGTTAATTTGTTCAGCTTTTATATAAAGTTTTGACATTGAAATTTAAAAAATATTATTAAAAAAATGCCAAAAAAATATAATATAAAATAAATAAAAGGAAAATAATTTAACAACCGAACAAAAAGGTGATTAGTAAATATAATTTTTTTCTGCCTTATTATTATTTTTTTTATTAAATATATTTCCTCTTATTTTTTATGAATATTGAAAATTAAATACGTATTAATATATTTTCCAATATCCAAGAATAATAAAAAAAAATTAATCATTTTTTTTTTTCACAATGAACATTTTAAGTAATTCCATACTTACAACTTCAAGAAGTCAAACCCTAATATTCAAACTGGAAAAAAAAAACTCTGCATGGGACTACCAATAATCTTTAAGTAATAAAACTCTTAAGGGTTGGTCTTTTCATGTAATCATTTTGGCATTAACTTCATTCCAAAAAATAATATAATATAAAATAAGAATTTTCCCCATTCACTTTTGATATATACAAACGAAATTCGTATAGGATAAGTGGTAAGTTATTGGAAGTTTATATTATAGAAAATATTAAACAAAGTAGAATTATCCTTTTTTTTTTTAAATTATATTTTAATATCCCTTTTTAAATGATACTTACATTCTTACATACCATATTACTTTCATGTATTCTTTAAGTTTATTAAAATATTTGTTGAAATTATCTGGAAATTTTTTTCGAAAACTATAGTAATTTTCTTATACCATTCCCTTTAAATATTAAAACTCGAAGTAATTAATTTAATAATATTTTCATATTATAAAATAAATATTTAATTTTCTTTAGTTGTTGTCCATTTTGTGAATTTATCTTTCATTTTCGCAAAATTTTCTTATTACTCATTTATGTTTAGTCTACTATTCTATGCTATTTAAAACATTTTTTTTTTTTTTTTCAAATTTTATCTAATTAATTCTATATATAAACAAATTAAATTTTATACTAATATATTTTATAAGAATTAATTTAGAAATAAATAAAATTTATTATTTTCATGAAATCACAAAAGCATAAATATGCTTTTAATTTTAATTAATAAAGTTTTTGAATTACAAAAAAATATTTTTATTTTTTATCAAAGCCCCCGCATAATAAAGTTTTAACATAGGAAAATTTCTTAGACTTTTCTTCTTATTTTGCAAAAAAAAATTATTAAAATAAAAAAAAAAAAGGAAAAAAAAATAATATAATAATAAAATAAAATTCATTTAAGTAAATCTGAAAATGCCTTCAAGAATTTTCTATTTAATAGATGCGAAAATTTATATAAAATATTTCTTTACGGAAATTGTTATTAAAAGTTTAATGTAAAAGAAAAATTTTATTTTTTTTTGTTCTTTTATTAAAAGTTCTTATCCTAAGGATATAAATTTTATTCAAAAATATATGTAATTTAGATTATATATAGTTATATCTATTCATTTTATTTATTTATACTTTTCATATATTTTAATTTATTTAAAAACTATAATTGTTGGAAAATCTCATGTCAATATTTCGGATCAATATATAATAAAATTTACTTGTATATTTGGGAAAATTACTTTATTAGAAACGTGGAATATAATAAAATTTTGAAAATGTGAAATATTTTACTGATCTATGTATTAAAAATCTTCCTCAAAAAAATTAGACAAATCTTATTGCTATCAAAAATTAATGTAATTGAATCATTAATCTGACTTTTTATATGGAATCGTTATATAGGATTACAATTTCTACAACAAAAACTAAAGAATATTTTTTAGAAACTTTTCTAAGCTCGAAATTAGTACAAGGGGGAAAAGAATTATGTTAATTTCAATATATACAAAAAATTATTATTTAAATTTTTTTTTACGAGTAATCGCAAGAAACTAAATTTAAAATGCTGGAAAATTATTTTTTTGGAGTTACTAAAATCTCTAAATTATATACTGTGGGAAACAGGCGTTCCGGAAATGGAAGCCAATCCTAAATTTTGTTTGTAAAAGGGAGCTGATCTTTGGTAAATTGTTTCAAACTTTTGTAATCTTGAGATTTTGGTTATTTTCATTAGAAAAAATATAACTTAAAATACTATTATGATTAGATTTATAACTTATAAAAACTATATGTTTTGAAATTATAGAAATTATGTATGTTCTCTGTTTGCTATCCAAAAAACTATTCTAAATTTTATAAATATGTAGCTATATATTTAAAAGAAATTGTCTTTTATAAAACTTTGTGTAAAAAGATTGTCTTAAAAGTATTGTAATACATTCATACCTAGAAACAAAGCATATAATTTTTTTTTTTCAAAATTATTTTATAAAATATTTTTCTGAATTTTCCTAATTTTATTTTTTCTCTTTTATTAGTAAAGAAAAGAATTATCTTTGCTGAGTTGGCTAAAATTGCTAACAATATTTTAATTTTACATGCATATATATTTATATTACAACAATTGTATATCCTTTTTCTTGTTATATATTTAAATAAAAAAAATATATATAAAATATTCAATCCTTACGAGAAATAAGGATTTTTTTCTTGTGTTTTTTTTTTTTGTATTCTTTTAATGAAACAACAAAGTTTTACTCATTTAATTAAAAAAGCTTTTCTTCTTTTTTCTGAACATAATCTAAAATTGTACATAAACATTTTTTATGTACATAGACTTTTTATATAAAGAGGAAATTTTATATATAAATTTATTATAGAACATTTTCGAGCTATGCTTCGCCTTTTTCTTATAGATAATAAAAAAAGTGCTAATTATTTTCGTGAATTTTTGTTCAAGTTTCTTTCATTATAATGAAATATAAAAAAAAAATCTTCGTTTTTAGCAATAAATAAATATTAAACTACAAGGTAATATTTATTAAAACGGCGATTAATACATATAATTAACAGAACAGTTTAATATCCTGTATATCCCTTTCACATACAAAAATAATGTGAAAATTTACACTAAATTAACAAACTCATAGAAATGAATTTTGATTTTTTCTCATTAAATTTTTTTGCTATGACAATTTTCATTATTATATAAATATATAGAAATAATTATATATACATATGTACATCATATTATCATACCTTTGAGAAACATTAAAAACAGACCATCAGAAAATATTATATATATAGAAAACACAACATAAATATAATTATACAATCCATTTTACAACCCCATTTTAAGGTTATGTATAAGGAAACACAATTAAACTTATATATTACATATACCAAAACAAAAAAGAAAATTCTCCTTGGGTAAAAGCTTATAATAAATTTTTCAGTAGTCCAAAAAAGAAAAAAAAATGGATGATAATTATAAAAATGAAAAATAAAATTCATTTTCTTTTCGTTTTATTTTATTTTTTTTTTTTATTATGCGAAACATAAAACATTAAAAAAAAATTAATCAAAGGTTTGACAACCCGCAGTGAGATAATTTGATGTTAATTATTTATATAAAGTTTGTCTTGGGAGTTTTTCCTTCCGAAGAAGGAATAATTTTATTTCTCTTTTATTTTGTATTATGAAATTTTGTAATTGAAATTTTCTTTTTGTACTATGGGTTAAAAATTTGTATATAGTATAATTTTTATACCTTTTACAAATAATTTTTAATATTAACTTTTCCGTATAATTATAATTAAATATTAATTATTAAATCGAAATTGTAACAATATGAAGAGAAATTATGTTCTTTAAATTAAATTAATAATGAAAAAAAAACAATTATTATAATTTTTCTTATTCATTTTAATATATTTTAAAGTTATCTTAAATTTTCGTGAATAAAGAAAATTTATTTGTATATGTCTATAATTATTTTCTGTCCATTTTCAAATTTCTGTGTATATATCTATAATTTTTAAATGTTTCCAAATGCTATATGTAATATGAAAAACGACTTTTCCTGTTAGTGTGTATCTATATAGTTTAAATAATATTCCTAAAGGCTATAATTTGTCCGAATTATCTAAGATTAAGCAACAAAAAAAAATATATTTATAAATAAATTAAAAGAAAATAAAATCAAAATCATTAAACGTGTGGATTCAATAAACAATTTAAACACGTGATTTTATTTTTATTACCCAATCATTTTGTATTTGTATATTTGCATTTTTTCAGAACGAAAAAATCAAATCCCTATAATAGAATATCAAATCAAAGATAGTAATTGAAAATTTTAAAGCCTTTGGGGATTTAAACAAAATTTTGTAGAGAAACAAACGCGTGCCAGGACACGAGGAGAATGAAAATAAAACCAATCTTTATAAAAAAAAACTTTAAAACAAAACAAAAAATTATTAAAATAAAAATATTATACAAATATTAATTTTTACTTCAAAGTCTTTGATTTAATTTTTTTTTAATTTTTAACATGTATAATTAATTAAAATTGAAAAAATAATTCAAAGAATATTATGTCATTTGGTAGTTTTTGTTCAAACGACGAAAAAATTATTAAATAATTCTATTTGAATTTAAAATTCTCTGTTGGAGTTGCAGATATAGACTTTATACATAAATGATTATATTCAGAATATATATGAAACTAAACATTTAACAAGCAAGCACATACTTTATAATATGAAGTATTTAGTCAAGTATATACTCTTTTTGCCAATTCATCCTCATTAAAATGAAAAAATAGACAATATTGAGAGAATGTTGAACAAAGGTACATTAAAAATTGAATTACAAAAAAAAAATGTGAAATAGCAACGTAGAATACAACAAAGGTTTATCTTTAATAAAATATTTTTAAAAGTTTCAAATTATCAAAAGGATATTAAAGAGTATTTGTTGTCTAATGATCATAATTGTGTAATTATTATAAATATTCAACCAAAATAATGTCGCATTTAATGATTTTCAAAATAATAACTCAAATAATTCCTCAAAATTGTTATACGCAATTTAAAATAAAAGAATCAAACATCACAATCCTTTGATTCATCTTAATTTTATAAATATACAAAGATATAAATTAAATTAGTTTAAATTTAACTTTACACAAACACTGTTTAATTTATATAAAAAATATTAAATTGTGACAGAAAAAAAAATGTTAGTAACATAAAGTTTATTTTATCTTTTAATAATGCAGCCGGTGGCTCCTTTTTTGTACAAGGAATTTTTAATAATATATTTTTTCCTAGTATATGTCCATTTGAAAAACAAAAATCTTTTAGAAAACTTATTTTTCTCGTACATAAAACTAATAAAAAAATATTCATTAAATTTTCTAATTTTTTATCCATGATGTATTACAAAAAAAAAATTTATTTTCTTACTTATTTTTGTTTTTATAAAAAAAAGGACTTGAAAATTTCATATAAAAATATTTTTTTTTCCCTTTCGAAAATAAGCTTACGAGAAAAAAAATAAGTGAAATAAAATAAAGTAATTTGTTAAAGAAAAGAGTGAAACAAAAACAAAAACATCGAAAGTCAGAGAAATTTTATACGCACACATAAAATATGAAAAATATTTAAAATGTAAAATTACAACAGATGTTAAAGGGTACTTTCTATTTTATCCTGATAATTTTAAATGTCAAACTAAACATGCCATAGTTAAAACAACAACAGCACTACAGGATACACGAATTTATTTGATTCGAAAATTTCACATTATGAATTTTTTTATTGTTGTATATTTGCGAAATGATTAATATTCATTTTTCATGCACTCTAAATATGATTTTAATTTTTTGATATGACATTTGTTTTTAATTTTTAAGATCTATAAATAAATATTGAGTATATACTCAAAACCAGGATAAAAATAGTGTTTTACTGTGTCTTCCTCAATAAAAATCCAATTAAAAAGTTCTTTTATCAAACTAAATTTAAATTTGAAATTTTCGTAATGGATGCAAAAAAAAATTTAAAACTTTTATTTTTATCCTTTTTTACCGAAATTTTGTTCTTTGATTTCATTAATACCAACAAAAAAATATATTTCATATATTAATTTCAAAAATCTTGTATATAAATTTAATTTCCAGTTAAAGTCTTTTTTTTTTATTTTGATAAAAAAAGGTAGACTTCACCACAAATACTTTTGATCCTTATTCCAAATAAAAATCAATATTCTGTTATGAAAGTTTTTCCTTTATTTTCCCCAAAAAATAATATTACATACATATATACATATTTAATATATATATAAATATTATGTTATATATACATAGTACTTGGGAAATATTAAAAGGACTTAAAAGATAAAGTTGTTCAAACAATATGAAAAATGTTTACACATATTTTCTAGTATCTTTGAAAACCAAGAGAAAGAAAATGTCTTTCAATTTTTCGTTATATTTTTTTTATTATTTTAAAAAAAAAACACAATTTCAAATCTACGAAAACTAATTCTAAGCAGGGAGAACTACTCCAGTATAAAACTACTTGAACAAAAATCACTAAAATCATATATAAAATATTTTAATAAAAACAATTATTTTTTTTTTAATACTGTGTTAAATTAATTGATATAATCAAAAGGAGAAATAAAATATTTATATAAATAATAAAAATGCAAGAAATAAGAAAAACAACAGATTTTCTTTTGTTTTTCTTTATTATATATCGTTTGAATTTTATTTTTATTTTTCCACATTCTACATTAATGTGTTTTTTTTTTCTCGGTTTCCCCAAAAGACATTTTATTATTTTCTTGAAAAACTGATAACAAAAAAAATATATATATTATATATATATATATATGTATAAGAAAAGTCCCTTGTCGTTTTTTTTATTTATTTTCATTGGTGTTTTATTATTGCCTACACACAAAAATTTTAAAAACATGAGCCAAAAACAAAATTTTTATTTGTCGAAACAGAATCAAGGGAATAAAAATGATTTTTATCAAAAATTATTCGTTTATGTATTTGTTTTTTTTAGTTGTTTTCTTTGGTTGATTTTTATCCCAAAAAATAGTTTTAAAATATTTCGGAAAAAAAGGATATTTATCATTAGTAAAATAGCCATAGAAATTTATTTTTTCCAAACTATTTTAGAAATACAGCAAAATATATGCAATTTGAATTAAAATATTATAAACTATTATATTTCTGAAATTGTTCATAAGACCAAATTTATAATTAAATTTCTTATTAATTTAAAAAGTCTCCTTTATTTACCATTAAGTGTTTTTATACTTAACTATAAAAAAAATTGTAAACAATAAAAGTATAGAATAGTTACTTCAATACCACAATAAGGACATCTTTTTTCAAAATATATTTGTAATATTTATTTTTTCCAAACCATAATATTTATTTAGCGAATACATAAATAAAAATCATCTGCACTATTGTGGTATTATAAAAGGTCCTTATTCATTCATTTAAAATGTAGTGGCGTCAATCATTTACAGTGTAGCATACTTAAACTATATATTTATAATAAAATGAAAAAAAAAACAAAATTATTATAATATTTTTTTTTCGTTTTTTCTGTATTGTTACATACAAAGAAAAGTGTAACTAATTCTAAAACACCACCACCTTTTTTCATATACATTAAACTAAAACATGTCCTTTGAACATCAATATAAACATTTTTGATTGAAAAATAAAAAACAATCATTCAAGTACCTCAGGAAAAAAAAACTTCCATATACCCTCAAAAATAGCAAAAAAAAAGTAAAAAAAATAATAATGTACGGATATGTTTAATCATTGTTGTGCTTTCAATATCATAAAAATGAAAATTTTGTATTAATAAATCTGTAAATTACATAAAAAAAAACACATACACTACACTTTATATAGAGATTTGAAGGATCATAATAATTATAAATAAAAGAAATGAAGTATTTCAAAAATTATTATTATATAAATTGAAACTATTTAACTGAAGAGGGTGGAACGGATGTCAATCTTATATTGTATATATACTTGAGAATTATGAACAGAAATAAACAATTTGCAATATAAAAGAGTGTCAAAATGATATTCGTAAATAATGCAATATAAAATTTAATATGAAATAGAAAAATATCAATATTATATAAAACTTTCAAATTTATATCCTTAAATTCTAATTACATAATTAATTTTTGTTACATATAATAAAGCTGCATTTTGGGAAAAATTATAAAAAATAATTGATATTTAGTGTAGTTATCTCCGCTACTTAATTATATCCCATTTTCAGATTTTATTAGAAATTAGTCACTTTTCAAAATAAATTTATTATAATTTAATCATTTTTGATATTTAATTAAATACTATAACTAAAGTACCGAATATTATACTCTTAAAATTAATTTAATATTACACAAATCGACGTTAATTACACATATATTATTAGGCGTATATAGTACATGTATAATTACAAATTATCTAATTTCTAATTACAATAAACTACAAATATTGTATGTAATAATTGTATATATAGATTTTACTAAAAGTAAAATAATTTTAAGAGTATATATTTTAGACGAATTAGTTAGTTTTAATTTAATTTGAAAAATGATCAAACATTTGTTTAAATGTTTAAAAATTTAGAAAAATTGCTAATTTAATCTAGAGCGTCTACTACTGGTATAACTCCATATTATGTTCTACTTCATCTTATACATATAATTACTTTATTAACACAATTCCAAAATATTAATAATTAATTTCTTTAATTTCAAACCACAAAAATGAAATTTATAAAAAAAAAAAAAAGAAATTTACATTTTTCTTACTAAAAAAATCAATCATGGGTGGTCCACTTTAAACTAATAATGATCTCTACCAACTTTCAAAGGCGCACAATCAATATAATAATAATTTCATCTTATATTTAGAGGTAAAAATAAACAAATATTTTCAGGTGTTCATCAATATTAATAATAATAAAAACACTAAACTAAATAAAAAAAATATCTCAATAATGTAAATATACTTAAAATCTATATACATGTATGTACAAATGAAAAATCGTCACAAGATCGCATTAGAAAAGATCCTCAAGCATCCGCCGCCGTCACAGCGGCTAAAAATGTTTGCACTAATGTACAAAAAAAAAAAATTAAATAAAGATGACCCATACAGAAATCATCACTCACACATTATATATACATAATATATAACGTTTGAGGTCCAGAGGTAAACTAATCATTCTATGCGATATTATATATTATATGCGCGAACAATTTAATGTTCTGCCTTCTTTTTGATTTGCCGCACCGCGCTATGTCAATATTTTATTTAAAATAAATATATAAGGTTTGTTTTATGTTTTGTTTTTTTTTTTTTTTTTTGTTGAAAAACTGAAAAGTTTTGATTACCTGGGATGGGTGTGCACTTTAAAAATCTCATTTTCTAAGGTAAATTATTCAAAGACAACAAATAACGAAAAACAAAAAAATAAGAACGAATTTTTCAAGTGGTAAAACGATTTTTTTTTTGTTCAATAATTATTGTCTATCCCATATATAACATAAATATATTATGAAATTTGAATTAAATGTGACTTTTCAAAATAAGAAATTTAAATTTGCAGCACCCTGTGAGACTATGTCCAAAAATGTTTTGAAAATTTAATTTCAAGATATTAAGATATTTTACGTTTTCCTATTTATAATAGCTGCAAAATTAAGACATTTAACTTAAAATATTTGATAGTTTAGTTCCAGCTAGATAGATGTTAACTATATTTATACTACAAAACTATATAATCTAATTTTAAATTTTAAACTTTTCTATAAATTTTTATTGATTTTTTTTTCATCGTTATATAGTTATTATACATTGTATAAATTATATTTAAGTCGACATTAATGATGATGGGTCACAAAATTAATTGCATATAATATTTTATTATACACGTGCCATAACATATTATTTTTTACATTTACTGCGTAACGCCTCCACTAGTATATATATATGTATAATTGCTTTAGCAAAAAGACAATAAAATATTTTCCTTCCTTTGTTTTAAGTTCAGAAAGGATAATTACACCCATTTTAACAAATAAATAAAAATTACATGTAATACCTAGTATTTCATAAATGTTAATTTATATATATAGTATATGGAAATGGTTCACAACATAAAATCGATTAAAATATTGTACAGAAAAATATAATTTATTGGGGACGATCATACAGAGAAGAAAATTATATTAAAATAGAAAAAAATTGTCGTAATGAATTACTATATAATATTGAAATATTATGAAACATTTTTCAGTTTTGGTAATATTTAAAATAAGTAATCATTAGGATTTGACCATAGCTACATATTGTAAAATACTAAAATTGTGATTGTAATTAAAGATTATATATTCGGATAATCAAAAACCTATCCACCAGAAGTTTTAGTCAGAAAAAAACTAAAAATATTTAGAATTATTTATTTAGATTTATAATAGCAATATTGAGGTCCTTAGCAATTTGTGTTGAGAGAGAAATTCAAGTATATTTTTCACGACTGATATAAAGACGACCTTACATTAACGTCTAATTAAATATATTAATTAATTTAAAATCAGATTTATACAATGGCGAACAGATGTCAATGGACCCATCCGAAAAGAATCCTCTAACGAAAGTCAGCAGTTATTATATTCTTTCCTGAAAGATTAGAGCAAAGCCGTATATAATATTATGTTAATGAGATGAACCCTACTTTAGCCAGCTAGAAGAGCTTTCTTATTTTAAGCAAAATAATTTTAGGAATCTGAAAAAAAAAAAGAAAAAATTAAACAAAAAATTAAACAAGAAATTAAATTTAAATCTCATCTTGATTTTCATTATATTTTAAAGTCACACTAAAACTTCTTCATCTGAATTTTATTGAAATTTAAAATTTAAAAGCATAATTTAAAGGTACATGCATATATATACATAAATTTTCGATTGATATTTAATGGTTTCTAGATTGTAGCAAAAATTTCTGCACATTTTTCAGTACATATGTATACTATATTTATATAAAATTTGAACAGACAAAAAAAAAATGACAATATTGATAATAAAAATGAACACAAAAAAAAAAATATTATTTTTAAATAAACAATAAAAATAAACAAAATGAAATGAAAAGACAAAAGAAATAGCATAGCTACTGATTTAAGAAAATCCCCAAAAGAGTAAGTGTATGTAGACGGAGATGAGCAGCGTAAAAAGCAAAAGAATATAAGAATGAAAAAAAAAAAATATATTTATATGAGTATTAAAAATCCTTTAAATTTTTTTTTCTACTTCGTTATATACCAAAAAAAAAAAATTATATCTTTCTTGAATTTTTTTTTTATATATACATAGATATTTATTTATTTATTAATATATATAAACGCGAATTGATCAAATATTTATTTATAAAATACAATTGTCAATAATTTAAGTGGATTTGTTGACAGTATCTATATATATATATAAAAAATGTATAAGGATATATTATATGTTTTTTTTTTGTATATGAAAAGAAAAATGTAAGTAAAAGCAATTGAATATCCTACAATTTTCAAAATATTTGTATACTCTCCACATTTTCGGCACTACGGAGGTTTGATTTTGACGGTTCTTTTGTAAGAAAATAATATTATATATAAAATTTATATATAAAAAAAAAAAATATGTTTAACATAGTCAAAATCAAGGAAAATAATAATGAAAATATAGAAAAATTGATTATTTTTTTTTTCTATTTCATATGATTTTGATTTAATAGAAATTTTTTGTAATTAAATTAGTAAGCAATAATGATAAGATCTTTTTCAATTAATTAATAAACTATATATAGGGTATGATGGAACTCCACAATTTACTTAAGTGCGCGGCATTCAATCAAATTAATTTAAGAAAAAAATCAATCAAATTTTCAAAATTGATGAATGCGTTTTCTTTGTTTTATGTAAAAAAAAAAATAACAATTTATGAACGAAAATTCACGATGATGGTTTATTTCAAAGTATAAATCGATAACTTGATGTCATATGATCAATCATATATATTTATATACTATACATTAGTTAGTTAAGAAGCTTCTTGATTATAATTTATTGTAATTTGACACTTTTTTAAAAGACAATTCTTTTCATTTTATATAATTTTTTGTGGTCATATACATTTTTGTCAATCTTTTCGAAATTTAATTATACATACAAAAAATTAATTTTTTTCACAAATGTAATTTTAAATTTACAGATTTTTTTTATATTGCATAAATTTCTAAATATTTTTGTTTTCATCTTATATATACGAATTTGAATTTTATTTACTAATTTTGGTATAACTTAGTTTTGACATTTTTATAAATTTATTATAAATTTTAGTTTTTTACAAACCCCTAATTAACATTTTATAATAAATAAATGACTACATATTTTCTTTATTTGTTTATATAAGAAAAATGCTGTCAATTTCATCAGATATTATATATACTCGTATAGGAAATTGCCATTATTAAAAGGATATTTGAAGTATTATATTACAGGGAGGATTTTCAACGGCAGAACAAAAAAAATTGGTTGTAATTATCCTTAATTTTATATATTATCAAGAATTTCTGCATTTTTTTTTTATTAACATAATTAATGTGTGCTTTAAATGGTGCTTTAAAAATGAAAATGATGGTAATTAAAATTAAATTTATAAATTTTACACAAAATAATTACATATATAGTTTATGAAATATAATCTAATTAGCCATTTAGTTAGGAAACCTTATTTATGATTATGAAAGTATGTATTCAAAATTATTCAAAAATGTTATTAAATTTTCAAAATGTTTTAATTGCTCAAAATCAGAATTGAAGTCTATGCATGTACCGATGCACCCTATATATTTAAATAAGATTTAATAATAATTAATATGTATATTGCTGACAATTTAAAAATAATAATAATTGTGTATACATTATACAAAAACGCACTTATAATAGCTAAAAAAATAATACTTATATATAATGTTAATTTTTATACTCCTTTCTTTTTATTTATAAGTGAACTAATTTTCCACTGTTTAAGAAGTTTTTTTTTTTTTTTAATATTCATCCATCAAGACTTTGGAAAACAACTTCAATTTTCAACAAAATATATATGTATATTATTCACACTTTCCCCCAAAGCTATGTAAACATCACACCAAAAGTACACAAGAGCGTTTAAAGTCCGCATCGAAAATCATGTTTTTCTTTCAATATAAACGCGTGTAGACTTTACGTAAACTATATACGTATTATATATATATATAATATTTCAGAAGTAGAAGAAAAACATGCAGTAAAGCCTGTTTAAAGCATAAATTTCAGTCTATATATATAGCATGTATGTATAACTATATGAATTGAAATTATTAGAAGTGCATTTTTTATTAGCTACCGCTTGGCGGCATTTTATGTTAACCCAATATTTTATATTTCGTTGCATGATGTGTTTTTTTTTTCTAGAATCATATTTATGTTGATTGTAATTTGCATTTTTATGAACACATTTCGATCAAATATTATATACATTTTCAGTTTTTTTTTTTTATATTAATATGGGCATTAAACGATATTGAAGTCAAGAAGCATAAAAGCTAAAAGCAAAAGACAAAATATATATACGTATAATATAAAATTATATACATATAATACTACAGCATAAAATATGTATATAAAATTAATATAATGAAGCTAAAAGATATTCGGCCATGTTTGTTTACTTTATGCTCCGCCTTATATTCTCTATGGCTGGTATCATCCCATTTTAAATGTATGATTTTTGGAATTTATTTTTTGTATGTTTTTATTTTTTATGTATTTTTATATGCAAAACATTTTCTTTAAGATTTCTAAATTTTAATCGAGCCAAAAAGAAATTAAAAAGATAATTGATTGACATTATAAAAAAAAAAATTAGCAGATATTTAAAATATCATTTTTTTAGTTGATTTAATTTAAATAGAAATTTTGTACATATTTTCATTTATATCTGAATCTGATTAAATAGTAAAAAAAATATCGTATATATTTGTTTTTGACAAACATTTTCATATTTTATAGAAAACCTTTTTTTTTTTCTCTTATTTAATATTTAATAAATGCCTCAGATATAAACATAAGTATAGAATCCATAGCTTCTATTTCTAATTTAATTTTGAAAAAAAAAAACATATTTAATATAAAAAAAATATAAATTATAAGTTTTTGTATGTTTATAATTTATTTATTTAAAATATCATTTATTAACTAAAAATTAAACTATATAGAGTTGATTTATGTACGGATATATATACATTAAATTAAATCTCCAAGGATTTAAATTATATTTTCGTTTAATATAAAAAAAAGTTCAAACGCTAAAAATTCATAATGGGAAAAATTATATCCCAAAGGCAAATAATATAGCAAATAGTTTTCCTTTTAAAATATATAGAAAATTAATTTTTAAAAGAATTTTCTTTATAGTTGTTTTATTATCATAATAACGTATATGTATATAGTTAAATCAGGTTATGATGTTAAATTTAAATTAAATTAAATTTAAATTGCGATAGTAATAAATTTTCTTATATAATATAGAAATTATTATTATAGATTAAAATTATGAAATGTAAATATTATAGAGAGAATTTATTGTCAAAGTAAATTTAATTATTTTATCTAAATTATGTACATGTACATATATATATAAGAAATTTTTATGTAACTATAATATTTTTCGTGTAAATCTAAAATATTTAGTAACAATACTATATTATAATTAATTTTTAATACTTGATTACATTATTCATAATACCCAAATAATATTTATATAATAATAAAGATAATTTAAATATTTTCCTAACATAAAATTAATATTAAACATAACTATAATCTCTATTATATATACTCGTACATTATTGTTGTGATTAAAATCCTTTTTTTTTAATGTAAACCATATGTATTAAATGTATTTTGATATAAGTCTTAAAAACATATAATTCCTACATATATTTAATAAGAAATTCATAATAATATTTTATAAATATTCATTCTAAAAGATATATAAACTTAAAAATGCATCAAATCAGAACGTCATAAATTTTTATACATTTATATAAAAATATATAAGATATTTATATATCAACACATAGATACATTATATTATAATGTGATTTAATAAGTGAATTTCTATATGATATAGGCATATTTATAAACTTGTACATATTTAGTATATATCCTTTAAAAGTATATGTATGTGTAGAATATATTTTTCATATTATAATAATAATAATAATCATCCATTTATATGGAACACTCTCCATTATCAGCTATATAGCACTTAATTCAATTTTCAAGTGAGTCGCATATTAAAATGATTGCTCTTACAAATATCGCATCTGTTTGAATTATGATGGAGCGCGCAAATATTCTATAGAAGCAAATATTTACAATAAAAAATAACTTAGATATATACATACATATAATACAATTATATACATATAATATTATTAAATGATAATTATATATTTGTATTATAGTTTAAATGATCTTCTATATACATATATAGATTTAAAAAATTAAGGAAAAGTGAAGCCATTATACATACTATTTAAAATATGAATCAAAAATTTCAATTTATCTATATATAAAAATTGGGACTATTTTAATGTTTTTGTAAATTTTATTATCCTTGAAATTAAATAAAAATAAAAATTTAAACCTATATGAATATTACAAACTATAAATTAATTTTATATGCAATTGGATTAAGACTTTTATCCCGGGTACAAAGTAACTTTATGTTTAATTCATTATTAGTTTAAAGATTTTTAAGGCATTATTTGCCTGATGGCGTTCCATTTTAAAATTTCAAGTATTTGTAAAGTTGTTAGTATATACTTATAAGTTTTCTACTTCTTCATGGCTCATATGAGCATATCCTCCTATGTCAAAATTATTTTGCAATATTTTGGATATCGTTGCCTATTCTTTATGTATTTATTAAATTAACTAAAAATGCTTTTTCATATATTATTTCAAAGCTATTTTAATATGTCATTTTATTCTATATATATTAAATATTATTGTCAATATTATTATGTATTTTTAGTTATAGCTCTGATGCAATTTATATTTTCTTCAATCATAAAATTTCCCTTTAAATTATAACAAATTATATAATTTTACCTCACACTAGTACTTCATGGTAATTTCATATTTACATTATAAAGTAAAATCTCCTATTCGGAAACGCTACATATATCTACATATATAATCAAGACCCGTTTTCCTTCCTCATATAACAAAAATCGATATTAGTCTATATACAAAAGTGTATTTTTTGTAAGCATATGTATACATATATATATAATTCTGGTCGGATGCAAACGATTTCAAAAGGGACTTTGCACATCCTAAAAATATTCACATACGTAAATACATTAGACTAAAATATTATAGGCATTATACTATAGGGTATAAACAGTTCTATATATTTATACATAATATTAATTCATCAATATTTTGTTTGAAAGGACGCAGGAAATCATATTTCCATCTTTTCTGTAATGGAAAGAAACGAATGTGTGTTTGGTTTTTTGTTTGCATAAAAGGTACAACCTTTGAATGCAAATTCCCCACATAACATCCCTTTTAACTGATTGTATAAATATCAAGGTACTATATATATATATATATACTTTATATATGTAGTTATCTATTTACATAAAAATGCATAATTATTATGCATATACAACATACATATTCATATTTAAAAATATATATAGAGCGATATGAAAGAAATATTGATATGAATCACGATATAAATATATATATTTTTTTAAATCTGTATATACATCAAGGTATGAAAATTTGTTGGGCAACCATGCATTTTATTTATTCTACATTTAAATTATTAACAGAATTATTATTTATGAAGGTATATAAATAAAAAAAATCTATATAAAATAAAAATTAGGCCAAGTTTTATATATGGACTTGGACATTAATTTTATTTATTTATTTTCTTGGTTTGAACAAAAAATTTAAAAAAAAAGTATATGTAAATAAATATTTAAATCTTAATTTCAATATTAATTTAAATTTTAAGTATAATTGGAATATATTTTTTTTATGTAATTGGATTTTAATCTAATAAATATTATGGTACCTTAATTGCACAATATATTTTCTAGAGACTATAAAAAATCTTATTCTTTTCAAGAATTTATTATTGACTTAATCTTCCCTCCTTCAATCTTATCGTCATTTTTTTTTATTAATATGATCATGAGATTTTTAAATAATTTTAATATTTTAATAATTAAAAGAGAAAAAAAATGCACATACCAAAAAATGGGAATTTGGTCACGTTTGGTAACCTCACCCATATTGCATTCAGTGGTGACATAAACCTTATTTCGAATTCATTTTGACTCTACTAAAATTTAAATTTCGAAAAACTTTATGTGCCATCTATTCACAAACTTAGGACAACACTTATTTGGTATTTTGTATTAAATTCTAACATTTTTGGTTAGATGGCGCGACGGTTGTTATTTCAGCAAAATAAATTCTCGTTGGGGGATGTCAGAGTCAGACTGAAATTCAAAATTTGACAATTTAGTTTTTTGACATCGGTTTGTTTTGGTTAAAAATGTTGGTTGTTTTTCGACAATACTTAATTCGGTAAAATTACACTTATTTAACAATTAATATAAAGTATTTCAGTAAATATTTTAAATTTATTGAAACTAGAAAATATTTCATCGAAATTTTAAATTTTGTGTAAAAAAAATTCATAACCTTTTTTTTTGGTATTTTTAGTAGACCGCATATAACAATATCAGCTGATTTACCATGGAATTTTTATATGAACCTAAATAAATTTAGAATAACTCAAAGTCGATGTATATCTACATCAAATCATTTGTACAAAAGAAGAAAAACAGCTGAAGAAAAGGTAAACATTTATATTATTAACTTATTTGAAATATCCAACTAAATTTAAATTGACTTATGTTGTAGAAAGCTCCAAAAATCATTGAATATTCACCAAAGAAATTACAAAATAAAATTACAACACATGGAGTTATTGATATTTGGAGAAATATTACTGTGAAAGAATTATCAGAGGTCCTTGATCGAAATTTAGGTAAAACAAATTGTTAATATAAATTTTAAATAATTTTATTTTAACGAAAAATGAACTATTTATTTTCAATCATCAGAGGATGTCCAAGAAGTAATGCTTTATGTTAAAGGTGCTAATGATATTGAGCCAACAGCTCGTTTAGAAGATATTAAAATTATACGTGAAATTGTAACAAAATGTGGTATGAAATCACGTGTTATTGCTGCACCAGAAAATGAAATAGTTGCAGATATAAAAGATCGTGATGTTGTACCACGTTTACCAGCATCCGAAGAAAATTTAAAACATCGTTCACCAGTTGTTACAGTTATGGGTCATGTTGATCATGGTAAAACGACATTATTAGATTCTTTACGTGGTGCATCAGTTGCAGCTGGTGAAGCTGGTGGTATAACACAACATATTGGTGCATTTACTGTAACATTGGATAATGGTGAAGAGGTTACATTTTTGGATACACCTGGTCATGCAGCTTTTGGTGCAATGCGAGCACGTGGTGCCAATTTAACAGATATTATCGTTTTAGTTGTTGCAGCTGATGATGGTGTTATGGCACAAACACGAGAAGTTATTAAATTGTCACAAGAAGCAAATGGTTAGTTAATTTACATGAAACATAAATATAGATATTTTCCTAAACTATTTCAATCTCTAATTTAATAAATTTAAGTAAATGATGTTTTATATTTTTTGTGGTGATATTTTCTATGTTTTATTTCCAAGTAGACTTAATTTCTTCAAAATAAAATTTAATATTAAATAAATGCATCTTTTTAAAATTTATTTTTAGTTCCTATTATCGTAGCTATTAATAAAATTGATAAGCCGGAAGCTGACATAGTAAGTTTTACTCCGTTTGCTATTTTAAAATTTATTCTGAAAAGATTTTTTTTTCATATTCAATAGCTAAGCCAACACATGAAATTTAAATTTTATATAAATATTTTTACAGGAAAGTACAAAACGTGATTTAATGCAAATGGGATTGGCATTAGAAGGTAATGGTGGTGATATTCAAGTAGTACCGATATCAGCGATTCAAGGTACAAATTTAGATCAATTAGCTGAAGCTGTTAGTACCCAAGCAACATTAATGGGTTTGAGAGCAGAACACACAGGATTTGTAGAAGGTGTTGTAGTTGAATCGAAAACAGATTCAAGAAGAGGGTAAAATATATTAAAAATTTCTTTTAGGTTAAATAATTAATAGAAAACTATATTTATATAAAGGAAACTATCCACAGCCATTGTGACCCGTGGTACATTACGTAAAGGTTGTGTATTAACAAGTGGTCTAGCACATGCAAAAGTTCGTGGACTTTTTGATCATAATGGAAAACCAATGGAATTTGCACCACCTGGAACACCAGTTGAAATATTAGGATGGCGTGAATTACCACTATCAGGTGAAATTATATTAGAAGTAGAATCAGAGGTAAAAAAATAAATTGAAAAAAGCAGAAGCAATAGTAATTAATTGTATATTTTTTTTACATTTAAAATAGAAAAAAGCCCATTCTGTAATTAAATGGCGTGAATTGGAATCACACAAGGAAAGAGCTGAAAGTGATTTAGAAGTAATACGTAAAAAAGAAGAAGAACATTTAGAAAAATATCGTGCTGAACGTGATGCACGACGAATGGCTGGTCGTTTTAAATGGCGCCATGGTCCACGACCAAAAACTTATTTACCTGATGATGATACACCACGGGTAAATATAATTATAAAAGGTGATGTTCATGGTTCTGTTGAAGCACTTTTAGATGTCCTAGAAACTTATAATAGTAATGAACGTTGTCGGTTAGATGTTGTTCATTATGGTGTTGGTGATGTTAATGATGGTGATTTAGATTTGGCAAAATTATTTAATGCAATTATTTATGCATTTTCGGTAAATCCACCATCAAAACCACAAAAAAATGTTATTATTCGTGAATATAATATTATTTATCGTTTAATTGATGATCTGAAAGAGGAGATAAGTAAAAAATTAGCACCTATCGAAGTTGAAGAAATACTTGGTGAAGCAAATGTTTTACAAATGTTCTCAATAACAGATGGTCGAAAAGAAATACCAGTAGCTGGTTGTCGTTGTATAAAAGGAATACTTAAGAAAAATTCTAAATTTCGTTTAATGAGAAATGGTGAAATTTTATATGATGGTAAAGAGAAAAATTTAATTTAATTACGACAAAATAAATAAGATATTATTATTTTTTTATGCAGGTCAAGTAGAATCAATGCGTCATTTAAAAAATGAAATGGATACTATTAAAAAAGATGTTGAATGTGGATTAAGATTTAAGGATTTAAAAATTATACCAGAAAATGGTGATACAATTATTTGCTATACAACACATATGGAATCACAGAAAACAGATTGGGATCCCGGTTTCTAGAATATTAAAGAAATTTAATATATATATAATAAATAATATAAAGCTCTTTAATCAGTTTTATAATAGTAAATTTTATTGTATATACGTGTTTTTTTTTTTATATTTATAGTCAAAGGAAATATAAATGAGATAAAAAAAATTGTTGATAATAATAATTTATAGAAAAGTTCGAATGAAAATTCCATGAAATACAAGATTTGTTAATAAAAGAAATTTATAAAATCTATGAAATATTTTTGTATATATATGGAAATTATTATTAAATATGATGAAATTATGACTTAGCATAAATAAGTTTTTATCGAAAATTTAAATTAAAATATTTTAATCCATTTTGTAATTATTATATATTACTAATGATTAAATACCATTGCAGTGAGCATTAATTATTCCTAGTAAGTGTTTTATCAGAAAAGGAAAAAAAAAATAGTTTTAAGATTATAAATTAAGTTTTTAATCAAGTTTTTTAAAGCTTTAAACTATTTGAATATTATTTCAAATAAAAGGAGAAATATTACATTTCCGCCCCCACATTTTTATAAATACAAATTATTATTTTTTTTAAATGCAATATATCAACGCCTTATAACGTTTATTTAGATAAATAATTTTTTTTTTATATATAAAATCACAAATTTTTGTAGTCAGAAAGTCTACTTAAAATTTATTTAAATTTGAAAAAAAAAAGTTTAGACCAAAAATTTTTGAGACTTTTTATAAAAAAATATTATTAAAAAAATAAATAAATTTCAGAAACAATAGGAAAAAACAACAACCATATATTAGGACCACCCATTCTATTTTCAACCTATTAAAATAATCCTTGTCCAACATTTTTCTTTCAAATTCAATATTTTAACATTCGACAATAAATTTATTTATAACATAATCAGGAATATATTTATATTTGCCTCCTTCTGTGTAGATTTCAAAAATTTTCTCCACATGAACAAATTTTGTTAAAATATAAAAATATAAGTATAAATATATATATAAGAAAAAATGGGAATCCGTATTGAATGTTTCAATTTAATTTTCCAAAGTGATTTTCTATCTTTTATATATGTATATATAAAATTTCTAAATATTTTCGTTATTTTTTTTTTTTTTTTTGTTATTATTCCTTTTCTAGTAACAAGTTTTCTTCAATGAAATATTGTTTTAATAGAACAAGAAAGAAAGAAAGGAAGGCAAAAAAAAAAAAAATAAGGATGAGAAACAACAAAAATAGAAATAATGACCATAAAAAGGATATACTAATCTATATGGATTGTTATTACAATAATATCGTAATAATTTTGAAAAAGTTTTTCTTTATATTTTTCATATTGAATAGAGAAGAAAATCTCATTGAATAAAATTCTTATAAGAATATACAAAAAAAAAAAAAAAAAAAGGAACAAAACAATTTTCTTTTGAAATTTTTATTATTGAAATTACATTTTTTTTCTCTTTTTTTTTGGAAAAGTTAATATTATTTTCAAGTTAATAATTTCCCTTTTTTCATCTCTGTGTTATTTTCTGTTTTTTGTTGTTGTTGTTAGATAAGTTAAAATTTTAATAATTTGATTAAAAAAAAAACTATGAGAAAAATTATTAGAAAATTTTTAATTAGTTATTATTTGAAAAGTTTTTTTTTTTTGATTTTGTAAGTTTAAGTTCATGGAGGAAAAAAGATAATTAAACTATATAATTTTAATTGAAAAGTTTTCATAATAAGAGGATAATACGATGAGTTAGTTAAGTAAAGTAGATAATAAGGATATAATTTTATACAATATAATTAATATGTTTATTTTTTGTGTTAAAAAAATAGCATATTATACAAAGATGTGTTCCTTGATTGCAAATATAAAGTGATTTCTGCTTTCAGAAATCATTTTACTAGATTTTTAAAAAGGACACACCAGCTCCAGTAAGAAGAATTTAATTTAAAAAAAAAACTTGTGGTTCAGATTATTTATTATCAGAAAGCAAATTATTAAAAGTTCTTTTTCTGATTAATAATAGAAGACTTGGACGTATTTTATTTATTACCCATTGAAGTGGCTATAGTCTTATATAGTGAATGATTATATTAAATTTTTCATTGTATATTGTAGAATAAAATGAATGTATTGTAAAGTCAGAGTTTCATATACTTTTAAATCTGATCAATTTTGTTATATAATTTTTTTTTTAAATATTTAATTGAGTATCCAACTAATAAAAAATTAAATTAATAATATGATTCCATTAAGATTTTGTTATTTAAATTAAAATCGTATTGTATATAGTAATAATAATTTCCAGTAGGATAATTTAATGCTCAAAAGGTGGAATAATCTTCAATGAAAATAATATTCCTTTAATTATTATTAAAATTCGGTTAAAAATCTTCCTCTCAAAGCTGCACATTTAAAATTTATATAAAAAATATCAATATTTTTTTTTTTTTAATATTTTTCCTTTTTTTAAAGGACAAAGCAGATCCTGTAATTAGAATTTCTATGTTTAATTAAATTTATATTATATCATATACAACTAATTCAAATTTTTGTTATTTTTTTTCACAGAAAAATGCCATTTCCGAACAATGTCTTAAAAGTTTATCCTTGAAAAATTATGGTCAAGTATTAAATATTTATTTAAATTTAAAATATAAATAAAAGAAACTACACACAAAACCAAATAAAGTTTTCTAGCTAATTTTATAACCAAAAAAAAAATAAAATATTATTATGTATTATAAATAAAATTAAACTTTATATAATATAAAAACGGATGTGAATCTTATCTTCCTCTTTTTTTTTTTTCTTCTTGGATATTTTTTTCTATTATCGTGTCCTAGTTTTTCGTGGCTAAATTCTAAAATGTGTGTATATAATTGATAAAGAAAAGAAAAATATTTTACTCGTTAAATATTTTTTGAACACCAACTAAAAAAAAAGCTTCCAAAACATTAAAATAAGCTTTGGTTATAAATATTTTTCATTTCCGTGACCAAATTTAGATTTAAACAAGAAAAAAAAAATGTTTTACAATATTATTTTTAAATTATAGTTACTAACCGCTTTTCACATTTTACAATATAGAAGAGTATATGTATACCATATTGTTTCTATGTTATTTTTGATTTCCTTAAATCATATCCGAATTTTTCATGAATGATCTACTAACCAAAAAAAAAAAGTGCAAATAAAATATGTTTTATACATAAAAAAAAAACTATAAAAAAATCTTGATTATTGTTATTATACAATATCCGAACATATTTTTTCTTTTTGTACTGGGTAAAATAATCGTGTGGGTGGTTGGTATTTGGTATGTAATGTAATATATATAGGGTCGTATAAAGGGGATGGAAGATTGTAGGCGGCAAATGTTATATTAAAAATTTTAGATTTTGGTTGGTGTAATTCCATTTGGAGAAATTATTTAATTTTTTTTTTTTTTTTCAAATTTTTCATAAAATTTCTGTGTTTTTTTATGGTGTATTTTATTTTGTAGTGAAAAACAAAAATGAACAATAATATTTCCAACATTTTTTATCATTTTGTTGAGTTCCGTTTTAGAAATATTATATTGATAGAAGAGAAGTGATTTTTATGTGGTTAATTTAATTTTTTTTTTTGGTTTGGAAATATAAAAATTTTTTCATTCATAAAAAATATTAATTAATAAAATATACAAAAATTATCTTGCAGTTTTAACAAAATAAAATTTATATAATACAAATTTTCAAAATTCCCTGATAAAATTAATTACTGGACTTGTCATTAAAAGTACATCATTAGTTGAGTAATTTTGAAATATTTTGAGTCATTTATTTGATTAAAATTATATATTATAAATAAATGGTATTTTCCATAATAATAGATTTATAGTGGTTGAGTAATCAACATCTATCATCATGACCAAATCATATTGTAAATATAAATTATGCAGCAGGATTTACGAGTATAAACTTACAAGAAAATTATAATCTGTCTATTAGTTCATGAAATAAATAATATTGCAATAAGTAATACAATATTTACAATAGAAAATTATATCACTCTTTCCTTAAATAGTAATTCTAGTAATTTACTATCCTGAAATTTCCATTTATAGAAAATTCATTCATTTTTACAAAATAGTCACACGGAATACGGAAACATTCTAACATTAGAAAAATTTTCTTTTCCATTTTCTTATTTATCGTAAATTTTCGCTCTTATTTTATAATAATTCAATTAACTTGATCATAAAATAAAGTAAAAGTAAAAAATAAAGAACAACCGGTCTTAAAAGTGAAGTTATCTCCCCAAAATAAAAATATCTCTTAACATATTATCTCTTGGTACTTGATATGATGAACTCATAATTCTCTGTTTTCAATTTATGAAATGTTTTCAATTTATCTTTACTGTTAAACTCACCTTTTATGATTTTTATACCTATATGTGGAACGATATATACATATATCGTTAATGTTTAATGCTAATTGTATTTATTTGGTAAATATTTTATATTTTTGACCATGAAAAATTAATTTATCCAAACAAAATATCAATCATTTTATTTTTATAGTCTATTTATAAATTTAATCATTTTTTCAGAAGAAACAAAATTTGTTTGATGAAATTTAATATGAATTTAAATCATAAGTTTGAGTTAATGAGGCGCTTATCCCTAATTAAAAGTATGTTTCATATTGACTGACAAATTGTCAAATTTTTTGAGTTTTTTTTTTCGTTATAATCTCAAACAAAGAAAAATCAGATTTGATAGTTGAGGTTTTTTTTTTTTTTGGTAAAAGGATTGGATCCTTATAAATTAAAATTATGGTAGACTGTAAATTTGTTACGCATCATTAAAAGAATTGAATCAGTCAAAGTAAATGATAAAAATCTCCTTCGCATTTTTAGATATTAGTACAAATTAGAGTTTCCTGACTGGGATACGTGACTGAAATAAAATATATTTGTAAGAACTTAAATAATCATATTAGAAAATCAAATTAATAGAAGTAAATATAGTTGATTTATTTTGAATGATTTGAGTTTTGAGTATATTATTAAATAAATACGATGAAATTGTTACTTAGCATTTTATGTATATATATTTAAATATTGTTAATTAATTTTTTTATGTAATCTAATTTTTGATTCAAAATATCAAAATAAGCTCCTACCATGATATATTAATTAAATTTTTTAATTAACATAGTATTTTAATCGGTGCTGTATAAAAATCAAAACAATCCTAAATATTACCAACACATGTTTCTCTAAAATCCGGGGAATTTTCAATATACAAATTTTCAAAACTAGAAATACAATATAAAAATAATATTTCATTTTTTTTTTATATCTCTTTAACAAATAAACCGACTTGTTTAAGCCCTTTTTCTCAAAGATCTTTGCGCCGCTTAACTTTTTTTTAAAAAACATTAACTCTATGCTAAAACATATTTTACTCCGTCATCTTCTTTGTACTTTATATAAGGTTAGTTGATTTTTTTTTCTTGAACTTCTGTAGAGTGTGGTGCATCATTAATGATATATATTTCTGTTAAAGGGCAATATTATTGATGTGCGGTTGAAAAATCTTATTAAATATTTTTCGTAATATTTGTTTTAAAAACCAACAACGATATTATTTTTATGTCTTCTCGCGCCAACCATAACATGATAGATACTCCTCTTTATCTTCATATTTTGTACATCTTCTCTTCTATACATATAAAAATAATATGTTTAATGGCATATAAGAAGAAATTGAAAATATGCAACACGCAAATGATCATTAAAAAAATATATTCTTCATTTATTCATTATATTTTTTTTTATAGCTGAAACATTCTAAGAATCTCTGAAAGTAAATTATATATGTATATGACTAAAAGAACTCCTTTTACTTACACATTAATAAAACAAAATTTTAATCAAAACAAAATTTGTAATCAACATTAAATATACGATCATCATATTATAAATATCGTATTTTGATCGCGTCATATCGTAATCGCCAGGAAATACAAAATACAAAAAAAATATCACATATAGTGTAAACTGGTCTCTAAAAGCAGAACAGCAAATATATTTTTGTTATTATTTCTTTTGCTTTTTGAATGAGATTTTTTTTTTTATTTTTTTAAATGTTCAACATTATTATAACATCCAGAAAGATTTTTATTTGATCTGAATCAGTCTTCCAGTAGACTTTTAATGGAATAGTTGGAATAATTCTTATTTGGATCGTGGTTCTGTTTTTTTTTTTTAATGATTTTGTAATTTGCTATAAAAAAAAATCTTTTACAGATTTTTGTTTATTTTAATATAAGAATAAAATTAAGTTTTTGCTAAGAAGTGTGCTAATTTTTGATAATTATTTACATTAACCATAAAAATTGTTTTTTTTTTTTTTTTGTATGTTTATACGATAAACATTTTTTTTGAAAAAAGTTTTGGTTCTTTGAAAAGATAACAAACTTTGAAATTAATTTGGAAATTATAAAAAAAAAGAAAAATCTCTGCAATTTTTTTTTGAAATTTTCAAACGATAAATTTTTGACGATCAATTTTATTCAATGATCAGTTGACCGTTGAAAGGCTACGAAGTAGGGTGGATATTCGGCTTTCATACCACCATTTTTATTTAATAAATTTTTTCAATTTATTTAAATTAAAGTGATTGTATTTTTTTTTTTTTTTTTGTATTTTATAAATTTTTATATGTTAATTTTTTAAACATTTTGAAATTCCCTACATTAATTTAAAAAATATAAGAAATTTTTTGAAAGTGTTTATATTTAAATTTTTTTCTTATGAAATGTAAATTTTTTGAATACAAAAATTTTAGTGAAAATAATAATTTTAGTTTTGATTTAATTAATAACTTAAAAATTCAACAACAAAAAAAAAATAAAATAAATAATTTATATTTTAAAATAAAAAGTCATTTCATCAAAAAGGATTAAAAGTGTTCATTTTTTTTTCCTGATATTTAAATATACTTTATTTTTCAAAAAATGGATCTATCGAGGCGGTTACAGTGAGTTTTTTTTTTTTAAATATATTTTTTTAATTGATTTTTATTTTATATTTTGTATATAAAAAAAAATGTTACAAATAAGGATACAAGATTTAAATTTCTAGGATGATGGGGTCAAATGGTTTTTATTTTATTTGTTTACTTTTGTAAAGGGAATTTTAGTATATTGTAAATTTATGCGTTAGCTAAAAGGATTTTCGGTTAAAAGCATAATATTCATTTAGGCATATTTAAATAATGTCCTTTATCCTCACTCTATAAAAATATTTCTATTATATTTATGTAAATGTTGAAAATGGAAGTTTTTAATTAAATTTTTTCAATTTAAATAGTTTTTTTTTTATAAAAAAAAAAAAGTTTTTTACATTTGAAATTTAAAGGTTTTTTTTATTATAAATTTAAAATTTTTACTCTTTAGTTTTTTTTTTTCAGGATAAATTAAACAAAACTAAATATGAATGAATAAAAACTTTATATTTTTTAGGGATTAATTATTTAATTTTGAAATTGGGAAAAATTTGTTAACATTTTTAATAAAATTTCTCTTTTCTTGGTAAAAATATATTAAGAATCGATTGAAACTATAAAAAAAGAATCGATTTTTGAGAATTTTTGAAAATATTATATCGATTTTTTCGTGTTATGTGATATTATTTATACTATGTATATTGATCACATCTAAAATTATAGTAATTGTGTTAGCAACCAATTAAATTAAATTTAAATTATTAATTCAGAGTTTTGTTGTTTAGAAACTCTTTGTGAAAATTGTCACAATTACTTCGAATTTGGCTTTTAAGATTTATCAAAAATATTGATAATTATTTAATATAAAATTGAATTTCTAAATTTCGTCAAATTCTTATGAATAAAAATTGTAGATTTTCACATAATGGAAACATGCTGCTGTTTTATTTGATTGCATGATTAAAATAATAAAAAGGATATTTTACAGTATGTATTGCATTGCTGGGTATATTATTGAAAAAAAGCGGAATTATTTTGATGAGAATTCTTGATTGGCTAACTTCTTCTCAACATTTTTTTCTGCATTTATTTGGAATATTTAATTTTATTGAATGTCCAATGCAAATATTTTGTTTAGCTTTAATCTGCATGCGTTATTTGCAGAACTGTGAGGACTGTCAAATTTTTTTTTCTTTTTGATATTTAAAATTTGAATTTAAGATATTTTGTTAGTTTTTTATTTCAGTTTTAGAGATACATCGTTAAATTCTTCTAAATTTCATTTTTTGTCCAGATTTTTCATTTTTTCCATAGCTTATCACTTTTAATTGAGAGTTTAAAATGCTAAATGATATAAATATAATATATGAACACAACACAAATAAACACAAATTTTAAGAGGATTAAGTAAAAAGGAATGTAATTTTTTAGTAAAAAAAAATACATCATAAAATTGAAACTTTAATCTGCATAGAAAGAATATTTTGTATATGTATAATTAATTTTTAGTAGAAAAACTTTATTTCACTTATTAAAAATTTCAAAGCGAAAAATGACGAAAAAATTTAATTTAAAAAAAAAAAAGCAATTTTAATTTCCGGAAAAATCTCTAATAAAAATGTCTTTATATACAATAAATAATATTATAAATTCCGAAATTTCTCTATTATTAATATATAATATTTAAAAAATGTTAATCATCTATTTTTGTAAAACGATTTTGTGCTTCATTCCTTCATTGTCGACATTTATTTAAAGGATGAAATTGATACATTTTTCATTATATTCATTCTACATAATATGTTTTTTGCTTATATAGTAAAATCGTCTATGTCTGACTAGCAAATTAAAATTTAAAATTCTTTTTAATTAATCATCAACAACTATATATATTAAAAATTTCCTCATTGGATGTAATTTAATATCAATTAGAAAAAATTGATTTTAACTATCAACATCCTATAATATATAAGTTGTCAGATTTTCAAATGTTAATGACAATGAAAAGTTTTAATCCAAAAACATTTTGTTGGATTAAATTAAATTACAGAGAAAATTTATGAAATAATTTGTATTATTATTTTCCGGAATTTCCTGTTAAATATTTATGGCAAATCATAAATTTTCCAATATTTTTTCTCTTCTTGGGAAATTTGAATTTTTATTTTTTGATGATGATGATGGTTTAAAAATTGTTTACCTGAATGATATTTTTTTTTTTGTGTTACTATGTTAAAAAACTAATTCGAATTTTTTCGAAATTTTGTATTTGTTTGTTTTGGATCTTGTGCTTTTTTTCGTTATAATGGAATTTTGCCAATAATTTTTCCAGGAACCATATAACCAAATTGAAATAATGAAAAAAAAAATTCTATTAAAAAGTTTGGAATAGAGAAAAATATTATATTTTTGTGTGTTTTGTTATGATTTCATTTTTTTTTTAATTGTTTTGTTGATATTTAACACAACATTAATTAAGAACAACATTTTATTGTACAATGATAAATTAATCAATTAGAGATTTTTCATAGTTCATAAATATTTTCGTGAAAATGGAAAAATTGTTTCATAAATAATTTCGGGAAAATGTGTAAAATGTTAATTTTGATAAAGTTTTAGTGGTATAGAAGATATTCATCAAAAATATTCTTCTATCTCTTTAATTTGCATCAGTTATTTCTAACCATTTTGTACCTAAAATGTGTCACTTCATTATAAATATCTTAACACGTTGGCGGACACTTACTGCATTTACAGTGGACCAATCATGTGATCTTTTGTTTCAGCTTTAGCTGAAGCACGTGATGTTTTTTTGTGTCCGCCAATGTGTTAACAAACCCCTTAAGTCTCTTCACTATAAATTTTAATCCATGTTTATAATTTTGAATATTTTTCCTTAATTTTTAGTTTTCGTTATTGTATATAATTAAATAATTTCCTACTGAATTAAAATCATAAATTTAATTTTAAAATTTATATCTTTTAGATTTAATTAATAATACAATTTGTTAAACGCACACTTTACTCAAGCTGAAAAAAATAATTTACTTTATTTATCTTTTTCTCTGTTTATAATTAAAAACAAATTTTTATTAGATATTTTCGTGATATGGGGTGCTCCTAGAGGGGTTCAAATTAAATAGAATTTTGGTTTAAAATTAGATATCTATTTTAAATTTCTATTTTTGGTTAATTTCAATTTATAAATTTTTAAATTTTTGGGCATTTTAAAAGTTATTTTTAGAATATTATTAATATTTCTAGATTTAGAAATATTTATATAGATTTATTTTCAATTTTTTTTTGGAGGGTTAACAATAACTGAATTAGCCACACGAGAAAATTAATGTTTTTTCTTTGTAAATGTTGAAAATGTTTAACGAATCCAAAAGAAATATTTAATGCGCTGTTTTATTCGAATGAATATTAATTTTAGCAAAATCATTAAATAAAATTGATATCAATTCAATATCAGGAATAAATTTAATTTAAAAAAATATCACGAAAACTTGAAGAGAAAAATTCTTTTAAACAATCCATTAATATTTTAAATTTTAAGTAAAAGTGTTTTGTTTTTTTTTAAATTAATTATTTATAGCATGTAATTCGTCAAATTATGTTATTTTTGAAAATTCTTCTCTTCTTTGTTTTTTTGAAAATTGACAAATTAAAATTGCAAATGTTTAAAATTTGACAAGAAAATGGTAGCGCATGCCAAATAATTACAATGCATTTATCCTAAATTATTATTATAGGTATAATTTATTTTAACATAATTCTTATTTTCAGTCTACTTAAATATGTTAAAGATTCCCAAACCGTACACACATTAAAATTCAAGGCATGGCCCTTTTTAACGACTTTGGACAAAAAAAAAATACCTTACAATCAAAACAGCACATAATTTTTTTTTCGAGATTTTTTTTTTGTCTGTTATACCTTTTTTTGTTTAACAATGAAATGATGGTCCGAAATACTTCTTGACCATGTGTTGCATATACCTAACATGCATACATATATAAGAGTATATATTATTTGAGTTTTTCTTGTATCATCATAACAGACAGACACACATCATTCCAAAATTTTAAAATATACTTAAATTATATCAACATTTTATTTTTTGTACCTATTTTTCTTGGAAAATATTAAATTTGTAAGAAAAAGAAATGTGTATAGGATTTTTTTTTTAATATTAAATTGTGGAAAAAGAGGATTTATAAGATTACATGTGTACTGTATATGTTGACTGTTACGGCTAAGCTAAGCTAAAAAACTAAACTAAGGTATATACAACAATGAATATTTTAATAAGGTTTCTTCGTTTTAGCACATAAAAATCAAACATTAAAAACATTTAAATTCTTTGTTTCTAAATAAACTCATTTATAATCGCCCGCGTAAAACCGTTTATTCCTGATGGTAAATAAGAGTTTCAAGATAATCTGAAAAAAATATGTTTGACATTATAAAGTAAAAGTTCGTTTGTTAAATTTGTATATCATTTCATCAGAATTTACTCTTTATTTATATTTAGAAGTTGGTTAAAATTCAAATATTTCCGGTTATATGTGTAATACAAAAATGAATAACCAAAAAATTGTTTTTCCCAATAATGTAAAATATTAATTTTATTTGTAAGAATTCGATATTATGATTTCAATGACTTAAAAATTTCACTCAATATTTCTGTATAACTACGGCAACCGTTGTTGTCAGTGATAAGCGTATACCATCCAAATCAGTTTCATAATAATATATATGTATTTATGTTAAAGATATCCAATTCCAATGTCCAATAGGTATAGGTATATAGAGATTCCGTTCTGAGAGGCGATGAAACAAAAAGAAATTCACAATTTTCTCAAGACCTTTTTTGTTAGAAGATACAACAAAAACAAAACAATCACGAAAAAATAATATATATTTAACTATGTATATAATACCTATCAAAAAGTTGAGATTATAAAAAACAGTAGACACAAAAAACAGTTAGAAAATAAAGGACATTATATTTATTTGTTCATTAAAAATTGAAACAGGTAGATTAAAAGGGATCAATTTACATTAAACCATGGTATACAGACAGAGTGTATACAAAATTTTGTAGAAATATTAAATGGACTGCTTGTGCACACTAGTAAGTGTAGTTAATGGGCACCGTATGTAAATTTGAGAAATTTTTCCACAAAATAAATATATAACGAACATAGTGATATAATTAGAAATATAATGATTTATTGTATTTTCAAAGTAGGTACATATTTCTAATTTAACTAAAAAGAACAATTTTGTATAAAATTCGAGTATGTTTAATTAACTAATTGAAAGTAATAGTAGTAATAGATGAATCTCGCTGTATACCGTAACACCCTGTATTATATTTTTCAGCTTTGGATTTTGGGTTTTCGGGATCATTAATCCAACAACAACAAAAACAGTCAATTATTTTGTTTACTAAAACTTTTAAGGGTGTCAAAAATTTAAATATTAATTAAATATTAATGTCGGAATAATAATTGGAATTTAATTTATGTTATTCATGACCTTTCTCACCCAATAATAAAATATATTTTAGGACATTCCTCATTTGGATTTGTTAATCTCACCAGTCCGTCCACACAACCGCAAAACTGGTTTCTAACAATAAAATTTATATTATGTTTTGATCTTAATAGTGTTGTATTTGTATAATCATTAAAAGTTACAATTCAAATAGACCGCTTAATTATCTGTAGAAATTATTTGTATAATATAGAATTTTATATCTAAATTTCCGAAATAAAAAAATAACTTAATAAATGGTAACGAATCAAAGTGCAGACTTTTCTCTAATATGTAGAGAATATAATTCCTGTAATTTGATTAAAATTTAAATTTATTCGAAATATATATATATTTTTCTTCTTTTTGTGGATTAAAGAAAAGCCAATTAAGAAATGCATTCTTCGAAAATATAGCCCTAGAATTTTAAGTAAAAATATGAAAGAAAATTTTCTAAAAAAAAATGAATATTTGCTATATCATAATTCAAGTTTACTTTCTAAATTTTTTGCAATTGGCAGAATTGACTATACATTTCAAATTATAATTTATTGACCATAATTCCAATTTGATCAAATTCAAAAACCCAGATATAAAAAATTACGAATTTTCATTTAATTGCTACGAATTTACCATAAAATTTTAGTATAAATTTGACATAAAATTTTTGTTTTACGCATATTTTTCTAATGATACCAAAATAGCAACAAATACTGCGAATGGGTTAAAAAATATTATAAAATTCTTGGATTAAATTCTTTTGTACTTTTCCAAAAAAAAAAGAAAGAAAAATCTTATTTAGTTTGAAAAAAAAAAAAAATTTCAATGTTAATAGTGCACTGACACTTTAGAGACTAACGACCTTCATTTTATTATGCTTAAAAAAATCAAAGGATCAAAGTAGTTAAAGCCGATCTAACCGATTGGACCTTATAATCAAAAATGAACAAAAATAAATTTAAAGGGAGTTTGTTTAGAAAAAAAAAATTCACATTCTAACCGAAAATGTTTTTGCAAGCTTTTATAAAATTTGTCTTTAAGATCTATCAAAGAATATTTTTGTTTTATTCAATCTGTTTTTGTTTTATGTATATATCGTACGATGCTCTGAAACAGTTTGTCAATTTTATTGGGAATATGCTTTAAAAGCATCGGATGTTCGTAGAATAACTAATAAGATATTTTTTTTATGTATAACTTCCTTTCAACTCCTTTAATTATTGGTTATAGAGTTGAAAATCATGCCATATTTTTACAATTTCTGATTTTTTTATAGGATATAAAATTCTTTATATTGAATATTTTAAATTTTTTTTTGTTTTAAATATAATATGGCTACAAAAAATAATATCGAAATGTTATATCAAAAATTACAATTATTTTTGCAAGAATTTATTATTATATAATATATAAAATAACCAAAACTTAATAATAAAAGTATATAAATATATTATTAAGTATGATTCGATATTATTATGTTAAAAAATATCCAATTTTGAACAAACATAAAAATTTTCTATTTCTTCTAATTTTCAATAATAATGTTTTTTTATATTTTTTTTATGCTCATATTATATAAGATATACATAATTAAATATCTTTTGTGGAATTTTACAAAAGATACATACATATATATATATATATGTACAATATATGTATGTATACATACTCGTAAATACGAAATGTGAAGTATCCAATATAGAATATACAATGAGGAGATTTTGGTATAATTTTATCATAATAATTAAGAATTAAATTTTTTATCATCAAATTGATATTAAGATTGAATATATTCATTATTTTCATTAATAGAATATGTTGTTATCATATTCATTCTCTATAGATGTCTAAATGAATGAATGAATTATACAGGGTGTTTAACACGCTATGAAACACTTTTTGTAGGAAATCCAATACACTCAATTCATTCTCGTATTTTATGCAATTGCAATCTAATTATGTATTTAATTGATTACCAAACTTGATTGGATATATGTGCTATATATATTTATATATATGTAATTAAACATATTAAGATAACGTTAATTTCATTAACTAATATTTTATTGATTATACTTAAAGAAAATTCAGCAATTTTTTTCAAGCAAACGGTGTCCATTAATGGCTATAGGTTGAATTTTAGTATAAATAGAATTGAAACCACTTAAGTTTCCGTATAGTTAAAAGTGTAAACAATTTCTTTTAGGATTGTAATAGCAATAAAAAGGTAATTATTTGTGAAATTTTCATCTTTAAAACATTATTTTATGAAATTTTCATTATATTTGCTATTAAAATTTCAAATCAATATTTTCTATAATATAAGTACATAATATATATATTTTTTAGTATACTTACATTGTAAATTATTCAGTTATGAATATTCGATAAATTTTTAATTTCTGTTATCATAAAACATCCTGTAAAGAAAAAATAAAATCTTCTGAAAACTATAAACAGTTTTATTGAATTTCAATAAATTTAATAAAATTATATACATATAGGGAAATCGATAAGTAATCATTTCCGATAATAACAATTTTTGAAAATAATAATAATAATGATGATAATATTAATATATTATTAATCAATGAATTGAATTTGTCAATACAATATATTTATACTTTGTATAGTAAGTAAATCCTGTTTTGATATATCGATAAGAAAATAAAACAACTATAATTTAAGAGGATTAAAAATTTATTTATATGTTTTTCTATATATTTTTTACTTAAATTTCTTTCACAAATCCGATAGTATAACATAATTTTCACTTTCAAAAAAAAATATATAATAATTTCATATTCTTTATTTATCTTACTTTTTTCATAACCAGATAGACAAAAATAATCCTTAAAAAGTATCTCACGAGACATTATTAATAACAAAGATTAAATAATGTGAAAGGCAATCATGATGGTATTAAAAGTAAAAAATTTCCTTTTTTTTTTCTCATCTTTTTTTCTTCAAATAAAATATTAAAAGGATAAATAAAGTTAAATATTTGAAGGATTTCTATAATAAAAAAAAATCCTAAATTTACAACGTTTTTCATTATGGAAGTTTTAGACAGTATATCGTGTCTAAGTATATTATTTTTATTTTGGGTAAAAGAATTTAATTTCAATATAAAAATAAATAAATAAATATTAAAGTCAAATTAATGCACGCAACATTTTGTGTGGTCATTTTTTTGTAGCTGTGTGTGTGTGTTAATTTTGAAGAATTTTATTTTAATTTTTGTTGTTGTTCCACTCCCTACACAAATCATCAAACCAAGTGGCCTAGACAGAAAAATTGTTCTAATAAAAATTTAGTTGAAATTTTTTATTACTATTTTATAAAGTGGTAATAATTTTCCAAATGAAAGTGATTTCTAACGATTTTGATGAAGTACATTATATGGTTTATATATGTGGGCGGTCATTGAAATTGTATATAGTTTGTCATTATAATATTTTGATGATCTAAAAGAGTTTATTGAACTAGAATTTTCAGTTAAAAATTAACTTTAATTCATTAAATAATCTTTAAAAGTCAAATTTATCTAACGAAAACAGTTTGATTGAAATTTAATGTGTACTAATAATTGAACTGCATTTAATTATATGATTTAGATAAGCTTCTTATAAATATTTTATTTATGTAGAACTATTCAAATTTTACCTAATAAAATATGGTATTACTCGTATAAATAAATTTTAATCTTACTGAAATACAAATTTAATGAAAAACTTTCTTAATTTATTTAGTTAAAAGTCATTTCAAAATTAAGTTTTTATTTGTGAGTTTAAGATTTAATTTACTTTTTATTTTTAAACTTAATGAAATTTATTTTCAACTAAATTTAAATATATAATTATTTTAATAGAGAAAATTTATTAATCGTTTTTGGAAAATTATTTGTGATGTTATACATTATATATCCCTGAAATGTTTAATTTAAATATTGAATCATTATATATCTGGAATTATAAAATAATTAAATATATAGTTTATTACTAGATTATTTTTCGTACTACAATTTCATAGATATTCGATTTTAAAAATTAATTTATTTACCGGGTAAAATATATTTCAAAAAAAATTTAATCATTGGACGATTTTTAATTTATCGTCCTATTAAGGAGAGGTAAAAATTGAATATTGAATTTTTATTTTATATTATTCCATAACTAAATGATGAGAAACACAAAAAAAATATTAAAGTAATATCCCAGGGAAACAAATTTTCAATCAACCTCAACCTCAATGATGTAACTCATGATGATTTACCACCCGGCGATTATATACAATGTTTCATAAACTAGAACAAATTTAATACAAATAGTTGAAAAATATATATTTTAATTATTTTTTACCGAAAATGTGTACAAATTTATCGCGTTGTTGCTGGAATTTTTCAGGAAACATTTTGCAAATAAAATATTTTGTGTGTTTACACTGTGAAAATTAAATAACTAAATTTAAAAATTAAAAGAAATAATCAAAAATAAAAAATTGTAAGAGAAATATAAAAATATACGGAATTGTTTGTAGGATAATTGAAATAAAACTGTTTTTGTTTAAACCTACTTTCAAATTGTTTTATTATTCAATCATTAAAAATTAAGAATATTCAAATTTAAAAGGATTTTTTTTTTCGCAATAATTTATTGTAAAAACATACCTGGTTTTATTATTTAGAATTTGGTATTCTTTTTTTTTTTTTTAAATATTTAAAATTGCTTTTTTCATTTAATATATTAATGAGTAGAACAGCAGATATTATAGAAAGATGGTTCCGTTTAATAGAAAATAGACTAATGTATAGTCTTAAGCAATATTTGTTTTTTACTTTTTAATAGAATTTGCACACCTGTGTATGCTTTTAGTTATTGACTTTAACTGAGAATTTTTTGTTTGGTAAATAGTAAAATTATAACCAAATCGTTAATTTTAAAATTTCCAAAAAAAAAAAACAAGTAGATAATAAATTTCTAAGAAAGATAATAAATGTTCAAAGACGATAAATTTGACATACTATCAAAAACATGTTAAATTTTGACAAACAAAAGTGAATTCATTATTTGGAAGTATAATTTTGAGGCATTATTGTCATCTACTAACGTATATAAGTATGTATATAATTTGCGTTATTCAAATCAGTTATTAGCAATAACAATCATAAAAATATTTAATTCCATTTTACAGTGAAATTTTTTTTAGTATACATAAAACATATTCTCAAAACCATAATTATGAACAAACATGAATATAATTAAAATTGTCACATAATCATAAAGTTTATTCATTATAATTTTTGCCAAAATAAAAATATATATACTCGTAGAATTTTAATGCAAATTCACACTTTTTTTTTCGCAAAAGAAAAAACTAATTTAAAAATTTTACGAAATAGAAATAGAAAAAAAAATCTTACGTATTTATTCCATATATTTTGTTTATATTTAATAATTAATTCAAAAATTGCTAAAAACAAACTAGCCAGCAGCAAAAGAAATAAACATTATTATTTATTTTCTATATTTTTTTTTGCGGAATAAACACAAATTTAATTTAGTTATAGACCAAAAATAGATGCTTTAAATGGCATCGACAAAATAATAATTTCAAAAGTAAACAAAGATTAATATATATTTGCTAATATAGTACATAATAGTCCAATTTAGCTGCTGTTAGAATACTGAATTTACATCCACAAATTTCTATTACATTATACGGTATATAAATAAAATATTTTTCAACTTTATTGCTTATGGTTTGTTTGATTTGAAGGTAAAATTTATATTAAAGCATTTTACATAAACTCGTAATTGAAAGAAAATATTTGATTATAAAATATTTAATTTCAAATTATGTTACAAGAGGAAGAATAATGTATTAATGATAACAAAATATAAAATTCTATTTTATATAATTTAATCATTTCTATTTCATTAGTATTAGAAGTTTTTAAAAATTGATGGCGTAAATTTATTATAAAAATTATTATCCAAAAAATATTTAACAGAATGTTCCAATTAAATTAAAATCAATTTAGAAACTAATAATAATAGTTTTGTTGCTAAATTCCTAAAATGAATATTGCTATAACATGCATCAGTCTAATTTTTCTAAAAAAATTTAAAAAATAATTAAATTTGCTTGTATGTACATATTATGAAAAAGGATAAAGTAAATTAAAATATTTTTAAATTTAAATTCAATTTAGAAAATTTCGAAAATACAAAAATGCATAAGTCTGTTATGCAAATTGCAAATTATTTTAAAACATATAATTTAATCTACCTAACTAAATGTCAATATCCTTTAACAGCAGAACAAAATATTTAAATAAATTTTTAGATATGCAAATTCGTTGTACATTAGAATTTATGGTAAAGTGGAGTGGTTGTAAAACAGAGATACAATAAAATGTAAAATCATAATATTACTGTTTTGTTTTAAATAGCAATAAAATGCAGCCAAAAATATAAATTCTCTAGAAATTTTCTATCATGTAAAATGATTAAAAATAAATTTTGAAAGTTATTTTTAACAATTTAAAAATTTTTCTTTCAGTACATTTACTAAAAAAATATTATTATAATTTTCTAATTAAATTCCATAATTCAAATTTTCGCTTTATATGAAAAAAATTGACCAAAATAAAATCAATTTTCAATTTAAATTTTTCTTCTATATCTGAAAATGTTTATTATATAATAATTTTACTTTTGAACTATATCGAAAAGGAAAATGGAAATGGCAATTAAAACTTTATTCATATTTAATCTCTTAGAAACCATGAAAAATTAAATTAATTCACTCTTGTGCACACAAAATCATAAAATACACAATATTATTATTTAATCATTTTACCTTTCGAAATTTTCTACAATTTCATAAATTTAAACTCAAACGAAATACTCTATAAGGTAAAAATTCTACAACCAAAAAAAAAGAAGAAAACTTTTAATGCAACTCATAAAGTTCTTCTCAAAAACTTATATAAGAAAAAAAGCTCAGATAAAATATAGAAATTTAAATTTATATGAAACCAAAACTAACAAAAAACTCTTCAGAGTCTTCAATATGGTCATTTAACGACAGTTATCTAATTACTTTAAAATCTAGAATCCTAAATAACTTTTAATTTGTTTAATAATTTATTTACATATAGTTAGTTGCATTTGCATAGTAAAAGTTGTTGTTTTTTTTTTTTGCTGTTGATCTTTTATTTTTTTAGTTTCTCCAGTAAAAAAAAAACATGTTAGCAAACAATTTCTTCATTTATACAGAAATAATTTTTTTTATAGGTATTTAAATTATAATATGCACTTTCGAATAAACATTATTTAGTTGTCTTATTTAACAGCATAAAAACAGATCATAAAAATATTATATCTAAAACACAAAATATATATTCAACTAATCACCTGTGTATGTAGTTTTGATAGCATTAGGAAATGAGTTTATATATTATATGAAATAACAATTATGTTTTTTTGCTAATTTTCTTTTCGAAAAATATATAGTTAAGTAATTAGCAAATATTCATAATGGTTATATACATTTAAACTTTACAATTGTAATTTATTATAATTCTGTTTACCAGAACATTATTAAACACTGTAAATAATTTGTTAATGGGTAATTAAATTTATATATGCAGTAGTTGCTAAAATCACACAAAAGTATATACATATATTTTAATTTTTGTTATATAAAATAGAATATTCGATAATACAGAAGAGGATTTTTTGTTAAATTTTATCTGTGATATGCGAAGATATTAAAATCAGATCATATTTAATGATAAAAGTATTATTTTTGAGTATTTTGAATTAAACAAAAGAGAATAAATATCATATATTTATTCTAACACAAATAAATTTAAGAAATAGATTCAATTAATTTAAATAACATAATTTTTTAGGTAATTCATAAAAACAGATAAAAAATTTTGTAATTTGATACAAATAAATTTTTCTTTTTCGAAGAAAAATTAAAATTAATAAACAAATTCTGAACATTTTGTCCAGTTTTGATCCAATCCCTACTCGAAAACGATAATAGATTTCAATAAAAGAATGAATTATTTAATAATTAAACTTAAATTTTGCAAATAAATATTTACAGTGTATTGCAATTTCTTAATTATATTTTACAAAATACATCATTATTTAAAATTACACACATCAGTAAGAATTATATGTCTATATTTTAATAGAATTAATATACATATGTAGCTATATATACATATAGTACTTTTTTTTATATATATAAAGATACTTTTGAAATTGATTGACATATGTAAATCAACATAAATTACCTGAATAATGTTTATCTTAAATTATTTTCTACGAATAATATAAAAATCTCTATATTCTATAAAGCATTATATATATATATATATATATATATATATATATATATATATATCCTAACATTAATATATACACACACTTTCAATGTTTATTTAAATTGAGGTGTAAACATACAAGATTTTTTTTTATGTCATTCTTTTTGGTCTCCTCTATCTATACATTTGATTTGCAAATAAGGAAAAATACCTTCATTGATGTCAATTTTTACTTTATTCTTTCATATACACATCGAAAGTATCGAAATTTAAAGGAAAATCTGGTATAATACAATCATGTTGTTATTGTTGTTGTTGTTGT